>CM029406.1:14791748-17191748 GCA_017139565.1 Luffa aegyptiaca | reverse complement strand
AAACGCAGAAACAACCCTCTGCTGTAGCTGAACACGCAAACCACCGCCGCACCACCGTGGACGCTACCAGACAAGACGAACGAAGGGAGGGGAGACGCTGGCCGACGCCGTGGAGCTCGAAGGAACGGAAAACCCACTGGAGAAACGTTGAGCAACTGCAAAAATCGTGAAGAAGAGCTGAAAATCAAGAGTTTGGTGGCTGAAAACGTGAAGGAGAAGGAGGGGAAGATGAAGTTGGCTGATTCCTTGGGCTGCGTGTAAGCTAGGGCTTATATCTTCTTTTCTTCAACTTCCAATTAATTGCAAAAATGTCATTCAAGCCCTAAATGTTGAAAATCCACCAAAATCTATCTTTTAAATTCCTTCTTTAACTCCTAATTAGCAAAATTGAATCAAATCAACTCAAAACTAAAGAAATTATGCTTTACCTTGAATTAACGACGTTACATGATGGTTTATATTTATGGGCATGAAATTAAATTAGATTGTTTTCATAATTAGGCAACCAAATATTGGGGTATATTCTTTTCTGATGTAGATTTTTCTTTAATGTGATTGTATATCCCTTTCTAAAAAAATACACCAAAGTTTGACACCAAATTACCCAAGATTAAGTGGGTAATTTGGTGGCTTAATGAGGGGAGTCCATGGGTTTAGTCACCATGCACTCCACCTCCTAAAATTCAAATTAAATTAAATTTTAGTTTATTTAATTTCCATAATTAATAATCTGAAAAATTTAAATCCAATTTTGAATTTTGAAATTTAAATCCATAATTAATATTTAATATTAAATCAATATTTTGCTACCAATCTCGAACATTTTTGAAATGCTATTTTTTTTAACCATGAATCCCTATTCATGTGCTTGATATTTAAATCATATTTAAATATATTAAATCTCTCATAGTCGGGTTTAACTAAAACCCGACGTGTCGGTAATATCCAATAGGGAAAAATACATTTTTAGTCCCTGAGGTTTGAGTTTGGTTTCATTTTGGTCCCTGAGTTTTCAAACTCGACAATTTAGTCTCTAAGTTTGGATTTCGTTTCATTTTAGTCCCTCCATCCATTTTTCCGTTAGATTTTAACCGATCGCTGACGTGGCACCTAATTTTTTATTAAAAAAATTATTTTTTCATTTTTTAAAATAAATTTAATAAAAATAATAATTTTTAATATAATTTTTAATTCTTTTTTCTTTCTTCTTTTTCAACCCCTTCACCACCACCCAACTTCTTTTTCAACCATCCCCACACCACCAACCTGCCACCGATGAACTTTTTTTTATTATTGTTTTTATTTATTTATTTTTTTTATTCTTTTCTTCTTCTTCCTTGAACCTTCTTTTCTTTTTGTTTTTATTTTTTTTAAAAATTTAAGAACTTCTCAGATCGACCTCATCTTCAACCTCCCTTTCTGTAGGATTCGAAGGGAATCTCCTATGATTTGGTCTGAAACGAAAGGGATCTGGAACGAAACCCATGGGTGAGTTTCGTTCCAGATCTGATTCAGACCGATTCAGCTTGAGACAGGGGCTGTAGTGCAAAGCAAAGGGGTGAGACCCACGCAAGTTTGTCGTTCGCGCGTAGCTACGGTGGCGAGACGGACGATGGAGTGCAGTGGGCGGTTGGGCGTTTTCCGTTCACCATTCGTGGGTTTAAAGAATGGTGCTAATTTGGTTTTCCGTTAAACGCAAAATTTAGAATATAAAATTTCTAGATATATAAAGTTGTGCATTCAAACGAGATTTCTTTCAGAGAAGAATCTCAAACAGATTCGAGTTTAAAAACCTCCAGCTTCAATTTTCAGAAAATGGGAGCAAGCTTTACTGTCTCACATTCGAATCTTCCAAATCAACAATACAAGAAAAGGCTCCCACCATTGTTGAGTGTCGCAACAAGCTTAGTGGACAGCTCGTTTCAAAGCCACAAAGGAAACAAACAAGCTTGTAAGTTTTCGTATGAACTTTCGATTCGGCGTCGGAAACAGAAGAAAGAAAAGAAAGGAGAAGAAGGGAAGACGAAGAAAGAAGAAAAAAAATTTTCGGCGGCCGCCCACCGGAGTTGAAGAAGAAAGGGATGGGGAAGAATGAAGAAGGAGATGGGGAAGAGAAAGAAGAAGGAGAAGAAAGAAGGAGAGAAAGAATTAAAAAAATAAAAAAATAATAATATTTTTATTTAAAAAAATTTTAAATTAATTTTTTAAATTAAAATAATAATGCCACGTCAGCATTCCGTTAGATTTAACGACAAAATGGATGGCAGGGACCAAATTGCTCCTTATCTCAAACATCAGGGACTAAATTGTTGAGTTTGAAAACTCAGGGATCAAAATGAAACCTAACTCAAACCTCAGGGACCAAAAGTGTATTTTTCCCTATCCAATATGACCAACCATTTCCCTAAACCGAATTTGAACTCATTTTAATTCTTTCCATCATATTGTTTCAAAGTTTATTCTCAAGCTAGCAAGGGGACCTAAAGGACCTAAAGATCATGGGCTCCAACGGTTCGAGGTTTAACCGACTAAACCCTTTTAGCCTAGTTAACCAACATCCGTTAACTACCGGATCACTCCACTATAGCCTAGTAGTTGAACTGTAACGCCCCGCGTTTCGAAATCGAGCCGTTTTGGAATCTATTGGGCGTTCTTATTCTAATTTGGAAAATTAGAATTTAAGTTTAGCCTTGGGTCGTTAAACTAAATTTCTATAGTTTAGGGAAAAGAGGTTTTTAATTAAATCTTTAAATTTCCTAAATATTGGAGGTTTAATATTTGAAATTTATTTTAAGTTTCAAAATACCCAAAATTTCCTCGTAATCAGTTTTAAATCCCAAATTCTTTAGGAGCTAAGATTGGGTTTGAAATTTAAATCCTAAATAAGATCCAATTCGTATTATAATTGGATTTTCATCTTAGGGTTTTATTTTAAAAGGAAAGGAAAAAGAAAATCAAAGAAGCCCTAAATAACTCTTTCTCCCTCCTTCTTTTCGAGATAGCCGCAAGCCCCTTCCCCCCCATTTTCTTTTTCGTATTTTTCTTCTCCCACTCTTGCCGTGTGTTGCGCTGCCGTGAATGCCTTCCCCCCTAGCGATTTTCTTTAGTCGGCAGTCTCCATCATCGATCTCTCTCTCTCTTTCTTCCTCGCGTCGTCAGTCGTCCTCCCCCAGCAGCTGCGTTTTTTCGTGCGTGGAGTAGCAGCGGTGGATTTCTTCTCCAGCGACTCTCTCTCTCCCGTTTTCTTCCCTTCTCCGGCGAGTAACCTGCGATCAGCGGCGGTTTAAGGCTATCAGCCCCTTTCCTTCGCGCGCCGCTAACCCTTTCAGTGCGTTCTCCATTCATCATTCGCGCGCGTAGCAGATTCTCGGCTGTGGCAGCAACTCGTCGTCATCCCGTCTCCTTCTTTCGCGAGTAGGTTGAGTGTAAGTCGCTGTTTCCTTCGATTTTCTTCTTTTAGTTTAGTAGGTTGCATTTTCTTCCATTCGAGTTCAGCGGGCAGCGTGTTAATCGATCTTTTTCCTGTTGTTTTCGGCTAGACTCGTGGGTAGAAGGCAGAGTGTTCGTTGTTCTGGCATTTTAGACGCGTTCGGGCTGATTTAAGGATCGTTTGGGCGTGTTTAGGCTCTTTCGGTAAGCTCTCAATGTTACCCATGGCTTATTAATCTCAAACTCAGCTTACCCACTCTTGTTCGGCCTTAGAATTTAGTTTTGTGATTGATTTCTTGTTTTTCCAGCGTTGTACGGAGCCGTCTTGGGTTCAAAATCATCTTTGTTTTGTGACCCATCGTCCATTGAGCCTTAAACTCGAACACCCATTGTCTAAGGACTTTGAACAAGTGGTTTCAAATCACTTAGTTTGTTGGACAGCAAGTGTTTGGTGCCTTTTGGACGCTGAACGGTAAATTCCAGCACCTTTCGTTTCCTTTATTAAGTCTATTAGCTGCTTTAAATTATTTCCTAACCCTGAGGAGTTGTGGGTTGTAGTTCGGGCTCCTTAGGCTCTTCTGGTTCGTCCTGTTGGTTTGTAGGTTCGCTTAGGAGCGCTTCATTGGTAAGTAGTTCTTATCTGTTGAGTCTGTTTGATTGCATGATGCACGTTGTTTGTTTACTTGCTTTATAATTGTTCTCTTGCTTCTTGCTTCTCTTTGAATATATATGTATATTCTCGAATGTATGAGTTGTTGCTGTAATGTTTGATTGATAACATGTCGGTTTGTTGTGAGTTCATGAGTTGTGCATGAAGTGAGTTTATGTTGTGGTATGTATGCTTGGTGGGCATAAAACGTAAATCTAGAAGCATGATGCAAGGCATATGTATTCTAGGTAGTTTAGTGTGGTATGTATATGCTTGGTGGGCATAGTACATGAGTCTGTCGTTTATGCTTGGTGGGCATAGTTCATGAGTCTAGAAGCATATTGCAGGGCATATGCATCCTAGATAAGTGTGAGAAAAGAGGTCAGGGACCTAAAAAGTGAAAAAGGGCAAGATGGGTGAATGTCAGTGCACCTCGGGTACAAATGGTCGAGGGGTGACATGTCACCATGGGTTTAAAGAGGACTAGCATTGTGATTGAGATATCAGGGCCTCGGGTATAAATGGTCGAGCACTGATATTGTTTCGAGGAAAGTAAAGTGATTATCAGGGCCACGGGTATAAATGGTCGGGGACTGATATATCACTATTGGATGTCGATGCGTCGGGTATAAATGGTCGA
The DNA here is from genome assembly GCA_017139565.1 of Luffa aegyptiaca. Classification (NCBI taxonomy): domain Eukaryota; kingdom Viridiplantae; phylum Streptophyta; class Magnoliopsida; order Cucurbitales; family Cucurbitaceae; genus Luffa; species Luffa aegyptiaca. The sequence goes on along the minus strand of CM029406.1, from coordinate 17,187,030 downwards.
GGGTCGATATGCCAATGTTAGATAACGAGGAGCATCGAGGCCTTGGGTATAAATGGTCAAGGGTCGGTGTGATGAGTCTTGAGGCAAGTATTGAGGCCTTGGGTATAAATGGTCAAGGGTCAATACGTTGCTTAGTCATCGAGGCCTTGGGTGTAAATGGTCAAGGGTCGATGCACAGTTCGAGGCCTTGGGTATAAATGGTCAAGGGTTGAACGCCGAGCTCCGTAGAGAAGTGTCGAGGCCCTGGGTATAATTGGTCAGGGGTCGGTGCATCTCGAAGGATCAGTCTTGGAGAGTTTTGCGGAGCGTGACGCGGAAATCACGTGTGAAGTGCCATGTGAGGGCTGATCATGAGTGTTGAGTAAGCTTGTGGAGCTTGAGTGGTTAGTGATTTGCATAGAAAGATGCATGAGGTTATGGCTTAGGAGAGTCATTCGCTTTACTAGCTTTTGAGCATGTAGTTGTGTTTATCGCTTTAAGAAGCATGTTGTTTGCGCATGAAAAGCATGTTGTTTGCTTGTTTGCTGTTTGATGGCTTCTCAGGTAGGGGCTGCTTACCAGTACCTTAGTGTACTGACCCCCTCCCCTCTCTCTCCCCCCAACTACCAGATTTTGCAGGTTATGGGGACTGCGTGGACCATGGTGATGCGGAGGAGGCATACGAGGAAGGACCTTAGCTAGTTGTGTTGTTTTTTCCTTTTACTTTCATGTCAGATAGCTCGTTGTTCAGCTTGGATAGGATAGTAATGTTTTATTGGTTGGGCAGTTGGATGGCCTAATTGTTTAGTTTCAAACTCTTTCTTGTGAGACTCTAGGACTAGTTGTCCTTGTTTAAAAGAACTCCATCTATTCTTTTAGTTGTTAATCATTAAGTTTGTTTTGAATGAATTAACGTTTTAAGATTTTGTTAATTAGAAGTGTTTTATGCCTAGCAGGTTAAAGAAAAATTTTGGGTTAGTCCTATGTATGCTGTTATGCTGCCGAAATTTCCGGTGCACACGGTTACATTTAGGATAAGAGTTAGTAATGTCGCTAGGATAGCTATTAAAATCCTGGGGCGTTACATGAACTCCTCTCACTATAGATATATTTCCATCCACTTGATATAACCATGATTAGTAAGTCAATCCTTCACAGGTCGTTTGTAACTATAGCTAGGTCAAATGTCCGTTTTACCCCTATAGCACATCTTGATTCCTTAAGTCCACTGGTCCTCTAATGAACAATTTGTTTATGGTCCAACCACTAAACAGAGTCCCTCTCGGGCCAATGAGAGGGTGGGGTCCCTTGTCCAAGCCTCGGAGTCAACACTTAAGGGAACAACCTTTCTGCTATCCTTAATTTGGGTAGGAGTGAATTCCATCTTGCAATACTATGTCCCCAGCTATTCATCCAGTCTCATCCCCAAAATGGTAGGCTTATTGAACGACGCTGTTGGGCCACTCTCACCCATGCAGATCAAAGGATAATCCCAAACAAACAAGAGTTCATAGTAAGCTCAGGATTAAGATCGAGTTACCTAGGTCATCGCATGAAATAGTCAGTCTTAACAGTAAACGACGTTAGAAAGTAAGAGTGACTTATTTCTCGGTCCGGTCTTGTGCAAACATCTTTTACACAGGATCACGAAGTTTGCCTCGTTCGCAAAGTAGGCCGCATCCATAGTGTTACCAGGATAAGGTATTGTTGCCTTCTAGAGTGGGGTAAAAATATGATAAAAATGCTCTCTAGAATACTATGCAAGTGCACATAGTCTGCAGCAAGTGATAAGTAATTTATCGTATCCACGAGGTTTTGAATAGCTTCCACTCTACCTATTTTATGTTACTTTTTAATGGTTTCAAGATTGTTAAAATGATTGATTTTGATAAAATGCTGAAGCAAAAGAAATAACAGAGCAGAAAGTAAACGGATAAAGCAGTCAGATTGGAAACAGGCGTTGGTCAATATTTCTGTAATTGTTTTGAAAGATGCTCTAGCAATAATATTGATTAGGCAATTCTCTTGCAGTCTTATCAACAGGATCCTCTCGAAACTCTGGATTTTTTGGAATGTGTTTCAACTCCAATGACGTGCTACCGATCAAGCACTATGTGACTGGTTATCCCTAACTCAGTTACTGGCGTCCACCAACACATAATGGTCTAGTGTGACTAAATGCCACACACCTCTCAAATCATCCCTGAAACTAAGAAGTGATATTCATACCGGTTGGCCAGGCAGGCACAAAATAAGAATATGCTTAACAAGTAATCAAGATGCTCAAATCAATATATATTGCATAGAGTAATAAGCACGACAACTACATAGATCCTAACCAACACCTAAGTAAATTTAGTTCATGGAGTACAAAATAACACATGCTACAATCTGAGTATGTGCATCCATAACTACAAGAAGTTTACAAGAAAAGATTAATTCCCTTGAAGAAATCCGTAGTTGATGGTCTTCTTGAGGTCTCCAATCGTTCCTCATTTATTCGGCATCCAAAGATTGGAAAGTAAGCCTCCACGAATGGAATGAGACTTTCCTCTCTTGAATTTGGAATATTTTGGACTTGAGACGGCTACTTCCTTTTATAGAGTGGAGTCAACCCTAATTAGGTCAAAAGATTACACGTGGAAGGCTCTCCAAGCATCCTAGATCCGAGATTGGTTCAGATAATGCCACCTCATTAATGAATCACGTGCGGCTCACGTGGCAGTTTTGCTCCTTGCTTTTCTGGATCACGGATTTTGCTCCCTCAAGTCGCTCAGCATTATATTCTGCACAAAATAACTTCCAAAGCATCCATTCTTCTAAATGGGTTAAAACATGTAATATTCATCTAAAAGCAACCCTATTTAATACAAATGACACACTAATCACTATAGAAATAAGGCCTAAATAACTCCCTTTTGGAGAGTTATCAGGTACTCAGCCTTATCCCTATACTATAGACCATTTAGGTTATATACTAGAACTTGATCCCTGTCCATATCCACGATATAGTTCGAGTATTTCATATTATAACCAAGGATGTTTATCTTATTGGATTTAAAGTATATATAAACAAACAATTCACTGAATAACATTTTTATTGCAAAAAGATTACAAATTTTGAGTTTTAGGACATAAAACCCAACAATTACAAGAGAACTCACCCGGTTAGATGTTGTCTAAGGCTAGAGGTATTTAAGTTGACAGCTTACAGAACACCTCCTACCTAGGCATCAAGCCGGTACTTGAGTTAGGTTAACCCAGTTTTTACGAGCATGCACGTGAGAGATGCAAGGTCATAATTGTTTATCACCTAGACATCATAAGTTTAATTAAACACCTAGACTTAGGTAAATATTCAATTAGTCGAAATATTCCTAAGTAACAATATACCAAAAAAACATTTAAAATACTTAGTGGGAGGAAAAAGATATACGATAAATAAATCATTTTTCTTCTCACATTCTCCTTATAGTTCACACCGTGAGATTTATGCTTGGCCTCATGTTGCTTACACCGCAACTGCTCCATTCAGAAGGTGTTTGCATAAATCAATAACAAGGCGAACGGAGAAAGTATTTATAGTAAGTGTGGGAAGGAAGTGTGTCAACACATCCTACGGTCTCTTCCATTAGGTTGCACCGTGAGATTCCCATGTTCAGCCTGGTTGTATGCCCTGGAGCTACTAACCATTCAGAGGGTCGTAACATGGAAGTCGGAACAATGCAAACTCCAGAAATGGATCGTTTTTTTGACAAGACATCTGAGATGCTTGCTAAGATATAGACCCTTGCCTTATCATTAGCTCGAGTCCATTTCTCATATGCTTCCCGAACAATTCGGTTTGTTGACGAGCCAGGGTTAGGCGGACACTCTTCGGTAAGGACAAATCTAAGATCCTCGATTACTAGTATTGTGTTTAGATTAGACTTCCAAGTTCCATAGTTATCCCCGTTAAGCTTATCTGAAGCGAGTAATTGTACTAGTGAGCTAGACATGCTGAAAAATTAAACAAAACTAGTAGAAATTGCTTATTAACCATTTTTAGACAAAATCCAATTAGGTTTTAGCAAAAGTAATAATGTACCCAGGATTATTATTTTGCAACGATACTTTAGTGAGTTAGAGCAACCGCTACCGAGGGGCAGTCAATTACTCCTTCACCAAACCAAGACGTTCTTGACTAAATACTAATTCCAGAATAACTCTTATTCCTATAGTTGTTTAGTTATCGTTACGTTTGGTCAGGAATTTACTAACACTTAGTAACCCTTGTAAGTGTGACCCGCCGTTTTAAGATTACAGAGAACGGCCCCAACAATGCTACCGAATGGAAAAGCTAATGTTGGAAATGGTCCTAAGTAATCCTATCCATCTCTGGAGTTTGCGTTGTTCCGATCTCCATGTTACAACCCTCCGAATGGTTAGTAGCTCCAGGGCATACAAGCAGGCGCAACATGGAAATCTCACGGTGCAACCTAACGGAGGAGACCGCAGGATGTGTTGACACACTTCCTTCACTCACTTACTATAAATACTTTCTCCATTCACCTTGTTATTGATTTATGCAAACACCTTCCGAATGGAGCAGTTGAGGTATAATCAACACGAGGCCAAGCATAAATCTCACCTTGTGAACAAAAGGGAGAACGTGAAAGGGAAATGGATTTGATATATCTCTCCCCTCCCACTAAGTATTTTAAACGGTTTTGGGTATACTTATACTTAGGCGAATTCCGGCTAATTGAATAACCCTAAGTCTAAGTTCATTTAAACTTACGATGTCTAGGTGATAACGATTAAAACCTCACATCACACACGTGCATGCTCATAAAACTGGGTTAACTTTAACTCAAGAACCGACTCGATGCCCAGGTAGGAGGTGTTCCGTAAACCGTCAACTTAAATACCTCCAGCCTTAGACAGCATCTCGTCGGGTGAGTTCTCTTGTAACCTATGTTTTACAAGCTTATCGACCTATTTGAATCTAATTGAAATCGATCGAGAGTTGGATCAAATTAACCCTAAGTGAGCATGCACCTTTTTCTTTGTTATAGATTTTAAATTTCTATGTGATTTATAACAATTATAAATCTAAACTATAACAAACTTGCCTTTTGAATATAACTCTTATAAACAAAATTCTAAGGAAATTTCATGCTTCATGCTAGGTTAATTTTATCTTTTGATTAATATAACTTTTATATCAATTAATCAATTTTAATTAACCATTCAAGCATGAATCTCCCTAAATCAATACAACATTTATATAAATTTAAACATAAAATTTCCCTCATGCATTTGAACTATTAATAACACTTATTAAAATTGCATGAACATGCTTTCCTATGGTGGGATTTTAAACTATATGGCATGCTCATAATGCACATACATTTAATCCAATTAAACCATACATTCTCAATGCATAAAAGAAATTAAATCAAGCTAAAATGGAATGGTTTGGCAATTTAAAACAAACAATCAACTAATTATTACAATAATAATCAATAAAATTGCTTGTGATGATCCCGAGCTTTACGAACCGACCCGAACCAACCCTCCATGGAGTGAACCGGCCTTCAAATATGTGAAAATAAGCTGCAGCAGACCGAACCGGACTGGAAAAGAAGAAGAAAAAAAAAAACTGCTGCTGGAATTTTCATTTTCTGCTGCGTCTTCTCCGGTTTTTCTTCGATTTTACAGCCTATATGGACTCTAATGACTCTATAAAAATTACAGACTATAGTACACACATTAACGCTCTTACATATCCGAGCAATTACAATTTCATGAAGGTTTGAATGCTCAAAAAATTGCCAAACCAGAACACTTCCATTTTAGCACACAGAAAATTCAATTTCAAAATGGTACCCACCAAAGCAAAATTAAAATGAATTAAGTGCTCTAATCATGCTCTGATACCAATTGAAGGTGTTCATATAACACATGCGGAAGCAATTGAAGATCGAAAGCACTTAAGACATTCAATTTTGCTCCTAAAGCATGCATGTTCTATAAAAGACAGAATATAGAGTTGAGAGAACACCAACCTTTGTAGCTCACTTATGTGGAACTCCTTGTGGTGTTTGCCTCTCCTATGCTCCTTGGACAACCTCTAGAGTCTTCCCTACTATTCTCTTGGGCCTAGAAAGACTTGTGGGAGTCTATAGAAGAAAGAAATAGGAAGGGAATGCTTGATGGTACAAGCTTTTGGAAGGAGATGAAATGAGAGAATTTGAGGGAGAAAATTTGCAGCATAACACTAAATGAAAGCTTGCTCTTCTTGAATCTAATTCAAGCCCCTTTTATAGACATCTCCCATGCAAAGACAAGCTTCATGACACTTGGCCACATGGTCAAGATGCAACTCAAAGTGGATTCTAGGTGTCTACTTCACAACACATGCATCTAATGCATGTTTGTGTTGTTTTCCACTATGTATCATTATGCAAGAGTGGAAAAACCACTAAATCCACTATGAATTGAATCCTAATTGTGAATTTTAAGCTTTCAATTCATTTCAAATTCAATTCAAAATTGAAATTGATTTCTAGGCAATTAATTGGGACATTTCCAAGTAATTTTGATATGATTGATCTAATCAATCTTTATCACCTAATGCCATGAATTATATATGATTCCTAATACATATATATGGTATTTAAAACACTTTTAAATACCTCATCTCTCAATTCCTAATTTAATTCATAATTAAATCATTGTGTCGAACATGTTTTACGATAAAACCCTATTTCCCGTTTTTGAACGATTCAAAGTCTCTTATCAAAATATTCTAGGCTTTAATCCGATATGAGCTAGTAGGGGGACCTAATGGACCTATAGATCATGGGCTCCAACGATTCAAGGCTAACCGACTAATCTCATTATCTAAGCTAGCCAACATTCGTTAACTATCGGGACACTCCACTGTAGCCCGATAGTTGCACTCCCCTCACTATAGATATATTTCCGTCCACTTGATTTAACCATGTTTAGTAAGTCGTTCCTTCACAGGTTGTTCGTAGCTATAGCTAGGTCAAATAACCGTTTCACCTCTATAGTACTTCTTATTCCTTAAGTTCCACTAATCCTCTAATGAACAATCGGTTTGCGGTCCAACCATCAAACCTAAGTCCCTCTCGATCTAACAAGAGGGTGGGGCCCCTTGTTCAAGTCCTGGAGTTAGTACTTAAGGGAACAACCTATCTACTAACCCTGAAAAGGGTAGGAGTGAATTCCGTCTTGCGAAACTATGTCCCCAGCTATCTATTCGATCTTATCCCCAAAATGGTAGGCTTGTCGAGTCGGCGATGCTGGCCACTCTCACCCATGCAGATCAAAGGATAATCTCGCATAAACAGGAGTTCATAGATAGCTCAGGATTAAGAACGAGTTACCTATGAGAAATAGTCAGTTTCTTCAGTAAACGGCATTATAAAGAGAAAGTGACTTATTTCGTGGTCCAGTCTTATGCAAACTCATTGCATAGGACGCCCCCACTCGCATGTCACCACATGAACGATTTAGGATCTCATCGTTTGTACTTAATACAAAGTGGGCCGCGTCCATAGTGTCTCCAGGATAAGGTACCCAACCTTATCCTTATACTATAGACTATTTTGACTATAAACTTGAACTTGATCCTATGATATGTCCCTACATATAGTTCGAGTATTCATTTTATAGCCAAGGATCTTAGTTTATTGGATTTAGGTTAATCATTCGCAATTTACATATTCAATAACATCTTTTACTGAATAACCTCAATAACGTCTTTATTGGAAATAGAATATGTTTAATGATTTACAAACTACGAGTTTATAGGACATTAAACCCAACACTTATTGAGATTGTAACGTGTCTTATGTTTTCAATCATGAACTAATTGCTTTGTAGGCATGGGTTAAGAATTATGTGATTGTTATCTTTATAAAATCTGGAAATTCTATTTGATTATGATCATCTTGAGTTATTGTTGTTCTTCAATTTCATTATGTGTCCACCTAGCTAGCCAATATGTATAGCTTCTCCTAGTTTCAGGGATGATTTAGGAGTTGTGTGGCGATAATTCACGTTAGACCTTTGTAGTTGGTGGATGCCAACAGTTGAACTAAGGATAGTCAATTGTCTAACGCTTGATCGGTAGAACTTCATTGGAGTTAAAACATATTCCAAAAAATCCAGAGTTCCGGGAGGATCCCGCTGATAAGACTACATGAGATTGACTGATCAAAAGAATTGTTGGATCATCTTTATAAACAATTATAGAAGTCTTAACCTGTGTCTGTTTCTATTCTGTTTTCTCTAGTCGTAATCATTTACTGCTTTCTTATTTATTTTGTTTCAGCATTCTAAAAACCCAATCAATTTAACCAACCTTTTTGAAATCACTAAAAAGGAAAATTAAATCAATAGAGGTAGGCAATTCAAGACCTTGTGGATACGATAAATACTTATCACTTGCTGCTAGATTGTGTATACTTGCACAGTATTTTGAAGTGAATTCTATCTATAATTTTAACTACTTCAGAAGGCAACAACGCTCAACCTCTGGGATTAAGTCTGAGTCTTATACTTCAAAGGATAAGAGTATTCAGCTGAAGAAAAAGAAGGTTAAGGGAAAGGGGAAAGCTCTTATCACTAAGAAGGGCAAGAAGAAAACTGCAGATAAGGAAAAATGTTTCCACTGCAATGAGGACGGTCACTGGAAAAGAAACTGTCCCAAATATCTTGCTGAGAAGAAAGCAGAAAAGGCTAAAGCTGCCAAACAAGGCAAATATGATTTGCTTATTATTGAAACAAGTTTAGTAGAGCAAGATAACTCTACCTGGATATTAGATTCAGAAGCAACTAACCATGTATGTTCTTCTTTACAGGAAATTAGTTCCTAGAAGGTACTTGAAGAAGGCGAGGTAGGAACAGGAGATGTCGTCTCGGCCAAGGCAGTGGGAACTCTACAGTTGTTGTTCAGAGATAGTTTCATTTTGTTAGAAAATGTTTTGTATGTTCCTACTATAAAAAGGAACTTAGTTTCTATCTCTTGCTTAATGGAACAAATGTATAAAGTTTCTTTTGAAGTTAATGAAGCATTTATTAGCAAAAGAGGATTTCAAATTTGTTCTGCTAAACTTGAAAACAACTTGTACATGTTAAGCCGAATCAAACTAAAGTTGTCTTTAATACAAAGATGTTTAAAACAGCTGAGACCCAAAACAAAAGACAAAAGGTTTCTCATGATACATTTCTTTGGCATCTAAGACTTGGACGCATAAATCGAAATCGAATAAAAAGATTGGTTAAAAGTGGACTTCTAAATAAATTAGAAGATGAATCATTACCACCATGTGAGTCCTGTCTGGAAGGCAAAATGACCAAATGACCTTTCTCAGAAAAAGGTTATAGAGCCAAAGAAACCTTGGAACTTGTGCACTCAGATCTTTGTGGTCCTATGAATGTTAAAGCACGAGGAGGGTATGAATATTTCATCAGTTTTATTGATGACTATTCCAGGTATGGGTATCTTTACCTAATGCACCACAAGTCTGAAGCCCTTGATAAATTCCAAGAATATAAAGTTGAGGTTGAGAATCGATTAGGTAAAACAATTAAAACTCTACGATCTGATCGAGGATGAGAGTACATAGACTTAAGATTCCAAGACTATCTGATAGAACATGGAATCACTTCCCAACTTTCGGCCCTTGGTATGCCACAACAAAACGGTGTATCAGAAAGGAGAAACATAACCTTATGAGACATGGTTCGATCTATGATAAGGGTTATTTCTTTGATTACCTACAAAAAACACAGAAGCTGGATTGCTGGGGCAATGCTCTTCACCACAATAGACACATGATTCTTCTGTAACTTGATTCACAACTGCAGCCGGCTCCACCACTGGCGGTTGCTGAACATGACTAACCACAGTTACATTTTTAAGAGGATTAGCAACATTGCAATATCAGCCCTAATGGTAGACACACCATCAACTTCTAACACACTCTTAACTTTTTTATTAGAGCCTCTAACATTTGACCACTGACAACTATTGGATGATATTCTTTCTAAAATCTCATGGGCTTCATTAAAGGTTTTTGCCAAAAGGGCCCCTCCCGCAGAAGCATCTACCATACTTTGGGTTGCTACGTTTAGCCCATTGGAAAATGTTTCCATTTGGAGACAATGAGGTAAACCATGGTGGGGACACTTTCGTAAAAGTTCCTTAAACCTCTCCCATCTTCGAGTTGCCAAAATCCCACTATCTCACTCCTCAACTTGGCATTCCTAGTTGGTGAAAAATACTTACTAAGAAATTTTTCCGCTAACCCATTCCATGTCCTAATTGATCCTGGAGCAAAAGAATTTAATCACGCCTTTGCTCCATCTCTAAGAGAATACGGGAACAAAGTTAATCTAAGGACATCTCTAGACACTCCCTGAATAACAAAGGAATCACTAACTCCTAGAAAAGACTTAAGATGTAAATGGGGGTCTTCAGATGATAAACCATGGAACTGACCTAGTTTGCAACATCTGAAACATTACCGGTTTCATTTCAAAATTTGCTGCCTCAATTTGAGGACGCACAATTCCTTGATTTAACTCATCAAACATCGGAAAAGCATACGCTTGAATGGCTCTGGCCCTATCATTCGCCACCAAAATAGGGTTCTCAGCCTGGTTATTTTGCTGTCCATTTTGCTCCAGCAGTGGGTTTGGCTGCAGCACACGATTCTTCTGGGGATCAACTTGATCTTCTGGAATATTTGGAAGATGCGGCATGTTATCCATTGGATTAATTTTGATTTCTTCGTTGCTCTCTCCTTCTTCTTCTGAATGTCCTTTCAATTTCTGGATCAAGCTCGAATCTCACCCCAGGAGGATCGCTCATGCACCAATCTAACACCTACAAAAACAAAAAGAAACAACCAAAAAGTTCACGCACCAAACCACTAAAACAGATATTCAATTCCCCGGCAACGGTGCCAAAAACTTGTTGCCTTCTAAAGTGGGTTAAAAATATGATAAAATTGAACTCTAGAATACTGTGCAAGTATACACAATCTGCAGCAAGTGATAAGTAATTTATCGTATCCACGAGGTTTTGAATAGCCTTCACTCTACCTATCTTGTGTAACTTTTTAGTGATTCCAATGTTGTTAAAATGATTGGATTTTGAACTAATGTTGAAGCAAAAGAAATAACAGAACAGAATGTAAACGGATAAAGTAGATAGATTGGAAACAGACGTTGGTTAAGATTTCTGTAATTGTTTTAAAAGATGCTCTAGCAATAATATTGATTAGGCATTCTCTTGCAGTCTTATCAGCAGGATCCTCCCAGAACTCTGGATTTTTTAGAATGTGTTTCAACTCCAATGACGTTTTACCGATCAAGCACTAGGTGGCTGGTTATCCCTAACTCAGTCACTGGCGTCCACCAACACATAATGGTCTAGTGTGATTAAATGCCACACACCTCTCCAATTATCCCTGAAACTAAGAGGTGATATTCATACCGGCTGGCCAGGCGGGCACAAAATAGAAATAAGCACAACAAATAATCAAGATGCTCAAATCAATATCAATTGTAGAGTATGAAGCACGACAATTACATAGATCCTAACCAACACCAAAGTAAATTTAGTTCATGGAGTTCAAGGTAACACGCAACATCTGAGTATGTGCATCCATAACTACAAGAATTTTACAAGAAAAGATTAATTCCCTTGAAGAAATCTGTAGTTGATGGTCTTCTTGAAGTCTCCAATCATTCCTCCTTTAAACGGCTTCCAAAGATGGAAAGTGAGTCTCCAACTTCGAATTGGACTTTCCTCCCTCCGAATTTGGAATGAATTGACTTGAGACGACTACTTTCTTTTATAGAGTGGAATCAACCCTAATAAGGTTAACCTTTACACGTGGAGGGTTCTCCAAACTTCCTAGATTCGAGATTGATTCAGAAAACTGTTGGGTTTTATGTCCTAAAACTCGTAGATAGTGAATGATTAACGAATTATACACTTGTATCAATAAAGTGTTATTGAGATTTATGCAATAAAGTGTTATTGTCATTTTAAGTCTAAAATTGCACAATATAACCCAAATCCAATAAACAAAGATCCAAGGTTGTTGATATGTAACTTGAACTAGTATGTGGGGACATACGGGGATCAATGTTCAAGTAACAACCTAAAAGGTCTATAGTACAAGGATAAGGCTGGGTACCTTATCCTGGTAACACTATGTGATACGGCCCGCTTTGTATTCGATACAAACGTATTAATCCAAGGCGTCCATGTAGGAGACATGCGAGCGGGGGTATCCTATGCAATGAGTTTGCATAAGACCGGACCACGAAATAGTAAACCACTAGATGTAACACCGTTAACTAGTTAGGTTACTGTTTCAATAGGATGACCTAGGTAACTCAGTCTTAATCCTGAGTGTGTCATGAACTCCTTCTCACGAGGGATTGTCCTTTGATTAGTACGGGTGAGAGTGGCCTGCACGCCGACTCAATAAGCCTACCTTCTTGGGGACAAGACCGAGTGGGGGGCTGGGAACATGACAACACAAGATGGAATTCACTCCTTCCCACTTCTAGGAGAAGTAGATGAGTGTTCCCTTGAGTGGTGACTCCGGGTCTTGAACAAAGGGATCCCGCCCTCTCACTGGCCCGAGAGGGACTTTCTATTTACTGGTTGGACCATAAACAGGTTGTTCATTAGAGGAGCACTGGTACTTAAGGAGCCAGAGGTAACTCAGGGGTAAAACGGTAATTTGACCCAGCTGTAGTTACGAACACTCGTGAAGGATTGACTTACCGTTATTGGTCAATATCCGTGGACACAAAAACATTCTATAGTGAGAAGAGTGCAGCTGTGGGTCTTTTGTGGAGTGACCCACTGTTAATGAATATCGGTTAACTCGATTAATGAGTTTAGTCAGTTAACCTCATATCATTGGAGCTTCTGATCTGTAGGTCCATTAGGTCCCCCTGCTAGCTCGTAAAGAGTAATTGGAAACAATTTATCTTGAAAGAATTTGAATAGTTCAAATTCAATTTTGGGAATCAAGTTAATTGTATGAGATACAATTAATATAATGTATTGTGATACATTATAATATAAAGTTTAATTTGAGATTAAACTTTATTAAATTGAGAGAATAATATATTTGAAGGAGTTCAAATATATAATTAATTAATTAATTATTCAATGTAGTTTAAATTAAATGTGATTTAATTAAACGATATATTATATGAGAGATTTAAGTAGAATATGATTCTAATATGTAATTAATTAAATATGTGATAGTTAATTAATCACAATAATTAACTAATTTTGAATTAATTAATTGTTCAATTTAATTTAGTTAAATCTGATTTAATTAAATTAATATCTATAGATTAATTTGAATGTGAATTGGATTCATATTAAAACTATAGGTTATAAGAGAGATGCACATTTGAATATGATTCAAACGATGGGTTAATTAAATATGTGATATTCAATTAATCATTGAATTAATTAAATATGATTTAATTAATCTTAATTAAAACCATATAATATGTGAGGGTAATGCATTTAATATGATTAAAATGCACATGCAATTAAATATGAAGATATTTAATTGATTAGTTAATATGATTAATTAAATTATATTTTAATTAATTGTATTAATTTTAAGGTGTTATTTGATGTATGACACATGTCACCATCCCTCACACCAAGGATTATGTTAACGCAGAAGGGGTCTTTTGGTCGGAGGGGTATTCTGCATTTTTTGGATTCTCTCAATTTTTCTCTCTCTCATTCTCTCTCAACAAGAAAACAGAGAGAAATTCTTCTCTGTTTTCCATCCCAAATTCGAGATTCAGAGATCCCACAATCTCGTTCCTGATCTCAGAGAATAGCGGGGTAATCTTGTGGTGGTGTCCCAAGATTTCATTTTTGGTCCCTGGCATTCAAGAAGGCGTTCTTGAAGTATTCAGAGTCGTCAGACGACGGTGAGTGTGCTTAACCTTAATTTTGTAGAATTATGAATTCGTTTTTGCCAATGTATGGGTATTTTGCAAAACAAAATTAAATTGCGAATCGGTCCAATTGCTTCCGCTGTAACGGAATTGGGAATTCCAATCCTTCAATTGGTATCAGAGCCGATCGTAATATTCAATTTTGTTTTACAAAATTTGCATTGGTTGAATGGTGGGATTAAATTATGCATTTGATGTATAAATTTTGCTAGTAGATGGTTAGGGTTTTGGCATTTAGAATTTGCAAGTTTTTCTTGATTTGATCATGTAAACGCCCATTGTTTTTGGGCAATTTCGTTGCAAATTCGAGTATGTAAGTCCGTGTCTTTGATATTGTATCAATTGAGAAGAAATTTGGAGCATTTTGGTGCAATTTGAGGCCAAAATCGAAGAAGAAAGCTACTGGAAAACGTTCTTTTTCTGGAATACAGAAGGCTGAACTCGCGGAAGAAGACGAAACGCTGAAAAATAAAAAAAAAATTTAAAAACAAATCTGCGTTAAGGACGGCTCGAACTCGCGTGCGTCAGGGAGTTAGGCGCGCGCTCATCTGGGTCTTCGAGGGCACAGGTTCGATCTTAACCATGGGCGTGTTTTCGTTGATTTCGCGTGCGAAAAAATTAAAAAAAAAATGAGGGACAGCCGCGTTCATCTGGATTCGAACTTGGGCGCGCATTTAGTTAAGCGTGAGCGTGAACATCCGTGTAACCGTCGAGATCATGGGCCATTTACAATTATAGATCGTGGGCGTTATATTGTATAGCTTATGGTTCGAGCGGTTCATCAGTTAAGGGTGCGGTTCAACCCGGTTCGAGGATTCTTTGACCGGTTCTTGACAAGTTCTCAATGGTTCGGCTCGGTTCATGCGGTTCTTGACCAGTTCAGTTTGGTTCAAGCAATTTTGAGCTGGTTCAAGCTTAATTGAAGCTAATTTCAGCTGGTTCAGCTCAATTTTTCGCCGGTTCGAAGGGTTTGGACGCAATTTGAGCTGGTTCACGGCAAGATAGGACCTTATTAGATAAATTAATGTAATTTTTCTATTTTTTGAGTCCTAGGATGTCAAAACCCGTCTACTTAGCTATTTAATTGTTTTATGAATGTCATATAGTTTTAAAATCCCACCATAGGTTAAGCATATTCATGCATATTTATTTATAATTGTTATAATATATGGATTATGCATGAATTTAATTTTCATGAATGTTTAATATAAATTGTTATATTAAATGGATGAAAATTGAGAAGCATTAAGCATGCAATTACTTTAGTAAAAATATAAAAGTTATATTTATGAAAGTACTTTGTTTGCTTAATTTATTTTTCATGGGGATTAATATAAGGAGTTATATTAATTTATGAAAATAGTCAATGCATGTTATTAATTTTCTTATATAATTTTTTTTAAGAGTTAAATTAATTAAAGGAAATTAAATTACATTGAGCATGACATTACCTTAGTTAATATAATTGTTATATTATTTAATGTCATGTTTGCTATTGTATGGTTAATAAATTAATTCGAATGTGATTGTTGATTTATTCACCATAGTAGCATGTTATAGGTCTAATTCATTAAAATTTATAATAGTTATAATATTAATGATTAGAAATTTATTAACCTATAACAAAGAATTGCATGCAAACATAAGATCTTAGGAAAAATGAATTAATTTTAAAATTGTTTAAAATTAATTAGACCTAAGATCACAATTTCTAATAGGATTAGAAATTATGTCTTACTTAGTATTTTAATAGTTTTAAAATATGGTTAGTAGGACAAATAGGATTTTGGTTATAAGGGAACTCTCCCGGTGAGGTTCTGTCTAGGCTGGAGTTTCTCCTACCTGGGAACTGACTCGGTACCTGAGTTGAATTAACCATTGTCCTATTAGCATGCAATGTCACTAGGTAATTAAAAGGGTTTAATTGACCTAGACATTAGTGTAAAGACTTGATTATAAGAGTTATAATAGGCATAGACTTAGATAGATTGACTTAGCCGGGTTTATCTAAGTTAAATAACCCTAAAATACGGTAGGACATTTAAGTGGGAGGAAAAAATATAAAAACAAGATTTTCATATCGAGTTTTTACTCTCACGTCCCCCTGTGTTCACACCGTGAGATCCATGCTCGGCTTCGTGTCGCCCTGGGCGCGGCCTCCCTTCGGAAAGTGTTTGCATGGGTCAATAACAAGGTGAATGGGGAGAATGTCTATAGTAAGTGGGAGCAGGACGCGTGTCAACGTATCCTACGGTCTCCACCCCTAGGTCGCACCGTGAGTTTTTTATGATCCGCCCGCGTGTCGTCCTGGAGCGACCATCCCTTCGGATTGCCTGATCATAGGTTTCGGGATACCGCGAACTCCAGAAATGGATAGGGTCACTTAGGTTAATTACCAACAGTTGTCTTTCCTTTTGGTAGCCTGTTGGTTCGTACCTCTGGGATCTGAAAGTGGGAGGGTTACACTTACGGGGATGAGTTAAATGTGTTAACTAATCCTTGACCGAACAACGGTAACTAAACCCTAACGGAATATGAGTTATTCTGGTGTTAGAGTTTGGTTGAGATTGTCTCAATTCAGAGGAGGAGTAGCTGACCACCCTTCGGTGGCTGTTGTTCTAAACCTCTGAAGTATCGTTGCAAAAGCTAAATCAATAGTTTTATAGGGTTTCTTTGATTGTTTGTATGTTTTTGCAGAATTTGATTGGATTTTTTGTAATGGGTTAGTGCGATTAATAATACAAGTAATTTGTTACTTCAGAAATTATATAATATTTTAATGTGCATTGTCTTACGCTATGTTATAAATAACGGTAATACAACAAGCTTAAACGACAGATTGTGGTAAATAAGTCTAGGGTTAGTCTTAACCGAGGAACGTCCTCATGCCCCATATGTCTAATTCATTAAGAATTGTTCTTGGTGAATATGACATAGGACCCTGCTTGGCAAAAGAGAACTTGTTCAAGACCGTAATTTTCATTTACTTGTCTTGAAAACGTGATTAGTAAAGAATAGTGATTCTCCCTGAATACTTGATTCAGGGGTTACAAATCATGTGTGTTCTTCTTTTAAAGGCATGAGTTCCTGACTACAGCTTGCTGCTTATGTAATAACTCTCTAAGTTAGAACTAGAGAGGTTATCTCGGCTGTAGTAGTGGGGAACATTAAGTTAATTTTCTCAATGGGAGAATAATACATATTATTAGATAATGTGTATGTATTTCCTAAGATTAACAGAAATTTGATTTCTATATCTTATACGTTGGAACAATGTTTCTCTTTACCTTTCTCTGCTAACGCAGTTTTATTTAAAGAAAGGGAGTTGACATTTGTTCAGCTGGACTGAAAAATAACCTATATGTTTAAGACTAATCGAGAGTAAAACAGTCATGAGCAATTAGTTGTTTAGGACTGCTAATACTCAAAGTAATAAAGAGGCAAAGGACGAAATGAAGGTCCTTCGCAATCGCGAGATAGCTCTCGTGAAGGTCCTTTGGCGAAACCATTTGACCGAAGAGGCAACGTGGGAGAGAGAAGACGAAATGATGGCCAGGACGAAAGTTCTTTTAAGGTTAGTATGATGTAACGACAAGTTGTTTAAAAAAAAAAAAAAAAAAAAAAAAAGGCAAGTGGGCTTAATTGCCCGGTCAAAGGGGGAGTGGGGGGAAACTTTCCCCCCAATTTTTCGGTCAAGTGGCTGTTAAAAAAAAAAAAAAAATCTGAAGCTTTCTCTCCCTCCAACTCACGACTTTCTCTCTCTCTCTCTCCCACAACACTCTCTCTTCCCGACTCTCCTTCTCTCCCTCTCGGTTATCTCCCTCTCTCTCCCTCCCTCACGGTGATCTCTCTCTCTCGCTCCCTCTCAGCCGCCGCAAGCCGACGCCGCCGACGCCTCCACCGTCGCTCGCACCGCACGCCGCCGCGAATCGCCGCCGCCGGTAACGTCTCTTGTCACTCTCTCTCTCGTCTCTTTCTCCCTCGATCTCTCTCTCTCTCTCTCTCTCTCTCTCTCTCAGCCACTCTCTCTCTGTGTAGCAGATCCGACGCGCCGCCGCCTGCAACCCACTCACGAGCTGCCGTCGATCTGCAAGTCGCCGTCGCCACTGTAGGCGCGGACAGCAGCGAGGAGGGACCATTTTTCCGCGTTTTTCGGGTGTTTTAGGTGAGTTCTCGCAGTGGGTAAGTTGGTTTGAGGCTTATGTGGGTTAGCTCTTGCATTTAAATAATTACCCATTCACTTTCCTTTCCATTCAGCAGGCATTTCTCTTCATAACCGACGTTCTGGTAGCGGATCTTCAAGTTTCAGCCTCTTTGAGTGAGTTCGTCATTGGGTAAGTGAATTAAGTCAAGTTTTGGAAGGATTTATGTGTGTTAGATGAATACCCATTGATTTTGGCTATTGAATTTCATATGCCCATTGCGTTTGGTGATTAAATTGTTGGATTTAGGTGGATTTGAGAGCCCGGACAGCAAGCTAAGTTTCTGCTTTGGTTGCTTGAAGTCTTGGAATTTAAAGGAAAATTGGTTAGAAGTCGATCAAGGATTTGTTGGGCTAAGGTAAGTAGTTTTCTTTGGTTTATGTCGTATGCTTTGGAATCATGTGTTTATTATGTCACCATGCTAGCATGAGATAAGTATGAATGGTTAGCCTTAAAGTTGGGGAACATGATTGTTATGCTTTTGACCCGCTGCGCGATTGACAGTTGATTTGTAGCCTTTGTTTGGGTTTTCATGCTCTAGCTTATTTTTCTTTGGAGTTTATCATGCTTGCGTGGACAAGATTTAAGCATCAGTCTTTACTTGTGGAATGTAAATGGGCATGATGAGCTTCTTTCAAGGCATGTCAATATGTGGTAATCTCGATATTCGCTATGACATATTTACTTTTGTATGGTTGGTTGGATAATCTATGGCTTGCCTTAGTGTTAAGATAATGGAGGATGGGATTAAATGGTTGTTGGAGTTGTGAATGGTTTGTGTATGCGAGGTCTGGCTCGTTATGGTTATAGGAGTGTATATTCTTATTTTCAGGTGCAAGGAAAAATTTTGGGTTCCCTCTGCGTATGCCGTTATGCTGCCGAATTTTCGGTAGCCTCATGACGGCTTAGGAATCATATTTACCTTGAGGGAAAGGATTAGGAAAGAGAAAGGAATAGGCTAGTGCCTTAGACGAGGGTCGTGTCAATTAAACACCTAGGACTGAGATGTAATAGACTGAAATGAGGGGCTTAATGGGCGGGACTTGGCTTTGCAGTCTAGGTGCCATTTACTAACTGTGGAAGTAAATTCCTGACTTAAACCCATGAACGCCCCACCAGTGAAATGGTAGCTTAGAGCGCTACGCGCCCATTAGTGCCTTGAGGGATGAGACTTAGCTCCTCTGACTGGGTGCCATCTACCATCAGTAGGAGTAGAGACCTCCCAAAACTCCCACATGTGCACTATCAGTGAGTTGGCAAACTGATGCATATATATAGGTGTACTAATTGAACACGAGACCCGAACTACAGATGAATGAAATGAAATGAAATGAAATGAATGAGAATGAGATGATCAATCCCTTAGGCCCTTAACTCGAATAAAATGTTAAAACCTTGATTGCTACTTACTGAGTATTTTCTTAAATACTCATTCTTTTCCCTTTCATACAACTGCAGGTAGAGGTAAAGGTGTACAGGACGCGTGACGGAGAGCTGCTGAGTCATGGACCTCCTTTAGGATAGTCTTCCGCATTTTATGTTTTGAAATTCTCCTTTTGAACTTGTATTGCGAATGATTTAAGATTTATTCCGCTTAAGTTTTTGTGTGAATGACTAAAGTGTTCTTTGTGTTGTTTTAACTGGGATCCCAGACTGAAAAGTTTCGCAAAATTTCTAAGTATGTTTTCCTTAAATGATATTTCCTCGCTGTTCTTAGAAGTAGAATGAAATGCATGTAGTAACGGCCTTAGGATCTAGGCATGTAAAGTAGGGTCGTTACAAAAAGTGCCCAAAATCCATTGCATGAAGTATTTGGGCCAAAAGAAAGTTGGAGGCCCAAAAATGGAGTCAAAATCGGGCCATTATTAAAGATTCAGGGCCTAGCGTCGAGACGCTAAGCCTGGAGCGTCCCGACGCTAGGCAGCCGCGTGGAGAGTTCTAGAATCGCGATAGCGTCGCGATGCTGTCTAGGTAGCGTCGCGACGCTGCGACGTCTTGGAGCCCAAGAAAAGATGACGTCAGAGCGTCTCGACGCTACGCCTGCTGGGAGCCTATAAAAGGGGCCATTTGCATCCAAGTTTGGTGTGCCAATTTGTGGGTTTTCACCCCATTCTAGAATCCACACTAAAATTGGGGATTTTTTGGAGAGTTTTGGAGCTTTGTTGAAGATCTTTGGAGCTCGGGATCGATGGAGGTCGGCGCGGGATCGAGGAGATCGACACTTTTATGAGCATTTCTCTTCCCTTTTCCTTTATGTTTTAGTTTCTAGAATTGTTGTGATTAGGAATTATTGAATTTTAGTGATTATGAGTAGTAAATTCCTAAATTCTATGAGATTGATTTAGATGTTGAACCTTTGCTTGATTAATGAATTTATTTGGTTTAATTGTCATTATTGTTCATTTGTGCATTTTGTCCGTAATGCTTTTAATCAACTGATCACTGATTAAATGAATCGTTACTAAGTGGAGACTCGACGGAGAGAAGCTTAGACTAGAACTGAATGCATGACTAACGGTTATTTACCTGGGTGACACGGGATAAAATAAATAACGTTAGAGGTTGTACTGAAGGGCCGTAATGCCATGCTAAGTAAATAAAGAGGAGACCGAAAGGAGATTCTTTATTGAAAGGTATGAGATAGGAGGAGACCGATAGGAGAGTCCTTGAAATTAGGCTTCTAGACTTATGAATCAAATGATTAGTTAATCCATATTAGTTAATTGATTAAGCGATTAAAGGTCCAATTGATTAAATCAACCACTCTAGAATTATCCCACCAAATTGTGTCTCCATTTATCTTTTGCTTTTTAGATTAGCTTTATGTCTATTTTATCTTTTTGGCATTAGATTTTGTTCTCTAAATAAAGCTAAGCAAGATTATTCGTGGTAATTAATTGAATAAATCCAATCCCTGTGGAGACGATACTCTATACTCAAAATCACTATATTACTTGTGACGACCCGTACGCTTGCGGTTAGCAACAAACATCAACAAGAGTTGTTGATGAGGCTGGCTGTTCATCAAGAGTTGTTGATGGACCAAAGCATCTGGTTAGTCACATCCATCTCAATAGTTGAGAGTGCCTTGATGTAGTGGGAGGGTTGTTTTATAACCTGAACATTACATGGGCTTAGTTCAAGCCTATGTCGTCATACTTGATGATAACATAGAGGATTCATTGTCTTTTAGAAAGAAAATGAATGATGTTGACAACGATCAGAGGATTAAAGTCATGGATCTGGAAATGAAGTCTTTGCGCTTCAATTCCATCTGGGATCTTGTAGATTTGCTTGATGGGGTAACACCTATTAGTTACAAGTGGATTTACGAGAGGAAATGAGACATTCAAGTCTCAACCAGGAGGGTTCATTAAACAAGATCAAAAGCAAAAGGGTTTGCAAACTTAAGTGATCCATTCATGGATTGACCTAAGTATTTCGATCTTGTAATATAAGATTTGATTCTATGATCAAATCTTTTGGCTTTAATCAGGACATTGATGAGTCTTATTTTACAAGTAATCATCAATGGTTCAGTAGCTCACTTAGTGTTGTATATGATTGATATCCTAATCATTGGGAATGATGTAGGTTATTTTACTGACATTAAAAGAGGCTAACAGCTCCTTTCCAAATGAAAATTTGGGAGAAGCTGAGCTAGCCTTGTCTCAAGTGTCTTATGTCTACAAGATGTTAGTTAGATATAAGATGTAGAATTCCACGAAGGGTTCACTACCTTTTTAGGGATTGAATTCTTTTGTCTAAGGAACAGTGTCCTTAGCCACCTCAAGAAGTTGAGGACATGAAACATAAGCCCTATGCAGTAGGGATTGTCAGTAAGTATCAATCAAATCCAGAATTTGATCTCTAGAGAGCCGTTACGTACATCCTCCAGTATCTTAGGAGAACGAGGATCTATATGCTCGTGTATGGCACTAAGGATTGGATCCTTACCGGATACACTAACACACAGATGTTCACACTATCTGTGTTCACTCTTAATGGAGGAGCTATAGTACGACATATCTGCAGTCTCGACCATATAGGTCGATAAGCTGTTGCTTATGAAGCAGCGATAGAGACTGTATGACTTAGGAAGTTCTAGACTGATTTGGAAAATGTTCCAAATATGAACTTGCCTATTGCAAGACAAGCTAGCACATTGAATCTAAAGGATGTATTGCTGATTCATTCATGAAGGCTCTCTCGGCTAAAGTGTATGAGGGTCATCTAGATGGTCTAGGTCTACGAGTTATGTACAAACATGTAATCTAGGGCAAGTGGGAGAAATGTAATGGGTATAGTGATACCATTATGTAATGGGTATAATGATGCCCTAGTTTATTGTATTTGTACATTGTAAATACGTTTTATGTATTATACATATATTTATACACCCACTGCTGGTATAGATTATTGTACATCCCACTAAACTAGATTTTTAGTCCAAGTGGGAGTTTGTTGGGTTTTATGTCCTAAAACTCATAGATAGTGAATGATTAACGAATTATACACTTGTATCAATAAAGTGTTATTGAGGTTTATGCAATAAAGTGTTATTGTCATTTTAAGTCTAAAATTGCACAATATAACCCAAATCCAATAAACAAAGATCCAAGGTTGTTGATATGTAACTTGAACTAGTATGTGGGGACATACGGGGATCAATGTTAAAGTAACAACCTAAAAGGTCTATAGTACAAGGATAAGGCTGGGTACCTTATCCTGGTAACACTATGTGATACGGCCCGCTTTGTATTCGATACAGACGTATTGCGGGGTATCCTATGCAATGAGTTTGCATAAGACCGGACCACGAAATAGTAAACCACTAGATGTAACACCGTTAACTAGTTAGGTTACTGTTTCAATAGGATGACCTAGGTAACTCAGTCTTAATCCTGAGTGTGTCATGAACTCCTTCTCACGAGGGATTGTCCTTTGATTAGTACGGGTGAGAGTGGCCTGCACGCCGACTCAATAAGCCTACCTTCTTGGGGACAAGACCGAGTGGGGGGCTGGGAACATGACAAACACAAGATGGAATTCACTCCTTCCCACTTCTAGGAGAAGTAGATGAGTGTTCCCTTGAGTGGTGACTCCGGGTCTTGAAAAAAGGGATCCCGCCCTCTCACTGGCCCGAGAGGGACTTTCTGTTTACTGGTTGGACCATAAACAGGTTGTTCATTAGAGGAGCACTGGTACTTAAGGAGCCAGAGGTAACTCAGGGGTAAAACGGTAATTTGACCCAGCTGTAGTTACGAACACTCGTGAAGGATTGACTTACCGTTATTGGTCAATATCCGTGGACACAAAAACATTCTACAGTGAGAAGAGTGCAGCTGTGGGTCTTTTGTGGAGTGACCCACTGTTAATGAATATCGGTTAACTCGATTAATGAGTTTAGTCAGTTAACCTCATATCATTGGAGCTTCTGATCTGTAGGTCCATTAGGTCCCCCTGCTAGCTCGTAAAGAGTAATTGGGAACAATTTATCTTGAAAGAATTTGAATAGTTCAAATTCAATTTTGGGAATCAAGTTAATTGTATGAGATACAATTAATATAATGTATTGTGATACATTATAATATAAAGTTTAATTTGAGATTAAACTTTATTAAATTGAGAGAATAATATATTTGAAGGAGTTCAAATATATAATTAATTAATTATTCAATGTAGTTTAAATTAAATGTGATTTAATTAAACGATATATTATATGAGAGATTTAAGTAGAATATGATTCTAATATGTAATTAATTAAATATGTGATAGTTAATTAATCACAATAATTAATTAATTTTGAATTAATTAATTGTTCAATTTAATTTAGTTAAATCTGATTTAATTAAATTAATATCTATAGATTAATTTTAATGTGAATTGGATTCATATTAAAACTATAGGTTATAAGAGAGATGCACATTTGAATATGATTCAAACGATGGGTTAATTAAATATGTGATATTCAATTAATCATTGAATTAATTAAATATGATTTAATTAATCTTAATTAAAACCATATAATATGTGACGGCAATGCATTTAATATGATTAAAATGCACATGCAATTAAATATGAAGATATTTAATTGATTAGTTAATATGATTAATTAAATTATATTTTAATTAATTGTATTAATTTTAAGGTGTTATTTGATGTATGACACATGTCACCATCCCTCACACCAAGGATTAAGTTAACGCAGAAGGGGTCTTTTGGCCGTAGGGGTATTCTGCATTTTTTGGATTCTCTCAATTTTTCTCTCTCTCATTCTCTCTCAACAAGAAAACAGAGAGAAATTCTTCTCTGTTTTTTCCATCCCAAATTCGAGATTCAGAGATCCCACAATCTCGTTCCTGATCTCAGAGAATAGCGGGGTAATCTTGTGGTGGTGTCCCAAGATTTCATTTTTGGTCCCTGGCATTCAAGAAGGCGTTCTTGAAGTATTCAGAGTCGTCAGACGACGGTGAGTTTGCTTAACCTTAATTTTGTAGAATTATGAATTCGTTTTTGCCAATGTATGGGTATTTTGCAAAACAAAATTAAATTGCGAATCGGTCCAATTGCTTCCGCTGTAACGGAATTGGGAATTCCAATCCTTCAAAAACGTCACCTAATTAATGAATCACGTGCGGCTCACGTGGGAGTTTTGCTCCTAGCTTTGCTTGATCATGGATTTTGCTCCCTCAAGTCGCCCAGCATTATTTTCTCTGCAAAATTACTTCTAAAGCATCCATTCTTCTAAATATGTTAAAACATATAATATTCATCTAAAAGCATACCTATTTGGCACCAATGACACACAAATCACTATAGGAATAAGGCCTAAATAACTCCCTTTTGGAGAGTTATCAGCAAATAATGTGATCCTGAATCGTTCATGTAAAGACATGCGAGTAGGGGCATCCTGTGCAATGAGTTTCCACAAGACCGGACCGAGAAATGAGTCACTCTAACTTTATAACACCGTTTACTGATAAGACTGACTATTTCATACGATGACCTAGGTAACTCGATCTTAATCCTAAGCTAACCATAAACTCTTGTTTGTTTAGGATTATCCTTTGATTTGCACGGGTGAGAGTGGCCCAACATCGTCGACTCAATAAGCCTACCATTTTGGGGATAAGACTGGATAAATAGCTGGGGACATAGTCTTGCAAAATGGAATTCACTCCTACCCGTATTGGGGATAGTAGAAAGGTTGTTCTCTTAAGTACTGAGTTCGGAAATTGAACAAGGGGCCCCACCCTCTCATTGGCCCGCGTTTGATGATTCTATCACAAACCAATTGTTAATTAGAGGATTAGTGGGACTTAAGGAATAAAGAAGTGTTATACGGGTAAAACAGACATTTTGACCTAGGTATAGTTACGAACAACCTGTGAAGAGTCGACTTACTAATCATGGTTATATCGAGTGGACAAAAACATATCTACAATGAGGGGAGTGCAACTACTAGGCTATAGTGGAGTGATCCAATAGTTAACGAATGTTGGTTAACTAGGTTAATGAGTTTAACCGATTAAACCTCGAATCGTTGGAGCCCATGATCTGTAGGTCCATTAGGTCCCCTTGCTAGCTCTTATAGGAACAAACCTTGGAACAATATGATGGAAAGAATTCGAATTGTTCAAAATTCAATTTAGGGACTATATCGGTCATATTGGATATTACTGACACGTTGGTTTAATTCTTAGTTAAACCTAATTTTGAGATTTAGACATATTTAAATGTAATTTAAATATCGAGCATGTGAATAGGGATTCATGTTTGAGAAATTGCATTTCGGAAAAGGTTGGGATTGGTTGCAAAATATTAATTTAATATTTGATATTAAATTTGAAAGTGTTAATATCTAAATTACGGAAGCAATTTTGGATCTTAGGCACATAATAAGCTCAATTTGATCATTCATTGCATGTTGTTCATGAGAAGAAAAATGGAGACAATTTACCAACCTCTTTTAAATGGAGAAATTGGTTGGATTCGTTTGTTGTTTTTCTTCACCAATCAATCATGAACTACCACTGGATCTTCCTTGCTATCCTCAAGCCTTTGGAACGGATTGTGGGATCCTCAAGTGATGGAATTTTAAGAGAAAAGCTTGAAGAACAAGCTTATGGAGGTGGGTTTGGTGAGTATCAATTTTGGCAGCAATTCACTATCTTTCAAACTCTAATTTTTCAGCCTTCTTCTTCCTTTTTATAGAGGGATCAAAGGTGAAGAAAAGCCCCAGAAATTGACACCAATTCAGCCAAGAACAAAGTGGGAAATGTTGTGGCTAACATGAGGGGAGTGCATGGGTTTAGTCACCATGCACTCCACCTCCAAAAATTCAAGATTTTTTAATTTCATTAATTCAAGTATTATCTTGAATTAATTGGTTAATTATTTGATTTTTAATAATCTGAAAAATGAAAAATGAAATTTCAATTTTTCAATTTTAAATTAATTTAATATCTAATATTAAATTAATATTTTGCCATCAATCCCGAACATTTTCGAAATTTTATTTTCCAATCATGAATCCCTATTCATGTTCTCGATATTTAAATCATATTTAAATATTAAATATCACACAAACTCGGTTTTCACAAAATCCGACGTATTGATAACGTCAGTCACCTCTATCCATTTCCCTAAACATGAATATAAGGTAATTCATATTTTATCCATCATATTGTTCCAAAGGTTAGTCTCGAGCTAGCAAAGGGACCTAATGGACCTACAGATCATGGGCTCCAACGGTACGAGGTTTAACAGGCCAAACCCTTTTAACCTAGCTAACTGATAAGGGTAAAAAATATACCTATTTTGCCCTTATATTTAGCTCATTTCCTTGTCAAAACTTGCATGTTTAGATCAATTTTACTATTCCCGAGCTCAAGATATGTTAAAGTTGATAAGTAGGGAGTTGAGAGTCACATTTGTCAAATTATGCTCATTTGTGCTTAAAAAGACTCAATTTGATAGGAATTTGACTAAGTTTGTTGCTGTGCAGAAAAAGCAGAGGAAGCTGGAATTTACCTCGCATTTCTGGGAAGGCAAAAATGGAATGCGACCTCATTTCTGGAAAAACAGAGGTCGTTCCGAGTCCGTCGTGGGTCGTTTTGAACGAGACTTTTGTGCACCTAACCGGCCGTTTTGACCCCGAAAATGACTGGGCTACCTACCAGCACCTATTTCATGGCTCCTCAACCACTTCCCACACTATAGGGGTGTAAACGGTTCAATTCGGTTCGGCTCGGTTACTGTAGAAAACCGGAGCCAAACCGATTATTATAACAAAGAAATTAAGTGAACCGCAACCGAACCGCAGGTAGTGCATAACCGAACCGATCCGAACAGCCAATTTTCGGTTCAGTTTGGCTGTTCGCCGATAGGTTGATTTATCGGGCTGAAGATGAACATGGGAGTTGGGCCTGAACACTCAGCCGACCCATTTTAAGGAAATAAATACTAATCTCAAAAATACTGCACGTTGGCGAGATTCGAACACACGACGTCGACTATACCATCACGAACCATGAACCACGCGGACTATTTACGCTTCTTGGTAATAAACTTCGTTGATAATAAATATATTTATCGGTTGGATCGGGCTACAACCGGTTCTCAATCCCAAAACCGAATTTAACCGGTTTTTATTCACTTCAGACCGAAACCGTGAAACCGAACTGGTCTAAAGCCGAACTCTCGGTTTTTTCGGTCGGTTTTAGCGGTTTTTTCGGTATTTCGGTTTTTCCTTGCACCCCTACCACACTATATAAGCTCGCGATTCGAAGTCAAATTCAAGCAGAACTCATTTGGAAGAAAAGGGTGGTGACAGAACCCTAGTTGACGCCTATGAGTAGGGATGCCCGAGGTCCTTCTTAGATGACTGAATTCTAACCTTAGTTAGACATCAAACCTTAGGGTTTGTAGGGATTTTCACCCATTCCCACTTGTAAAAGCGAGAGATTGGAGTGTCGAGCGAACTCTATAAGGATTGGATAAAAGAAAAAAACCCTAGTATTTAGCTACTGCCATTATTTCCAGCACGTATCACTTTTCATTCTTTTGTATTCTTTACATTTTATTTTCAATGTAAAGTTGTTCATTTGCACTTTATTCCACCATGCTTAGCTAAATTCCGTTGAGGGGTTCAATATGGTGAATTCCCTTATGGTTCAATAGCTTGAAAGTGTTTATTCGCTTAAGTTTCTATTTAATGCATGTCATTCTTTATTGATTATCATTCTGATATTGCTGAGTTTAAATTGATCACTTAGACTTTGCATGCTATGTGAGTTTGATCTCGAAAGGGACAGACGATATCGGTTCTCATAAAGGTGATATAGGAGAAAAAGCTCGAAAGAGATTGTTCGGTGGTATAGGGCAAGCTACCTAAGGCACCCTATATCAACTATAGGGTTATAGATTGCATTCGTGAGTTATCTATGTCGGAGTCGAGTCACAGAAATGTGAATAACGGTACTCGCTTAGCCTTCTAACGGTTCTTGGGAGCAAGGCCAAATAGAAGTTAAATTTGACCCAATGCATTGATTAGGCTTAAGTTGAATAATCTTTGATTAAAGTTATTGACCTTTGGGATGAAACTATATTGAATACCTCGTTTTTATTTATTGTTGTTATTTCTTTATTTATTTAATTGTTTTATTTATCTTCCAAAAATCAATCATCAATTATTTTTTTGGTTACCTATTTTAAGCAATCTTTTGAGCAGTTTCTTCTTCAAATCTGAATTTTCAATTTAGTCCTCGTGGGATCAATACCCTTGGAATACTTCTAAGGTTTTTTATTACTACATGTGATAGTATATACTTGCACTCAAGGATGAAAAAATCGCGACATATCGCCGAAATATCGAATTTCTCACGGGTCCGATAGAGATATGGGGGGTTAATATCTTTTTTACCAATTTATCGCGATATATCGAAAATATCGTCGAAATATCACGAAAACGGACGGAAATCGCGGATATCAGGAGACGCGCGGATAACGGACGGAAAATCGCGGAAATCTCGCCGAAATATCGTCTGGAAATCGCGGATAACGGACGAAAAATCGAAGTCGAACATATATAATTATATTACAATGTTTTTAGGTTACTATGTTGTTAAAGTAGTCCATTTGTGTTTGTTGCCTCCTTGCTTCTTTCATGGCTTGGGTTCAAATTCTAGGTTGTTAACTTTTTTTATATATAATTTTTTTCCTTTCTCTCCTCCCTCTCTTTGTTTATTTTTAAAATATTACAATATAATTATAAATTAATTTATACAGTACACTCATTATTTTTATTTTTGTAGAAATTAATAGCATATTTGTAATAATTTTGTATATCTTTGATAATTTAAATTATTGTGTCTAGATAAATTTTTTATTCTCATTTTCTTTTAAAGTTTTATTTAATTCCACTTCAATTTCTTTTCGTTACATGTGATCTTCTACAATTTCCTATATTGTATGACTAATTCATATTTCTAGAGTTTTATTTAATTCCTCTTCAATTTCTAATAGCATATTTCTAATAATTTTGTATATCTTTGATAATTTTAATTTTTGTGTCTAGATAAATTTTTTATTCTCCTTTTCTTTTAAAGTTTTATTTAATTCCTCTTCAATTTCTTTTTGTTACTGTCATTATCAAATCAATTATATCAATGTTGGTATAATACCTCCAAGATCGTCATGTTATTATTAAAACATGTACTTGTATGACTAAAATTTTTTATCAATGAAATATTCAAGTTCATGTTCATTTTTCAATCTTCAATGTTATTTATTATTATATTACTATTCATATTTAGCTTATAATTATTGATATATGCTTAAACTAATAGTTTATCACTTAAATAAGCTTAGTCCAAAGTTTCATAAAAAAAATCAGAATATTTTTATGAGTTTCCGTAATATCCGTGATTTCTTTCGGAATATCCGTCGATCTATCCGTAAATCTGAGTTACCGATATTAGTACCGATATCGATATTTTCATCCTTGCTTGCATTAAGGTTGGTTGAATTTATCATTATTATTATCTATCATCTTATGTCACATCCATCATTCAGCCTCTGTCGCACCAAGTTTTTGGCGCCGTTGCCGGGGACCAAAAGTGAAACCAGCTTTGTTATTGAGATTGTGATCAGATTGCGACCGAATATCTGTCTCAAAGGGAATTTGACTTTAATTTGCAATTTTTTCTCTTGTAGGTTGAGTTAGTGCATGAACAAGGGGTGTCCACTCCTTAACATTGATCCTAAGATAGAAAGAACCTTTCGTCGTCGTCGGAAGGAGGAAAGACGAAAGATAAGGGAACAACAAGAGTTGAGCGCACAGGAACCTCTAGAAGAAGCTTCTTACATACAAGAGTTTCCGATGGAACCACCTGGAGTCGATCCTCAAGTTGGTCCACAGAATCATGGAAGGGAGCAAAATGGTGGGAGAATTCCAACAGTTCCTCCAGTTCCACCGATGCCACAACAAGAAAATCCAATTTATATTGCTGAAGACCGCAATAGAGCAATAGGGGACTATGCTTTACCTGTTTTTCAGACTTTAAATCAAGGAATTTTGGAGCCACCAACAGATGCTCCACAGTTTGAACTCAAACCAGTGATGTTCTAAATGTTGAATACCATGGGTCAATTCTCTGGACTTCTGAATGAAGATCCACGTAAACACATCAAGCTATTTTGTAGAGTTTGCAATTCTTTTAAACTTACAGGAGTGCCTGAAGATACTTTGAAGCTAAAACTTTTTCCATTTTCTTTGCAGAGAGATGCTGAAGCTTGGTTGGACTCATTCCCTCCAAACTCCATCACTTCTTGGAATGATTTGGCTGAGAAATTTTTAGAGAAGTTCTTTCCTTCTAATAAAAGTTCCAAATATAGAGCTGAAATTATTGCATTTAGACAATCTTACAATGAACCTTTGGATGCAGCTTGGGAAAGATTTCAAAGGCTGGTTCGGAAGTGTCCACACCACGGATTGCCTGCATGCATCATCTTAGAGCATTTTTATAGTGGATTAGATCAAGCTTCGAAGGCACTAGTCAATGCATCTGCAAACGGATCTTTTCTAAAGAAGTCTGCAAATGAGGCACATGTTATCTTGGACACCATAGCCACAAACAATAGACATTGGGGAGAAACTGAGCCAACAACAATTTTGAAGAATCCAACTAAAGCAGTAGAGACAGAGACTAATTCTACCATGCAAGCTCAAATCAAGGCTATCCACAGCATGATGATGGGCATGACCATGAGCAATCAAGCGAACATAGCCCTTGCCAATGCTATTTCTTCTCTCTGTTGTGAAATTTGTGGTGAGGAACATACTGCTGATAATTGTCCACTAAATCCCGCGTCTGTCTTTTATGTAGGTCAACAAGGGAACCAGAACCAGAATAGATAGAATCCATACTCAGCCACATACAACCCAGGTTGGAGGCAACATCCAAACTTCTCTTGGGGAGGACAAGCTGGCTCCAGTAATTCCAATACAAATCAGTTTGGGAAAACCTCCTACACAACAACAGCCACAAAAGAACTTCCAACCAGTCCAAGTGCAGAGTCAAAAGTCAAATCTAGAGACTCTTATGAAAGAATACATGGCAAGAAACGATGCCGCTGTTAGAAATTTGGAAGTACAGATTGGACAGATTGCTCAAGAAATAAAAAATAGACCACAAGGGACGTTGCCCAGTAAGACTGAGAACCCTCTCAGAGAAGGAAAAGAGCAGTGCAAGGCAGTCACCTTGAGAAGTGGACTAGAGTATGATGGTCCAAAATACCCCGTGAATCAAGAAGTAAAGAAGATCCCAGAAGAAGCTCAAGAAAGGTTTTCAGAAAAGAAGTCAGAAGTTACCTCAGAAGTTATACAAAATAAAGAAAATGAAGAAAAGACCAAGGAGCATGAAGCCTTGGAAGAAAAAAATTCAAGTTCAGAGAAAAAATAGGGGAATGCGACTGCAAAACCTAAAAAGTTTGTTATAGATCCAAAATAATGACCACCACCTCCATACCCTCAAAGATTTAAACATGCTTCGCAAGATGCACAGTTTAAAAAGTTTTTAGATGTTTTAAAGCAGCTTCATATCAACATCCCGTTGGTAGAAGCGCTTGAACAAATGCCTACTTACGTGAACGTAAAGGACATTCTATCAAAGAAAAGAAGGTTGAGAGAATATGAAACAATAGCACTCACTGAATGTTCTAGTGCATTGGTCAAGAACAAGATCCCTCCCAAACTCAAAGATCCAGGAAATTTCACCATTCCATGCTCCATTGGAGGAAGGAATGTAGGCAGGGCTTTATGCGATCTAGGAGCGAGTATAAACTTGATGCCATACTCAGTTTTTCAACAGTTGGGCACAGGTGAAGCAAGACTAACAACTGTAACCTTATAGTTAGCTGATAGATCACTAACACAACCCATTGGAAAAATTGAAGATGTGTTAGTCAAGGTTGATAAATTTGTATTCCCAGCTGATTCTATCATCCTAAATTGTGAAGCTGATAAGGAAGTGCCAATCATTTTAGGACGACCATTCTTAGCAACTGGCAGGACCTTAATCGATGTTCAAAAAGGAGAGTTGACTATGAGGGTCAATGACCAACAAGTCACTTTCAATGTGATGAATGCAATGAAGTATCCAGGAGATCTTGAAGAGTGTTCTATGATTGATGAAGTTGATGAACTCTCCCGGTCCACTCTTCAGGAAATGATGAAAAGAGAAACATTGGAAGATTTGCTTGGAGAACAAGAAGAAAAAGGTGGGAAAAAGATTGAAGTAGAAGAATCAAGCCACAGCCCATGAATAGACAAAGAATCAAACCCTATTGGGGGAAGGGCTTTGAAGATGAAGAAGCCCATGTTTCTGTGATTGACCTAGTATGAATTCTATTCCTGAAATGATTTTTGTACATTATGTGGATCGATAGTAATAAAAATAAAATTAATATAGTTAGGAACCCAAAATATATGGACAAGAGTAAAAACTCTGTCTAGGAAAATCCTATCTAGGAAAAGGTACTTAAGTTGACCGTAGGGAACACCTTTTCCTAGGGATTTACCTGGGAGTTTTGAAAAGTCCAAGTTATTTTGTATCCATCTATTTTAAAGAAAAAAAAAGAAAAAAATAATAATAAATCATGATTAAGCATGTGAACTTTCTAACATGTTTGTGATTGTTTCAGTAAATAAAAGAAAGAAGGAAAAACAAAGGAAATTGAAAAGTTAGAAAAAAAATAAAAAAGGCAGAGTACTGAGGAAAATGCGATCGCATTTCTCCCCAGTGCATTTGGAAATGCGACCGCATTTTCCTTAAGTCAGAGGGCAGTGACGTCATTTAAAATGACCATCACGTGACCTAATTTAGAAAACTATAAATAGCTGACGTTAGTTCTTTCCCTCTTCACCAACCACTTAGACCTTCGGTATTCAAGTCAAACAACAAACTTTACATATTCACCTCTTGAAACCGAAACCCACAAGCAAGAACAATGAAGAACACACCAAGATCATCTTCATCCCGCAAGATTACTCTATCTCAGAGTAATCTACCTGCCCAATAAGCTGAAGCAAACGTTCGATGGCAAGAAGAGCAACCCGAAGCCACCATGCACGGAACGAGAAGGATGAGACCTACGGGTTTCTCGCCAGCGATCTTGGACCAAGGAACTTCCACTCGAACTCCTTCTTCCTCGATAATGTCGGCTACCTCGAGGGAGAATCCGAGTTCATCTCAACCAAGAAGCTCCACGCGCACCGAATCCCTTCATAAAACCCAAAAACTCGAGGGCCAACTATTAAGGAAACGCTCAAGGGAATGGTTTAAAATGATTCAGGAGATGAGAGCCCAAAGACGTGCAGCTCTTGAAGAAGAAGCAAAAAGGCGTGATGAAGAAGAAGCCGCCCAAGCTGGAGAGAGCTCTCGGCAAGGAGAGACTCCAACGGGTAAAAATTCTGAACCTTCAACTAACCCTTCTTCGTCTTGCAGGAACAAACCATTTGTTACTTACAGTGCAAGAAAGAAGAGTCCAAAGAAGGTTTCACCTGAACATGCGCTTGTCATCGAGCCCCTCAAAGTAGCAAGAATGCCTCCGGATGTATTCGAGGACATGATCCGCCAAGCTGTGGCGCAAGCCCTCCTTATTGCTGAAGGATATAGGGTTGAGCAAGATGCATTGAGGGAGATTCAGGCTGAAAAATTGATGGAAAACCAACACATGAGGGCATAAGATGAATTTGCAAAGAAAAGAGACTTTGAAGAAGAAAGAAAAGTTGAAAGAAAAAAGGAAGAGGAAAGGCAAGAGGTCGAGAGGGCCATAGAAGCTGAAAAAGAAAGAAATCAAGATGAAGAACTCAGGAGAGCAGCCGCTGAATTGAAATTTCTTGAGGAAGAAAAACAAAGAAGAGAAAAATTGAAAGAAGACGAGAAAAGAAGAAAAGAGGCTGAAGATTTCCTTGCAGCCTTTGAGCCATTGCACAAGGCTCAAAGTGAGGCTGATTTGCTGCAAGGAAGAGAAGAATTGGCCCTTGAGGGGCCAAATGAAGAAAATCAAGAAAAAGAAGAAGAAAAAGATGAAGGGAATGAAGGCCAGAATGCGACCGCATTTGGGCCGCGTTCTGAAGAAGGCCAAGAAACGACCAATGAAGCATAGCCAACTGACGAGACTTTGGATCCTCTGTTTGAGTATGATGTGAGAGGACCTCCACCAGCAGCTGAGAGCACCTCTTCGGGAGAGAGGAGGGATGAAGAAGAGATTGAAAATAAGGAGGCCGAGACCTCCAGTGATTTAGAAACAGAATCAGATTCAGAGATCAAGGAGTTGGATGACGACTAAATTCCTATCTCTGCAGCATTGAGGAAAAAGAGAAGAAGAAAGATTAGGGCCGAAAGGAGAACCAAAAACAAGAATGACCCCATATTTGCCAAGAGGTCGAGGACAAGATCCATGGACGCCTCTCCTGCAGCTCCTCCAACCATCTCACCTGCCAAGCCGAAGGCCAAATCACCTAAGGCTTCATCTCCTAAAAATCCATGCCCAGAAGTCTTAAGAGATGTTAATTTTCAGGAAAGGATGGAGATTATGAGAAAAAGAGACTTCCTAAACGAGAACAAATTCTCTAACAGAGCTGGGATACTGCTAGAGTTCGTAACCAGAGTTATCTCACAATACAAGTGGCAGGAGTTCTGTGCTCACCCTTAGGAGGCCATGGTGCCTTTAGTTTGAGAAGTTTACGCTGGACTGAGGGAGGAAAGCATGAGCATGGTAGTGGTGAGAGGCAAGATGGTCAGCTTTTCTTCTGTTGACATCAACCGAGTGTACAGAATCAAAACACCCTTACATCCAAGAGGGAACGATGCCATTAAGAACCCCTCGGCCAAACAACTGAAGGAAGCTCTGAAAATGGTGGCCAACAAGGGAGTTCAGTGGAAAGAGTCCCAAACGAAGGTGAAAACATTAGTGCCAAGCGATCTCAAGCCAGAATCGGTAGTGTGGCTTCACTTTCTGAAGAACAGGTTGATGCCAACAACCCATGATAGAACCATTTCAGTAGAGAGAGTTATGCTCCTCTACAGTATCATGAAGGGTTTAGAAATCAACATTGAGAGCATTATCGGGGAGGAAATCCTTGCCTGTGGAAGGAAGAAAGCAGGGCAACTTTTCTTTGGGTCGCTCATTACCCAACTTTGTCAAAGGGTAAAGATAGTTCCTGGTAAGGATGAGGATCGTCACTTCTTCAGGCCTACCATTGACCTATCCTTGATCGGGAAGCTTCAACAGAACAACGTCTAAAGAAAAGATAGAGCTTCCACATCTCAAGCCACTCCACCATCAGGGCTGAATCCGGCTTCTCCACCTCAACACACTCCTTTTTCAGGGCCCTCACCATCATCTGTAGCCCTAGCAATTGCCTATCAACAACTGGATCAAATCAGGGACAACCTGAGGACTTATTGAAAATATGCTAAGGAGAGAGATGAAGCCATTAGAGAGTTCTACCTCTCTATCGCCTCGAGTATTACTCTTGTCTTTCCTGATTTCCCTCAATCGTTGCTGCCTCAAAAAAATAAGGATTTTGATGATGAAGAAGAAGAGAGAGAGAGTTCCTCGGATGAGGACTAGGGGAGTTTTCTGATCCCCTTTTACATGTTTTTGTGAATAATATTGTTTTATGTGTTTTGTTGTTTGCTATTTTTTAGTTTTAGCATGTTTTAGTATCTGTTTTTGCTTGTTTAGTTGCTGTTTTTATTGCTTTGAATGTTTTGCTTGTTGATAGTTATGTCATAGGGTAGTTTTTAGTTAGTTTGTTGTTGGAATAGATTAGATAAACTTGGGTTTTTCAATCTTTTCTTAAAAAAAATCTGATTGCTGTCTTTTGTGCTAAGCCTATGAAATCTCTTTGAAAAAATCAACTTTAAAAGAAAATAATTGCTTGGAAAAAAATGTTTTGGAAAAACATGTTTTCATGTGAATTTTCTTTTAAGTCCTTGATGATGATAACTAGAGCTTTGTTCTATCTCAAGTGCCACCGTCACAACTGAATTGTTTTCTAGTCATAGGCTTTTCATTAGTCTTTTTCTTTACAGAATTTTCTTAAGTCTAAACTTCCTCGTGTTTAATCTTTCTAACACACTAGGAGAGTTTAGCCTTAAAGTTTTGAAAAACAAAAAGCCTTATGTAAAGCATTGCCTAAAAAACAAAGCCAATGAGGACATTGTCTAATCTTAAGTTTGGGGGGGTGCTTTACTTTGTAAATATTTATGCTTTATGCTATGCTTTTTGTAAGTTTGAACTGCTGAAAAGAAGAATGTGCTCAGTATATATAATCCACAAAAAAAAAAAAAACCGAGAGTTACTCCTCCTTCCTAGAGTTTACTGAGTAACTAGAGGCATTCATGACACCCATGGTTTGCCACTGCATGAAAGGTTTGAAGGATTGGAATTCCCCAATTCCGTTACAGCGGAAGCAATTGGACCGTTTCGTAGTTAATTTTGTTTTCACCAAAATACCAATACATTGGAAAAATTTAGAAAACTATTCTAAATCAATTATTAAGGCTAAGCATACAACCTTAGAACTAATTCTAAAGGGGAGAAGAAAACATATCGTCGTTGTCGTCTCTGAATTCTTCAAGAACGTCTTTCTTGATTTGCGTCAACAATTGGGACACCACCAATTTGATCTTCCCCGCTATGACTCTGAGATTAGGAACGTAGTTGTGGGACTACCTAATCTTGAATGGGAAAAACTCTTAGAGAGAAAAAATTCTCTCCAGAGTTCTTGAGTTAGAGAGAATATGAGAGGGAGGCTAGAATGAGACCTTAGGACTAGGGTTCTCATAACCTTTTCTTTTATAAGAGAGGAAACCCTAATGTGAGGTTAGGAAACAATCTTGACCGTTAGATCAAGATCAATTAATTAATTGATTAAATCAATTAATTAAATGTTAATTAACTAATCATATTAATTAATTAAATGTTAATTAATTAATCATATTAATTAATTAATCTCATGCACATTTAAATCTTATTTAAATGTAATTTCCTCACATAATATATTTTAATTAAACTTAATTAAATCACATTTAATTAATTCAATTAAACTAATCAATTAATTAATTTTACAATTAATTAAATATCTCTCATATTCAATTAATTACATATTAGAATCATATTCTAATAATTCCCTCATAGACTATAGTTTAATTAAATCTCATTTAATTTAAACTAAATTGAATAATTAATTAATTCATAATTAATTAATTCATCTTCTAATTAAATACCATATATTTAATTAGACATATAATTGAACTCTTTCAAATATATCAATCTCTCAATATAATAAAGTTTAATCTCAAACTAGACTTTATATTTTAATGCATCACTATACATTATATTAATTTGTATCCCATACAATTAACTTAATTCCCAATATGAATTTGAACTATTCAAATTCTCTCAAGATATATTAGTTCCTAATTACTCTTTACGAGCTAGCAGGGGGACCTAATGGACCTACAGATCAGAAGCTCCAATGATATGAGGTTAACTGATTAAACTCATTAATCAAGTTAACCAATATTCATTAACTGTGGGTCATTCCACTAAAGACCCACAGCTGAACTCTTCTCACTGTAGAACATTTATGTGTCCATGGATGTAGACCTATGCCGGTAAGTCAATCCTTCACGAGTGTCCGTAATCACAGCTGGGTCAAATTACCGTTTTACCCCTGTGTTACATCTGTCTCCTTAAGTACCAGCGCTCCTCTAATGAACAACCTGTTTATGGTCCAACCATTAAACAGAAAGTCACTCTCGGGCCAGTGAGAGGGCGGGATCCCTTTGTTCAAGTCCCGGAATCACCACTTAAGGGAACACTCATCTACTTCTCCTAGAAGCGGGAAGGAGTGAATTCCTTCTTGTGTTGTCATGTCCCCAGCCTCCCACTCGGTCTTGTCCCCAAAAAGGAAGGCATATTGAGTCGGCGAATTGGCCACTCTCACCCATCCTAATCAAAGGACAATCCCTCATGAGAAGGAGTTCATGACACACTCAGGATTAAGACTGAGTTACCTAGGTCATCCTATTGAAACAGTAACCAACTAGTTAACCGTGTTATAACTAATGGTTGACTATTTCGTGGTCCGGTCTTATGCAAACTCATTGCATAGGATACCCCACTTGCATGTCTACTACATGGACGTTTTGGATCAATACGTCTGTATCAAATACAAAGTGGGTCGTATCTCATAGTGTTACCAGGATAAGGTACCCAACCTTATCCTTGTACTATAGACCTTTTAGGTTGTTACTTGAACATCGATCCCCGTATGTCCACATACTAGTTCAAGTTACATACAAACAACCTTGGATCTTAGTTTATTGGATTTGGGTCAAATTGTGCAATATTTAACAATAACACTTTATTGTAGAAACTCAATAACACTTTATTGAAACAAGTATACAATTTGTTTACATTCACTATCTACGAGTTTTAGGGCATAAAACCCAACAATGTTTACTTAAGGAAGTGAGTATTTTTCCAAGCTTGTGAACTTTGCTCGTAGCTAGATATCTTCACCACAAAGTGTCGATAAGCTAGAACGAAGGTAAAGATGACAGCAAGGATACTCTTGGGAGAAAAAGAAGTCGAATAAAAAGGAGCACCAGAAGTCAAATAAGTTTGGGGGAGATAGAAAAAGGTCTAGTAATTCATGTATGCTCAAGGTGTTGGGTTTTATGCCCTAAAACTCGTAGATAGTGAATGTAAACAAATTGTATACTTGTTTCAATAAAGTGTTATTGAGTTTCTACAATAAAATGTTATTGTTAAATATTGCACAATTTGACCCAAATCCAATAAACTAAGATCCAAGGTTGTTTGTATGTAACTTGAACAAGTATGTGGGGACATACAGAGATCGATGTTCAAGTAACAACCTAAACGATCTATAGTACAAGGATAAGGCTGAGTACCTTATCCTGGTAACACTATGAGATACGGCCCGCTTTGTATTTGATACAGACGTATTGATCCAAAACGTCCATGTAGCAGACATGCGAGCGGGGGTATCCTATGCAATGAGTTTGCATAAGACCGGACCACGAAATCGTAAACCACTAGATGTAACACCGTTAACTAGTTAGGTTACTATTTCAATAGAATGACCTAGGTAACTCAGTCTTAATCCTGAGTGTGTCATGAACTCCTTCTCACGAGGGATTGTCCTTTGATTAGTATGGGTGAGAGTGGCCTGCACGCCGACTCAATAAGCCTACCTTCTTGGGGACAAGACCAAGTGGGGGGCTGGGGACATGACAACATAAGATGGAATTCACTCCTTCCCGCTTCTAGGAGAAGTAGATGAGTGTTCCCTTAAGTGGTGACTCTGGGTCTTGAACAAAGGGATCCCGCCCTCTCACTGGCCCAAGAGGGACTTTCTGTTTACTGGTTGGACCATAAACAGGTTGTTCATTAGAGGAGCACTGGTACTTATGGAGCCAGAGGTAACACAGGGGTAAAACGGTAATTTGACCCAGCTGTAGTTACGAACACTCGTGAAGGATTGACTTACCGATATAGGTTTATATCCGTGGACACAGAAATGTTCTACAGTGAGAAGAGTTCACCGGTGGGTCTTTAGTGGAATGACCCACAGTTAATGAATATTGGTTAACCTGATTAATGAGTTTAATCAGTTTACCTCATATCATTGGAGCTTCTGATCTGTAGGTCCATTAGGTCCCCCTACTAATTCGTAAAGAGTAATTGGGAACAATTTATCTTGAAAGAATTTGAATAGTTCAAATTCATCTTGGGAATCAAATTAATTATATGAGATACAATTAATATAATGTATAGTGATACATTATAATATAAAGTTTAATTTGTGATTAAACTTTAATGAGAGAATAATATATTTGGAAGAGTTCAAATATATAGTCAATTAAATATATGATATTTAATTATTAAATTAATTAATTAATTATGAATTAATTAATTATTCAATTTAGTTTTAAATTAAATGAGATTTAATTAAACTATAGTCTATAAGGGAATTATTAGAATATGATTCTAATGTGTAATTAATTAAATATGGGCGATATTTAATTATGAAATTAATTAATTAATTGATTAGTTTAATTGAATTAATTAAATGTGATTTAATTAAGTTTAACTAAATTATATATTATGTGAGGGAATTACATTTAAATAAGATTTAAATGTGCATGGGATTAATTAATTAATATGATTAATTAATTAACATTTAATTAATTGATTTAATCAATTAATTAATTGATCTTGATCTAACGGTCAAGATTGTTTCCTAACCTCACATTAGGGTTTTCTCTCTTATAAAAGGCAAGGTTATGAGAACCCTAACCCTAAGGTCTCATTCTAGCTCCGTTGAAGAATTCAGAGTCGTCAGACGGAGGTATGTTTCTCATCGCTTAACTTTTTGCCAATGTATTGGTATTTTATAGAATAAAATTAATTTACGAACGGTCCAATTGCTTCCGCTGTAACGGAATTGGGAACTCCAATCCTTCAATTGGTATCAGAGTCGATCGTAGATCTAATCTTGTTTCTCTAAAATTTGCATTGGTTGATTGGTGGGATTAATTGTGCATATGATGTATAATGGTTTGCTAGTAGATGGTTAGGGTTTTGGCATTAGAATTTGAAATTTTTTCATTGATTTGATCATGTAAGGGCCTGTTGTTTTGGGCGATTTTTTGCAAATTTGAGTCTGTAAGTCAGTGTCTTTGATATTGTATCAATTGGAGAAGAATTTTGGAGTAATTTGCTGAGATTTGAGGCAAAAACGAAGAAGATAGCTGCTGGAAATCGAGTTTTCTGGGTATACTGAGGTTGTTCATCACGAAAAAAAAAGGAAAAAAGGCGAAGCAGCGTTCGTTGGGATTCGAACTCCAGCATCTGAAGCACGCGCGGGCGATCCTGGGAGCGGCAATTTGGCGGTTCAAGCCTGCTCGCGGACGAAATTATTAAAAAAAAATAATAATAAAACGAAAAAAAGAGGTAAATAAAAAATGCGCAAGATAGACTCGAAAACAGCACTTGTCTGGGCGGCTGGGGCGTGTGCCTATTCTACACGAGGGCACGAGTTTGAGCGTGACTGATGCCGTTTTCCTTAATTTTGGAGCAATTTCGTGTGCACTTTTCGGTTCGAGCGGTTAACGGTGGTTCAGGTGATTGTTGACCGTTTTGTGCGGCTCTTGATCGGTTCTCGTTGGTTCGCACGGCTGTTGACTTGGTTCAGCTGGTTTTTGACCGGTTTAGCTGGGTCTGGACATTTTTGGACATGGTTTAGCTCGGTTCAAGCTGGTTCAAGGGGTTTTTAAGCTGGTTCAGCCAATTTTCAGTCCAGTTCAGCACATTTGAAGCTGGTTCAATACGGTTCAACCCATTTTCTTGCCGGTTCAAAGAGTTTGGAAGCGGTTCGAGGCTGTTCGGGCTGATGCCAAAACCCGTCTACTTAGCTATTTAAATTGTTTTGTGAATGTCATATAGTTTATAATCCCACCATAGGTTAAGCATATTTATGCATATTTATTATTATAAATGTTATAATTATGTAATATGTATGAATTTAATTTTCATGGGTATTTAATATTAATTGTTAAGATTAAATGGATGAAAATTGAGAAGCATTCAGCATGAAATTACTTTAGCAAAAATATAAAAAGTTATATTTATGAAAGTAATTTATATGCTTATTTATTTTCATGAGCTATTAATATAAAGTGTTTTGTTAATGTATGAAAATGTGAATGCTTATTTTAATTTTCTTGGGTAGTTAATTTAAGAGTTAGATTAATTGGAGAAAATTAATTTGAATTGAGCATGAAATTACTTTAGTTTAAAAAATATAAGAGTTATATTTATATAAGTAATTAACATGCTTAATTAATTTTCATGATATTTTAATATAAATGTTATGTTAATGTATGAAAATGGTAATGCTTAATTTTAATTTTCTTGTATAATTAATTTAAGAGTTAGGTTAATTAAAAGGAAATTAAATTGCATTGAGCATGACATTACCTTAGATTAATATAATTGTTATATTTATGGTATGTCATGTATGCTAATGTATGGTTTTATAAATTAATTAGAATTTGATTGTTAATTTATTCACCATAGTAGCATGTTATAGGGTTAATTCATTAAAATTTATAATAGTTATAAAATTAATGAATAGAAACCGTTAACCTATAACAAAGTATTGCATGCAAACATAGAATCTTAGGATAAATGAATTAATTTTAAAATTTTTAAAATTAATTAGACTTAAGATCACATTTCTAATAGGATTAGAATTATTCTTACTTAGAATTAAAATTAGTTTTAATTGACTAAGTAGGAAAAACATTGCTATGATTATAACGAAACTCCACCGATAAAGTTCTGTCTAAGGCTGGGGGTATTTAAGTTGACGGTTTACAAAACACCTCCTACCTGGGAATTGACCCGGAATACCGGAGTTGAATTAATCATAGTTAAATGTTAGCATGCAATGTCACTAGGTTTGTTAAAAATATTTAATACACCTAGATCTTTAGAGTAAAGACCTTACATTACTGTGGTTATAAGGGAACTCTCTCGGTAAAGTTCTGTAGGCTGTGGGTACTTAAGATGACGGTTTACGGAACACCTTCTACCTGGGAACTGACCCGAACCTTGAGTTGAATTAACCATAGTAATGTTGACTTGCAATGTTGGGTTTATTAAAACAAATTTAATTCACTTAAAACATTGCGGTTGAATCCTTTCCATAATCGTTATAATAGGATCAAACTTAGATAGATTGACTTAGCCGAATTTTATCTAAGTTAAACAACCCTAAATTAACCTTAGGACATTTTCAGTGGGAGGAAAATTACAAAACGAGATTTAAATCAAGTTTTGCTCCTACGTCCCTATATTCACAACGTGAGGTTCATGCTCGGCTTCGAGTCGCCTTAGGAGCGGCCTCCCTTCGAAAAGTGTTTGCATGAATCAATAACAAGGTGAATGGAAAAAATGTCTAGAGTAAGTGGGAGCGGGACACGTGTCAACG
Source organism: Luffa aegyptiaca (assembly GCA_017139565.1). Lineage (NCBI taxonomy): Eukaryota > Viridiplantae > Streptophyta > Magnoliopsida > Cucurbitales > Cucurbitaceae > Luffa > Luffa aegyptiaca. Next base: position 17,143,206 of record CM029406.1, on the reverse strand, counting down.
TATCCCTCGGTCTCCGCCCCTAGTTCGCACCGTGAGAGTCCTATGATCCGCCTGCAGGTTGTCCTGGCGCAACCATCCCTTCGGAGGGCCTGATCATAGGATTCGGAACACCGTGAACTCCTGAATAGGATAAGGTCACTTAGGCTAATCACCAACAGTTGTCTTTCCCTTCGGTAGCCTGTTGGTGCTTGTCTTTGAGATCTGAAAGTGGGAGGGTTACACTTACGGGGATGAGTTAAATGTGTTAACTAATCCTTGTCCGAACAACGGTAACTAAACGCTAACGGAATATGAGTTATTCTGGTGTTAGAGTTTGATTGAGATTGTCTCAATTCAGAGGAGGAGTAGCTGACCACCCTTCGGTGGCTATTGTTCTAAACCTTTGAAGTATCGTTGCAAAAACTAAATCAATAGTTTTATAAGGTTTCTTTGATTGTTTATTTGTTTTTGCAGAATTTGATTGGATTATTTGTGATGGGTTAGTGCAAATAATAATACAAGTAATTTGTTACTTCAGCAATTATATAATAATTTTATGTGTATTGTCTTACGTAATTTTTATAAATAACGGTAATACAACAAGCTTAAACGACAAATTGTGGTAAATAAGTCTAGGATTATTCTTAACTAAGGAATGTCCTCATGCCCCATATGTTTAATTCATTAAGAATTGTTCTTGGTGAATAGGACATAGAACCCTGCTTAGCAAAAAGAGAACTTGTCTTGAAGACGTGATTAGTGAAGAATAATGATTCTCCCTGAATACTTGATTCAAGGGCCACAAATCACGTGTGTTCTTTTTTTAAAGGAATAAGTTCCTGACAACAGCTTGCTGTTTGTGTAATAACTCTCAAAGTTAGAATTAGAGAGGTTATTTTGGCTATAGCAGTGGGGAACATTAAGTTATTTTTCTCAGTGGGAGAAAATACATACTATTAGATAATGTGTATGTAATTCCTAAGATCAAAAGAAATTTGATTTCTGTGTCTTATTTGCTAGAACAATGTTACTCTTTACCTTTCTCTGCTAACGCAATTTTGTTTCAAGAAAGGGAGTTGACATTTGTTTAGCTTTACTGGAAAGTAACCTAAATGTTTTAAGACTAATCAAGAGTAAAGTAGTCATGAACACTGGGTTGTTTAAGACTGCTACTACTCAATGTGAAAAGAGGCAAAGGATTTCTCCTAAAGGAAAATACCTTTCTTTGGTTCTAAGGTACACCATATTAATCTCAATTTGATTGGGAGATTGGTCAAGAGTGAACTTCTAAGCTAGTTAGAAGATGACTCTCTACTACCTTGTAAGTCATGCCTTGTGGGCAATATGACTGATAGATCTTTTACTGGAAAAGATCTAAGAGCCAAAGAGCCCTTGGAGCTTGTACATTTAGATCCTTGTGGTTCAATATGTTAAAGTAGTGGGAGGGCATGAATAATTCATCTCTTTTGGATGATTATTCAAAGGAATGAGTATCTTTACCTAATGCAACTTAAGTCTGAAGCTCTTGAGATATTCGAAGGGGCTTAGGGCTGAAGTTGAAAACTTGTTAGGTGAGATGATAAAAACACTTCGATCTGATCAAAGTGTTGAGTATAGGGATTTGAGATTCCATGACTATTTGATAGTACATGGGATCACACCCTAAATCTCATTTAGGAGAAATAGAACCCTATTGGATATGGTTCATTCCATGTTGAGCTATGCTCAATTGTCTGGCTCGTTTTGGGGTCATGCAGTGTTGACTGCATTGCATACTGCAGTAGGCAACCCCAAAGGAAATGAGAAGTGGATACTTCTTCAATTCACAAGAGAATAAAGAATTTGTATCGACAAATGCTAAATTCTCAGAAGAAGTCCACATCAAAAATCATAAACCACAGAGTAAAGTCGGTTTAAGTAAGTTAACTAATGAAGCTACAGTAACATCCACAAGAGTTGTTGATGAGGTTGGCTGTTCAACAAAAGTTGTTGATGGACCAGTGCATCTGGTCAGACACATCCATCTCAATAGTTGAGAGTGCCTCGATGTAGTGGGAGGGTTGTTTTATAACCTGAACGTTACATGGGCTTGATTGAAGCCTAGGTCATCATACTTGATGATGACATAGAGGATTCATTATCTTTTAGAAAGAAAATGAATGATGTTGACAACGATCAGAGGATTAAAGCCATGCACCTAGAAATGAAGTCTTTTGTATTTCACTTCCATCTGGAATCTTGTAGATCTGCTTGATGGGTAACACCTATTAGTTACAAGTGGATTTACAAGAGGAAACGAGACATTCATGTCTTAACCAGAAGGGTTCATAAAACAAGATCAGAAGCAAAAGGGTTTGCAAGCTTAAGTGATCCATTCATGGATTGACCTAAGCATTTCGATCTTGAAATATAAGATTTGATATAGTGACCAAATCTTTTGGCTTTAATCAGAACATTGATGAGTCTTGTGTTTACAAGTAATCATCAATAGTTCAGTAGCTTACTTAGTGTTGTATATGATTGATATCTTAATCATTAGAAATGATGTAAGTTATCTTACTGGCATTAAAAGAGGCTAGTAGCTCATTTCCAAATAAAAATCTGAGAGAAGCTAAGCTGGCCTTGTCTCAAGTGTCTTATATCTACAAGATGTTAGTTAGATATAAGATGCAGAATTCCAAGAAGGATTCACTACCTTTTAGGCATGGAATTCTTTTGTCTAAGGAACTGTGTCCTGAGACACCTCAAGATGTTAAGGACTTGAGACATAAGCCCTATGCAGTAGGGATTGCCAGTAAGTATCAATCAAATCCAAGAATTGATCTCTGGAGAGCCGTTAAGTACATCCTCCAGTATCTTAGGAGAACGAGGGTCTATATGCTCGTGTATGGCACTGAGGATTGGATCCTTACACGATACACTGACACAGATTTTCAAACTAATAAAGATTTGAGAAAATCTACATCAGTATCTGTGTTCACTCTTAACAGAGGAGATATAGTATGACATAGTTGCAGCCTCAATGATATAGGCTGATAAGCAGTTGCTTATGGAGCAGCGATAGAGATTGTATGACTTAGGAAGTTCAAGCCTATTTTGGAAGGTGTTCCAAATATGAACTTGCCTATTGCAAGACAAGCAAGCACATTAAATCTAAAGATATATTGTTGATTCATTCACGAAGGCTCTCTCGGCTAAAGTGTGTGAGGGTCATCTAGAAGGTCTAGGTCTACGAGTTATGTACAAAGATGTAATCTAGGGCAAGTGGGAGAAGTGTAATGAGTATAGTGATACCATTATGTAATGGGTATAGTGATGCCCTAGTTTATTGTATTTGTACATTGTATATGTTTTATACATGTATTTATACACCTGCTACTGTATAGATTATTGTACATCCCACTAAACTAGAGTTTTAGTTCAGGTGGGAGTTTGTTGGGTTTTATGCCCTAAAACTCGTAGATAGTGAATGTAAACAAATTGTATACATGTTTCAATAAAGTGTTATTGAGTTTCTACAATAAAATGTTATTGTTAAATATTGCACAATTTGACCCAAATCCAATAAACTAAGATCCAAGGTTGTTTGTATGTAACTTGAACAAGTATGTGGGGACATACAGAGATCGATGTTCAAGTAACAACCTAAACGATCTATAGTACAAGGATATGGCTGGGTACCTTATCCTGGTAACACTATGAGATACGACCCGCTTTGTATTTGATACAGACGTATTGATCCAAAACGTCCAAGTAGCAGACATGCGAGCGGGGGTATCCTATGCAATGAGTTTGCATAAGACCGGACCACGAAATAATAAACCACTAGATGTAACACCATTAACTAGTTAGGTTACTGTTTCAATAGGATGACCTAGGTAACTCAGTCTTAATCCTGAGTGTGTCATGAACTCCTTCTCACGAGGGATTGTCCTTTGATTAGTATGGGTGAGAGTGGCATGCACGCCGACTCAATAAGCCTACCTTCTTGGGGACAAGACCAAGTGTGGGGCTGGGGACATGACAACATAAGATGGAATTCACTCCTTCCCGCTTCTAGGAGAAGTAGATGAGTGTTCCCTTAAGTGGTGACTCTGGGTCTTGAACAAAGGGATCACGCCCTCTCACTGGCCAGAGAGGGACTTTCTGTTTACTGGTTGGACCATAAACAGGTTGTTCATTAGAGGAGCACTGGTACTTAAGGAGCCAGAGGTAACATAGGGGTAAAACGGTAATTCGACCCAACTGTAGTTACGAACACTCGTGAAGGATTGACTTACCAATATAGGTTTATATCCGTGGACACAGAAATGTTCTACAGTGAGAAGAGTTCAGTTGTGGGTCTTTAGTGGAATGACCCACAGTTAATGAATATTGGTTAACTTGATTAATGAGTATAATCAGTTAACCTCATATCATTGGAGCTTCTGATCTGTAGGTCCATTAGGTCCCCCTACTAGCTCGTAAAGAGTAATTGGGAACAATTTATCTTGAAAGAATTTGAATAATTCAAATTCATCTTGGGAATCAAATTAATTATATGAGATACAATTAATATAATGTATAGTGATACATTATAATATAAAGTTTAATTTGTGATTAAACTTTAATGAGAGAATAATATATTTGAAAGAGTTCAAATATATATTCAATTAAATATATGATATTTAATTATTAAATTAATTAATTAATTATGAATTAATTAATTATTCAATTTAGTTTTAAATTAAATGAGATTTAATTAAACTATAGTCTATAAGGGAATTATTAGAATATGATTCTAATGTTTAATTAATTAAATATGGGCGATATTTAATTATGAAATTAATTAATTAATTGATTAGTTTAATTGAATTAATTAAATGTGATTTAATTAAGTTTAACTAAACTATATATTATGTGAGGGAATTACATTTAAATAAGATGTAAATGTGCATGGGATTAATTAATTAATATGATTAATTAATTAACATTTAATTAATTGATTTAATCAATTAATTAATTGATCTTGATCTAACGGTCAAGATTGTTTCCTAACCTCACATTAGGGTTTCCTCTCTTATAAAAGGAAAGGTTATGAGAACTCTAACCCTAAGGTCTCATTCTAGCCTCCCCCTCATATTCTCTCAACTCAAGAACTCTAGAGAGAATTTTTCTCTCTAAGAGTTTTTCTCATTCAAGATTAGGTAGTCCCACAACTACGTTCCTAATCTCAGAGTTATAGTGGGGAAGCCCTTGTGGTGGTGTCCGTTGAAGAATTCAGAGTCGTCAGACGGAGGTATGTTTCTCATCGCTTAACTTTTTGCCAATGTATTGGTATTTTGTAGAACAAAATTAATTTACCAACGGTCCAATTGCTTCCGCTGTAACGGAATTGGGAATTCCAATCCTTCACAAGAAACCTCAAAGTCTTGTTTTTCTTAACTAAAAGGACTACACTAGGCTCAATGAGTAGAAGTTAGGTAGTTTAAACACATTGGTTAGGATGGACTAGGGAGAGTTTTGCTTTGAAAAAGAACAATAGAAATCTTCATGCCTAGGAAACTTAGACGTTGTGACTGACACTAGAGTAGAACCCTCTCCTGAAAGGCAAACTTTTTAGGAAACGATCTTGAAAAACATGTTTACTTGATTCCATGTCACTTGATTTGAAATTAAAAGTTGATGTTAGTACCATGATTGACAATTACATATGAACCATAACGTTTTGGTTTGCAATTAATATTGAGCTCTTACATTCTGATTGACAATTAAAAAGTTGATCTCTAACATTTTGATTGGCATTGCTTGAGGACAAGCAATGAGTTAAGTTTAGGGGTGTGATAAGTGTCAAAAATATACCTATTTTGCCCTTATTTTTAGCTCATTTCCATGTCAAAAGTTGCATGTTTAGATCAATTTTACTATTCCCGAGCTCAAAATATGTTAAAGTTGATAAGTAGGGAGTTGAGAGTCACATTTGTCAAATTATGCTCATTTGTGCTTAAAAAGACTCAATTTGATAAGAATTTGACTAAGTTTGTTGTTGTGCAGAAAAAGCAGAGGAAGCTGGAATTTACCCAGAAATGCGATCGTATTTCTGGAAAAACAGAGCTCGTTCCGAGTCCGTCGCGAGTCATTTTGAACGAGACTTTTGCGCACCTAACTGGTCGTTTTGACCCCGAAAATGACTGGGCTACCTACCAACATCTATTTCGTGGCTTCTCAACCACTTCCCACACTATATAAGCTCGAGATTCGAAGTCAAATTCAAGCAGAACTCATTTGGAAGAAGAGAGTGGTGACAGAACCCTAGTTGACGCCTATGAGTAGGGATGCCCGAGGTCCTTCTTAGATGACTGAATTCTAACCTTAGTTAGACATCAAACCTTAGGGTTTGTAGGGATTTGAGAGAGTGGAGTGTCGAGCGAACTCTAGAAGGATTGGATAAAAGAAAAAAACCCTAATATTTAGCTACTGCCATTATTTCCAACACGTGTCACTTTTCATTCTTTTGTATTCTTTACATTTTATTTTCAATGGAAAGTTGTTCATTTTCACTTTATTCCACCATGCTTAGCTAAACTTCGTTGAGAGGTTCAATATGGTGAATTCCCTTATGGTTCAATAGCTTGAAAGTGTTTATTCGCTTAAGTTTCTATTTAATGCATGTCATTCATTATTGATTATCATTCTGATCTTGCTGAGTTTAAATTGATCACTTAGACTTTGCATGCTATGTGAGTTTGATCTCGAAAGGGACAGACGATATCGGTTCTCATAAAGGTGATATAGGAGAAAAAGCTCGAAAGAGATTGTTCGGTGGTATAGGGCAAGCTGCCTAAGGGCACCCTATATCAACTATAGGGTTATAGATTGCATTCGTGAATTATCTATGTCGGAGTCGAGTCACAGAAATGTGCATAACAATACTCGCTTAGCCTTCTCACGGTTCTTAAGAGCAAGGCCAAATAGAAGTTAAATCTGACCCAATGCATTGATTAGGCTTAAGTTGAATAATCTATGATTAAAGTTATTAACCTTTGGGATGAAACTATATTGAATACCTCGTTTTATTTATTGTTGTTATTTTTTTATTTATTTAATTGTTTTATTTATCTTCCAAAAATCAATCATCAATTATTTCTTTGGTTACCTATTTTAAGCAATCTTTTGAGCAGTTTCTTCTTCAAATCTGAATTTCCAATTTAGTCCTCGTGGGATCGATACCCTTGGAATACTTCTAAGGTTTTTTATTACTACGTGCGATAGTGTATACTTGCACTAAGGTTGGCTGAATTTATCATTATTATTATTTATCATCTTATCTCACATTCATCATTCAGCCTCTACCACACCACTAACCAACATCCGTTAACTACCGGGACATTCCACTATAGCCTAGTAGTTGAACTCCCCTCACTGTAGATATATTTCCATCCACTCGATATAACCATGATTAGTAAGTCAATCCTTCACAGGTTGTTCGTTACTATAGCTAGGTCAAATGTCCGTTTTACCCTTATAGCACATCTTTGTTCCTTAAGTCCACTGGTCCTCTAATGAACAATTTGTTTATGGTCCAACCACTAAACAAAGTCCCTCTCGGGCCAATGAGAGGGTGGGGTCCCTTGTTCAAGCCTTGGATTCAGCACTTAAGGGAACAACATCTCTTCTTTCCCTGAATTGGGTAGGAGTGAATTCCGTCTTGCTTTACTATGTCTCCAGCTATCCATCTAGTCTTATCCCCAAAATGGTAGGATTATTGAATGGCACTTTTGGACCACTCTAACTCATGCAAATCAAAGGATAATCCTAAATGAACAGGAGTTCATAGCAAGCTCAAGATTAAGATCGAGTTACCTAGGTTATCGCATAAAATAATCAGTCTTAACAGTAAACGGCGTTATAAAGAGTGACTTATTTCTCGGTCTTGTCTTGTGTAAACATCTTTTACACAGGATTCCCCTACTCGCATGTCTCTATATGAACGATCCGTGTTCACGTCGTTTGCTTCATTTGCAAAGTAGGTCGCTGTTGCAATTCTGAAGTGTTTAAAAATATAGATAGAATTCACCTCAAAATACTGTGCAAGTATACACAATCTAGCAGCAAGTGATCAGTATTTATCTTATCCACAGGGTCTTGAATTGCCTACCTCTATTGATTTAATTTGCCTTTTTAGTGATTTCAAATGGTTAGTTAAATTGATTGGGTTTTTAAAATGCTGAAACAAAAGAAATACGAAAGCAGTAAGTGATTACGACTAAAGAAAACATAATGGAAACAGACACAGGTTAAGACTTCTGTAATTGTTTATAAAGATGTTCCATCAATTCTTTTGATCCGTCAAGATCCTCCCAGAACTCTGGATTTTTTGGAATATGTTTCAAATCCAATGAAGCTCTACCGATCAAGCGTTAGGCAAGTGACTATCCCTAGTTCAACTACTGGCGTCCACCAACTCATAATGGTCTAACGCGAATTATCATCACACAACTCCTAAATCATCCCTGAAACTAGGAGAAGATATACATACCGGCTAGCTAGGCGGGCGCATAATGAAATTGAAGAACAACAATAACTCAAGATGACATAATCAAATAGAATTTCCAGATTTTATAAAGATAACAATCACATAATTCTTAACCCATGCCTACAAAGCAATTAGTTCATGATTGAAAACATAAAATACGTTACAATCTCGATAAGCACATCCATAATACGAAATACACAAGAAATACTAATCCTTTTAGTAATTGGGGAGATGAAACGACTGCTCCAAACCACCAAGAACATAGAAGAACTTCGTCTTCTTGAGAGGAATTGCACTTGGTCTTCTTAGATCTCCATTCTGCCGTCAATTCGGCCTCCAGCCGATTGATTCGGTTTCCCAATCGTCAATGAATTTATCTTTGACGGCTCCTCCTTTTATAAGATGAGGTTTAACCTAATTAGGTTCATTTAGACACGTGGAGTGACTTCCCAGCCGGATTAGTCCAAGATCTATGCTTAAAACGCCACCTCATTTAATGAATCACATGCAGCTCACGTGGCCTGTTTTGCTAATATTTTGCTGGAGCATCAGACTTTGCTCTCTCAATCTTGTCAGCATTCATTTTTCTGCAAAAGAAACTCTAAAACATCAATTCGTTCAATTAGGTTAAAACACATTATGTTAATCTAATATCACACCCAAATGGCACAATTAAGATATAAATCATCATAGAATAAGGTATAAATAACTCCCTTTTGGAGAGTTGTCAGTTGCATCCATAGTGTTACCAAGATAAGGTACCCAGCCTTATCCATTTACTATAGACCATTTAGTTTATATACTCAAACTTGATCCCTGCCTATATCCACTATATAGTTCGAGTATTTCATATTATAACCATGGATGTTTCTATTGGATTTAAGATATGATATAAACAATTTCACTAAATAACATCTTTATTATAAAAAGGATAACAAAACTTGAGTTCTAGGACATAAACCCCAACAAAATTAATATATATTAATATAATTAATTAATTAATTAATTAATATTTTAAATTAATTATGAATTAATTTAAAATTGAAATTCAAAATTAAATTAGAATTTCATATTATTAATTAAATTAATTAACTAAAATTAATTTCCATTTGAATTAGGAAATTCAAAAAAGAAATTAATTTTAGGAGGTGGAGTGCATGGTGACTAAACCCATGCACTCCTCCTCAATTAGCCACCAAATCCCACTTAATCAACCCTTGTCTTGTTGTCTAATTTTGGGGCTTCAAGAATGCATGAATTCTTCTTTAAATAGAGGAGGATTTGCTGAAGAAACACACTTCAATTACATGTTGTTATGCTGCCAATTTGAGCTCTCAAACTCATAAGCTCAAAACTCTCGACAGCTTGAAACCCAAGCTCATTCTCTTCCAAATTCCATCACTAGATGATCCCACAATCCGTTCCAAAGGCCTGAGAATAGCAAAGAAGATCTTGTGGTGGTTCGTGATCAGTTGGTGGAAGAAAAACAACGCAACAATCGGTCAGATTTCGAGCTACAATAGGTAGGTGTTCTGAACTCTGTTTTTGTAGCTTTTGACAGCATGCTTTGAATGATCAAATTGATGTTATTAGGTGTCTAAGATCCAAAATTGCTTCCGCATGTTAGATATTAACACCTTCACATTCATAATGCACATAAAATTAAATAGCTAAGTAGATCGGTTTTTGGTATCCTAATAAAAAATAATTAAATTAATATAATCAAATTATATTAATTTAATTATAAAAATGAAAAAATTACATTAATTAATTAAATTTTGGTCAAAACTGCCAAGAACCGCTCCAAACCGAACCAAAACAAACCAAATCGGACCAAACTCACTTGAAATCTCGCTTCAACTCTCGATCTACAGGGCAGCATCGAGACATTTGAAGACAGCATCAGCGTTGAGCCAGCGTCTCGACTCTACGATGCGATGGTCTGGAAAACAAGGTAATGTCAAGATGCTTTAAGGCAGCATCTTGATGTTGTCCTCTTGGGTCTAGAACTCTGCTTCAATTTCAGCACCAATCTCCACCGTTTTGGCTCCTTTTTCTTGCATTCCTTCTCAGCAACAAATTGCCTCAAACGACACAGACTTACAGACTTGATTTACAACAAAAATGCCCAAAACAACAGGCCCTTACATTGATCGAATCAATTGAAATTGTAAATCTAAATGCCAAAAACCGAAAACATCTACCAGCAAACCATCCATACATCAAATGCAAAGAAAGCTACCACCATATCCCATACCGTGCAATTCTAAAAGAAATCGAAACATGATTTGGCTCTGATACCAATTGAAGGGATTGAATCCCACAGCGGAAGCATACGAATGTGTTGTGTTTCAATCAAATTTAGAAAATCCATACATGGTAGAAGAAAAAACCAACAAACAAAACTATTGTCATGCTTTTCTACTAGTTAAGCCTAAGGGAAGAAATTAACTTACATTAATAGACTTTTTTACAACAAATAGCAAGCAGCAAATTCTTCCCTCCCAGCAGTCGTCACGAACTACACCAAAATACAGCAACAATCTTTTGGACACCACCACAAAACCTTCCCGACTATCCTCTGGGTTCAAGAACTAGATTGTGGGAACTGCCTTTTTGAAAGGTGAGCGAAAATTACAGAGAGCAAGAGTGATCTTTGTGATTTTTGGGTTGAGAGAGCTTGAGAGAGAAAGAGGCTTATCTTAATAAAATTGTAAGAACTTCTTCACAAATCTTCATAAGAGAGAGGGACAGAGTTACATCTGTAACTCCCAGCACTCCCCCACCCTCTTGCAATACTGTAGGAGAGTGGTTTATTTATTTAATTTTAATTAAAATCAAAACTCAATTTTAATTAAAATTAATAATTAAATAAATAAATCATATTTATTTAATTAAATCAACATTTAATAATTAATTAATGGGAATAATACACTTTTGGCTCCTGAGGTTTGGGTTAGGTTTCATTTTGGTCCCTGAGTTTTGAAACTCGACAATTTAGTCCTGAGGTTTGGATTTTGTTCCATTTTGGTCCATTCATCCATTTTTCCGTTAAATACTAACAGATTGTTGATGTGGCACTGTTTTTTTTATTAAAAAATATTTTTAAATTTTTTAAAATAAAAACAATAAAATTATTATTATTTCTTTTTTTTTAATTTCTTGTCTTCTTTCTTTCTTTTTTTCTTTCTTCTTCTCACCATCACTTCTCACCATCAGCATCACCACAGTCATCGGCAACCACCCATCGACCGACGGCGGCAATTTTTTTTTTCTATTCTCCCCCTTCCTTTATTCTTTTCTTCTCCTAACTTTTTCCCTCTCTCTCTTTCTCACTCTTCTTCCTCTCCTTTTCTCACTCTTCTTCCTCTCCTTATCCTCACGCCAGCCACGACTTCTCAACGACACAAGACCCACGCTAGTCGCGATTTCTCAATGACACAAGACCCACGCTAGTCGCGATTTCTCAACAACACGGATCTGCATGGGTCTTCGATTCTAAAGCTTTTGACGGCGGCGATTTTCTGAAGTGTTTGGCGTGGGTCTTCGATTCTGAAGCTTTCGGCGGCAACGATTTCTGAAGCTTTCGCATGGGTCTTCGATTCCGGTGCGGCGGCGATCGACTTCATGTCCTCAAACGAACCCAGATATGCGTGGGTCTTCGATTCAGAAGCTTTTGGCAGCGGGATTTCTGAAGCTTTCGATGTGGGTCTTTGATTCCGGTTCGGCGGCGAGCGACTTCATTTCTTCAAACGAACCCATATCTACGTGGGTCTTTGTTTCCCCCTTCCTTTTTTTTTATATTTATATAAAAACAATAAGAAAGGGAAATCCAAATTTGTGTGTGTCTTTGTTCTTTCTTCCTTCAATTTTTTTTATAATAAAAACAGTAAGAAAGGGAAGGGAGAAAGAGTGAAGAAGAAGAAAAGGAAAGAAAAAGAGAAAAAAAAATCATGGAGGGAAAAAAAGTTGGAGAAGATGAGAAAAGAGAAGAAGAAGAGAAGAGAAGAGAAAAAAATAATAATAAAAGTCACCGGCAGCGGCGGTGGTCCCCGGCCACTGGCCATGAGAAGAAGAAGAAGAAAGAGAGAGAAGAAATAAAAAAAAATTAAAAATAATAATATTTTTATTATTTTAATATATTTTTAATTAAAAAATAGTGTCACGTCATCCACTCGTTAATTTTTAACGGAAAAATGGATGAAGGGACCAAAATGAAACTAAAACCAAACCTCAGGGGCTAAATTGTTGAGTTTGAAAACCTAGGGACCAAAATGAAACCTAACCCAAACCTTAGGGACTAAAAGTGTATTTTTCCCTTAATTAAATAAATCATATTTATTTAATTAAATAAATATTCAATAATTAATTAATTAAATCAATAATTAAATATCATATATTTAATTAATCCTACATTTGAATCATACCCAAATGTCTGTCTCTTATAACCTATAGTTTTAAGGTGCATCCAATACACATTAATTTTATCCTATAGTTTTGATATGAATCATATTCATGTTACTTTATATTTGAACCTATTCATATATTATTATCTCATATTATATAGTTTAATTTTGAATCAAATTAAAAATTAACTTTATATTATAATGTATCAATATACATTATAGTAATTGTATCTTATACAATTAACTTAAATTCCCTTAATTAATTTGAAAAATTCAATTTTTTTCAAAAACTTAATGTTCTTGATTACCCTGTACGAGTTAGCTAGGGGACCTAATTAACCTACAAATTAGAAGCTCCAATGAATCAAGATTAATTTATTAAACTCATTAACCAAATTAACCAACATTCATTAATTGTGGGTCACTCCACTGAAGACCCATGGCTGCACTCTTCTCACTGTAGAGTATTTTGTGTCCACGGATATTGACCATTAACAGTAAGTTAATCCTTCACGAGTCTTCGTAACTTCAGTTGGGTCAAATTACCGTTTTACCCCTAAGTTACCTCTTTTTCCTTAAGTACCACTAATCCTCTAATGAACAACCTGTTTATGGTCCTACCATTGAACATGAGTCCCTCTCGGGCCAATGAGAGGGCTGGGACCCCTTGTTCAAGTCCCGGAGTCAACACTTAAGGAACACTCATCTACTTACCCTAAAGTCGGGAAGGAGTGAATTCCATCTTGTGTAGTTGTGTTTCCAGTTTTTCACTTGATCTTGTCCTCAAAATGATAGGCTTATTGAGTCGGTGTCTCGAGCCACTCTCACCCATACAAGTCAAAAGACAATCCTTCGTAGACAGGAGTTCATAACTCACTAAGGATTAAGATTGAGTTACATGGTCATCCTATGAAATAATAATCTAATTAGTTAACGATGTTACATCTAATGATTAATTATTTCGCGGTCCGGTCTTATGTAAACTCATTGCATATAGGATACCTCCACTCGAATGTCTCCACATGAACGATTTGGATTATTTCATTTGTATCAAATACAAAGTGGGTCGTATCCATAGTGTCACCAGGATAAGGTACTCAACCTTATCCTTTTACTATAGACCGTTTAGGTTATTACTTGAACATGATCCCTTGTATGTCAACTACATACTGTTTAAACTTCATTAAATAACCTTGGATGTTAGTTTATTGGATTTGAGTTAACGCAATTCTAAAATATACCTCAATAATATCTTTATTGAATAAATAAACTTTGTTTACATTTACTATCCAATAGAATGCAATCAAATGCCCCTGCAATTTATCCTGACGGCACTTAGCTTGTAAGTTAAGTTCAAATTCTATTCAGTCCCGCTTTTGGTGCCTTTAGAAGACTAAGTAATTAGAACACCTATGTCTAGGGCTAATTAACCTTAGATAATGAAGTTCACAACTCTAACAACTCTAATGGTTCTTGTCCTATATCTAGGATGCAAGAAGCAAAGTCTTATCTAAGCTCTTTTCCATTATTGTTTTTGTTAAACTGCATACTTAACTCAAGCTTTTCAGTATTGTGTCTTGCACAAGCTATGCTAACCTATGTGATCAATTTAAGCTAACAATGAAATTTAAACTCAACAAAAATGAACAATGCTAAGTGTGAGCAAAGATACTTTTGCAATAGATGGGGCTTTCCTCCTACACAAGGTATCCAAGAACAAGATGTAAAAATAAAAGTGCACAAGAGATAGAAAGAAACTGGACTCATATTAATTACATAAACTGAATACAAAGTTATTGTAAAAACTGAAACTTACAAAGCTGAAACAAGTGAACTATTACAAAACAAACGAATACAAAGGAAATAAAAAGGAAGTAAAGAACAACCAACTCTTTCTTTTCTCTGTCCAATTTTTTCTACCTTTTTCGAAGACAGACAAATACTTCTTCTTTTCTTCTTTTGAATGGAGAAGCTGACAGAGGTGAGAAAGAGTTAGGACTAAGAGTGATGGCTAAAAAAAAACTAAAGACGAATTAGAGCTTGTTCTTCTTAGATCCTTGAGTTGCCTTTTATAAACCTTAAAAGGTAGAGTTAGCTGTCGAGATCAGTATGAGAAGCCTTCTTCGAATGAAATCCCTTGTTCTGAGGAGATTTGCTGAAAGTTCTTGGATATTATGGAAAAATCTGGAGGTTTTGTAGGTGATGGAAACATACTCAAACTCAGTGATACAAAGGCTTGATGAGAGAAAGACCATAGTTTAGTATTTTGTCTCTATTGTACTTTTGTCTAAGCTAGTACCCTAATGTTGCTAGTCTGTTTCTTATTGTTGCGTTTTAAAGTTAGAGTTGCTAAGTCTGTTCTAGGAGTTGAAGCTTCTTGAAAGTGTTTTGGGTGGTTTGACTTCTGTTGTAAGAATTTTGATTATTTAGTTTATCAAGTATGTTTGTTCGTTTATACGAAGTTTGACTCATTTTTGTTGTGTTGGATTGGTTAATATTGGGATAGAGTTCATTATTGAATATTTGATGATTTAGAAGTGTGTTTTCTTATCTCTCAGGTGTAAAGATTTTTTGGTAGTTGTAGTTACGTCATTATGCTGCTGAAGTTTTCGGGGCATTACGTTGGCATTAGTGTAAAAGTTTAATAAGGTCCCCTTGATTAGGTTGAATTTTGGAGGTGTTTTCAGGGAATGAGACGACTAAACAATTTGAGGAGAAAAGGGAAATTTTGGATATGGACCCCTTATTTGTGAAATTTGCTTCTTTAAGGCCCCAGATTTTCACTCATGAAGATAGTTTTCTCTTATTTATTCAGGCTGTTAATATAAGGGGGTGTTTGGCCCATGGTTTTGGGTTTGGGTGGTTTTGTGTTCCAAACCCAAAACCATGTTTGCCCCATTGTAATCACAACACCATGGGTTCCAAACCCAACCCCATGGTTTTTCTCTCCAAACCCACCTCAAAACCACTCAAAACCTATGATTTCTCTTTCTTCCATAAAGTTGGTGGGACCTACTATTACTTTATCCATTTTTGTCATAAATTTGATGGGTCCCATCATTTCTCTTTCCATTTTTCTCATAATTCTTTTTATTTCTCTATATTAAATTAACAATATTTTAATATATATATATATATAATTTTATAATTTTAACCTAAGGAAAGGTATTTTAGCCAACTTACCCATATAAATATTTTTAAAATAAAATATAATTTTGAGTTAACGTATTAAAAAAATATGTATTTATTTTCAAATTAACAATATTCCGAGTGACAAAAATAAATAGTATGTTATTTTGAATTTATTAAAGTAAAATGAATAATATTTAATTTTAAATCCGCTATAGTAAATAAAGTATTTAATTTTAAATTACATACAAAAAAAAAAAAAAAAAAATTATATGTACAATTTTTTTAGTTCAACAACATTTCGATGTGGGAATATTCGAATCTCTAACTTTTTGATCGGGGCATCTATCAATTATTGTTAAGCTAAGTTTATTTTGACATATGATATTTATTTTGAACTTATTTATATTTAAATAATATAAATATACATAAATTTATATTTAATTTATTCATTTTAAAGTAACCTATAGATTCCATTTTATTTATTATGTGATTATATGTTCCAAATTTTTCTTTTCCCATGAACCATGTTTTTTTTGTCTCAATAACTACTTTAATTTAACATTAATGAACTATTGTTTTGAATTTAAATTTTGCATGTGGATCCATGGAAAAAATGACCAAACTTAAACCCCCGTTTAATAATTTGGCTTTTGGTTTTCGATTTTTGAAAATCATGTTTGTTTTCTCTCAATTTTCTTAGGATGATTTTTGTCTTTGTTAAAGATACATTTGAATTCCTAGACAAATTCCAAAAACAAAAACTATTTTTTGAAAACTATTTTTTTTTTCAAACTTTTAAATTTTCAAATGGGGCCTAAGAATTTCATGTTATGTTTTTCAATTTGTCAATAATAATCAATATTTTGATTATTATAAACAATTTTCTTATTCTTCGTCTATACCATAAATTAAATGCTTAATTCAAAATTCTCTCAAAAATTAATCTATGTTACACAAGGGGTTTTACAATTAATAAAACATTCACCAAAAAAAGAAGAAAAAAAAACTGTCCAAACCCGGGGTTCAGAACCCAGCACCCCAAACACTGTTTTCTGATTCCCAGGCTTTCAAACACGCCAGAACAAACCCCCAGGGTTCTGATTCCCAGGGTTCTGATTCCGAAACCATGGGCCAAACAGCCCCTAAATGTATTGTTGGATAGTTTTGCTTTTGTGGTTGCAGATGTTCTGAGGGCGTTGCTTATTCGTGCAATTGGTCAGGATCTTCAGAAGGCATACTTTCGGAGTTTGAAATTGCTGAAGGCTCACCTATCAAAAAATTCAGGTACTTATGCAATAGAAAATTGTACATATGATGAACAATAAATGGAATGTCAATTTTTATTCTAATTATGACTGAACTGCATACAATCATTAGTGCCAGAAAGGAGATATCAGATATGACCACCAATCCCACAAGTTAGAACTTTTAATTAAAAAATACCATGATTATTGAAAAATGCTTTCATGTCAATAGATCTATATATATTTTTTTTAATGTTGGACAGGGTGAAGTTATTTTTTTTTAATGTTTAATACAATGATTATTAAAGTAATTATAACCTATTTATAGCCTAAAGTAATTGAAATGTCAAAGCGGGCATAGTTCAATGGTAATTGACATATACCCTCGACCAAAAGGTCAGAGTTTCGAATCCCATAACTTTACTTCATGAAAGTTATAACCATTAATAATTTTCATTTTTTTGCATCACAAAAATCAATTATTTGCTTGAAATGAAAACTCTCCTAAACTGATTAAGATGCTGGCATGATTAACTTTCTTCTATTCTTGTACTATAATTTTCTGAAAGAAAGAGCAAGAATTTAAAATCTGCATCAATGAAAGAAGTTTAAGATGGAATCTGATGCCTTTGGGTATTCAACTGACTGTTGAAGTATGGTATGAAGTATGACTTGTTAGTTAGTTCAAAGTTCATAAAGTTATAATCACAACTGATTTTGCTTTCCACGGCGGTCCTGCTGCAACTAAAGAAACGCTATTTGCTTTTAACATCAGTTAAGTGGTTTCTTTCCACTAATATTTTTTAATAACTGAAAATAAACTGCATTAAAAAGTTAGTACAAGTCCCACTGTTTAATATTAAGACAAGTATTGTTCTGTTCTTAACAACTATTCTACACCCTATTATGTCCCCTTTTATCTTTTTTCTTATGCACATGGTGAAGAAAGTAATCAGTGTCTCTGTCAGAATGCCTATGCTTCTTGTGTAACTCATGGCTTCTTCTCTTGTGTCCAGTTCCATGATTCTGGTGATGCCTACTGCCATGCCTATGGGAATGTTTTCTCTCACCTCTGTGCTTCCTCCAGGTGGGCCTTGTGGGCTCACTTTTGGCCCAAAACATATCCTCCCACCAGTCATAGATAGGGTCAAATAAGCCCTTCTGATGTAAAATCCATAGTAGGACAAGTACTGCAAGTAATTAAAGGGGAAAAAAAATCAAAACATTTCCAGAATATGCTCCCCAGCAAGACTTTGTAATTTAATTCTCCAAAGTAAATTACCTGCTGGGAAAGTGGCCAAAAATAGACCAAACAATGCTAGCCAACTCAAGCATAGATACTGTATGTGACAGCTGAAGTCAAAAAATCCAGAGCATTCTTTTCTGTTCAAAAGAACCAAAAGTATATCAATAGAAAGTACTTGGTTTATGACCTAGAATTTGATTGCAAGTACCTGCAAGATTTCCCGGTGACAAAGTCGACTACACTTCCCCTTAACTTCTTCCAGAGGAACTTGATTGAATCGATGAAACCATGTATCTTGTCCTTGGGGGGTTGAAAAGGGGTAATCTGTCCCAAAATTACCAAACTCAAGAGTGGAAAAAGGATATTGGATTCACCATGATTCGAAAACTACACAAGGAAAACCTGTGATCCATTGTCAAGGACAGTAGCAGTTGTAGCAAATTGGCATTCAGCTCTGTCAACTTCACTAAAATCAGCATCCTTAAGTATGGCTGCAAGATGAACAAAGAGCAGTTGGCCCTAAAGAATCTTAAAACTAAATTTAATTTAATGAGAAAAGAAGCTTAAATCACTAATCTTACCAGCACAGATATATTTTGCTGCTTGATCAGTTGTTGGGTAGAGTTTAAACGAACGGCTAGCAACTTCTTTCGGCTTCATGATGAAATATTGTTCCTGGAATTATCTACATTAACACTTTACATGAATAAAATTCTATCAAGATGCCTCGGCGAAAGATAGTACCTCCATGAGGCTGACTTCTTTTGAACAAGTAAACTGCAAGAAAGAAGAATCCACCCAGTTGAAATCATTTTCAAAAGAAAAGAAACAGACAATTAAATGAATACATTTCTGGCCCCTTAAGGACCCTTGCTCTGCATTGTTCATGCATATCATAGAGGAAGTTGATCAAAGCACCAACTTCAAATGGAATATTAGAAGGGAATAGAAACTCTGTCAACACTCATCCACTGGTAAAAGGTTATAGGTTGAGCCCTTAATGGTCATCTTAAGCTTCGCTCAAGTTTTCCAGCCATATATTTCGTTGTACTAAAAGCTTAGTGAATACCGTTAAGCTATAAGATGCTTCCACTTCTCCAGTGTTCTTAGTTGTAACTGTAGCAACTCCAAATTGTGTGAGGGCTTCAAAAGTTGGGATGTTGATGCTCATAATTTTTCCTGGACTCCTACAATAAGAAAAATACATAGCTTCTTGAAGAACACAGATGATTGCTGAAATAACTGAATTGCATTATATATCTTTTGAACAAATATTTAGTTTCTGGATGGTTCTGAAACTTCAGGGCAAGAGCTAACAGCTAAGATTTGAATGCATATTACTAACCTTTGGTAAACATACTCAACATCATCAGCTCGTAGTTCTATAACAAGATTTGTATTAAGAACTTCAGTGACTCCAATGGAGAATGAATGTGTCCCAGCATTCTGCATTCACCATATGCTAAACATTTAGAAATATGAAAACTCATGAATGAAGAATTCTTTATCTTCCAATACTTAACTGGGTGTTGATTGATCCTCTCAAACCTTCCTTCCACTCCATATAATGGCAACTGATTCCTACCAATTCGACTCAGATCGGCCTGTCAAAATCGAGAAAATGTCAGAACGGATCATATAAAAGCAATCATTGTTGGTAATGACAATAAAAGGTATGATTGTAAATGCTTTACCTCCCTGAAATTCCATAATTGATTGTGCAAGCAACTCCAAAATGGAGATGTGCAGAAATCTGGCTGGCTGTTAAAAGTCTCATAACCAACACCAATTTTGTTGCATTCTAGACCATCTAAAGTAAACCTCACTCTTTCAAGCAGCATCCACATTGAAAAATTGCTCCCTAAATTCTGAGGTTGACCAGGACCACCCTTCCATCA
Source organism: Luffa aegyptiaca (assembly GCA_017139565.1). Taxonomy (NCBI): domain Eukaryota; kingdom Viridiplantae; phylum Streptophyta; class Magnoliopsida; order Cucurbitales; family Cucurbitaceae; genus Luffa; species Luffa aegyptiaca. The sequence goes on along the minus strand of CM029406.1, from coordinate 17,122,786 downwards.
AAATTGGAAATTTCAGCTTAGCAGCAGAAGATGAGAACAACCAAGCAAACTATGGCAAGATTTTATTTAAAGTAGTCTATCATATCTACATTAACGTCTACGAGTCTCAAATTACCGAACGTTTGATCAAATACTTCTGCTTTTTGTAAAAGAAGTAAAAACGGTAACACTTTTTATGGCGGAGTAAGCATATACCTGCCTGGGAATAACAAGGTAAAAGTCCTCAAATGCTGGAATATTTGTGTATCCAACAAGGTCCCCAATAAGATTAACTCTTAAGAAGTTATCATTTGACACCACTGTTCTATTTTCCGGACCCACCGACACTTCCTGTAAATATAAATTTAATATCAATCCTGACATTTTGATCAGAGCTAGAGAATGAGACTGTGAGAATATTCGAGTTTTTTTCAATTAGGTATCAAGGAAAACGTACTGAAACTTTAGATCCTGACTTCACATGAATTTGAACACTGAATCCCAGGGACCATTGTCCAATACTAAAAACGTGAAACCTAAATGATCAGGAAGTGATATGTTAGAATCTTATAGTAGTACGCTTTAAGAAGATTCTAAGTGGCAAAGTTTGAGCTTAAAATTTATCCAACAAATATACATCTATACATCAATGCACATATATACACACATATATATCAACAGTCAACACTTTCACATCAAAGTACCAATTGATTTTTTAACCAGGAAACTCACAAGTCACAAGTCTGCTCAGAACACATGAGTTGATTAATGCAACACCAGAAGCTATGTTTTTTGTAATGACCAGTTTTACATAGTACGGGTAATTATTAAGATTTAAAAATTAAAAGGATGTATAATGTCGAATTTAATAATGGTTAAGCTCCACCCAATAGCATAATCTTCTAGGCAGTAATATAAAAATAAAAGTATCAAGACTCATGAATCATGATGATATTCTGTTCTTAGAAGGGTGCTATAATTAAATACCAACACTAGATGATTATTATACTCTGGAGGGTCCTTTTTGGTACAACTGTATATAAACATTAAAAGGAAAAGATGATAAAAAATAGAGAGTTGAAACATATGCCATACCAGTCACCTGGAAAACGTAGGCAATGTGCAGTATTTGCCTTTCCCTTGATCATCTTGTCAACTTACACACAAAAGAATTAGAATCACAAAGCAGGGGTACTTTTATAAAAGTCATAAGAGATTTCAAGAAACTTGCAACTGAAAAATGGAAAGCAACTTACAAAAATTTCCACACGACGTAGGCATTCGACGCTTTGCCCCACAAGGACAGCATATAGGCTAAAGAGATTTAACAGGAAACAGAGAAGAATGAATCAATAACAGGGTTGAAATGAATGTGAAGAGTAAATATAGCTACCAAAAGAATTCAAGATAGTAGAAGCTTTCTCAAATTGCCACCTGAGTGCTCTGAATTATATGCCCACTTTCATCTCTTAGCCTACAAGACAACATCAAACAAATCACTGTCGATCCAATACCTTTGGGCTGGTCTAGAAAGGAAGTTAAAAGATGGCTTACCTTACCTCTCACATATGTGTACTACCCTGGCACTAGCATCTGGCTCACATTTACGAGTTCTAACATAAAATTCTTCGGGTTTATAGGGAACATCCTGAACATATTGTGTTTAAACACAACAAATATATTCAAATTACAAGTATTAAAGGCTTTATAAACATGGAATATGCAGATTCGGAACGTTTCAACTAATAGTTAGAACTTCAACACGACAACCACACAGATTAGATATAAGGAATCAAAAACATAAGTGGGAATTACACGAATGTATGTTAGCTCATACAAAACATAAGCAGCTGATTTGCTGACAGTCAGAACAGGGGGTGTTCGCAAGGTCTGCATCTTGTTGGTGGAGTTCTCTTCAACCTCTACTATTTCTGCTATAATAGAGGCCTCGCCCCCACTCTGCAACATAAATATTTTCTTTAACAAACGATTCAAACGGCATAAGTTACCCCAAAATGGGCACCAGATAACCATCCAAGAATATGAAAGATACTGGAATAGATGAAATGAGTTATTTAAAGGTCTTACAGAACCGCTAGGAACGGCCATGTTTAGGACAATTTTCTTGGTGCAGTTGAGGCTACTGGAGCCGGAATTCCGTTCGCACTTCTCAAGTTTTGACTTGGACAAGATTTGAACTCCGGCAATGTCTTGAGTTGCCAGGAAACTCAGAAGGCAAAACGCAAGGAGAATGCGGTAACCCATTATTTGGCTGTGTGGTACTTCTGAGACTCCTGTTTTGAATTCTGAAAGAATAAGAAGGGTCGTTCCATGGCAGTTTTATAACTTCCAGTAATAGTTCTATTTCCCACGTGGTATTTTTGTCCTTCTTCAAGTATTTAAATTGTTTATAACACATAATATCTCCAAACTATTTGTAAAATGAACAAAATCTTCCAATTAATTACTAAATTCTGGTTCTTTGTATTAGTAAGGAAACGATTAGTTATACTAATTTAATTCAGAGGCATCTTCCCTGGAAGGATATTCATTTCTTACTGATTTTTCAAATGGAAGGACAGAGAATCCAATCTACTTTAGCAGAACAGAACTGATTCATTTCCCTCTATATATTTAGTTGATTCAAGCTCAGAAATGTACAAAACCAGACCCATCAGTTCAATTGATTCAGAAATAAGAACAAATTCAGACTCAACCAAATTGAGTGAAAAACTGAGCGAGCAATTTCAGAGGGAGACTAAAAACTTAACAAATCGAACGGACGAGAGAAAGGAGCGCCATCGCAGATAAAACACAGAAAATTTTGGAAGACATATTTTTTTGAATTTCAAATTCTAACTGTCCATAAATTTCAATTTAAATAGAAAAATATTCAATCCCTTAATCGTCTACACATTTTCATATTTCAAAATTCACTCATGGCTATTCTTCACTTCTGGTTCCATATTCATTTCTTAGAACGTTGATCTGTCTCAGTTCCTATCCAAATAGGCTATCTATTCCATTGAACCTTAAAAAAACAGAGAAACAGAGAGTTCTAGAAAGATTTCAAAATGCCATTGTCTAATTGCAACCAATTCGGTTCGATCAAATTCCTTCAAGTCATCATTCATAGCAGACTTCAATCATAATCATTCATAACTGTCCCTAATGGCTAGAAAGGGTCGTGAATGCGAATGTGTCCATTGGGAATCAACCAAAGAGAGAAGTTTAGAGATGGAAGTACCTTTCTAACATGGGCGTTGCAAACGGCGATGGCGTCGATTGCGGAGGGCGGCGGAACTGATGCTTCTAATCTGAAGAATCCAAGTCGTCTTGCTTGCGTTGCGTCTGTTGGAAATGGAATAAAAATGGTTAGTTTTGGCGGGAAGGTTGAGAACGAAGAAAGCTTCAATTTATACTTGGGTGTTAAAAGGTCGGGCCGGGTTGGATGTAGTGTCAAGCCGACCCGACCCGAAACACGAACAAGTGTGCCTCGAATCGAACACGCAACCGGGAGCGTTGATCGACTGCGGGACTAGTGGGTGGGTGGCGGCGAGTGGGTCATCGACGGGCGTTTCTCCTTCCACGGCGACGACGATGGGGTGGGCCAGCGGAGGTCAACGGTGGCTTTAATGTGTGGTCACGTTCGTATTTCGGGTCTCAGCGGCGGGTATTTTAGCCTTGCGTAGTCCACTATTTTAGATTGTGTAGTCGCATTTTTCATTAGTAGACAGTCCATGTAGGGATGGATACGGGACGGGGATGCCATTTCAATTTCCATCCCCACGAAGTTAAATTTGGGGGAATGGAATGGAGATTTGTAGGAAATTTGTGGGGATCGAGTTCCAGGAATTATTCCCCTATTCATTTGTTTCTTTTTTTTTTTTTGTCTCCACTGAATCATAATTTTTTTATAAATTTTCAAATAGTTAACTTTACATAAATTTTATATATATATATATATATATTTTTTTTTTTTTTTTTTTTTTTTTTGACAACATGTAAAGGTGGTGGATCGAACTTCTGACCTCATGGTCAGGTTACAGGCTTTATCTTAGCCAAGCTCTTATTGACAATTGAATTCTATATTTATAAGGTTACAAAAGGTTCCTTTAGTAAGATATTAGTTTTGATTATTTGATTTTAGTTAGTTTTTTATTATCTTAGATTTGTTTTTTTTTTTAGTTCAACAACATTTGGGGATGGAGGGATTCGAACTATGACCTTTGAGGTCATAAGCACATATTTTTATGCGAGTTGTGTGATGCTCTTGTTGGCTTATTATCTTAGATATTTGGGACTCATTATTAAGAAAGATTAAATATCTAAAAAAAAATTAGATATACAGTAAATATTGGAGCATGGAAGGGAGTAATTGTGCTTCTTATATTTGTTTCATAAATGTGAAAACCAAAGATATAATAAAGATAGAGGAGACTTAGAGCGACAAAAGTATAATATCTAATAGGAAATTGAACAAGGTAAGAGAATAATATCTAAGAGGAAATCGAACAAGGAAACATCTCCATGAATTTTGTTATTTATTATTTACAGAATAATTACATCTCTATCGACTTTACTTCAAACAATTACGCAATAATAATAACATTTATGCCTCAAAATTTTAATAGTATATAACATTTACTATACATTCTTTGATAAGTTATTTATTATATTAACAAAACAATGATCAACTTTTTTTCAAAAAAAAAAAATGACCTCAACTTTTTAAGTAATTTCTTTCATTTACTATGGATATATTAAAAAAAATAAAAATTAAAAAAAAAAGAGAAAATATAGAATTCCCAAATTTCATTATAAAGTATAATATAATAATAATAATATTTAAATAAAAGAAATAAAAGTAAATGAACTGAAACAATAACAAAATAACAAAATGGGAGATTATGGAAAGTGGAAATTTTAACACAAAATTATGGAATTATGAAAGTGGAGAAAAGTGGAGAATTTCACCCATGAGCTTATTGTATATTTAACTTCACATAATGCCAATATTTATAGGCATTTGAAAGAAGGATGGTGCTTGGTTACCAAGTTTTTACAAGTCATAAGGTCCATTTATTGATTGACACATGAGCAACCATATTTTCTAACATTTACAAGTCATATGGTCAATATGTTGTTTGACACATGGGCATCTATTTTCTAATATTCATAATACTCCCCCTTAGATGCCCATATATGAAATATGTCTCATTAAAAACTTTTACTAGGAAAAAACCCAATGGGAAAAAATCCTAGTGAAGGAAAAGAGTACATATTTCATATAATTTAATGATCCTAAAAGAATACAATATTTTCTCCCCCTCATAGAAACATCATTTGAGATCTCTGAGTCGCCGCATTCCAGTGTTGTGTACTAATTTCTCGAAGGTTGCGGTAGATAATGACTTTGTAAATAAGTCTGGCAGGTTATCCTTCGAACGAATTTGTTGTACCGTGATGTCACCATTTTCTTCAAGATCATGAGTGTAGAAAAGCTTGGGTGAAATATGCTTCGTTCTATCTCATTTAATATATCATCCTTTGATTTGAGCTATGCAAGCTGTGTTTTCTTCATATAATATCGTTGGAAGGATTTTACTAAAAGACAAACCACATGTTCCACGAATGTGTTGAGTTACTGAACTTAGCCATACACATTCTCGACTTGCCTCGTGAATTGCAAGAATTTCAGCATGATTAGAGGAAGTAGTCGTTATGGTCTGTTTCACTGATCACCATGATATAGCAGTTCCTCCACATGTGAATAGATAACCTGTTTGAGATATAATTTTGTGTGGATCAGATAAATATCCTGAATCTGCATAACCAACCAGATCAAAATCTGATTTATTTGAATAAAATAAACCCATATCAATCGTTCCTCGGAGATAGCGGAGTATATGCTTAATTCCATTTCAATGCCTTTTCGTTGGTGAAGAACTATATCTAGCTAATAAATTTACTGAAAATGCAATATCTGGTCTTGTATTATTAGCAAGATACATAAGTGCACCAATTGCACTAAGATATGGTACTTCAGGACCAAGTAGTTCTTCATTATCATCTCGAGGTCGAAATATGTCTTTATTCACATCTAATGAACGAACTTCCATTGGAATGTTTAATGGATGTGTTTTATCCATATAAAATCTTTTTAAAATTTTTCATGTATAAGTTGACTGATAAACAAATATCTCATCTGCTAAATGCTCAATTTGCAAGCAAAGGCAAAATTTTGTTTTCCCAAGATCTTTCATCTCAAATTCTTTCTTGAGATATTTTATTGCCTTTGAAAGCTCTTTAGGAGTTCCAATTATATTTAAGTCGTCAACATATACAGTTATAATAGCAAATCCTGACTGTGATTTCTTTTTAAAAACACATGGACATATTGGATTGTTTTAATATGTTTCTTTCAACAAATATCCACTCAGGCGATTGTACCACATTCGCCTGGATTGTTTCAATCCATATAATGATCTCTGTAACTTTATTGAACAAAATTCTCGGGAATTTGATTTATATGTTTCAGGTACCTTGAATCCTTCTGGGATTCTCATATAAATATCATTATCAAGAGATCCATATAAGTATGTTGTGACAACATCCATAAGATGCTTGTCCAAAATTTCATACACAGTCAAACCAATTTGCAACAGCCCGTATTTTTCAATACGGTCAAACTTACAAATAGTGCGGAAGCGATTAAACAAAATTGAAAACACAACCTATTATTCAGAAAGCAAGGCTTACAACCAAAGCTAAGTCCAACATTCCAAACAAATAAAGAACTAAACAATACTAAAAATAACAAAACCTACATAAGCCTACTAAATCCTAAAGATCATAAGTCCTCATCGGTCATGCCAGAACGCTAGCCTAATCGCTATCAGAACTATCACTTGCTCCATCATCTGAAAACATTTTAAAAACACAAAATGAGTACAAAAAATACTTAATAAGCAACTTCCACATCAAGTTCACAATTCATTTTCGTTCAAAACAAAACATAAGATTTCAGGTAATAAAACATTTCAATATTCGAAACAAAATCATTCTTTCAGTCAAACAAACTTTCAGTCAAACGATACTTTCAGAACATATTGGGAAAGATGCATCAATGGAGTAGCCCAGAACAGAAGTGGTTACCCGTCGGTAACACCCATCAAACATACATACATAATTGTCGGTTAAAACCGACCAGATCATATCAAATCAAATACTTAAGTGTGAGGTCATGTGAGTGAAACACACACATGAATCTACATTCCAAAGGAACGTCAAACCACATAAGTGTCTTCCCACAAATAAGTCTCAGAACAATTCATACAAATACTTAAGTGTGAGGCCATGTGAGTGAAACACACACATGAATCTACATTCTAAGGAACGTCAAACCACATAAGTGCCTTCTCACAAATAAGTTTCATTCAGAACATATAACCGTCAATTCCAATATGGCTACTACAAAGCATACAGTCCCCAAAACAAAATTTTGCATATCCGGATAGCACTATCAATTCGATTCAAAACACTTTTCAAAACATTCAAATCAGTAAACATGCTTTCATTTAACAAAACAATTTCAATCAAATCAATTCCCATCAAATCACTTTCAATTTGAAACAAACAATTTTAACCAAAATTTCTATTTTGGAAGGGATGTGGAAATTACTTACCTCGATCAGAACCTACAAATCTTAAGCCCAAAGCAAATCAAATTTGGTCCCTTGAGTCCAACAATTTTCTAAACATAGCCAATACTTCTCTGATTAGAAACCAACTAATTCATCTTAAAGGTCTAACAACCAATCCAAATGACAATCAATCTTAACCTCCAAATTTTCCCACTTAGAACAAATTCTTTTCATAAAAAGTTGGGAAAATAGGCTTAATGGGTGCCAAAAACAGCATTGAAATTCTGGAAATTTTCCCTTTAAAATCCAACTTTTTCATACCAAAAATCAGTAAAACAAATACCTTTCAAAACCCATTTAAAAACAAAACAAGATTTTAATTTCTCAATCTTTAAAACCTTCAAAACTACCTTAAAATTGGAATAAATAACCCAGAAAATTTTCTGCAAACAAAATAAAGATTTTCCAAGCTTTTCACACTAAAACAAATCAATAATGGACACTTTAAAATACAAAACCAGATCTGAAAACCCCAATAAAAACTGCTGTAAAATCAGTAAAAACACTCCCTTTTCATGAAGAAATCAAAGCCATAAATCATATTTCCATTTAGCAATCATAGGCAAACTTTTTGAACAAAAAGATTCCAATTTACACACAAAAACAGCCCCAAAATCAAATAAATTCAAGGCTGGAAATTCTGGAAAAAATCCTCAAATCTTGAATTTAAACCAAAAGCCCTAAGAGGAAAAACTTTGATAACAAAAATTTAGGCCAAAACAAAAACCTAAAACTTTTTAGGGAAAAAGGTTTGAAAACCAATTTCATCCCAAATAGAACAAAGAAAACTTCATACTAAAACTTTTCAACAAGAAAAGAAAACAAAAGAAAAACATAGAAGGGAAGAAAAACTTACTACTACTTTTTCTCTGGGAAAGAAAGTGCAGAATGCGTTCTTCTTCTCTCTTTTTTTATTCAAAGCGTAAAAATAATTAGGGCTAAAGAAAAGGTCTTTAAATAGAACCCTAGTTAAAACCCTAAAAGGATATTTCCTTTTCTAAAAAGGAAAAAGGATAATTCAAATCTACCTCCTAATTCAAAAAGGAAATAAATTTAAATAAAAGATTCTCTTGAAAACATTAAAATAAATTAAACTCTTTTTTTTTTCAAAAGCTAGCTGTTACACAATTAAAAATCTTAATGTAATTGCATCCACCACTGGAGAATACGTCTCTTCATAATCAATACCAAGTCTTTGTGAAAAACCTTGTGCAACTAATCTTGTTTTATATCTTGTGATCTCATTATTTTCATTTCTTTTTCTCACAAATACTCATTTGCCATTTGTATCCAACAGGTTTGACACCTTCTGGTGTTTGGACTACTGGTCCAAAAACCTGATGTTTTGAAAGTGAGTTTAATTCTGCCTTGATTGCTTCCTTCCACTGAAGTCAATCCTTTCTATGTCGACATTCTTCAACAGATTTTGGTTCAAGATCCTCATTTTCAGATATAATATCAAGAGCAAGATTATATGCAAAAATGTTGTCAATAACTATATTAGTTCGTTTCCATCTTTTTCTTGTCATGACATAGTTTATGGAAATCTCGTTATTATCTTCAGGCGTTTCATCTTCCTCACTATTTATGTCATGAATTTCTTCATGAGTATTTACATCCTCAACCAAGTCTTTTTTACTATTAATTATTTTTCGTTTTCGAGGATTTTTATCTTTAGAACCCATTGGTCTACCACGCTTCTGGCGTGTTTTAGATTCATTAATGACAACATGTTGTGTTGGGATATCAATTTTTTATGGGACATTTGCAGCTGGTATATGTGATTTAGTCACTTTCTTTGCATCTCTATAAATGCATCTTGTAATTGATTAGATATATTTTGCAAATGAATTATTTTCTAAACTTCAAGTTCACATTGATTTGTATGGAGATCTAAATAAGATAATAATTATGCATTTCATGTAATTTCTTTTTCCAATTTCGTAATTCTTCCCCCTAATGTTGGAAAATTTGTCTCATTAAAATGACAATCAGCAAATCGTGCAGTAAAAACATCACCAGTCAGGGGTTCAAGATATTTAATAATTGATGGAGAATCATATCCAACATATATTCCTAATCTCCTTTGAGGACCCATCTTAGTACGTTGTGGTGGAGCAATTGGAACATATACTACACATCCAAAAATTCTCAGATGAGAAATATTTGGCTCATAGCCATAAGCTAATTGTAATGGCGAGTACTTGTGATAAGCCACTAGCCTAATGTGTACAAGTGACGCTGCATGCAAAATAGCATGTCCCCATACAGATGTAGGCAGCTTAGCTCTCATAAGCAATGGTCTAGCAATTAATTGCAAACGCTTTATAAATGATTATGCTAAACCATTTTGTGTATGAACATGAGCTACAGGATGTTCAACACTTATCCCAATGGACAAACAATAATTATCAAAAGTTTGGGATGTAAATTCACCAGCATTACCAAGACGAATGGTCTTAATTGTATAATCGGAAAATTGTGCTCTTAATTATTTGAGCAAGTAATCTTGCAAATGCAAGGTTTCGACTTGATAATAAACACACATGTGACCATCTGCTGGATGCGTCTATTAATACCATAAAATATCTAAATGGTCCACATATATCACCATGAATTCTTTCCAAAAATACAGGTGATTCAGTTCCCACTTTAGCTAGTGATGGTCTAATTATTAATTTTCCTTGAGAGCAACCATCACATGATAATTCATTAGATTGAAGAATCTTCTGGTTCTTCAATGGATGTCTATCTGAATTCTCAATAATGCTTCTCATCATTATAGACCTTGGATGACCCAACTGGTCATGCCAAATTGTAAATATATCTGGATTCATGAACTTCAGGTTCGTTGCATATGTTTCAATTACTCGTATATGAGTATAATACAATCTAGAAGATAAAGCTTGCAACTTTTCAATATACGTTTTTCATTTGAGACAGTAGAGATAATATATAGATATTCCACATTATTCTTACTATCAGTCTCAGTGTGATAACCATTGCAACATATATCTTTAAAACTTAGTAGATTTCTCTTTGATTGACTAGAGAACAATGCATTGTCAATTGTAAATTTTGTTCCTCTAGGCAAAATAATATTTGTTTTTCCAAATCCTTCAATCAGGTTTGCAGAACCTGATATCGTATTGACTTTTGCTTCCAGCATTGTCAATTTGGAAAAATATTTTCTACTTGTAAGTATGTGTGCGTAGTTGCACTGTCTGCCAGACATAGATCTTCTTTGTTCATTTTTGAATCACCCAACATATGAAAACGTTCCATTTTTCTTCATTAAAAGAGAATAATTACAATAAGAAAACAACACTTGAAATATACAAAAGTCAACATTTACTAAAGAAAACATGAAGATAAAAACAACAACATTAGATATTCTCAAAGTCAAAAGAAACACTTGATGTTCCATCGGTTGTGCCGATCTTCTCTTCAGGAGATTCAAAAAAATCTGCCACATCCAAATTTGTCATATTGGATGGATCAAATATATCATTATCCTGGTATGCAATATTTGTTTCCACATCTTTTCCTTTTTCCTTCAGGGAGGCTTGATAGAGATCAACTAAGTGTTTTGACGTACGACAGGTACGTGACCAATGCCCAGTCATTCCACATTGGAAACATTTATATTTTCAACACTTTTTGAACTCTTATCTTGTGGAGCTTTTCCTTTGTGATGATCATTTTGGATGGTTCTTTTAAAATTAGGACCACCATAACCATAATAATTATTTCTTCCTCTACCACGGCCACGACCTCGACCACGACCTTGACCACGATTATTATTAAAATTTACAGCATTCACTTCAGGGAATGGTGTTATTCCAATTGGTCGAGATTCGTGTTTTTTCATCAATAACTCGTTATTTTGTTCGGCCACGAGAAGACATGAAATTAGTCCAGAATATTGTTTAAAACCTTTCTCTCGATATTGCTGCTGTAGGAGCATATTCGAGACATGAAATGTAGAAAATGTCTTCTCTAACATATCAGCATCAGTAATTTTCTCTCCGCATAACAACAATTTCGAACTGATTTTAAATAATGCGGAATTGTAATCACTTACTGATTTAAAATCTTGTAGCCTCAAATGCATCCACTCATAACGAGCTTTAGGAAGAATAACTGTTTTTTTATGATCGTACATTTCTTTCAAATTTTTCCACAAGATACGGGGATCTTTTATTGTAAGATACTCCATTTTCAATATAATATAATAATAATAATATATAAATAAAAGAAATAAAAGTAAATGAACTAAAACAATAACAAAATAACAAAATGAGAGATCATGGAAAGTGGAAATTTTAACACAAAATTATGGAATTATGAAAGTGGAGAAAAGTGGAGAATTTCACCCATGAGCTTCTTGTATATTTAACTTCACATAATGCCACTATTTATAGGCATTTGAAAGAAGGATGGTACTTGGTTACCAAGTTTTTACAAGTGGTCCATTTGTTGGTTGACACATGAACATTCATATTTTCTAACATTTACAAGTCATATGGTCAATATGTTGTTTGACACATGGGCATTTATTTTCTAATATTCATAATAGATGGTTGTTTTTAATTCAGAGAATTTTGTTAAATTTGAAAATTGTTACTTTTCGTTAAAAAAACCAAATTCAATTGTAAATTTTAGAAATTATGATCCATGAAGGGCAAAAATGGAAAACAATGTATGCAAAATTAGTCTAAAATCTAGTTTGGCCACATTTAAAATTCATGTTATGTTTAGCCATTTTTCAAAAGCGCACTCTAAAATCTTGGTGAAGAAACACTCTAAAATCTTGGTGAAGAAACGCTATTTAAGAAATGCTAGAATCTTCGAAGATAAGTATTTACGCTTTGATATCTTTTGTAATTTTGTACAAAATACAACCTTGTGATGGAACACAAATTTAGGTTGTAACTATACTCTTATGATGGAATGCGTTGGGGGGGGGGGGGGGATGACAGATTCAAAATAGAAAAATGGAAGTCTTTTCGTCGACGTATCAACATTTCTATATATGTCTATAGAATCGACATCTAACATGAATGGTAAATCTTCATTTTCATTTTATCGTAAAAAAATCAACTAAAATTTTACAATGACCTCTAGATGAGTTAACATAAAATTTATATATTAAATAATGTACTTCTCAAATATGTAAGTTAGTCCAATTAGATAACTCTAACACAGTCATTTGGGCCAAAGTTCTACATTCCCAAGTCACCTAAAGAGCCATAGAAAAAATTCTATGAATAGAGTAAGTCATTCACTATTACAACTTGAGTTGAATCAACTTAAATAAATTTAAATCTCAATTTCATCCTTCAACCTTCAACATTATTCATCAATCCCTAAACTAACATCTATTTTAGTTGTCAAACTTAAACAAAATTTCATTTTCATCTCTAAATTTTCAAAATATCTCCCTAAAGAAAAGAAAAAAAACAAAAAATAAAGCTACTTTAGTCTTTGTCGTTATTTTCTTATTAACTATTTGGATAATGTTGCATCGAGTATGTGTATTAACCTGCAAACAAGGGTATGTATTTGGAGCGTTCGTCATCCACGATTAGCTCAAGCCACCTGAGTCTTCATTCTTTAGCTGGAGGGAGGAATATTGTTCAAATCTAAACCCTCTCTTACTGGCAACTGTGGGGTAAATGGACCCAGTATTCCATCCGTAGTCAAAGTTAATCCACCCTGTGTAATAGGGAAAAACAAGTCGAGGTTTGAAGTTCAAATTCACTAACATACAGTTAGTTGCATGGACAAATAAATAGAGCAGTTATTATCATTATTATTTTTTCTATGCGCGAGTGTTCTTAATCTTACGAGACAACTACCTGACTCTACTACATTTAGTTATCAATATTAAATCTTAGATAGGTGCCACTCTAGATAAGAGGCAAAATTTAATAGTTTGATAAAACTAAATACATAGGCAAAGCATGGTTTAATAATTCAGAAGTTATTTTTCTCAGTTACAAACACTTTTCACTAGTCCAAAACTTATGCTAAATACACTCTTAGGAATCCTCATAAATAGCAGGATAACCAAATGACATGAGGAATATACAACTAGCAAAATCATAGAGTAGGGCTGGAGCCTATAAACTTTTCCTAATCAATGATAATATTTCTTTCTATTCAATAGTTCTACATCATTGCCTTTCTATTTGACATGCAACAAGATTAAGGATCCATTTGAAATACCTTTTAGTTTAAGTGTTTTTCAAGAATGCATTTTCTTTTAAATATTTTGTATAAAAATTGTTTAGAATTTACACACTCATATATTTGGTTACATTTCCTCATAAGTGTTTTTATACTCAAGTTATTATATACTTAAAAACTCTTTTTAAAAAATTTCCTTTCAAGTGTTTCTCTCAAATGATTTATTTCTCAATCTCATTTTTTAATAAGTCATTTTTATTGGTTGTCAAAACTAGGGGTGTACACGGGTTGGGTTGGGTTGGGTTGGGGAGTTTTTTTGGACCAACCCGAAAATTCGGGTTGGTCGGGTTGTCGACCCGAATGAACCGAACATACATTGCAACCCAACCCAACCCAACCCTTCTATTTTCGGGTTGGGTTGGGTTGGGTTGTCGGGTTGTCTTCTTTTTTATTATTATTATTTAAAATTCTTTTTTAAAAAAACATTTATGCTTATCCACAACACTATAATGTAAATCTCAAGACCTAAAAGTCTAAATTAGGTAGATTAAATGAAAAAGAAGTTAAAAAAAACAAAAAAAGGAAAAAATAATTATTGGCTTTATGGAACTTGAAGGAAAAAAAAGTTTATATAATTATTTGAAGTTTGATTAAATAAATAAAATAAAAAACACAATTGTTTGGTGCCCGACTACGAAGTTATCATTGAAAAAAATTAAAAACACGGAAAAGAATAAAACATAGAAAGAATAGACCCTTATTCTAAAAAAAAAAAACTATTATTCAAAAAATAATAAAAGATAATATATAAAAAATATATATTAAAAAAAAAATATATGTATGGGTGCCTGTGGAGCTCGAACTCACGCCACTGTAATTACAAAGAAGGGAATAAACCACTATGCCACACAATAATTACAAGAAAAATATGGCATATTTATATATATATATAATTTCGGTTCGGTTTGGGTTGAACCGAACCAATTTTTTTTCAACCCGAGAACCGAACCGAATTTTCAGTTTACTAAAAATTCAACCCAACCCAAACCGAAAAAATTTCTAACCCAACCCAACCCTTACGGTTTGGGTTGGGTAGTCCGGGTTGCTCGGGTTGTCGGGTTTTTTGTACACCCCTAGTCAAAACACTAATTTTTCTCAAAATGATTTTTTTTTTTCAAAATTAAACACTTTGAAAGTTAAACCAAACATACCCTAAGGAGATGTTTGGGAGTGATTTTAGTGAAAATGATTTGTTTATAATAGTTTGGTTAGAAGTGTTTCATATAATCATTATAATATTTGATTATACACTTTTAAAAGTGATTTTCATTTAATCGAGAGTGATTTTAACCATGACAAAAGTGATTTTGATCATTCCAAAATCATTCCCAAACATGCCTTTATGATTTGTCAGATTAATAAAGAGAGTATTAATGCAAGACCCTAAAACCAACTTAAAAACTATGTCCCTCAATTATGCAGCCAGTACTACATAACTAACAAACTATCAAATTAATTAGACTTCCATTACTCTATAATTGGACATTCATCGGAAAAGTCAAGCGCCAAACAAAGCAGAAAGGATATGTATACTGGAATTGGGTGTACATTTTTTCTTTTTGTGCAAAGAGAAACTGATGTACTCTTCCACATTATGATTCAGAACTCCAGCACGTAAAGCTTAGAATAATTTATCATAATCGTTTTTCTTCATTCTGAGGATAAAGTTCAGAAATCTAAGGATAAAATGGCTGTAAAATACCTGAGGCTGAAAACTAAGCAAGTCTGCATATGCCAATGCCTCTGCTTGAGCTATTCTTTGCCTAAATCTTTGTGCCATTTCCTCAGCCTGTCAATAGAAACAAAACGACATTTAAAATTTTACTCGTAGCTCTTTTTCTTCTTCTTCCTCAACAGAAACAGAGAAAATTTCTATCAACTGAGCTCCAGGAAAAGGATATACAAAACACAGGAATTAAAAACTCTAAAATCTCTTTCAATTTCCAAAATTTCTACTACTTTTTATATCCAAATAGCTTCACTAGCGCCTTCGTCCATATGACTCTATGTTTTGCTTTCAGCATTCAAGAAATAACCATCAAAGCTCTATAAGAGAAAGCCTGATATAATTATGGCTTTATAATACCGAAAACAAGAAGGAAAAGAAAAACATGCTATCAGAGGTGAAGGAGAATTAGAAACATTAGTCTCAGTAGATTCCTCAATCCTAAAAAACCACAAGATCCTAGCTATATTCAAAGTTGTGCTTTAAATAAAGACATTCATCATAATGGAAACATAGTAGCTGAAATACCATAAATGTGTTTGTTGAGTGTGCACAAACACGAGTAACAAAAAAGAGTAGCATCCATACAAAAAATGACCGGAAAAGATAACTCCAACTAACAAAGAGAATACCTTCTCAAAAACAAGCTCTGGATTGCGAATCATGTCCCCAGGATTCGGCTCTAACTTCTTGGTAGAAAGACGAATACGGCCTTCCTCACGATCATGTTTCAATATCATGACCTATGCCAGAGGTATTCACTGTAAAATTTGGTATCAAGAGTGTAAGCAGCCTATAACCAATCACTTGAAGTCAGTTGGAAACTACCTTGAGAGTGTCTCCAGGCTTAAGAACCGCTGCAATATCTCGTATGTGATCATGGCTTATCTCACTGATGTGAAGAAAACCACAGATTCCACCAATGTCAACAAGGGCACCAGTCTGTAGAAGTCTTCGAACTGTTCCAGTGACCACTGATCCAATTTGAAGTTGTGGCTTGTCATCCGCTATGGCCTTACGGTTACTAAGGACAACCCTCGTTTGTTCCTCATCAACCACCAGAAATTTCAGACGAAGTTCCTTGTTGAGAAGCTCTTCAGCAGTTGATTTCTGAAATAATTGCACAAAGAAAATGATAAAAGAATTATAATGTAAATTCGCAGTATATAATTAACATCAAGAAGACTATAAGAATACTTGATATGAACCAAGCCATCATTGCTTTACCTCCAGGACCAATCACACGCTCAAGGGCTAAACAACTACAATTGGCCTTTGATTCCCACATACAAACAGTGGTGAACTCAATTAAGGAAGGTCAAGAAGGAGAAACTGAACAAAAGCTCTATATATTATGTCAAATGTCGCTACAAGACGAAGACAGAGTTTTTTGTTAGAATATTTTGGGTGTTTTATGTTTGGATCAACATTATGACTTTTTTTTGGGTTTATTAGTTATTTTGAGTTATTTTAGAATTTTTAATTTTAATTAAGTAGGCTCGAGGGTAGATTGGTTTTTTTAGCTAAATAGCTAAGCAGACTAGGTTTAAAAGATGATTTAGGCGTTGTGTACAGGGGATAGTTTTTGGGATGAATTTTCTGTCTTCTTAATGAAGGAGCCACATCACTCTCTTTGCAATTTTTGAAACCAGGGTTGCAAGCTTGGACATTCAGGTAGGTCTGATCAACTTGCTTGTGGAGTGTTCAAACCTTGAGTAGGGAACTAGTTCTCCTTACCTCTTGGTCTTTGATCAACAAGGTAATCTTTGTCTAATCCTTCCCTTGGGATTGAAATCAAATAGATTGAGGGTTTTAGCGTTGGTGAATTAAGGGTTCACATACCTAATGGGTTCTTAAATCCAATTCGCTAGGGTTTTCATATCAATACTAATGATTCAAAGATATTTACATCCATAATCGTTGAGACCAGAATGGAAAGGAATTCACACAACAAAGAAAGGAAAGTATCTTCTTGATATCCAAAAAGATGAATATCTTTAAAGAGCGTTATAGAAAAATACCATTAATATCTCTGAGAACGGCACAAACCCTTTTAGACCTTCCACAATTACCAAAACTCCGCCTTTGTTCGAATCAACCACCTGAATATTTGATCAGAAAATGACTAAATGAGAACAATCTCAGGAGAGAACAAGAGATGTAGAACATGATAGGAAGTGATTTGAAAATAAGTATTTTGAGAGAATTTTAATATTTGGTTACACTTTTTTAAAACTGACTGATATAATTAAAAGTATTTTTAAATGATTGTTTTCAAATGCGATTTCGGCCCCTTCCTAACATGCCTGTTATCGTGTATGGAATGAACAAACAAACGAATGGAAATTTGGTGTGGAAATGCCCACCTTACCCTTGACAACAACATCCTCTGCTTTAAGCTGTCTGCATCTCTCCCAAGCCAGGTCGTATTCGACGGACCTCAAGCTCAAAATCAAGCTATCATCTTCATTCATACCTATAATAACAAACTCCTCTCTAAAACCAGGATATATTCCTGCTTCTTCTACATGTTTTATTCTGTGAATGCAAGTCTCCCGCAATGGCAAATATGCAGGTGACTTGGTAGCGATCTCAACAAGTGCTCCATTAGCTTCCACATGGACCACAGTACCTTTCACCTGAAAAGAGACACTGTTCAAATTTCAACCCCCATCTTCTTCAAATGCAAAAGTAGTAGCATTTCGCCTTAATATGCTAAATAACATTACATACTGAACATACAAACTATCAAACTTGTTTGGTCCTAAACTTTCAAAGTTGTATCTATCTAGACCCTGTAATTTAAAAAGATTGTAAAGCTAAGAAATCCATGAAGTTTTAATGAAGGTGGTATCTAATAGGTCCCAGTGCATCAAAAGATTTCTAATAGGTCTTAACTTTCCATTTTATGTCTAATAGGCCTCCATCATTAACTCTGATGGTTTAAGGCTTATGGGGCATGCTGATTATATTCTTTAAAAGTTACGTGATAGGCTAAACTCGGGCAAGTACAGATGTTTAGTGACATAAGTGTTGAATTGACCAAGTTATAGACAGACACAAAATTGAAAGTTTCAATAGCTTATCAGAAACTTTTCAAACTTCAAAGACTAAATAGGCAATCAAACATATAATTTAACCCTATCAAATATCAATATACTTCCCAACTCCCATAAGCGATCACACCATGCTTCCCACTATAACACTGAACAAAGAAACCCTCGACAGATCAAAAAATCCATTCTGGTGTAATCGACGAGATAACAAAATCCAGAAAATCACAAGATGAACCTTGGCTCCCAGTTGAGGATCGAAGTCGTGTTTCACGAGAGCGGCGAGGAAGTCTTGGAAAGTGAAGGGGACGCCTTCCATGGGAGCATTACGGCAGTGATCGGCCGCATCCTCGAAGGTCTTCTTGAGCATGAAACGCTCTCTGGTCTGAGCAGTAGGAATAGGGCTTGATACAACTGCAGCAACAATGGGGAACGGACGGAGCTCGTTCTGCATATGCCTCCGACCCAATGGCTTCAAAAGACACGATGGGAACAGAGGCACTGATCTCAACCCTGTGCATTGCTGAGCCATCGAAGGAATCTTCATCTTCCTCCCGCGGCGTTTCGCAGGCTCTACCATGACGTAACGTAACAGACCGAGTTCATTTAAATATTGGGGTTTTTGAGAAAAGTAAAAAAAAATTAAAAAATTAAAAAATATTTGAGAAAAAATGTACTTTTTTGTTGTAAATATGTCGGATATCCATCTCCCTCCGTATTTTGAAGTTGTAACCTACCTGCATTAGTATAAATAGAGGTTGTATGAAGTGTTGAAAACATAACACAATTGAATGAGGATCAGTTCGCTCTCTTTACTCTCCACCTTTGCTCTCTCAATTTCTCTCTTAGTGTTCTTCACGTTTTATAACGCGTTATCAGCACGAGTCTCTGTCATTTTTGTTTAGTTTGAAGATAGGGTTCATTTTACTTTCCATTATTAGTTGAATTTGTCTTCAGTACGTTTCACATATACAGTGTATATGCATTATATTTACCTCGTATATACACTGTATATTGAATGTTGACAACATATGTTTTATGCAAGGTTAGGATGTTCTTTATTATTGTGCATACTATATGAGATTAGTAAGTATCATATTTTTTTTATGATGATATTAACATTTGAATCATTTTTATTGTTCATGATTTTATATTTCCCAATGATATTTATGATAATTACATTATCCAAATAATTGAAATGTTGATAATATGTTTATATCCTTATTATTTCTGTAACGATCTAGAATGTTTAATACATATTCGATAAACATGATGCGCACAGATATATATATCCTGTATATATCTCATTTTTTAATCACTAGTGTTTCACCTTTGGATGACTTTAATTGACTAATAGAAAAAATTAAATTAATTGGGTTTGGTTCATGCACGAGCTAAATTATTTTATTATTGGCAAATAATACATATGTATTATTTTTCTTGTTACTGCAAATGTGAATTATTATGTATTATTTTTATTTAAATGTGCATTTGGATTATATATATATTATGATAAATAAAAAAAAAAAAGTAAATGTGCACTATTTATCATGATAAAAAAAGTAAATGTTAAATGTAAGCATTACAATAATTGTATCATACAATACACATAATAATAAAACAATTTATTTTACATAGTCAAAACTTCCTTATATACAATGTTTTTTTGTCCAACAATCCTTTGATTTCACCAATACTTTTGTTGTTGCCATAGAGATACCTCTTGATAGTGCTACATATAGTTGACCGTGGGAAAAAACATCTTGAGGAAGATAAACTCCTACGTTTGGTATCGTTTGCCCTTAAGCCTTATTAATTGTCATGGCAAAGCATAATCGTATTGGAAATTGTGTTTCTCTTGAATTTAAATGGATATCCTTCATCATTTGCAGGACTCATTTGTATGCGTGGAAGAAAACCCTTTTTCCCTGCACTTTGTCCAGTTGCGATTTCTGCATAAATTATGTTTTTGCGAAACTCACGACAAACCATTCTAGTTCCATTACACAGACCATTACCTGGGTCTAAGTTTCTCAATAATATAACTGGACAATCTTTTTTGAGAATTAGTTTGTGTGGAGGAACACCATTAGACAATAATGAATTCAAGAATTCTTCTTTGATAATAATTATGTGTGTCGTCAATGACCTCATCAAAACTCATGTACTCTTCAATTTGTCCTGGAATAGTTCAATCATTTTCTCGTTGATCTGGTCAACATACTCGTTTGTAGTTGATAGATTTGTCCTGTTTGTCATGTATTGTGCTGAAGTTACATTTTTTTTAAGATCAGGATAAACAATATTCAATAACTTCAATACTGCATCTTCGTCGTTTTCACCTGTAACAGTAATACTGTCTGGAAGGCAAATATAATCATCTTCGATTGATTGTTCAGTTCCATTGTCAATCTTTAAGAGATATTCTGCAAATTGGTTGTCACTTTGAGCTCTCATGTTTTTGGTTAGTCGTATTTTTTCCATTTGCTTCCAAAGATATGACTTTACCAAACTTTCATTAATAGTTTGTTGTCTTGTAGCCCGTGGGACAACAGGTAACACTTGTCGAAAATCTCCTCCAAACACAACAACCTTTCCACCGAATGGTTTTGAACTATCCATTATATCTCTGAAAGTTCTGTCAACTGCTTCTATTGTGGTCTTTTTTGTCATTGGTGCCTCATCCCAAATAATTACTTTTTTTTGCCTAATTAATTCCACCCTATTACTTTGCTTAGAAATATTGCATACAGATGATTCAACTGCTTGTAGTGGGATATTAAATCTAGAATTGCAGTTTGTCCTCCTGGCATGATTGAAGCAGCAACACCTGATGTTGTCGTTGCAATTGCTATCATCTTTCTTTATCTTCTAGTAGCTAGTAATGTCCGATATAAAAAAGTTTTTCCTATTCCTCCTGGTCCATTGATAAAAAACACTCCACTTTGATTAGTGAGGATTCTATCAACAATAATATCATATGCCAATTTTTGGCCTTCATTCAATTTTGATGAAGCTTAAATATCTTCGTGTGACACCACAATTGATTTTTCATCCATTATATCTTTTATATGGGACATACTTTCACCCACTGACATATATTTGATTTTTGACAAATCATACATAATGATTTGTTTGCCCATTGACTCCAAGAATACTTTTATGTCTCTCAAAGCATACTGCACTTGGTATTCTACATTTTTTGGCTCATCTTTTCTATAATCTTCTGATAATTCATGAGAATAATTTTCCCATAATTTTCTCACATCAAAAGGCTCACAATACACTAATATTGTTGCAAAAAGTCTTCGGAAAGCATAGAGCATCACAAAGGACACTGCTTCATCCAAGCATTCTGTTACACTTTGATCTGAATCTAAGAGTCTTCTTTCTTGTGCTGAATCTTTAATTGTAGGTACTCTTTTTCCATTGACCATCAATAAGAACTCAAATGACGTTGGTCCTCTAACATGGTTTAGTAACAAACGCAAGTAATATCTTTCTCATTCTCTTAGATTTGCTCATACAATACGTGATACAACTCTTTATATAAATATTTTCGGGCAGTTTCATATGTTTGACACATATGAAAGTACTCTGTTAACATCGTTTTCGAGACATGGTCCCAGTGAATCAGTTTCTTCAAATTTTGATTTTCCCAATAAGAAACACACTGCATATTTGGAAGGTGGAGCAGCAAGTTTATCACTAGAGGATATATTTCATTTAGTCTAAAATCATAAATTCTCCATAAGGCTTCTTGAGCTGATACTCATCTTGCATCTTGATAATCTCGAATCTCATCAATAGTTTTATTTGAAGGATTGAAATTCCATAATTCTGTAAAGCGGAAGCATGATTGGGACCGATTCGTAATTAATTTTGTTTAATCTAAAATACCAATACATTGGCAATAATCTTAGAACTATTCTAAATTTATATTAAGGCTAAGCATACAAAAATATTAGATCTAAATCTAATTTATATAGTAACAAATTACTTACTCTCGTTGACGACTCAGATTAAATTCACCAACTGCTTGTGAAATAATCACGAACTACTGCGAACACCACCACTATGGCTACACCGGTATGACTCTGAGACTTCTAGAGGTAGGAGACTGGTGGGAGTCTAGAAAGAGCCTTCAGGGGAATTCTCTGAGAGTATGAGAATGAATGAGATGTCTTTCACCCCACCCCATAGGTCTTATTTATAGGAAAAGGTCATGAATAAGATCAAATCTATTATCTTATTCATATCTAATTTTAATAAATAAATAATTAATTTCATAATTAATTAATTACCCAATTAAATATGACATATTTAATCTTAGGGATTTTATTAAATTATTTATATTAATATGAATCCAATTCATATTAATTATTTGAACTCTTTCAAATATTTTCTCTCAAGAATTAATTTTGAAATTAATTCAAAATTATATTATAAAGTTTCATAAACTTTATATTATAATGTATCAATATACATTATATGATTCCCCTAAATAAATTGAACACTTTCAATTTACAACTTATACTTAATTGCCTCAAGTCTCTTTATGAGCTACTAGTGGGACCTAATGGACCTACAGATCAGAAGCTCCAACGATACGAGACTAATTGGCTAAACTCATTAACCAAGTTAGTCAACATTCGTTAACTGTGGGTCACTCCACTAAAGACCCACAACTGCACTCTTCTCACTGTAAAATATTTCTGTGTCCACGGATATCGACCAATGCAGTAAGTCAATCCTTCACGTGTGTTCGTAACACCAGTTGGGTCAAATTACCGTTTTACCCCTGGGTTACCTCTGGTTCCTTAAGTACCACTGATCCCTCTAATGAACAAGTTGTTTAGGGTCCAACCACTAAACAAGAGTTCCTCTCGGGCCAGGAGAGGACGACACGCCTTTGTTCAAGCCCCGGAATCAGCCCTTAAAGGAACACACATCTACTTACCCTAATAGGGGAAGGAGTGAATTCCATCTTGTACTGTTATGTTCCCAACCCCCATTCGATCTTGCCCCTGAAATGGTAGGATTATTGAGTCGGCGAATTGGCCACTCTCACCCATACAAATATAAGGACAATCCCCCCTGA
Source organism: Luffa aegyptiaca (assembly GCA_017139565.1). NCBI lineage: Eukaryota > Viridiplantae > Streptophyta > Magnoliopsida > Cucurbitales > Cucurbitaceae > Luffa > Luffa aegyptiaca. Next base: position 17,098,969 of record CM029406.1, on the reverse strand, counting down.
AAGGAGTTCATAACAGACTCAGGATTGAGATTGAGTTACCTAGGTCATCCTATTGAAATAGAAACCTAAACTAGTTAACGGTGTTACATATAGTGGTTACTATTTCGCAGTCCGGTCTTATGCAAACTCATTGCATAGGATACCCCCACCCGCATGTCTCCTACATGGATGCTTTGGATCATTGCATCTGTATCGAATACAAGGTGGGTCGTATCACATAGTGTCACCAGGATAAGGTACTCAGTCTTATCCCTATACTATAGACCTTTTAGGTTGTTACTTGGACACCGATCCTCGTATGTCCCCACATACTAGTCCAAGTTTCATTTAAACAACCTTGGATCTTAGTTTATTGGATTTAGGGTTTATTAATGCAAACTCGATTATTCAATAACCAAATTACTGAATCACTCAAATAACGCTTTATTGAGATCGATTAATTTGTTTCATTTACTATCTACGAGTTTTAGGGCATAAAACCCAACAAACACTGCATTTATGGAAAGAGTACTCGAGTCTCCTTTGGTAAGGGAAAACATGTTACTAAAGAAATTTTAGATTATGTACATACTAATTTGTGGGATCCTGAAAGTGCACCAACAATGGGAGGAGCTCGTTACTTCCTTTCTATTGTTGATGACTACTCTCGAAGGGTTTGGGTGTACTTACTTAAAACTAAAGCTGAAACATTTTCAAATGTTTGTGAATTGGAAGACTTTAGTTGAAAGGCAGACATAAACAAAACTTAAAGTCCTAAGGACTGACAATGGTTTGGAATTTGTGAGCAATGATTTCAAAACATTGTGCCAAAAGGAAGGTATCCAAAGACATCTTACTGTTAAAGGAACTCCACAGCAAAATGGCCTTGCTCAAAGAATGAATAGAACTCTTTTAGAAAGAGTGAGATGCTTGTTGTCTAATGCAAGTTTAACCAAGGAATTTTGGGGGGAAGTTGTTATGACAACTGCTTATTTAATAAATCGGAGCCCCTCAACTGCAATTGGATTCAAAACACCTATGGAGAAATGGACTGGGCAACCATCTAACCTTGAGAACTTAAAGGTTTTTGGCTATGTAGCTTACACACACTCTAAAGAAGGTAAGTTAGACCAAAGGGCAAAAAAATGTCTTTTCTTAGGATATCCTCATGGGGTGAAAGGATATCGCCTTTGGTGTTTCGAGAAAGGAGAAGAAAAATGCCTAATTAGTCGAGATGTGGTGTTTGATGAGACTAAAATGGCATTTGAGAAAACTACAGCTGATGTCTCTGATTTAAGCACTGAGAAACAGTCAACTGAAGTTGAACTTGATTTAAAAATTTCAGGCTTCAAACAAAGAGCAAGTAGAATAGTGCAACAGGAAACAGATACAGTCGAACAACCACCTGAGATATTAGCAGATCAATCTGAGAATATGCAATCATACAAACTTGCTAGGGACAAAACTAGAAGACAGGTTAAACCTCCTTCTAGATATGGCAGTGTTGATTTGGTATATTATGCTTTGATTTCTGAGGTGGAGCAAGAAGGTTGTGAACCCTTAACATATGATGCTGCAATGAAATCAAAGGATAAAGAAAAGTGGATTCAAGCTATGGATAAGGAGTTTGAATCTCTTGTTAAGAATGAGACTCGGGAGTTGGTAGATCGACCTAAAAAAACAGAAGCTGGTGAGTTGTAAATGGATTTATAAATGTAAAGAGTCCACTGAATTAAAGGAACCTATTTGTACAAAGCTAGACTTGTGGCTCGAGGTTTCTCACAAGTTGAGGGAGTGGACTATAACGAAATATTTTCTCCAGTGGTAAGGCATACTTCTATACGCTTTATTCTATCTCTAACTGTTGTCTTTGATCTTGAATTAGAACAGATGGACCTAAAGACTGCTTTTTTTCATGGGGATTTATATGAGAAGATCTATATGGAACAACCGCTGGGCTATGTATCTAAGAAGACTGAAAACAAGGTGTGCTTGCTGAAAAAGTCCTTGTACGGATTAAAACAGTCTCCAAGGCAATGGTATCTAAAGTTTGATTCTTTTATGATGTCTTGTGAATTTAAAAGAAGCCAACTTGATCATTGCGTTTACTATAAGCATATCAGTATACAAGTATCTATTTATTAACTCTTGTATGTTGATGATATGTTAATAGCCAGCTCTGATATAGATGAGATAAATAAGTTAAAATGACAACTTAAAGAAAAGTTTGAGATGAAGGACCTTGGAGCTGCAAAACGAATACTTGGGATTGATATTATCAGGGATAGAAAAATGGGTACTTTGTTTCATTCACAAGAATCTTATTGCCATAATAAAATTCTAATTTTAATATGACTGATTGTAAGTCTGTAGCAACTCCGGTTGGGCAACAGTTTAAGGTGTTTGCTAGTCAATCTTCGAGAAGTGATGAAGAAAAATTAGATATGGCTGTAGTTCCTTATGCTAATGCAGTTGGCAGTCTTATATATCTTATGGTGTGTACAAGACCGAATCTAGCTTATGGTATGAGTTTAATTAGTAGATATATATCTAATCCTGGTAGACAACATTGGTTAGTTGTTAAATGGATGATGAGATATCTCAAAGGTACTGTGAAGTCTGGTTTATGCTATTATAAACATAACAGCTGTGATATGAATCTTGAAGGCTTTGTAGATGCAGATTTTGCTGCTGATTATGATCGAAGAAGGTCACTTATAGGCTGAGTGTTCAAGGTTGTGGATAATACTGTAAGTTGGAGGTCTGTTCTCCAATCTGTGGTTGCCCTTTCAACCACAGAGGTTGAATACATGGCAATTGCTGAAGGAATTAAAGAAGCCATCTAGTTAAGAGAGATGATGACTAAATTACTCCAACATTTTAAAGGTCAAGTTGTGGTTTTTTGTGATAACCAGGGTGTTGTTTTCTTATCAAAGAATCAAACATACTACGAACGAATGAAGCACATCGATGTCAAGTTTCATTTTATCAGAGATGTGCTGGCTGAGGGGAAGATATGTGTTCAGAAGGTTGGTACAGTGGACAATGCTGCTGATATGCTAACAAAGCCTCTTGCAAGCCGAAAGTTTGAGAGCTGCCTAAATGCTCTCAAATTTGTTAAGAAGTGAAAGCTGAACAAGACGGTCCCTTTTAGAAGCATAGCTTGAAGTAATACTTTATCAAGGTGGAGATTTGTTATTTCTTTGATAAATATTACCAATAGCCACTGTACTGAGTTGGATTTCAGCTAGATCTTTCTCTTGAGCTGGCGGTTCTTTTGTCCAAGTCAGCGTGGTTTTCTTCTAGATTTCAAATCTGTTGTAATGCTCTTCCCAGACTGTTATTTTATTCTTCTTCACACGTGAGTGGGCCCTTAATGTGTGAGTGTAAGATTGGGGAGTGAGCTGTGAATATTTTGTAAAATAGGGTTTTTAATTCCCTAATGTGAGTGAGAGTGAATACAGAAATTATATTGGAAAATAGGGGGAGAGTGTGGCTGCTGTGAGGTGTGTGTTCGAGAGCTTGTATTCTTGAGCTGGAGAAATCCTCTACGAATAAGCTGTGCTGATCAATAAAAGGGACTAAGAGTGGATGTAGGTCATGCCTTTGATCGAACCACTATAAACCTTTGGTGTCTTCTTCCCTACTCTCTGCTTTTTGTTTCTCTTATTGTTCTTCTGAATTTTGCTTGGATCATACTTGTTGAGTTGAGTTAGGTTGCTGAATTTTAGAATTGAGGTTAACAGTCGTTGTGCAAACTTTCCAAAAATCATAATTCTCTCTTGCATTTATATTGGTCCAGCAGAATGCACATTGTAAAATTTATCTTGAATAAAATTATTCTCTTCTTCATTGTCTTTCTCTTTGAGCTACTTGAGATTCTCCTTTTATCTTCCGGTATGACATTCTCCATTTTTAGTTTGCTTTTCATTGATATATTATTTCACATGTTGTTATAGTGATATAATTTTTCTTTCTTTATTTGAGTGGAGAACATCTAAGGCTTTGCTGAATAGCAAATGATTCGTTGTCCGGAGAATGGTGTAAAACAAAATTGTGAGTATGAATTTTTTTTTGCTATTTTCTTTTTAACCATGTTTAAAGTTGAAGTTTTTAATTTCTGGATTTTTCTTTGTTTTAACTACTTATATAATTTAGATCCATTGAATGTAAAAAGGCTCACTGAATATAAATACATCTAAGGCTTGAAATATTTCTAGAAATGACTGATACTCCTGAATGCTTGTTTTGACTAATTTTGATAACTGAGTCTGTTTTGTTTTTTCTTTTTTTCTTTTTTTTTGATATATTAAGTTTTTGGTTCTTTTCATCTTCATATATATCTTTTGTATCTTAATTTTAGTTGTCTTCTACTTTGATATCAGAAAGCTTTAAGTTGTCTTTCATTTCTTTTTTTTTTTTTTGAAATATTAAGTTGTCTTTCATAATCTTTATGCGTATTTTTTGATACTTTATTTTTTGATCTCATCAACATGTCTTAATTTGAAAATCAGTCAAATTTTCGTGGGATTTGATTACTTTGTTTATGATTTAACTATGTGGTATAGAAGTGAAAAAGTAGTGTTAAAAAAACATAAGGCATGATAAATGTATTTTTTTTTTTCATTTAATCTCATCTTCATATCTAAATTTCAAATCAATGGAATTTTCATGGGATTTTATTAGTCCTTTTTATGTTTTAATCATTTGGCATAGAACTTAAAAGACAAAGTTAAAAATAGGTAAAGAATGATAAATTCCCTTTCTTCTTTTAAACTCATCTTCATATATAAATTTGAAAAACTTACAAGTTTAAAGCTATAGTGTGTCCCTAATAAAGAGAGAATGATCAATCTGCACAAAAGTATTGAATTTTCTTAGCTTTATAATGACTTATGAAAGAAATCATGAAGAAATAAACAAGAAATAAATAGATGATTTCTTGAACCTGATGAAAGAATCTAAGATTGATAGATTTTCCTATTGCATCTCCATTTGAACCTTCTCTAATTCTTTCTGTATTCTACTTTGAACAATAATATGCTGAATCATCAAGTAGAATAATTTGTATTTTGCATTTTAATAGACCTTTGGATTTAAATTTTGGAATTGAATGGATCCAACCTTCTTTAATTTGTAACTGTCATGTTTTTTTTTCTTTAATGATAGATTGTATCATTTACATGGATTTGAAAAACATATAAAAATTTAATATGTTAATTTTATTATTAATTACTCGGTTAATTTCATAACATATAATTTATTTTGTCTATCATATATTTTAAATTTGTTATATTTTTTCACCTACAATTTTTATTATTACAATTTATTTATTTATTTTTTTGAGAAAGTATTATTACAATTTATTTTAAGTGAAAATTTAAAACTGACTTAATTTTCAATTATCTATATCTATATCTATATCTATATCTATATCTATATCTATATCTATATCTATACTATATTAAAAGGCGCTTAATTAAAAGGCACTTAAGGGAGAAACTTTTGATTTCCTTTTAAGCCCCTTTTTAATCTTCAAATTCCTTATTTGTCCTTCCTATTTAATTATTCAATATTTTATTATTCAAATTCCCACGGGTAGATCATTCCCACGTTTAAGATTAAGAATTGGTTTAAAAAAAATCTCCATTCACATGTTTGTGTTGTTTTTTTTTTTTTAAAAAAATCTTGATTCCCACCTTTAGGTTGTTGTTTTAAAAAAAATCTCATAATCGATAAAAATAAGAATTGGTTTAAAAAAAAATCGTCATTGCCACGTTTAGGTTGTTTTTTTAAAAAAAAACAAAAAATCTCATCTTTGATATTTTTTTTTAGACAAGATGATAGGAAGTAATTATTAATTGATTACAAAATTAAGATTTTGGAAAATATAAATGTTTATCTAGGTAATTTGAAAGACTTTTCGTTATCTTCAATCTTAAAAAAAGGTTTAAGCGGGTGAGAATTTTTATATTTAAAAATTGTATGATAAATAAAATAAAAATGATAATTTATACATCTAAATAATATTGAGAATTTAAATGTGCAATAAAGAAAAACTTTTAAAATTTGATATGGTATAAGGTATTATTTATATCCATGATATTGGTTATAAACCATTTTTATTAGAATGGTTCGATTTGGTCACATATGTAACAGCCCAGTTTTTTTTTAAAAAAAAAAAAAAAAAAAAAGGGGAAAGAGGGAATGGGCTAATGCCCGGTCAAAGGGGGGAGTGGGGGGAATTTTTCCCCCCACATTTTCGGTCAATATTGACCAGTTAAAAAAAAAATTGAAACTCTGCTTCTCTCTCACGCTCTCTCCCTCCCCGATACCCTCTCTCTCCCTCTCGATTCTCTCTCTATCTCAGCCCACTCTCCCTCGTTGCCGGCCGCACGCCACCCGCCACCGTAGCTCGCCGCTCGCCGTCGCGCCGCCGCCGCTGGTAAGTATTTTCTCTCGCTCTCGTTTTCGTTTCTCTCTCACTCTCTCTCTATCTCAGCCATCTCTCTCTCTGTCTGCAACACAACCCGCACGCCGCCGCCTTCAGCCGTGAACCGCCGCCCGTCTGTGCACGCTCGTCTGCACGTCGCCGCGCCGCCGTTGCTGATCCACATCGTCACCGTTTGCAGGTCCGCCGCTGCACGTTGATAACCGCATTCAGTGAGTTTCCGTCGTACCTCTCTCTCTCGGATCTGTTCTCTCTCACGCTCCAGACTGTCTCGGTTTGCTCCTGCCCTGGTAGCTGTAGAGGCTGATAAGGTAGAACGTTTCCTCACAGGCTTAAGGGAAGAGATTCAGGGCAGAGTGGCAGCCCATGAACCCCAAGACTATGCCACAGCAGTTAGGGTGGCAGAGCTGATTGATCGACGACCGTCAGTGGTCTCTTCAGAACCTTCCTCAGGCCATAAGCGAAGGTACGATCAGATGAGCTCGAACACACAGCAGGGCCACCGCTACCCTAGACGAGGTCCGCCCCAGGACCGTCGACAGAAAGCACAGAATCAGCCAGGGCCTAATCAGGATAGGCCGTTATGTCAGACGTGTAGGAAGTACCACTGGGGTCGTTGCTTGGCAGGGACCCGTGTTTGTTTCAAGTGTGGCCGAGAAGGGCATATTGCTCCGAATTGTAATCAGAAGAAAGCTAATTATGCATATTGCTCCAAATCAGGCATCCGGGGTGAGACATCAGGGCAAGATATTTGCCACCACCCGACAAGAGGCAGAGGACCTTAACGCAGTAGTGACAGGTACCATCCCTATTCTCGGCCATTATGCTTTTGTGTTGTTTGATTCGGGTTCAACGCATTCTTTTATTTCTGCATCATTTGTAAGTCTAGCCAACCTAGAACTAGAGCCGCTGGGCTATGTGTTGTCAGTCTCAACCCCTGCGGGGGTAACGTTACTAGCTAGTGAAGTGGTGAAAGCTTGCCAAATGTTAGTGTCTGATCGATCGATGGACGTGACATTGATCGCCCTTGATATGAGTGATTTTGATGTTATCTTGGGAATGGAATGGTTGGCTTCTAATTACGCCAACATAGATTGTCATCGTAAGGAGGTTATCTTTAACCCTCCGTCAGAGGCAAGCTTAAAGTTTAAAGGATCGATGATCAAAGGTGCTCCTAAAGTGGTCTCAGCAATGAAGGCGAGAAAATTGATTAGCAAAGGAGCTTGGGGCTTGCTGGCTAGCGTGGTTGACACAAGGAAAACCGAGGCATCGATGGCCTCAATACCGGTAGTGAGGGAATTCATAGATGTATTTCCTGAGGATCTGACAGGACTACCGCCAGCATGAGAGGTTGACTTTTGCATTGAGCTTGAGCCAGGGACTAACCCGATTTCTAAAGCTCCATATAGGATGGCTCCAGCGGAATTGAAAGAGCTTATGGTGCAGATTCAAGAGCTGTTGGACAAAGGCTATATACGCCCCAGCGTCTTGCCGTGGGGTGCTCCAGTTTTGTTTGTAAAAAAGAAGGATGGGACAATGCGGTTGTGCATCGACTATCGGGAGCTGAACAAAGTAACAATAAAGAACAGGTACCCTCTGCCCAGGATTGATGACCTCTTTGATCAGCTTCAAGGTGCAGCAGTATTCTCTAAAATAGATCTACGGTCAGGCTATCATCAGTTGAGGATTAGAGAGGAAGATATACCTAAGACAGCTTTTCGGACCAGGTATGGGCATTACGAATTTACCGTAATGTCCTTTGGGCTTACTAATGCTCCTGCAGTTTTCATGGACTTGATGAACAGGGTATTTAAGGAGTTCCTTGATTCGTTTGTGATTGTTTTTATCGACGACATTCTTATCTACTCCAAGACAGAAGAGGAACATGAGGATCATCTCAAGAGAGTTCTAATCACCTTAAGAACGAACAAGTTGTACGCCAAATTCTCTAAATGTGAGTTTTGGCTACAACGAGTTTCCTTCTTGGGACACGTGGTGTCGAAGGAAGGTGTCACAGTAGATCCAGCCAAAATAGAGGCAGTGACCAATTGGTCTCGACCCACTTCAGTCAGCGAGATTCGGAGTTTCTTGGGGTTAGCAGGATATTACCGTCGTTTTGTGCAAGGCTTTTCCAGTATTGCCGCACCCTTAACTCAGTTGACTCGAAAGGGTACTCCGTTTTTGTGGAACGAAGCTTGTGAGGCAAGCTTCCAAGAGCTTAAGCAAAGGCTAGTTTCAGCACCAGTACTTACAGTACCTGATGGCTCAGGAGAATTTGTTATTTACAGTGATGCTTCAAAGAAAGGACTGGGTTGTGTGTTAATGCAGCATGGTAAGGTCATTGCTTATGCATCGCGTCAATTGAAAGATTATGAGAAGAACTACCCGACCCATGACTTGGAATTAGCAGCGGTGGTCTTTGCCTTGAAGATTTGGAGACACTATCTGTACGGAGAGAAGATCCAAATCTTCACGGACCACAAAAGTTTGAAATATCTCTTCACCCAGAAGGAGTAAAATATGAGGCAGCGAAGATGGTTAGAGTTAGTGGAAGATTATGATTGTGACATCCAGTACCACCCGGGCAAGGCAAATGTGGTTGCAGATGCCCTCAGTAGGAAGATTGCTCATGCGTCTGCTTTGATTACTACTCAGGCTCATATATTGGATGACTTGGAACGTGCAGAGCTTATGGTTGCAGTGGGCGAAGTTACAGCACGCCCAGCTCAGTTGATAGTTAAGTCGAGCTTGAGACAGAGGATCATAGATGCACAACCAAGTGACCCTGACCTTGTTGTTAAGCGCAGTCAAGTAGAGGCGGGGCAGGTGAACAAGTTCTCCCTATCTTCGGACCTCGGCTTGTGTTACCAGGGTCGCTTATGCGTACCTGGGAATGCCGATCTCAAACAGGAGTTATTAGCGGAGGCACATAGTTCGCCTTTTTCAATCCATCCAGGAAGTACGAAGATGTACCATGATTTAAAACAGTATTACTGGTGGCAGGGCATGAAAAGAGAGATAGCGGATTTTGTCAGTAAATGCCTTGTTTGCCAATAAGTGAAAGCCCCGAGACAGAAACCAGTAGGCTTGTTGCAGCCGTTGAGTGTCCCAGAATGGAAGTGGGAGCATATATCCATGGACTTCATCACAGGATTGCCTAGAACGGCCAAGGGTTACACCGTGATTTGGGTCATTATCGACAGACTCACTAAGTCAGCGCATTTTCTCCCTGGGAAGCCTACTTACACTGTTGAAAAGTGGGCACAGTTATATATGACGGAGATAGTCAAGCTTCATGGGGTGTCTGTATCAATCGTGTCAGATAGAGACCCTCGGTTCACGTCTAACTTCTGGAGGAGTCTACAAAGAGCCTTGGGTACCCAGTTGCATTTCAGTACAGCTTTTCACCCTCAGACAGATGGTCAAACTGAGCGACTGAACCAAACTCTAGAGGATATGTTGCGAGCATGTGTCTTTGATTTCTCAGGTAGTTGGGATGCACACCTGCACTTAATGGAATTCGCTTATAACAATAGTTATCAAGCAACCATCGGTATGTCACCGTTTGAGGCCCTCTATGGGAAGAGATGCAGGTCCCCTGTTTATTGGGATGAGGTCGGAGAACGTCAGTTGTTGGGACCTGAATTGATTCAAGCCTCCAGCGAGGCTATTCGCACAATCAGATCGAGGATGTTAACGGCTCAAAGCCGACAGAAGAGCTATGCAGATACAAGGAGAAGAAATTTAGAGTTTGACGTGGGTGATCATGTTTTCTTGAAGGTAGCTCCAATGAAAGGAGTATTGAGGTTTGGAAGGAAAGGCAAGCTCAGTCCACGTTTCATTGGTCCGTTTGAGATTCTAGAACGGATTGGTCCGGTAGCTTATCGTCTAGCGTTGCCGCCTTCTCTTTCGGCGGTACACAACGTTTTCCAGGTCTCCATGCTGCGAAAGTATTTGACAAATCCAACCCACAGAGTGGACTTTGAACCCTTGCAACTTAGCGAGAACTTGACTTATGAGGAGGAGCCTGTGCTAATTCTTGACAGAGAAGTGAAGGTCCTTCGCAATCGCGAGATAGCTCTCGTGAAGGTCCTTTGGCGAAACCATTTGTCGGAAGAGGCAACGTGGGAGAGAGAAGATGAAGTGATGGCCAAGTATCCAGAGTTGTTCCAGTATTAGCAACTTTCGAGGACGAAAGTTCTTTTAAGGTTAGTATGATGTAACAGCCCAGTTTTTTTTTTTTTAAAAAAAAAGGGGGGAAAGAGGGAATGGGCTAATGCCTGATCAAAGGGGGGAGTCGGGGGATTTTTTCCCCCCACATTTTCGGTCAATATTGACCAGTTAAAAAAAAAAATTGAAACTCTTCTTCTCTCTCACGCTCTCTCCCTCCCCGATACCCTCTCTCTCCCTCTCGATTCTCTCTCTAACTCAGCCCACTCTCCCTCGTTGCCGGCCGCATGCCACCCGCCACTGTCGCTCGCCGCTCGCCGTCGGTAAGTATTTTCTCTCTCTCTAGTTTTCGTTTCTCTCTCTCTCTCTCTCTCTCACTCTCTCTCTATCTCAGCCATCTCTCTCTCTGTCTGCAACACAACCCGCACGCCGCCGCCTTCAGCCGTGAACCGCCGCCCGTCTGTGCACGCTCGTCTGCACGTCGCCGCTCCGCCGTCGCTGATCCACATCGTCACCGTTTGCAGGTCCGCCGCCGCACGTTGATAACCGCATCCGGTGAGTTTCCGTCGTACCTCTCTCTCTCGGATCCGTTCTCTCTGTTTCTCTCTCTCTCATTCACGGCTGTACTTTTTCTCTGTGTGTAGCCTCGCCGCTGTCCGTGGCTCAGTCGCCGCCTACGTTGTCTCGAAATCGATTGTTGCCGCCACCGCCTTAAGATAAACAGCCTCACGCAACTTATATGTTCGACGATTCCGGTTAGTGGGTAAGTGAGATTTAAGATGTTTTGGTCAATTTAATGTTTAATCATGGATACCCATTGATTTTAGCTCCCGATTTCAAGGTGCCCGTGGCGTTTGGAGGCCGAATTGTCGTATTTGAGCGATTTGGGACTGCTGGACAGCAAGCCGTGGTTCTGTTTTGGGTGAGTTGTGGTTGTTAAATTATCCCCAAATTTAATGGGTTCTTAGTTGAATGCTTGGATTAGAGTCCCTATTTTATTAAGAGTTCTTTCCTTGTTGTAGCTTGCTTAAGAACCTTGGAGCTAAGGAAGTTCTTGAAGGTTAATCAAGTATCTCCTTCACTAAGGTAAGTAGCCCTTTGGAATAAACTCTATGCTTTAAACTCATTTAAGTTGAGTATGGTTTATAATAGCATGAGTTGGATTTAATCCTTAAGTTGCCCCTTGGAATTTAAGTAGCTAATTGGATTCAAATTCCATGTTTTAAATGCATTGTATGGTAGCTGAACATGGTAAGTAACTCGCTGCGTTAGCATGAAATGTTTATGCGTTGAAATGACTGATTGCTCCTAGCATGAATTGGTATTAAATATTTGGATTGAGATTGAGATGTTATGAATACGGTTGTCTTCAGGAATATGGTGGTTGTGTACTTGTGCTATGTGAAGGGTGAAAGTGCTGGACTGTTTTATATTATAAGTTGACTGGTATTGTTTGTGGACAACGGGGAGTTTGTGCTGTATCTCTGTTTAGGAGTGTTGTTGTCACCTTCGTTCTTGTTCTTGAGATTGTTTGAGTTGGGATGGTGCATATCAGTTTAGCCTGTCAGTATTCTCCGTAAAAGAAAAGAATTTGGTTAACGGGGTTGCAGTTAAAATTAGTAAGTGTTAAGGGGTTCTAAAGGGGAAAGGATTAAGAAGGGGAAAAGAATAGGCTAGTTGCCTTAGAAGAGGGTCGTGTCAATTAAACACCTGGGACTGAGATGTACTAGACTGAAATGAGGGGCTTAATGGGCGGGACTTGGCTTCGCAGACTAGGTGCCATTTACTAACTGTGGAAGTTAATTTCTGACTTAAACCCATGAACGCCCCACCAGTGAAATGGTAGTTTAGAGCGCTACGCACCCATTAGTGCCTTGGGGGATGAGACTTAGCTCCACTGATTGGGTGCCTTGTACCATCAGTAGGAGTAGAGACCTCCCAAAACTCCCACCTGTGCACTACCAGTGAGTTGGCAAACTTATATATAGGTGAGTTAATTGATCACGAGGCCCGAACTTCAGATAAATGAAATGAAATGAATGAGAATGAGATGACCTAACCCTTAGGCCCTTAACTCGAATAAAATGTTGAAACCTTGGTTGTTGCAAGTGTCTAGCAGTATTGCTACTTACTGAGTATTTTCTTAAATACTCATTCTTTTCCCTAACATGTAACTGCAGGTAAAGGCAAAGGTGTACAGAACGTGTGACGGAGTGCAGCTGAACGAGCCATGGATTTCCTTAGGATAGTCTTCCGCATTTTATGTTTCGAAATTCTTCTTTTGAACTTGTATTGCGATGTTTTATGGTTTATTCCGCTTTAAGATTTGCTTGTATGGCTAATGATTCTTTTGTTCTATTTTAACTGGGATCCCAGGCTGAAAAGTTTCGCAAAATTTCTAAGTAAGTTTTACTTTAAATGTCATTTCCTCGTTGTTCTTAGAAGTGGAATGATATGCATGTAGTAATGGCCCTAGGATCTAGTCATGAAAAGTAGGGTCGTTACAACATACATCTAAATATGATCAATTTTTGCAATAATTATAAATTCATGTGTGTATTTATTCATTTTTATATTTTTTTGGTACATTATTAAGTCATATTTCAAATTTTCTAATTAACTACTTATACTTTAAAAGATATTATAACACGTGCAACACACGTAGTTTCAAACTAGTTCTAGTCAAATAACACTATGCTTTAACAAAGTTTTAAAACGTTAATATATTGTATTTTAGTTTCCATCCTCTCTCTTAATTATTTTACCAAGAATTAAAATATTGTTAGTATTTAAGAACATTTTAAAGTTTTAAATTCAATCTTCTGCATTATTTTTTTTTTCTATTATTTTTTAGTGTATTGGGTTTTGTTAGTATTTAAATTAATTATAGGTTAGCACTCTTCTGTTTAATACACTGCATTTTGTTATTTTTACAAGGAATAAACATTTTGTTACTATTTAGAATTGAAAATTTGTTAGTTTATTGTGTTTTGTTAGTATTTAAAGAATCATCGGTTTCACTCTTCTATTTAAGATTTTACATTAAATTAATTTTACAAAGAAATTAAATTTTGTTACTGTTTAGATTATTTTTAGGTTAGTGTTTTGCATTTTTATTTTTTTCTCTTATTTTCTCTTATTTAAATTAATTTTTAGTGAAAATTTTACATTGACTTAGATACTGCATTTTGTTATGCAGTTTGTTAATGCACACCATTATGTTAATATATTTTGTCTGCATTTTTTTTTGTTACTGTTTAGTAATTTTTTTATGTTATTTTCTTTTTAATAGTGTTTAAAGTTGATGTTTTTAATTTTGGATTTTTCTTTCTTTTAATTATTTATAATTAGCAAATATGTTTTGAAATGTTTTTGATAACTTGATTTTTGGATTTTATAGTTGTAATGCAATCGAGAAATTCAAAATTGGGAATCTCAATACAAATTCATTTAATTTATCTAAAGTTCTATAACATCAAATAAAAATATATGGAAATATGGAAAATATTAAAAAAATAAAGCTCAATTTTGTAAGTAATATCTATAAGTTCATTCGGTAAAAAAAATTTCGTAATGTTAGTAGTTGTTCACACGTAACTTCGGAGATGGAGACACGTGGAATAAACAATATATTTGTATTGAAATAATATGCGTGTGGGTGTACAATCTCTAACTTTAATCCTCTGATTCTCTGTGTGTGAATGTGTTTCACTCGAGGGCTGTATTGCTTGTTCTCGAGTCTGAAGCTTCAATTGATTCTTGGAGCTTTTGAAGTCTTGGAGTCTTGAAGAGTCTTTGGTTTTCAAGAAGTCTTGGGGTCTTGAAGTCTTGAAGAGTATTTGGTCTTCAAGGATTGTTGAAGTCTTCTAGTCTTGAAGGGTCTTCAGTCTTCAAGAAGTCTTGGGGTCTTGAAGTATTGAAGAGTCTTTGGTCTTCAAGGATCGTTGAAGTCTTCTGGTCTTGAAGGGTCTTTAGTCTTCAAGAAGTCTTGGGGTCTTGAAGTATTGAAGAGTCTTTGGTCTTCAAGGATCGTTGAAGTCTTCTAGTCTTGAAGGGTCTTCAGTCTTCAAGAAGTCTTGGGGTCTTGAAGTCTTGAAGAGTATTTGGTTTTCAAGGATTGTTGAAGTCTTCTGGTCTTGAAGGGTCTTCAGTCTTCAAAAAGTCTTGGGGTCTTGAAGTATTGAAGAATCTTTGGTCTTCAAGGATCGTTGAAGTCTTCTAGTCTTGAAGGGTCTTCAGTCTTCAAGAAGTCTTGGTGGAGTTTCTCTGAATTCTCTGACTCTGGCTGAGAGCTTCCAACTCCTCCTCCGACCTCAAAATGAATGGTGGCCTCCTCTATTTATAGAGTTTGATGGACCTCATATGGGCTTGGGCTCGGGCCCAACCTTTGGGCTTAGGCTGTATTTGGGCTTTAATCCAAACCATTTTTAATAAAGTTGGATTATTTTAATTTAACCCAATTTCTTCAATGATCTCGGGTTACATTAGTCTCGGGTCCAATTGCCACGTGGCATAATTTGACTGGACTCGGCTTATGTCATCTGATGGATCAATAATAGACAAGTGGCATTGTTTGATTTGCCGAATTTTAATGTCTATTAATTTAATTTAGGGACACATGTAAATTTGTAATTGGTCCCAAATTTATTTCATCATTAATTCAAATTAATGACGTGGCAATTTGTGATTGGCCAAAATTTCTCCTTCAACAAATGCCCCCTTTTCGAGATTTATGCACAAGTTATGTGTGAGTGAATCTCGAAAAAGATACTTTGGAATCAAAATGCAAAGTATTTGTTCTTGATTTTGATTCCATTTGATGTGTCAATGTAATCAAAACATGAAGTCAATTCTTAGTTTTGATTTTTTTTTCTTGCTTGACACGTATTTTATGCCAATTAATCAAAATTTGAATTTTGGACAAAATCTTGATTTTCTTGTTTGGCGGCAACTTTAATTTGAACTTAAGTTTGGGACAAAATTTTGATTATGCCCAAACTTTAATTTAAGTAAATATAAGATTGCATCCAAAATTTGGTGGGAATTTGGAATAAAATTTTCATATGGAACTTAGAAAATTTGATTTGGGATAAGAGTTGGATCATACTCAAATTCAGTTTAATTCAATCTAAATCAATTTAGGAGTCTACCCAATCAATTTGAATTTATCTCCCAATTTGATTTAAATCAAATCTCATACTTTTGGGTTAAAATTTGAAACAAAATCCCCAATTTTTTATCTTTTAATTTGATTTAAATCAAATCTCATATCTTTGGGTTAAAATTTGAACCCAAAATCCTAAAATTGATGAAGATAGTCGTTGGAGATAAGATTTATCTATTTGAATCCAAACTTTCCCTTCTATAAATAGGGCCGAACCTCATTACGGGAGAGCACACATCAATTGCAGAGAGCATTCAAGAAGGGATTCAAGTAGGAAACTTTCTTTTCCTTTTTTTTTTTTAATTTTCGTTTTTTTTCCTTTTTTTTTTTAATTTTCGTTTTTTTTTTTTTTTTTTTTTTTTTTTTTTTTTTTTTTTTTTTTTTGCAATTTGTTTCTTTCTTCCTTGAATGTGTAAGCTTCGTGCAACAGTCGTCACCAAATTCACTTGCAGTGATTTCACCACCTGTCTAGACCAGTCACTTTGATGACTGTAGTTTCCTGTAGGGGTGGTCACCACAGTCGTCATCAACTTCTCTTGCAGTGATTTCACCACCTGTCTAGACCAGTCACTTTGATGACTGTAGTTTCCTGCAGGGGTGGTCACCACGGTCGTCATCAACTTCACTTACAGTGATTTCACCACCTGTCTAGACCAGTCACTTTGATGACTGTAGTTTCCTGCAGGGGTGGTCACCACGGTCGTCATCAGCTTCACTTGTAGTGATTTCACCACCTGTCTAGACCAGTCACTTTGATGACTGTAGTTTCCTGCAGGGGTGGTCACCACGGTCGTCACCAAATGCACTTGTAGTGATTTCACCACCTGTCTAGACCAGTCACTTTGATGACTGTAGTTTCCTGCAGGGGTGGTCACCACGGTCGTCATCAACTTCTCTTGCAGTGATTTCACCACCTGTCTAGACCAATCACTTTGATGACTGTAGTTTCCTGCAGGGGTGGTCACCACGGTCGTCATCAACTTCACTTGCAGTGATTTCACCACCTGTCTAGACCAGTCACTTTGATGACTGTAGTTTTCTGCAGGGGTGGTCACCACGGTCGTCACCAAATGCACTTGTAGTGATTTCACCACCTGTCTAGACCAGTCACTTTGATGACTGTAGTTTCCTGTAGGGGTGGTCACCAGATTTGCCTACAGCGACGCATGCCTACCAGACCAGTCCCTATTTTATTGGGTGTTCTGAGTAGCATTTGAAGATGAAGTGAAGTTGTCAACCGTCAACTTTTGAAGAAGAAGTGAGACTGCCAACCGTCAACTTTTGAAGATGAAGCGAAAGTCGTCAACCATCAAGTTTTGAAAAAGAAGTGAGGTCGCCAACTTTTGACTTGAGGTAAAATTCTATCCAATTTTAACTTGCATTTGGAATAGAATGAGTTTGAACTTTAATTGATTTTGGGTTTGACATGATTTGGATTGAGAATAATCTGAGTTGACTGAATAGAATATATGTATAATATTAATAAGCGAATGTTAATCAAAATACTTGAGTGGTTTATTGGTTTAATAGCCAAGCTAGATACTTTAAGGTCATGAGTTCGAGTCTCAAAATTGTCAATTTTTAAGATATATATTTTCAAACTTGGAGAACATGAGAACCTTCGAACTTGGAGGAAGGAACTTACGTGAGACGTGAGAAAACCTTTGAACTGCAACGAAGCACATGAGAAGTTTCAAACTTGGGGAGAAGGAACTAGGATGAAGCAACGTGTTTGCGTCAGAACCTTCGAACTTGGAGAAAGAAGCAAACACAACAGCGCAACGTGGGAACCTTCAAACTTAAGTAGGGAAGCGTAACACTTGAGAACCTTCGAACTTAAAGAAGGAACACAAGTGAAACCGCATAGCTTGAAAATCTTCGAACTTGGAGAGAATGAACTCCAGCGAAGCGCGTGAGAACCTTCGAACTTTTTGAGAGAAGGAACTCCAGCGAAGCGTGAGAACCTTCAAACTTGAAGAAGAGAGAACAACGAACATAGGGTGAGTGAAACACCGAACTTGAGGCTAGCGAGACCTTGAACTTGGAGGAATGAAGTTTTCTTTTATTCATCCAACTCGTAGCTTCACATCCATAACGGTGCATAACCTCCATTTGCTGTGTTGCCCCCACTAGTGATGAATTTCCTCAATTTATATTGTTGTGCTTCAATATTTGTCGCACTTTCTTTTTTTGTTTGCAGAGACTGAACTTAAAGCTTTCTTTAAGCTGCCTACGTACCCTTTGAAGAAAAGGGATCAAGTCATAACGTAGTTCAAAATTTTTTTCACCCACCTTTTAAGCTCGTGTGGGCTAGGAGCATCATGCAGTTTAGGCTCTTGCGATCAGGAGCTTTTACATTTTAAAAGCCCTTATCTTCATCATGGTCTTGATCAGATCCTTGACTTGTAGGATTAGTCAGGATAATGAGATTTGGCTTCATCTTCAAGGAACCTTCTATATCTATGAGAACAGAGAACTTCCTTTTCATACGCGACAGGACAATACTTTTAAACCTCTTTTCGCTATTTGCTTCATCGAACAGTTTCACCTCTAAGTTGTCCATTTTTCTTTTAGGTTGATCGCTAAAGACAGATGTTGAAGATCGACTTTTCTTCGATGTGGAGACACTTAGTCTTTGGAAAGCTGAAGGTCGAGTGGAGGTGGACACCACACATTGATTTTCTTCTTCTGTCGCGGTCATACTCATTCTTTGGAATACCGAAGGACGAGTAGTTGAAGGCTTGATGCGATTGAAGACGGAAGTCCTTTGTTCATCCTTCTTGGAATTGTCAACTTCTTCTACGTCGATGCAGTAGGAAGTTGCAAAGTTTTCTTTTTCCTTTTTGTGGAAAGTTTTGGAGAAGGATTTATTCAACATCACCGGTTGTTGAGGTTGAGAAAATTTTTTACTTCCCTTCCTCTTGGATTGAAGTTTCGTAGGATTCTTTTTTCTTTGATGTTTGCTCTTTCCTTTGATTGTAGCAAGATTTGATTGAGCTACTTCATCAAGGTCGAGCTCAATTTTTCCTTCCTTAGCTAGCTTTAGAATTAAGTCCTTTAGGACGAAACATCTTTCCACTTGATGACCAATAACTCGATGATACTTGCAATACTTGGGATCATCGACTTTGTCCATCTCTTCTGGTCGTTTACACTTAGGAAGCTCTATCAGTTTTGCTTCCAGTAGTTGTTCCAACATATCAGGGATGTCGGCATCAGCGAAAGGATAGATTTTCTTCTGTCTTTCCTTTAAAGTTAAATGATGTGTTCCATTTGTTTGTCGCTTTTCTTTCGAAGAAGACTTGGGAAGGGTTGTGTTTACAACCATAGATTCTTCTATAGTCTCTTCGTTGTTCCTTCCTTCTTTCCTCACATTAGGGAGTAGAAGGTCTTGGTTTTCTCGACTAGCAATACTTAGCTCCATATCGTGGGCACGAGTTGCTAGTTCTTCAAAGGTGCGAGGCTTTATACCTTTAAGGATGTAGAGGAGTTCCCAGTGCATGCCTTGAATGCACATCTCAACGGAAGAGAATTCAGTGAGGCGATCTTTGCAATCTAGACTCATGGCTCTCCAGCGATTTATATAGTTAACAACGAGTTCACCTTTTCGTTGTTTAGTGTTGGTGAGCTCGAACATGCTAACGGTTCGTCTAGTGTTGTAGAAGCGATTCAAAAACTCTCTTTCGAGTTCCTCCCAACTATCTATTGACTCGGATTCTAGATCAGTGTACCAGTCAAAAGCATTTCCTTTAAGTGTTCGAACGAACTGTTTGACTAGTAGGTCCCCTCGAGTACCAGCGTTCTCGCATGTCTCAACGAAGTGGGCAATATGTTGTTTAGGATTGCCCTTTCCATCAAACTGCTGAAATTTTGGTGGCTGATACCCGATTGGCATTCTCAAGTTATCAATCCTCTTTGTATAAGGTTTGGAATACAAAAGAGAATCTTGAGTAGGTCCACCGTACTGAGCTCTGATACAGTTTGTGATCATATCTTGGAGCTGTTGGATGGATAGTGAAGCAATCGAAGCAGAACACTGTGGCTGATCATCTTGCACTGTAGTCTTTCCTTTGTCATCATTTTTTATGACTTGGGTTTGACTTGATTCAGCGATATGTTGGTTCTCAATTTGGCTCTTTAGTTGCGCGATTTGAGAATCTTTTTCTTCAACCGCCTTCATCAAGGTGTTGATGTGTTCCTGCATCTCGGCCATTCTTTCTTCCATAGTTCTTGTCTCAGTCATCATGACAGTCACTACGTCAGAATCAGGTTCAAACAAAGGGTTATACTTAACAAGAACCTTGTCATTGGTATATGCCCCCTGCAATGTCGTTTCTTTGTCTGCAATGATAGGAGTTTTATCTTCTTGCAACCTCAGTTCATTGAAGCAACAATGGGTAGTATAACCCGTGTAAAAGTCATTTATGGCAACAGTCATTGAAGAAGTCTTGAACGACATGTTTTCACTTGTGTTTTAAAATAAGAGAAAGAGATGAGAGGTAGAGACAGTCCCACTGGGCGTGCCAATTTGTTCACACGTAACTTCGGAGATGGAGACACGTGGAATAAACAATATATTTGTATTGAAATAATATGCGTGTGGGTGTACAATCTCTAACTTTAATCCTCTGATTCTCTCTCTTGTGTGTGAATGTGTTTCACTCGAGGGCTGTATCGCTTGTTCTCGAGTCTGAAGCTTCAATTGATTCTTGGAGCTTTTGAAGTCTTGGAGTCTTGAAGAGTCTTTGGTTTTCAAGAAGTCTTGAAGAGTATTTGGTCTTCAAGGATTGTTGAAGTCTTCTAGTCTTGAAGGGTCTTCAGTCTTCAAGAAGTCTTGGGGTCTTGAAGTATTAAAGAGTCTTTGGTCTTCAAGGATCGTTGAAGTCTTCTGGTCTTGAAGGGTCTTCAGTCTTCAAGAAGTCTTGAGGTCTTGAAGTATTGAAGAGTCTTTGGTCTTCAAGGATCGTTGAAGTCTTCTAGTCTTGAAGGGTCTTCAGTCTTCAAGAAGTCTTGGGTTCTTGAAGTCTTGAAGAGTATTTGGTCTTCAAGGATTGTTGAAGTCTTCTGGTCTTGAAGGGTCTTCAGTCTTCAAAAAGTCTTGGGGTCTTGAAGTATTGAAGAATCTTTGGTCTTCAAGGATCGTTGAAGTCTTCTAGTCTTGAAGGGTCTTCAGTCTTCAAGAAGTCTTGGTGGGGTTTCTCTGAATTCTCTGACTCTAGCTGAGAGCTTCCAACTCCTCCTCCAACCTCAAAATGAATGGTGGCCTCCTCTATTTATAGAGTTTGATGGACCTCATATGGGCTTGGGCTCGGGCCCAACCTTTGGGCTTAGGCTGTATTTGGGCTTTAATCCAAACCATTTTTAATAAAGTTGGATTATTTTAATTTAACCCAATTTCTTCAATGATCTCGGGTTACATTAGTCTCGGGTCCAATTGCCACGTGGCATAATTTGACTAGACTCGGCTTATGTCATCTGATGGATCAATAATAGACAAGTGGCATTGTTTGATTTGCCGAATTTTAATGTCTATTAATTTAATTTAGGGACACATGTAAATTTATAATTGGTCCCAAATTTATTTCATCATTAATTCAAATTAATGACGTGACAATTTGTGATTGGTCGAAATTTCTCCTTCAACAGTGGTAAATATATATATTTTAAGAACTAAAGTTTTTAGAAAGCGAAATTACATACCTCAATAATACTCTGAAATTTCAATATTAACAAATCTTAGAAAGTGGAAACAATATAGGAAAGTGATAAATGTGATGAGTAGCAAAGTTGTGTCTATTTATTTATTGTATTTATTTTTTTAAAAAATTATATATTGTATTTTGGAATATGAAAGGGTATGTGTAATGATATTTTTTTTAACTAAAAAACGACATATTATTACACCACTAGGGCTAAACGAGAAAGGTCATACTCGACCGGATTACAGAGCCTCCTTGGATAAAATCCGATCCAAGTTTCACTACATTTTGCAATTTTAGCATATTTGGCTACCTCATGAGCAGAGTTATTTATATGCCTCAGGGAGAATACAAACGAAATATCACTAAATTCCGGCATCAAACTCCGAATTGACTCTACCAAAGATTCAACATCTCTCCACACATCTGCTTCTTTATTGATGAATTTAATGGCCATATTGCTGTCTGATTCTATGATTAGCTTTTTGCAGCCCAGGAGCATTGCTTGTTTCAGGCCTTCAAAGATGGCCCAAATTTCTGCTAAATGGGCCTCCATAGAGAAATCAAAGAACATAGACGATGCAAACATCACTTTCCCTTTACAATTTCTGCAAATTGATCCTACACCTGTAGCATTAGAAGAGGGATTACACGCGACATCAGTGTTCACTTTCCAAAAGCCGTCTGGAGGAGGATTCCAACATGCAACTTCTCGACCCAAATTTCTCTCTGGCCTCGGGCTTCTCTGCTTTGGATTTTCGTTTGCGCGACGATAATCCTCCAGGTACTTCGAAATCCAGCTACTTTTCTGATTAATAGGAGGAATCGATTCACCATGAACCTGATTGTTTCTATCGTTCCAAATGGCTCAGGCCGTGGTTGCCACCAGCTCCAACTCCTTCCAAGACATGTTGCTCATTTTGATCCACCTATCCACGAAGCTTCCCCGAAAATTTTCCTCCAAAAAAACATGATCACAAGTAAGTTTCCATATTTCCTTTGCTCTATAACATTCAAAAAGACAGTGATCGGTATTTTCAGGGCAACAATTACACATAGGGCATAGAACATCGATATTAATTCCCCTAGACTGCAAATTAAATTTGTTCGGAAGGATACCATTTAATGCTTTCTAGCAAAATAATTTGATTTTGGCCGGAATTTTTAGTTTCCGTAATTTGTTCCACACCCCTTCCATTATGTTAGCACTAGAATTGACGCCATCTTGCTTAATTTTTTGTAAAAAGTTTATACCCATTTTTCACAGTGTAAGCACCGGTTCTATCATAGTGCCAAATCAACCTATCCCTCAAATTTTTATTAATTGGAATGCTTCTAATTAGGTTACAGTCAGGGCTTAAAACCGCATTGTTTAACTTTTCCACATCCCAATGTCCTGAAGGAGTAAGAAAATCTGTAACCCTAGAATTAATCATATCCCTATTTTTACAAATTGGTTTGAAGGATAATTCTTTTGGGAGCCAAGGATCATTGAACATTGACGTGGATTCACCATTACCTATCCTAAATCTAAGTCCTTTAACTAGAAGTTCACGACCCCAGATAAAGCTTATCCACAGATAGGAAGGTCTATTACCTAACTCGGCTTCCAGAATATTAGAATTACTAAAATAAAGGCTTTTTAGGAACCTAGAGACAATAAAATTTGGTTTAGAAAGAATTCTCCAAACTTGCTTAGCTACTAAAGCTTTGTTGAAACCTTCAATGTCTCTAAAATTTAATCCACCTAAACCTTTGGGAAGACAAAGTTTGTCCCAGCTCATCCAATGTAGTTTCTTCTTATTTTGATTTGAACCCCACCAAAATCTAGAGAAATTCCTAACTATGTCATCACAAAGGTACTTTGGAATCTAAAAACACTCATGACATATGTAGGAATAGCTTGCCCTATGCTTTTGATTAGAATTTCTTTCCCTGCTACAGAGAAAAAGGGGGATTTCCAACCTTGTGTAGTCTTCCAAATCTTTTCCATGACATAATTAAAATCATTTGCCTTATTTCTAGATAAAATCGAAGGAACTCCTAAATATTTTCCAAAATTCTCCACATTATTTACTCCTAGGATGCTACTAAGGAAATCCCTTCTAACTTTATTTATTCTAGGAGAAAAAAGAATAGCTGAACTGTCACAATTGATAGCTTCACCCGAAGCTAATTCATACAATTTTAAAATATCCTTCAGAGTCAGCAAATCATTCTCTTCGGCTCTACAGAAAACTAAACTATCGTCTGCGAAAAGAAGATGAGAAATGCTAGGACCATTCGGGCTATTGAAACCTAACAAACTGCCTTCATCATTTGCCTTAGAAATTAAATGAGAAAGTCCTTCGGTTACAATATGGAACAAATAAGGAGAGAGTGGATCTTGGCGAAGACCCCTAAAAGATTTGAAACGACCTCTCTTTTCCCCATTTATTAAAACCGAAAATTCAGTTGAAGTAATACTACTCATAACCATGTCTACCCATTTATAACCAAACCCCAACTTAAGCATAATACTTTTTAGGTATGGCCATTCTACCCAATCGTATGCTTTGCTAAGATCTAATTTGATTGCGGTTGTATTACTACTACTGAATTTGTTATTTCTTATGGTATTTAAACATTCATGTCCAATGATAATGTTGTCTGAGATGAGCCTACCTTCTATAAAAGCCGATTGGGTTTCTAAAATAATATTTCCTAGAACTTTTCTCATCCTATTTGCCATAGCTTTAGAGATTATTTTATAACTCACATTCCAAAGACTAATGGGTCTATAATCTCCCACAGTTTTAGGATTAGAAGTTTTAGGGATTAGAACTATATTCGTACTATTCTAGTTATCAATGCTTTTTTGGTTATTTAAGAAGTCTAGGCACTCCCCTACTGTTTTTTGACCTACTAAATGCCAATATTTTTGGTAAAAAATAGCCGAAAAACCATCGGGGTCGGGGGCTTTAGTGGGAAACATTTGACTCACAACTTTTTCAATTTCATTTTTGGTAAAAGGGGCCAATAATTTGTTATTTGTATCCCGATCAATTCTAGGAATTAAACCAATTAGGGCTGAATTGATTTGGCTTTGGTCAGGGTTAGATGAACTAAAAATACCCTCAAAATAGCTTATGGATGTATTTTCAATAGATGATAAGTCTTCTGTCCAATTTTCGTTAGCTTCTGTTATGCCTAAAATTTCATTTTTCTTTTTTCTTAACGAAGCTTTTTTATGAAACCATTTTGAATTTTAATCCCCCACTTTAGCCATTCCTCTCTCGACCTTTGCTTCCTATAGATTTCATCCTCTTCTAAGAGTTTGTCCAATTCATGCAAATTCAATCCCATGAATAGTGTTAAAATTAATATGAGTATTTATATCTTTACCCCATTTTAACAAGGCTTTAGAACAATCATGAAGGCATTTAGGTAAAGATGAGTCATAAGAACTGTTACCTTTCCAATCTTCGTTTCCAGCAATTAGATTTTCACATTCTTCATATCTGGTTCACAACTCTTCGAATTTAAATTGATCTCCTCTCCTTCCCAGCCCACTGCCCTTTTGGTAATTCAACTTAAACTCAATCGGTTTGTGATCTGAGAAGAGCCACTCGAGGTTTTTAACTTCTATTTTGTTGAAACACTGATCGAAATTCGAATTACAAAGGAAACAATCAATTCTCTCCCAAATTTGGGTGCCTCTTCTATTCCCTTTCCATGTAAAAATGTCTCCACTAGGCTTCATGTCTCTTAACCCACAATCGACCAAACATTTTCTAAACTCATCCAATAGCTTTCTATCTCTCCTGAGACCCCCTAATTTTTCTTCTTCTCTAAGTATTTCATTTAAGTCTCCTCCCACCAACCAAGGCCAATCTCCGGTTATAGAGGCTTCAAATCAAATTCCATGTCAGATGTTTCTTTCATGTTTCAGGGTGACCATATAACCCGGTAAACCTCCATTTTTTCCCTTATAAACATAACTCAGAGTCAATGTGGTTGCTTGAAAAGGATTTGATTGTGACTGAGTCTCTTTCTTTCCAAAACAAACACAAACCGCCACTTGCACCTATGCTTCTTACAGTGAAACAAACTTCGAACTTACATGAATTTTTAATTTTTTCTTTTATCTTTTTGTCACATTTGGTCTCGCAAATGAACATTGAAGGATTGGAATTCCGAATTCCGTTACAGCAGAAGCAATTTGACCGAATCGTATTTTAATTTCGTTCTACAAAATACTAGTACATTGGCAAAATTCAGAATTCATAATTCTACAAAATTAAGGTTAAGCAAACTCACCGTCGTCTAACGACTCTGAAGTCAAGATTGAACACCACCATGAGATTACCCCACTATCCTCTGAGATTGGGAACTCAGTTGTGGGACTGAATGACTAAGAATTTGGGAATAGAAATTTACAGAGAAGAAAAAAAACTCTCTATAATGTTGAGAGAGAATGAGAGAGAGAGATGATCTTGGGAGAGCTATTCTTCTGTAGAATTAGAGAAAAAACCAAATGACCCCTCATCCGTATGAGATTAAGTGAGAGAAAAAAATATTAATATAATAATTAATTAAATAAAATTTAATTAAGTAAATATATTAATTAATTAATTAATTAACAATTTAATTAATCAATAATATAATTAAATATCTAATATTTAATTACATTGGTATTAAATCATATTAAATGCACATCTCTCACTTAATATACAGTTTTAAGGGAAAAATACACTCTTGGTCCCTAAGGTTTGGGTTAAGTTACACTTTGGTCCCTGAGTTTTCAAACTCAACAAAAATACCTCTGAGGTTTGAGATAAGTAGCAATTTGGTCCCTGCCGTCCAGTTTGCCGTTAAATACTAACGGAATGCTGACGTGGCACTATTATTTTAATTAAAAAATTAATTTTAAAATTTTTTTTAAAATAAAAATATTATTATTTTATTAATTATTTTAAATTCTTTTTCCCCCTCTTTCTTCTTCTTCTTCTTCTTTCTCTTCTTCCCTTTCTTCTTCAACTTCTTCTTCTCCAACTCCGGTGGCCGGCGGTCACCGCCATTTGCCGGCAAGATTTTTTTTTCCTTCTTTCTCTCTTTTCTTCTCTCTTCTCCTCCATTTCTCTACCTTTTCTTTTCTTTTTTTTTTTAATAAAGAAGAGGGAAAGGGAGGAGGAGGCTCCTCCTCCCTTTCCGGCGCCGGCGACGGGAGGAGGGAGGCTCTCCTCCCTCTCAGTTTCAGAACCGCTCGCCCTGTTTTTTTCCTCTTTTTTTTTCTTTTCTCTCTCCCTCACCATCTCCTTCCCTCTCACCGTCCCCTTCTCTCTCTTTCACCGTCCCTCTCGCCAGAAAGCTCCCACGCACGCTTAGATCTCGTCGGACTGTTCCAGATCTCGCCACACACGCCTCTATTTAGACCACGACCAAACTGTTCACGCCCAGATCTCGCATCCCTCTCGTCGGACTGTTCCAGATCTCACCATGCACGCCGGCAGGGCTGTGGGTTGCGGTTGTACAGTGGTGAACGCGCGAGCGACGCTGACGAGCAACGGCTCGAGTAGGGTTTCAGATCTGGGTTGCTAAGGAGAAGAATAAAAACATGTGGGTCCTTCCTCAGCTGGAACCATTTTACGCTCGAGCTTCAATGGAGCCTCCATGAGCTCGTCTCTCTCACCATCGAGCACCAATGAAGAAGTTGAGGCCGACCCATTTCTCATTGCCACAGAGTTACCGCAGAAGCCATCGTAGGAGTAAATCCACGAGAAGTGTCCCATGAGGGAAAGTGCCCTGAAGGGAAAATTGAAAAGGCCAATGGGAGATTGAAAGGATAGTTGGCTTGGCAGTGAGTTACAAAAGAAGATGGGAGAAAGGAGATCATATGGGTGGTTTCAGAAATGGAGAATTAGAAAGGGGAAGGTTGTTGGATGAAGAATTGGGTGGCAAACAGAAAGATCTTGAAGGTGCGTTAATGGCGAGTGAGTCAGCGTCCAATATGGAAACCTCCCTCTTTGATTTTCCAGCGAAACCACGTTTTTTTAAAAAGAAAGGTTGGAGAAAAGGAGAAAAAACGAAGAAAAAAAAGGAGGAAAGAAAAGAAAAAAAAAAAGTCGCCAGCGACGGTCAGCCGCCGGCGAAGAAGTATGAAGAAGATGTTGAAGAAGATGTAAGAGAGAGATAGAAAGAATTAAAAAAATAATAAAATAATAAATATTTTTATTATTTTAATATATTTTTATTTAGAAAAATTAAAAAGTAATTTTTTTTATTAAAATAATAGTGCCACGTCAGCAAATTGTTAGGGTTTAACAGAAAATTGGACGGAGGGACTAAAAGTGTAACGAAATCCAAACCTCAGGGGTAATTTTGTTGAGTTTTAAAACTCAGGGACCAAAGTGCAACCTAACCCAAACTTCAGGGACCAAAAGTGTATTTTTTCCTAGTTTTAATTAAGTTTAATTAAATCGCATTTAATTAAATTAATTAAACCAAACAATTATATAATTCATAATTAATTAATTCTTTGACCAATTAAATATCACATATTTAATTAATCATACATTTGAATCATATTCAAATGTGCATCTCTCGTATAACCTATAGTTTTAATATGAATCATATTCACATTAAAATTAATCTATAGTTATTAATTTAATTAAATCACATTTAACTAAATTAAATTGAACAATTAATTAATTCAAAATTAATTAATTTTATAATTAATTAAATATCAACCATATTTAACTAATTACATATTAGAATCATATTCTAATATATATCTCTCATATATTATAGTTTAATTAAATCACATTTAATTAGACTAATTGAATAATTAATTAATTCACAATTAATTTATTTATTTACTAATTAAATATCACATATTTAATTAGTTATATATTTGAACTCTTTCAAATATATAATTCTCTCAATTTAATAAAGTTTAATCACAAATTAAACTTTATATTATAATGTATCAACATACATTATATTAATTATACTTCATACAATTAACCTGATTCCCAAATTGAATTTGAACAATTCAAATTCTTTTCAAGATAAATTGTTCCCAATTACTCTTTACGAGCTAGCAGGGGGACCTGATGGACCTACAGACCAGAAGCCCCAATGATATGAGGTTAACTGACTAAACTCATTAATCGAGTTAACCAATATTCATTAACTGTGGGTCACTCCACTAAAGACCCACAGTTACACTCTTCCCACTGTAGAATATTTTTGTGTCCACGGATATTGACCAATAGCAGTAAGTCAATCCTTCACAAGTGTTCGTAACTTCAGCTGGATCAAATTACCGTTTTACCCCTGAGTTACCTCTGGCTCCTTAAGTACCAGTGCTCCTCTAATGAACAACTTGTTTATGGTCCAACCAATAAACAGAAAGTCCCTCTCGGGCCAGTGAGAGGGTGGGATCCCTTTGTTCAAGACCCGGAGTCACCACTTAAGGGAACACTCATCTACTTCTCCTAGAAGCAGGAAGGAGTGAATTCCATCTTGTGTTGTCATGTTCCTAGCCCCCCACTCAGTCTTGTCCCCAAGAAGGTAGGCTTATTGAGTCGGCGTGCAGGCCACTCTCACCCGTACTAATCAAAGGACAATCCCTCGTGAGAAGGAGTTCATGACACACTCAGGATTAAGACTGAGTTACCTAGGTCATCCTATTGAAACAATAACCTAACTAGTTAACGGTGTTACATCTAGTGGTTTACTATTTCGTGGTCTGGTCTTATGCAAACTCATTGCATAGGATACCCCGGTTCGCATGTCTCCTACATGGACTCTTTGGATCAATACGTCTGTATCGAATACAAAGCGGGCCGTATCACATAGTGTTACCAGGATAAGGTACCCAGCCTTATCCCTGTACTATAAACCTTTTAAGTTGTTGAACACTGATCCCCGTATGTCCCCACATACTAGTTCAAGTTACATGTAAACAACCTTGGATCTTAGTTTATTGGATTTGGGTCATATTGTGCAATTTTAGACTTTAATATGACAATAACACTTTATTTCATAAACCTCAATAACACTTTATTGATACAAGTGTATAATTCGTTAACATTCACTATCTACGAGTTTTAGGACATAAAACCCAACAAACTCAACTTGGGGCTTCCTTGTCCAAACAAGGTTTTTAATTTCATGGAATACCCTTGGGTTCCCCAAACCTCGGGCATTCCAACATATGGTAGTCATGGCTCCAGGCAGGGCTGTTTGACAGCCACTGCCAAGGTGTTTGAATTGTCGTTGTACTTCATTTCATCAATTTCATTTACTTTATCCGTCTCTTGTTGCCTTCTTCCCCTGCTGGATTTCTTTTCCTCTTCTGTTCTGATGTACCTTCCTCATTGATGTATAATAACTGGCCAATTCTTGATCTTTTTTTCCAGTTTGACTTTCTTTTTGGGATCATATCAAGATTGTTCAGGTTAGTATCCTCCTCGAACCCTTCTTCATTTGTATTTTTTATTTCCTCATACATCTCATTTGTGTTGTCTCCAACTCCGCTTGTATGTTTCTTTTTTGGCCCACAATATTCCCTATTGCGTTCACCCTCAATGACAACGTTTCCCTCTTCCCCCAGCTGAACTATGTCTTCTGTATGAATATCTTCTTTATTCAAATCCACATTTAAACCCTTCACCCATCCTCTGTCCCTCATCCATATAATCCTCCGTTTGTTGATCTTGCTTTTTGTTTCAATCTTCATTGGTGTTTCGATCATCAGAAATTCTGGTAATTTTTGTAAATCCTTGGAATTTCAGCCAAGAACCATATTCGAAACTGCTTTTGTTTACCTCTTCACTTGTTCTTAACTCATTACATTCCTTCGCCGCATGACTAATAATACCACAACTGAAGCATAAATCAGACAACCTTTCATATCTTAGGGTTACCCAACATTCTTCCCCTACCCCTTCTGTTTTAAGCATGAAACCTCTTTGAAGAGGTTTGGATATGTCTATTTTGATACGCGCTCTGATACTATTTCCCCATACTGTACTGTATCTATCATTTTCCCATTCAATGAAATCACCAATTGTGTTTCCAATCTTCCTAGCTGCACAATCATTCCTATATCCCAGTGACAAATTGATTATTCTGACCCAAAAATCAACCTTCTTGAACTCCAGACCAGACACTCTATGATTTGCTTTTGGACTTTCCAGAATTAACAAACTTTTGTCAAAGAGCCAAGGTCCATTTTTTACTATCTAGTCTTTATCTTCACAGCTCTCAAATTTGAACAAGAAAATATTTTTACACAGGATGTCTATGCTAAAATCTCTCCTTGTTTTCCAGGCCCCTGACAAAGCATTCTTGATTGCCATCTTGGAGATGTTTCTTCTGGTAACAAGCTTCCCTATCAGGCATTGGTTCACTTGTCCTTTAATGATCAGCGTCTCCTCTAGATTTATGGTAATGGCTATTTCTTTCTCCCTTTCTTTTAGACTAAAATACTTCCATTCGTTTATTAACTCCTCCACCTCCATTCTATTCTTCTCTAATATCTTTCTTTGAATGCTTCCAGCAGCCTTGCTGACAATCAACACCCCAACTTTCAGGGGACACTACTCCAAGAACAGCAGACGGTCTTGATTTAGATGCTTGAAAAAGATATGTGTAATGGTATTAATTGTCATAAAAGTCATTCAATAATTGAAGAAATTCAATATTTTGACATTTTTTTTATGTTACTATTTTATGCATACCGTTTTATATTTTGATAGTTTTTTTTTTTTTTTTTTTGTGTTTTATATATTTAAACTAAAAGATAATTGATTATAGATATACTAAAAAAATTTGTATAAACTAAAAGACAATAATAATATAGTTGATACTAAAAAAAATTTATATTTGTCTTCAAATAAAATGATATAGATTCGAAAAAAAAAATGGTCTTTATATGGTTTATATTTTAGGATTAAAATTGTAATCTTTGATCTATCAAATATTTTGTATGTGTTTTGCAGAATGTAATATATAAACTTTAGCGCATGTTTGGGAGTGATTTTAAAATGGTTAAAATCACTTTTGCTGTATTCAAAATCACTCCGAAACATGAGTTTAAAAACTCAAAATGAATTTTGATGATATGAAAATCACGTTTAAAAGTGTACAATCAAATATGAAATTAATTTTGAATAATTAAAGGTATGTTCTGGGATGATTTCAAACATGACAAAAGTGATTTTAACCATTTAGAAATCACTCCCAAACATGCACTTAGATATTTTTGTGTTTAATAGGTGTAATGCTATTGAGAAATTCAAAATTGGAATGTCAACACAAATTCATTGAATATATGTAATAAAAATGTGGAAAGATATAAACTATTAAAAAAACAGACTACTGAAAGATCAATTTTGTAAGTAAGATCTAGAAGTTCATTCAGCCAATTTTGCCCGTTTGTTGTTTTCTTCAATCTTGTTTGATTTTTTTCCTTCTGGTTGTTCTTCCTGTCTTTCGCTTGCCATTGATCCAACACTACAAATTTCTTGAACTACGATTTGCTTTCGAGCTCGATCAACTTCGGTAGTTCTATCCATTCTCACCAAAAAGACATATTTCTTATCCTCTGCAAGTACCAAATTTTTATAGAATTTGCTTTTCTCCTTTTTGGTACCCTACACATCATAAATATAGTTAATATTTTATTGTTATAGGGTAAACATAAGAAAATTTGTGTCATTTACCTGTAGATCACTAAAATATTATGTTGCATTGCATCCAACCAAGTATTCAGATGCATCAAACATGGTAACATAAATCTCATCATCTCCATCTCATACTGTCAATCTTAGCATATACTTCCGCATGAAAGTGGACTTCTCATAATAATTTTCACATGTACGACATGATGCTGTTAATTCATATTTTATAGGATAAAGTCGTTCATTACATGAATTACATTTTTCAAACCATGGATTATCTTTGTTTCTGGATCCTTACTATTCGTCCAATAAAAGAACAATAAAGATCTCTAACTTTTTCTTTGATTATGTCATCCAAATTGGCTTCTTTTGCTATTATCATTCTTTTTGATGGATATATAAAATCTCTAAGCTGTTGATCCTTTGAAAGACTATCCAACCTAACAAAATAATAATAATAACAACAAAAAATTATTCATGATATAAGAAAGAAAGTTAATAAACGTATGACTTTTTTCAATGTTATTTGAATATACTTGCCTTGCTTTTAGCGCATCTGCTCGTTCATTTGATGGATTTATTGAAATTGCACTAATATTGGATGATGATATTGAAATTTCACCTAAAATTTAAAATGTTAGACATACTTCATTTAGATACATATAATAATAAATTATAAAATTTACCTTCGAAGCAACTCCTTTTTATATTGGTGATTAGAATTATGTTCCTTCCTTTGCAATTGTCTTCTAAAAACCGTCCTTCAGTTTCAGCTAAATCATCCCACAATGTTAATGTTAAAATATTGAACCTGTAAATGGTAAAAATTAGATATTTAATTGTTACCAATATTAAAGAGTGACTCAAAAATTAAGAAATAAGCACTTACTTGTTGTCCATAATTTGTAGGGATGTTCAAATCAAAACCGAAAACCGACCGAAACCGACCGAACCGACATCGGTCGGTTGGTTTTTAGTTACATTTGGTCGGAGTCGGTTTTCCCATTGGCAAAACCGACAGTTGGTCGCTCGGTTCATCCAAAAATAGGAAAAACCGACCAACCGACCGATGTGAATATAGTAATTAAAAAAAATAGAAAAATGCCATATGTATACAGTCTTACACACCAGCTACATTGTCTTTTCAATTCTTTTTTATGCCGTCTTTTCAATTGCTTTTCAAGGTGTAATCATTACCTTTTTCAATTTTATTATTTTTTTATTCTCTTCCCACTCTTTCCTTCTTCTCTCTCTTCACCTTCCCTCTTTTCTTTCTTCGTCGTCCAATTTTTCATCTTTCTTCACCTTCCCTTTTTTCTTTCTCTTTCCTTTTTCTTAATCTCATTCTTCATTTCTCTTCTCCTCTTTCTCTCTCTCTCTCTTTTCTCCCCTCTTCCTCACCGGATTTCTTTGTCTCCCTATTTTCCTTTCTCTCTTTTCTTTTTTCCTTTTCTCCTTCCTCATTGTCCGGCCACGATCGGCGACGGCGTACGCATCAACATCAACCTTTCCTTTTCTCTTTCCCTATCTAACTCTCCTTTCCTTCTTTTTTTTCCTATATTCTCTTCCCTCCTTTTCTCTTTCTCACTGTGATACAAACCACATGCTCACTAAACTTCCAAGGAGAAACTTTCGAAATCGAAAAAATCGATAAAATCGATCGATCGACCGTGTACTTGGTCGGTTGGTTTCAGAGACCATCCCAAAACTTTCGACCACCGACCGGCCGAAACTGATTGGTCGGTTTTCGTCCAAAACCGACTCCGACCGACCGATGAACAACCCTAATAATTTGAACATCTCTTTTTTTGGTGTAGTTTGAATGATATTTTCTGACTATCATTGACTTAACTTGTATTACACCACCCATAATATCTGCAGGTATGGAAAATTGACTTTAACTTAAAAAATGTAAAAATATCAACTTATAACTTAAAGATTCTTTTTTTATATTCTACATACCCATTTGAGATTCGTTGTTCTCCTCATTTTCCATTGACTCAAAGTTCACTAATTTTGTCTCCTTTAAATGATATACTTCATCTTCAACTTCTTCGACTTCACTTGACCGGGACAATGATATCTCTATTTTGTTGTTAACATTTTGGTATCTTCTAGATTGGTTTGACACTCCCATCAATTATAATGTATGTCTTACCCTTGATTAGTTTCATACTAAACTTTTCAATCTGTTCGTTGAACAATGTTATTTGAACGCCTTCCCCCTGGAAAAACATGTTGCAGTTATATTTTAACATAGTAACATAAAAAAAAATGGTACAAATTCATTTTTTACCTCTTTGTCAATGACAAGGAATTTTTTAATACGAAGTGGTTACCCCTTTCTATTTTTGAATTGTTGCACCATGAATCTTTGAACTATTGTTACCTTGATCGAGCATCCTCTCTGGAAAGGCTTCAAGTCATTGATAATCATTTCTGTCATCTAATACATATAAAAATAGAAAAAAAATGGAAATATTTAGTGGTAAATAATTAAAAAAAAATTTTGGTTAAGAACTAAAGGTTTTATAGAAAGCGAAATTGCATACCTCGTAATACTCTGAAATTTGAATATCAATCAATAATCTTAGAAAGTAGTAACAATAGTGGAAAATGACGAACTTGATGAGTAGCTAGCATAGTTATGTCTATTTATATACTGTATATTTTGGAATATGAAAGAGTATGCGTAATGGTATTAATTATCATAATAATCATTTAACAGTTTTAATGTTACTGTTTTACCGTTTTATATTTATATTTTGACAGTTTTTTTTATTTTTTTTTATTTTTTGTGTATTATATATTTAAATTAAAAGACAAAATGACTATAGATGATACTAAAAAAAAAATAATATAAACTAAACGACAAAATGATTATAGCTAATACTAAAAAAAATTTATATTTGTCTCCAAATAAAATGATATAGATTTGAAAAAGAAAAATTGACTTTAAATGGTTTATATTTTAGGATTAAAAATATAATATTTAAACTATTAAATATTTTGTATGTGTTTTGGAATAGGAAATGATATGTGTAATGGTATTAATTATCATAAAAGTCATTGAACAATTTTACTTTTTTTTGTTACCGTTTTACCGTTTTTTTTTTTCATTTTCTATGTGTTAAAAATTTATATATATATACATAAACTAAATGAAAAAAAGATTTAAAATTTATAGTAGTCATAAAATAAAATGATATAGATCTTCTAAAAAAATAATAATAATAAAATGATATAAATTCGAAAAAAAACAATTGTCTTTAAATGCTTTTAAAATTAAATCTAATTTGCACAATTATTTGTAATTAAATTTGAATTCCATAATTATTAAAAATTTATATATATATATATATATAAACTAAATGACAAAATGATTAAAAATTTATATTAGTCATAAAATAAAATGATATAGATCTTCTAAAAAAAAATGACAAAATGATTTAAAATTTATATTAGTCATAAAAAAAATGATATAGATCTTCTAAAAAAAAAAAAAAAAGATATAGATTCGGAAAAAAACAATTGTCTTTAAATGGTCTTTAAATTAAATCTAATTTGCACAATTATTGTAATGTCTTTAAATGGTTTTAAAATTAAATCTAATTTGCAAAATTATTGTAATTAAACTTGAATTGCATAATTATTATAGTTATATAATTATTGTAGTGTTAAATAAAGCACAAGGGCACATTTGTAATTATGTAAAAAAATGAGAGGGTAAATATGTCCAAAAATGTTTTTTCAAGATCATGGCTTTTTATATATTAGATTAGATTAGAGATTAGAGATATGCATCTTTTGAAATTTCTCATTTTGTTATTGTACATTGATCTCATTAATTTATGTATTCTTTGTTGGGTATAATTTTCATATCCTCTGTATATTTTATATCATGTGTATTTAATATATATATACAGAGTATTTGATATACTGTCACAGTTTTATATACAAAACATGTTATATATACTGTTATATATCTTATACAAATATTGTAACATGTTTACCAACAATTGTTTATTTGGGTACCATATATATACATTTGAATATTTTTGTTTATGTTTTTTTTTTACAATAAATATTTTTGTTTATGTTGATTAATTTTTGAAATTCACAATAGACACATGCGTTAGTTTAAATTCTCATATGGCAAAGTTTGCAAGACTTGTATAGTAGTTAATTATTCTTCCTAAAGCTAATTTTTACTTGATGCACACGAAGTTGCATAGAAAGTGCTCATTTTGATTTAATGCACCTGAAGTTGCATCATTTCAAATCAAGAACTGCTCATGATTAAATGCACTTGTAGTTGCACAAGCTTAAATTAAGAAATGCTCACTTTAATTACATGCACTTAGTTGCATAATTTTAATCAATGAGTGATTTTAAACAAGTGAGCATATTTTCAGAATAATGTTTATCTTTCTTTTCAATTATAGAATATGCTTCTGTAGTAGCAATATTGAGAAAGAAAGTTTTAAATATTGTGATGAACAAACGTCGTATCTTATTGAGATTAAATCAATCAAATGAGCATTTGGTGAAAAATCATGAATCTCAACCAATCGTTTGAATATCATTCCCTGAAGTGAATATTGTAATATCGAATAATTGTGGTCAATGTCGAGATCATGATCAATAATAAAGGATGAATCAATTACCCGATCATCTAGTGGTCATCATGAACCATTTGGAAAACAACACATATATGGTTACTAAAAGAAAATGTTTCATATTTTAGAGCATTAGTTTAGTACTTGTTGTACAAAATTGAAACCATGTGTGAAAGCAAACTTTGCAAATCTCTTGAAGAGATAATTAGTCTTGGAAATATGAAATAGATGTTGCAAACCTCATTAAATCTCTTGAAAAGAAAATAAACATAATTAAAGGATCAACAAATGTTATACATCCATTTTTGTTAAATTTTATGTTTCTTTTATGTTTATTAAGTCTGACTTTATATTCATTTTTTTTCCTGGGGCTCACTATGTGTTATTGTATTTTACTGAAAAAACATGAATATTTCACATATTTTGGTTGACTCCAAGATGAACAATGAAGATTTATGTTTGGCAGATAGCGCAACAACACACACTATCCTGAAAAATAGAAAATATTTTTCAAAATTGACAATGTTTGAAGCAAAAGTCAATACAATATCAGGTCCTGCAGACTTGATTGAAGGTTTTGGAAAAGCAAATATTATTTTTCAAAGAGGAACAAAATTTACAATTGATAATACTTTGTTCTCTAGTAAATAAAAAAGAAACCTACTGAGTTTTAAAGATATACGTGGTAATGGTTACATATAGAGACTAATAAGAAAAATAATATAGAGTATCTTTATATTATATCTATTGTCTCACATGAAAAACGTTTATTAGAAATGTTGCCTGCTTTTTCTTATGGATATTACGCACATATTCGTGTTATTGAAACATATGCAACAATGAACCTGAAGTTCAATGATCCATATATATTTTCTATTTGGCATGATCGATTGGGTCATCCCGGGTCAATAATGATGAGAAAAATTATTGAAAACTCACATGGACATCCATTGAAGAACCAACAGATTCTTCATGTAGACCTATCAATTTGTGCGATATTTTATTCTTTTAATTGATTTTGTCTTTTTTTAAAAAAATAATTTATATAAAAAAAAAGAGTGTTCTAGAATATTTAATTAGCCAATTCAAATATGATTAAATTTGTTAGAAATAATTAGGTCAAATATTTTATGTTATTTGATTTGCAAAATCAAATATTAGGTTTATTTGGAAAGGTTAATTAAACAAAATATTTTGTCTCCTTGAAGGATTGATTGACAAATAAAATTTTGTGAATATGGAAGGTGAAATTAGAGTATTTCTTTGATTTCCTTTTTCATTTTTATTTTTATTAGATTTTAGTTTTTTTTTTTTTTTTTTTTAATTCTATTGATCACCTTCCTAATTTGTGGTGGTTGAAATTGGCTATAAAAAGGGAGCCATTTCATCTTGCATTACACGATTTTTAGCCTTGGAAGGAACCTCCTACACGTTTTTCTTAGGTCTAAAAATAAGCTCCTCAAATCTCCCTCTCTTAAAACCCTAGATACATTTTTCTCCCTTTCCCACCTAACTTCCTTCTCCCACATAGATTCTTTTTCGGTTTCTTGTCTTTCCCCTAGCCTCACGTTTTTTTCTCCCTTCCACCACCTCTCTCTCAACCTCACATTGCCACATCGTCAACGATCCCTATACACAAAGTGTTGCATCCCCAATCCAATTGTCATAAACTTTCTTGGTGAGTATTTTAAGCCTTTGTTCCTTTTTTTTCTAATATTTTTTTTGCTTCTATAAAATTAATTTTTCCATGTATTTTTCTTTTTTATAAAGATAGTTTCTTTATCGTTTCATTTGATTTATTTTAGTTTTTTTAGCATATTCTTAGAGAGTATTTAACAATTGCATGCATATTCTTTAATTTTATTATTTTTAGATTTGACTATTATATGTTGTTTATTTCATTTTACAATTGAATCTTGTATCATTTAATCATGTGATGTCATTGGATTATTGGATTAATATGTATATTTTTTTTTTGTTTTGTTTTGCCTAAACCAATATATCCTTTGTTATTTGTGTTCGCAAAATAAAAAAAAAAAAAAACTCTAATGATGGAATCTCAATTTTTTGGGATGCAGACGAAGGTGCAGACACCGAGGTTTGATGTGCTAAAAGCTAAGCTGGGGTATCCAAACTGTTTATGTGTGGACAGCAAGGGAGGAGTGGAGGTTTGGTGCTACTGTGGACAAGAGAGGTAAGTTTCAGTCTTATCTCGTACTCCCCTAACCACATAGACGGATGGGTAGATGGAGGAGAGAGCCCGTGGAGGTTCACTGGGATTTACGGTCATCCCTAAGGAGAGTAGAAGGCAAGAACATGGGCATTGATGAAGCACCTTCGAGGGAATAGTACGACCCCGTGGCTTGTCGAGGGAGATTTTAATGCAATTCTGTTTGACCATGAGAAGGAGGGTAGAAGGCCGAAGCCGGCTGGGGAATTACTTGGATTTCGGGAGGCAGTGGATATGTGTGAGATGATGGATTTGGGCTTCAGTGGGCCGAGATTTACATGGTGCAATAGGAGGCTAGGGGAGGATATAGTCTGGGAAAGAATTGATAGGTGTATCGGGAATGTGGCATGTTTCCTGGATATGAGGTGAGACATCTGGACTTTAGTCGCTCGGATCATACGCCCATCCTGTTGAATCTGTCCGTTGGGACGCGGCCGATTTAGAATGTTGGGCGTAGAATCCAAATGTTTGAGGAGACCTGGCTGTTGTCCCGAGAGTTTAAGGAAGCGGTGTCAGCTAACTGGGACCAGGGTGCTTCGGTGGGATCCCCGATGGCATTGGCATTGGCAATGAGAAGGTGTATGTCTGGTCTTGACAAATGGGGGAGGCATAGGATGGGAAATTATAGACAGCATATTCGGGCGGCGACAGACCAGGTTCAGCAGGCGATGGAAAGTTTGGGTAATACAAGATCCCGCTCTGATCTTGGATCCCGCTCTGGAAAGTTTTGGAGAAGGGATTGTGTTGGCGGATAGGGAATGGGGAAAGTGTCCCGGTGTATGAAGCGAATTGGATTCCTGATGACGGGGGTGGTCTCAGAGTGCGTTCTCCTGTGACATTTGCCCCAGAGACTAGGGTAGCTGATCTGATGACGGAGACTAGGTAGTGGAACGAACAGATTATTCGACAACACTTTAGTACCCACGAGGTAAGTCTTATTTTATCTATCCCTTTGCGGCCTGGTACTGAGGATAAGATGGTATGGCATTATGACAAGTCGGGTCTTTTCTCAGTTAAGAACGGGTATCGGTTAGGCCAATCGACTTGGATTTCACAGCTCTCATCTTCCTCTTCTGACGATTCGATTATGGGTTGGTGGAAGGGGTGTTGGAAAATGGGGATTCCGAATAAGGTAAAGATCTTCTTATGGAGACTATGTTTAGATCGCCTGCCTACAGTTGATAATCTGGTTTATTGGGGTATGGATGTGTTGAATATGTGTGGTCTTTGTGGCCGGCATGGTGAATCAAGCCTACATGTCTTTTGGCATTGTAAGTTTGTCAAAAGGGTTCTGATGGACTCTGAGTTTGGGATCTTGGTAAACCCTGTGCAGGTAGGGACTATATTCGATCTCCTTAGAGATGTGAGGGATAAGGTGGGATGGGGAAAATTTGAGCTGTTTGTGGTGGTGCTGTGGGCGGTGTGGAGCTGTCGCAACCAGCAAAAATTCAAGGGGATTGGGTCTGTGGAGGGACTAGTGGATTGGGCGGGGAGTTACATCTCTTCGTTCCAGCAGGCTACCTTGTCTAGTGGGTTGTGTGGGCATAGGGGGATTACAAGGGAAGAGGTAAGATGGAGCCCCCCGGATACTGGATGGTATAAGGTGAACGTTGATACAGCCTTCCGAAGGGAAGGAGGGCAGGCGGGTTTGGGGGTGGTTGTTCGGGATTCTGTCGGGCGGGTTATGTTGTCGGTGTCATTGGTGCAGCAGCACGTACGAAGCCCAGAGATGGTCGAAGGTTGGGCAGCTGTGAAGGGCATGAGACTGGCTTTGGAGATGGGTTTGTTCCTGCTGGTGCTGGAGACCAACTCTAGTCGAGTGGCTAGTGTTTTTCAGAATGAGGCAATGGATGACTACTATGATTTAGGTGCAAGGAGCTTCCGAGGTCTTCCTCTGTCTGCTGTACGTTTACCCGGAGAGAGGGAAATGGAGTGGCCCATCATTTGGCTTGTTGGGCGTTGAGAGAGGAAGAATCTAGGGTGTGGATGGAATCTGTACCTCAGTGTGTGGAGGCTTTGGTCTTTTCTGATATGGTTTTGGTGTAATTTTTTGCAGATGGCGATAGATCTTGGACGAGTCATGGTCAAGAATGGGAAAGAAATCTAAGAGCCACTATATCGCAAGGAGTGTTAAGCCTAAGCAATAAACAATTCCAGGCAATTTTCTCCAACTGTTGAGCCGAAAATCAGGGAAGGTTTCCTTGACTCTTTTCTTTCTGCCTTTGCTTTGTGTTTTAGATTTTCTCGAGATCTTTGTATGGGTTAGAGGGGGTGGATGTGGATGTATTTATATTTGCAGGTTCGTTTTTTAGGTGTGAGTCTGGATGCATTTGAGCACCAGTCTAACTGCTGTGCATGTTATTTTGTTGGGTTTTATTATATTATATGTGGTCTGCACCCGAGTAGTGGACCTATTTTGAACGTTGGTTGTGATTGTTATTTCTTGGCATTTGGTCTGTTAGGCTTTGTTGATTGCTCTGGTCTGTAAGGGCTTGTTTGAGCCACCATTTTCGGAAACCCAAGTTTCCAAGTCCCCTTAAAACCGCGTTCGGGTCGTTGTCTTCTGAAACCTGAGTTCCCAAATCCGGAGTTCCCAAACCCGAGTCCCCTAAAACGCGTTTTCTCTCTCCGTTCTCCATTCTCTTCGCATTTTTCTCTCTCCATTTTCCATTCTCTCAGTTCGTCGGCATGAGTCTCGCGAGAATAAATTGAGAAAGAGAGAGGGAAGAAAAAGAAATAAATCGAAAGAGAGGGGATGAGAGAAAAAATCGACAAAAAGAGAGGGGGAAGAGAAAGAAATCGACAGAAAGAGGGGAAGAGAGAGAAAGAAATCGAAAGAGAGAGAGGAAGAGAAAGAAATCAACAGAGAAAGGTGAAGAGAGAGAAAGAAATCGAAAGACAGAGGGGAAGAGAGATAAAGAATCGTAACAGAAAGGGGAAGAGAAAGAAATCACAGAGAGAGGGGAAGAGAGATAAAAAAATCAAAACAGAAAGGGGAAGAGATAGATAAATGCAGAGAGAGAGAGGGGAAGAGAGAGAAAAAAAATCGACAGAGAGAGGGGAAAGGGAAAGAAGGTTTTTTTTTTTTTTAATTTAAGAAATTGGAAATAAAAAGAAGGGTTTAGAAAGGGAAAGAAGGATTTTTTTTTTTTTTTTTTAATTTAAGAAGTCAGAAATAAAAAGAAGGGTTTAGAAAGTGAGTTTTTATTTTTTTATTTGAGAATACATAAATAAAAAGAATGGAAAGAAAGGATTTTTTTTTTTTTGAGAATAAAGAAATGGAGTAAATGGAATAAGAAGGAGAAGGAAACCTTATGCCAATTTTTAAACATTGGATTTAATCACTTTTGAGAACCTTATAAGCTTGTAGTGGACAAATCTTGTTAATTAAATCTAAACTAATAATATACATAACTAATATAACAATGTAACAATATCTATGTTTAGAACAAATATAACAAATGTAACAATTGTGGAAAAAAATTGAAGAATGGAAAATGAATTTTTTAAAAAAAAATTTGGATTTTTAATCAAAATTGTGACTTAAAATCTCAATTTTACAATTAATGGAAAGAACATTTTGATTTATTAATTTTGAAAGAATTGTATAACATTAAAAAAAAAAAATCAGAAACTCAAACTTCAGAACTCAGCACCCCAAACACAGACTTCCTAACTCAGACTTCAGAAATCAGCACCCCAAACACAGACTTCCAAAACCCATAGATTTCACAAATCACTCTATTTCCAAAACCCCCATTTCCAAAACCCAGACTCTTCCCCCAAACACCCCCTAAGGGAATTTTATGAGTTTTATGTATGGTGTTCAGATGTTGGGTTTTGGCAATCATGTCAAGGTTCCTATGTGATTTAGGCTCTGCCTTGTGATTTTGTTGAAGTGAAGCTTGTTAGATCATTTTGAGTTTTTCTTAATTTCCTGAGGCTTTTCTTGCATTCCTGATCACTTAGCTTGTCCTATAGGTAGTCTTGAAGGTTTAGAGTTGGTTTATGAGTCCCATAAATCTGTTGTCACCCCGATAGGTGTAAGGTCCTTAGCTGGATAGTCTAATTTCTTGCAAGTTAGTGAGTGAGCCTTGCCTAGCAAAAAAAGGAAAGAAAAAAGAAAAAGAAAATATAAAATTTTGCCTGAAAAAGAAAATGGGTGGTACAATGTGTGAGGGAGTTTGAGCTTGGTTGTTGAAACTATGCTCTTCCCCTGTTTTATTTCTATAAGGTAAATTGGCATGCAATAGTCATGATTGATTTGAGGCAAAAAGATCTACCCACAGTGAGATCAGTTAGGCCAATTATGGGTAAAACTCGGGTTATGGGTCCCTTCATTGTGGTGTGAAAGCTAGTGCCTTGCCTTATAATTTTGATTAGAGGAAAAGAAAAAGGAAAAAGAAAAAGAGGAAAAAGGAAAAAGATGGAAAGTAGTACCTACCCAGGCTCCTAGGTTTTGGTTCGGCTTCCTAATTGAGAGTTATTAGCCTTTTTTTGCAAGGCCTTAGGGCCAGTGTAGGGGAAAGATAGGTGGAGGATTTTATACACTTTCTCTGGGCTTTTAGGGTCTCCTCTAGGAAAGGCCAATCACACACACACGCGAGACTTGTTTTCTTGGTAAGTTTTGAATGGTCTCATAATTTTCTTGCTTGTTGTAGCTTCTCTTAGTCACAAGGCTTAGCATATGTTTGCGCAGGGACCTGTGCATGACAATTTCCAACATCTGAACCTCTGGCAGCTGTATTGCATAGGTCCAGGAGTGTTTGTTCAAGGGGAGTAAGTTTAGGCAGGGGGTGGGGTTTTCAATTGGTGTTTTGGTTCTATCTTCCTCCTTGCTTACTAGTGGTGATTTCTATTGGAAAATGCTTCATCATGATGGTATCTTTGTTGTAGGCCTAAAGTATGAGCATTGGGCCATGGTGAGCTAGGTACAAGCGAGGCTGGAGCAATGATGGTAGCTATCTAGTTTGGAGATGATTGAGAATATTGTA
Source organism: Luffa aegyptiaca (assembly GCA_017139565.1). Classification (NCBI taxonomy): domain Eukaryota; kingdom Viridiplantae; phylum Streptophyta; class Magnoliopsida; order Cucurbitales; family Cucurbitaceae; genus Luffa; species Luffa aegyptiaca. The sequence continues at coordinate 17,054,993 of CM029406.1, read as the reverse complement.
TTCTGGTGGAGGATTAGCGTTGGGCGCTTGGTTTTGGCGTTTTTTTGGCTCTGAACGTTGAGGAAGGCTGATTGCATATAGGTTGTCCTCTTAAAGTGGGGTGGCTCTTTGGGTTTAGTTTCGTTTTCTTATGTAATGTCGCAAATGCGATCTTCTTGGTTGTGAATGAAAGAAGGTTATGTTGTTGATCAAAAAAAAAAAAAAAAAAATTGGGATGCCAATGTTTGAGTTTTCTTGAGGCACGTCTTGGAATGCCGAGATTCAATTTGATTTAATTTTAATAGTTTTCCTTTAAATTGTATCTTTATGATTATAAAAAATAAACTAAAAAAAGTAAACTAGAGTTCATTCACATTTCATTTTTCTTTTAGGGAATTAGGATGTTCTTAATTTAGATCTTGTCAAACCTTACTTATTTGGATAGAAAAATTTTGGAGCCAAATCAAGATTTCCAATTACTTCAGATTTTAAATTCTATTTTTTTTTATCTGTTCCAAATAAAGAGGTTCTTAAATATTGTTGTTTTTTTTTTCTCTTTAATTTTCTCCTCCAATAATAATCCATAATTCTCTTATGAATTTCTTTCCCTTAATTAAATAGTTTCGAAACAAAAATCTTCCAACGATGGAATCTTGAATTTTTGGGATGCCGATATTTGAGTTTCTTGAGGAAAAAAATTAAAATCTTTAGATGTCGAGATTTGATTTTAATATTTCTTTCCTTATAAATCATAAATAAAAATTATTCATATTTTCCTTTTAAAACTTTTTTTTTTTCAAAAAAGCATATTTCACAAAAAGGTATTTTCTTTTAAAATGAATGTTTTGAGAGATTTGCTAAAATTATTCTATTGACTTTATTTTAATATAACAAATCAATCCATTCAAATTATTTTCCATAAAAATGTCACTTCTTTAAAAATAAAAATTAATTAAGAGATTTCTTTAAAAATAATTCTTTACACATACAATTTTCAAAATTAATAAACCAAACGTTTTTTTTTTAAAAAAAAAACAAACTTTCCTATGAAGGAAATTAGGAAATCAAGATATTGACTTAATATTCTTGAGGAATAATGAATTTAAATTTGGGATGCCAAATTAAATTCATACAAATTTTGAATGGCTTTATGCCACCCATAATTATTGTTCACTATCTATTTAAGGAATAATGAGAGGTAAAATATGAGACATTTAAAAATCAATAAAAAAAATCTTCTTTAGTATTTACAATTGCCAATTTCCTTATATAACACAAGAAAAATAAAATTTCGTTCTTTAAACGAGTGTTGTGGGGTGCTAATATCTTCCTCATATACAAAAAACCCCCCCGAATCTTAAATCTTTTATTTGCAGACCATTTTAGCATATTTTTGGGTGCCCAGTCACACCCTCTAAATCAAGACTTGTGGCGACTCCATTTTCCTTCTCTTGGGAACAAAGTCGGCCGCTCCGCGTCGCAAACCCGTAGCGACACTTCAATCTAATGAATTGTCATGTGTTGTTTGCTCTCAAGAAAAATTAATTATTAGACCCTCACCAACTAAAATTGGGATTGAATCCCTCGCATTTTTAGAACGAATTCATGGTGATATATGCAGACCTATAAATCCACCAAGTGGACCATTTAGATATTTTATGGTTCTAATTGATGCATCCAGTAGATGGTCACATATGTGTTTATTATCAAGTCGAAACTTTGCATTTATAAGATTACTTGCTCAAATAATCAAATTAAGAGCACAATTTCCTGATTTTGTAATCAAGACAATTCATCTTGATAATGCTGGTGAGTTTACATCCCAATCATTTAATAATATGTCAATTGGGATAAGTGTTGAACATCCTGTAGCTCATGTTCATATACAAAATGGTCTAGCTGAATCATTTATAAAACATTTGCAATTAATTGCTAGATCAATGCTTATGAGAGCAAGACTTCCATAAGAATTGTGTGAATGCTTTTGGGAGAGATTAGAAAGAGTTTTTGCCGGAGTTCCTCTGTGATTGTGATGAATGCTATAAGATACTATTCCTCCTACCCAGACATGTAAGGCTATCAGGTGAGAGAGAGACATTACATGGGTAACACCCACGTCTCTGATAAATCCCACCAATCGTGGGAGAAATAATTTAATTTAATAATATTAAATTAAACATAATTAATTTAATCAATTAATTAATTAAATCTTATTCAATAAACATATTCATTTTTTTTTTTTTTTGAAATGTCAATAAACATATTCATTTAAATCATATTTAAATGAACATCTCTCACATAACCTATAGTTTTAATTCAATTAATTAAATTAAATTAAATTAAATAATTAATTAATTCACCAATTAATTAATCACTAAATTAAATATCACATATTTAATTTAAGCCTATAATTGAATCATATTCAATTATATTTCTCTTATAACCTATAGTTTTAATGTGCATCTAATGCACATTAATTTTATCCTATAGTTTATATATGAATCCAATTCATATTAAATTAATATTTGAACATTTTGAAATATTTAATTCTCTCCTTAATTAATTTTGAATCAAATTCAAAATTAAATTCTATTATAAAGTTTAACTAAAATATAAACTTTATATTATAATGTATCACCATACATTATATTATTTCCCTTAGTAAATTTGAAAATTTCAAATTCCATTCAAGACATGATTACCTCAATACCCTTTACGAGCTTGGAAGGGGACCTAATAGACCTACTGTTGGTTTTTTGGCCCTTAATCTCAAATTAATTAATTTTAATTAATTAATTAATCAATGTTTTGATGATAACAAACCCAACTTATAATTACTGAAAAATTTATTGTTTTAATGTGCCCATAGCGTAGAGCTCGGAACAACAATTTCAATGCCTCTTGAATCACTCAAATCGGAGCTAAAACGAAGAAGTTATAATCGAACAAGTTTTAACGAAAAATACCTGTGCTGATGACGTGGCGGCTGAGTCAGCTTCTTGGACAAATCCGAAGCTGACACGTGGAAGGCTGAGAGTGTGACACATGGAGCTTTTTGGTTATTTAAATATGTGTGTGTGTGTGTGCGCGCGCGTGTGTGCGTGCGTGCGTGCGTGTGTGTGTGCGTGTGTGCGTGTGTGCGTGTGCGTGTGTGCGTGTGTGTGTGTGTGTCGGCTGAGTCAGCTTCTTGGACAAATCCGAAGCTGACACGTGGAAGGCTGAGAGTGTGACACATGGAGCTTTTTGGTTATTTAAATATGTGTGTGTGTGTGTGCGTGTGCGTGTGCGTGTGCGCGTGCGTGTGCGTGTGCGTGTGCGTGTGTGTGTGTGCGCGCGCTAAATTTCAAAAAAAAAAAAAAAAACAAATCAAAATGTGCATTTAATGCTTTTCCCGTCACTCACATACATATACATATTATTATTATCTATTATTATTATTATTAAATTTATATGTTTTATGTTTGTTACGGTCAAGGTTTAAAATGTCGATGTCGATGGAAATGTCGAGGTCCAGATTTTATGGAAATGTCGATGTCGATGGAAATGTCGAGAGACATTCCGAGAAAATTTACGGAAATCGTGAAAATTGATGGAAATTATTTGAATTAGTCAATGAAACTTTAATTGTAGTTTAATTAGACTATAATGGATCCCTTTTTATCATTTAGATGGAATTGTCGATTCAAATGTCGATATGTGCAAGAATTTTGAGAATTGATGAAAATTATTTGAATTGTTAAATGAAAATTTAAGTTTAAAAGTAAAGAAACATGAAAACCTTTAAACTTAACTTAATAAGTGAAGATAGATAACTAGAGCTAGAAGGCTAGAGCTCCTAATTTAAGAAAGTAATTGGAAAGTATTTTGGGAGAATTTAAAAGAATTGAGGTGTGAAGAAATTAAAATGAAATGAGAATATTTATATAATATGGTAAAAATAATAAAATAATAAAAATGTAAAATTATAATTGAGAATTTGAGAATTGTGTCGTGAAGAAATTGAAATGAAATGAAAGTATTTATAGATGCTAAAAATAATAAAATAATAGAAATTTAAAATTAAAATAATAAATTAAAAATTCTTTTTGTAGTAAAAACAAAAAAATAGATTTGATGTGAAATTTAATAAATGAAAAGCAAAAGAAGAAAGTATAAAAAGTTTAAATAAATGGAGGTTCAAAAATAAAAAAGTATGTTCAGCAGGATTTGAACTCTAACACACTCAAATGTCAGGCACGCGCGCATCCACTGGGACGAGGGAAGTTTATAAAACTCAAAGCTCAAACATAAAACTTAAACTGTAAAATGTATTAAAAAACAATTAAAAAAAAACCGACACATCTCGACATTTCGGCAAAATCGCCGAAATGTCGAGATGTCGAAGAAATTTCGTCGACATGGGGGGAAGAACGATACTTCCCCCCACTCGAAATGTCGACACGGTCGACATACCGAAATGTCGACCGACATTTCGGTATGTCGACCGAAATTTTACACCCTAGTTACGGTTGAAATTGTTTTCAAATTTAAAAAGTTTTTTTTTAATTATTAATATTATTTATATTACTTATTTTATATTTCTTTTTACTTTTTATTTCTTTTAATCTCCACCCTTTATTTTTCTTTAACTTCAATCAAATGGTTCAAATTTAGCTCAATTTCAAATTTCTTTCAACTCCATCTTCTTCCTATTTATAGCCCCATTTTTTCACAAAATAAAACAACAATTCCTCTCTCTAAATTCTCTCCAATTTCTACATGTTTCTTCTCTCCAATTCTTCAATGTTGCTTTAAATTTATTGTGACAGTTTTATTTTGAGAGATTCTTGAGCTATTCAATTTTATTTTTCTTAGCAATTTGAGGGCATTAATTAATTGTAAGAAATTTTCTTACAAATTTGTGAGCGAAAATTTGTATATCCACTCTTTGAGAGAGTTTGTAATCTTGTTCTTAAATTTTTCAAATCTTGTCAGGGTTGCTCTTGAGCCTAAAAAGGAGCGGTTGTAACGATTTGATCCTAAATCGTGGAAAGGATCGGGTTTGTTCTTGCTCTTGGAAAAAGAACGACATTGTACTGGTTGGACTCTAAGCCGTGGAAAAGAGTCGTGTTCTTCAATCGAATACCCAAGAGGACTCTTTGAGAGAGTTTGTAATCTTGTTCTTAAAATTTTCAAATCTTGTCAGGGTTGCTCTTGAGCCTGAAAAGGAGCGGTTGTAACGGTTTGATCCTAAATCGTGGAAATGATCAGGTTTGTTCTTGCTCCCAGAAAAAGAACATTGTACCGGTTGGACTCTAAGCCGTGGAAAGAGTTGTGTTCTTCAATCGAATACCCAAGAGGAGCTTGGGGAGTGGAGTAGGCCGTTTGCCGAACCACTATAAATTTCCGGTGTTAATTTCTCTAACCCTCTACTATTTAATTTTTGCAATTAATTTTCTTTATCGTTATTTGCATGAAATTAGTAATTCATATAATTTATTTTTAATGTTTATGGACAACATTTACATTGGAATTAATTTGGGTGTTTAAAATTTATTTCTAATTTGTTGACCAATTTGTGTTAAAATTAATTATTTGTAAAAAGTTTGCTTATTTGTTTAAATTAGGCCCACCGTAGTAAAAAGTTTATAAAATTTCATTAAACCCTATTCACCCCCCTCTAGGGTTGTCATACCGATCCAACACCTACAAATCAGAAGCTCCAACGATATGAGACTAATTGGTTAAACTTATTAACCACATTAATCAATGTTCGTTAACTATGGGTACACTCCACTAAAGACCCCCAGCTACACACTTCTCACTACAGATATATTTCTGTGTCCACAAATATAGACCAATAATAGCAAGTTAGTCCTTCACGAGTGTTCGTAGCACCAGTTGGGTCAAATTACCGTTTTACCCCTAGGTTAACTCTATCTTCTTAAGTAACAGTGCAACTCTAATGAACAACTTATTTATGGTCCAACCATTAAACAGAAACCCCTCTCAGACCAGTGAGAAGGTAAGACCCTTTATTTAAGTCCCGGATGTTAGGGTTGGTGCCCTAAAACTCGTAGATAGTGAATGAAACAAATAGTAGTATACTTGTTCGATAAACACTTAGGTTATTAAGTAAGTGAATTGCACGTTAAATAACCCAAATCCAATAAACTAGAATCCTTGGCTATGATATGAGCACTTGAACTTTATGTAGTGACATAAAAGTGGATCAAGTCCAAGTAATAGCCTAAACGGTCTATAGTATAGGGATAAGACTGGGTACCTTATCCTAGGAAAACTATGTGATGCGACCCACTTTGTTTTAGTATAAACAATGTGATCCTGAATTGTTCATGTAGAGACATGCGAGTGGGGGCGTCCTATGCAAAAGAGTTTGTATAAGACCCGACTTCAAAATAAGTCACTTTCACTTTATAACGTTGTTTACTGTGAAACTGACATATTTCAAACGATGACCTAGGTAACTCAATCTTAATCCTGAGCTAACTATGAACTCCTGTTTATTCGAGCTTACCCTTAGATCTGCATGGGTGAGAGTGGCTCATCATCGTTGACTCAATAAGCCTCTCATCTCATGGATAGGAACGAGTAGATAGTTAGGGACATAGTTCTGCAAGACGGAATTCACTCCTACCCAATTTAGGGATAGTAGAGAGGTTGTTCCTTTAAGTGTTGACTCCGGGACGTGAACAAAGGGATCCAGCCCTCTCATTGGCCTGGGAGGTTTTAGGTTTAGTGGTCGGACCACAAACCAATTGTTCATTAGGGACTCAGTGGGGACTTAAGGAACAAGATGTAACTTCAGGGGTAAAACAGACATTTGACCCAACTTTAGTGCATGTTTGGGAGTGATTTTGAAATGGCTAAAATCACTTTTGTCATGTTCGAAATCATCTCGAAACATACCTTTAATTATTCAAAATCAATTTCATGTTTAATTTTACACTTTTAAAGGTAATTTTCATATCATCAAAATTGATTTTAAATTATTAAAAGCATATTTCGTGGTGATTTTGAATTTGACATAAGTGATTTTAATCATTTCAAAATCACTCCCAAACATGCACTTAGTTACTAACAACCTGTGAATGGTCGACTTACTAATCTGTTGGGGTTTGTACCCTAAAACTCGTAGATAATGAATGAAACAAATAGTTATATACTTGTTCGATAAAGTCGTTATTGAGTTTTAATTTGTTCACTTAAGTTATTAAAATAAGTGAATTGCACATTAAATAACCCAAATCCAATAAACTAACATCCATGACTATGTGATATGAATACTTGAACTATATGTAGTGACATAAAAGTGGATCAAGTTCAAGTAATAGCCTAAACGGTCTATAGTATAGGGATAAGTTTGGGTACCTTATCCTAGAAACACTATGAGATGCGGCCCACTTTGTATGTAGTGCAAACTATGTGATCCTGAATCGTTCATGTAGAGACATACGAGTGGAGGTGTCCTATGCAAATAAGTTTCCATAAGACCGGACCAAGAAATAAGTCAAATTCCTTTATAACGCCATTTACTGTTGAAACTGATTTATTTTAGTGCGTGACCTAGGTAACTCGATCTTAATCCTGAGCTAACTATGAACTCCTGTTTATTCGAGCTTATCCTTAGATCTGCATGGGTGACAGTGGCTCATCATCGCCGACTCAATAAACCCCCATTTCAGGGATAGGAATGGGTAGATAGCTGGGGACATAGTCCTGCAAGATTGAATTTACTCATACCCAATTTAGGGATAGTAGAGAGGTTGTTCCCTTAAGTGCTGACTCCGAGACGTGAACAAAGGGATCCCGCTCTCTCATTGGCCCGAGAGGTTTTGGGTTTAGTGGTCGGACCACAAACAAATTGTTCATTAGGGACTCAATGGGAACTTAAGGAACAAGATGTAACTTCAGGGGTAAAATGAACATTTGACCCATCTCTAGTTACGAACAACCTGTGAAGGGTCGACTTACTAATCATGGTTATATCGGGTGGACAAAAATATATCTACAGTGAGGGGAGTTCAACTATCGGGCTATAGTGAAGTGTCCCGATAGTTAACGAATGTTGGTTAACTAGGATTAAAAGAGTTTAGCCAGTTAATCTCGGATCGTTGGAGCCCATGATCTGTAGGTCCATTAGGTCCCCCTGCTAGCTCATACGGACTAAACCTTAGAACAGTGTGATGAAAGAATTTGAAAACATTCAAATTTGGTTTAGAGAGTTAACGTTAATTATATAACGATATTATAAACGTATTAGTTTAATTATGAATTAAACTATATTATAGGGAGAGTTGGTAATATTTAAATATGATTTAAATATTGTAAACGTGTGTATGATACATATTTGGGTTTGATTTCGAATAGAGATTCACATTTCAAATGGTAGGTTTTTGAGAGTTGCCAGGATTGGTGGAATTATTTGATTTAATATCTGATATTAAATTAAATAATTATAATTAATTAAAAAGCTTAATTAGTGGAAATTGAAAAATCAATTTAATTTTGGTTTTAAATTTCTTAAAATCCCAAGAGGTTAATTCTATGGTTAAGTCACCTATGTTATGACTCATTTTCAACCTCTTTGATATGTCTTCTTCTTGCAAACTTTTGGTTTTTTGTTTCATCATATAACAGACCAAAAAGACACTGAAGTTGGGAAAAGAAAATGAGTGGTTTCAGCAGAAGAATTGTTCTTTAAAAAACTCCAATCCTCTCTCAAAACAACCAAGGCTTAAACACTCTCCAAAGTTTCATATTCTCCCAATTCATCACTGATTAGGCTCCCATCAGTCATTCTAAAGCCGGAGGATAGCGGGGAAGACTCTCATGGTTGTTCGAGACTCGTTCGTGAGAAGAATTCATCCACGGATTACTTGAATTTTGCTTCCAAAGAGGTTGGTTCAACTCTCTCTATTTTTCGGTTTCTTTTGTGTATGTTTTCGCTATAAAATTAAATGAAATTTGGAGTGTTTCGATCCAAATTTCTTCCGCTCGAGTGTTCGACACTCTTTCATAATCATGGTTATATCGGGTGGACAGAAATATATCTACAGTGAGGGAAGTTCAACTATCGGACTATAGTGGAGTGTTCCGATAGTTAATGAATGTTGGTTGATTAGGTTAAAAAAAGTTTAACTTGTTAATCTCGGATCGTTGGAGCCCATGATCTTTAGGTCCATTAGGTCCCCCTGCTAGCTCATACGGAATAAACCTTAGAACTTAGTGATGATAGAATTTGAAACGTTCAAATTCGAATTAGGGAAGTTGTCGTTAAATTATGTTTGATATATTTAACGTTAAAGTTTAATTACGAATTAAACTATATTAGAGAGAGTCAGGAATATTTAAATGAGATTTAAATATTAGAATTGTGTATTCGATGCACATATCGGTTTAAATATGAATAGAGATTCATACCGGTTTAAAGAGAGATCGAAATTGGGGAAATTATTTAATTTAGTTAAATAATTATGGTTAATTAAAAGATTTAATTAAAAATATTAATATAATATATCAATTTCATTTAACATTAATTATCTAATTAATTGTAAATGTGGAAATTGATTAATTGAAATTAAGAATTTCAATTTTGAGGTGGCATTTTAAGAGCATGAAGTGTATCATGCATTTGTTATTCATTTGACACCAAATGTTGGTGACAAATTAACATCCACCAAGCTATGTTCCCTCATATATAAGTTCATCTCCTCCTTCTTCAGGTTGTGGTGCCTTTTTCTAAGAATTATTCATGCAATTCTTGTCAAAACTCTCTCAAAAAATCAGTAGCTTCAAGACTCCTTTTTCTCTTGAGTTCTTGAATTTTTCTTCCCAAATTCATCATAATTCTGTGTCCCACAACACGTTCTAAGGTCGGAGAATAGCGGGGAAGATCACAGTGGTTGTCCTCAACAAGTTTGTCTTCAAAATCATCCATCAAACCGAGAGGAATCGAGCTTCCAAGAGGTTGGTTTTACTTGCTCTGTTTTTCGGTTCTCAAATGCATGCTTTTGATTTCAAAATTAAATTGAGATTTGAGTGCTTTCGATCCGAATCTCTTCCGCTAGTGTCTCGTACACTCTTTCACCAGAGACACCACTTAAGGGAACACTCATCTACTTACCACAAAGCCTGGAATAAGTGAATTCCATCCTGTGTTATTATGTTCCCAACTCCCCACTCGGTCTTGTCCCCAAAATGGTAGACTTATTGAGTCGGCGAACTGGTCACTCTCACCCATACAAATAAAGGACAATCTCTCGTGAATAGGAGTCCATAATACACTCAAGATTAAGACTAAGTTTCCTAAGTCATCCTATTGAAATAGAAACCTAACTAGTCAACGGAGTTACATCTAGTGGTTACTATTTTGTGGTTCGGTCTTATGCAAACTCATTGCATAAGATACCCCCACTCGCATGTCATCTACACGAACACGTTGGACCATTGCGTTTGTATCAAATACAAAGTGAGTCTATCCATAGTGTCACTAGGATAAGGTACCCAGCCTTATCCCTATACTATAAACCCTTTAGTTTATTGGATTCAGGGTTATTAAGACAAGACTAATACAATATAATTTGATAACTCTTATTGAATAACAACCAACAACATTTTAATGATAACAGTCATTAGGGCATAAAACCCAATTCTCTGACCTTTCTAAATCTACTAAATTTCCCATTCTAGTACAGTGACTTGTGGAATATCTCCACTTCCTTCCCCTTGGATATTCATTTCCCCCATTTCATTATTTACGTTATCATTCTGGAAATCCTCTCTTTCCAAGTTTGTTTCCGTATCCATCATTTTATTTAAGTTGTTCTTTCCATCATTTTTACCTTGGTCACTCATTTGGATGTTGGAGGGGGAATTAGGTCTTCTAACGAGAGCTTTGAGAATCCATTGAAATCTCAGCCAGGCACCAAACTCAAATTTGGTTTGATCCGTTCCTTCACTCACTTCCTTATCTGTGCAATCTTTAGCAACATGTCTTATTCTTCCACACTTAAAAGCAGAATTTTGGGAGTCTCTCGTATCTAACCATAATCCAACAATTTTCTTTTAACCCAGATGTTTTTAACATAAATCCCCTTGCAAGTGGTTTCATGATGTCCATCTTCACTTTGATTCTCATGCTATCTCCCCAGCTAACTTCATTTTTGTCACAGTCGACTTCCAAAAATTCCCCAAGGGTGTTGCCTAGCTATCTTCTCAACCACAAATTTATTTTTGAAACCCAATGGTAGATTTATCAATCTCAACCAAAAAGACACCTTCTTGAATTCCAATTCAACTATTCTTTGATTCGCATATGGCTTTTCCAAGATTAGTAAGTAGTTGTCAAACAACCAACGACCACTTTTGATTATCCATTCTCCATCTTCTTGATTTGAAAATTTGAACAAGTATATATTTCTTTCTAGAATCTTCATCTTAAAATTCTCTCTTGTTTTACAGGCTTCGTTCAAAGCGTTCTTGATTGCAGATGCAGATATGTTATGATTTGATAGGAGTTTTCCAATTAATACATGATTCAGCTAGTCGTTGATATTCTCGATCTCTTCAGAATCCAAGGATATGAATGTTTCTTTATCATGTTCCTTCAAGTTTAAATTCTTCCATTCATTTAGAAGTTCTTCTAAATCCATATTTCTTCCTTGCAGGTCTTTCTTTCCCCAGGAATTTTCACGAAGGTGTCAGGATTGTGTGTGGAGACAAAACTCATCCCTCAGCATGCTTGCACGAAAAGAAAGAAATAAATGGGCCAGGCCCATTAGGTTGTTCTCTTGCTATATAAATATGTGTTTTTCGTTGAGAAGCCGTAAGAAAAACGAGAGGATTTTTCTTAGGAAGACAGTGACGTGCGGCAGTGAGTTTTTGAGAGAATAAGAGTATTTCTCTTGTGTTGGGGTGAGGGTTTTTGTTTCTTTGTTGATCCCAAGCTATCGGGTTGTGATACTTGGAAGTCAATAGCTATTGTTGGGCTATTGAGGGTTGGTTTGTGGCGTTATTGAAGGCTTCCTGTAATTTCCCAAATTCTAGTAGAACCTGCAGTTGCAGAAGACTGGACGTAGTCCCGAGCTTGGGGCGAACCAGTATATTTTCGGTGTCGTTTTCTTTTTCCCTATCTTTTATTATTTTCGTGACTATTATTTTTGGCTTGTGTTGGCTTAACCTGTGGAAGGGGAGATAGTTATAATTTTATTGATTGTCGTCATAATATTATTGTTATTTGTATTCCGCGTTTTCTCCCAACAATTGGTATCAGAGCTTTTGGTTCAGAAGTCATGGGTTTTGTAGAGCCAAAAAGTTTCGATGGAGTCATGAAGTTCGATGGGAAAAATTTTGGATATTGGAAGATGCAAGTCAAGGATTATTTAACTTGCAAGAAAGTGCATAAGGCATTGAAGGAGAAACCGAAAGGGATGATGGACGAAGATTGGGAAGCTCTAGATGAAGAGGCAGTTGCAACCATAAGGATGTGTTTGTCGATGGATGTGGCAAGTCTAGTAGCCCATGAGACAACTGCAGTCAAGTTGATGGAATCGCTTACAAACAGGTATGAAAAACCCTCTGCAAATAATAAGGTCTACCTAGTTAAGAAGTTTTTCAACATGCAAATGTCTGAAGATGCTTCGGTGAATTCCTATATTAATGAGGTTACCATTTTGATTAATTAGTTAAAATCTGTTAAGATAGAATTTTCTGATGAGGTGAATGCTATTCAGTTGTTAACGTCTTTACCTGATAGTTGGGAAACGATGAAGACAGCAGTGTCTAATTCGATTGGAAATAACACTTTAAAATTTTCAGAAGTTTGTGATTTAGCCATAGCTGAGGAAATTCGTAGGCAGGGTAGTAATAAAGAGTCTACTGTAGGGTCAGCTTTGGTTATGACTAAAGGTAAAGATAAGGTCAATGAAGATAATGAACCGAGTAGCAGTAGGAAAAAGTGGAAAAACAGGAATGAGGTAGAATGTTATTACTGCCATAAGAAAGGTCACTTGAAGTATCAGTGTAGGAAATTTAAAGAGGATCAGAAAAGAAAACCAGAGGCAAATATAGTGGAGGAGGTTGTCTTAGCTTGTGTTGAGAGTGACACAAAGTATAGTAACCACTCATCAGATTGGATATTAGACAGTGCAGCTTCTGTTCACATAGCTTCAGATAGGAGTTTGTTCACATCATTCACAGGAGGGCATCATGGCCTAGTGAGGATGGGGAATGGTAGAACCTCCAAGACTAGAGGGATTGGAGATGTTAGTCTGAAGACAGAATGTGGAGGTAAATTGGTACTGCGAGATGTCAGGTACGTGCCTAATATCAAGATGAATCTTATTTCTATTGGTAAGTTGGCAGATGATGGTTTCATGTGTGAGTTTGGTAGTCTCCAGTGTAAACTCAAGTTTGGATCCCAGGTAGTGGCAGTGAAGGTGTTCATATAACACATGCGGAAGCAATTGAAGATCGGAAGCACTTAAGACATTCAATTTTGCTCCTAAAGCATGCATGTTCTATAAAAGACAGAATATAGAGTTGAGAGAACACCAACCTTTGTAGCTCACTTATGTGGAACTCCTTGTGGTGTTTGCCTCTCCTATGCTCCTTGGACAACCTCTAGAGTCTTCCCTACTATTCTCTTGGGCCTAGAAAGACTTGTGGGAGTCTATAGAAGAAAGATAGAAGGGAATGCTTGATGGTACAAGCTTTTGGAAGGAGATGAAATGAGAGAGAATTTGAGGGAGAAAATTTGCAGCATAACACTAAATGAAAGCTTGCCCTTCTTGAATCTAATTCAAGCCCCTTTTATAGACATCTCCCATGCAAAGACAAGCTTCATGACACTTAGCCACATGGCCAAGATGCAACTCAAAGTGGATTCTAGGTGTCTACTTCACAACACATGCATCTAGTGCATGGTTGTGTTGTTTTCCACTATGCATCAGCATGCAAGAGTGGAAATGCCACTAAATCCATTATGAATTGTATCCTAATTGTAAATTTTCAGCTTGCAATTCATTTCAATTTCAATTCAAAATTGAAATTGATTTCTAGGCAATTAATTGGGACATTTCCAAGTAATTATGATATGATTGATCCAATCAATCTTTATCACCTAATGTCATGAATTATATATGATTCCTAATACATATATATGGTATTTAAAACACTTTCAAATACCTCATCTCTCAATTCCTAATTTAATTCATAATTAAATCATTGTGTCGAACACGTCTTACGATAAAAACCCTATTTCCCGTTTTTGAACGATTCAAAAATTCCTATCAATATGTTCTAGGCTTTAATCCGATATGAGCTAGTAGAGGGACCTAATGGACCTATAGATCATGGGCTCCAACGATTCAAGGCTAACCGACTAATCTCATTATCTAAGCTAGCCAACATTCGTTAACTATCGGGACACTCCACTATAGCCCGATAGTTGCACTCCCCTCACTATAGATATATTTCCGTCCACTTGATTTAACCATGTTCAGTAAGTCGTTCCTTCACAGGTTGTTCGTAGCTATAGCTAGGTCAAATAACCGTTACACCCCTATAGTACTTCTTGTTCCTTAAGTTCCACTAATCCTCTAATGAACAATCAGTTTGCGGTCCAACCATCAAACCTAAGTTCGTCTCGATCCAACGAGAGGGTGGGGCCCCTTGTTCAAGTCCTGGAGTTAGTACTTAAGAGAACAACCTCTCTGCTATCCCTAAAATGGGTAGGAGTGAATTCCGTCTTGCGAAACTATGTCCCCAGCTATCTATTCGATCTTATCCCCAAAATGGTAGGCTTGTCGAGTCGGCGATGCTAGCCACTCTCACCCATGCAGATCAAAGGATAATCTCTCATAAACAGGAGTTCATAGATAGCTCAGGATTAAGAACGAGTTACCTAGGTCATCTATGAGAAATAGTCAGTTTCTTCAGTAAACGGCGTTATAAAGAGAAAGTGACTTATTTCGTGGTCCAGTCTTATGCAAACTCATTGCATAGGACGCCCCCACTCGCATGTCACCACATGAACGATTTAGGATCTCATCGTTTGTACTTAATACAAAGTGGGCCGCGTCCATAGTGTCACCAGGATAAGGCACCCAACCGTATCCTTATACTATAGACTATTTTGACTATAAACTTGAACTTGATCCTACGATATGTCCCTACATATAGTTCGAGTATTCATTTTATAGTCAAGGATCTTAGTTTATTGGATTTAGGTTAATCATTCGCAATTTACATATTCAATAACATCTTTTACTGAATAACCTCAATAACGTCTTTATTGGAAATAGAATATGTTTAATGATTTACAAACTACGAGTTTATAGGACATTAAACCCAACAGGCAGTTGGTCACAGGAAATCTACACTGTATAGATGTCAGTTGAATGTTGCCAAAGGATCAGAGAGACAGTGGATGCCGGTTAAAGCTGCAGATGGTAGTTGCAGAGGTACAGTTGAGCCAGCAGCAAGGATAGCCAATTTCGATCAGTCCGATCAAGATCTTTTAGTTCAGAAACAATTGGGAAGTCCAGGAGATAAAGTTGATGGCTATCGTGAATCCCCAGTTGTCAGACGCTCGAATGAATTGAAGAAGTCGCTTAGGCGAGTTGAGGCATCAAAGTGGAAGGCCAGAGCAGTTGCCAAGGTCAAAGGTCAGGTCTCTAGCTTGGTAACAGGTTTGAATAGAGGATTCAAGCCATTCTCAGAGTGTATCTTCTTCAGGAACAGTTGTTCGGGTTGGAAGAAGATGACAGGTGACACCACTTAGCTGAAGTGGGAATACGTGTCTGTCTTTTTTGTCTGGGAGACAGGTCCACGTAGCTAGCCCATACCTCGGGGCGAGCACAGATGAGCTATAGTTATATTCTGATAGTTGCCTGTTTTTGGTGAGTTTGTTGTTTTTCAGGTATTTTTTGAGCCTTGGAGTTTTACCAAGAAGATCAGAGATAACAGTTGTAGTGGGAGTAGATCCTTGGAGTTTGCCAAGATGATTAGAGTTTTGTTGAAGTGGGAGACGAGATCTTTGTTTTGTCTCCAAGTGGGAAATTGTCAGGATTGTGTGTGGAGACAAAACTCATCCCTCAGCATGCTTGCACGAAAAGAAAGAAATAAATGGGCCAGGCCCATTAGGTTGTTCTCTTGCTATATAAATATGTGTTTTTCGTTGAGAAGCCGTAAGAAAAACGAGAGGATTTTTCTTAGGAAGACAGTGACGTGCGGCAGTGAGTTTTTGAGAGAATGAGAGTATTTCTCTTGTGTTGGGGTGAGGGTTTTTGTTTCTTTGTTGATCCCAAGCTATCGGGTTGTGATACTTGGAAGTCAATAGCTATTGTTGGGCTATTGAGGGTTGGTTTGTGGCGTTATTGAAGGCTTCCTGTAATTTCCCAAATTCTAGTAGAACCTGCAGTTGCAGAAGACTGGACGTAGTCCCGAGCTTGGGGCGAACCAGTATATTTTCGGTGTCGTTTTCTTTTTCCCTATCTTTTATTATTTTCATGACTATTATTTTTGGCTTGTGTTGGCTTAACCTGTGGAAGGGGAGATAGTTATAATATTATTGATTGTCGTCATAATATTATTGTTATTTGTATTCCGCGTTTTCTCCCAACAGAAGGGACACTATCCAGTAGGTTTGCTGATGAAACTCCCAAACCAACAAGGAGCAACTCCAAGAACCTCACCACGGTCTTGACTTTATATATATATATATATATATATATGTTTTCCCCCTTTTTACTATTTTATCAATGTTTACATTAGTTTATATTTTAAAATAAACTACAAATTTCACGTATGTTGGTTACTAGTTTAAGAAAACACAAAGGACTTTATTCATACATGGGTGGTGGTAGACATGAAATGTAAAGAGTTAATGATAATAATTTGCTAGGATCTCGGGTACATGCTCTATTTGGTTGGGCATGATTCCAGATTGGATTTGTCATTTGGTCGATTATGACCGTTTTGCTTTTGCCCGTGTGGTAGTACAAAATTGTCTTTATTTTTTTTTTAAAAAAAAGGGAGTTAATGATAATAATGATGATGATATATTATTATTATTATTATTATTATTATTATTATTATTAAAAATCATTTAAAAAGCTAAAAGGATTGATTCATGTGGACTCATTCTAACCTTTGGTTTTTAATTAAGAAAAAGAAAGAGAATATTATAAATGAAAACTAAAATATTGGGTAAATTTAATTACTATACTATATATAAAAGGGGCTAAGAGGGGAGAATCTTTACTTTCCTCTTTTGCCCTTACAATTTTAATAAATTCCTATTTTAACCTTCACTCTTTGTTGATGGGGTGTGGCTCTTCGGGTCAAGATGTCTGTTGAGAAAAAATTGTACAATCAAGGTAGTCTTTCAAACATGACTATTCGGGTTATTGTATATATGAAAAGTGAATTTTAAAGTAATATTATATCATTAGTTCGAGTAGTTGCAATTTATAAGTTGACGGGATGCGACTATTCAAGTGGATGTGGTTAAACATTGAATCGATTTATCCAATATTTTTGTATGTATAGGTGCATCCATTTAAAGATTTAAATTAAAATATATTTTAAAAAACTGGTCATTGGTCATATCTTTCCAAAAAGCATCAATAGTATATATTAGTAATAAACATATTAGTGTAAAATTGTTATTTCTTTTTCACTTTTTCTTAGAAGTTTATCTTCTTATGTTTCTGCCACTTCATGAAGGAAAATCAACAAGAATCCAACAACCAAATGAAATTGTAAGTCTTCAATCATTTGTTTGCTTTAATTTCTTTTTAAAAAATTTGTAATTTATCATATAAACTCTTCTTTTCTTCAATTTCATTTCATAGAATCTTCATGTTTATCACTCAAATTTGACAAAACATTTACATTAAGTATACAAACGTGTTTAAACAACGAAAAATCATTTTGCTCAGTTATTTTACTCAAAATATTTTTTATTATGGTAAAAAATAAAAACTTTAGTTTCTCATCAACAATTAAAAATTAATAATAATAAATGAACTGTAACGACCCTACATTTCGTGCCTAGATCCTAGGATCATTACCACATGCATTTCATTTCATTTCCAAGAACAGCGATGAAACGACATTTAAAGTAAAACATGCTTAGAAAATATGTGAAACTTTTCAGCCTGGGATCCCAGTTAAAACAGAACAAAAAGAATCTTTAGCCATTCAAGCAAAAACTTAAAGCGGAATAAACCTTAAAACATTGCAATACAAGTTCAAAAGAAGAATTTCGAAAACATAAAATGCGGAAGACTATCCTAAGGAAATCCATGGCTCGTTCAGCAGCACTCTATCACGCGTTCTATACACCCTTGCCTTTACTTGCAATTACATGTTAGGGAAAAGAATGAGTATTTAAGAAAAATACTCAGTAAGTAACAACGCTGCTGGACAGGCAATGACCAAGGTTTCAACATATTATTCGAGCTAAGGGCCTAAAGGTTAGGTCATCTCATTCTCATTCATTTCATTTCATTTATCTGTAGTTCGGGCCTCGTGATCAATTAACTCACCTACATATAAGTTTGCCAACTCACTGGTAGTGCACAGGTGGGAATTTTGGGAGACCTCTACTCCTACTGATGGTAGAAGGCACCCAGTCAGTGGAGCTGAGTCTCAACCCTCAAGGCACTAATGTGCGCGTAGCGCTCTAAACTACCATTTCACTGGTGGGGCGCTCATGGGCTTAAGTCAGAAATTAACTTCCACAGTTAGTAAATGGCACCTAGTCTGCGAAGCCAAGTCCCGCCCATTAAGCCCCTCATTTCAGTCTAATACATCTCAGTCCTAGGTGTTTAATTGACACGGCCCCCTACCAAGGCAACTAGCCTATTCTTTTCCCTTTCTTAATCCTTTTCCCTTTAGGACCTCTTAACACTTGCTAATTTTAACTACAACCCAGTTAACCAAATTCTTTTCTTTTACGGAGAATACTGACAGGCTACCCGACATGCACCATCCCAACTCAGTCAATCTCAAGAACAAGAATCGAAGACGAAAACCAACACTCCTAAACAGAGAAACCACAAACTTCCCATTGTCCACAAACAATGCCAGCCAACTTATAACACATAACGGTCAAGCACTCTCACCTATCACGTAGCACAGGTACACAACAACCAAATTCTTGAAGACAAACGCATTCATATCATCTCAATCTCAACTCGAATATTTGATACAAACTCATGCTAGAAGTAAACAGTCATTTCAATGCATAAACATTTCATTCTAATGCAGCAAGTTACTTACCTTGAGGTAACTAAGCTTGATTGGAAACACCCAAACAACTTGATATAACACCAACCACGTTATGCGAAACAAAAGTCTATTAACACATAAAAAAATATATTCTCACATCTGAGGCATAACAATCTCAATAAATTTCCTAAAACACAAGACTTAAAAAAAAGAATACGGTCCAATGACCGAAAATCTGGGGGGAAAAAATTCCCCCCACTTTCTCCTTGATCGGGTAAGTGGGAAAAACCCAAAATATCTCTCCTTTTTTTTTTTTTTTTTGAATTGACTGTTACATGAACATATAACGTAACTCTTTTGTAAAGTTTCAAACTTAAGTCGTTTGTAAAATTATGAGCATATTAAGAGTATATGGGTAGGGGAGAAATTCTATTACCCTTTACTTAGTGGTGAGTTGAGAGAGAAAAGAGAAAACGATGAAGTTGTGAAAGATAACCTTTTAAAACTTGTGAATTAGTAGATAGAAGACAAAGAAATCGTAAAATATATGGGAGAAACGTTGAAAAAGATATATAAATAATAAAACATATTTATAAGTTTTTTTTTTACATAATTTCAAAATAAATCTAAAGAATAATTGCATAAAGAAACCTTATTAAAATTCTATTACATTTAATAAATATTTTGTAGATATTCAAAGTTAATTTGTTTCTTTGACATGATATGATTGTCATATTTAAATATATAAATATGTCTAATGGAAAAATAAATAAGGTTTAGTTTTGATCATATATATTATTTTTGTTTTTTTTTCAATATATTATGTTAGAAATTCTATATTGTGTACCAATGCTTTCTTTTCCGAACAAAATAATTAAATTAAATTAAAATTATATAGTTAAAACATAATCATTGTTAATAAATAATAATAATAAAAAGATATACATCATTTTGACTTTTGAAAAAAAATACTTAATTTAAACTTTCATATTCATTATAATTTTTTGGGGACAATATATTCATTATAAATTAACTTTAAACACAATGAAATTTCACATGCACTGCACGAGTCTTTTAACTAGTTGTACTAAATGGCAAGACAAATTGGGTGTTTTTATTTATTTATTTATTTTCCACAACTTAAAAGCTTAAGGATAAAAACTTTGGAAATGATTTGGTAATCTACAACACAAAAGACATGTTAAATAATTTAGCTTAAAATAAAAGGCCATAATTCCCACACAAAATCCCATAAAATCATTTTGGGGTATAAATTGCCTATCCATCCCCCAAACTTCCACGTGTCCACTTTTATCTAATTCAACCAAAGCCCCTTCTGAACCACAGCTATAAGATAAGCCTTCAATCCTCAACCGTTCATCCCTTATTTCCTTCCAATCGAAGCCGTCCATCTCCACCACATAATCCTTAGCCTTTCTTTAGGTTTCAATTTACCACAGAGATTTTGCTCACAATCTCCAAAAACACAAACACAGAACTCAAATTCCTCACCGGAGAAACCTCGCCGGAGCCATCAATGGCCGCCCTTCACCAAACCGCCGCCTCTCTCCAGGCCAAGCTCCTTCCAACCGTCCGAATCTCCCGAACCACTCCCGTAAACCTCTCATTCTCCGCCACTTTTCCTTCCCGCAGACTCCGCCTCGGCCACCAGCGCTCTCATGGCGGCGCTAGAATGTCCGCCACTGCTGCCGGAAGCTACGCCGCCGCGCTCGCCGAAGTCGCCGCCTCGAACAACACGCTGGACGCCACAAGCGCCGACGTCGAGAAGATCGAGAGCGTGTTCGCCGATTCGCAGGTGTTCGATTTCTTCGCGAATCCGACGATTAGCATCGAGAAGAAGCTCGAGGTCGTGGACGAGATCGCTTCCTCCTCGTCTCTACAGCCGCATTCGGCGAATTTCTTGAAGATCCTGGTGGACGCGAAGAGGGTCGACATCGTGAAGGAGATCGTGACGGAGTTCGAATTGGTGTACAACAAATTGACGAACACGGAGCTTGCGGTGGTGAGTTCGGTTGTGCAATTGGAGCAGCAGCATTTGGCGCAGATCGCGAAGCAGGTGCAGAAATTGAGCGGAGCGAAGAATGTGAGGATCAAGACGCAGATCGATCCGAGTCTGGTGGCTGGATTCACTGTCAGGTTTGGAAATTCTGGATCGAAACTCATTGATTTGAGCGTTAAGAAACAGCTTGAAGAAATAGCTGCTCAGCTTGATCTCGGCAACATTCAACTGGCTGTATAAATCTGCAAATGCTTTTTGTGAATTTTGTTTTTTTGTCGAGTGGCGATTGTTACTACATGTGATGTAATTTATTGGAATTGGTTGAAAATCTTAATTCGGTAATTGTTGGAGATAATCATAGTTGTATAATTTAAAATAAAATACTGTAAAATATCTCAAAGATGAGGATTGTGGATGTTGTTGGTATGAACATGGTAAGAGGTGAGGTGTGGCAATGGCGGACGTACTAATAAAGCTCGTTTAGACATTAGTGTGTGCCATTTGCGAGATACATTTGAATAATAGAGAGCTTCACCTTGTCTAGAAATGTAGTGGTATATGAGTCACCTCATTCGGTGGTTCGTGCATCATTTCATTTGGTTGAGCTATGCATTGGATGGTCTCACTTGATTGGGCTACGTGCATTGTTTCACTTGGATTTAAATAATAGCTAATGGTCTCAACTCGAGCTTAGTTGGATTGGAGGATTTTTTGAACCAATATGAAAACCTCAAAATGGGAAATCCTTCTAAATGGCCAAAAAAAAAAAGAAAAAAAAAAAAAAAACTGATTTTGAAAGATAGACAATAAAAAAATACTTGAAATATGGTCAAATGTGAGCAGCACGTGCACTCTCAGTAGAATCAATAATCTCTCTCCAAATCTTCTATAATTCAAATTCCAAATATAAAATACAATACCTTTTTTTATAGAATATATGATTTGTAGTTCTTTGGAGGCTCTGAGTTTATCTCTAAGAACCTCATGAGCGAAAGGGCAATGAGTGCGTTTGCTTGAAGGGATCCTGTGGTGATCTGGTGGGTTGGAGCAGGTGAGCAGTTAGAGAAAGGCCTTTGTGGGCAGCGATTGACGGGGACGCGATGCAAAAGCAATTCCAAAAAATGAAGATAACAGCGGAAGAGAAAGAAGGGAGAGTGAGGGTTGATGAGGACGACTTAGACAAGGTGGGCACAAATACGCAAATCATGGTAGCGTGCAAAATCCTTACCACGAAAACCATAATAACACAGTTCTTTAAGACCACAATGCCAAAAATATGGGGCCTGAAGGACAATGTCAAGATAGAAAAAGCAGGAAAAAAATATTTTCATCTACAAGTTCAGACACAAAAGAGAGAAGAAAAGAGTGGTGGAAGGGGGACCATGGATCTACGATAAAGCGCTTGTTGTCTTTGACGAACTGAACGAGAAGGACAATACGGCGACTCTGGACTTCAGGTACGCAAAATTCTTGTTCCACTTTCACAAGGTTCCTTTTGTGTGCTCAAATAGGAAGTATGCAAAGGCACTAGCAAATTCGGTGGGAAAATTCAAAGAAGTAGAAACAGATGAAGAAGGACGACATTGGGGGGAAACTCTAAGGGTCAAAGTCTGAGTTGACATAAACAAACCACTGAGAAGAGGTACATATCTCACAATGAGAACCCCAGAGTCGGAGAAATGGATACCAATAACAATAGAGAAGCTGCCGGACTTCTGCTACAACTGCGGAAGGGTAGGCCACGTGGTTAAAGAGTGTGACGGGCAAATGAACGATGACGAGCAAGAATTACAATATGGAGTCTGGATGAGGGCAGGCAGTAGAAGCTATCATACTGGAAAAGCCAAGAAATCAGAAGATAAAACCATAGAAAAAGACTCGGGCTTAGGGGATGATCCGGAAACGAAAGAAACACAAAAGGACACAGAGTCTAGCATCTCCACCAGGAAAACGACTGACCGGCGAGAGATGAGCAAGGAAGAAATCGACGGCAGGGCAACGGCGACAGAGGCAACCAGAACAAAAGGACTAGAAATATTATTAAAAATTTGCACAAATGAGACAAACCGCCAAGAGATAACCGTTGTGAAAAGGGATAGCTGGAATTCTGCGATAGTGACCGGGTAGGCAGAGGATGGGAACAACCTGAAAGATAGGCCTGAAAACAGTCAGATAGGGAAAGAACATGAAAAAGGAAAAATAATTATGGAGAATACAGAGGCCATGGACAACATGTTAGCTTATCAAGGCCCAATGGAAATCAACAGGAACGCACCCAAAGAGAAAATAAAAGTCCAAGACAATTCTCAAGGACACAAAGCTCGTATGGAGGAGTCAGCCACCAAAAGAGGTAAAGCCAAAACTGAAAAACCAAATGGAAAGAAATGGAAAAGGTTGGCAAGAAAAGAAGGAGTCAAGGGAACGGAGGCTGGATGCTAGCCCCGTCGGACGCCATGAAAACACTATGTTGGAACGTCCAAGGTTTGGGGAATCCGAGGGCGTTCCGAGCACTTCGACAAGTTGTCAGAAGTGAAATTCCCCAATTGGTTTTTTTTGGCTGAGACAAAATGTTCGTTTGGCATCGAAATGAAGCTGAAAAATTTGTTTGATTTTGTGTTTGTAGTCCCTAGCGAAGGTAGCAGCGGTGGGCTGGCCCTGTTGTGGAATTCGAGTAATAAGGTTGAAATCTCGTCTTTCTCCAAGGGGCACATTGACGCCATCATCAAGGATAACTCGGAATGGTGGCGTTTCGCTGGATTCTATGGAAATCCGGTGGTGGAAAAACGGAAAGATTCATGGACTTTGCTGAAAAGGCTCTTCGACAATGACCCCACCCACCTTCCTTGGTTGATCGGTGGTGATTTTAACGAGATCCTTTACAGTCATGAGAAGGAAGGGGGTAGTGAGAAAATGGAGGCCTAGCTTGAGGTGTTTAGAGAGGCCGTGGATTACTACAGCTTCATTGACTCAGGTTTTGAAGGGAATAAGTTTACTTGGTTCAAAGGCAAGAAGAAAGAGAGGAGGATCAAAGAGAGATTGGATAGATATTTTATCAACTTCAATAAGCTATCCAAGTGCCATAGCCTGAAGGTTAACCACCTAAGCTTCCAAAGCTCTGACCACAGACCCATAACTGCCTCCTTTTCTTTTCAAAACACCCTTCTTACTCAACTCAAAGGTAAAAGAATTGCTAGATTCGAGGAGGCCTGGACATCGTTTGGGGAGGTGAGGAACATTATTGAGAAAATCTGGAATATCTATCAATGCGAGAGGATTGGTGATTGGGTTACAAAGGCTGATTTTTGTATTAAAGAGTTACTGTCCTGGATCAAGAAAAGGCTTGATGGCTCCATCAGGAAGGCTATTGATAGGAAAGAAAAAGAGATTAGAAATCTGTCCTTGAATAATAACAACTAGGATGACCAGAGAAAAGCAGAGATGGAGTTGGAAAACCTTTTAGACGAAGAAGAGAGGTATTGGAAGCAAAGATCGAGAGAGGATTGGCTGAGTTGGGGAGACAAAAATACCAAGTGGTTCCATGCTAAGGCTAGTCAAAGGAAAAGGCAAAACAGTATTGATGGGGTGATGACTCGTCCAACATGTGGGTGGAAGAGGATGAGAAAATTGGCATTGTGGCAACAAATTACTTTAAAAATCTCTTCAAATCCTCGAACCCAAGCAATTCAGCCACTGCAATCGCTACAGAAGGCATATTCGGGAAGCTCTTTGAGGTGCAAATCCGAGAGCTTGATAAGTCGTTTACCCTCGCGGAAGTGGAAATAGCCATGAAAGGTATGCCCCCTCTCAAGGCCCCGGGAGAAGATGGTCTGCAAGCTCTCTTTTATCAAAGGTATTGGGACGTGGTAGGGAGAGATACAACCAGGATGTGCCTTAAAGTTCTGAATGAGGAGGAAGACATTGGCAGCATAAACAAGATGCTCATAACTCTTATTCCAAAAATTCATCACCCTAAGAGACCCCAAGACTTTAGACCTATAAGCCTTTAATTTGCAATGTAATATACAAAATAGTGGCTAAGGTTTTGGCTAACCGCCTTAAAAAATTCTTGGACTCGATCATTTCTCCTTCCCAGTCGACTTTCGTTCCTGGAAGACAAATCTCGGATAACGTGGTTATCGATTTTGAGTGTATTCATGCCATCAATAGTAGAACGAGAGGCAAAGAAGGTTATGTAGCCATGAAAATGGACATGAGCAAAGCCTACGACCGGGTGGAATGGACTTTCCTTAGAGAGGTGATGATCAAGCTTGGGTTCAAAGAAGCATGGATTAACAAGATTATGAAATGTGTTGAGTCAGTGAGCTACTCAGTCATGGTCAATGGTTCTCCTCAGGAGTCTTTCAAACCGGAGCGGGGCATTAGACAAGGGGACCCATTATCTCCCTACCTATTCTTGATGTGTGCAGAAGGGCTTACAAGTCTCCTAAACAGGGAAGAGTCTCTTCATAACTTTAGCGGTCTTCGTATTAATTACCATTGCCCACCTATTTCTAATTTATTTTTTGCTGATGACAGTTTGATCTTTTGTAGGGCGCGCGAGGAAGACTGTTGTTGCATTAAGAGAATTCTCCAATGCTACGAGGAGGCCTCGGGTCAAACGATAAACTTAGACAAGTCCACGTTCATGGCCAGCAAGAATGTCCACGGGAATAGAGTGGATGCGCTGAGCAGAATCTTGGGTGTGAAGCATGAGAAAGAGATTGGCCAGTACCTGGGGATGCCTTCCCAGAACAAAAGAAGCAAATCCCTGATGTTTAAAAGATTGCAGGATAAAGTTGAGAAGGTCCTCCAAGGCTGGAAAGAGAGCCTTTTCTCGGTAGGAGGGAAGGAGATTCTAATCAAGGGGATTGCCCAAGCCATCCCAACCTACACAATGTCTTGTTTCAAGCTTCCGAAAGCGATTTGTGAAAGCATTAACAGAGCATGTGCTAGGTTCTGGTGGGGCTCATCCAAAGATAAGTGCAAGATCCATTGGAAAAGCTGGCACAAGCTCTGCAAGGGCAAGGCTCTAGGGGGCTTGGGCTTCAGGGATATTAGCCTCTTCAACCAGGCTATGCTTGCAAAACAGAGCTGGAGGATTGTGAAAAATTCGGGGAGCCTCCTCTCAAGAATTCTTAGAGGAAGATATTTCAAAGATGGGGAGTTCCTCAAAGCCACCCTAGGCCATAATCCATCCCTCACGAGGCGTAGCATTATATGGGGTCGAGACCTCTTTTTAAAAGGGTACAGGTGGCTAGTAGGGAATGGCAGGCACATCTTGATAGATCGTGAGCCTTGGATCAATAGAAGCAGATGTAGAACCACTTTTACCACCCCAGAAGAGCTTAAAGAGCATAAGGTGGCATCCTTGATTTTGGAGGGTGGTAAATGGAATGAGGATCTAATTAAAGAGAAGTTCCTAGCCTTGGATGCGGTGGACATTCTAAACATCCCATTGAGTGAAGGCAACATGGCTGATGAGATTGTGTGGGCTTTGAATCCTAAAGGAGCCTTCTCGGTCAAATCAGCCTACCATTTGGCTATTAGCTTTAGGGGTGAGCATCGGTCGGTCGGGGTTGGTTTTGGCCCCAAACCGACGCCGAACCGACTGTAATCGGTTTCCAAAACTGGAAACCGATTTTTTTTATTTTGTTAATTTCGCCGACCGCGGTCGGTCGGTCAGTTTGGTCGGTTTGACCGATTTTTTTTTCTTATTTTCTTTTTCAGTTTTATAGTTTTATTTAATTTTGTCTTTTACTGAAATGATCTCCAATTCCTTTTTAAATTGTAATTTTAATTTCAATGTGTGATTAAATTCGAGATCGATTTTATTTCTTTTTAATTTTGTTTTTTAATGATTTTTTTTACTTTTTCAGTTTTACTTAAATTGTAATTTTAATTTCAATGTGTCAATTAAGTTTGAACGAATTTTTTAAGAAATAAGTAAATAATGATATGTTCTTAATAGACATTTTTTAATTTGACAATTTCAAATTATTTACTATTGAACATATTAAATTAATGTAAACACCAAACATACAATAATTACCAAACAACAAAATAACAATAATAGTTTGATTGAAAATGAAAAAAAGAACATTATCATATAAAAGTCTCTAAATTAAAAGTTTAAACATCAGATTCAAATACATATTAATCAAAGTACAAGAGCAAATGCTAAAAATCAAGATACATATTACATAACATTCTTTTCTTAAAAAAGTACAAAAATCAAATATGCAACTGTGCAAACTTCTCCATTTGATCCGGTTTCTTTTCTTCATCCACAATTGGTTGGAATCCTACAAAATTTGAAAGAGAGAAAAATGAAATACAACATTATTAAGATTTAAAAGTATAAATAAATTAAAAAAAAAAAAAAAGTAAAATCAACAGATTAAATACAATACCATCTTCAAACATTGAAGCTTCTGCTATGGCTAACAAATCATTAAGATCTAATGATATCAGTTTAGAGTCTAGCCAATTTTTAGCGCATATAAGAGCCTCCACCGTCTTTGGAGTCAAAGAACAACGAGATGTGTTGACTACACGTCCTCCAGTACTAAAAGCTGACTCAAATGCTATGGTAGATACTGGAATTGCCAATATATCCCTACTCATACGATTGAGAACCTCAAACCGATGACCATTCTGCTTCCACCAATAAAATATGTCAAAAGAACTACTATCTTTAGCAAGAGTTTCCAACAAATATACATCAATCTCTGACTCCTTATCAAAACTTGTGGTCTCAACACTTTTGAACTGAGGTATTATATCATAGTTTTAGTTTTCATCCTCATCTAGGTCCATTGTTTCATCATCAAATCTCAAATCAACATTAGCACTAGTACTAGCACTAGCACTACTACTACTACCACCACTCCCACTACTAAAACAAACAAATGCAGCTCCAGTACTATATTCATGAAAAAGACGTCTCAAAACATTCTCTATTGAAGATGTCATTCTTTTAGAAATTTCTGGACCAAAGAAGTTGTCAAAACAATATGATAATAACTTCAACTTAAATCGAGGATCCAAAACAACAACAACATACAACAAAATATTGTTCTTCCTCTCATCAAACCCCCAATACTTTTCAAACTTGGCCTTCATCGCATTAGCCATACTAGAAAGCATTCTATTTGAACCCCTCGAATTCAAGAGTATACAATTCTTAATGGTAGTAATCTGATGAAACATCAAATTAGAAGTAGTATACAAAGACCCTGAAAGTTTTAACGTGACATTATAAAAAACTTTCAAAAAACTAACCAACATCTTAGCATTTGCCCAATCCATCCTTGGTAGGTGGTGAATCATTCTTATAAATAGGATCTTCATCCTCTAACCTGTCAAAAGCTTTTTCAAACTTACTAGCTGTTGGGTTTTATGCCCTAAAACTCGTAGATAGTAAATGTACATTTGACCGAACATTAATAAAAGTGATGTATTATTCAATGTTTGTATTATATCTTGTCTTATTAACCCTAATCCAATAAACTAAACATCCAAGGCTAATAGAATGAGGCTTGAACTAGTATGTAGGGACATACGGGGATCAATGTTCAAGTTTTAGCCTAAAGAGTCTGTAGTATAGGGATAAGGCTGGGTACCTTATCCTGGTGACACTATGGATACGGCCCGCTTTGTATATTGATACAAACGTAATGATCCAACGCGTTCATGTAGTTGACATGCGAGTGGGGGTATCCTGTGCAATGAGTTTGCACAAAGACCGGACCGCGAAATAGTTAACTACTAACTGTAACACCGTTAGTTAGCTCGGTTTCTATTTCATTAGGATGACCTAGGCAACTTGGCCTTAATCCTGAGTGGATTATGGACTCCTGTCCATGAGGGATTGTCCTTTGATTTGTACGGGTGAGAGTGGCCTGTTCGCCGACTCAATAAGCCTATCATTTTGGGGACAAGACCGAGTGAGGAGCTGGGAACGTAGTCTTACAAGATGGAATTCACTCCTTCCCGATATTAGGGTAAGTAGAGGTGTGTTCCCTTAAGTGGTGTCTCCGGGTCTTGAACAAATGGCCCTACCCTCTTTATGGCACGAGAGGGACTTCTGTTTGTTGGTTGGACCTCAAACAGGTTGTTCATTAGAGGAGCACTGGTACTTAAGGACCAAGAGGTAGCCCAGGGGTAAAACGGTAATTAGACCTAGCTGGGGTACGAACACACGTGAAGGGCTAACTTGCTATTGATGGTCGATATCCGTGGACACAGAAATATATCTGCAGTGAGAAGAGTGCAGCTGTGGTTCTTTAGTGGAGTGAACCACAGTTAACGAATATTGATTAAATTGGTTAATGAGTTTAGTCAATTAATCTCATATCGTTGGAGCTTCTGATCTGTAGGTCCATTAGGTCCCACCGGTAGCTCCATTGGGGCGTTGAGGTAAATTTCTAAGAGGAGTTATATATTTGAAGGGGTTCAGATATTTTATTAAAGTATGAATATGATTCATAATAAAAACTATAGGTTATAATTAATGCTCATATGATGAATATTAATTCTATAGTTTTGTTGAGGGAAACATAATTAAATACATGATATTTAATTGAAATATTAATTAATTGGTGAATTAATTAATATTGATGTTTTAATTTAATATTAATTAAATTATGATTTAATTAAGTTATATTAAAAAATAGGTTATGTGGGATGTGTGCATGAAAGTGTTCATGTGTCAATAATTAAATTAAATATTTTTGATCATTTATTTAATTTAATTAACTGGTCAGTTAAAGAACTGACCAGTCAACCACTTCCCTAACCCTATACACGTGAATAGGAGGGATTTAAGGGAGTGGGAAGTTATTCTTTAGTGAATAACACACTAATCTCTTTCCCTCTCTCACGCATTCTCTCATACGCTCTGCAGAAAGATTTTTCTCTGTTTTTGGTGAGTTCACAGAGACTCAAGATTCTCCCAAAAGGCTTAGAAATTTTGGTTCCCACAAGCCTCTCAACACATAATCCTGGGAGGATACCGGTGTATCTCTTTTGGTGGTGTTCACAACAATTTTACAGCAAGATCAAGGTCCTTTTGGTTGCTGGATTTTTCTGCAAACATCAAGGGAAAAGGCGAAACACATCAAGAACGTCATACAAAGTAAGTGTTCTTGATCTAGGATCGATAGGGTCCAATTCTAGATTAGATCTAGAATTTTTTTTTGTCTTTGTACAGCATGTTTTATATATATATATATATTTCAGCATGTTTAAATTAGTTTAAATTGCTGTAAATTAATCGTTTGCAAATTGTATCGGTATTTTAATCTAAAGAAAATACAGTGTGGTTTTGTGATCGTTTCCGCTGCCAAGGGTTTTTCATCCCTTCACTAGCTGCCTCAAGCATCATATAAGTTGAGTTCCATCTAGTAGTAACATCAAGACATACAAAACTCTTGCAAGATTTTTTTTTCAATTTCAGCACACTTCTTAAATTTCAAGAGACGTGCAGGAGAAGCCCTTACAAGTCTTACAGCATTGCGAATCCTTTCAATTCACTCATGATGTTCTTTCAAAGCATCACATACAAGAAGATTTAGTATATGTGCACAACACCGAACATGCAAAAATTCACCCTTAAACAACAACCCCTTACTAAATCTTTTGAGAAGAAAAGCAACAGCAGTATCATTGGAACTGGCATTATCAACAGTCAAGGTCATAACATTTTCAATGCCTCATTTCTTTAAATTACTCTCAATAGTCTTACCAATGGTATCCCCTATATGATTCTCAATTTGACAAAAGCTAAGAATCCGTTTATGTAATTTCCATTCAGAATCAATGAAATGAGCAGTCAGTACCATATAACTCATGTTTGCTCCCGACGTCCAACAATCAGTAGTGAGAGAAACTGTACATTTCAAACTTGCAAAAATTTCTTTCAAACGGCCTCTCAACCTAGCATAGACCTCAAGAACATCTCTAGCTACAGTAAATCGAGATGGAACAACAAACTTAGGTTCTTGCCCACATGTCAATGTATCAACAAATTTAAGAAAACCTACATTCTCCACAAACTTAAAAGGCAATTCATCTCTAATTATCATTTCAGCCAAAGTTGTTCAACATCTCTCCACACTAAATGACTCACATACAAGACTACATTCCCCACCATTATCTTCTTTAGATTTGAAAGCTAATGTTGTTTGGGATGCATCTCTCTTCCTTTGGTAGGGATACTTTTTACAATTTTCTAGATGATTTTTCATTGTTCCAGTACCATTACGCTTAGAGTGGCATGCATAAACAACTCCACAATATTTATACTTAGCATAAGGGTCATTAGGATCACCTTTCAACCTCTCAAAATGATCCCAAACCATCGATTGCTTTGTACGCGCCTTTTTTTTGGAATGGTAGAATTCTCTCCTTCAAGTTATGCTTCTGGATATGGATGTGGATCAAGATCAATGGTATTGCTAGTTTTGCTCTTCGTAGTCGTATCCGTTTCTGTTGCATTTTCATTCTTTGAATTGTTTGTTCCCACGGTATCCATGTTTACCCTACAAGATAAAAAGTAAAAATGAGAAAGTAGTGACTGCATTATTCAAATTTCAAATACATTGTACAAACAAATATGTATCCACCGTATTTACTCACTCGTAAGAATTTTCCAGCGTGACGAATCGACGATGTGATGAGAGAAATGGAAAATAATCCCAAGTGACGAATGTCGAATGGTGATCTTAATCTGAAGAAACAAAACAAAAAAATCAATGAATCGATCTAAAAAATTCTTAGCTTGCTTGTTGTTCCAAGGTCTCCCATGCTTAGTTTTTTAGTGGAAAACTACATTCAGTTCCTTGTGAATTATTAAAAGAAATGTTTTTTCTCTCTATTTTCTAACATGTTCCACTTCTAGTTTAATTTCATTTTTTTTTCAGCCTTTCGTTTTGGGTTTTATCATCTTTCATGCTTACTGACAAAATTTAAACAATACCCCACTTCCATGATTATGAACATCACATCATTTATGCATAACCAACATAGTTAATAAGCCAAATTCCTTTGCTTTAAAAAAAAAAAAAAAGAAAGGCCAAATCCCTTTGACAAAATTTCAGTATTGAACTACAAACTACAATTACTGATACTTGCTCACGATTTGGATATATTTGAATCAATAAACTTTATTGATTCAAATATATGTCATATAGTATTAAAAGTGAAATTTTTAATCCCCTTTAGCCATATTTCTAAATCATTATTAACAGTTAACACAACACATGACACAAGCATTTTTTTTTTCTTTTTTTTTTTAAAAAAAAAGAAGCAAATTCGTTTTCACCTCAAGAACAAGAACGGCGCGGGGCGGGGCGGCGAGTTGCAGAACAAGAACGGCGACGGGCGGCGAGTTGCAGAACGAAGAAGAAGAAAAAGAAAAGGACGGCGGTGCGGTGACTGTGACTGTGCGTTGCAAACTTCAGACGAAGAAGAAGAAAAAGAAATCGACGGCGAGGGTCGGCGAGGGTCGGCGACTGGCGTGAACTTGAAGTGAGGGGAGTCTAGGTTATCAAATATCAAAGAAGAAGAAAACGAAAAGGGAATCCCGAATGGCTGTGTTTTAATTAAATGAAATTTGTTTTTTTTTTAAAAAAAATTAACAAATTTAATAAATGTGGGCTGGGCTGGGCATGGTTTGTCTGAGAGAGGGGCTGGGGGATATTTGTGGGCTGGGCTGTGTGTGGGTCGTGGGGCTGGGGCTGGGCTGAATGGCTGATATTAAAACTTGTTTTTTATATATATATGTCGGTCGGATCGGTCGGTTCTCGACCTTAAAGCTGGACCGACCGACCGACATTTCGGTTTGGCATAATGCCAAATCGAAACCGACCGAATCTTGACTGAAACTGACCGACCGACGTCGGTTCGGTCGGTCGGAACGGTTTTTCGGAAATTTATGCTCACCCCTAATTAGCTTAGAGAATTCGAAAAAAGCATCCAGTTCCGAAGCAGATCAAGCCTTTCTCGCTTGGAGGAATCTCTGGAAGCTGAAGATTGTCCCCAAGGCAAAACTTAGTGTTTGGAAAATTTTAAACAACTTTATCCCTTCCAAGTCTAATCTCCTTTGGAAAGGTGTTGAAACTAATTTGGTGTGTGTCCTATGCAGGGAAAAGGAGGATACCAACGCTCACATTCTTTGGGGCTGCAAGTTCTCTAAAAAGGTTTGGGTAACTTTATTCCCTCAAATAATCGAATTATTTTTGGATTGCAGGAAGCATCAGGAGGTGTTTACCTTTTGGAAGGAGCTCTCTAAAATCCCAGAAGATGCGGAGCTGTACAAGGTTGTGGTCCTTATTTGGAATCTGTGGACTTGTCGCAATATAGTGGTTTTTAATGGAATTAGGCCAGATCCCAATCAGTTTATACAAGAAACAGAGATAAATTTTGCTGAATTTGTTAAGGATTCAATCCCATACCTGAAGCCCTGCAACTCGGAGAACCCCCAGATTCAGCTTCGTGGACCCCCCTCGTCATGCTGTGAAGATCAATTTGGATGCTTATTGGAGTCGTTCGGCTGGGTGCGGCGGTGCTAGTTGGACGATACGTGACTCAGGTGGTTCTCTTTTGTTAGCTGGCTGCAAGCCGATCCTAAATTTGTGGCCTATCCTACTATTGGAAGTTGTGGCGATTAGAGAGGGCATTCGTTGCTTCTTGAACCTCGGGTTTGATCGCTTCTCGCCCGTGATCGTGGAATCTGATTCGGCCTCTCTTATCAAGATCCTTAACAAGCAAGTATCAGATCTCTTGGAAGTTACCTCCGTGGTGTTCGACATCGAGAATCTAGTGAGAAATCTGATGAATGTTTCGTTTGTCTAGTGCCCGAGAAGCTGTAACCGGGCTGCTCATCTTTTAGCTCACGAAGCTGTGAAATCTGGTTCGATTCTTCCTTAATTGGCTGGGTTTGTAGGGGATATTGACTCCCAATTCTTTTGTGTACAGAATTCTACCTCCTTCGTGGAGGCCTCTGGTAGTTTTTTTTGGAAATTCTGGTTTGCCGATTGAGCTCTCCTCCCTTATTAATGAGGAGGCTGGTTGTTGTTTTGACAAATGAGGTTTCCTTTAATGAAGTATTGTTTATTTTAAAAAAAAAATATATGATTTGTAGTGATTTTTAGATGATACTGAAACTTGGAGTACGATCTTTGTTAGGGCTCTAACTTTCTTCCATAGAGGCTTCTTCCTCTTGCACATTTCGTAAACCAAATTTTTGTATGTTGCTCCGTGATTCTTTATAAGCCAAAGGCGCTGGATGTGAACCACCATGTTATCGAGGGATATACGTCGAATCATATCATACAAATTAAAAATCTCAATGAGAAGGTCAAGAAAGAAGGAGACTCACTCGCAGAGATCATCAAATTTCTGTATTCTACCGTGTGTGAAAGAGAATTTGGAAATCAACGTCATTATAGTAACTGCTGAAATTCCAGAGTCATAGCTGAATCCAAGTAGAGTGGCGTTTGATTAGAAGAGGAATTGTTCTCTTGCACGTCGTCGGGTTTGCTAGGGTTTTATCTTTAGTGGCAGAGAGTTCAATTTGCAGAGTCACGACCACGAGCACAAATGGTGGATAAATCAGCTAAGGCAAGAAAAGGCAAGGTCATCACCAGGGAGTACACTGTCAATCTCCACAAACGCTTGCATGGATGCACATTCAAGAAGAAGGCACCGAAGGCTATTAAAGAACTCAGAAAGTTTGCTCTGAATGCTATAGGTACTACTGATGTTAGAGTAAACGTGAAACTTAACAAGCATATAAGGAGTCATGGAATTAGGAGTGAGCCAAGAGGGTCTGTGTCTGCATTGCACAGAAGCGTGAAGCGTAATGACGAGGAAGATGCCAAGGAGGAATTCTATTCCTTAGTAACTGTCGTAGAGGTACTTGCAGAGGGATTGAAGGGCTTGGGTGTCAGGTTATTGATGAAGAAACTAGATTAGCTTCCCAAAACTAGGTAAATTTTTGTTTGGGAAAAATACACTTTTGGTCCCTGAGGTTTGGGTTAAGTGACAGTTTGGTCCCTGAGTTTTCAAACTCAACAAAAATACCCCTGAGGTTTGAGATAAGGAGCATTTTGGTCCCTGCCGTTAATTTTTCTGTTAAATCTTAACAGTTGCTGACGTGGCACTATTATTTTAATAAAAAAATTATTTTTCTAATTTTTTAAAATAAAATAGTAATAAATTAAATAAAAAATATTTTTTTATTATTATTTTTATTTCTTTTTCCCTCTCTCTCTCCCTCCTCTTCTTCCTCCTCTTCTAATCCATCATCTTCCTCTTCTACTTCTTCAACCACTGGCCGCCGGAGACACCCGTCCGGCGCCCGTCGCTGGCGCTAGCGACCGGCGGCATTTTTTTTATCTTCTCTTCTCTTTCTCTTCTCTTTCCCTTCTCTTCTTCCTTCCTTCTTCTGTTTTTTTATGGTGTTCGTCTGGGCAATATTTCAACAGTATTTCCCCTTCGAGCTTCGTGCCTGTTTCGAGAAATATTCTCATATATTCGTCAGTTTCTTTTATCCCTACATTTAGATCACCTCCAATGAGTTCACCGGCGAGGGTTTCACCCACAGTGAAGCTTACATCGCCATTTAAAATTACCTCACCAGAAACTCCTCATCGTAAGCCAAACGACTCAAGGCCAATTCCATCAAGAACAATCAGTCTCTGGTGCTCACCATGGACGACCACGAAGAAATTGCAGAAGAATTCAAGGGGGTAAAGTTATGGTGGTCATCAGGGAAAAACATTTCCAAGTCGCAGACGATTTCGTTCCACCCAGCGACAGAGGAGAAGAGGTATTTTATGCTGACTTTCCATAGAAGGCACAGAGATCTCATAATCGGACAGTATTTGAACCATGTACTCAAAGAGGGGAACGCGATTAAGGTGAAGAACATGCAACGGAAGCTTTTCACAAACCAAGACGCTCAATGGAGCCACGTCATGTTTGAACATCCAGCGACGTTTCAGACATTGGCGATGAAACAGGAGAAGAAGAAGGAGATTATCGACGACCTAATTGCGTTCAGCCAGGCAGAGGAATTTTACAAAGAAATCAGTAGGGCTTGGAAAAGGGGATATCTGTTGTACGGTCCACCAGGTACGTGAAAATCGACGTGTTGGGTTTTATGCCCTAAAACTCGTAGATAGTGAATGTAACCGTTGACCGGATATTAATGAAATAATATTGATATATTTTTTCATTAATTATTATTAGTTATTTTATATTTGTCTTTGCCTAATAATAACCCTAATCCAATAAACTAGACATCCAAGGCTGTAATATGAGTCTTGAACTATATGTAGCGACATATGGGATCATTGTTCAAGAAACAGCCTAAAGGGTCTATAGTATAGGGATAAGACTGGGTGCCTTATCCTGGTGACACTATGGATACGGCCCACTTTGTATTTGATACAAACGCTGCGATCCAACGCGTTCGTGTAGGAGACATGCGAGTGGGGGTATCCTATGCAATGAGTTTGCATAAGACCAGACAGCGAAATAGTAACCACTGGTTATAACACCGTTAACTAGTTGGTTTTCTATTTCACTAGGACGACCTAGACAACTTAGTCTTAATCCTGAGTTGATTATGGACTCCTGCTCATGAGAGATTGTCCTTTGATTTGTATGGGTGAGAGTGGCCAATACGCCGACTCAATAAGCCTACCACTTTGGGGACAAGACCGAATGGGGAGCTGGGAACATAATCGTACAAGATGGAATTCACTCCTTCCCGACTTTAGGGAAGCAGATGGGTGTTCCCTTAAGTGGTTACTTCGAGTCTTGAACAAAGGGCCCTACCCTCTCAATGGCACGAGAGGGTTTTCTGTTTGATGGTTGGACCACAAACAGGTTGTTCATTAGAGGAGAATTGGTACTTAAGGAAATAGAGGTAACCCAGGGGTAAAACGGTAATTTGACCCAACTGGTGTTACGGACACTCGTGAAGGACTAACTAGTCGATATTGGTCTATATCCGTGGACACAGAAAATATGTCTGTAGTGAGAAGAGTGCAACTGTGAGTCTATAGTGGAATGAACACACAGTTAACGAATATTGATTAATGTGGTTAATGAGTTTGACCAATTAATCTCACATCGTTGGAGCTTCTGATCTGCAGGCCCATTAGGTCCCACTGGTAGCTCATAAAGTAATTTGAGGCAACTAAGTAATAAATGTAAATTGAAAATGTTCAATTTACTAAGGGAAACAAATATAATATATATTGATATATTATTATGAGAGAAATTAATATTTGAAGAAATTCAAATACAAATTTATGGAAGTTTGAAAGAGTTCAAATAATGAATTAATTAATTTAAGGCCTAAAATGTGTTTGGGCAAATTAATTAATTCTAGGCCGGAAATTAAATATGTGATATTTAATTGGTGGTTAATTAATTAAAGAATTCATTAACCGGGAATTAATCAATTATGGAAATAATTAATCACTTAAGGAAGTGATTAATCATTTATCGAAATGATCTAATCACTTATGGAAGTAATTAGTCATTTGTGGAAAAGATTAATCAATTATGGAATTGATTGATCATGATTGATTAATTAAGGAATAAGATTGAATCAATTTTGGAAAAGATTGATTTAATTGAATATTTTATTCATGGCCTCTCTTCTATAAATAGAACACTAGACCTAATTGGTCCAGGACACTTGACACTTTGCTCTTGCTCTTAGACTCTCAAGACAAGACCTAGAATTCTCTCTAGCCTCCCTCTTAGAGAAAGACTCCCACAAGTCTTTTGCCTCCTAGACCTAGAGTCATACCAGTGTAACCTCTGTGGTTATTGTGTCATTCAAGAAGAATTTTCCAACGATCACAAGATAAAGGAGGCTGCTGCGTTTTGTTCGTTGGAGCATCGTTGGCGACGAACGGTCAAGTCTACAACGGAGGTTTGTAACGGTTCTTCCTCTTTTCTTTAGAAAAGCATGAAAATAAATTTAGATTTATTTTTAAGCATGTTTAAACTGATTTTCCAGAAACTTTAAAGAGTGTTTAAAGTTTGTTTGAGTTTTCGTAACGGTATTTTAATGTTAATTAATATACGGCGTAAGGTCCAATCGATGCGCTTCCGCTGCGTGGGGACTTTTATTCCCTTCAATCGGCATCAGAGCCATCGCTGTCCCTATTAATTAATATTAAAAGTTGCGATAGGCTCTAATAGGTGGGATTTATGCATAATGTATGTTCGGTTTGCGTTGAACTGTTTAGGTTAATTTTATGGCCATAGATTTTATTTTTATGTGATTTTGATCATGTAAGGCCCGGTGTTTCGGGTATTTTATGTAAAATCGAGTCCTATGTAAGTCCGGGTCTAGAATAGGTTTTTATGAGATGAAAATCGAAGCAATCGCCGCTGAAATCGAGGCCAAAACCGAAGAAAACACTGCTGTTTTGCCCAGATTCTGCCTCCAGACGCAACAGCGTCGGGACGCTACCTCAACAGCGTCTCGACGCTGTCTCGATACCGCAGGCGCCAGATATGGAAAGCGCACAGCGTCGAGACGCTATCAACACAGCGTCGAGACGCTGTCACGATGGCGGCGCGCATTAGGGCTTCAACAGGAGCGGTTCAAGCTGTGGGCGGTCCGGTTCGGACCGGTTCGGCTGGGCTGGGACCTATTTGGTTCGGTTCAGCCAATTTTTGGCATGGTTCGTGATTTTGGAAGCCGGTTCGAGGTGGTTCGGGGCGGTTCGTGCTGTCTAGACCAATTTTGGGAGCTGCAGAGGGATTTTAGGATAGAATTTAGCTAAAATTATTGTAATTTAATGCTTTATTTTATCCTAGGGGCCAAAATTAACCGGTTCAATTGCTATTTATATGCTTTATGGATGTCATATAGAATATTTAATCCCACCTTAGGTTATAAACATGCTCATGCATTTTTTTATATATTATAAATAGTTATAATGTATGTTTAAATGCATGGAATTATTTTCATATTTTTAATATAAGTGTATATTGATTATATGAAAAATTTGGAAAGCATGAAGCATGTCATTGCTTAAATGAAATATAAATAGTTATGTTTAATGTGATGAATGAAGCATGCTTGATTGATTTTCTTGATTGGCTTATAATTGAAAATCAATATTGCATGAAGCATGAAACATCCATAGTTAATAATATAATAGTTATATTATTCATGCAATAAGTGTGGTTTAATTATTTAATTTGAATGAGATTGTTAAATGAATTAAACCCAAGATTCTTGATTATAGGATTAATCATTAAAATTTGAAATAGTTCTTTAATATTAATGATTAGAAACCGTCAATCTATAATCAAGATTTGCATGCAAACATAAGATCATAGGATAAATTGGATTAAGTTTAAATTGTTTAAAATTAATTAGATCTAGATCAGTTTCTAATAGGATTAGAATCTTTTCTTACTTAGAATTAAAAATAGTTTTAATTGACTAAGTAGGAAAATCATTGCTGTGATTATAAGGGAACTCCACCGGTAATGTTCTGTCTAAGGCTGGGGGTATTTAAGTTGACGGTTTACGGAACACCTCCTACCTGGGAACTGACCTGGAATACCGGAGTTGAATTAATCATAGTTAAATGTTAGCATGCAATGTCACTAGGTTTATTAAAAGTGTTTAATGCACCTAGA
Source organism: Luffa aegyptiaca (assembly GCA_017139565.1). Taxonomy (NCBI): domain Eukaryota; kingdom Viridiplantae; phylum Streptophyta; class Magnoliopsida; order Cucurbitales; family Cucurbitaceae; genus Luffa; species Luffa aegyptiaca. Next base: position 17,015,068 of record CM029406.1, on the reverse strand, counting down.
TCTTTAGAGTAAAGACCCTACATTACTGAGGTTATAAGGGAACTCTCTCGGTAAAGTTCTGTCTAAGGTTGGGGGTATTTAAGTTGACGGTTTACGGAACACCTCCTACCTGGGAACTGACCCGAACATTGAGTTGAATTAACCATAGTAATGTTGAGTTGCAATGTTGGGTTTATTAAAAGAAGTTTAATTCACCCAAAAGATTGCAGTTGAATCCTTTCCATAATTGTTAAAATATGATCAGACTTAGATAGATTGACTTAGCCGAATACTATCTAAGTTAAACAACCCTATATTAACCGTATGACATTTTCAGTGGGAGAAAAATTACAAAACGAGATTTAAATCAAGTTTTGCTCCTACGTCCCTATATTCACAACGTGAGGTTCATGCTCGACTTCGAGTCGCCTTAGGAGCGGCCTCCCTTCGGAAAGTGTTTGCGTGAATCAATATCAGGGTGAATGGGAAAAATGTCTAAAGTAAGTGGGAGCGGGACACGTGTCAACGTATCCCTCGGTCTCCGCCCATAGTTCACACCGTGAGAGTACTATGATCCGCCTGCAGGTTGTCCTGGCGCAACCATCCCTTCGGAGGGCCTGATCATAGGATTTGGAACATCGTGAACTCCTGAATAAGATAGGAGCTCTTAGGCTAATGACCAACAGTTGTCTTTCCCTTCGGTAGCCTGTTGGTGCGTGCCTCTGAGATCTGAAAGTGGGAGGGTTACACTTACGAGGATGAGTTAAAAGTGTTAACAAATCCTTGACCGAACAACGGTGGCTAATGTCTATAGGAATATGAGTTATTCTGGAATTAGAATTAGCTGAGAGGTGTCTCATTTCAAAGGAGGAGTGCCTGATCACCCTTCGGTGGCTGATATTCTAAACCTCTGAAACATCGTTGCAAAACTAAATCAATAGTTTTAGGGTTCTGTGATTGTCTGTTTTGCTAAATTGATTGGATTGTGTGCAATTGTTTGCTTGTATGATGGGTTAAGGCAAAGATAACTAATACGGTCATTGTTTATTTAAATTTCAGCAATGTCTTCCTCAATTGTCTCTCTGCTTAAAAATGAGAAATTAACCGGCGAAAATTATGCTACGTGGAAGTCGAACCTGAATACGATTCTTGTTGTCGATGATCTGCGGTTCGTCTTAACGGAGGATTGTCCTCCAGCCCCTGCTCGTAATGCATCCCAAGCAGTTAAGGATGCTTATGACCGCTGGACAAAGGCCAATGATAAGACTCGCGTCTATATCCTAGCCAGCTTATCTGAAGTTTTGGCTAAAAGGCATGAGGGCATGGTAACAGCGAGGGAGATTATGAACTCTCTCCAGGAGATGTTTGGACAACCGTCCTACCAACTCCACCATGACGCTCTCAAATACGTTTATAGTTGTCGCATGAAAGAGGGCACGTCTGTTCGGGAGCATGTCCTGGATATGATGGTCCAATTCAACGTGGCAGAAGCAAACGGGGCGGTCATAGATGAGCTTAGTCAGGTTGCATTCATCTTAGAATCTCTTCCGAAGAGTTTTCTGCAGTTTCGAAGCAATGCAATGATGAATAAAATAACATTCAACCTGACTAGCCTCCTGAATGAGCTACAACTCTATCAGTCTCTTCTTAAGAACAAGGGACAGATAGAAGGAGAGGCAAACGTTGTTCACTCTAAAAGAAAGTTCGAGAAGGGTTCATCCTCTGGAACTAAATCTGTAGCCACTTCTTCAAAGAAAACTCAGAAGAAGAAAGGAAACAAGGGGAAAGCTCCCAGTACTGCTGCTAAAAGCAAGGGAAAAGCCAAAGCTATGGCAGATAAGGGCAAGTGTTTCCACTGCAATGTAGATGGACATTGGAAGAGAAACTGCCCAAAGTACCTTGCTGAGAAAAAGAAGGAAAAGGAAGGTAAATTTGATTTACTTGTTTTAGAAACATGCCTGGTAGAACATGATGAGTTTACCTGGATACTTGATTCAGGAGCAACTAATCATGTTTGCTCTTCTTTTCAGGAAAATAGTTCCTTTCGGCAGTTGAACGATGGGGAAATGACACTCAGGGTCGGAACTGGAGAAGTCATTTCAGCTAAAGCAGTGGGAGCTGCGAAGTTATTTTTTAGAAATAGATTCTTACTTTTAGAAAGTTTGTTAATTGTTCCCAAGATTAAGAGGAACTTAATTTCTATTTCATGTTTGATTGAACAATCGTATACAGTTACTTTTGATATGAATGAAGCGTTCATTTATAAAAATGGTGTACTTATTTGTTCAGCCAAATTGGAAAATAACTTGTATGTTTTAAGACCAACCGAAAACAAAGCACTTTTAAATCACGAATTATTTAAAACTGCTGAAACTCAAAGGAAAAGGCAAAAGATTTCTCCAACAAGTAACAATACTCATCTTTGGCATCTTAGACTTGGTCATATAAACATCGATAGGATCGGTCGTTTGGTAAAGAATGGACTTCTAAGTAAGTTAGAAGATGATTCACTACCACCTTGTGAATCTTGTCTCGAGGGAAAAATGACAAAGAGACCTTTTACTGGAAAAGGTTACAGAGCCAAAGAACCCTTAGAGTTAATACATTCGGATCTATGTGGTCCAATGAATGTAAAAGCTCGAGGAGGGTACGAATATTTCATCTCATTTATAGATGATTATTCAAGATATGGTTACTTGTACCTAATGGGACATAAGTCTGAAGCCCTTGAAAATTTTAAGGAGTTTAAGGCTGAAGTTGAAAACCTATTAGGTAAATCTATTAAAGTACTTCGATCTGATCGAGGAGGGGAGTATATGGATCAAAGATTCCAGGATTATATGATAGAACATGGAATCCAATCTCAACTCTCAGCCCCTGGTACACCTCAGCAGAATGGTGTGTCAGAAAGGAGAAATAGAACCTTGTTAGACATGGTTCGATCAATGATGAGCTATGCTCAATTGCCTAGCTCCTTTTGGGGGTATGCAGTGGAGACTGCAGTATACATCTTGAACAATGTTCCCTCGAAAAGTGTTTCTGAAACACCTTTCGAATTATGGAAGGGGCGTAAACCTAGTTTGCATCACTTTCGCATCTGGGGTTGTCCAGCACACGTGCTTGTGACAAATCCTAAGAAACTGGAACCTCGTTCAAAACTGTGCCAATTTGTTGGTTACCCTAAAGAAACGAGAGGTGGTTATTTCTACGACCCACAAGAAAATAAGGTGATTGTATCGACAAACGCCACTTTCTTAGAGGAAGACCACATGAGAGATCATAAACCACGCAGCAAAATAATATTAGGAGAAGCTACTGAAGAATCATCAAGAGTTGTTGATGAAGTTGGACCTTCAACAAGGGTTGATGAAGGAACTAGTTCTTCAGATCCATCCCGTCCATCTCAAACGTTGGGAATGCCTCGACGCAGTGGGAGGGTTGTATTACAACCTGACCGCTACTTGGGTTTAACTGAAACTCAGGTTGTCATACCTAATGATGGCATTGAGGATCCATTGTCCTATCGACAGGCAATGAATGACGAAGATAAGGATGAATGGGTCAAAGCCATGAACCTGGAAATAGAGTCAATGCACTCCAATTCTGTATGGGAACTTACAGATCTACCAAATGGGGTAAAACCCATAGGGTGCAAATGGATCTATAAGAGAAAAAGAGATGCAGCTGGAAAGGTACAGACCCTCAAAGCTAGACTAGTGGCAAAGGGTTATACCCAAAAGGAAGGGGTTGACTATGAGGAAACCTTTTCTCCTGTAGCCATGTTAAAGTCCATAAGAATTCTCTTATCCATAGCCACATATTATGACTATGAAATATGGCAAATGGACGTCAAGACTGCCTTTCTGAATGGTAATCTTGAAGAGAATATCTTCATGTCTCAACCCGAAGGGTTCATAGCCCAAGGTCAGGAACAAAAGGTTTGTAAGCTCAATCGATCCATTTATGGATTGAAACAAGCGTCCAGATCATGGAACATTAGATTTGATACTGCAATCAAATCTTTTGGCTTTGACCAAAACGTTGATGAGCCTTGCGTATACAAGAAAGTCAACAAAAGGAAAGTAGCTTTTCTAATACTTTATGTAGATGATATCCTACTCATTGGGAATGATGTAGGATACCTCACTGACATTAAGAAATGGCTAGCAGCCCAATTCCAAATGAAAGATCTGGGAGAGGCTCAATATGTTCTGGGAATCCAAATCATTAGGGATCGTAAGAACAAAACGCTAGCTTTGTCTCAAGCAACGTATATTGACAAGATGTTGTCTCGATATTCGATGCAAAACTCCAAGAAGGGACTACTACCCTTCAGACATGGGGTACACCTGTCTAAGGAACAATCTCCTAAGACACCTCAAGAAGTTGAGAACATGAGACACATTCCCTACGCCTCAGCTGTGGGCAGCTTAATGTATGCTATGCTCTGCACTAGGCCTGACATATGTTATGTGATGGGAGTAGTCAGTAGGTATCAGTCTAATCCAGGGTTGGACCACTGGGGAGCGGTTAAGAATATCCTCAAGTATCTTCGGAGAACGAGGGACTACATGCTTGTGTATGGAGCTAAGGATTTGATTCTTACTGGATACACTGACTCTGACTTTCAAGCTGATAAGGATTCAAGGAAATCCACATCAGGGTCAGTATTCACCCTCAATGGAGGAGCAGTAGTGTGGAGAAGCATCAAACAAGGATGCATAGCAGACTCAACCATGGAGGCTGAGTATGTAGCAGCTTGCGAAGCAGCTAAGGAGGCAGTATGGCTTAGAAAATTCTTGACTGATTTGGAAGTGGTTCCGAATATGAATGTGCCCCATAACACTATACTGTGACAACAGTGGGGCTGTAGCCAACTCAAAAGAACCTCGAAGCCATAAACGGGGTAAACACATCGAGAGGAAGTATCACCTGATACGGGAAATTGTGCAAAGAGGAGATGTGATCGTCACTAAGATCGCCTCGGAGCACAACATCGCTGATCCATTTACGAAGGCTCTCACGGCTAAAGTGTTTGAAGGTCATCTAGAGGGTCTAGGTCTACGAGATATGTATGCCATTTAATCTAGGGCAAGTGGGAGAAATGTATAATGGGTATAAGGATGCCCTAGTTCATTGTATTATTTATATACATGACATTTCCAGCTTTAGATTATTGCATTTACATCCCACTAACTAGTGTTTTAGTTCAAGTGGGAGTTTGTTGGGTTTTATGCCCTAAAACTCGTAGATAGTGAATGTAACCGTTGACCGGATATTAATGAAATAATATTGATATATTTTTTCATTAATTGTTATTAGTTATTTTATATTTGTCTTTGCCTAATAATAACCTTAATCCAATAAACTAGACATCCAAGGCTGTAATATGAGTCTTGAACTATATGTAGCGACATATGGGATCATTGTTCAAGAAACAACCTAAAGGGTCTATAGTATAGGGATAAGACTGGGTGCCTTATCCTGGTGACACTATGGATACGGCCCACTTTGTATTTGATACAAACGCTGCGATCCAACGCGTTCGTGTAGGAGACATGCGAGTGGGGGTATCCTATGCAATGAGTTTTCATAAGACCGGACCGCGAAATAGTAACCACTGGTTATAACACCGTTAACTAGTTGGTTTTCTATTTCACTAGGACGACCTAGAAAACTTAGTCTTAATCCTGAGTTGATTATGGGCTCCTGCTCATGAGAGATTGTCCTTTGATTTGTATGGGTGAGAGTGGCCAATACGCCGACTCAATAAGCCTACCACTTTGGGGACAAGACCGAATGGGGAGCTGGGAACATAATCGTACAAGATGGAATTCACTCCTTCCCGACTTTAGGGAAGCAGATGGGTGTTCCCTTAAGTGGTTACTTCGAGTCTTGAACAAAGGGCCCTACCCTCTCAATGGCACGAGAGGGTTTTCTGTTTGATGGTTGGACCACAAATAGGTTGTTCATTAGAGGAGAATTGGTACTTAAGGAAATAGAGGTAACCCAGGGGTAAAAACGGTAATTTGACCCAACTGGTGTTACGGACACTCGTGAAGGACTAACTAGTCGATATTGGTCTATATCCGTGGACACAGAAAATATGTCTGCAGTGAGAAGAGTGCAACTGTGAGTCTATAGTGGAATGAACACACAGTTAACGAATATTGATTAATGTGGTTAATAAGTTTGACCAATTAATCTCACATCGTTGGAGCTTCTGATCTGCAGGCCCATTAGGTCCCACTGGTAGCTCATAAAGTAATTTGAGGCAACTAAGTAATAAATGTAAATTGAAAATGTTCAATTTACTAAGGGAAACAAATATAATATATATTGATATATTATTATGAGAGAAATTAATATTTGAAGAAATTCAAATACAAATTTATGGAAGTTTGAAAGAGTTCAAATAATGAATTAATTAATTTAAGGCCTAAAATGTGTTTGGGCAAATTAATTAATTCTAGGCCGGAAATTAAATATGTGATATTTAATTGGTGGTTAATTAATTAAAGAATTCATTAACCGGGAATTAATCAATTATGGAAATAATTAATCACTTAAGGAAGTGATTAATCATTTATCGAAATGATCTAATCACTTATGGAAGTAATTAGTCATTTGTGGAAAAGATTAATCAATTATGGAATTGATTGATCATGATTGATTAATTAAGGAATAAGATTGAATCAATTTTGGAAAAGATTGATTTAATTGAATATTTTATTCATGGCCTCTCTTCTATAAATAGAACACTAGACCTAATTGGTCCAGGACACTTGACACTTTGCTCTTGCTCTTAGACTCTCAAGACAAGACCTAGAATTCTCTCTAGCCTCCCTCTTAGAGAAAGACTCCCACAAGTCTTTTGCCTCCTAGACCTAGAGTCATACCAGTGTAACCTCTGTGGTTATTGTGTCATTCAAGAAGAATTTTCCAACGATCACAAGATAAAGGAGGCTGCTGCGTTTTGTTCGTTGGAGCATCGTTGGCGACGAACGGTCAAGTCTACAACGGAGGTTTGTAACGGTTCTTCCTCTTTTCTTTAGAAAAGCATGAAAATAAATTTAGATTTATTTTTAAGCATGTTTAAACTAATTTTCCAGCAACTTTAAAGAGTGTTTAAAGTTTGTTTGAGTTTTCGTAACGGTATTTTAATGTTAATTAATATACCGCGTAAGGTCCAATCGATGCGCTTCCGCTGCGTGGGGACTTTTATTCCCTTCAGACGATGATAGCGGCGATTCCTGCGTCGGAAATGCGGGAGGGAGGTCCCTCCCTTCCTCCCCATTACATTCTGCGTTTTTTTTTTAAAAAAAAAACAGAAGAAGGAAGGAAGAAAAGAAGGGAAAGAGAAGAGAAGATAAAAAAAAAATGTCGCCGGTCGTCAGGGGCCGGCGACGGGCGGCGGCTGGCTGTCTCCGGCCACCGGTGGTTGAAGAAGTAGAAGACGAAGATGATGAATTAGTAGAGGAAGAAGAAGAGGAGGAAGGGAGAGAGGGAAAAAGAAATAAAAATAATAATAATAAATATTTTTTATTTAATTTATTACTATTTTATTTAAAAAAATTAGAAAAATAATTTTTTTATTAAAATAATAGTGTCACGTCAGCAACTGTTAAGATTTAACAGAAAAATTGACGACATGGACCAAAATGCTTCTTATCTCAAACCTCAGGGGTATTTTTGTTGAGTTTGAAAACTCAGGGACCAAACTGTCATTTAACCCAAACCTCAGGAACCAAAAGTGTATTTTTCCCTTTTTGTTTTGTTATTGTCATTTCACCTATTAGTGAGTTTTGTATTCAACTTCATGTGATTTATGCTTAAAAAAAAAAAGAAAAAGAAAAGAAGAAGAATTGTTGAGCCTTTCAAATTCCTGTCGAATGGGGAAGGATGGTGAAGATTTGATTTTCAATTACGAGATGTCTCTATATCCAAGTTATATGCATAATTCAATATATACAATTTGGGATTCTCCATACCAGGTATTTTCTCTAACTATGTTCAAAATTTTCATATTTTTTTGTTTCAATGTTTGCATTTTTAAGATATTTTAATTCTTATTTTTCAGAAGAGCCATTATTTTAAAGAAAATTTCAAACAGATTTTGTCTACTTATTTGAATCCAAGATTTTGTTTAACTACTCTATAAATATTTTTCAGAAGAGCCTAGATTTCAAACCAATTTTGTTTACTTGATTTGAATCCAAGATTTTATTTAATTACCCCTTAAATCTTAATTGTGGGGTATGTATTTTTTCATTATAGAGTATTTTGGTAGGTTGTTAATTGGAGAATTGCGATGGGTAGCAAAAAATATTAAGATATTTGCAAATTTAGCTATATTTTTTGAGGTTTGCAAATATAGCAAATTTTTTAAAATCTGATTTCTGTTTTTTTTTATTATTTCAGTTTTACCCTTGTTGGTATATCAACTTGTATATTAGTAGTATATAGAGTATATCAATTAACTGATATACCAAATTTGATATACTCGAATGAATACAATGTATTCCTAATATACTAATGATATACCTAATATATACTTGATTTAATTAACATAAATATATGAATGTTGATATACCAATGATATACTTGATATATTACTTTTATTATGTTCCATTTTTTCGGTTGTGTTATTTACCCATTTTAAACGAAATGCTTGTCTTTTATAATATAAATGTCTGTCTTCTATTCCTATTACGAATTGATATACCTCATTTGTTGTATTACTCAAATAATTAATAATATTGATATACCCCGATTATGAATAGCTAAATACATAGATTTGTTATTTAAAAAAAATCGTTGATATATATTTTTAACTGTTGGTGTATTATGAAGGTCGTAAAATGTAAAATTTGTTATAAACATATCAATAAGATGTAATTTTAAGTATACCATTAGTGTATTAGTAATATATCAATACTCACTAAAAAATGTAATTTCAAATATATCATTAGTGTATCAGTAGTGTATTATTAAAATCATATATAGTATATTGATGATATATTTGCCAACATGAGCATAACTCAACTAACACAAGACATACACATCTAACGAAGAGGTTAGAGGTTTAAATCTCCTACCATAGATATTGTCCCAAAGTAAAGTTAATATATATAATTATTTATTAATGAAGTATATAAAAGACATCTAAACTAATGAAAGTTGATGCATATACTTCGTGAATGAAGATTCACGAAATATACATATGATCTACTATATATTAAAGCAGTTGATTGATATACCAAATGAGTATATCAATTACACTAAACAAATGAATGATGTACTTGATATACGACAAATAACACCATTGATATACTTTTTAAACATTCAATTTCCAGCGTGTTTTTTAAGGGTTTTTTTTTTTACTTTTCAACTTTAATGTTTAGATTTGACCCACTTTTTTTGCTATATTTGCAACATTACAAAACTGATGACATGGTTGCAAATTCCATTTTTATTTTTTCTATTCTTGCAACTGCCCCTTGTTAATTTTGATTTTTTAATTCAGAAAATTAATTTGGCCATTTATCTAAATAATAAGGTCAGTTGCTATATTTCAAAACAATTTTTTTTTATTTTGTCTATTATTGTCGTTAACACTATGAAAATAGGAAATATCTATTGGCTAAGTACACCGTGTATCTTTGGAAAAATACCCAAATCGATTTTTTCAATTAAAAATGGCTAAATCGTCTTTTAATCACATTTACATGCTAAACATTTTTCCAATTATACCCTTTAGTCAATTTCTCGTCCACGCCTATATTTCATGAATCAACCTTTAGTCAATTTCTCGTCCACACCTATATTTCATGAATCAAGGAATTTGTTAGATTTACATGTCGTGCCTATCTTATCTCCCATGTATCAAAGTTCAAATTCAAATTTTGAAATCGGGAAGATTAAACAAAATTTAATATTTCCATTTTCAATTTTAGATAAGATTTTTAGTTTTTAATTATATAAATTTCATCTTCATTGATTTTTCAATCATTATCAACATCGATCGGTTTGTTGGTCTTCACTTCTTTCCAAGATCGTAATAGCTATTATGTTGGATTTTATGCCCTAAAACTCATAGATAGTAAATGTAAACATTTTGATATTATCAATAATATGTTATTGAGAATATTCAATAAAGTGTTGTTGAGTGTGTTGTATTAGATTTGCATTAAATAACCCTAAATCCAATAAATTAACATCCTAGGTTAGTTATTGAGAATATTCAATAAAGTGTTGTTGAATGTATTGTAAACATTTTGATATTATCAATAATATGTTATTGAGAATATTCAATAAACTAACACCCTAGATCGTAATAGCTATTAGATTTACACACTATAAAGTAAAATCAAAATTCAAAGTTTAGTAATGTAGATATGATCTTTATAAAATTTTCGAATTCCAACATGTTTAAGAATCATATTTGTAATTTAACATGAAAAAAGAATTATTTTGCATGAAGCGTTTGTTTAAAAATCAAAAAAGTAAAATAACGTTTTTTCTTTTAATTCTGCAAAAGAACAAGAACTAAGTTAAATGTAAAATAAATTATGGAATATGCATACTAAGTAAACATATTTGTGAGGATATGTACTACAAACAAACTTAGATGAAAAATAGATATATGAAGTCATGTTAACATCTCTTAAACGGTAGATTAGTTGAAGTTGGAATGATTGGTTTCTAAGAATTAGAGAAAAAAAAAAAAATCAAAATTAGGAAGTGTTCGACCATATTTCTTGCATTCATTTCATCATATTTGTGCATAAAGCGTTTTCTAAATGAGATTGTTCTTGTGACTAAATTTATGTTCAAAAGTTCTCCCCCTAGACATCAAACTTATTGAAATACTTTGAAAGAATAATGATATTATTATGAACAATTTGGAATGGGATGAATATAAATATAACTTAAAATATCAATTATACAACTGATGGAAACAAATATTTATCACTTATTTTCATACAATGTTTTAATGTCATGAATCTAACTTTTTTTTTTTTTTTTTAATCAAAATTGTGCCTTAAAGAAAAAATGGTAAAACATACTCAAAATCTCAATTTTACAATTGATGGAAAGAACATTTTTATTAATTCAATTTGGAAAAATTGTAAAAAAAAAAATTAAATAAGTAAATAAAAAAAAAAGGTAACATAAACTCAGAAGACTTCATAACTCCAGACTTAACAATTATGTACTCCAAACCCAGACTTTCTAACTCCAGACTTAACAACTTTGCACTCTAAACACAGACTTCACAACTCATCAGACTTCAATTTTACTTACTCTGTCTTGTCTTTTCCATCATTTCCTCTCTACTGTTTAGAGATAGTAAAGAGTAGTTCAACTACTCATTGTTTTGTCTTTTCATTTATTTATTTCGTTCTTTATTCTCTTCTCTATATAAGTTCTGTATTGGCCATTTTTTGATGTATTGACGGAATGTGAAAAAGAGCTCACCAAGTAATTATCTCATCTTTCTTTTGAGAGTGATTTTGAAATTGTTAAAATCATTTTTTTCATATTCAAAATCACTCTAAAACAAGTTTTTAATAATTCAAAGTCAATTTTGATGATATGAAAATCATGTTTAAAAGATTAAAATCAAACATGAAACTGATTTTGAATGACTAAAGGTATGTTTCGGGGTGATTTTGAACGTAACAAAATGATTTTTGCCATTTTAAAATCACTCAAAAAAAAAAAAAAAAATCCTCGACCCTCCAAAACTACCCTTGTCCATTCTCTCATTCTCAAGACCCCTGACCCAGTGCATGTTACTCCACACTCAGGCACAATGGAGGTGAGATGTGGAACTCAATCAGTTGGCACTCCTGCATTTACAAACCTGCTGAACCAAGCTTCCTCAATCAAGTTGGACCCCAACCAATTTAGCATTGCTCAAGAACTTTGGGCAGCTTTGCAGGAGTTTTATAGAGTGCAAGCTACCTCTCAGAAGGATTATCCCAAGAAAATGATCGAGAGAAAAGGGAGTATGAAAATGGGTGATTATTTTAGTTTAATGAAAGGTTACTCTGATAATTTGTATTTGGTAGGTTCTCCTGCGGATCCCAAGGATCTTATCTCATATGTAATTGTTGTAATTCAAAACAAAGAGATGACTTGGAATGAAGTGCAATCTCAACTTCAAACTTTTGAAAAAAGGCAAGAGCAACTCCAAGCTCTCAAGGGAATGATATCCATTAATCAACTTTTCAAATGTTTAATGACTGGTTTTGTGTTGTTAAAGACAAGGTCATGAGTAAGGTACTTTTGGAAGGGAGTCTTAGGGTGTGTTTGGCTTAACTTTTCAAGTGTTTAATTTTGAAAAAAAAAAAATTTAGTGTTTGGCAACCACTAAAAATGACTTATTAGAAAATGAGATTGAGAAATAAATCATTTTGAGAGAAACATTCGAAACCAACTTTTTAAAGAAGTTTTTAAGTATGCAATAACTTGTGTATAAAACACACTTATGAGGAAATGTAACCAAACAGACGAGTGTTTAAATTCTAAACAATTTTTGTACAAAATGTTTTTTTTTTTAAGATTGCATTCTTGACAAACATCTAAATTAAAATGTATTCCAAACGAACCCATAAGGATGGAGTGTATCAGATCCCATCGTTGGCAGCCTCTTCTCATAGTCTAGCTCAAGAAGGGTGTGTTTGGTTTAATTTTTCAAGTGTTTAATTTTGAAAAAAAAAATCATTTTGAAAAAATTTCTAATGTTTGGCAACCACTAAAAATCACTTATTAGAAAATGAGATTGATAAATAAATCATTTTAAGAGAAACACTTGAAGCCAACTTTTTTAAAAATAGTCTTTAGTATACAATAACTTGTGTATAAAAACATCTATGAGGAAATGCAACCAAACATATGGATGTTTAAATTATAAACAATTTTTATACAAATTTTTTTGGGTAAAATACCTTTTTGGTCCCTCATGTTTTAGGTTCGTTTCCAATAGGTCCCTAGGTTTCAAAATCGAACAATCAAGTCCTCACTATTTCGAAAATAGTTCAATTTAGTCCCTCCACCGTTAATTTTTTTAACGCCGCTGACGTGGCAGTTAAAAATATTAAAATATTGATTTTTAAAATAAAATAATAATTAATTTTTAAATGATTTAAAAAAAAAAGAAAAAAAAGCAATCTCTTTCTCTCTCCTTCCCCACCCACGATTCCCCTCCCCCTTCCTTCTCTTTCCCCTTCCCCTCCCCCTTCCTTCTCTTCCCCCTTCCCCTTCCCCTCCTTGCCGCCGACGATCACCATCGCCGCCTTCTTCATCTTCTCCCCAGTGGCCCTTCATTTCTCTTCTATTCTCTCTCCCCGATTCCCCCCTTCTTTTCTCTTCTCTTCTTCTCCCTCTCCCTCCTCTTCTCTCCTTTCCTCCCCGATTCCCCCTTCTTTTCACCTTATGGAACTGCAATCTATGGCGGGAGAATAGGATGCGCGACGTGGTGGGCGAGGTTGCTGAGTAAGGCGAAGCAGCCGCCGTGGAAGAAGACGATGATGGGGAGCGAGGCGGCGTGGATGGGCTTGACGGGATTTGGGGCGAATTTGAAATCGAAGAGGCGGAAGAGGCGGCGGTTGACAGTGCTGTTGGGGAGAGTGGCGAGGTCACCGCAGACGGAGGAGATGGAAATTAAGAGGCGGGTTTTCAAGGGAGAGAGGGGGATTAGAGGGCGGTGGACGGCGGCGGAGAATGGAGAGGGTCTTGCTTGGTGGGGGTGGGTTCGATTTCGAAGAAGAAGGAGAGAAGGAGAAAAAGGTGGTGGCGGAGGGCGGCGGCGGCGGTTGGGGAGGAGGGTTTCATCGAAGAAGAAGATGAATCGATGGAGGGAGGGATTCGGTGGTGAAGAGAAGATGGATCGATCGAGAGAGGAGAGAGAGAGTTTATTTTTTTATTTTATTATTATTTTCAATTTTTAATTATTTAATTATTTATTTTTAATTTAAAAATATTATTTAATTTTTTTAAACGTGCCACGTCAGCACTGTTAACTGCCACGTCAGCCGCGTTAAAAAAATTAACGGTGGAGGGACTAAATTGAATTATTTCTGAAACAGTGGGGACTTGATTGTTCGATTTTGAAACCGAGGGACCTATTGGAAACGAACCTAAAACATGAGGGACCAAAAAGGTATTTTACCCAATTTTTTTTTAAAAAATGCATTCTTGAAAAATATTTAAATTATAATGTATTCCAAACGGACCCGAAGTCTCAAAGAAGAAGAAGTTTGATTTTGTGGCTTGTGTCTAGCCTGTCAAGAAAGAACTAGGATGATCCTTTGTTGTTAAACTTCTCTTGGTAGTCATCTTATTTTTATTGTTCAAAGAGTGTATGGCACAATAGGCTTGGTCATCTAGTTACTAGAATATTAAATTAGTTGTTGACTTCTTGTAACTTGAAAACTAAAATAAATGAGAAATTGTCCTTTTGTGAGGCTTGTCAGTTTGGAAAATCTCATAGACTACCTTTCTCTAACTCAGTTTGGGAAATCTCATAGACTACCTTTCTCTAACTCTAATTCTCGTGCAAACAAACCTCTTCAAGCTTATTCATACAGACTTATGGGCTTGCACCAATTACTTCATCAAATGATTACCAATACTATATTAGATTTCTTGATGACTACTCGAGGTTTACATGGATTTTTACTTCGAAATGCAAAAGTGATGCAATTATAGTCTTTAAGCAGTTTAAACAACAAGTTGAAAATTTATATGAATGCAAGATTAAAACAGTGAGATGTGATAAAGGAGGTGAATTTAAACCACCGTTGCAATTCTTATGAGAATCATATTCATGTTCAGTTGGCATGTCCTTATACCTCAACTCAAAATGGCCAAGTAGAAAGAAAACACATACATATTGAAAAAACAGGCCTTGTGCCCTTTTAGCCTACGCAAAGATGTCGTTGGTTTATTGGTTTAAACAACAAGATTAAAACAATGAGATGTGATGAAGGTGGTGAATTTAAACCACTGTTACAATTTTTCTGAGAATGGTATTCATGTTCAATTGGCATGTCCTTATACCTCAGCTCAAAATGGCCAAGTAGAAACAAAACACAGACATATTATAGAAACATGTCTTGCCCTTTTAGCCCAAGAAAAGATGTCGTTGGTTTATTGGTGGGATGCTTTTCACGTCACAGTTTACTTGATTAATTGAATGCATATTGTTGTCTTAGAAGGAAAGGTGCCTTCTACTCTTCTTTCTAATGAGTAGCCTGATTACAATAGCTTGAGAGTTTTTGGTTCAGCTTGCTACCCTTGTCTCAGATCATATCAACAAAAACAAATTTGATTTTCATACTACTTGATGTGTGTTGGTTATAGCAACAATCATAGAGGGTATCGTTGTCTTAGCTCCACCGACCGAGTTTATGTATCAAGACATGTCTGTTTTAATGAGGAGAATTTTCATTTTGGTGATAACTTTATGTAGCAGCAATACTCTAGCAATCATCATACCGAGGCTATTTTGTCGTGGCTCCAATTCAACACCCCTCCCATTGATTGGTCCTTGACTGAGCCTCCCCATTTTGCTGTTGCATCTTCAGTTTCTGCTTGGAAACAAGCTATGGATGACAAATTTGTGCCTTAATTCGCAATCAGACTTGGAGCTTGCAGCTCCTCAACAAAATCTAATTGGCAACAAATGAGTGTATAAACTTAAACGCCATGTTGATGGCACCATTCATCACTACAAAGCTCGGTTAGTTGCCAAAGGTTTCTCTCAAACTTCCGACATTGACTTTCATGAGACCTATAGTTCCGCTATTAAATCAGTCTCTATTCGCCTTATTCTTACTCTAGCAACCACTTAACATTGGCTGGTTCAACAACTCGATGTGAATAATGCTTTTCTCAATGGATCTCTCAATGAGATTTTAAATATGTGGCAACCACAAGAATATGTTGATCCTTCTGATAGCTCACAAAATGAGCAATTTTTCCCTATATTAATTAGTTAGTATTTGAGATTAATTTGGCCAAATTCATACATTTTATGCTTGTTTTTATAGGAAATCAAATCTTGGGATAAATTGGAGCAATTGGAAGTTGTTCGAGTATTCGGGACCTAAAAAGAAGCAAAATAATTGAAGAAGAGTTGAAAAAAAGCCTGCAGTAGTAGCCAACATTCCCGAGAGCACAACGTCGTTTTGGGTGTCTCGACTCTGCTGCAGGTGCTTTCCTCAGCCGAAGACCCGAGGGCACAACGTCTCAACACTAGCCAATTTCCTTAATTGATGCGCGCGGCAAAGGGGAAAACGACCAAGGGGAGTTCACTTTGGAGTTTTTTAGCCTTAATCACGATTGGAGACCCTCTGGTGGGAGCTGGAGCAAGGACAAGGAGCAGGGTTCAAGACGATAGCTCGTGGAGATCGTGACGAGAACGTGCGACATCAACGAGATAGAGTTTTTCTCCTTTCTTTCCTTTTCTTTAGTGGTTGTTATGGCTTTTTCTCTTCTAGCTTATATTGTAACGAGGATCATGAGTAGCTAGACGTATTTCTTAGGGATTGATGTAGCCCTTTGAGCGTTGTTGAATTAATTCTTGGATGTTGTTTTGTTTTGAACTCATTTATTCAATTTACATTCTTAATGCCTTTAATTCACTGGCCATGAGTTAATTTTTGATTTCTCTAGTTCTTGCTCGGGAGAGAGGATTTAGTTTTAGATCTTAAATTGCATTACTAGAATAATCTTAAGATTGAGAGATTTAGGATAGTTTTAAAAATCATTAAGGAATTAGACTTAATGTCGTGCATGTGAATAAACTTAGATAGGAATATTGGGTTTTTCGTATGCATGAGAATTGTTTATGCTCGGGAGAGATAAATATGAGATTGGTTTATCCTAGATTTATGAGTCATTGCATGTTCACACATTCAAGTAGTTAATTCACAACCCCAACAGGTGAAATCAATTCCCTAAGGGGCCGTTTGGTTTAAGGTTTTATAGATGCTTGGGAATACTATGCCTGGAAATAAGATTGCTGGGAATCAAAGATAACTGTGTTTGGTTGTGCATGAGAATGTCATCAGGATTTTATATGAGAACGAATTATGTTTGTATTTATTTTTTAGAATTAATCAGATAAACTTTAGGGAAAAATACACTTTTGGTCCCTGAGGTTTGGGATAGGTTTCATTTTGGTCCCTGAGTTTTGAAACTCAACAAAATTACCCCTGAGGTTTGAGTTAAGCAACAAATTGGTCCCTGCCGTTTAAGTTCCGTGAAATCACTAACGGGGGAGATGATCTGGCGCCCATTTAAATGACATGGCATTCTGATATGGAGGCTGACGTGGCTATTTTGACATCTCATTAACTGGGTCAATATACACCGTAGGATTAACTTTAATAAACCCATCTCCACCGTAGGATTTAAAGAAATTAATCCCATCTGATTTACATAAAATACATCCATCTGCTAAATGAAATTTGAAAAACAAAAAAGAAAAGGAAGAAACCCAAATCGCTCGAGAGAAAGAACAGAAACGAACGAGGGGGAGAAGAAAACGAAGAAAGTGCTTGCTTCGAAGGTCTCTTCCTTGCGTCGAACTCCTTCGTGTTTCCCATTTTCGTTCGTCTTCTTCATCCTTCGATTAGGGTTCTTGAAATTACTTCAAATTTGAAGTTGGATGTCACGAGAAATGCAAAAGAAACTTTCGAAAATTGCAATGGACAAGTTCGATGGAAGTTCAGAGTCCGTAAGAGTCGATAATAGTGAAACTAAGAACCCAAGCTACTGTCACTATGGGTTACGAGCTCGATTAATAACTTCATGGACAAAGAGGAACCCTGGAAGAAGATTCTATGGATGTCCTAGTGGTATGTAAACTAAGAACCCTAGCTACTGTCACTAGTTTATTCATTTTTCGAATGGTTGCAATTTGTTTTAGATACTCGGCTGCTCGTCTTCTCTGTTGTGTAGGGGAATGGTTCGGGATGTGGGTTTTTTGATTGGTGTGATCCAGAAGTATCAGAACACAGCAAAGAAGTGATTAACAAACTAAGAGATGAAGTTGGTCGGTTGAAGAAGATTGCACATAACTTGCGTCGTTTGGAGTGGCTGTATCGTGTAATAATTGTAGTATTGCTGGGCATTTTAGTGATTGTATTTGGGTTTTGATTGGGAGGAACTGTAAAAATTATGGATACATGAAGGTTGTGATGATTTATTTTTGCGTTGTTGGAACGATTATCTATGTTGTAGCTATGTTGTTAATGGTACGAGATTGTGATGGAGTTTGCTTCAACATTTGTCCATCCTATCATCTCTGTTATTTACCTTCAATTGCTGACATAATTTTGGTCCCTATTGAATCTTGCCCTTTTGTTCCATATTACAGGATTTTTCACGTTTGGTCCTTGATTAATGTTGACAAATTATGAGCATGGTAGTAAAATGTATAAAAGTATGTTGTTGTAAGTTATTCACCTTCTGAGGTTTGGTACAAAAATTTAGGTTTCACAGTTTTGGTCCCTATTCAATTTTGGATCCATGTTGACACGTTCTGAGCATAAAAGTATATTGTTGTACGCTATGCACTTTTGGTCCCTATTCAATTTTGGATCAATCTGAGCATACAAGTATACTGTTGTACGTTATGTTATGCACTTTTGGTCCCTGCTTCAGCACCTTTGGTACCTGTTCACATTTGCAGCAAAATAATTTGCAACATATCCCTTTTGAACTTTCAGCCAACAACATGGTAAATGAATAAGTAACTATGAAATGTTGGAACCCTGTTTTTTTACACACATTCAACATTAATATGCACAGAAAAACAGCTCCATTGAACCCTGTTTATCTCACACTTTTTCAACACAATATGCACAGAAAAACAGCTCCATTGAACCCTGTTTTTCTCACACTTTTTCAACACAAATATGCACAAAAAAATAGCTCCATTGAACCCTGTTTTTCTCACACTTTTTCAACACAATATGCACAGAAAAATCATGTAATATGGAACAACCCTGTTTTGCTCATATCACTTTGGTACCTGTTCACACATTTGCAGCAAAAAAAATTGCAACATATCACTTTTGAACTTTCAGCCAACAACACAATAATATGCACACAACAAAAGCTCCTTTCAACCCTGTTTTTCTCACACATTTTCAGCACAATAATATGTACACAAAAAAGCTCCATTCAACCCTGTTTTTCTCACACATTTTCAGCACAATAATATGTACACAAAAAAGCTCCATTCAACATACACATTCAGCCTCACTTTCAGAATAGAACCCTATTTATTTTTTACACAATTGCATACACATTCAGCAGCTCCATTCAACCCTGTTTACATAAAAGGATCTACACAGTCATCCTCATTTTCAACAGAATACAGAATCACACTATATCATTGACATTGTTACACAATCAAAATATACTTTCAAGGGTCCCTGTTAAACAAATCAGTACATCAAAAATACACTTGGCATTCATTCATCAGGGATAATATTCAAATACATTTTCAACACCTCCAAGAGCATTGTCAAACAGTCAATAAAATGTGGAGGATACCATTTTTAAGCACTAAACAAAAAATTGCAGAAAAGTAAGCATATTACCTCCCACCCTATACAGTTTTGGTCCCAAAAAATTCCTACTAATTTGCCACCCTGTACAGCTTCCCCAAAAAATAACAGAATGCATATTTCACCCCCTTTACAGTGTTTTTGCCCAAAAATTACTACAAATTTACCACCCTATACAACATTCCAAAAAATTACAGAATGCCTAGTACATTCCCACTCCTATTACTTCCCCCCATCTCCAACCGGGTTGATGGCTTCATCATGAGATCTTGTGAAATATGTCCTTCTAGCTGGAGTACTAGATGTTTGAGTCGATGATCCAGGTTGAGACCAAAGAACTTCCACTTCCGTTGGCTCCTCCTCTTGTAATGGCTCTTCCTCCTGGAATGATTGAAACATATATTCAAACAGAGTTGGAAACACAAAAATAAACTACAAATTACACATTTGGTCCCTGTTCAGTAGAGGAATGTTACTTACAGCAGATGGAATGTTAAATCCCATGAAGGTTGTAGTTCTCCTCTTCTTTCTTTGTCTTGCCACTTCTCCTTTACACGACCGTGCATTATGGCCAACATTTTTACATTTTGAACATGTTACTGTAGATGCTTGTCTTCTCACAGGTTGTGAAGGTCTAGGTTCACTTGCATCTCTCCTTCGTTGCCTTCTTGGTCGTCCTGGTGGTCGTTTAAGTACAGGTGGTTGTAGCGGGTCTGCCGTAGTTTTTTCCCAAAGATTTGACCCATTCACAGGTTTGAGGAAGCTCGAGTATGTCTTTATCAATGTCTCCTTATGGTAAAACGTGTCCACATAATCTTCAGGCTTATGTTTCTTAAAATAAATACATTGGATTGCATGGACACATGGGATTCCAGTCAAGTCCCACTTTCGACAACTACATATTCTCTTCTCCAAATCTACTACGAATTGAGCAACCCCCACCTCAACCTCAAACAACAGGTTTCCAGACCATACAGGTGTTGCAGTGCCAGAACGTTTCTTTTCCTTTTCTAGCTTACTCTTAATCTTCGGCCCTAAATTTCCTTCTAGTCTACTGTAAATTTCAAACTTCTTTGTGATCCTAGTCATTACAAGCTTGCGAATCATTTCTAACATTTGTATTATAGGCTTGTCTCGTGCTTGAGTGATAAAAGCATTAAATGACTCACTATTGTTGTTTAGAAGGAGGTCAGACTTACAGCTAGTTAGGAAAGAGTGTCGTGCCCAATACTTGGAAGGTATGTTCTTGACATATTGAAAGGCATTGACATCAAGTTTCCCCAACTCGTCCATAGCTCCATCGAACTCAGATTTTGTTGTTGCTTGGGCAGCTTTCCAAAACCAATTCTTCAATGCCAATCCTTTGAATTGCTTCTGGAAATTGGCATACAAATGTCTTACACAAAATCGATGATCAACCCCTGGAAACACATCATTGAAGGTGGGTACCAATCCCTGCACCACAAACATTATAGGTAAATTCATACACTGGCACAAGAAGTGAGACATCCAAACCAGCCCAATAAATGAGACATTCAAAGCAAACCAACAAAAAGGTAACCTTTCACAGCAAACCAACACAATAATTATCCTTGTACATAACTAACAAAATTTTAGAAGCTTTAAGAGCAAAACAACACAAAAAAATAGAACAGAACAAACCTTTTGTTGGTCAGACATGAATGTATATCCTTTGACAGAAAAAGATCCTATGTCACTCTCGAGCAGACGAAGAAACCATGTCCAACTAGTCTTTGTTTCTGCTTCAACTATAGCCCATGCTATAGGGTAGATGCCGTCATTCCCATCCATTCCAACTGCAGACATAAGATGTCCTTGACATGGACCTTTCAAGTGACATGCATCCAACGAAATGAATGGTCTACATCCGACTAGAAACCCATCCTTGCACCCCTTAAAGAAAATGTAGAGGCGTCTACATATAGGATTACTGTCCTCATGCACCCGATCACACAAAATTTTCACAGATGAACCTTCATTTGACCTTCGAAGTTCAGCACAATAATCCCACAACCGTTGGTATTGTGCAAGAATGGTCCCATTAATCTGTTTAACCGCTTTCTTTCTAGCCCTATACGCTTGGCTCTTCGAAAGTTGACAATTAAGATCGGTCTTCACTGTCTCAATAATATCAACCAACCTCCAATCCGGTTGTTGTCTAAACCTTGATAGGTATCTTCGAGCAATCCATGAAGATTTCAAGTTTCGGTTGGTGAACTCCCTACTACAACTATGCTCGCTTTTGTAGGTCTTTACCTGAAAAGTGGCCTCCCCCTTAGCCACACTAGCATGTAGTCTCCAAGTACATCCTCCATCACAAGTAGCTGTGACCCGTTGCTTGTCATTCTTTATCAATCGAATACTGTACCCACCTCTGACTGCATACTCTTTTATAGCATCTTTCATTACGTTAGAAGTGCTAAACTTCATTCCGATAACAAATTCAATCCTTCCCATATCTGTGTCTTCTCTAAACTCAGGATCAACATTCACTCTTCTTCCACTTGAATTTACTGGAGAATTCAAATCACTCGATGATCGATAATCCGATTCCGCATCTACGTCAATAGAAATGTGTGCATCGAATGGTTCATTCGCCTCCACAGAACCCTCATCGCTAGAATCTTCTCCTTCTTCATAATCATCTTCAGAGTCACATTCGACATTGCCAGATTGAACTTCATTCTCTTCACAAGTCTCATTTGTACTTGTACCCCCGACATCTTTGTCGCTATCATCGTGACCATCATCTTCTGACTCATCTCCATCCCATTCTTCATCACAATACTCAAATGGGTCTTCCTCTACAACTTCCAGATGGTTTTGGTCAGTGCCTTCCATAGATGCTATTTCTTCCTTATCACTTCCATCCACATGTTTTTCCATTTCCTTCTCAACCATATAATCCATTTCTTCCTTGTCAGTTCCTTCCACATTTTTTGTCATTTCCCTTTGAGAAATAGAATTTATTCCTTCCATGTCAATTCCTTCCTTATTAAGGGACTCTACACTCGCTTCCTCAGGGTACAACTCCAGAAACAGTGGTTTAACCTCAGCGATAGGTATCGTAAAATCTATAATTTCTCTATTCGGGTTGTGCTCCACATACATATGGATCATCCTATCCTCTGGGAGCATCTCAACCATATCCAAAATATCGTCATCGGACAGAATCCCCTTATATCCTGTACTCAATGTTTTCCCTGGCACCACGTAACCAAACCAAGCAGCATTACATACACCTAGGTATGTTGTGAGGACAGATAAATCTAGGATCGTCAGGCCACTGGGTTCTACGTCTTTCACCACAGATACCTTTCCCCCAAAATACTCAACCCTAGGACTATATTGTATTCTCCCATTGTAGTGAAATGTAATGGTGAAACGCCTAGACCTGCATGTTGAATGTTCGAGAAATCGAGCTCAATCTAAGGAAACACTAGAAACCGAAGAGAAAAAAAGTGAAAACTTTTTGAAACTTTTGAAACTTACATTTCACCAACGAGCTTCACCTCCAAAAACAAATTTTGCCTGTAGCTTCGTTTACGTCAACCTCCTGGTCTTGCTTCCGCCCTTCTGTTCGCACAAAAAAAAAACCCTAAATGTAAAAAAAAATCGTGTCTTCGTCTTCAAATCGAACGACATTCAGAATCACCCAAGCAAGCAAGAGAGAACAAGTTTTCAGCTTTTAGTTACCTTCGAAGCAAGCACTTTCTTCGTTTTCTTCTCCCCCTCGTTCGTTTCTGTTCTTTCTCTCGAGCGATTTGGGTTTCTTCCTTTTCTTTTTTGTTTTTCAAATTTCATTTAGCAGATGGATGTATTTTATGTAAATCAGATGGGATTAATTTCTTTAAATCCTACGGTGGAGATGAGTTTATTAAAGTTAATCCTACGGTGTATATTGACCCAGTTAATGAGATATCAAAATAGCCACGTCAGCCTCCATATCAGAATGCCATGTCATTTAAATGGGCGCCAGATCATCTCCCCCGTTAGTGATTTCACGGAACTTAAACGGCAGGGACCAATTTGTTGCTTAACTCAAACCTCAGGGGTAATTTTGTTGAGTTTGAAAACTCAGGGACCAAAATGAAACCTATCCCAAACCTCAGGGACCAAAAGTGTATTTTTCCCTAAACTTTATGTAATTTTAATAAATTAATCAATAAAATAATCAAAATTAATTCAAACTATTAATAAAAATTAATGAATTAATAATCATGAAATAATTTTAATTGGATAAACTATGTTAATTTGACTAATTAAAATTATTTAATTAATTTTTTTTAATAAATATCCTTAACTACAATAATTTTATATATTTGTATCCATAAAAATTAATTAGATAAATATTTTAATAATAATATGATTATTTATTTATTATAAAGAAATCCAAAAAAAAATAATTAATTGATTGTAAATAATCAATAAGTAATTAATTATAATTATTGAAAAATGAATGTTTATACTAAAATCATTTAAATAATTTTAATTCGATAATTAAATATATTTTCGATAATGTTAACTAATTAATTATAATTTTAGTAAATATGTAATTACACCCCTTAATAAATTTGGACAAAGTATTTGTTTTAAAAAAATGAAATTCTTGACAAATTATTATTTAATCTAATTAAATAATTTATTATATTATTTTTTAATTTAGTATCCATTAGTTAATAAA
This sequence comes from Luffa aegyptiaca, assembly GCA_017139565.1. Lineage (NCBI taxonomy): Eukaryota > Viridiplantae > Streptophyta > Magnoliopsida > Cucurbitales > Cucurbitaceae > Luffa > Luffa aegyptiaca. The sequence goes on along the minus strand of CM029406.1, from coordinate 16,990,792 downwards.
ATTGCATATAAAAAAAAAAAGAAAAAAGACGGGCAAAGAGAAAACTCATGCTTTTGCAAGGGCATAAAAAGCTCTTGCTTATGGGCATAAATGATGCCTAGGAATCCTTTATTTCCTGGGTCCACCACAAAAACCTTGAAACAAACAAGGGTATCAGAAACCTTTGCCCATTCCCATCTCCAAAACTCTTGCACCAAACGACCCCTAAGGGTTTTCTCCAAATGAGTATGCATCCCTTTAGATTTTGTTGTTTGATTTATCATTCTTACTAAGTTTGGATCTCTAAATAAAATTGAACAAGATTAATCACGTTAGTTAATTGACTATAACACCAATACAGAGGACGACACTCGTTTATAACGCAACACTATATTAAAACTTGACCCATACACTTGCAGTAAGCGAATTTTGCAAGAAACTTCTCACCCACACTATGTTTGTCGCCTTAAGAAGACTCTATGGCCTCAAGCAACCTCCCCAAACCTGGTATGATCGCCTTCGCACTACTCTTCTAACATGGCAGTTCTCTTAGTTTCAACACCTGAATTGGTGGTTGTATCCCTTAGTGTTTATCCCTTACTTAGCTTCCAGACTTGAAACTAAAACCAAGCAAAAGTAGGGGTGACAATAAATTAAAAAAAAAAAAAAACGAGGCCAAAGTCAATTAAAATAAAATTGGAACCAACTTGTTCAATTTTAAACAGAAACTGAAGAAACTATCAATTTTTTGAGTTTAGTTCTATGATCGATTTCAACCAAAACTTAACTGAATTGAACCTTCACACCCTTAATTCTAATGATTCTAACAGAGTATAAATGAGAAGTTTTAAGAATGGTATGTTTATGTTTAAAAAAAAAAAAAAGGGAAAGGTGGGTTTTTATACCCGGTCAAAGAGGGAGGAAAAAGGGGGGGAATTTTCATGTTTTCCCCCCAAAGTTTCGGTCAAATGGGTTTTTAAAAAAATAAAAAAAATATCTCCCCGATATCTCCCTCGTTTCTCAGCTCTCTCTCTCGTCTGTAGCCGCACGTCGCCGCCTCCTCTCCTCCGGTCACCGCCAGCCGTACGTCGTCGTCTCCTCCTTGCTCGGATCGTCGCCGTCGTCACCCTTTCCATCTCTCTCAGCAATCTTTCTCCACCGCTGCTCACGAACTGCACGTCGCCGTCTGAAGCCACCGCCGTTGCCGCACGAACCCGCCAGCACCCGAGCAGCAACGCACCAATATCTGCAACCCGCGAGCCAGTAGAAGACCAGTTGTCGCATTCCCTTCTTCGTCCAGCGCACATGGGGGTTCATTTACGATGATTTCGACTCGAGGTAGGGTGTGGGAAGCGTTCAATCAACTCAAGTCAGCGTGGGTTAGTCGGACAATAGGCGTTCTTGCAATTTTCTGGCGATTCGAGCGATGGGTAATTAATCCTCCGTGATTTTAAGCGAATTCGGCTATGGGTAAGTGAGATCCAAAGCATTTTTTTTGTTGATTGTGTGTTTAATCGAATGCCCATTGACATTGGTTTCCAATTTTAAGGTACCCATTGAGATTAGAGCTCCAATCGTCGAAATTTGGATCGAATTAGAACCCGGACAGCAAGCTCAACTAGGAGTTTGGGTAAGTTTTTTGGCGTTGAGTTGTCCCCAAATTATTTGACCTTTGGTTGAATGCTCAGTTTACATCCTAATTGGTTTTGGAAACTTATTTTTGGTGTAGTTTTGCCTAAGGCCTTGAAGTTAAGCAATGTGATTAAATAATCCTCAAGCTTTCTGTAAGTAACCTTACTACTTGGAAAGCCTTGGCTAGGCTAGGCTATTTATTATGAATTGTTACATGCTTTGAATAGTATAGAACAGGAGACATCGATTATGTATGGTTGGAATATGGAATGTTGGATATTGTGTGTTCTGGCGATACTAAATCTTCTGGTTATGCGTGTGTTCGTCTATATTAAATGCTCTAAATGTTTTGTGTTGGTAAGTATAGAATATTCTGCTTGGGTAAACCTTGAATGCTCTGAATGCTTTATGTTGGGTAAGATAGGATGTTCTATATGGTTGGGTTGTGGATGCGAGACCTGACTCGCTTTGTTTTGTGGAAGTTCGGAGTCTATTCTATTGATCGGAAGTGTTGTGGAAGTTTGTAGTTGGGCAGTTTTGAATATAGAAGCGTATTCTCTTGTTTACAGGTGATAAGAAATTTGGGGACAGCTATACGTATGTCGTTATGCTGCCGAATTTTCGGTAGCATTACAGGGAATAACGAGGCTAAGTTTCGTGATATCACTTGGATTACGATGTGCTAATCAATATTGGCTACTGGTTGTTTAAAATATGCATATGCCTTTTCTACTTAGTGTTTTGGATGTTGGTTATGATATCTATGCTTGAATGAGATGAAAGGCGAGGTAGTTAGAACATGTTAGATTAGCCCTTCAGAAACCTTTGTGGGAAAGAAACTTGATGGTTAAGTTGCAAGTTAAACTTGCTAATAGGGGCCCTAATACGAAATGAGGATAGGTTACTTATCCTAGTAGGGACTGTGGCAATTAAACACCTAGGATTGAGATGTTTATAGACTGAGATGAGGAGCTAAATGGGCGGGACTCGGCTTCGCAGACTAGGTGCCATCTACTATCTGTGGAAGTAAAGTCCCAACTAAAAACCCATGGACGCCCCACCAGCGAGTTGGTAGTTAGAGTGCTATGCACACATAGGTGCCTTGATGGGTGAGACTTGGCTCCACTGACTGGTGCCTTCTACCATCAGTAGGAGTAGAGATCTCCCACAATTCCCACTTGTGCACCTCCAGTGAGTTGGTAAGCATGCGACAGGTTGGTTAATTGTCCACGTGACCCATACGACATAATAAATGAAATGAAAAGAAATGAGATGACTATTAGGCCCTTAGTAGCAACTAACCACAAGCTATCCATGTAATGCATGTAGATCCCCTCCCAACAGTATCGTTACTTACTGAGTCTTTGTAATACTCATTCTTTTCAAAATGTTTCCTTTCAGGTATGAGCAAGGACATACAGAGCGCGTGGCGGATTGTTGTTGACGAGCCATGGAAAACATATGATTATGACTTCCGCGTAGTCCAGTTTTTCCTATTTATTTTGTTTCCTTTATTTCAGTTTTGTAAATGGTGTTTCTTAAGGTTTTAAATATGTTTTTGTGTTGTCCTTAGGAAACCTTGTTTTAATGAAGTTTTTGCAAGTTTTCTTGTCTTACTTGGGATCCCAGGCCGAAAGGCTTCCTTTACTTTAAAATCTCAAATGTTTTGTATTAATGCTTATTTCAAAATAAGCTTTCTCCTAAAAGTAATTCGGCATGTATGTGGTAACGACCCTAGGAATTAGTAATGAGAAGTGGGGTCGTTACATTTTCATTTGTCATTTTTCTTTTTCTTTCTTTAACAACCTTTTCTCCTTTTCAATTTTTGAAAAAATATATGTATCTTGCATATCAATTTTAACAGATGTTTTGTTGTCAATAATAATAATAATAATAATAACTAATGTGTTCACCATTGAACTTTTTTTTAAAAAAAAAATAAAAGTTTAATAGTATTAAAAAATATAATAAAAATATTATTTTTGACATTTTTTACATTTAAAAATTAAAATAAATATTTTGTAGAATTAGAGATGTAACATAATAATTTTTTAATGTTCTATTTTTTTTTTAATTATTTTTCATGTAAAATTATTTTTCATTTAGAGATAAGGATAAAATCAAACCCACTGAACAAGAAACAATTAACAACATATTTTTATATCTTCTTTTTTCCTTTTTAAAATAAAAAAAAAAAAAAAAAAAAGAAAAGGAAAAAAAAAAGGTAAGAAAAGAGAGAAACATGAAACAAAAACTTCACAAAACGAGTTTGTTTAAGATAAAATGCAAGTAAACATTACTACAAATTTCATACTCATTACACAAATATTGATCGACTTTTGTTTCAAATCTCTCCGATTCTCGTTTCGAAGCAATCAGCAATTTTGTAGATTTATATACACATCTGTATCACTCTAAATTTTCCAAAACCGACGTTCTTTTGACACCATCAGCTAATATGCAAAACAACTAAACAGAACAAGGCTGAGAACGACAGACTGGATATTGAACATTCAAAACACCAAGTCATCTACCAAAATCCAAGAGTGAGCTATATGAAGAAGACTGGTTAGAAAAAATATCTGAACTTTGTGACAATCAGCAGAAGAACGAACTTGTTATTTGATCAGGTAACTGATGGCGGGTTATCGGCGATGATGGCCAAAGATGAGGGCGGCTCTTGACGTAGTTCCTTCACAACAGCAGCTAGTGCATCAGGGTTCATTCCCATGTCACAAAGAGCAATAAGGACAGAGAGGGTGTGGCGATCAATCCCAGTATTGAGTATGTTAGACATATGAAATGCAAGGTCAAGCGACTCCCGAGCGGTTCGTGCAGCCTCTGGATCCATGTAGAGGACCTGAAGAAAAGAATAAAATTACATATTCATAAGTCTTGAGTTTTTATCTCTTTATTCTTAATAGTGATAAAAAGGGAGGGGCTGAGATTCTAACCCAAATTACCACTAAAGCTCTCATTTCAATTATGAGTTTGCAAATTGACACAAGATATAACAAATGACTATCAACATTAATTACAGACGAAATGACATTCTAGAAATTTGAACGTAGCACCTCCTACATTTATACCATATCATATCACTACTATATCAAAAGGGCCTAAGTTAATAGGTTATGGTATAGTTAACGTGACCACAGTAAAAGGAAATCCCTCAGAGCCCAAGGCCAAACCAAGGTGCAACGTTCATTCAAAGGAAATCATTGTTAATCAAAAACAGCCTACTACATTTGGTTGCCAAGAAAACTCGTAGGAAATTAAATCCTAGGTAGGTAGTCATCATGGATTGAACCCATTCCTTCTAAGTCCTTCATTTTTTATATGGTTCATATTGACCACTAGGACCAACCAATGATGGTTTATATTCCATATAATATAAACACCAAAGTTTCCTATAACATGTACCATTTCTAAGAGCCCATTTTTATTTACGTTTGCGTATTCTCAGTCATTTGCAGGATCAAGCCCATTTGTGCATAAACACATTTCCTCGTTATCTAACATATCAACACAAAGAAATAGAAAAATATGACACCAAGGACCTAAAAGACCAATGTATGGAAGTTGAGAAAGGATAAAAGGAAGAAACAAAAAGAAGAGAGAAATTCAGCCAAAGGGAGATCAGAAGCAACAGCAGAACAAAAGAGAAGAGAAAGAGGACTTGAAGCCCTCAATTATTAATATTTATTGGTAGTGTGGGACCCAAGCAACTAGTTATAATGTAACGTCGCAGGTAAATGAATATATCATAAGGTAACATGGATAGTATGTAAATGGGTATATACACAGCGTGAGAGAGAGAAGTATCTTTTCGGCTCTGGTTAAGGATTAGAATTAGGAGAGGTTGAGAGCTCCCCCTTGGCTATGTACCACTCTATTTATATTAATCAATAACGATTGAGTTCTGTCTAAGATTCTGAGTCTCATGTGTCTACCAACTCAATACTTCAAAGTGAATCCTTTTCTATGCATATAATAACTAATAGAATGAAGTATGAAATATATGACCAAGGTGTAATTCAACTGCTAAATTACAGGTGGGCCTTTCACCCAAGGTTCTTACCGTATCATTTTACCCTCGTTGAATGTTAGAGAATAAAAAGGTTGGTCTAGTAATTAATAAAGGCCATTTTAAATAGTAAAGGGCTTAGAAGGGAATGAGTACAAGCCGTGGTAACCATCTGTCCAAGATTTCAAATCCTATGTGTTTCAGGTAACTAAATGTAGTAGAGTCATACAATTGTCCCATGAGAATGGTTGAGATGCATACAAGTTGGCCCAAATACCCACGGATACGAAATAATAAATCAATAATAGGATTGGGGAAAATTCGTTTTCCTAAGATCCAAATGGAAAAGGGCTCAAAGACACACCTTTCCCTTCTATTTTTCCTTCTCTTTCTAAGTTTAGCCTTAGAGATCTCCTCATCATATCAAAAGCAAACTAATACTAAAGAACCAAAAAGGAGGAAGTAATACACTGAGATTCTAACAAAAACTGAAAACCCAACGCTCAAGCAAGTTTAAATACAGACCGGCAAACAAAAAAACTGGAAAAACAAGAAACCAATTGTAAGGTTTTTGAAACTACTAAATCCATTCCTTTCCTCATACTTTCTCCTAAAAAATTAGCGACAACATAATGCGAGTTTCAATTTGATAACATTTTTCTTTTTCCTTTTCGAGTTCAACAACCAATGTGATAACATTAACACGAATAGAAAACAGCTTTCCTAATCTGTACTTTTCCTCTTCCACCATTAGGCACAACACAGAAGCTGAATGAAGGATGGAACAAAGTTTGCCTAAAAATACTCCATCCATCCAAATTATCAACCTACATCAAACAAAAATATAAACGAAAACAATTTTCCCAATAACTACAGGTAATCCATATAGAAAATTGGAAAGTTAAAAAGAATAACACAATGTGGGACAATATACCGCCTGTAGGTACTTCAAATATGAAAAATATAAACAAATATTACCCGCATTCAAATCGTAACTATAAGACGAAGAAATTGAAATGAAAGAAAGATAAAGAAATGATACAATACCGAAAGAGAAGGGGGCAAAAAACCCTAGATTCGCTGCTGCTGAGAGGAGATAGTAAAAACAACTGCTGGCTGCTATGGAGATAGAGAACAGTAGAATGAGAAGGAGATTGATAATCGGTGGAGAGAGAGAGAGAGAGAAGATATTGATTTACTAGAGCGATGAAAGTAGTCCATTTATTTATTTATTTATTAAAAAAAAAACAATTTAGTTTTTGAACTTTAATAAGTAACAATTTGGTCTATATAACAATTTAGTTCCTATACTTTTAAATTTGTAATATTTTGCCAAAGCGAGCTTAACTCATCAGTAATTGACATGTACCCTTGACCATGAGGTCAGAGGTTCGAATCCCCCCATCCCAAATGTTGATGTACTAAAAAAAAAATTATTATTTAATGATTAAACTTTGTAGCTGATTTTTATTATTTAATGATTAAACTTTGTAGCTTATATACATATTGGATCCTAAATAAGTTTATTATTCTATAAGAAATTTCATTAAATCTTTACATTAATTTTTCATGATAAGAACTAAATCGTTACAAATTTGAAAGTACATGGACTAAATTGTCACTCATTAAAGTTACGAGACTAAAGTGTTACAAAATTGAAAGTACAGGGACTAAATCGTTACAAATTAAAGTCTAGAGACTAAACTGTTACTTTCATGAAAGTTCAGGGACCAAAAATGATTTTTAACCTATTTTGTTTTTTCAGTTAAATTACAGCTTTAGTTATTGAATTTTCAAGGTCATGTTAATTTAATTTCTAAACTTTAAAAGTGTCTAATGGATTCTTGAATTTTCAATTTTTGTGTCTGATTGTCCCCTAAATTTTAAAAATGTCTAATAGGTCCTTGAACTTTCAATTTTGTATTTAATAAGTCTCTAGATTTAAAAAAGGGGCAACAAGAAAAGTGACTAAAAATAAATAGTAGGCTTGAAAAATGGCTACACAAGTTTATAAATTAAATGGATGGCTAAACGATTTTATGATTAATAAATCCCCATTTGTAGAAAACAAAAATGCCCCCAACAAACTGTCTAAGGTGTTCCTAACGTTTAAAACTAAAATCAGAGTTTATGAGAGAGAAAAATACCCCCTAAAAAGTTAGAGAATTTCTAGGAAGCTTGAAATTCAAAAATTCAAGGACCCACCCCAAATTTGAAAATCTAGATTTACCAACTTCTTACGACTGAAGAACTGTTTTCTGGAAAAAAAAAAATACAAGGTAGCGAACACAAAAACCTGTACCTTTATTAGGGGAAAAATGCAAAAATTTATTGAAGGGATAAAAGCCCCACGCAGCAGAAAGTATTACCGAACTTACTTAGAGTCTTAGATTCTAATTGAAATACCAATACAATTTGTAAAATATTACAGCAATAAATATATATTTAATGGGTTGTACATAGACTATAAACATGCTAAAAGATCAACTAGATCGATCCTAGTGATCAAGGATTTCATAGAAAACTTACTTTTGTAAAAAGTCTTGATCAATTCTCCTTTTCTTGCCAATAAGATTGAAAACGCAGCAACCCTCTTGTGCGAACACCACCAATCGGCTAGACCGGTATATCTCTAAGACTTCTTGAAGTAAGAGACTTGTGGGAGTCTTTTGGGAGAGATCTCTGAGAGAATGAGAGACAATGGGATGCCTTTCACCCCACCCCAGGGGTCCTATATATAGGTAAATGCCAAGACCTTTTCCTAATAGGAAAAAGTCTCCTTTTCACAATAAGAAAATGTCTATTAATAAGTTCAAATCTATTATCTGAACAATATCTAATTTTAATAAATAATTAATTAATTCCATAATTAATTAATTACCCAATTAAATATCATATATTTAATTTTAGGGATTTTATTAAAATTAAAATTAATATGAATCCAATTCATATTAAATTTATTTGAACTCTTTCAAATATTTTCTCTCCAGAATTAATTTTTGAATTTAATTCAAAAATTATATTATAAAGTTTCATAAATTTTATATTATAATGTATCAACATACATTATACGATTCCCCAAATAAATTGAACATTTTCAATTTACAGTTTATATTTAATTGTTTCAAGTCTTTTTACGAGCTACCAGTGGGACCTAATGGAACCTACAGATCAGAAGCTCCAACGATACGAGACTAATTGACTTAAACTCATTAACCAAGTTAGTCTCCATTCGTTAACTGTGGGCCACTCCACTAAAGACCCACAACTGCACTCTTCCCACTGCAGAATATTTCTGTGTCCACAGATATCGACCAATACTACTAGTCAGTCCTTCACGTGTGTTCGTATCCCAGCTGGGTCAAATTACCGTTTTACCCCTGGTTTACATCTTTGTCCTTAAGTCCCCAGTGCTCCTCTAATGAACAACCTGTTTGAGGTCCAACCAACAAACAGAAGTCCCTCTCGTGCCATAGAGAGGGTTGGGCCCATTGTTCAAGTCCCGGAGACACCACTTAAGGGAACACACCTCTACTTACTGTAACGCCCCAGGCCTAGGATTCGGAATTCGGCTTCGGCACCTCAGGCCTGGGGCGTTACAGATGGTATCAGAGTGAAACCTCTCCCAGTAGGATGTGGTTCGGGGACGAACCAAGGCGGAAGCTGGTGGGCATGTGACGCCCGAAGTTAGGAGGGGTACATGAATGAACCGAGATCACATCCGAATGAGAGGGATCCTAAGGACATGAAAGCATGGTCAAGATAAGCTTAAAAGAATTGATAGATACTACCTATACCAACAAGGTGCACCTTCCTTTTCGGTGGCTCAATCATAGGAACTTTGAAGTTAAGCGTGCTTGGCTTGGAGAAGTTCTATGTTGGGTGACCTCCTGGGAATTTTCCTAGGGAGCATGTGAGTGAGGACAAAACATGCTAAAAGGACCCCGTGTTGGTTTGTGGGGATTTTCTTCACTCTTAGAAGCGGTTTCAGACAAGTATGGTGACGTTGCCAGGCCGCAGAGGATGTAGGGGAATGCCGGGGCCGTGAGTTGCCGAATCCGGATTTCGAATCCTGGGCCTGGGGCGTTACTGATGGTATCAGAGCGGAGTTGTTCCTGTAGATTGGCCTAGGAGATGTAGGTTGTTTGGATGTTTAGGGTTATGGTCTTCCTCGTTTCTCCTCTCCATCACCAGGTACGTTGGTCTGGTTAAGATATTGTTATTATGTTGCCGTATGATTTAATTATCTGTTGGCATGATTATCTTTGATTTACTTGATTGTTTGCATATTTATTGATGCTTGCTTGAAATCCCTTTTGTGTGATTTGGTTGCCTTGTCTGAGCATGTTGTTTTCCAATGTTGCTTTGCTATATAGTAGCTAGGCTTAGGATGCTCCCTTTAGGCGGTTAGATAGCTTGCTTGTTTGCGTGATTATTGCATGATGATAGGATTAGGTTGCCGCCTAGTTTAGGTTTAGAGCGTTAATCCTAGTTGCTATCTATTCCTTGACCTTAGCACCGTCTTTCCAGTCGATGGCTCGTGGTCGTGGTCGTGGTCGTGGACCTAGAATCCCAGCTGATGCTCAAGAAAATCAAGCAGGTGATGTCAACGCTCAGCAGGAAGTTAATCCTCCGATTCTGCTTGTTCAGCACGGAGACGACCTTCCACCTCCCCCTCCTCCTCCGGCCCTCCTGCAGCTCCTATGTTGATCACCCCGGAAGCCCTCCAGACCATGTTCGATAACATGGCCCAGAGAAATGTCAGGCCACCGTGAAACCCTAATTGGGTACCTGTGAACGCAGAGGAATCCCAGTTCATTAGAGACTTCAAGCGCTACAGGCCTCCCTTGTTTGACGGACAGTCCGAGAATCCTTTGGCAGCAGAGCGTTGGGTTGCTGGTTTAGAGGCACTGTTTGACCTCATGAACTGTAACGATCCCCTGAAGATTAGGGGAGCAGTCTTCATGCTCAAGGATGATGCTCGCATGTGGTGGCAGTCCGTGGCACCCGCTGAAGATCATGCTAATCAGCCGATGTCATGGGAAAGGTTCAAAGACCTGTTGTACGATTATTACTTCCCGGAGACAGTCAAAGATGATAAAGAAGCTGAGTTCCTCCATCTGTCCCAGGGAAGTATGACCGTTGTGCAGTATGAAAGAAAGTTCACTGCGTTGTCTCGCTTCGCTCCTGACCTTGTCAGCACACCGGAAAGGAAGATCAAGAGGTTCATAAAAGGCCTCCGTGAGGAAATTCGTGGTTCTGTGGCCCTGAGTAGACCCACAACCTTCGCTGAAGCGCTCACAGGCGCGCTGATTATGGATAAAAACGTGGCAAGAAAGATGCAACCTCGTTGGGGAGAAGCTTCATCGTCAGGTGTTAAGAGGAAGCCTCCTCCCATGCTCGCGCGTCCGCCGGCCAAGGCCCCTCGTCAGCAGCAGCAGCAGCAGAGGCCAGCTCCTGTCCTCCCTTTGTGCGCTACGTGCAATAGGCGCCACTCTGGTCAATGCTGGACAGGTGATAAGATCTGCTTCAATTGCGGTAAAGAACGACATTATGCCAAGCAGTGTCCCAGTAAGGGCGAAGCTAGTGCTGAGAAGCCAGCCCTTAAGGCCCCACCAGTGCAAGCTCAAGGTGGGAATCAGAGGGCGCGTGTCTTTGCCCTCACGAAGGAAGAAGCAGACGATGAGGATGCCGTGGTTACAGGTAAGCTCACTCAAACCTTATCTTGTGTGTGTGTGATAGCGTGGTTGGAAATCTTATTCATGTCACTTGTTGCTTCAGGAACTATTTTGGTTCTGATTGTCCCCGCCTTTGTTTTGTTTGATTCGGGGTCAAGCCATTCATTTGTTTCTTCAGTGTTTGTTAGCCAAGCAAATCTTGAGTTAGAATCGTTAGGTTATCTTCTTTCGGTATCTACACCCTCCGGCTCTGTTTTGCTGGCTCAGCAAGTAGTCAAGTCCGGAGTAGTCTCGGTTGCAGGTCAGACCCTTGAAGCGAGGTTAATCCAATTGGATATGCACGACTTCGATGTAATCTTGGGCATGGACTGGTTGGCTAGCAATAACGCCACCATTCATTGTGCTAAGAAGGAGGTGCATCTCAAGTTGCCTTCAGGCCAAGGGTTCAAGTTTAAAGGATCGAAGAGCAGAAGTCCTAAGGTAGTTTCTGCCTTAAAAGCCAAGCATCTTCTGCAGCATGGAGCTTGGGCTTACTTGGCGAGCGTGGTGGACGTTTCTAAAGAATCGCCTAGTTTGGACTCTGTCCCTATTGTGGAAGAGTTCCCGGATGTCTTTCCGGAAGATCTCCCTGGGCTACCTCCAGCTCGAGAAGTGGATTTCTGTATAGACCTTCTTCCTGGAACAGCACCATTGTCCAAGGCACCTTATAGGATGGCACCAACTGAGCTCAAGGAACTCAAGGTGCAGCTTGAGGAGTTGTTGGATAAGGGGTTTATTCGTCCCAGCGTTTCCCCTTGGGGTGCTCCAGTCTTGTTCGTCAGGAAGAAAGATGGTTCAATGAGGCTCTGCATTGACTATCGGGAGTTAAATAAGGTGACTGTGAAGAACAGATACCCCTCCCTCGTATTGATGATCTCTTTGATCAGCTTCAGGGAGCTAGGGTGTTCTCGAAGATCGATTTGTGTTCTGGTTACCATCAGCTGAGGATTAAGGAAGCCGACATCCCTAAGACTGCCTTCAGGACTAGGTATGGCCATTATGAATTTACTGTAATGTCGTTTGGACTTACCAATGCTCCTGCAGCCTTCATGGATCTCATGAATCGTGTGTTCAAAAGCTTCCTAGACTCGTTTGTGATAGTCTTTATCGATGACATCTTGATCTATTCTAAGAGCAAGAGTCAGCACGAGCAGCACCTCAGGTAGGTTCTGGAAGCCTTGAGGAGCAACGAACTCTATGCTAAATTCTCAAAGTGCGAGTTTTGACTTAATGAAGTTGCTTTTCTCGGCCATGTGGTTACCAAGGATGGTATTGCAGTTGATCCGTCTAAAGTGGAAGCAGTGCGTGGTTGGCCCAGACCCAGCTCAGTGACCGAAATCCGCAGTTTCCTTGGGTTAGCAGGCTACTACCGAAAGTTTGTCCAAGATTTCTCTAGCCTTGCGGCACCATTGACTCAGTTGACTCGCAAGAATGCGGCCTTCACCTGGAGCGAGGATTGTGAAAAGAGTTTCCAGGAGTTGAAGGACCGATTGACCACTGCCCCAGTGCTAACCATCCCTGATGATTAGGGGGGAATGGTGGTGTACAGTGATGCTTCAAGGAAGGGTTTAGGTTGTGTGCTCATGCAACATGGGAAGGTAATTGCCTACGCCTCGCGTCAACTTAAGGGGCATGAGCTTAACTACCCCACACACGACTTGGAGCTTGCAGCGGTGGTGTTTGCCTTGAAAATCTGGAGACACTATCTGTATGGAGAAAGGATTCAGATTTTCACCGATCATCAGAGTCTGAAGTATTTCTTCACTTAGAAAGAGTTGAACCTAAGGCAGAGACGATGGTTGGAGTTGGTCAAGGACTATGATTGCGAGATCAGCTATCATCCTGGAAAAGCGAATGTCGTGGCAGATGCTCTTAGCAGGAGAGCAGCAAGCGTGGCGTCTCTGGTTTCTTCTAGAAGCCCTTTGCTAGCTGAGTTGGATCATTCAAAGATTGAATTGGCCGTGTCAGATGTTTCAGCTTTGTTGGCTCAGTTATCAGTGGTTCCTTGCTTAAGGCAGCGGATCGCGGATGCTCAGCAAGAAGATCCAGAGTTAGTTAAGCACCTGGGTAAGGTAGGTCAAGGTGATTTTACCCTCGCCAGTGACTCGGCCTTACTGTTTCGAGGTAGGTTGTGTGTGCCTAAGGACGACTCGTTGAAGCAGTTGTTGTTGGAGGAGGCCCACAACACCCCTTTCTCGATTCATCCTGGCGGTACTAAGATGTACAAAGACCTCAAGATGCATTACTGGTGGCATGACATGAAGAAAGAGATTGCTCAGTTTGTTAGCAAGTGCTTGACGTGTCAGCAGGTGAAAGCCTTGAGGCAAAGACCGTCTGGATTGTTGCAACCTTTGGAGATCCCTGTTTGGAAGTGGGAGAATGTTGCTATGGATTTTGTGGTTGGTTTGTCGGGATCCGTGTGAGAGCCAACACAGTGATTTGGGTGGTGATTGATCGTTTGACTTGAAGGGAATAAAAGTCCCCACGCAGCGGAAGCGCATCGATTGGACCTTACGCCGTATATTAATTAACATTAAAATACCGTTGCGAAAACTCAAACAAACTTTAAACACTCTTTAAAGTTGCTGGAAAATCAGTTTAAACATGCTTAAAAATAAATCTAAATTTATTTTCATGCTTTTCTAAAGAAAGAAGGAAGAACCATTACAAACCTTCGTTGTAGACTTGACCGTTCTTCGCCAACGACGCTCCACGAACGAAAACGCAGCAGCCTCCTTTTCTTGTGATCGCTGGAAATTTCTCCTTTGAATGACACAATAACCACAGAGGTTACACCGGTATGTCTCAAAGTCTAGGAGGCAAAAGACTTGTGGGAGTCTTTCTCTAAGAGGGAGGCTAGAGAGAATTCTAGGTCTTGTCTTTGAGAGTCTAAGAGCAAGAGCAAGAGTGTCAAGTCTCATGACCAATTAGGTCTAGTGTTCTATTTATAGAAGAGAGGCCATGAATAAAATATTCAATTAAATCAATCTTTTCCAAAATTGATTCAATCTTATTCCTTAATTAATCAATCATGATCAATCAATTCCATAATTGATTAATCTTTTCCACAAATGACTAATTACTTCCATAAGTGATTAGATCATTTCCATAAATGATTAACCACTTCCTTAAGTGATTAATTATTTCCATAATTGATTAATTCCCGGTTAATGAATTCTTTAATTAATTAACCACCAATTAAATATCACATATTTAATTTCCGGCCTAGAATTAATTTGCCCAAACACATTTTAGGCCTTAAATTAATTCATTATTTTGAACTCTTTCAAACTTCCATAAATTTATATTTGAACTTCTTCAAATATTAATTTCTCTCATAATAATATATCAATATATATTATATTTGTTTCCCTTAGTAAATTGAACATTTTCAATTTACATTTATTAGTTGCCTCAAATTACTTTACGAGCTACCAGTGGGACCTAATGGACCTGCAGATCAGAAGCTCCAACGATGTGAGATTAATTGGTCAAACTCATTAACCACATTAATCAATATTCGTTAACTGTGTGTTCATTCCACTATAGACTCACAGTTGCACTCTTCTCACTGCAGACATATTTTCTGTGTCCACGGATATAGACCAATATCGACTAGTTAGTCCTTCACGAGTGTCCGTAACACCAGCTGGGTCAAATTACCGTTTTACCCCTGGGTTACCTCTATTTCCTTAAGTACCAATTCTCCTCTAATGAACAACCTGTTTGTGGTCCAACCATCAAACAGAAAACCCTCTCGTGCCATTGAGAGGGTAGGGCCCTTTGTTCAAGACTCGGAGTAACCACTTAAGGGAACACTCATCTGCTTCCCTAAAGTCGGGAAGGAGTGAATTCCATCTTGTACGATTATGTTCCCAGCTCCCCATTCGGTCTTGTCCCCAAAGTGGTAGGCTTATTGAGTCGGCGTATTGGCCACTCTCACCCATACAAATCAAAGGACAATCTCTCATGAGCAGGAGTCCATAATCAACTCAGGATTAAGACTAAGTTGTCTAGGTCGTCCTAGTGAAATAGAAAACCAACTAGTTAACGGTGTTATAACCAGTGGTTACTATTTCGCCGTCCGGTCTTATGCAAACTCATTGCATAGGATACCCCCACTCGCATGTCTCCTACACGAACGCGTTGGATCGCAGCGTTTGTATCAAATACAAAGTGGGCCGTATCCATAGTGTCACCAGGATAAGGCACCCAGTCTTATCCCTATACTATAGACCCTTTAGGCTGTTTCTTGAACAATGATCCCATATGTCGCTACATATAGTTCAAGACTCATATTACAGCCTTGGATGTCTAGTTTATTGGATTAGGGTTGTTATTAGGCAAAGACAAATATAAAATAACTAATAACAATTAATAAAAAACATATCAATATTATTTCATTAATATCCGGTCAACGGTTACATTCACTATCTACGAGTTTTAGGGCATAAAACCCAACATGACCAAGTCTGCTCATTTTATTCCGGGTAAAGCCACTGATTCGGTGGAAAAGTGGGCGGAGTTGTACCTTAAGGAGATTGTGAGGCTTCACGGTGTGCTAGTGTCGATAGTATCTGACAGAGACCCTCGCTTCACATCTACCTTTTGGCGTAGTTTGCAAAAGGCGCTTGGTACTCGGTTGGATTTCAGTACTGCTTTCCATCCCCAGACCGATGGCCAAACTGAGCGTTTGAATCAGGTTTTAGAGGATATGCTCAGAGCCTGCGTGTTGGACTTCGGAGGCAGTTGGGAAAGTCATTTGTATCTGATAGAGTTCGCCTACAATAACAGCTACCAGTCTACCATTGGCATGGCTCCTTATGAGGCTCTGTATGGTAAAAAATGCAGGTTCATTGGGATGAGGTCGGTGAAAAGGCTTTATTAGGGCCAGAAATGGTTCAGATGACTAACGATGCTGTCCAGAGGATAAGGGCAAGGATGCAGGTTGCTCAAAGTAGGCAGAAGAGCTATGCAGATACTAGGCGCAAAGAACTGGAGTTCAGTGTTGGCGATCATGTGTTCTTGCGAGTGGCGCCTATGAAAGGAGTTCTTCGTTTTGGCAAGAAGGGAAAGCTTAGCCCCAGGTTTATCGGGCCTTATGAGGTATTGGAACGTGTTGGCCCTGTTGCCTACAGGTTGGCATTACCTCCAGCCATGTCTGCAGTGCATAACGTGTTTCACGTGTGCTAAGGAAGTATGTCGACGACCCTGCTCATGTGTTGAAACCAGAGCCATTATTGCTTAATGAGGATTTGACATATGAGGAGAAGCCTGTCAAGATTTTGGCCAGGGAAGCAAAAGTTTTGAGGAGCAGGACCATTGACTTGGTAAAGGTGTTGTGGAAGAACCACCGAATGGAGGAAGCGACCTGGGAAAGGGAAGTTGAGGTTCGAGCCAAATATCCAGAACTCTTCGAACAACAAACTTTCGAGGACGAAAGTTCTTAAGGTGGGGAGATTGTAACGCCCCGCGTTTTCAGGTACGAATAACTCTGTTAAATGGTGATTTAATTCAGAGTTTACTTCCTGTTTGGCTGCTTAAAGTTATTTATTTTTGGTGGCTGTTTGGAGTGGGTTAATTTTATTTAAGCCAAGAAATTATTTTTCTTTCGAGAATTGAATTTTAAATTTGGCCTAAATTCTTATAGCTAATCTAAGATTTGATTGGGTTTTTTTTGGAGACCTTAATTGAGTCTTTAAATATGAGGCTAAGGTTATATTTTAATTCAAGTTTTAAGAAAAAAAAGAAGCAAGAAAACCCTAGGAATAAACTGTCTTTTCCCTTCCTTTTCTTGGTCAGCCGCCGCCCCCCCCCCCTTCCGTGAAGCTCCAGCGCCGGCCAACCTCCTCCAGCCGCAATCGAGTTCGCCGCCGCTGCCGCCTGTGCACGTCGCACTGCCGCCGTCAAGCCTAAACCGTGGAGTTGCCGTCGGTTCGCGAAGCCTTCATCCCTCCCTCTCCGCGCTCGTCTCTCTCTCTCTCTCTTCCGTGGGTTTTGTCTGCACCGTCCGCCCCTCCTCTAGCGTGTGTTGCAGCCGCCGACAGCCGAGCTGCCACCGTCTAAGACGCCGGCCGTTGTAGCCGAGCGCCGCCGCCGCGTGGGTCTTATTCTCCACGCGTTTCTGTCTGTTGGTTCATCAGATCTATGGCTTCTTTTCTCCTTTCTCTGCGTTTCAGCCTTTAAAGCTCGTGGGTAGCAGTTTGGGGTCCTGTCATTTGCGATTTCGCTTCTGTCCAGTGGTGTTCAACCCCGTTTTGGCTCATGGCGACGTCGTTCAGCGTTTTCGAATTGAGTGTATTTTATCGCTGTCCAGCAACGTCTTGGGCTTGAAACTAGTGTTCGGTAAATCCCTTTGCTTTCTATTCCCTTATTTAATTCTCTTGCGTGCTCTAGGTCAATTCCTAACCTTTTGAGAGCCATTGATTG
Source organism: Luffa aegyptiaca (assembly GCA_017139565.1). NCBI lineage: Eukaryota > Viridiplantae > Streptophyta > Magnoliopsida > Cucurbitales > Cucurbitaceae > Luffa > Luffa aegyptiaca. The sequence continues at coordinate 16,973,008 of CM029406.1, read as the reverse complement.
TAATTCAGGCTCATTCGAGCACTTTCGATCAAGACCCAATCCCGTAAGGGGTGAGTTGGTATTAGAGCATTTGAGTTGGGCCTTAAGAGTTGGTTTCAGGAAGCTTTAGTGTGGTTTAGGAGCGCTTTAGGAAGTTCTGTAAGTAGTTCCTACTTGACGTTGTCTGTTTGACTGTGTGATGCATGCTGAATGTTACTCGCTTTATAATTACCCTCATGTTTCTTGTTTCTCTGAATATGAGTATATATATATGTTATCGTTGGAAAACATGACTTTTGTTGCATAATGACTGGTTGAAAGGCATGAATTGTTGATGCATGTTGGTTTGATGTAAAGCGTGTTGGTTCGGTTTTGCATTCGAGAGTCAAGCATGAGTTGAGAGATGTGGTCATGTGAATGCTTAGTGGGCATGATTCATGAGTCTAGAAGCATGTTGCAGGGCATATGCATTCTAGTAGATGTGAGATATAGGCCAGGGACCTAAAGTGTGAAAGAAAGGAAAGTTGGGTGAGTGTTAGTGCACCTCGGGTGCAAATGGTCGAGGGGTGGCACGTCACCATTGGTTTTAAGAGGAGCATCGAGGCCTTGGGTACAAATGGTCAAGGGTCGGTGTGATGAGTCTAGAAAGCAAGTGTTGGGTGCCTGGGGAAGGGCCAATACCTTGCTAAGTCATCGGTGCACCTTGGGTACAAATGGTCAAGGGGCGATGCACAGTTCGGGGCCTTGGGTACAAATGGTCAAGGGTCGAACGCCGAGCTCCGTAGAGAGCATTGTGGCCCTGGGTACAAATGGTCAAGGGACAGTGCGACTCGAAGGATCAGTCTTGGAGAGCCTTGTGAGGGCTAAATATGAGCGTTGAGTGAGCTCGTGGAGCTTGAGTGGTTAGGTGAGTTGCATATAGAGAGATGCATGAGTATGGCTTAGGAGAGTCACTCGTTTTACTAGCTTTTGAGCATGACGTTGTGTTTACCGCTTTTAAAAGCATGTTGTTTGCTCATGAAAAGCATGTTGCTTGCTTGTTTGCTGTTTGGTGGCTTCTCAGGTAGGGGCTGCTTACCAGTACCTTAGTGTACTGACCCCCTCCCCTCTCTCTCCCCCCAACTACCAGATTTTGCAGGTTATGAGGACTGCATGGACCATGGTGATGTGGAGGAGACATACGAGGAAGGACCTTAGCTAGTTGCGCTGTTTCCATTTTATTTCTCTTTCATGTCAGTTAGCTCGTTGTTCATCTTGGGTAGGATAGTATTGATTCCATTGGTTGGGCAGTTGTTGTCCTAATTGTTTTACTTTCAGATTTATTCTTGTTAATCTCTTGGACTAGTTGCCTTGTTTTAAAGAACTCCATTTATTCATTTAGTCAGTGATTAAATAAGTTTGCTTCGTTTGAAATGTCGTTTCAAGATTTTGTTAAAGATGTGCTTGGGTTTAGCTAATAGTGGATTATGCGAGATCTGTCTGTCTGTTGGTTCTGTGGATGTTCTGTTGAGTTGTGGAGTGGGGAGTCGTTTAATATTGCTTTATAGAAGTGTTTTTATGCATAGCAGGTTAAAGGAAAATTTTGGGTTAGTCCTATGTACGCCGTTATGCTGCCGAAATTTTTGGTGCACACGGTTAGCTTGGGTTTACGAGTTAGTAATGTCGCTAGGATAATTATTGAAATCCTGGGGCGTTACACTTACCCTAGAGTCGGGAAGGAGTGAATTCCATCTTATGTGATTATGTTCCCAGCTCCCCACTCGGTATTGTCCCCAAAATGGTAGGCTTATTGAGTCGGCGTGCTGGCCACTCTCACCCATACAAATCAAAGGACAACCCCTCGTGAACAGGAGTCCATAATCCACTCAGGATTGAGACTGAGTTGTCTAGATCATCCTAGTGAAATAGAAACCAAGCCAACTAACGGTGTTACAGTTAATGGTTAACTATTTCGCGGTCCGGTCTTATGCAAACTCATTGCATAGGATACCCCCACTCGCATGTCAACTACATGAATGCGTTGGATCATTGCGTTTGTATCATAATACAAAGCGGGTCGTATCCATAGTGTCACCAGGATAAGGTACCCAGCCTTATCCTTGTACTATAGACCTTTTAGGTTGTTACTTGAATATTGATCCCCGTATGTCCCCACATACTAGTTCAAGTTACATACAAACAACCTTAGATCTTAGTTTATTGGATTTGGGTCAAATAGTGCAATATTTAACAATAACATTTTATTGCAGAAACTAAATAACACTTTATTAAATACAAGTATAAAATTTGTTTACATTCACTATCTACGAGTTTTAGGGCATAAAACCCAACAAAATCAACCCCCTCCGACAAGAGAAAAATCAACCCCCTCTGACAAAGAGAAAAATCAACACCTTCAAGTGTGTTAATTGAAAAAAACAGTCATCTCAATTAGAAGATATACACCTACAATGCGTTAAAAAATGCCCCAAATTGGATAAAACTAAGAAAAAAAGAACTTAAATGCTGCAATTATGGCAAATCAAATCAACACAAACCCTCCCACCAAACCGCCGTCCATGCATTTCCTCCACCTACCCGTTGCTCTTCATCTTCCACACCTCGCAAATTGAGAGCCAAACCCTAAAGACACAACCATTCGCCTGCTGCAATTTCGTTAGGGACCTTCTTCCCATCCCGGTGTGTCGCGGTTCCTACCTCCCCCACTGCGCCTACGACCCACTTCCGCCGTGTCGATGAGCTTCTCCCGCCACGCCGACGAGCCTTCTATGCAAAGCGCAAGCTCTATTGAGTCTTCTCCTCCACGACGTCTGTCACCAAAAAATTTAAACTAAGGTATGTAGATAACGACTTCATTTCCCTTATATTTGCAACAAACATATACATAATCCCTCGATTTTAGGGATTTCATTTTTCCCTTGCAATCCGCGAATATACCGCTCGATTGTAACCGTATTTTTTCCCCAAAACCGCAAGTCATGACATCCGATAAACATGTGTCCAAGTGAGCGAGCCAAAGGTTAAAAGCGGTCGGAATAACACCCGAAAGGAAACATCAACCATAGACATCCTCCATCACGTTGAGGAGCGACCAAGAGTCCGAGGGTGAAGTAGTCGCGATGAGCACCGCCGATTCAGTACCGAAGGAAGTTCAACCAAAGGGGGTCAAAAGAGAAAGAGATGACGGAGGATCGGGAAAGAAGAGAAGTTCAACCAAAAAACCAAAGGTCAAGGAGATAACCAAGAAGACTGACGAAGACAAGTTGGATCCGAGTGAGGTAGGTATTGTTTGTTACCCCCCCCCCCACCATCCTATGTATAGCGTAAACATGTAATTTCTGATTAACGTTCTTCTATCAATGGCCGAAAAGGAGAAGGCTGCCCTACCTAGCGACAAAAAAAAAGTACACTGAAAAAGACAAGTGGGGGATAAAAAAAAACTAAGCCTGCTGAGGTAAGTCTCTGTATTTACTCTCTGGTTAATGAAAAACATGTTGTATTTACCCCCCGTGGTTGTATGAAAATAGGAGGAAATCAACACAAGCGCGGACACGGACGAAGACCATTCAGTTGAAGATGATTACTCCTCAAGCGATAGTGGAGACGAAGGACAAAGTAAGAAAAAGAAAAGAGTCGAAAGAAAGGTAAACAAGTTCACCACCCTCACCCCCACCCCCCTTATGAAATACAATTTGAGCGTTTTTACTTCCTCAATTACATCCAGGATTCGAAGAAGGACAAACGAAAGGGCAAGAGGACAAAGAAGGATGAAATTGAGGAAGTTGAAACCGCCAGAGCGGTATGTATTGATAAATACCATTTCATCTTTATTGCAACTCCCTCTGGATAAGTATGCTTGTGGTGTACTAATATGTATGTGTTGGTAATCCCCCCTTACATTATATACATTGGTGTGCTCTGATTTGTTTGTACTGCTATATACATCCATGGAATGATCTGATATGTCTGCTTGAGTTAATCCCCCCCCCCCGATATTGAGTTGTATGTGCGCTGCAGATTATATACATGGTTTTTTTTTTGTTTTTGGCCAGTGTGTGTGTGTGTATCAGTATATACATCTACTGTTTGCAGCTCTCTCTGCTCTTCTTGTGTGTATGCATTGAACTGTGCTAGTGTGCTTGTACGTGTGTCTATGTGATCCACCCCCTGTATCGTGTATGTCTGAAATGCCCAATAAAAATACACTCTGACTTTGATGTGCTACTATATGCAACCATAATACCCCCCCTAATATGTTCACTTGTATGCAAGTTGCCTGACATCTGTCTATGGTAATACATACATACGGGTCTGCAAGCATCCTTATATGTATGCATACTTGTCCCAGTACCGCCCCCCATGTAAGTTATATACACGCTGCAGTCTGTATACATGTCCTCTGTCTGTGTGTACTGCTACTTACGACTATTATTGTTGTCCTTTTGTAACATGTATAATGATACAGGACGATGACTACTTCATGCCACTGTCGAAACACAGCAAGGCCCTGAAAATTAATCTCTGCACCAAAACTGAAATTATGGACGACATCAGCCAGACATTGGGGGAAAATATCAGGACGCGTTCAGAACCACCTGCTTTGGACACCTCGACTTTTCATTAAAAAAAACGTTATCATAGCTTCTCCTGCACTTGATTCAACATCAGTGCAAGCCCAAGCACACATTGGAACTTTATTTCAAGATTAGAGGGAAAATACTCAAATTTGGACTCCGAGAGTTTGCATTGATTACCGGACTGAATTGTGGTATGTTTCCCCAACTCGACAAAGATAAGCTCCAGGAGGCTTCCAGATTGAAGACCGAGTACTTTGATGATGGACCGGGGGTAAAAAGGAAGACTCTCAACATCGTATTCAAAGCAATAAAACACGGTGTTGAGTCAGACCTAGTAAAGATGGCCCATCTATATTGTCTGGAAAGCTTCCTACTCCCCCGACAGGAGGTCTTTATCAAAGATGACCACCTGTTAATGGTCGAGGATGAAGAGTTATTCAACGCCTACCCATGGGGACGCGTCGCCTTCACATTGTTAGCAAGCTACATGCAAAAGGCGTGGCAAAGCCGCGGAAGTTGTGAAATAGGAATGGGGGGGTTTGTGTATGTCATCCTAGCATGGGCATACGAGGTAATCCCCACCCTTAGCGCCCCGCTAGCCAATTATGAACGGAGGATAAGGAATACAGTTCCTCTCTTAATTAACTGGGAATCGAACACACAACCTGAATGGAGGGAGCTGCATGCCAAAATCTTCCAATCCCCATCGGTCAGTAAATCATTTTTTGTGTAGTAAAATGCATATTTAGTTGTATATACACTTATTGGCAAAAATTTACGCAGCTGGAGGTCGTGCCATTGGAGCCAACAGAAGTGGAAATGCGCATGTCGTACTTCCAACCCTTCGTGGAAGATGAGATGGCAGCCCGTAGATTGGCCGGCGGTGGGGCGGTACCTGGAGGCGATGATACAATCCACCCAACTTTTGTATCGGGGCGACCACAACAGACCAAAGGCCAGATGTGAATGAACAACATCACAAGGAAATAGTAGGAAAACTTGACAAGGTTTATTCGGTGTTAGGAGAGTTGATTGACATATTGAGGGTAATTCATGAAGACGTCAGTCCAAGTGCAGGGACTTCGACAAACAATAATGATCTAGAGGTATGTGCACGTAATTACAGTGAGCTCTCACTTACCCCCCACATCCCCCTTTACTGGATTAATCTCTTGCCCCCCACTGCAGCTGAAAAAAAAAAAGAAGATGAGGATAAAAAGAATGAAAACGACAAGATGGAAGACGACCATTTTTCAGAAAAAAAACTCTCGTCCGCGTAATGAGGACGACGATAGCGACCCCACTGGGGGCCATCATCAGAAAACGGGGGGGGGGGGGGGGGGTTGCTCACCTATGCTTCTTACAAGGCTGTGATGAAGAGAATGACCCAGTCAACAAGGCAATACTATTGATTGATGAGGCTAAGATTATTGAAAAGTTGAAGAGAGACAGAAAAGGAAAGGTTGTTATGGTGGTAAGTACTAATAGCATCTTCAAGAGATCTATTTTATATACTACCTAACTCGTTGACTTCCTACAGGGTCTACCTTCTACCCTGCTGAAAACCCCATCCCCTCACATCGAACCAAAATGGATTGCAAAGGTAAACATAGTTACAAAGTACTGGATCCCTCATCGTACATTGCAATTTGTCATTTATGTACTCTGACCTTTGGAGTTTTGTAGGCAAAGGGGATAAGAATCGTTGAACAGGGCACGCCAAACGTACAACATGGGACCCTGCTGCGTGAGGTGTGTGTATGAAACTATATATGTACAAATTATCTGTACGTACAATGTATTTATCTTTATATACTGTAAATGTGAACAGGTCAGCACAAATATACAGTGAGGGAGTGTCGCCCAGATGACAGGTGGAGATTGTTGGGTTTTATGCCCTAAAACTCGTAGATAGTAAATGTACATTTGACCGAACATTAATAAAAGTGATGTATTATTCATTTTTTCTATGTTTGTGTTATATCTTGTCTTATTAATCCTAATCCAATAAACTAAACATCCAAGGCTAATAGAATGAGGCTTGAACTAGTATGTAGGGACATGCGGGGATCGATGTTCAAGTTTTAGCCTAAAGGGTCTGTAGTATAGGGATAAGGTTGGGTACCTTATCCTGGTGACACTATGGATACGGCCCACTTTGTATATTGATACAAACGTAATGATCCAACGCGTTCATGTAGTTGACATGCCAGTGGGGGTATCCTGTGCAATGAGTTTTCACAAAGACCGGACCGCGAAATAGTTAACCACTAACTTTAACACCATTAGTTAGCTCGGTTTCTATTTCACTAGGATGACCTAGGCAACTTGGCCTTAATCTTGAGTGGATTATGGACTCCTGTCCATGAGGCATTGTCCTTTGATTTATACGGGTGAGAGTGGCCTGCACGCCGACTAAAAAAGCCTACCTTTTTGGGGATAAGACCGAGTGGGGAGCTGAGAACATAGTCTTACAAGATGGAATTCACTCCTTCCCAACTTTAGGGTAAGTAGAGGTGTGTTCCCTTAAGTGGTGTCTCCGGGTCTTGAACAATGGGCCCTACCCTCTCTATGGCACGAGAGGGACTTCTGTTTGTTGGTTGGACCTCAAACAGGTTGTTCATTAGAGGAGCACTGGTACTTAAGGACTAAGAGGTAGCCCAGGGGTAAAACGATAATTTGACCTAGTTGGGGTACGAACACGCATGAAGGGCTGACTTGCTGTTGATGGTCGATATCCGTGGACACAGAAATATATCTGCAGTGAGAAGAGTGCTGTTGTGGTTCTATAGTGGAGTGAACCACAGTTAACGAACATTGATTAACTTGGTTAATGAGTTTAGCCAATTAATCTCATATCGTTGGAGCTTTTGATCTCTAGGTCCATTAGGTCCCACCGGTAGCTCATTTAGGGCGTTGAGGTAAATTTCTAAGGGGAGATGTATGTTCGAAAGTGTTCGAATATTAAGTTTAGAAATATGAATTGGATTCATATTAAAAACTATAGGTTATGATTAATGTCCATTAGATGCACATTAATACTATAGTTTAGATGAGAGGAATATGATTAAATATATGATATTTAATTGTAATATTAATAAATTAGTGAATTAATTAATTTTTTTTAATTTAATTTAATTAAATGTTTGATTTAATTAAGTTATATTAAAACTTTGGGTTAAGTGGAATATGTACATGAAAGTGTTTCATGTAATGGTAATTAAATTAAATGATGATTTAATTTTAATTATTTATTATTAATTAACTAATCAGTTGAGAAACTGATCAGTCAACCACTTCCCTAACCCTACACGCGTGAAGAGGAGAGGATTAAGGGAGTGGGGCTATTTTCATCGTTGGTTTATATTTCATCCCTTTGATTCATTCGTGGTTGGTTATCAGAAAACACTCTCTTTCTCTCACTCACGCAATCCCTCTCTCTCTGGAGTTCTCTAAGTTTTTGCTCTTCCAAGTAACACAGAGACCAAGAAATTCTCCTGATCCTTAGAGTTTTTAGTTGGTTCCCACAAGCCTCTCAACTCCAAATCCTAGGAGAATACCGGTGATACTACGTGGTGGTGTTCGTGAGTGTTTTGCAGCATCAAAAGAAAAGTTCTCTCTGCTGGAATTTTCTGTCAAATCGAGTTTTTTGGCAAAACAGATCAAGAACGACCTTAATAGTAAGTGGTTCTTAACTTTGGATCAATAGGATCCACTCTAGATTAGATCTAGAATTTTAATTCCTGTTTCAGCATGCTTTATAATGTTTTCCAGCATGTTTAAAGTAGTTTATGTTGCTGTATAATCAGTTTGCGAATTGTAACGGTATTTTAATCTAGAGAAAAATACAGTATGGTTTGATGATTGTTTCCGCTGCGCTAGGGTTTTATCCCTACAGAGATGAGGGGGGGTCAATGCAGGCCAAAGGCGCGTACATAGACGCAATGAGGGGGACGTGGAAAAAGGATACAACGGAGGACCTACCCCCCCAATTCTATCAGCCATCCTTCGACCTGCAACTTAGCCAACCCAGGGATTAGACCCTTCCGTAGACCTTCTAGGCTCGGATCTGTTATCATTCTTGTTAGATACGTCTGTTGGAACTTGACTTTATGTTGCTATTTTGCTCTTATTTTGCTACTTGACTTCTGATTGTTTTTACTACCTTGAATCTGTTGGATTGTTTTGTTGACGTTTTATAGACACTGAACTTGTTTGCCATGAATATGTTATCAGTAGTTGGTTTGCCGTGGGTATGTTATTATTATCATTCTTAGTATATACATTGATATACTTTTTTTACACCTTTTGAAATTTTATTCTTACTAAATTTTGTTCTCAGTAGATACAAAGAATGGGGGTAAAAATAAAACGAAAATTTCATTCATAAGTTAGATGGTCTTACCACGACAAAAACTAAAAAAAAAGCCTCATTTCATCGATCGATGGGGGTGTTGCAACGTCTCCTGTTGTGACTTAGCTGCCCACATCGCCCACACCTTTGAGTCTGGACTCTCTTACTCTGAGGCCTAATCCTTTTCTTTTTTGGCCTCCCAACACCACGTTTTGAAATGGGGGGGGGGGGTGGACTGTGTTCGCTTCAACTGTTAATGTGGAGGTGTCTTGCGTCATGGACCCAATAGGGTGCACGTTCGCGCTATACATCTTCTGCAGGTTTGAGTTACGATAAAACTCATGAACAAACGTATGAATGTTCAAGCCTTTGCAACAAATAGCTATGCATGCATGAGCGCATGGGATAAGATCTGACTCCCACCTCCTGCACGTACAAGTCCGGTTGATGATGTTTACCTCGAATTGATTGTTCTGGTCGTGGACTTGGAACTACACACGGTCGACGGGGTATATCTGCGAATTTACATCAATATACAAAAACATTATTGGCGGTATGTATGTGTAAATAGATAATTAGTATAGCAAAAAAACATTGTAAAATTCTTACATCCATGGTGCGGCTTGCTTTCAAGGCATCCTGTATCTCTTCCGCTGCATAGGAAGTAATGGTAGACATTTGAAAGCTTGCATGGTCCCTCCTCTCATAAAACCATCGTTGTAAAAAATCTCTCATAAACTCCGATAGTGGAATTATAGGAAGTCCACGAGCCTCAATCAAAAAAGCGTTTAAGCTCTCGAAAACGTTAGTGGTCATCAATACATACCGTTTGCTCGTGGAGAATGCGCGAGACCAATGCGCATACCCTACCTCCTCTAGTTCACTCCTAATCGAGGGGATAATTTGCTCCATCTGCCTCATATAATATTCAAAATCATCGATGGTGTACGACTTAGCACACTTGTAAAACAGATCGTCAATTCCCTTTGACTTGTGGTCTGATTTAATGTTCCTTAGCAGGTGATAGATGCATACACCATGGTGTGCTGACGTATATACCTTCCTCACCCCATTACCAATGCTCTTGTGCCTATCAGACACTATTACTAAATCATTGGGTTCTCCAAAGGCTGCTTTTAAGTTCTGAAAAAACCATTCCCACGATGCATCATTTTTGAAATCAACGATAGAGAACGCCGGAGGGAATATGTGTAAGTTACCTTCGAACATGCAGGCCGTTAGGAGCGTACCACTGAATTTGTTTTTGAGAGATGGCTGATAACTGCCAAAAAGGTAGTTATTTAGGCCTCATTTCTATATTGATTTGTGTGTCTTTTGTGCTTAATAGGGTTGGTTTTACATATATATTACATGTTTTAACCCATTTGGAAGAATGGAAGCTTTGGAAATCATTTTGTGCAGAATCTGTTGCTGAGCGACTTGAGGGAGCAAATTCTGTGCTGCAGCAAAACTGGGAGCAGAACTGCCACGTCACAGCTCGTTATCCAACTTCATGAACCGACTTCTGTTGAATTATTTTCGGGATAAAGGAGCAAGGAGAGCCCTACACGTGTCCAGGTTGACCTAAGTCAAGCCTCCTATCCTTCTATAAAAAGGAGGAGCCGTCTCAAGTCAAAGACATTCCACTTTTGGGAGAAAACATTCCACTTTTGGGAAGTTCCTTCCACCTTTGGGAGCCGAATAGAGGAGAGAGATTGGAGACCACCTAGAAGACCATCACTGCAAGCTGATCGAGGAGATTAGTATTTCCTTTTATTATCTTGTAATTATGGACATGCCTACTCAGATTGTAACGTGTGTTTCCATACATATTATGAACTAAGTAGCTTAGGTGTTGGTTAGAAAACTATGTGGTTGCCGTGCTTAACTTTAGTAATATATATTGATTCTATGCATCTTGATTAATTGTTGTGTTCATTTCTATTTTATGCCCGCTTGGCCAGCCGGTATGAATACCTCTCTCTAGTTTCAGGGATGATATAGAGGGTGTGTGGCGATTAATCACACAACGATCATTGTGTATTGGTGAACGCCAGTGACTGAGCTAGGGATAGCTAGTTGCCTAGTGCTTGATCGGTCGTACTTCATTGGGGTTGAAACACATTCCAAAAAATCCGGAGTTCCGGGAGGAATCCGCTAATAATACTGCGAGAGTTTGCATGATCAATAATATTGCTAGAGCATCTTTTAAAACAATTACTAAATCCTGACTAGCGCCTGTTTCTAATCTGTCTGCCTATTTGTTTATTCTTTGTTCTGTCTTGATTCAGCATTATTCTTATAAAAACCAATCATTTTTACCATCTTTGAAACCATTAAAAAGTTATACAAAATAGATAAAGTGGAAGCTAGTTCAGGCCTTGGATTGATAATACTTATTACTTGCTGCGGACTGTGTATACTTGCACAGAGTTCTAGAGTCCTTTTATACCATATTTTTACTCACTGGAGCAAAATGAGCAGCAAAATAATCAGGCTGAGAATCCTATCTTGGTAGCGAACGATAGGACCAGAGCCATTCGAGCATATGCTTTTCCAATGTTTGATGAGTTGAATCCAGGGATTGCACGTCCTCAAATTCAAGCGGCAAATTTTGAAATGAAACCGGTAATGTTTCAGATGTTGCAAACCGTGGGTCAATTCCATGGTTTGTCATCTGAAGACCCTCATTTACATCTTAAGTCTTTTCTAGGAGTTAGTGATTCTTTTGTAATTCAATGAGTGCCTAGAGATGCTCTTAGATTAACTTTGTTCCCGTATTCCCTTAGGGATGGAGCGAAGGCGTGGTTAAATTCTTTTGCTCCAGGATCAATTAGGACATGGGATGAGTTAGCTGAAAATTGTTGAGTAAATATTTCCCACCTAATAGAAATGCTAAATTAAGGAGTGAAATAGTAGGGTTTAGGCAACTTGAAAATGAGACTTTTAGTGAGGCTTGGGAGAGGTTTAAGGAGCTTTTGCGAAAGTGTCCCCACCATGGCCTACCACATTGTATCCAAATGGAAACATTTTACAATGGATTGAATGCGGTAACTCAAGGTATGGTTGATGCTTCGGCTGGAGGGGCCCTTTTGGCAAAAACTTTTAACGAAGCCTATGAAATTTTAGAAAGAATATCTACTAATAGTTGTCAGTGGTCGGATGTTAGAGGCACAAATAAAAAGGTTAAGAGTGTATTAGAAGTTGATGGTGTGTCCACCATTAGGGCTGATCTGGCAATGATTGCTAACGCTCTTAAGAATGTGACAGTGATTAGTCATCAGCAGCCGCCAGTTGTGGAGCCTGCTGCAGTGGTGAACCAAGTTGCAGAGGAAGCTTGTGTCTATTGTGGTGAAGATCACAACTACGAGTTTTGCCCCAGCAATCCAGCTTCTGTGTTTTTTGTAGGTAATCAGAGGAATAACCCTTATTCTAACTTTTATAATCCAGGTTGGCGCAACCACCCCAACTTCGCGTGGGGAGGACAAGGGAGTAATATGCAAACACAGCAAAAGGTGAACCAGCCGGGATTTGCTAAAACGCAGGTATTGCCCCAGCAAAATAAGCAGGCTTTGCCCCAGCAAAATTCGGGGAATTCTCTCGAGGCAATGATGAAAGAATTTATGGGTCAGCTAGCCAATGAGCTGAAGGCAAGGCCTCAAGGGAAACTTCCATCAGATACTGAACACCCTAGAAGGGAAGGTAAGGAGCAGGTAAAGGCAGTGACTCTTAGGAGTGGTAAACCCCTAGAAGAAAGAAAAGAGCCTAGTAAAACCCAGGATATAGATAATAATTGTGATAGAAATGTTGTTGATGTTGAGAAAGAGTTGGAGTCTGGTCAGGGTGCTGGAGGCAGCAATAAAGATGCTGGAGCATCTGGTTCTGTTCCAGATGTGGAACCACCTTATGTGCCGCCCCCACCTTATGTACCACCTCTACCTTTTCCACAAAGGCAAAAGCCTAAGAATCAAGATGGTCAATTTAAAAAGTTTTTAGAGATTCTTAAGCAATTGCATATAAATATCCCCTTAGTAGAAGCTATAGAGCAAATGCCTAATTATGCTAAATTTCTTAAGGATATTTTAACTAAAAATAAGAGGTTAGGTGAGTTTGAAACTGTATCTCTTACTGAGGAATGTAGTGCTATTCTTAAGAATGGGCTACCAACCAAGGCTAAGGATCCAGGATCATTCACTATACCTGTGTCTATAGGTGGAAAAGAGTTAGGTAGAGCACTCTGTGATTTAGGTGCAAGCATTAACCTTATGCCTCTTTCGGTCTATCGAAAGTTAGGTATTGGTGAAGCTAGGCCTACCACAGTTACAATCCAATTAGCTGATAGGTCTATCACATATCCTGAGGGGAAAATTGAGGATGTTTTAGTAAAGGTAGATAAATTCATATTTCCTGTTGATTTCATTATTTTAGACTATGAGGCTGACAAAGATGTCCCAATTATTCTAGGACGTCCATTTTTGGCTACTGGTAGGGCGTTAATAGATGTTCAAAAAGGGGAATTAACAATGAGAGTCTGTAATGAGGAAGTAAAATTTAATGTGTTTAAAGCCATGAAGTATCCAGACGAGATGGAAGATTGCTCTTTCATTAGGATTCTGGAGAGCACAATTTTTGAGACAGCAATTCAGGATTCGGCAAATAAGCATTTGGAAGATCATGGAGAGGTTAGTATAGAGGTTTTAGAAAGAAAAAATGAAAAAGAATTGTTTAGGTGTGAGGATGTTTTTGAGTCTTTAGATTTAGATCAAATAAAGGCTCCCCCGATTAAGCCATCCCTGATTGAGGCACCTACTTTAGATTTGAAGCCCTTGCCAGATCATCTAAAGTATGTGTATCTTGGGGAAGGTGAGACGTTGCCCATTATTGTTGCATCAGATTTGATGCCGGATCATAAAGGGGCCTTAATAAAATTGCTGCAGCAATACCGCAAGGCAATAGGTTGGACATTGGCTGACATTCAGGGGATTAGCCCATCTTTTTGTATGCACAAAATCACTCTAGAGGAGGGATCCTTTAGGAGTATTGAGCAACAAAGAAGGCTTAACCCTGCAATGAAAGAAGTGGTTAAAAATGAGGTGATTAAATGGTTGGATGCTGGCATCATTTATCCAATTGCAGACAGCAATTGGGTGAGCCCTGTCCAATGTGTTCCTAAGAAAGGAGGTGTCACTGTGGTGAGCAATAAAGACAATGAGTTGATCCCAACTAGGACAGTAACTGGTTGGAGGGTTTGCATGGATTACAGGAGGCTTAATGAAGCCACCCGTAAGGACCACTTCCCTCTGCCATTTATTGACCAGATGTTGGATAGATTGGCTGGTCAGGCCTACTACTGTTTCTTGGATGGTTATTCTGGGTATAACCAGATTACTATTGCTCCTGAGGATCAGGAAAAAACCACTTTCACCTGCCCTTATGGGACGTTTTCTTTCATGCGAATGCCTTTTGGCCTTTGTAATGCTCCAGCAACATTTCAACAGTGTATGTTAGCAATTTTTTCTGATATGATTGAGTCCACTGTTGAGGTATTCATGGACGATTTTTCAGTTTTTGGAAGGTCTTTTCAGAGTTGTTTAGATAATTTAGGTCAGGTGTTAAAAAGATGTGAGGATACCCATCTAGTTCTTAATTGGGAGAAATGCCACTTCATGGTGAAGGAGGGCATAGTGTTAGGTCATAGGATTTCTAAGAATGGTCTAGAAGTTGATAGAGCAAAAGTTGAGGTTATTGAAAGATTAGAACCACCGAATTCAGTGAAGGGGATTCAGAGTTTTTTAGGTCATGCGAGATTTTATAGAAGGTTCATAAAGGATTTTTCCAAAATCAGTAAACCTCTTTGTAACTTATTGTGCACTGATCATGTTTTCAACTTTAATGCAGATTGTAGGAAGGCTTTTGAGACATTGAAGGTTGCTTTAATCTCAGCACCCATTCTTTGTGCACCTAATTGGAATTTACCATTTGAGGTAATGTGCGATGCGAGTGATGCTGCGGTAGGTGCTATGCTGGGGCAAAAGCAGGGCAAATTTATTCATCCTATATATTATGCAAGCAGGATTTTAAATGAGGCACAAGTCAACTACACAACTACTGAAAAGGAGTTGTTAGCTGTTGTGTTTGCCTTTGAGAAATTCCGGCCATATTTGGTTGGATCCAAAGTCACGGTGTTCACGGATCATGCAGCAATAAGGTATTTAATGTCAAAGAAAGATGCAAAGCCTAGACTAATTCGTTGGGTTTTATTATTGCAGGAGTTCGACTTGGAGATAAAGGATAAGAAGGGATCAGAGAATGTCATTGCAGATCATTTGTCTCGTCTTGATCCATCATCATCTTTGCTGAAGCAATCTGCCATTTCAGATTCTTTTCCAGATGAACAGCTCTTTGCTGTTCAGGTAAAGGTAGTCAGGGATGTCCCTTGGTATGCTGATATTGCCAACTTTTTGGTAAAAGGAGTCACTCCTATTGACATGGATTGGAGGCAGAAGAAAAAGTTTAAGCATGATGCAAAATTTTTCTATTGGGATGAGCCATTTATGTATAAGCCATTTATGTATAAGCAATGCTCTGATGGTATTATTCGTAGGTGTGTTTCAGGTGATGAAGCAAAGGAAATCTTGGAGCAATGTCACTCTTCGTCGTATGGAGGCCATTTCAGCGGTCAGAGGACAGCTACGAGGATTTTGCATTGTGGATTCTTCTAGCCTACCTTGTTTAAGGATGCCCATTGTTTCTACAAGCAATGTGATGTTTGCCACAGGAGAGGAAACTTGGGGCCAATAGATGAAATGCCTCTTACTTACATTTTAGAAGTTGAATTATTCGATGTATGGGGTATTGATTTTATGGGGCCATTTTCCCCTTCTAATGGCAATGTTTTTATCTTATTAGCAGTAGATTACGTGTCTAAGTGGGTGGAGGCCATTGCATGCCATCAGAGTGATGCCAAGACGGTTTCAAGGTTTCTCCAATCGCACATTTTTGCGCGGTTTGGGACACCTAGAGCTCTAATAAGTGATGAGAGTACACATTTTGTTAATAATATCTTAACTAAGCTTTTAGCTAAGTATGGAATCAAGCATAGGATAGCTACCCCCTATCACCCACAGGCTAATGGTCAAGCTGAAATAAGTAATAGGGAAATTAAATCAATTCTAGAAAAAGTAGTCCATCCATCTAGAAAGGATTGGTCTTTTAGGTTGGATGAGGCTCTTTGGGCTTATAGGACAGCCTATAAGACTCCTCTAGGTATGTCTCCCTATCGGTTAGTATATGGGAAAGCTTGTCATTTACCATTAGAGCTAGAGCATAAAACGTTTTGGGCTTTGAAAAAATTAAATTTTGATCTGAGTCGTGCAGGAGCAATGAGAATGCTACAACTTAACGAATTGGAGGAATTTCGCCAATTTTCTTATGAGAATGCGAAAATGTATAAAGAAAAGACTAAGTTGTGGCATGACAAGAAAATTAGGCCTAAAGAGTTTGTCAAAGGTCAAAAAGTTTTGCTTTATAATTCTAGATTAAAATTGTTTCCTGGGAAACTAAAGTCCAAATGGTCAGGTCCGTTTGTGGTGATTGAGGTTTTCCCCCATGGAGCAATTACTTTGCAGGACGAAAAGGATGGGAGAATGTTCAAAGTGAATGGACAGCGTGTCAAACATTATTGGGGAGAGGAGTTCCAGATGAAATATCCTTCCCTAAAGTTGGTTGATGATTGAGAGAGCAAGATGTTTGCGGGAGCATTTTACAGGGCAATATTTTGAGCTCCCAGTGTTTGTTTTAATTTTATTTTTCGCTGATTTATTTTTAATTTCGAGTATTCTAGATTTAGTTCGTTTAATGATTTATTTTCTGTTGTTATTTTTAATTCCGTAGAATTTATTTTAGATTTTATCTATGTCTATTTGAATTTTATTTGATTTTGTTGGATTTTATTTTCAGTTTATTTATTTAATTGAATTATCTTAGATTCGGTTTTATTAGATTTTAGTTTAGATTTACATTTTAATTAGTGTAGGTTTAATAAAGATTTCCTCTAATTAATTCGGCTTCAAATAAATAAAAAAAAAGGATTAGATTTGATTTGTTCGGTTAAATTTAAATTTGAATTTAAAAGATTTGATTTTCCTACTTTGAAATTCGAATTACGTATCCAGGACTCTTCAGGTTTAGAAAGTTGTTGCGACAAAGTTATGGCTGAAGCGAATCGTCCGAATAAGAAGGGGTTTGTTGGAGTAATTATTTTTTACCGTTCGATTTTGAATTTTCTATGGGCAGGTAGATTGCATGGATGCTGCCACGTGTCATGCAGGAATGATCCAACGGTCTGGCTATTTGACAACGCATAATTATTTACCATGGGCGTTTGAATTCCAGATTTTACCGTTGGATGGTTTAATTCTACCGGTTGCATGCGATTTAAAACGGTAATTTCAATTTAATGAAAGCAAGATCTTTCTGTTAGGATTTTATTTTGCTAAAGCCTTATTTATTGGCAACCCTCGGTACGTTTCTCTTACTTCATCTTCTTGCTTCGATCTTTTGCTTTCGTTTTCGCTTTCTTTCTCTGTTAAACCCTTGAGTCCTTCATGGCAAAAACAAGAGCGAGGAAAGAAAGAGAGAATGAGGAGGAAGAGGTACCTGTTATCCCTGAGGTGTAGAAGGTAAAGGCGAAGAAGAAAAAAACACCGGAGGAGAAAGAAGCCAAGAGAAGAAGACGAAAACAGAGGGCTGAGGAACAAGAAAAGGCAACAGAGGTTGTTGCTGCCACAGTAGAAGAAGGAGACCCGCAAGAACCTGATGTACAGAACCCAGAGGAGGCTGAGCAGAGAGTCGCGGATACAGAAAAAGTTCAAGAGGAGCAAACAGAGGAAGTTCGAGAGGAAAATACCGAGGAAGTTCGAGAAGAAATTTCAGAAGAAGTTCAAGAAAAGCAGGCCGAGGATGTGCAAGAGCAACAGGCAGAAGATGTTCAGGTAACGGATAATGAGCCAGTGCAGGAGGCTCGAGTGGAGGTGATCATGCTAGAAGCACCGAAACGTCGCCGCGTTAAGAGGAAAGCAGGCCGCGTTAGGGTTGTCCGAACTGATACTCCTTCGCCTCCAACCACGGATTCTGAAAGAGAAAATGTAGAGAGAGTAGAGCGTGAGAAGAATGAAGCCGAGGAAAGAGCAAGAGAAGAGACAGAGAAAAAGGCTGAGGAAGAGCGGTTGCTCAAGCAAAGGGTGGAAAAGGGCAAAAGTGTTGCTGAAGCATCGGAGCAACCTGATGAAATAGAAGAACATGGTCGCTTCATCAACAATTTTGCCAAAGCAAAATACGTTGAGCTGCTGAAAAGAAACTTCCTGTTTAAAAGAGGATTTAGCGGTAATCTTCCACATTTTCTAAGGGCCTGCATTGCAGACCATGGCTAGGAGTTGTTTTGTGCGAAGCCTGAGTCTGTAAACGCACAGGTGGTGCGTGAATTTTATGCTAATATTGATAAAGAAGATGGTTTCCAGGTGATTGTTCGAGGAGTCGAGGTAGACTGGAGTCCTAGTGCTATCAACGCACTGTATAACCTTCAGAATTTCCCCCATGCAGCATATAATGAGATGGCTGTAGCGCCATCTAATGAGCAGTTAAGTGATGCTGTGCGGGAGGTGGGTATTGAAGGGGCACAGTGGCAGCTGTCAAGACAGGGAAAAGGACATTTCAATTCGCTTATCTGAAGAGGGAAGCGAACACGTGGATGAGATTTATCAGACAGAGGATGCTTCCAACGACTCATGACTCGACGGTCTCGAGGGAACGGGTTCTTTTGGCTTTCGCGATTTTGCGGTCTCTTAGCATTGATGTAGGGAAGATGATTGTTAATGAGATTTCTGGTTGTTGGAAAAAGAAAGTGGGGAAACTGTTCTTTCCGAACACAATCATGATGCTTTGCAGAAGAGCAGGGGTTCCAGTGGATGAGGGAGATGTTATCCTGTTTGACAAGGGAATTATAGATACACCTAACTTGGCGCGGCTTCAGCGTACGCATGAGGCACGTCAAGGTGGGCTTCTCTACGACATCAACACGGTTTTAGAACAACTGGCACTTTCAGCCAGCACGCAAGAGTTTGCCGAGAGGCAAGCTTTAACCTTCTGGAACTATGTTAGAAATCGTGATGCCAATCTGAAGAAGGCACTGCAAGAGAATTTTTCCAAGCCGTATCTAGCCCTTCCAACATTCCCTGAGGATCTATTGAACCCTTGGATTCCACTCCCACCTGTTGAAAGAGAAGAGGAGGATGATGAAGAGCAGGGTCAAGAAGACTGACTAATGTGATGATTTTGAGCGAGCATTACTTTTGTTTTTCAATTTTGGTTTGCTCGCGCATATCTGACCCCGCTGGCTAATATGTTTGCTTGTTTCTTTTTAATGTTTCTGCTTCTACAAAAATTTATCTGCTTTTGTAATTCCTTTCGCTTTGTTTTAATGAAATTTCCGAAGTTATTTTTGTTCCATAAGCACTGAGTAAATCTAACTTAACTAATTCCTTCTGAATTTTTGAAGCTTGGACTGGCTAAGCTTAATCAGATCAAGGTATTCTGATCTCCAGAAACCTTTTGCTTGAGCATTTTCTCTGGCCTAGTCGTTGTTGCGGCAAAGAAAATTCTGGAGGTAGTGTTGACTTATGTGATCCACTTTAAGCTTAGGTCTAGTCCCACGCTTAGTTTTAGAATTCAGATAGGAAAATTTAAGTTTGGAGGTATAATTGCAAAAACTGATAATTCATTGGGGGCAATGAATAATTCAAGTTTGGGGGACTTTTTGCTACTCCAATAGTTTTGCTCGAGCATTCCTCTCCTTCGTGAAACAATTTGTTAGGTTATTGAGTAACCGGAGACATTTGTGATACCCACAGTTTGTCTTCGCGTCAAAAGGTGACCTAGGAAATGTGAAAAATGATGAAAAATTATTTGCTGAAAAAAAGTGATTGTTGAAAATTTTGCTGAGAAGATTCATGGAGCAAAAGTTTCGAAGGATGAATGATAGTCCAGCAGTTTTTCTGTCTCCCAGAACTTAGGTGAGCTTCATCACAAAATGTCGCCATTCTGAGGAGCAAGAGATGGAATGACTAAGAATTTTTGAGCTTTACAAAGAGTATTTAGCCTAATTGGTGATTAGTTTGAGGCAAGGGTATACTGCACCATAAAGTGGGTCATCCCATGCTTAAGAGCTTATGACTATAGGGCTGCTTTAAGTCTGAAAAACAAAAATATAAACCCCTTGAAAATGTGTTTTGATATGTCTGATAATAGAGTTAAGCTGTGGCAAGTTCTTAGAATTGAGTTAAAAGTGGTGATTATTTGTCCATGCCGGAAGAATTATTTTGCTACAGCAGAGCTTGGTTTTGTAGAGTGCTCAAGTAAAGGTTGAAGGTAGTGTTGGATTGTCTGGTTTGATTAAGTTATGCTTTGTCTAACGTTTTGAATTCTTTAAGGAAAGGTTGGTTAGTATTGCTCGGGACGCGCAATAGTTCAAGTTTGGGGGTGTGATAACTGCCCAAAAGGTAGTTATTTAGGCCTCATTTCTATATTGATTTGTGTGTCTTTTGTGCTTAATAGGGTTGGTTTTAGATATATATTACACGTTTTAACCCATTTGGAAGAATGAAAGCTTTGGAAATCATTTTGTGCAGAATCTGTTGCTGGGCGACTTGAGGGAGCAAATTCTGTGTTGCAGCAAAACTGGGAGCAGAACTGCCACGTCACAGCTCATTAGCCAACTTCATGAACCGACTTCTGTTGAATTATTTTCGGGATAAAGGAGCAAGGAGAACCCTACACGTGTCCAGGTTGACCTAAGTCAAGCCTCCTATCCTTCTATAAAAAGGAGGAGCAGTCTCAAGTCAAAGACATTCCACTTTTGGGAGAAAACATTTCACTCTTGGGAAGTTCCTTCCACCTTTGGGAGCCGAATAGAGGAGAGAGATTGGAGACCACCAAGAAGACCATCATTGCAAGTTGATCGAGGAGATTAGTATTTCCTTTTATTATCTTGTAATTATGGACATGCCTACTCAGATTGTAACGTGTGTTTCCATGCATATTATGAACTAAGTAGCTTAGGCGTTGTTTAGGAAACTATGTGATTGTCGTGCTTAACTTTAGTAATATATATTGATTCTATGCATCTTGATTAATTGTTGTGTTCATTTCTATTTTATGCCCGCTTGGCCAGCCGGTATGAATACCTCTCTCTAGTTTCAGGGATGATTTAGAGGGTGTGTGGCGATTAATCACACTACGATCATTGTGTATTGGTGAACGCCAGTGACTGAGCTAGGGATAGCTAGTTGCCTAGTGCTTGATCGGTCGTACTTCATTGGGGTTGAAACACATTCCAAAAAATCCGGAGTTCCGGGAGGAATCCACTAATAATACTGCGAGAGTTTGCATGATCAATAATATTGCTAGAGCATCTTTTAAAACAATTACAAAATCCTGACCAGCGCCTGTTTCTAATCTGTCTGCCTATTTGTTTATTCTTTGTTCTGTCTTGATTCAGCATTATTCTTATAAAAACCAATCATTTTTACCATCTTTGAAACCATTAAAAAGTTATACAAAATAGATAAAGTGGAAGCTAGTTCAGGCCTTGGATTGATAATACTTATTACTTGCTGCGGACTGTGTATACTTGCACAGAGTTCTAGAGTCCTTTTATACCATATTTTTACTCACTCTAGGAACCCAACAATGGCCCATCTACAAAAATGACCGGTAGACAATATTTCCAACCCTCTATGGACGCTGCAATACTCATAAAGAAGAATTTGAACCTGTCATTAGAATCAACTTCCTGTGCGGTATACGTTCCTGAAAAAACACAAGGTTGGTAAATACGAGAATTTACTGGTATTACTATCAAAATTCACACAACGCGACACGTGAGATACCTGGGTTTTTCCGATCAGCTAAGCTGCAAACACTGGAATACGGGCATAGGACTCTTCAGGAGAACCTTTTAACTCAGTTAGGGCCTTCTCCCTCCCCCTCCATGCTTTGTCGTAACTGATAATGATCCCATGGTTTTTCTTAGCATACTCAATTATATCCCGCGGTGTGTGATAACTCTCCAAAAGGGAGTTGTTTAGACCTTATTTCTATATTGATTTGGGTGTCTTTTGTGCTAAATAGGCTTGCTTTTAGATATATATTATATGTTTTAACCCATTTGGAAGAATGAATGCTTTGGAAGTTATTTTGTGCAGAATATATTGCTGAGCGACTTGAGGGAGCAAATTCTGTGCTGCAGCAAAGCTAGGAGCAAAACTGCCACGTCACAGCTCGTTAGCCAATTTAATGAATTGACTTCAGTTAAGCTATTCTCGGATTTAAGGAGCAAGGAGAGTCATCCATGTGTCTAGGTCAACCTAATTCAAGCCTCCTATCACTCTATGAAAGGAGGAGCCGTCTCAAGTCAAATTCATTCCATCCTTGGGAGGAACATTCCATTCTTGGAAAGTTTACTTCCACTTTTGGGAGCCGAATAGAGGAGGAAAGATTGGAGACTCAAGAAGACCATCAACTACGGGTTACTTCAAGGGAATTTACTTTTTCTTGTGATTTCTTGTAGTTATGGGTGCACATACTCAGATTGTAGCGTGTGTTACCATGAGCTTTATGAGCTAAGTAATTTTAGGTGTTGGTTAGGAATATGTAATTGTCGTGCTTAATCTCTATGCAATATATGTTGATTTTGATTAGTTGTTGTGCTTATTTATATTTTGTGCCCGCTTGGCCAGCCGGTATGAATATCACTTCCTAGTTTCAGGGATGATTTGGGAAGTGTGTGGCAATTAATCACACTAGATCATTGTGTATTGGTGAACGCCAGTGACTGAGCTAGGGATAGCCAGTTGCCTAGTTCTTGATCGGTAGTGCGTCATTGGAGTTGAAACACATTCTAAAAAATCCAGAGTTACGGGAGGAATCTGCTAATAAGACTACAAGAGTTTTGCCTGATCAATAATATTGCTAGAGCATCTTTTAAAAACAATTACTAAATCCTGACCAGTGCCTGTTTCTAATATGTCTACTTTATTTGTTTACTTTCTGTTCTGTCATTTCTTTTGTTTCAGCATTCTATAAAAACCAATCATTTTAACCACCTTTGGAACCATTGAAAAGTTATACAAAATAGATAAAGTGAGAACTAATTCAGACCTTGGATTCGATAAATTCTTATTACTTGCTGCAGATTGTGTATACTTGCACAGAATTCTAGAGTCTATTTACATCTTATTTTTACTCACTCTAGGAACCCAACAAGTTTTTGGCGCTGTTGCCGGGGACTTGAATAAGTTTTTATCTGATCTGTTTTGTGTATGTGTTGTCGCAACGTCATCGCGACGCGGAGCGGCCGACATCCTTTCTTGGGTTTTTAAGAGAAAATTGGAGTCGCCACCAATCATCGAGGGTGTGATTGGTCACCTTAAAAAAAAAACCAGTCTTAGAAAACCAGAAATTAGGTTCGGGAGTCGTTTGAGTGTAGGGAAGGTATTAGCACCCTACAACACCCGTTTTTTTTTTAAAAACGATTACCACATTATCTTAAATCGTCCAATTAAGTGAATAAAAACAGTCCTTCATTTTTATTTTTCTTTAAAAAATGATAAATATGAAAATAAAAACCCAAAATGCAATAGTGAACACAAGATGTCTCATTCGTTTTTACCTTAACTTTAGAAATAAAGTAAGGATTAAACATTATGAGTTGGATATCCAATTTCATATAAATCATGCCTAATTTCCCTTTTAATTAAAGGAAACATGGGTGTACATGATTATGTTTATTAAAAATAATTTATTTTTTTAAAAAAATAGATGTAAAAGAAGAAAATTATTCAAAGAGTAAAATTTTTTAAAAGGGAAAATGAGAATTTTCATACGCCTACACGGGAGTTGAACTCCACGAAGACACATTACTCAGTTTCCATAATCCCTTTCAAAAGAAAATCAAAACAATAACAATAATTGAAATTAACCAAGCAGAATTAAAGATTAGATTAAAGCAATTTGGAGAATGAAAGAGAGAGAAAAAAAATAAATTAGAAAGTTAAAAAAATGAAGTTGGCAAAGTGCAAAAGTGAACTAAAAGGAGAGAGAAATTAAAAATGATAATCATGATGATGATAATAATAATAATAATAATAATAATAACAAAACAAAAACAACAAAAGAAATAGAAAAACAAAACCCCACCTTTTTTATCTTTCTCTTTCTTCTTTTTTCCTTCTTTCTTACCCAATGTTTTCTCTCCCCGTGTACTCCTTCCTCCCCCTCTCTTTTCCTTGTTTCCTCTTCCACTTTCTTTTCTCTTTTTCTATCACTCTCTAAGCTAAGCTCACTTCCTAAACAACTCTCTCAACTAGGCTTATGCTCAAATCTTCTTCTTCTCCTTTCTCCCTCAAAAGAAATTCTTCTAAAAACTCTCTAAACTAAACTCTTGCTCAAATGCCTAAACTCTCTCAAGCTCACTTTCACTCTAAACTTCTTCTCCTTCTTCTTGTCCTTTTCATCCTCCATCTCCCCCCTTTTTATACTTGAAGGGTTACTAAATTAGGGGGAGGATAGATGAGAAAATGGTGGAAAAAAGAAAAAAAATAAAAAAAATAAAAAAAATGAGAGCCATGGAAAAGCTTTTGAATAGGTAAGTTTCCCCTTGAATAGGAATGGGGAAGACCAAAAAAAAAAATAAAAATTTAAAAAATAAAAATTTAAAAAAAAAATTAAAAAAAAAACGAATTTTTGATAAAAATATGTGAAAAAGGGGGTTTGAACCACAGACCTTGTGATTATCAATACAACCTTATGCCAATTGAGCTATGCTCTTGTTGACATTCAAGAAAAAACAAATTGACCACCAAATATTGGAAAACTTCAAACATTATTACTGAAAATCAAGCCGGACCAAATACGGTGTCTACATGTGTTTTAGTGATTTGGTGCTAAAACTTTTTGATTGTTTCTTTTGTTTTTGCAGGTGTGAGTTTGGTGCATGAGCGATCCGACTGGGGTAAGGTTCGAGCTTGATCTAGAAATCGAGAGGACATTTAGGAGAAGGAGAGAGCAGCGTAGACAACAAAATCCAATGGCTGATGTGCCGCGTCTCCCGCAGGGTCCAGAAGATCCAGTGAACCCCCAGCAGAATCGTTTGCTGCAGCAAAATCCACCGCTGAAGCAAAATGAACAACAAAATAATCAGGCTGAGAATCCTATCTTGGTAGCAAATGACAGGGCCTGAGCCATTCGAGCAATTGCTTTTCCAATGTTTGATGAGTTAAATCCAGGGGTTGCACGTCCTCAAATTGAGGCGCAAATTTTGAAATGAAACCGATAATGTTTCAGATGTTGCAAACCGTGGGTCAATTCCATGGTTTGTCATCTGAAGACCTTCATTTGCATCTTAAGTCTTTTTTAGGAGTTAGTGATTCTTTTGTAATTCAAGGAGTGCCTAGAGATGCCCTTAGATTAACTTTGTTCCCGTATTCTTTTAGAGATGGAGCAAAGACATGGTTAAATTCTTTTGCTCCAGGATCAATTAGGACATGGAATGAATTAGCTGAAAAATTTCTTAGTAAATATTTCCCACCAAATAGGAATGCTAAATTGAGGAGTGAAATAGTAAGGTTTAGGCAACTTGAGGATGAGACTTTTAGTGAGGCTTGGGAGAGGTTTAAGGAGCTTTTGCGAAAGTGTCCCCACCATGGTTTACCACATTGTATCCAAATGGAAACATTTTACAAATGGGTTAAATTGAGCAACCCAGGGTATGGTTGATGCTTCGGCTGGAGGGGCCCTTTTGGCAAAAACTTTTAATGAAGCCCATGAAATTTTAGAAAGAATATCAACTAATAATTGTCAGTGGTCAGATGTTAGAGGCACAAATAAAAAGGTTAAGAGTGTGTTAGAGGTTGATGGTGTGTCCACCATTAGGGCTGATATTGCAATGTTAGCTAACGCTCTTAAAAATGTGACAGTGGTTAGTCATCAGCAGCCGCCAGTTGTGGAGCCTGCTGCAGTGATGAACCAAGTTGTAGAGGAAGCATGTGTCTATTGTGGTGAAGAGCACAGCTACGAGTTTTGCCCCATCAATCCAACTTCTGTGTTTTTTGTAAGTAATCAGAGGAATAACCCTTATTCTAACTTTTATAATCCAGGTTGGCGCAACCACCCCAACTTCGCATGAGGAGGACAAGGAAGTAATGTGCAAACACAGCAAAAGGTGAACCAATCGGGATTTGCTAAAGCACAGGTATTGCCCCAACACAATAAGCAGGCTTTGTCCCAACAAAATTCGGAGAGTTCTCTTGAGGCAATGATGAAAGAATATATGGCTCGTACAAATGGGGCCGCAATTCAAAGTAATCAAGCTTCAATGAGAGCCCTGGAATTGCAGGTGGGCCAGCTAGTTAATGAGCTGAAGGCAAGACCTCAGGGGAAGCTTCCTTCAGATATTGAACACCCTAGAAGGGAAGGTAAGGAGCAGGTAAAGACAGTGACTCTTAGGGAGTGGTAAGCCACTAGAAGAGAGAAAAGAGCCTAGTAAAACCCAGGATATAGAAAAGATTTGTGATAAAAATGTTGTTGTTGAGAAAGAGTTGGAGTCTGGTCAAGGTGTCGGAGGCAGCAATAATGATGCTGGAGCATCTGGATCTGTTCCAGATGTGGAACCACCTTATGTGCCGCCCCAAACTTATGTACCACCTCTACCTTTTCCACAAAGGCAAAGGCCTAAGAATCAGGATGGTCAATTTAAGAAGTTTTTAGAGATTCTTAAGTAGTTGCATATAAATATCCCTTTAGTAGAAGCTATAGAGCAAATGCCTAATTATGCTAAATTTCTTAAGGATATTTTAACTAAAAAGAAGAGGTTAGGTGAGTTTGAAACTGTATCTCTTACTGAGGAATGTAGTGCTATTCTTAAGAATGGGCTACCAACCAAGGCTAAGGATCCAGGATCATTTACTATACCTGTGTCTATAGGTGGAAAAGAGTTAGGTAGAGCACTTTGTGATTTAGGTGCAAGCATTAACCTTATGCCTCTTTCGGTCTATCAAAAGCTAGGTATTTGTGAAGCTAGACCCACCACAGTCACACTCCAACTAGCTGATAGGTCTATCACATATCCAGAGGGAAAAATTGAGGATGTCTTAGTGAAAGTAGATAAGTTCATATTTCCTGTTGATTTTATTATCTTAGACTATGAGGCTGATAAAGATGTCCCAATTATTCTTGGTCGTCTATGTTTAGCTACTGGTAGGGCATTGATAGATGTTCAAAAAGGGGAATTAACAATGAGAGTTTATAATGAGGAAGTAAAATTTAATGTGTTTAAGGCCATGAAGTACCCAGACGAAATGGAAGATTGCTCTTTCATTAGGATTCTGGAGAACACAATTGTTGAGACAGTAATACAGGATTCGACAAACAAGCATTTGGAAGATCATGAAGAGGTTAGTGTAGAAGATTTAGAAGTTTGTTATTTAGAAAGAAAAAATGAAAAAGAAGTGTCTAGGTGTGAGGATGTTTTTGAGTCTTTAGATTTGGATCAAAGGAAAGCTCCTCCTATTAAGCCATCCCTGATTGAGGCACCCACTTTAGATTTGTGGCCCTTGCTGGATCATCTAAAGTATGTGTATCTTGGGGAAGATGAGACGTTGCCCATTATTGTTGCATCAGATTTAATGCTGGAGCATGAAGAAGCCTTAATAAAGTTGCTGCAGCAATATCGCAAGGCAATCGATTGGACATTGGCTGACATTCAGGGAATTAGCCCATCTTTTTGTATGCATAAAATCACTTTAGAGGAGGGATCCTTTAGGAGTATTGAGCAACAGAGAAGGCTTAACCCTGCAATGAAAGAGGTTGTTAAAAAGGAGGTGATTAAATGGTTGGATGCTGGCATTATTTATCCAATTGCAGACAGCAATTGTGTAAGCCCTGTCCAATGTGTTCCTAAGAAAGGAGGTGTCACGGTGGTGAGCAATAAAGACAACGAGTTGATCCCAACCAGGACAGTAACTGGCTGGAGGGTTTGCACGGATTACAGGAAGCTTAATAAAGCTACCCGTAAGGACCATTTTCCTCCACCATTTATTGACCAAATGTGGACAGATTGGCTGGTCAGGCCTATTACTGTTTCTTAGATGGTTATTCTGGGTATAACCAGATTACCATTGCTCCTGAGGATCAGGAAAAAACCACTTTCACCTGCCCTTATGGGACATTTGCTTTCAGGCGAATGCCTTTTGGCCTTTGCAATGCTCTAGCAACATTTCAGCAGTGTATGCTAGCAATTTTTTCTGATATGATTGAGTCCACTGTTGAGGTATTTATGGACGATTTTTCCGTTTTTGGAGGGTCTTTTCAAAGTTGTTTCGATAATTTAGGTAAGGTGCTAAAAAGATGTGAGGATACCCATCTAGTTCTTAATTGGGAGAAATGCCACTTCATGGTGAAGGAGGGCATTGTGCTAGGTCATAAGATTTCAAAGAACGGTCTAGAAGTTGATCGAGCAAAAATTGAGGTTATTGAAAGATTAGAACCACCGAGTTCTGTTAAAGGGATTTGGAGTTTTTTAGGTCATGCTGGATTTTATAGGAGGTTCATAAAGGATTTTTCAAAAATTAGTAAACCTCTTTGTAAGTTATTGTGTACTGATCATATTTTTTACTTTAATGCAGATTGTAGGAAGGCTTTTGAAACTTTAAAGGCTGCTTTAATTTCGGCACCCATTCTTTGTGCACTTAATTGGAATTTACCATTTGAGGTAATGTGTGATGCGAGTGATGTTGCAGTAGGTGCTATGCTTGGGCAAAAGCAGGGCAAATTTATCTATCCAATATATTTTGCAAGCAGGGTTTTGAATGAGGCACAAGTCAACTATACAACTACTGAGAAGGAGTTGTTAGCTGTGGTGTTTTCCTTTGAGAAATTTCGGGCATATTTGGTTGGATCCAAAGTCACGGTTTTCACGGATCATGCAACAATAAGGTATTTAATGTCTAAGAAAGATGCAAAGCCTAGACTAATTTGTTGGGTGTTATTATTGAAGGATTTCGACATGGAGATAAAGGGCAAGAAGGGATCAGAGAATGTTATTGCAGATCATTTGTCTCGTCTTGATCCAACTGAAAGGGTTAAAATCCCTTGGCAACGGAAACAAAACAAGACCATACTCGAATTAAATTTCAATTTAGAAAAACCAATACGTTGGCAATATAAAATAGAAACAAATTTCTACAAATTCTAGATTAAGCATGCAAAAACAGATCTAAACAATTTAGAATCAATAAAACTTACGTGATGTGAAGACCGAAAATCGCCTCTGCACTATGCTCCAAATCACGTTCTTTGTTAAGATCTCCAAGAACACCACCACTGTGTTCACCTGCTATAACTCTGGGATGAGATTTGACTTGTGGGAACCCGTAGTCTTGGAGAAGGGAAAAAAATTTTACAGCAGAAAAATTTCAGAAAAATTTCTGTAAAATCTTGAGAGAATACGTGAGGAAGAGAGAGAACTCTGGGGGGATTTTCTGTAAAACTGATCGAATCAGGAAGTCCCAATAACCCCCACCTACACGTACAACAAAGATGGGAAGGGAGTTACCATAACTCCCTAATCAATCTTAGTCGTTGAATGGATCAACATGATCCTGGCTGTCAATCAATTAAATAATAATAATTTAATTAATTAATTAATTTAATTAAATCAATATTAATTAAATCAATTATAATATAAAGTATTTAAATTCAATTTTGAATCATATTCAATTGAATTAAATTGGCCATTCAATTAATTCTCAATTAATTGTTCCCATATTAATTAAATATCTAATATTTAATTAATTTCACATTTGAATCATATTCAAATAAATCTCTCTCATTTAACCTATAGTTTTAATGTGCATCATAATGTACATTAATATAAACTATAGTATTAATTTGATTAAATCATGTTTAACCAAACTAAATTAAATTTAATTAATTCCCCAATTAATTAATTCATGAATTAATCAAATATCACATATTTAATTAAATTCATTATTCTCTCAATAATTAATTTCGAATCATATCCAAAATTAATTATAAAGTTTAATTCTTTAATTAAACTTTATACTATAATGTATCTTCATACATTATATTGATTCCCTTTAATATCAAGACTAAATTATCTCAGAACCCGTTGTGAGCTAGCAGGTGGACCTAATGGACCTACAGATCAGAAGCTCCAACGATACGAGATTGATCAGCTAAACTCATTAATCGAGTCAATAAACATTTGTTAACTGTGGGTCACTCCACTAAAGACCCACAACTGCACTCTTCTCACTGTAGAATATTTCTGTGTCCACGGATATCGACAAATGCAGTAAGTCAATCCTTCACGTGTGTTCGTAACACCAATTGTGTCAAATTACCGTTTTACTCCTGTGTTACCTCTGGATCCTTAAGTACCACTGATCCCTCTAATGAACAACCTGTTTAGGGTCAACCACTAAACAGAAATTCCTCTCGGGCCAAGAGAGGACAGTGCGCTTTTGTTCAAGCCCCGGAATCAGCCCTTAAGGGAACACACATCTACTTGCCCCAATAGGAGAAGGAGTGAATTCCATCTTGTACTGTTATGTTCCCAGCTCCCATTCGGTCTTGCCCCTAAAATGGTAGGAATATTGAGTCGGCGAGAATGCCACTCTCAGCCATCCAAATCTAAGGACAATCCCTCCTGAAAAGGAGTTCATAACAGACTCAGGATTGAGATTGAGTTACCTAGGTCATCCTATTGAAATAGAAACCTAAACTAGTTAACGGCGTTACATCTAGTGGTTACTATTTCGCGGTCCGGTCTTATGCAAACTCATTGCATAGGATACCCCCACCCGCATGTCTCCTACATGGATGCTTTGGATCATTGCATCTGTATTGGATACAAGGTGGGTCGTACTAATGTCACCAGGATAAGGTACCCAGCCTTATCCCTATACTATAGACCATTTAGGTTGTTACTTGAACACTGATCCCCGTATGGGGCCATTTCCCCTTCTAATGGTAATGTTTCTATCTGAATTTTCAAACGCTTAGTTTGAAAATTCAGATAGAAAAATTCAGATAGCGTGGGACTAGAACTAAGCTTAAAGTGGATCAAATAAATCGACACTACCTCAGAAACTTCTTGTCGCAGCAACGACCAAGCTAGAAGAAATGCTCAAGCAAAAGGTTTCTGGAGATCAGAATACCTTGATCTAATTAAGCTTAACCAGTCCAAGCTTCAAAAATTTAGAAGAAAATTAGTTAGGTTAGAATTACTCAGTGCCATAGAATAGAAATAACTTCGGAAATTTCATTAAAAACAAAGAAAAAAAAATTGTACATCAGCAGATATTTTGATGGCTTAAGGACAAAAATTAAAATCAAGAAAACATAACATCAACAGAAAGTGGGGTCAGATATACGCGAGCAATCAAAAATAGAGAAACAAAAATAATGCTCGTTCAAGGTCAACACATCCATCAATCTTCCTGACCCTACTCTTCATCATCCTCTTCTTCTCTTTCAACTGGTGGGGGCGGAATCCAGGGGTTCAACAAATCATCAGGGAATACTGGAAGGGCTGGATATGGTTTGGGAAAATTTTCCTGTAGTTCCAGAAAGTTTGAGATTGCCTCTCGGCAAACTCTTGCTTGTTGGCCGACAGTGCAAGTTGTTCTAAAATCTTGTGAATGCCACAAACAAGCCCAACCTGACGTGTTTCTTGCGTACGCTGAAGCCGTGCCAAGTTAGGCGTGTCAATGATTCCCTTGTCGAATAATATGATATCTTCTGCATTCTCCGGAACTCCTGCTCGCTTGCAAAGCCTTGTAACTGTATTCGGGAAAAACAACTTCCCAACCTTCTTCCGCCATCATCCAGATATCTCACTCGCAATAATCTTTCCCACATCAATACTGAGAGACCTTAAAATCGCGAAAGCAAGAAGAACACGTTCCCTAGAAACCGTCGAGTCATGAGTCGTTGGAAGCAACCTTAGTTTGATGAATCACATCCATGTATTTGCTTCCTTCTTGAGATAGGCAGCCTGAAATGTCCTTTTTTCTGTTTTCGAAAGTCTCCACTGCACCCCTTCAACACCAACTTCCAGAACAGCATCGCTTAATTACTCATTAGATGGCGCCACAGCCATCTCATTGTATCCTGCGTGGGGGAAATCCTGAAGGTTATATAGGGAGTTAGTGGCACCAGGACTCCAGTCAACTGCTACTCCTCGAACGATAACTTTGAAACCCTTTTCCTTGTCAATGTTTGCATAAAACTCGCGCACTACATGCGCGTTCACAGATTCAGGCTTGGAGCAGAATAATTCCCAACCGTGGTTCGTAATGCGGGTCCGCAGAAAATGTGGAAGATCCCCACTAAATCCTCTCTCAAACAGGAAGTCTCTCTCTCTTCAACATCTCAGCATACTTTGCTCTGGCAAGATTATTGACGAAGCGATTATACGGCAACCTTGGTTCCTCTGTTTCGCTATCTTCTGGTTCTGGAGATGCTTTAGCAATATCCTTGCCCTCGTCTTCCCTTTGTTTGAGCAAAATTTCTTCTTCAGCCTTTTTCTCTGCTTCCTCTCTTGCTTTTTCTTCGGCCTCTTTTTTCTCCTGTTATTCTCTCTCTACATTCTCTTTCTCATAATCACTTGTCGGCGGCGAAGGAGTATCAGTTCGGACTACCTTAACATGGCCGGCTTTTTGCTTCCGGCGGCGACGTCGTGGCACTTTCGGCATGATAACCTCCACTCGAGCCTCCTGTTCTTGCTCCACCTGTTCATTGCCTTTTTCCTGCACATCTTCTGTCCGCTTCTCTTGCGGATCCTCAGTCTGTTTTTCTTGAACTTCCTCTGTGTGCTCTTCTTGAATTTCCTCCGTATCTGCAACTATCGGGTCAGTCTGCTCTAGGTTTTGTACTTCTGGTTCCCTCGGATTTCCTTCCTCAACTGCCTCGGTCGCAACATCCTCTACTACATTCTGCACAATTTCTTGATCATCAACCCTGTGATGTCTTCTTCTCCTTTTAGCTTCTTTTTCTTCTGGTGTTTTCTTTTTCTTTGCCTTAGCTTTCGATGCTTCGGGGGTAACAGGCACCTCCTCATCCTCATTGTCTCGCTCCTTTCTTGCTCTTGTTTTCGCCATTGAAGACTCAAAGGAATTTTCGGCACACAGAAGCAAAAAGGAAAAAATACAAACGGCAAAGGTTGAAACGAGAAGATGAAGTGAAAAGAAACTTACTGAAGGCTGTGAATAAATAGGGCTTCAGCAAAATAAAATCTTAACCGAAAATATTTGCTCCTAATTAAATGATATTATCGTTATTTGCATATAATCAAATTTAAAGGAACAGTAAAATTTGAATCTCGTGACACGTAAGTGTTGTGCTGGCTGTCAGATTCTTCATGTTGAACATGTGGAAGCATCAGACATTGGCACGCGATTCACCTTCCCACTGAAAAATTAAATTCTCAAACGGTAAAATCAATTAATCCTCAACCAATCCCTTCACCTTCGGACGAAATATTTGATTCTGCCAAAAGATTGCAAAAACAACTTATCATCACAAAGATTTTCTTCTAGAAGGATCTTGTATACGGAAGATTTCAAATTTAAATAAAAATCAAATCAAACCAGGAAATTCAAATAACCGCTTAAATCAAATCTAATTTTATCTTTATCTTCAGCCGAATAAATCATGAAAAATCTTTATTAAACCCTGATCTAATCAGAAATTTAAATAACAAAACTACAACCTAAAATCTAATTTAAACTAATCAGATTAATTAAAAATTAACTCGGCTAAATAAATAAAAAAACCGAAAATAGAATCTAATAAAACAACATCAAATAAAATTCAAACTTACCGAATCTGATTAAAAATAATTATATTCAAACCAAATCTAATAAAAATAATTCACAATGGAATTATGCACAATAAAATTATGAGCCTAAGACCCTTTAATCACAACTACCTCTCTCGAGTATAATTGATTCTCATGCAAATTAATCTACTTGATATCCCTATCTAAGTTTATTAACATGCAAGGCAATGAGATCTTTTGACCAATTCTAAAGTTAATCTAAAACCGCCACGATTTAGAAAATAAACCTTAGTCATGCAATCTTGAGTAAGTCTACATTTAATCCCCTCTCCCGAGCAAGAATAAAAACTCAAATCATTCAACTAATATCTAATTAATTGAAAGCATTAAATCAAGATTGCAACATAATAACCATTGCACAACTTAAACCATAAATCAATCCATAAACAAAATCAACTACATCAATCCCTAAGCTACAAGTTTAGCTACTCATGAATGAAATTACAAGCTCAACTAAACATAACAATCAAAAGGGAAAAGAAAACTCAATGTAGGCCGAGACCGAACGTCCCCGTCACGATCCCCACGAACAATGGGTTGATTTCCGCTTTTCTCCCTCTTGTTCAGCCTCAATCCTCTGTTTTCTCCTCTGTTTTACGGCTCCAAAAGTATCCAAAAGAGTCCCACGTTCAGCCCTAGCCGAAAATAACTTATATTGCAGATTTTTTTTCCGTAGCGTCGAGACGCTAAGGTGGCAGCGTCTCGACGCTATGACCGTTTCGCACCTATTCAGATAAGGAATGCTAGCGTCGAGACGCTCAAGGGCTAGCGTCTCGACGCTAGTCTGCGTTTGACCCTATTTTGACTTTTTTCTCTTTGACTCTTTTTCATTCCTTTGCATCATTTCGCGTCCCGAGCACCCGATTAACTCCACTATTGCATTTTAGCTCCAGTCAACCATTTCCTACAAAATAAACATTAAAGCACAATAAAATGGCCAAAAAATCATAAAAGTGTTGGGTTTTATGTCCTAAAACTCGTAGATAGTGAATGATTAATGAATTATATACTTGTATCAATAAAGTGTTATTGCGGTTTATGCAATAAAGTGTTATTGTCATTTTAAGTCTAAAATTGCACAATATGACCCAAATCCAATAAACTAAGATCCAAGGTTGTTTACATGAGACTTGGACTAGTATGTGGGGACATACGGGGATCAATGTTCAAGTAACAACCTAAAAGGTCTATAGTACAGGGATAAGGCTGGGTACCTTATCCTGGTAACACTATGTGATACGGCCCGCTTTGTATTCGATACAGACGTATTGATCCAAGGCGTCCATGTAGGAGACATGCGAGCGGGGGTATCCTATGCAATGAGTTTGCATAAGACCGGACCACGAAATAGTAAACCACTAGATGTAACACCGTTGACTAGTTAGGTTACTGTTTCAATAGGATGACCTAGGTAACTCAATCTTAATCCTGAGTGTGTCATGAACTCCTTCTCACGAGGGATTGTCCTTTGATTAGTACGGGTGAGAGTGGCCAGCACGCCGACTCAATAAGCCTACCTTCTTGGGGACAAGACCGAGTGGGGGGCTGGGGACATGACAATACAAGATGGAATTCACTCCTTCCCCTATTGGGGCAAGTAGATGTGTGTTCCCTTAAGGGCTGATTCCGGGGCTTGAACAAAGGCGCGTCGTCCTCTCCTGGCCCGAGAGGAATTCTTGTTTAGAGGTTGGACCCTAAACAAATTGTTCATTAGAGGGATCAGTGGTACTTAAGGAACCAGAGGTAACCCAGGGGTAAAACGGTAATTTGACCCAGCTGGTGTTACGAACACACGTGAAGGATTGACTTACTGCATTGGTCGATATCCGTGGACACAGAAATATTCTACAATGAGAAGAGTGCAGCTGTGGGTCTTTAGTGGAGTGACCCACAATTAACGAATGTTGATTGACTCGGTTAATGAGTTTAGCTGATCAATCTCGTATCGTTGGAGCTTCTGATCTGTAGGTCCATTAGGTCCACCTGCTAGCTCATAACAGGTTCTGAGATAATATAGTCTTGATTATTAAAGGGAATATAAGTTAATTGTATTTTGATGCAATTAATATAATGTATGGAGATACATTATGGTATAAGTTTAATTAATGAATTAAACTTTATAATAAAATTAATTTTGGATATGATTCAAAATTAATTAATGAGAGAATTATGAATTTAATTAAATATGTGATATTTGATTAATTCATGAATTAATTAATTGGGCAATTAGTTAATTTAATTTTAATTTGGTTAAATGTGATTTAATCAAATTAATACTATAGTTTATATTAATGTACATTTTGATGCACATTAAAACTATAGGTTAAATGAGAGAGATTAAATTGAATATGATTCAATTATAATATTAA
Source organism: Luffa aegyptiaca (assembly GCA_017139565.1). Classification (NCBI taxonomy): domain Eukaryota; kingdom Viridiplantae; phylum Streptophyta; class Magnoliopsida; order Cucurbitales; family Cucurbitaceae; genus Luffa; species Luffa aegyptiaca. The sequence goes on along the minus strand of CM029406.1, from coordinate 16,936,753 downwards.
TTAAATATTTGATATTTAATTAATGTGGGATCAATTAATTTAGAATTAATTGAATGGCCAATTTAATTTAATTGAATATGATTCAAATTGAATTAAAAACTTTATATTATAATTCATTTAATTAATATTGATTTAATTAAATTAATTATAATTAATTAATTAATTAAATATTTATTATTTAATTAGTTAATGGCCGAGATCGTTTTGATTAAGATCTAACGGTCTAGATCTAGTAGGGCAATAACTCCCTCCCCACTTATCGTACAGGGGAGAGGGAGTTCCCAAGAAACCTCTCATTCCTCTCATCACGAAAAAGACAGAGGGAGAGCGCTCAACTTTTCTCTCTAGTTTTTCTCTCAAAAACACAGCAAGCATATTGCTGAATTTTCCTTTTCCAAGACGATCTTTTGGTTCCCACAAACTAATCTCAGAAATCCAAGAGATATAGCGGGTGAATTCGTGTGGTGGTGTCCATTTGGAGATCAAGAACGAGATCCTTGGAGCATTGTGCAGTGTTCTTCGAAATCCGGTAAGTGTTCTTGATCTTAAATAAATTTCCAGCATGCTTGATCGTTATTTTTATTTAGAAATTGTTTCTGAATTTTATTGCCCAACGTATTGGTTTTCTTTAATTGAAATTAAATCACGAACGGTGAAAAACCGCTTCCGCTTGGGATTCAATCCCTACAAAAAGACTAGCTAAATTGAATAGGGAAAACTAGCTAGCTATGCTCGCTATCAAATACCCCCAAACTTAAGCTTTTGCTAGTCCTCGAGCAAACTAAAAATCAAGCATACAGTAGAAGAATGGATGCAACAAACATGACTCAATCCTCAAGGCTCAAAAGTCAATAGACAAGCAAGCAAGAGACATGCACACAAGGACCAATGAGGGAGACAAATTAAAAATTTTCCAAAATTAACTTGCACAAGCGAGATCTAACTCAACAAGATCAGACTCTACTAGCCCGGGATTTGATTTATTAAACTCTCAGCTCATCTTCCCTCTACACTGGCACTAAGGTTTCACTAATGAGTTAATGGAACAAATTAGTTTGTTTTCCTCCATACTTAGGTGCTTATAATTAACAATTAAATTAAGCATGTATATGTGGCACTAGCTTTCACACACCTGTTGCAGGGACCCTTAACCTGAGTTTTCTCTGGTTGGCCTAACTGATCACAACAGGGGTAGCTCTTTTTGCCTAAATCTTTATTACTCATTGCAAACTGTGCACAAGCCATGGCATAATTTTTTTCTCAATAATAACAACAAGAATGATTTTTCTTTATGAACATGATAAGCATATATTCTTTTCTTTCCTCCTAAGCGAGATCAAACATGCTAATTTGCAAAAAATTAACTCTTTAGCTCTTCCCTACACCTATCGAGGTGACAACAAGCATATGAACCTAATAATTCGCTCCTAAGCATTCAAATCCAAATCTAGCTGATAACTGCCCAAAAGGTAGTTATTTAGGCCTCATTTATATAAGGATTTGTGTGTCTTTAATGCTTAATAGGGTTGGTTTTAGAGAGATATTACATGATTTAACCCATTTGGAAGAATGGAAGCTTTGGAAATCACTTTGTGCAGATTATGCTGCTGGGCGACTGGAGGGAGCAAATTATGTGCTGCAGCAAAACTGGGAGCAGAAACTGCCACATCACAGCTCGTTAGCCAACTTCATGAACCGACTTCTGTTGAGTTATTTTCGGGATAAAGGAGCAAAGGAGAGCCTTACTCGTGTCCTAGTTGACCTAATTCAAGCCTCCTATCACCTCTATAAAAGGAAGGAGCCGCCCAAGTCCAATTCATTCCACTTTTGGGAGAAAATATTCCAAGTCTTCCCGTGGAAGCCGTATAGTATAGAGAGATTGAAGATCATCAAGAACACCATCATCCGCAAGTTGATTAGGGAGTTTATTTTCTTTATTAACTTGTGGTTATGGACATGCATACTCAGATTGTAACTCATATTCCTATGCCTGTTATGAACTAAGTAGCTTAAGGTGTTGGTTAGGAATAATGTGATTACTGTGCTTCATCTCTAATAATATATTGACTATCGCATTTTGGTTAATTGTTGTGCTTATTCTCATTTTACTCCCGCCTGGCCAGCCGGTGTGAATAGCTCTCTCTAGTTTCAGGGATGATTTAGAGAGTGTGTGGCAATTCTCCACACTACGATCATTGTGTATTGGTGAACGCCAGTGACTGAGCTAGGGATAGCCAGTTGCCTAGTGCTTGATCGGTCGTACTTCATTGGGGTTGAAACACATCCCAAAAGATCCGGAGTTCCGGGAGGAATCCGCTAATAATACTGCGAGAAATGCATGATCAATAATATTGCTAGAGCATATTTTATAACAATCACTAAAACCTAACCAGCGCCTGTCTTTAATCTGTCTATCTATTTGTTTACTTATTGTTCTGCCATTTATTTTGCTTCAGCATAATTCAGATAAAACCCAATCATTTTTTTATTCTTGAAACCATTAAAAAGTTACACAAAAATAGGTAGAGTGGAAACTCATTCAGGGCTCGGATTGATAGTATTACTTGCTGCAGACTGTGTATACTTGCACAGGAATTCTAGAGTATTTTATACTAAATTTTTACTCACTCTAGGAACCCAACAAGGATCAACTCGGTTCTATTTCTAGTTTCTTTTAAGTTTTGGTAACCGAGAGGGGGATTGACATAAACACTCCCTCCAAAAGGTGGTGTTTAAATTTTCAAATTTATGCCTAATAAATTCATGAACTTCCACACCAAAAAATAATAATAATAATAATAATAATAATAAATAAATAAATAAATAAATAAAAATAAAAAATCATAAACTTTCAAATTTGTATTTAATAAATCTGACTTATTCAACATTTTTTAAAACTCATGAATTTATTGAATATAAAATTGAAAGTTTAATATTATGTTAGACAGAAATTTCAATTTTATGTCTAATATGACTGTTATTTATTTTTATTTTTTTTAAATGTTGAATATGTCAAGGACTTGTCAGAGACAGATTGAAAGTTTAGAAACCCTATTTGACATTTTTAACGTTCAAAGACCCATTTTCACAAAATTGAAAGTTATACGGTCTATTAGACACAAAATAGGTTAAAGTTTATTTTATACCATTAGTTTTTCTAAAATAATTTAATAATGATTTTTTTTTTTTTGTTTTTATATTTGTATACAAAGGTGGATAAAATGAAAAAGATAAACTAAATTAGAGTCGAATTTAATTAATATATATTATAATTTAAAAATCGAAAATTGAAAAAAAGAAAGAAAGAAAAACCTAAATAGAAAAAACGTTAATTAAAGGCTTAAAAAACGAAAAAGCAAAAAAGAATTTAAAAATTGAAAATTGAAAAAGTAAAAGAAAAATAAAACCAAAGCGTAAAAAACGTTAAGTCTTAAGAAAACAGAAAAGCATAAAAGAAGAAAAATTTACAAGGTGCCCGCGTTTGGATAGCTTCGAACCTAAGGACTTCCCCATGCGCCCAGCATATATCGTGCCCCTCTCAAGGATGAAAATATCGATATCGGTACCAATATCGATAACTCAGATTTACGGATATATCGACGGATATTCTGGGAAAAATCACGAATGTTATAGGTAATTTTGGACCACACAGACACACAAGGAGCTGACGAGGACAATCAGGTAGAGGTAGGACCAAAAGACCGACCCAAAGGAAGATCGGACCTAAGGGTCGGGCCACATATGGTAGGCCTCGACCTTTGGCCGAGGCCGACCATTCGGCCCGCTCGCGTGGGCTGAGCTCGGTCACCTCCTTTCGGTCCCTGATGCCCCGGATCGCCCTGGTTTTCGCCTGGTTCGTCCCAAAACACCTCCGAATTCCTAAAAACCCTAGGAGTAAAAACATGTATTTAAACCCCTCTTCATCGCTGAAAAAGGGTTCCGAAACTGGATTCTCGACTTCTTCCTTTACTCTCTAGTTTCTCCTCGGTTTTCTGACTTAAGCATCGGAGGCGGTGTGGCCTACACCACACCGGTGTGCAGCGGTTCTTGCTGGTTTTGCAGGTCACGTCTTCCCCAGCTTCTACAAATTCACTGTTGGTGTCACGTGAAGGTTAGGTGAGTCTTCTGTCCGGATTTTGGCATCAACTTTTGGCACCGTCTGTGGGAAAGAGTGCTTGCCAGTTCAGACCGCGCATTGGTGGTGGTTTGCAGGATGGATAGAGTTCAGAAAGCAGAAGGAGACCTCGGGTATGAGCAGAAAGCGCCGAACCAGACTGGGGCTGACCTCGGTAGGGAAGAGGTCGCGTGTCAACGATACTGTTGGATCTGACCCAAGAGGACAGCCAGCGGAAGAACTGGAGTCTGTGCAACTAACATCTGAGGAAAGGAGAGTGAACATCGGCACCAAACTGGAGGCTGAGCAGAGAAACAGACTGATTGGTTTCTTGAGGGCTATTGCAGATTTGTTTTCATGGTCACACGAAGATATGCCGGGAATTGACCCAGAAGTGATGGTTCACCGGTTAAACGTGGACAGGGATTTCAAGCCAGTAAAGCAGAAACAACGAGCATTTAATTTGGAGAGGAATGAGGTTATTGTCAGTCAAGTGGATGGATTATCCCCAATGGTTGTCTAATGTGGTACTGGTAAAGAAGGCCAACGGAAAGTGGCGGATGTGCATCGACTTCACCGACCTGAATAAGGCATGCCCAAAGGACAGTTATCCTTTTCCCATGATCGACCAATTGGTTGATGCAACAGCAGGGCACGAGATGTTGAGTTTTATGGATGCGTACTCAGGGTACAACCAAACTAGAATGCACGAGACTGATCAGGAAAAGACTTCGTTTATCACCAGTCGAGGGTTGTACTGTTACAAGGTCATGCCGTTCGGTTTGAAGAACGCTGGGGCAACATACCAACGGATGGTGAACTGCATGTTCGCTCCTTTACTGGGAAAGAACATGGAGGTATACGTGGATGATATGCTAGTGAAGAGCTTGAAGTCTGAATACCATGAGTCCGACCTTAGTGAAGCTTTCCAGATACTCTGGAAGTATCGAATGAAACTAAATCCAAGTAAGTGCGCTTTTGAGGTAACGTCCGGAAAGTTCCTAGGGTTCATGGTACATCAAAGGGGGATAGAGGCAAACCCAGACAAGATCAGAGCAATCATGCAAATGTCCTCCTCGTCCAATCTCAAGCAGCTTCAAAGCTTGAACGGGAGGATCGCCGCCCTGAACAGGTTTGTTAGTAGATCAACTGACAGAAGCTTACCCTTCTTTTAAATTTTGAGACAGGGATCACGTTTCGAATGGTCTGAAGAGTGCGAAAAGGCTTTTCGAGAGCTGAAGGACTATCTGAGTTCGACCCCGCTCTTGGTCAAGTCGCTCCCAGGCGACGAGCTGCTACTTTACTTAGCAGCGTCGGATACGGCCGTGAGTTCCGCACTGATCAAAGAAGAAGGAAAACTTCAGTGACCTGTGTATTACACCAGTAAATCTATGGTCAGAGCAGAGACAAGATATCCCCAAGTGGAGAAGCTCGCCCTAGCCTTGGTCACGTCAGCTAGGAGACTACGACCATATTTCCAGGCCCATAAGGTAACAGTTTTGACAAATTTCCCTCTGAAACAAGTGTTACAGAAACCAGATGCCTCGGGTTGCCTCATGAAGTGGGCAGTGGAGCTGAGTGAGTATGACATCCACTACAAACCTCTGACTGCAATAAAGGTGCAAGCTGTGGCAGATTTTGTGGCCGAATTAACATCTGCCGAGGCTGAGGCCGACCATAAGAGGCCCGAGGCCGAGCAGAACAAGTCAAGCATAGTGGTCAATATGCTAAGTGTAGGAGAGGTAAAACAGACTTGGACACTCTTTGTAGACGGGTCTTCTAACACCAAGGGCTGTGGAGCAGGAATTTTGCTAAAATCCGCTGATGGTGGGAGATTTGAGTATGCCCTGAGATTTAACTTCAAGGCCTCAAATAATGAGGCTGAATACGAGGCACTCCTTGTAGGATTGATGTTGGCAAGGAAGATCGGAGTCTTAAGCAAGTGTTGGCAGAATATCAGACTAGGGAACAGAGAATGAGTAAGTACTTATCCAAGGCCAGGGAACTGCTGTCCAAATTTGAGAAGTGGGAGATCAACCAAATCCCAAGGTCTCATAACGCCAACGCAGATTCACTGGCTCGCTTGGCGGCTGCCTATGATACAGAGTTGAGCAGGACTGTACCAGTTGAGGTTTTGTCTGAGCCTGTGGTATGTACTAAGGAGGTTCTTGAGATAGATGGCCGAGCAGAGGCCAAGCCCGAGGCCGAGCTTGAGGAAAAGGCCGAGGCCCGAGGTCGAGGATCCTGTACATGGGTAGGGCATCCCACCAATTGAAACGGAACCCTCCCTTGAAGCAAGAGAAGCTTCATGGATGGATCCGATCCTTGATTACTTAGAGAGAGGCGAGCTGCCAATGGAGAAGACAGAGGTTAAAAAGGTTCAGAGGCGAGCATCGCATTTTGTGTTAAGGGAAGGGAAACTATATAAAAAAGGCTACTCAATGTCGTTGTTGAAATGCCTTCCCCCAAGTGGTGCTAACTATGTTATGAGAGAGATACATGAGGGGGTGTGTGGAAACCATTCAGGAGCAAGGTCACTGTGTCACAAGATAGTCAGACAGGGTTACTACTGGCCAACCATGTTGCAAGACACTAGGCATTTCACGAGATCTAGCGATCAATGCCAAAGGTTCGCACCCATTCCAAGGCAACCACCTGGTAAAGGGCAGACCAAGTATGCAGTCGTGGTTGTGGATTATTTCACAAAATGGGCAGAGGCAGAACCGCTAGCAACCATAACCGAAAAGAAGATTACTGACTTTATATGGAAGAATATTGTGTGCCGTTTTGGGATTCCTAACACCATCATATCAGATAATGGTAGGCAGGTCGACAATGCCGCTTTCAGAAAATTCTGCTCAGATTTGGGCATAACGCATCGTTGTTCATCCCCAACCCATCTGCAAGCTAATGGCCAGGTGGAGGCTGTGAATAAAATAATCAAGCAGAATCTGAAAACGAAGCTTGAAGGGCTAAAAGGGTTATGGGTTAAAGAGCTCCCACGTGTACTGTGGGCGTATCGGACAACAGCACGAACCTCAACAGGAGAAACACCATTTTCCCTTTCATTCGAGGCAGAGGCAGTAGTCCCAGTGGAAGTCGGCATTCCCTCCCCTAGGACAGAGCAGTTTAGTGTGCAGGGGAATGATGAAGCTATGAGGTTGAACTTGGACCTCCTAGACGAACATCGTGACATGGCACAACTCCGGGTTGCAGAGTATAAAAACAGGATTGCCAGGTATTTTAACACAAAAGTGAAAAGGCGCACTTTCAATGAAGGAGATCTAGTACTGAGGAAAGTCATGCAGAACACTAGAGATTCCAATGCAGGTGCATTGGGACCAGCATGGGAAGGACCTTATCAAGTTAGCAAAGTGGTCCGCCCCGACACCTATGCCTTGGTTGACGAAAACGGAAAACCAACTCCACATCCATGGAATGCAGAACACTTGAAGATTTACTATCAGTAGCCATAACAGAAACAAATGGCAGGCAACGCCACCACTGTAGGAAGGCCGAGGCCGACCAGGAACAATGGATTTTTCTATTTATGTTTACTTTACATAGAGATTGTCTATCATTTTTCTCACTGTAAAACACACGAACATTTGCAAATTCAATAAAAGCTATTATATTGTGTTTTGCATAAAGCAGGATGTGACGCATACGGCCAGACGAGAATAATTCTTGCAGAGGCCAAACTTCCGCACTTTCCCAGAGAAGAATGATTCTTGAAGAGACTAAATTCCTGCAGAGAGGTTGACGCATGTCCTCAACCTCCCCATGTCCTCAACAGAGTGTACACACCCTCGGGATGATCGCAACACTTGAAGAGAGGCTCGGGAATTTCCTCGACCTCCCCAAGTTTTCCCCGACAGAGTGCATGCACCCTTGGGATGGAAAACAAGCAAGCGAACAACACAGAGGAGCTGGTCGGCCTCATGCCAAGGCCGAGGCCGACCATCCAGAGGCCAAGGCCGAGCTCCACCCTCAAAGGCCCAGGTACGAAGTTAGTTTTTCCTTACTCAAAAAATGCATGTCCAAGATATTGAATACACATTTTGAGTGGGGGGTTGGGAATAAAGACAGACCGAGTCCATCATAATCATGGTCATGTTGCGATGATTTTGACTTTCCTTTCTTACTTATTCAAGTTAGGATTACGTTATGAATAGCGGTGGAGCTATTTTTAAGATTATTTATTTTCATTTTGTATAACACATGTCCATAGCTTTTCCCCGTGGTACAATGCAGACACTTGCAAATTTAATAAAGTTCTTCATACTGTGTTTGTGCAAAACATTTTTCCATAGGATGTGGCGCATGTGGCCAGACGAGAATGATTCTTGCAGGGGCCAAACTTCCGCACTTTCCCTTGGAAAGAGACTAAATTCATGCAGAGAGGTTGACGCATGCCCTCAACCTCCCCAAGTTTTCCCCAGAAGAGTGTACGCACCCCTGGGATGAACACAACACTTGAAGAGAGGCTCGGGAATTTCCTCGGCCTCCCCAAGTTTTCCCCAGAAGAGTGTACGCACCCTTGGGATGAACACAATACTTGAAGAGAGGCTCGGGAATTTTCTTAGCCTCCCCAAGTTTTCCCCAGAAGAGTGTATGCACCCCTGCGATGAAAACAATACTTGAAGAGAGACTCGGAAATTTCCTCGGTCTCCCCAAGTTTTCCCCAGAAGAGTGTACGCACCCTTGGGATGAACACAATACTTGAAGAGAGGATCGGGAATTTCCTTAGCCTCCCCAAGTTTTCCCCAGAAGAGTGTACGCACCCCTGGGATGAACACAATACTTGAAGAGAGGCTTGGGAATTTCCTTAGTCTCCCCAAGTTTTCCCCCAGAAGAGTGTACGCACCCCTGTGATGATCACAATACTTGAAGAGAGGCTCGGGAATTTCCTTAGTCTCCCCAAGTTTTCCCCAAAAGAGTGTACGCACCCCTGGGATGAACACAACACTTGAAAAGAGGCTCGGGAATTTCCTCAGCCTCCCCAAGTTTTCTCCAGAAGAGTGTACGCACCCCTGGATGAACGCAGCACATGAAGAGGGGCTCAGAAATTTCCTCGACCTCCCTAAGTTTCCCCAACTGAGTGTACGCACCCTTGGAAACAGACTAAATTCCTGCAGAGAGGTTGACGCATGCTCTCAACCTCCCCAGGTCCCCAACTGAGTGTATGCACCCTTGGGATGAAAAACGACACTTAAAGAGAGCTTGATATGTTTCCTCAACCCTTGCAAGTAGATTACTACACCAATTCAGCCACTCCACTTTTTAGCACAACCGAAGCGCTCAAAGCCGCGGGGAGATGCTTAAGGTAGGGCCAGGCAAATCTACACATAAGCCTAATCGTGGAGCGAGCAAGCAAACAGCACAGAGGAGTTGGTCAGCCTCATGCCAAGGCCGAGGCCGACCATCCACCTTCAAAATTCCAGGTATGAAATTAGTCTTTCTTACTCGAAAAATGCAACTCTTGAAGTAATAAATGAACATGTTGAGTGGGGGCTAGGAATAGGGATAGGTTAAGGTCATTCCATTCCTTTGTTGTAATCATCATGCAACTCTCCCATTATTTTCCAGTAAGGACTGACATACGAATGCAGGCGGCTAAATATTGAGCTAATAGGGACCTGAGGCCGAGGCCGACCCTAGCCTCCTCCCTCATTCTTCTTTTGCAGAAATTAACGTTTCAATGCAGGATTGTGAAGTCTTCTGTTTTTCCTATTTTTAATTATGGATAAGCTCTGGATCTGGAATGAAGCACTCTAAATGACCAAGTAAGCTAAAATGGGAAAATGCTGTGCTCGGCCTCTTCCCGAGGCCGAGGCCGACCAGAGAGGCCCTCCAGCCACTTTTGTAACCTCTCACTTTTCTCATTTCCATTTCACTTAACTCCTATTCAGGAAGTTTCTACTTTATATAGTTTGTCCTATCTTGCAGGATAACAAAGAAGTCATACAAAAGTCAACACGAGACAAGAGTTGTACTCTTAAATCGGGCTTAAGGAGCTCAGCCTAGAGCATTAAGTCGCACCTGAATCCCAATTCAAGAGTGGGGACTTAATGTTATAGGTAATTTTGGACCACACAGACGCACAAAGAGCTGACGAGGACAATCGGGTAGAGGTAGGACCAAAAGACCGACCTAGAGGAAGACTGGACCAAAGGGTCGGGCCATCATATGGTCGGCCGAGGCCGACCATTCGGCTCGCTCGTGCGGGCCGAGCTTGGTCACCTCCTTTCGGTCCCTGATGCCCCGAATCACCCCAGTTTTCGCCTGGTTCGTCCCGAAACACCTCCAAATTCCTAAAAACCCTAGGAGTAAAAACAGGTATTTAAACCCCTCTTCATCACTGAAAAAGGGTTCCGAAACTGGATTCTCGACTTCTTCCTTTACTTCCTAGTTTCTCCTCGATTTTCTGACTTAAGCATCGGAGGCGGTGTGCCCTACACCACACCGGTGTGCAGCGGGTTTTGCTGGTTTTGCAGGTCACGTCTTCCCCAGCTTCTACAAATTCACTGTTGGTGTCACTTGAAGGTGAGGTGAGTCTTCTGTTTGGATTTTGGCATCAACAACGAATATTATGAAAATTCATAAAAAATATTGTGATTTCTTTTTTTTAAAAGAATATTGTGATTTTTTTTTAAACTTTTAAACAAACATTTTTTTAGTCATATACTACTACTTTAAGCAAATATATCTAGAATTAAAAGTCAAATATATGCATTAATACAATAATAGATAGTATTGAAAGCTGTAAAATAAATATAAACTTGAATAATTTATATATAAAACAATTTTGGTCAACAAATACATGATTCATAACTCAATAATAAGATACAATTTTTAATAAATTAAAAAATAGATTCTAATACAAGAGAATAAATTAAATTTCTTGAAAATTAAAAAGAAGAATAAATACAAGAGAATAAAGAAAAAAGAAAAAAATAAATATAAATAAAAAAGAATAAAAAATAATAGGAAAATTGTGCTGAATAGCTAGAAACAAAAAAAACCTTCTTGTTTTTTTGGCTACGAGAGTTCAGAATTCGCAGGGGTGGCTACCGCATTTTCAGGATTTTTTTTGACATTTTTACCCCAAGTATATACGACTATAGACAAATGCCGTTAACGGATGTTTTTTGTTTTCATTCAGTTTTCTCCCCACTTTTTTCGGGATGGATGAATCCCGAATTATAGGGAGTTCATCGTTTCCAATGGTAAAAAAAGATCTACCTATTTTTTAGGCTTAGGTTTCAGCGTTTCCAATGGTAAAAAAAGATTTTATCCCTCATATTTTGCCCCTCATTATCCATGTTACAAAAGGACAACAATAAGAGTCGTAAGTAGCATTACACACAGACAGATGACAGTGCATATAAACTGCAACGTATATATAACTCATATGGGGGTGGGACAGGGGTAAGTATGCATACACACTGGTGGTTTGTCAGTATACTTAATAAATTAATAACAATTTGCCGTAGATATTTATCAATCCAAGTAGAAATTGACAAGATCAAGTAATACCTGGTGAGTCCAGGGTCGAATCCATAGGGGAAGGTTGTTTGCAAAGTTTTAACAATATTTACTGATATAAACTCGAAAACGTGTGATATTATTTAAAAGAATAAATAAGAGAGTTGGTAAACTTGAAAAATAAAACTTTCAAAAAGCAAAACATGCGACAAGAGTGAAAGGAAAAGTATTAAGGAGAATAGTATCAAGACTGTTGCGGTTGCAACCTCATGCGTTTATAAGAACCTTGTAGCGTATACTTTGGTTAATTGATCCATTAATGCCTAAGTGAGACAAAATCATAAGTTTCCCTTCCGGTACTCCTTCTGCGTTTGGCATAAAACTATCAATTGGTTATTTGGCTAGTTCATGCGTAGGGCTTAGATCTCTAAAACTTACAAGGGATTGTGTTAGTCTTAACGCAGTCAAAGCTCATGTATGCACTATCTTTTAGCGGTAGTGTTTTAATGCTACCAAGACTACATGTCATGCACTAACTTGCTCTACTTAGAGATGTCCGTATGCATTACCTATCAGGGATTTATCATACTGCTACCGCATCCGGCTGGCCAAGCGGGAGTTAGCAATGAAAATAGTATCGCAACTAAGTAGAAGGCAATTAATGTTTCATTTAAATCAAAATATGCGCTTACAAAATATACTTATCATCGCATGAGGTGCTTGCGCTAAGCCTTGAAGAAGAAATTAGCTCATGCGAAAATAATACATTATGCAATAGAACATTACAAACGCAAGTCTGCTCTTAATCACAGCTCTCTGTGATTTCTCTTTCTCCTTGATCTTCGTCCTCCCCTCTCGTCCCTCAATTCTTATGAATTGTGTTCTCTTTTGCTTGAGCAGGTGGCTTCTATTTATAGGTGAGGGAAACTAACTTCTCCAAGTAACTTGCTTCAGTTATCAACGACCACTTGCAACTTTTTAGCTTCTTTTTAGCCCACTTGCGTTAGTTGCGTCAGTTGTGTCAGCGCTGTCCTTTCATCCATCTTGTCTGTCTCGTGATCATCTTGGGATGTGTGCCTGCGCTGAGAAGAAACTTGGAAAACAACCATATTAGCTGTGTTAGCGCCCTATATTTTATAATTTCTCACCGCATACATGAACGTAGCTCACCGCATAAAATTATCACATTTTCCTTTCTTATTGCACTGAAGCAACGCATCATTATTTCTTTTGGCCTTGTTTTAGCTTAAGTTTAAAGGACAAATAACTTGCTTTTTGCAAGTTATCACACACAGGATGCATGCGGAACACATATGTATGTAATACTATAGACAGATATCAGTTATGACATTCATCAGGTATTTGCATCCAGGTGAACATGATAGGGGGATTATTATGGTTGCATATAGCAACACAGACAAAGACAAAGTGTATTTTTATTGGGCATTCCAAACATACACGATACAGGGGGTGATTAACTCAAATACAGGGGGGGATTAAGTGTACACACACAAGTAGACACATCAGATCATTCCATGGATGTATATAATAGTACAGACAAATCAAAGCATTTTTTCTATTAGACATGCCAATGTGTATAATGTAGGGGGGGGGGGGACGCACACATACATATGAGTATACCACAAGCACACTTTTTCCAGAGAAGTTGCACTAACGATGAAATGGTATTTATCAGTACATACCGCTCTGGCGAGTTCAACATTTAAGTTCAAATCAACACAAACCCTCCACCAAAACCGCCTCCATGCATTTCCTCCCCACGCCCGTGCTTTTCGTCTTACAATAGAGCGGTATAATCGCGGATTGGAAAGAAAAATTGAATCCCTAAAATTGAGGGATTATGTATACGGTTGTTGCAAATATGAGGGAAATGAAGTCGTTATCTACATATCCTATTTTAAATTTTTTGGTGACAGTCGTTGTGGAGAAGAAAACTCAATGGAGATTGCGGGTTGCGTAGAAGGCTCGTTGGCGTGGCGGGAGAAGCTCGTCGGCACGGTGGAAGTGGTTCGTCGGCACGGTGTAGGAGGTAGGAAGCGCGATACACTGGGTTGGGAAGAAGGTTTCTAACGGGATTGCAGCAGATGAGGTGGGAAATGGAGGTTTCCTTAGGTTTTGGCTCTCAAAATTGCGAGGTGTGGAAGACGAAGAGCACGGGCGTGGGGAGGAAATGCATGAGGTGATTTTGGTGGAGGGTTTGTGTTGATTTGATTTGTCATAATTGCAGCATTTAAGTTCATTTTTCTTAGTTGTTTCCAATTTGGGGCATTTTTAACGCAGGGGGTATATCTTCTGATTGAGAGGGCTGATTTTTCAATCGACGCATTTGAAAGGTGTTTCTCCTGCTGGAGGGGGTTGAATTTTACATGTTTCCCCCTAATAAAGGTATCGATTCTTGAGTTCGTCCCGTGTGTTTTTTCCAGAAAACAGTTCTTGAGTACTAAGAAGATGCCACATCTAGATTTTCAAATTAGGTTGGTTCCTTGGATTTTTTGAATATCAAGCTTCCTAGAATTTCTCTAACTTTTTTAGGGGTATTTGCTCTCTCATAAACTCTGGTTTTAATTTTAAACGTTAGGAACACCTTAGACAGTTTGTTGGGGGGCATTTTTGTCTTCTGCAAATAGGGATTTATTAATCACAAAATCAATTAGGTATCTATTTAATTTATAAACTTGTGTGGCCATTTTTCAAGCCACCTGTTTATTTTTAGCCACTTTTCTTGTTACCCCAAAATTATAGTAGGAGCAACGAAAAAATAAAAAAATAAAAAATAATTGTTGGGAAAAGAAAGGAAAAAATAATTGTTGGGAAAACGATTGAAAAAAAAAAATATATATTTATTATTAAGCGTGCAAGCCCGAGATTTGAACCCAAGATCTCAGGCACAATAAGAATTGTGCACTACCAGCTGCGCTAAACATAAATACTCAGCTTGAAATTCAACAAATAATATTTATTTAATAAAATATGAAGTAAAATGAATTAAAATATCGTCAAAATATCGGCGATATTTGCAAAATAGATATTTCAGATATTTCGGCGATAAGGGGGTAAAAAAGACTTTACCCCCTTATATCTGTGTCGATATCTCAAAAAATCCGATATATCGGCCAATATCTCCGATTTTTTCATCCTTGCCAACAAACCAAACATGGAACTTAAGAATTAAGATGAAATAAGTATACATATATGTATATTTTATAATTTCGTGCCCCCTTGGCCCCAACGTAGATCCGCCCCTGATCTTGTGGAATGTTCAATATTTTTATTTTAAACAGATGTACAAATACATATGAAATACTTTGCAATCCAATCTTATACATACTCATTATATATATTATTTACTCACATGTTCCTACATAAATGATTAGTATCAAATCATGTATAACTCTTATAAAACGGGTCACATCAAAAGTGTTATCAGGATATCACTTCCAATTTTATCCATATACTATAGATTATTTGTTCTACTTCTTGAACACGTACCTCTTATTTATTTAGCCCCTAAGGTTTAAACTCGACATTTTAGCCCCTAAGGTTTGGATTTCGTTTCATTTTGGTCCCTCCGTCCAATTTTTCGTTAATTACTAACGCTTTCTGATGTGACACTATTTTTTTTTTATTAAAAATTTGTTTTTAAAATTTTATAAAATAAAATTAATAAAAACATTATTCTTTTTTCTACTTCTTCATCATCATCTTCCTCATTCTAAACCCTAATTCCTTCTAACCTTAATGGCCAGCCACCTTTACTGTCGCTAGCGACCACCTTCGGCGACCGTCGTTGCCCGTTGGCACTATTTCGGCTAAACTTCCGACGACCTCCAGTATCGATGGCGACCATTCCAGCGACAATTCTGACGCCCGTTGACGACCGTCGGTGAATGTTCCGACAACTTTCGTCGCCATCGGCTAGAATTCCGACGACCGGAAGACTTCTTCCTTTTTTTTCTTCTTTCTTCTTATTTTCATTTCAAAAAATTAAAAAAAAAATAAAGAAAAAATAGAAGAAAAGAGGTAGAAGAAACGAAAGAAAAAAGAGGAGAACAAATTCAGGTTTTAGTTGCCGAAATTCCTGACGGCGGTCGTCGAAATTGTCGTCGGAATAGTCGTCGACGGCGACGACAGTCGTCGGAGGTGTCGTTGGTATAGTTGCTGAGGACGATGACAGTCGTCAGAACTGACATTAGAGGTTGTCGTCGGCGACGTTGACGGTCGCCGAAGGTGATCACTGGTGGCAATGGAGGTGACAAAGAATTAGGTTTTAGAATGAGGAAGATGTTGAAGAAGAAGAAGAAATAAGAAAAAGAAAAAAAAAGAATAATATTTTTATTAATTTAATATTATTTTATTTTATAAAATGAAAAAACAATTTTTAATAAAAAAAATAGTGTCACATTAGCAATCCGTTAGTAATTAACAGAAAATTGGACGGAGGGGCCAAAATGAAACAAAATCCAAATATGAGGGGCTAAAATGTTGAATTTCAAAACTTAGGGACCAAAATGAAACCTAACCCAAACCTTAAAGACCAAAAGTGTATTTTTTTCTTATTTTATTTATAAAGTAGAAGGCAAACTTCAGAGCATAAAGAGGGAGTGACGTCTATTTTTTATGGTGGCTATCTTCGACGAGATTCTCGCTTGAATTTATTCGATGGCTTAACAACAATCTTCATTGATTTTGGTGGATGTTGGGTTAGTAATCTGGCTTGTTTTTCTCCACTAGATTGATGTAGGGGAGCTTTTTAAATTTCTTGCTGAAACAGACATCGAGGCATAGTAAGTTTATGCCGACATAGCAAGGTTGATTTCAAATTTCTCTTCCCTCTACTCATTCCAGTGGAGATGGACCACAATGATCTTTTGAAGGGATGGCAACGATTTCATTTAACCACTGATAAGGAAGAAGTTTCGATAGATTTGGATCATGGAGTAGTGGCCAATGATGTGTAGGCAAGCACAAGTATACGTTGTCTTACTCACGTAGTATACATTGAAAGGATTCCAAGTATCAAACCCAAGTGAAAGGTGATAACATCAATTTGTTGCACATTTATTTCCTTATATTTTGCTTGTCTTTATGTTAATTAGTTCGAAAAACGATGAATTATGACTATAATATTGTTATAGGTCAATTCGGAGCCTTCGGAATTAAAAAAAAAGGCATTTTGGTAATTAAAAGTAAGTAAAAATTTGACCGACAAATCGAAAGTCAACCGAAAGTCAAAGAGCAAGCTGGAAATTCCTCAAATTGGAAGTCAACGTTGCAAGACAAAACGATCATCGTCGAGACGCTGGTCCCAGCCCTTCTGTCCGTAAGCGTCTCAATGCGGGCGCTAAGGGCGCATACACGTTCTCCATCAGGCTCCCAGTCGAGGCGTTTTTGTTGGGTTTTATGCACTAAAACTCGTAGATAGTAAATGTAAACAAATTATATTTATCAATAAAGTGTTATTGAAGTTACTCAATAAAATTGTTATTGAATTTTATTTTAGAATTGCATTATTAATTAACCCTAAATCCAGTAAAAAGTTGTTTCATTGTAAGAGCCACTTACATTCTGTTTTTGCTTTATTTCAATTGTAAGTTTAGTTCATGTACCTTTCATTTATCAATATGAATGCAATTCTATTTTCTATCTCATGTACCTTTACCTTTATGTCTTGCATTTTATTTTCACCTATGAGCTAAGCTTCTTCTCGGGGGTTCAAGTATGTGGATACCTTTAGTAGAAGAAAGCTCCACTGATGCAAAGGCAACCTTGCTTCTTCTTAGCATTGTTTCTTTTTGCTGAAAGTTTAAATTTCATTGTTAGCTTAAACTGATCACTTGAGTTGACATAGTTTGTGTTCAGCTGGAGGCCGAAAGGTTGGAGTTGAGTGCATGAATTCGAAAAAACATTAGTGGAAAAGATCCTAGAAATAGGACATTCTTTCTTGCATCCTAGAAATTGGACTGGAACCAGTAGGGTTTTAAAGTCATGTGTGTTAATTATCTAAGTTTTAATTAGCCCTAGAAATAGGTGTTCTAGTTATCTTAGTCTTCTAAAGGCACCTACAGCGGAGTTGAATAGGAGTTGGAGTTAACTCACAACTAAGATGTCAGGGCAATTGCGAGTGCAAACTGGAAGCAATCTGTCTGCACCATGTCTACGTGGGCACTAATAGACAATATTCTCCAAACGTTGTGCATTGGCTGAGCAAGTTGTGGGTACATAGGTGGGCGCATATTAAGCTCTTGGTTGTTTCTTACTTGAATTCCCCGTCTTATCTTATATATCTTTACTCGTTTTATTTACTTGCTATTTTATTTGCTTTTATCCAACACAAAACACCATCAATATACTTTTTTTCTGGTTTACCATCTCTCGGTTGACAATTTAGAGGAGGTTCTTCCTTTCTTAAATTGTAAAAGTGTATTAAACTAGTATCTTTTTCCCTTGGGTTCGATATTCGAAGTACTCTCTACTTATTACTTGGTAGTGTATACTTGCACTCAGACACTCGTCACTGCCATTTACACGTGGCAGTGCACGCACCAATGATGCATGCAATAGGGTTTGGGACAAGTCATGAGATCGAGTGGGATTTTGTAAATTAAAGTGAGTTGAAAACCCCTACTCTTCTTTGTAGGTCGGCTTTACTTGAACTACTAATAATTACATCTTTTGAGTAGAAACGAGAAAGTTAGCTTATAGGGTTTGGGAGTGATCGTACCTTAAAAATGGAGAAATTTCAAGAACTGTTGTTGGGGTTTGAGCTCTTAAACGTGCCCTTCCTTGCTGCACTTAAACTGCCTTCCGAAAGAGAATTAGAGGACAAGGAGTAGTTTATGGTAGGGGTGTAAAATTTTTGGGTCGGTTGTACGGACAGACCGACTCGACCCAAACCGACGGTTTTTATTTTATTTTTTTTTAACTCTTATCTTATCTTCTACAGCTTCCGATTAAATCCAAAATAAAATCCAATTTTCAAGAAATGCTTATCCAGTATTACATATTATCCCATTCATTATATATAAAGGACCTAAAATAAAAGAAAATGAAAGGAAGAAAACAACTACATTAAAGAAAAGGCAGACAAAAACAACTACATTAAACAACTACATTAAAGATGGAATCCACAATGCTCGCAACAACCTCCTTGGACTCCTTGAGCAACTGGATCCCGCCCCCGACCGAACTCATCAGCTCGCCAACCGTCTCCTTCTCGATTCCTTGTTCACTAAGTTCTGCAAGTAAAGCGCAGTGTTGTCCACCATTCTCCTCAATACAATCTTTCAGTATGTTGTCATCCTCATCTTCAGATCAAATGCCTGCTAAAGAACATCTGGATGCTGCCACAGATTCCGAACCGTTCCGAACCCTTCGAGAAACACGGCAGCTTGGTGGTTGACACCACTCAACACCTGATTTAAGAATGTCTCTTGATGGGCCATGAGCTTGCTCTATTCTGTTGTGTATGCTGCATCGCAGGTGTAGTCTGTGAGCTTCTCCATTTCTACCACCTCTGTTATCCTTGAGCAAAACAAGACAAGACTTATTCAATAACCACCAAAGAAGACAAGACAAGACAAGACAAGACTCATTCATTCAACCCTATTTAAACTGAGATACAAGTACTTGGATTTAATAAGGCTCCGTTTTTGGAACTTAGACTCAACATTCTCAACATTCTGCATTACCCTTTATCAAAAATTACTCCACTAAAGCTTTCAAATCCACCTCTAAACTCCCGAAGATCATAAGTCAAAACACAATGCACAAGCAACAAATCCATTTCATCAAAAAGGTAACGTTTCCATCCGGGTTTCACTTCAAATCTCAATTTCCAGAAAAGAAGTTAAAGTACAAATAAACAATCAGAGCTTTAGTTCATTTAGTCACATGTCAAAGCTCTTCTCAGTTTCACTACCTCAATTCAAAGCAATGAACTAAATTCTAACTTAAAAGAAGTTAAACTACCAAGAACACCATGCCAATTCTGCTCTAAAAATAAACTTCCTACCTAACAAGGAAGTTCCTTTGTTTGGAGTTGACATAAAGCATATACTAGATCCACGAAAAGTGAGAGAAACAATTTAGGGTCCGTTTGATAACCATTTCAGTTTTTGGTTTTTGGTTTTTCTATTTTTGGTTTTTGGTTTTTGGTTTCCTGTTTTTTAAAAACAAAAACCACATATGTTTGATAACTGTTTTTTGTTTTCTGTTTTACAGAAAACACAGAAAACCAACCTTGTTTGATAACTGTTTTTGGTTTTCAGTTTTTTAAAAATTAGAAAGATGAAAAGATATTTTAGAGAGAGAAAAATGTGTAAAGACGTTGAAACAAAAATTTAGAGACACAAATATAAATGCTTTTAAGAGATTTTTTTTTAAAAAAAAGACGAAAGAAAAGTTAAACATAGAAAATTTAGAGAGATGAAAGAAAATGTTTAGAGAAAGAATATTAGTTAGACTCGAGAAAAGATATTAGTTAGAGAAAAAATAGAAAACAAGTTAGAGTAAAAGCGATAAATTTTAGATTAAAAAAATTAAATAAACAAAGAAAATTTAGAGAGATAGTAAAGTTAAGAGTAAAAGATATGCTAAAGAACTAATGATAAATTAGAAAAATAAAGAAAATTGTAGCGATAGAAAATTTTGGTGACTTTTTTTTCCAAAAGAAAAATTAGAACATGTTTATTGAGGAGAGAAAATGTATTGACAAGTTTTTAGAAATAGACAGGTTATAGAGGAAAAAAAAAGTTTTAAGAGAGAAAATTTTAGAGAGAGAAAAAATAGAGAAAGAAATTTGTTGGAGATAGAGGTAAAAGAGGAGAAAAATAAGCATTAGAAGAAAAATGAGTTTTTGAAAAATAGAAATCTGTTTTTAAAAACTATTTTTTTTTGGTTTTTGAAATTTAGTTATAATTTCAAAAACGTTTTTAAAAAACAGAAAACAGAAAATAGAAATGGTTATCAAACACCCCTGTTTTTTTAAAATGAAAAACAAAAACAGAAAACAGAAAATGAAATGGTTATCAAACAGACCCTTAAGAATTTGTAGAGACAAAAGCAAATATTAATTAAGACAAATACATACTAAAGTGGGGTTTTTAAAACTTTGAAAGTGTTCCATTTCTGTGTACTGCTAATTAAACTTGAAAATTTTTAACTTTATTGGTTGGTTAAATGGATGAACTTCGTTCATCTTAAAAGCTTGCTCATCACCTTAAATGTTGGTTGATGAAGTGAGCTTTTCCCTCAGGCTTATACACTATAATATCAGAACAAAAACATCACAAGGAAAGAGTTTGTAAATAAAACAGTGACAATATTAATCTCAAAGTGTTGTCATGAAGATAGAATCATTACCTGAACCATTGTGTTAAATCTATGTGCAATTCTTGACAGCTTTGGCTGTGAAACAACACTGCCGAGCGACGAAGCCGAAGTCGACATTGGAAAAAGTCGAGAAGCAACCGAGGAATAAGCAAGCAACCAATCATCTGCTGCAGCTAAGGCAGCACTGGTCTGTTCAATTCTCCTCAAATTAGCACTTAAGCCATTCTCAATGAAGGGCCTGAAGTGTTTGAATAAGACTGGCGTAAGGGCCAAGCCACGAGCTTCCAACAGAGATCAATGCCCCATACATATCTGAACACACTCAGCTGCAATTCTCAAGCTGCCCGCAGCAGCCGATGAAGCTATGCCATGCCTTTTTAGAAACAGAGCAAAAGCATCAGTTTGTCTCACAGACCAAGTTACCAACTCCGAAGCATAGGCTGGCTCTTCCCCAAAAACTGCCAAGGAATCACTTGTTGCTTGAGCAATGGTTGAGAACACAAACTGGGATATTGCAGTCGTGTACACTCCGCTGCCCGGGTTGCTCGACGACCGAAAACTCTGCAAGCTTATTAAAAGATTAAAAGATTTACCAAACATTTATTGTAATCATGTGCACTCTCATCCCAAACATTTCTTTAAACATTTACTTGACAAATCTAAGTAAAGAGTTTCCAAATAAAAGAGGGAAGGGATGGGGGATTCATAACAGAAGATTATCTAACAAGTTGAATGTAACACCAGTTCCAAAGAATGCACCACATGATCTAGAGCAGTACAAGATATACACAGAAAAAGAAAAACAAACAAGAATAAAGCTGTGAAAGAAAAAGAAAAGCGAAAGAAGCTCATGAGATCTAGCACGTATAAGACATTAACCTCCAGAAAAGTGGAAAAGGAACAAGGTGCAGAGGAATGTCATTAGCAAACCAAAGACACAAAAAGAGAAATCAATAGAAAAACATAAGGAACCCGACTAAACTCACCAGTGAATCACCACCGCCAGAAACCTAAGAAAACCCAGAAAAACAAAGAAAGAAAACTAAAAAAACAAAAAAGAAACCCAGAAAACCCATGACCAAATAAAGCTAAAAAAGAAATACCACAACTAATAGAACAAACCCAATTAAGAACTTACCTGTCAACGACAGCGCCTTAAACTCGACAGCAAGCACAACAAGAACGCTTTCAATGAGAATGAAACTTAAACTTACCCACGAGAAGAACGTATATCAGTTCAGAGAGGCGACACCGTCGACAAGAACAAGCACGACAAGCACCAGCGGCGGTGGTAAGCACGAGCACGAGAGGAGACTAGGAGAGGCGACATGCGAGCATCAGCGGCGACGGTAAGCACGAGCACGAGAGGAGTCCTAAGTCTGAACATAACAAAAATGATTGAATGAGAGGCGTGGAAGAAACCCTATGTGAATGAAGGATTGAAATTCCCCAATTCCGTAAAGCGCAATTGGACTGTTTCGTAGTTAATTTTGTTTTCACCAAAATACCAATACATTGACAAAAATTTAGAAAACTATTCTAAATCAATTATTAAGGCTAAGCATACAACCTTAGAACTAATCTAAAGGGGAGAAGCAAGCATACCGTCGTTGTCGTGTGTGAAATATCAAGAACGTCTTTCTTGATTTGGACCAAGCGTCAACAATTAAGACACCACCAATTGATTTTCCCCATTATAACTCTGAGATTAGGAATGTAGTTGTGGGACTACCTAATCTTGAATGGGAAAAACTCTAGAGAGAAAATTCTCCCTAGAGTTCTTGGGTTGAGAGAATATGAGAGGGAGACAAAAATGACCTTATGGTGGTCATATGTTGTGGTACCTAAACCCTAGATTTAGTTTTCTATATAGGAGAAATGTCATGCATAAAATATTCATTTAAAATCAATTATTTCCATAACTTATTTAATCTTTTCCATAATTAATCAATTCCATAACCAATCAATTCCATAATTGATTAATCTTTTCCATAAATGATTGATCACTTCCATAAGTGATTAAATCATCTCCATAAATGATTAATTACTTCCATAAGTGATTAATCATTTCCATAATTGAATAATTTCCAATTAATTAATTCTTTAATTAATTAATCACCAATTAAATATCATATATTTAATTTCAGACATTCTATTAGTTAATTAATTAATTATCGAATTAAATATCATATATTTAATTTCAGGCCTTCAATTAATTAATTCTATAATATGAATCAAATTCATATTAAAATTTGAACTCCTTCAAATTCTCTTATATCCTATAAATTTATCATGAATCAAATTCATATTAATATTTGAACCTCTTCAAATATTTATTTCTCTCATAATAATAAAGTTTAATCTCAAATTAGACTTTATATTTTAATGTATTACTATACAATATATTAATTTGTATCTCATACAATTAACTTAATTCTCAATATGAATTTGAACTACTCAAATTCTCTCAAGATATAATTGTTCCTAATTACTCTTTACGAGCTAGCAGGGGGATCTAATGGACTTACAGATCAGAAATTCCAATGATATGAGGTTAACTGATTAAACTCATTAATCACATTAACCAATATACATTAATTGTGGGTCATTCCACTAAAGACCCACAGCTGAACTCTTCTTACTGTAGAACATTTATGTGTCCACGGATATAGACCTATATCGGTAAGTCAATCATTCACGAGTGTCCGTAATCACAGCTGGGTCAAATTATCGTTTTACCCCTATTTTACATCTGTCTCCTTAAGTACCAGTGCTTTTCTAATGAACAACCTATTTATGGTCCAACCAATAAACAGAAAGTCCCTCTCGGGCCAGTGAGAGGGCGGGATCCCTTTGTTCAAGTCCCGAAGTCACTACTGAAGGGAACACTCATCTACTTCTCCTAGAAGTGGGAAGAAGTGAATTTCATCTTATGTTGTCATGTCCCCATCCTCCCACTCGGTCTTGTCTCCAAAAAGGAAGGCATATTGAGTCGGCGTGTTGACCACTGCTAATCAAAGAATAATCCCTCATGAGAAGGAGTTCATGACACACTCAAGATTAAGACTGAGTTACCTAGGTCATCTTATTGAAACAGTAACCTAACTAGTTAACAGTGTTATATCTAGTGGTTTACTATTTCATGGTCCAGTCTTATGCAAACTCATTGCATAGGATACCCCCGCTTGTATGTGTACTACATGGACGCTTTGGATCAATACGTTTGTATCAAATACAAAGTGGGTCGTATCTCATATTGTTACCAGGATCAGGTACTCAACCTTATCCTTGTACTATAGACCTTTTAGGTTGTTACTTGAACATCGATCCCCGTATGTCCCCACATACTAGTTCAAGTTACATACGAACAACCTTGGATCTTAGTTTATTGGATTTGGGTCAAATTGTGCAATATTTAACAATAACACTTTATTGTAGAAATCAATTACACTTTATTGAAACAAGTATACAATTTGTTTACATTCACTATCTACGAGCTCTAGGACATAAAACCCAACAGTGAAAACGTCTATTGGTTCGGGCAAGGAGAGGCGTGGACCAAACCGAACCTTATCAGTTTGATTCGTTCAGAATTAAAGCTGAAAACTGAACCAAACCTTGGTTCGGTTCGGTTCCTTACACCCCTACTTTATGGTGCAACAAGAGAGGATTTTGGAGCATCCATCTAGTGGGATTTGCTCCATAAAGAGAAATGTTAATTTGAAATGAAAGTAATTCTTACCGATTAAATGATGTGAGCATTAACACTCTCAGGAAGGATTTGCTCCATAATGTTTTGAAAAAGGAGTAGCTCAGATCAAAGAGTTTTGGCTTGAGATTATTTTCAATATCTAACGGTACATATGAACTAGGATTATATGTTTCATAAATAGTGTAGTTGATTATGACTTCAAATAGTTAATCATAATGAGATATTGTTTACTTGGTTAGGTCTTACAAGAACCTAGAAGCAAAGAAGTCTACTGATTGCAACTGTCTTGATCTATGTGAGGTTTTTGTTGGATTAATGGCTAAACATACGGTATAATATTTTATCATTATACTTGAAGCTTTGTACAAAAGTTGATGTAATATACAAAGTAAAATTATATGCATAAATGAATGCTTGTTGATCTTATTTGATCCAATGATGTATAGTAGTTGTTTTTAGCTTGACAATTTACCTAAACATATGTATGTACATCTTTTGTATATGTTTGAAGCAATATATTTTGAATGTTGATATATGTAGTATTAATAAGGGTAAAAAAGATACCTATTTTACCCTTATATTTAGGTCATAATCTTGTCAAATATTGCATGTTTAGATCAATTTTACTGTTTCCGAGCTCAAAACATGTTAACCTTGATAAGTTAGGGTGTTGAGATTCACTTTTGTCAAATTATGCTCATTTGTGCTTAAAAGAACTCAATTTTAAGGGAATTTGACTAAGTTTGTTGCTGTGCAAAAAAACAGAGGAAATGCTGGAATTTGCCCAGAAATGCGACCGCATTTCAGGAAAAACAGAGGCAGTTCCGAGTCGTCCGCGGGTCGTTTTGAACGAGACTTCTTCGCACCTAACCTGTTGTTTTGACCCCGAAACGGACTGGGCTACCTACCAGCACCTATTTCGCAGCTCCTCAACCATTTACCACACTATATAAGCTCGAGATTCGAAGTCAAATTCAAGCAGAACTCATTTGGAAGAAGAGGGTGGTGTCAGAACCCTAGTTGACGCCTATGAGTAGGGATGCCCGAGGTCCTTCTTAGATGACTAAATTCTAACTTGAGTTAGACATCAAACCTTAGGGTTTGTAGGGATTTTCACCCATTCCCACTTGTAAAAGCGAGAGAGTGGAGTGTCTAAGCGAACTCTAGAACGATTGGATAAATAGAAAACCCATAGTATTTGGCTACTTTCATTATTTCCAGCTTTTGGTACTTTTCATTTATCTGTATTCTTTACATCTTATTTTCAATGGAAATGTATTCATTTGCACTTTATCTCACCATGAGTAGCTAAATTCCTTGAGGGGTTCAATATGGTGAATTCCCTTATGGTTCAATAGCTTGAAAGTATTTTATTTGCTTAAGTTGTGTTCAATGCATGTTATTCTTTATTGAATATCATTATGATCTTGCTGAGTTTAACTTGATCACTTAGACTTTGCATGCTATGTGAGTTTGATCTCGAAAGGGACAAACGATATCGGTTCTCATAATGGTGATATAGGAGAAAAAACTTGAAAGAGATTGTTCGGCGGTATAGGGCAAGTTGCCTAAGGCACCCTATATCGACTATAGGGTTATAGGTTGCATTCATGAATTATCTATGTCGGAGTCGAGTCACAGAAATGTGCATAACGGTACTCGCTTAGCCTTCTAACGGTTCTTGGGAGCAAGGCCAAATAGAAAGGGAAATTCCAGCTCATTGAATACAACATGTCGAGAAATATATAGGCGACCCTTTGAACTCAAACATTTGTAACTTTGTGGTTGAAACTATAGCCAAGAAACACGCATTTTTCACTACGAAACTGAAGTTTATGAGGATGATAAGGTCTTAAGTAGGGAAAACACGCACAGCCGAAAGTTCTAAGAAACTGTAAATCAGGAGGATAATGGAATGCCTGTTCCCAAGGGGATATATCTCCTAAAATTGGAGTTGGAAGACGGTTAATTATGTAAACAACCGAGGAGAAGGCATCCCAGCAATAGGTTAACAGCATAGATGCTTGGGCTAAAAGAGTAAGACCCATTTCCACTATATGTCTGTGTTTTCTCTCTACAACACCATTTTGCTGACTGGTGTGAGGGTAGGAATGTCTAAATTCAATGCCATGAAGTTGAAGATAAGAAGCAAACGACCTAAACTCACCTCTCCAGTCGGTTTGAAGGACCTTAATCTTTCTTTCGAATCTATTCCGAACTAAAGCTTTGTATTGGCAAAAGGCATTGAAAGCTTCCCCTTTGGTTTTGAGAGGAAAAATATGAGTGAGTCTAGTGAAATCATCCACGAAACTTATATAGAATTTATATCCAGCAGTAGAGATAACAGGGGAAGGCCCCCAAAGATCACAATGCATGAGTTCAAGAGGGTGCCAAGTGTGTGTAAAGGATCGAGAAAAAGGCAATTTATGCGATTTCCCTTTTTGACAAGCCTCACAAACATTCAAATTTTCATTAAAACAAGAGGAAACATTACAAGACTTCATGACATTCTTGACAATACGAGCTGAGGCATGACCTAAACGATTATGCCAACAACGAAAAGACTCAGTACAAGACTCAGACATCCCAACATGAAAGGCAGACGAGATATTGGACTTAGACACTTTATTAGAAGAAGAACGAGTATCAACGAAGGAAGAGGAACTGACAGGAGGCTTGAGAGTTTGAATTGAAGGAAGCTCGATTTGGTAGAGGTCGTCTTTAAGTATTCCGTGCAACATCACCTTCCTTGAAGCCTTGTCCTTCACAAAACAACAGTTCGAGTGAAATTCTACAACAACATTATTATCAAAAGTTAAACTTGCTATGCTGATTAAGTTCCTTTTAATCCCAGGTACATGAAAAATATTTTTAAGAACCAGAGATGAACCATTGTGCAGTGGAGAAGAAACACTACTAGCACCAGTATGAGCAATATGCAATTTAGTACCGTTGCCTACAATGGGAGACTCCTTTACCATGGTAGTCAGTTTTCACAGCAAGATTACCTGCATCTGTAGTGACATGGTTGGTAGCTCCACTATCAGCAAGCCACTTTGGGTCATTTAAGATTTCAGGAGTAGCAATGTACGCTGCACTGCCACTGGGGTTTCCTCCTTGTGTGTTGTTGGTGTTGCCTGAACCATGAGGATTGTTGAAACTTTCTTCAAACCGAAGATAACAAGCTGGAGCTGCATGTCCATATTTACCACAAAACTGGCATGTTGGCTTATTCCCTCATTGATAATTGTTGCGGCCTCTTCCTCTGCCACCACGATTTCCTCCATTGTTGTTCCGAGAACAATTTGGTTGAAATTTCCACTAGGGCCATTCGAATTTCCTTTGTTACCAGAATTAGGGCTAAACTGCCTTTGAGGATTAAAATTACCATTAAAACTGCCATTACCTTGTCTATTAAGAGCAAGGTGAGCAGCTAAATCAGGAAGATCTCCAGTATTAACATTAGTAACAATGCTATACCTAGCCAATGTCCCTTTAAAATTTATCAGAATCGAACTCTATTCTTGCCATGTTTTAATATCTTTGTCCTCAATAGAACATACAATCGGGATATAATCTGGATCTTAACCGGCTAATACATAGGAAATCTTATCACTAAGGGATACAGGATTACCGACCAGTTTGAGATTGTCGATAGCTTGCTTCATGACGGCTAAATAGTCGATCATCTTCATAGAACTCTTCTTCGTGTTCTGGAGAACGCCTCGCAGCTGGTTCACTCGAGCTTTACTAGTAGCTCCATATACTTCTTCCAGTGCCTTCCAAACTTCCCTGGAGGTCTTAAAACTAATTACATCAGCTGCAATGGCTGGTGACATGGATCCAAAAAGCCAACCGGAAAGCGCCTGGTCAAAAGTCATCCATTCTTCGTACAATGGGTTGGGATCGAGTCTCTTCTCTGTCCCTATTACGATTTCGATGAACTCAGAAGGCTGGGCTTTGGTCCCTAAGACATACCCATCTACTTTCTGTCCTCTCAAGATAGCAAGGACCATGCCTCTCCACAGAAGATAGTTCTTCTCGTCCAGCTTTACTATGAGGACAGTGCTCAGCGGATGCCCGAAGGAAGAACTGATCACAGAAGCAGCCCCAGAGGGGTTTGCTGTAGTAACGGCAACAACGATTGAAGAAGAAGAAATGTCGTCTCCCATGGCGTTTGCCTATCGCTCTGATACCAAGAAGAATTACAGACGAGAGAGAATTTTGGGGAAATCTTCTGCAATATTTCCTTGCTCAACGATTATTACAATGAAGAAGAATGAATTAAATAGACTAGCTGAAAGAGAGAGGAAAGATTCTCATCCTCTAAAGAATGGACACGTATTTAATAGTATAACAACCTGATTTCTATACAAGAATTATAAACGACATCGTTTCAGGGGTTAATCAGACGACGTCGTCTCGAGAGCTTTCCTTACAATTGCTCCTATCTTTAAAATATTTTTCTCAATTGCATCTCTCAATGATCGGAATTGAAAATTTTGATTGTCGCTTTAGATTGGTATAATATTCATGTAAAGCTGATGAGAACGATGATGGAATCTTATCTGTGAATTTGATTTTATTATTCTTTCCATCTAGTATTATTCAAATCGATCGATTGGTGATATTTTGTCGTATCCGTTTGTGTTTGATTGTTTTTGTTTTTCTTATTTGTATAAGTGACCTAAAGCTTTCGATCATTTATTTACTAGTGTGGTAAATGGTAGAGTATATAAGTTATAACTTTTAATGGATTTTCATTCCTTTATCTAGTCCGTGGATGAAATTTCAAGTTTCAAGTTAAATTGTCATTCAGTTGGTACCCGATTGTAAGCTTTTTTCCTTCATTTTCTAAAAACTCCATTTAATGTGAATTGAAATTCAATCTTTTCTTTGGTTATAGCTGGAATTGAAGATTACTCCATTGAGATTTCAAAACAAGCTGTCCTATGGTTTAGTTTTGTATATAAAAGGTAGAAACCAAAAGGGATCAAATTGAAAATCATAAAATTACCCTGACTAAATTAAAAGTCAAAATTAAATCGGTTATATAAAACAAATTAGTTATTTACTTGTACAAAAATTGTTCTGACCTTCATCTTCATCAATGTCCGACTATAAATATTACAATGTCTTTATTTATTTATTTGTAATTTTGAGTTCAACAATATAGAGTGAGAAATTCAAATTGGTTGAAGATAGCTCATATTAACTAAGTGAAGGTCTTCTCCATTCTCAATTTACTTGCTACACTTATAATCTCCCAACTGACTTAAGCATGTGGCATGATAGGACCTAGGTGGTATATTAACAACCCACTAGGATCACCTCCAAGACAATCAACCAATTATTAGTGCTCCAAAAACACCACAAATAAATTATCAATTAATCACCAAACAATCAACCAATAATGGACAACAATCAACCATAAAATTTAGAAGACTAAATTGCAAATAACACGCACGATTTATACGTGGAAAACCCCTTCGATGTGAAGAGTAAAAACCACGAGACTTATGAGGAGTCCACCCTTGTCACCTTCTCTTATTATGATAAAATTGAGGGAAAAAGAATCAAAATCAGTCATACAAAGATTCACAACCCACCAATACTTTCATACCTAAGAGATCAACACTTAAGAGATAAAGAAGATGAAAATAACTCCAGTTTTACAGGTTTTGTCCAGCAGCGATTACGAACAAACCAAAGCTCAAAATGACGATCCAACCATTCAAAATGAGGCCCAATGTGTTCCCAATAGGCTGACCAAATTGCAGTAAATGCCAACGGATAAAACTCCAGAAATCGACAACTTTGTGAACGCTGTCGCTGAAAATTCAAACTGCACTACTCTCCTTGCTTCTCTCCATTTTTCTGTGTGTTTTTCTTTATTTTTCTGCTACCGTCACTATCCTTAGGTCATCTCATATCAAAGGAAAAACCCTAGACTTACAAGACAAGCCCACTTCTTTAACCACAATTGGGCTAAACACATAACCTGACATATTGGGCTCATAAACACAAGTTTTAAAATAAACCCTTGCTTGTGCAACAAGTGGGTTGGACACCCACAAAAATCTCCCCCTCCAGCCCAACACAAAAATCACCTGAACCTCATCCTGACAATCTTACTACAAAGCTCAATCTTGCTTATGGGAACTACTTTAGTCAACATATCTGCACTATTCTTGTCAGTGTGGACTTTCTTCAGTTTCATTCTCTTCTCCTCAATCACATATCACATCCAATGATATCTAATATCAATGTGTTTGGTGCGAGCATGAGACATTGAATTCTTGCTCAAATCCATATCACTCTGACTATCATAGAATACTACATACTCATGTTGCTTCAAACCCAACTCTTGAAGGAACCTTTTAAGCCATAACATTTCCTTGCTAGCTTCCATTGCTGCAATATACTCTGCCTCAGTTGTGGACAATGCTACACATTTTTGTAGCTTGGATTGCCATGAGATGGCTCCCCCTGAGAATGTAAACACATAACCTGAGGTAGGCTTTCTATTATCAAAATCACCTGCCATGTCTGCATCAGTATAGCCTTTAAGTATAGGTTTGCTACCTCCATAACACAAACTCAATTTGAAGGTGCCTCGCAAGTATCTGAAGATCCACTTCACTACTTCCCAATGAGTCTTACCTGGATTGGATAAGAAACGACTCACTAAACCAACTGCATGTGTAATATCAGGTCTAGTACACACCATAACATACATCAAAGAACCAACAGTAGAAGAGTAAGGAATGGATGACATAACTTCTTTCTCCTTCTCTGTTGTAGGACAAGCTCTCTTACTTAGCTTGAAATGAGTTGCTAGCGGTGTACTAAAAGGCTTAGCATGCTTCATATTGAACCTTTCAAGCACCCGCTCAATATACTTCTCCTGGGATAACCACAATTTCTCAGCTTTCCTGTCACGAGCAATCTCCATGCCTAAAATTTTCTTTGCAGGAGCTAAATCTTTCATGTCAAATGACTTGGACAAGTCTTTCTTCAAACTTTGAATCATATTTTCATCTTGTCCAACTTTCAACATATCATCTACATATAAAAGAAGAATAATGAAGTTACCTCCAGGGAACTTTCTAAAATACACACAAGAATCAGCTTTAGTTCGTTTATAACCATTGCTTATTATAAACGAATCAAATTTTTTGTACCACTGCCTTGGTGCCTGTCTAAGCCCATAAAGACTCTTCTTCAACTTGCAAACAAGTTTATCTTTTCCTTTTTCTTCAAATCCTTCAGGTTGTTCCATGTAGATCTCTTCATGCAAGTCACCATGTAAAAATGCAGTTCTTACATCAAGTTGCTCCAACTCAAGATCAAGACTTGCTGCTAAACCCAACACTGTTCTGATAGATCTCATTTTGACCACTGGAGAGAAGATCTCATCAAAGTCAATGGCTTTTTTTCTGGTTGCATCCCTTTACCACTAATCTGGCTTTGAGCTTCACTATTTTCTCACCATCCTTATTGTACTTGAAAACCCATCAGTTTCTCAAGACTTTCTTGCCATTTGGAGGTTTCACTAGCTCATAGGTTTCATTCTTTTTCAGGAAATTCATCTCCTCCTTCATTGCATCGAGCCACTGGTCTTTTTCATCATGAGACAAGACCTCTTGATAATTCTCCGGCTCTCCGACCATCTTCACTAACTAGAATGAACTTTGTGCTTGGATACCTTGTTGAAGGTTTACGCACTCTAGTGGACCTTTGAACCTTTGTATCCTGCATTTGAGGGGTACGTTGCTCCCCCTGCTCATGAACTTCTTCATGAATCACTTCCTCATGTACATCTTCCTCATGGATTTCTTCATCAGATGAAGAATCGTCAAGATTATCATCATCAACATGATCTGGTACATTACCATCAGGTTGTATATCTCACCAACATCTTCGTGTACATCATCAAGTACATCTTCAACATTCTCATTTGTTGGTTGAATAACAGAGGGAATAGAGATAGAATCATTAGTAGTATCAAGAAACAACTCTGAAGTAGAAGTATACCTTGTATTCAAAAGATCTGCACCCTTCTCGTGCTCAAAGAATACTACATTTCTTGTTCTTCACTTCCCTCTTCTTTTCTGGATCGTACAGCTTGTAACCATACTCTTCATCATCATACCCAACAAATACACATGGATTGGTCTTCGAATCAAGCTTTGACCTCGGTTCTTTAGGCATATGCATGTATGCCTTGCTGCTTAAGATTCTCAGATGTGAATAAGTAGAATCACGTCCCTTCCATGCTCTCTCTAGAATGTCTAGACTAAGAGGAACCGATGGAGATCTATTAATCAAATACACGACACATTGCACTGCATCAACCCAAAATGTCTTAAGAAGATCATACATTCTAAGCATGCACCTCACCTTCTCTACAATGGTTCTGTTCATCCTCTCAGCAACTCCATTGTGTTGCAGTGTGTCGGGCTCTGTTTTCTCATGTCTAATTCCATGTTGTGAATAATAATACTTGAACTCATTCGAAGTATACTCACCACCATTGTTAGATTGAAGACGCTTCAACTTTCTTTCGGTCTCTTTTTCTACCATGGCATGAAATCTTTTGAAAATCTCGAACACTTGGCTTTTCTTCTTCAACATATACACCCAAGTTCTTCGAGTAGCATCATCAATGAAAGTGACAAAATATTTGTTGCCACCAAGAGACTCAACATCAATAGGACCACAAACATTAGAGTGAACTAACTCCAACTTTCCTTGCCTTCTGGTGGACTTCCCAAAAAAAGAAACTCTATGTTGTTTGCCTGCCAAACAATGATCACAAGGGTCAGGAGAAACTGTTTTATCAACATGGATAAGTGATTTACCTGCCAACAGTTTAATCCCCTTGTCACTCATATGCCCTAGCCTTCGATGTCACAAGTTAGGAGAATTCTTTTCTTCAACTGCATTTAGCTCAGAAAAACATACACTTAAGTATGTTTTATACAAAGAGCAACACAACTCACCACGAGCAGATGTTATTGAACCCTTAGACAATTTTCATTTACCATCTGCAAAGGTATGTCAAAATCCTTCTTAATCAATAACATTTGTAGACAATAAGTTAACGCGTAAATCAAGAATATGGTGCACATTCTTTAATGTAAGCATGCACCCAACACTTGTCTTCACACGAATATCACCTAACCCAACAATGCTAGTTGAGCTCTGGTTTCCCATCTTCACACTACCAAAATCACCAGATTGATAGTTCGTGAAATACTCCATTTTGGGAACACAATGGTATGAAGCACCTGAATCTACCAGACATTTTGTATTTGAACTCTCTGTTGGGTTTTTATGCCCTAAAACTCGTAGATAGTAAATGAAACAAATTAATCAATCTCAATAAAGCGTTATTTGAGTGATTCAGTAATTTGGTTATTGAATAATCGAGTTTGCATTAATAAACCCTAAATCCAATAAACTAAGATCCAAGGTTGTTTAAATGAAACTTGGACTAGTATGTGGGGACATACGGGGATCGGTGTCCAAGTAACAACCTAAAAGGTCTATAGTATAGGGATAAGGCTGGGTACCTTATCCTGGTGACAATATGTGATACGACCCACCTTGTATTCGATACAGATGCAATGATCCAAAGCATCCATGTAGGAGACATGCGGGTGGGGGTATCCTATGCAATGAGTTTGCATAAGACAAGACCGCGAAATAGTAACCACTAGATGTAACACCGTTAACAAGTTTAGGTTTCTATTTCAATAGGATGGCCTAGGTAACTGAATCTCAATCCTGAGTCTGTTATGAACTCCTTTCAGGAGGGATTGTCCTTAGATTTGTATGGGTGTGAGTGGCCAGTTCGCCGACTAAATAATCCTACCATTTCAGGGGCAAGACCGAATGGAGACTGGGAACATAACAGTACAAGATGGAATTCACTCCTTCCCCAATTGGGGTAAGTAGATGTGTGTTCCCTTATGGGCTGATTTCGGGGCTTGAACAAAGGCGCGCCACCCTCTCCTGGCCCGAGAGGTCCATTATTAATTATTTGGAGCTTCTGATCTGTAGGTCCATTAGGTCCCACTGGTAGCTCGTAAAAAGACTTGAGGCAATTAAGTATAAATTGTAAATTGAAAATGCTCAATTTATTTAGGGGAATCATATAATGTATATTGATACATTATAATATAAACTTTATGAAACTTTAAAATATAATTTTGAATTAATTTCAAAATTAATTCTTGAGAGAAAATATTTGAAAGAGTTCAAATAATTAATATGAATTGGATTCATATTAATATAAATAATTTAATAAAATCCCTAAGATTAAATATGTGATATTTAATTGGGTAGTTAATTAATTAATTATTTATTAAAATTAGATATGAATAAGATAATAGATTTGATCTTATTCATGACCTTTTCCTAGTAGGAAAAGGTCTTGGCCTTTACATATAAATAAGACCCCTGGGGTGGGGTGAAAGGCATCTCATTCATTCTCCTACTCTTAGCGAATTTCCCTGAAGGCTCCCTCTAGACTCCCACCAGTCTCCTGCCTCTAGAAGTCTCAGAGTCATACCGGTGTAGCCAGAGTGGTGGTGTTCGCAGTAGTTCGTGATTATTTCACAAGCAGTTAGTGAATTTAATCTGAGTCGTCAACGAGAGTAAGTTATTTGTTACTATATAAATTAGATTTATATCTAATATTTTTGTATGCTTAACCTAAATATAAATTTAAAATAGTTCTAAGATTATTGCTAATGTATTGGTATTTTAGATTAAACAAAATTAATTACGAATCGGTCGCAATCACCCTTCCGCTTTACAGAATTATGGAATTCCAATCCTTCAATTCGTAATAGAGCCGAACGCAGATTTAATTTTGTTTCTCTAAAATTTCCATTGGCTATTGGTGGGATTGATTAATGCATAATGTATGTATCGTTTGCATTGGACTGTTTAGGTTAATTTTATGGCCATATATTTTACTGTTTCTTATGTGATCTGATCATGTAAGGGCCCAGTGTTTCGGGTATTTTATGTAAAATCGAGTCCTTTGTAAGTCCGGGTCTAGATTAAGTTTTTTATGAGATGAAAAATGTTGAATTCACGGTTGAAATCAAAGAAAAAGACGAAGAACAAACGGTGTTTTTTGCCCAGAAAGTGCTCCAGACGCAATAGCGTCGCGACGCTGTCTCAATTTGCAGACACAGACGGCGAGAAGAAGCCGCAGCGTCGCGACGCTGTCACGATGTGCGGCGCGCGTTAGGGTTTCGCGAGGACATGTTTTAGGCGGTTCAAGGTAGCTGGCGGTTTGGTTCGCACGGTCCATCTAGGCTGGGACCGATTTGGTCCGGTTCAAATGGAATCACTACAAGAAAATACGTTTTCAGTGACAAGTTTTTAGTGACGCAACAAAAATAAGACGCTAAAGATAACTTTCAGCGGCACCGTAAACCAAATGTCGCAATTACATATTTTCAATGACTCGATAAAATTAGATGTCACTAATAGTTTCAGAGACGCGTAAATGTGCGCCACAAAAAGTTTTTTTTTTAGCAACATATTTATCACGTTGCTAAAGGTTATGTTCGGTGTTACTAAATATTAGAATTTTTTTAAATAAAATATTAGAAAATTAAAATAAATAAGCAGAACGTGTATACAGCCCTAACCCTAACCCTAAGCCATTTTCCTTTTTTTTCAGCTTCCACTTCCCTCTCCTTAAATGTGTATACAACCGCCTTTTTTTTCCCTTCAGTTTTCTCCTTTTTTCTTTTTCCTAAAGTCGTGCGCCTCCCTCCCCCTTACTGCCGTGAACACCAGCCAGACGCCTCCATCTTTCCTTTCCTCTCCGACCGCAGCAGCACGCCACGATGCCGACGCTGACCTCCTCTGGTGACGCACGATACCCACAACGGCGACAGCAGCTTCACTGCTCGGTTTAGGTGAGTTTTTCGTTGTCTCTCGCGAAATCTCTTCTCCCTCACAGATCTCTCACTTCCGACCTTTCTCTCCTCTGCTTTTGCGTGTTGTAGCAGCGTGGGTGGCCGTGATTAGCATCATTTTTCCGGCAGCAGTACCGTAGGCGCGAACAACAGTGTTTGTAGCCGTTTTCTGCATTTCCCTGGTGTTTTTAGGTGAGTTCTCGCAGTGGGTAGTTTTTTTTTTTTTTTTGAAAAGTGCAGTGGGTAGTTTGAGGCTTATGTTGGTTGGTTCTTGCATTTAATCATTTACCCACTCATTGTCTTTCCAGTTCAGCGAGCGTTCTTCATAACCGGCGGTTCAAGTAGTGGGTCTTCTAGTTTCAGTGTCGTTGAGTGTTTCGTTCAGTGGGTAAGTGACTTGAGCTTGAGGTTTTGTTGGTTTTATGGTGCTAGAGGCTTACCCATTAATTGTGGCAATTGTTTCCAAGGTTTCGTGGCATTCGGGATTGTATTTGTCATTTTGGAGCAGAATTTGAGAGCTTGGACAGCAAGCTTAGTTTCTGTTTAGGTAAGTTCTTGAGGAGTTAAATCTCTTCTAAAATTGATTTAACCCCTTATGTCTCTTGATTTAGAAGGTCTATGAGTTTTAAGCTTGTTTCTCCCATCTAATGTAGTTGGTTAAAGGCTTGGAGGCTAAGGGTGTTGTCGTTGGGTCGAGCAGCTAATCAACTAAAGTAAGTAGCTTTTGGACATGACATAGTTGCCTTTGGAACCGTTGTATGCTTAATGGTAGTGAAATGAAGTCTTGGATAAGTTTTTATGCTTTGGTCAAATTTTCCTTGGAATGTTGTATGCTTACTTTAATATGGTTTAAGTGTTGCTTACTTGGACATGACTTAAGTGTTGTTATGTTTGTAGGATTAAGTAAGTACGTTTGGAATGTTTGATTCATGACTGTTCTGAATTGTGTTCATGTTATTGGAGGATGGGTTAAATGTTCATTGGAGTTGTGATTGGAGTTGGGTTGTGATTTTGGCTCAATTGTGTTTATAGAAGTGCATCGTTATTGTTTCCAGGTGTAGAAACAATAGTGTAGTCGTTGTGATGTTGATAAGTTTAGTTCCATTAAGTTCTTATAAATTTAGTTTCAGTTGTTTCAAGTTTTTGTTGTTGTAGGTTTAGTTTCATAGCTTTTGATGAGTTGTTTATCTCGATTTGAGTTATATCTTCTATAATTCAATTATTGAAGTTCATTTATTTGTTTCTAATGACTTGGTATTACTTGATTGCTATGGCTATCCTGCAGTTATGGTAGTAATAGCTTGAAATTAGTTCATTTATTTCTTTCTAATGACTTGGTATTATTTGGGATGTTTAGTTGTCTTCAATGATATGTTTAGTTGTTATGGTGTTGTTGAGTTGAGTTTGATTGCAAATGACTTTCATGATATTTTGGGATAAGTGTTTAGGGAGTTAGACCTTGTTGAGTTGTTCTATTTGCAAAGTTGAGTTTCGTTGTTTTATTTGTTAAGTTAATGTGTCGGGGGGGGGGGTCAATACCCTGTTGCCCTTACGAGTTTACTTGTTTTCATTGATATGTTTAGTTGTCGTAGTGTTGTTGAGTTGTGTTGATTGCAAATGGCTTTCATGATATTATTTGGGATAAATGTTTAGGGAGTTGGACCTTGTTGAGTTGTTCCATTTGCAAAGTTGAATTTCTAAGTTGGAGTTGTTGAGTTATTCTATTTAGGGGAGTCAATACCTTGTTGCACTTAGTTCTTTTAACGAGTTATTGTGTTTTTTAAAGTTTAGTTTCACTTACTTTCCATTTAGTTTTTGTGCTTAGGAAGGTCGATACCTATTTGCACTTGAGTATTTTAACTAGTGTAGTTGTCGTGATGTTGATAAGTTTAGTTTAGTTTAGTTGTTGTGATTTTGAATAGAGGCGGTTTCTTATGTTTTTAAGTTTCTGTTCATTATTTCTCATAAGTGTAGTTGTGTGTTCATGTTTGATATTTTTCATTAGTTGTTTAATTAAAAAGTTTGGATGATATAAGATAAGTTTTCAAGTTTTTATTGTAGTAAGTTTAGTTTCATAGCTTTTAATGAGTTGTTTATCAATTATTTAATCTCAAGCTTACATATTTTATTTCCTTTTATTTTTCAGCTTGGATGCATGAATGGTTTCGACAAGGCTCCCCCTTTTTTGTATGGAAATGTGAAGAACGTAGGTTGGTTTTTTTGTTTGTGATCTTTTGTTAGTTATTTTGATGTGTTGTGAATCATTTTGTTAAGCAAACTTCTTCACCTAGACTTGAGATCATTTTAGAAAATGATCAATTTGTATTACATTCTAGACATGTTTCCTGATTATGGTTAATATGATGTAGTGCATTTTCACTTTAAATTGGCATATTACATTTTTTATTTGATTAATTGTAGAATTCTTAATTAGTTTGAAGATGGTAATATTATTTTATTTACAGGTTTACTAATTGAATTAACTATTTATTTTTTAAATTATAAAAAACTTTTTGTGACGTGTGTACTACGTCACTGAACATAAGCTTTTAGTGACGTGCTGACAATGTCACTGAATATCTTTTTCAGCGACAACAGGTCGGATGTTGCTGAAAGTATATGGTTTAAGTGACGTGCTAACAGTGTCACTAAACATCTTTTTCAGCTTCAACGGGTCGGACGTTGCTGAAAGTGATCTTCAGTGACGTGTCCCCACATCCCTACCTACCGCTTACATTGACGTGTAAACGTCACTGAAGATCACTTTCAGCAACGTCTACAGTAGATGTCGCAAATACTTACGACTACGCAGAAACAGCGACGGATGCAGCGACAAAGTCATGGCATCGGTGAAAGTTTAAGCGACGCGTTTTTCGTTTCAGCGACGTGTTTTATACGCCACTGAAAGTGTTTTTTCTTGTAGTGAATTTGGCTCGGTTCGTGGTTTTCGTGGCTAGTTCGAAGGGGTTCGGGTCGGTTCAGGCGGTCTAGACCAGTATTTGGAGCTGCAGAAGGACTTTTAGGATAGAATTTAGATATAAATATTGTAATTTATGCTTTATTTTATCCTAAGGGCCAAAATTAACCTGTTCAATTGCTATTTATTTGCTTTGTGGATGTCATATAGCTTAAATTCTCACCTTAGGTTAAACATATTCATGCATATTTATTATTATACATGTTATAATGTATGAAATATGTATGAATTTTATTTTCATAGATGTTTAATATAAAGTGTTATATTAAATGGATGAAAATTAAAATGCATTGAGCATGACATTACCTTAGTTTAATATAATTGTTATGTTAATGTATGTCATAAATGCTATTGTATGGTTATAAATTAATTAGAATTCGATTGTTAATTTATGTCACCATAGTAGCAAGTTATAGGATTAATTCATTAAAATTTTATAAGTGTTATAAAATTTAGAATCCGTTAACTTATAACAAAGAATTGTATGCAAACATAGAATCTTAGGAAAATTAGATTAATTTTAAAATGTTTAAAATTAATTAGACCTAAGATCATATTTCTAATAGGATTAGAATTATTCTTACTTAGAATTTAAAATAGTTTTAATTGACTAAGTAGGAAAAACATTACTATGATTATAAGGGAACTTCATTGGTTAAGTTCTGTCTAAGGCTGGGGGTACATAAGATGACGGTTTACGGAACACCTCCTACCTGGGAACTAACCCTGAATACCGAAGTTGAATTAATCATAGTTAAATGTTAGCATGTAATGTCACTAGGTTTTTTAAAGAGTTTAATTCACCTAGATCTTTAGAGTAAGGAGTTTACATTACTATGGTTATAAGGGAACTCTCCCGATGAAGTTCTGTCTAAGGTTGGAGGTACTTAAGATGACGATTTACGGAACACCTGTTACCTGGGAACTGACTCGGAACTTGAGTCGAATTAACCATAGTTATGTTAGCATGCAATGTTGTCTGGTTAATTAAAAGAGTTTAAGTCACCTAAGGCATTAGATTAAAGACCTCCATATAAGAGTTATATAAGGCATAAACTTAGATAGATTCATTTAGCCAGAATTTATCTAAGTAATAGACCTTATAATTATAAAAATACTTAGTGGGAGGAAATATATCAAAACAAGGTTTTCATAAATCAAGTTTTGCTCTCACGTCCTCAAAAGTTCACAACGTGAAGTCCATGCTTGGCCTCGAGTCACCCTGGGAGTGACCCCCTACGGATGGTGTTTGCATGGATCAATATCAGGGTGAATGAGGGAGTATTTTATAGTAAGTGGGAGCAGGACACGTGTCAACGTATCCTACGGTCTCCTCCATTAGGTTGCACCGTGAGATCCCCATGATCTGCCTGCGAGTCGCCCTGGGAGCGAACACCCTATGGAGGGCTTGATCATGGGAGTCGGAACAACGCAAACTCCAGAAATGGATAGGGTTTCTTAGGTCCATTTCCAACTTTGAGTTTCCCTATGGTAGCTTCGTTGGGGCCGACCTTTGAGATCTGAAAAATGGAGGGTCACACTTACAGGAAATTGTTAATGTGTTAATAATTTCCTGATCGAAAAGAAAACGGTAGCTGTTGGAACTCAGAATTTATCTAAATAAAAACTATTGGAATATGAGTTATTCTGGGAATAGAGATTGGGCTGAGATTGTCTCAATTCAGAGGAGGAGTAGCTGACTGCCCTACGGTAGCTGTTGTTCTAAACCTCTAAAGTATCGTTGCAGAATGAATGTTTACTCTATGGGTCGATCATTACTTTTACTAAATTGATTAGATTAAAATAATACTATTATTTTGTGTAATGGGTTAATGCAACATTACTTATTAAGTTAATTTGTTTGTTCTCAGCATGAAACGTTCTTTGTATGCCTCGAATAACCCCAATTACAAAACTC
Source organism: Luffa aegyptiaca (assembly GCA_017139565.1). Lineage (NCBI taxonomy): Eukaryota > Viridiplantae > Streptophyta > Magnoliopsida > Cucurbitales > Cucurbitaceae > Luffa > Luffa aegyptiaca. The sequence continues at coordinate 16,895,245 of CM029406.1, read as the reverse complement.
GTATTTCTAATACAACTAAGAAAATGAACTTAAACATTAATTGCGTGGAATTGGTCTTAACTGAGGACGATCCTCAAGCCCACATGTCTAATTCATATGAAATTGTTCATGATGAATATGACATAGACTGCATAGCACATCTCAATGAAAATAAATTTGATTTATTGGTCATTGAAACGTGTATAGTAGAAAAAGATGATACAGCCTAGATCCTTGATTCAGGTGCCACTCATCACATATGCTTTTCCTTTGAGGAAATGAGCTCCTGACAACAGTTGGATGCTGGGGAAATGACTCTCAGAGTTGGGACTGGGGAGCTCCTTTCAGCTAAAGCAGTGGGAGATATTAAAATGTTCTTCTTTAGGGAACGTTATATGTTATTAGATAATGTATATATAGTTCCCAAAATAAAAAGAAATTTGATTTATATTTCTTGTTTGCTAAACAACTTGTTCATTAGAGGGATCAGTGGTACTTAAGGATCCAGAGGTAACCCAGGTGTAAAACGGTAATTTGACCCAGCTGGTGTTACGAACACACGTCAAGGATTGACTTACTGCATTGGTCGATATCCGTGGACACAGAAATATTCTACATTGAGAAGAGTGCAGTTGTGGGTCTTTAGTGGAGTTACCCACAGTTAACGAATGTTGACTAACTTGATTTATGAGTTTAGTCAATTAGTCTCGTATCGTTGGAGTTTCTGATCTGTAGGTCCATTAGGTCCCACTGGTAGCTCGTAAAGAGACTCGAGACAATTAAGTATAAATTGTAAATTGAAAGTGTTCAATTTATTTAGGGGAATAATATAATGTATATTGATACATTATAATATAAAGTTTATGAAACTTTATAATATAATTTTGAATTAATTTCAAAATTAATTCTTGAGAGAAAATATTTGATAGAGTTCAAATAATTAATATGAATTGGATTCATATTAATATAAATAATTTAATAAAATCCCTAAGATTAAATATGTGATATTTAATTGAGTAATTAATTAATTATTTATTAAAAGACATCTCATTCATTCTCCTACTCTCATAGAATTTCCATGAAGGCTCACCAGTCTCCTGCTTCTAGAAGTCTCAGAGTCATACCGGTGTAGCCATAGTGGTGGTGTTCGCAATAGTTCGTGATTATTTCACAAGCAGTTGATGAATTTAATCTGAGTCGTCAACGTGAGTAAGTAATTTGTTACTATATAAATTAGATTTATATCTAATATTTTTGTATGCTTAACCTTAATATAAATTTAGAATAGTTCTAAGATTATTGTCAATGTATTGGTATTTTAGATTAAACAAAATTAATTTCGAATCGATCTCAATCACGCTTCCGCTTTACGGAATTACAGAATTCCAATCCTTCACTCTCTACATGATGACACTCACTAGTTGCACAAATCAAGGTGACATCATCATCACTCTTAGAAGTGATTGCTGCAGTATTCCTATCATCTTCATCTTTTTGTGAGTCTTGCTTCTTACCTTGTTCTTGTAGGGATTGAATCCCAAGCGGAAGCGGTTTTCACCGTTTGTGATTTAATTTCAATTAAAGAAAACCAATACGTTGGGTAATAAAATTCAGAAACAAATTTCTAAATTAAAAACGATTAAGCATGCTGTAAATTGATTTTAGATCAAGAAACTTACATGGATTTTCGAAGAACACAGCACGATGCTCCAAGATTCTCATTCTTGATCTTCCAATCGACACCACCATTATGGATCACCCGCTATAACTCTTGGATTACTTGAGATTGCGATTGTGGGATCGTCGTGGCCTTGAAAGGGAATTTTTCAGCAAGAACACTTGCTGTTTTTCCTTTTGGTAGAGAGAATTTTTAGAGTTCAGAGAGTAACTCTCCGTAAAAATGAGAGAATGAAGCTTACCTTAGGGAAACCCCATCAGGCCACTACATAGGACTAGGTTAGGATAACTTCCTAACCAATCCTGTCCATTGATCTAAACCCATTAGATCTGGACCGTTTAATTATTATCAAATAATAATTAATAATTTAAATAATTAATTATAATTATTAAATAATAATAATTAATTATAATTAATTATAATTAATTTAATTAAACTAATTTCAATTAAATCAATTATAACATAAGGAATTTAATTCAATTTGAATCATATTCAATTGAATTAAATTGTCAATCAATTAATCTCATTAATTAAATATCAAATATTTAATTAATTTTATAATTGAATCATATTAAATTTTATCTCTCTCATTTAACCTATAGTTTTAATGTGCATCAAAATGTACATTAATATAAACTATAGTATTAATTTGATTAAATCACATTTAACCAAATTAAATTAAATTAATTAATTCCCAATTAATTAATTCATGAATTAATCAAATATCACATATTTAATTAAATTCATAATTCTCTCACAAATTAATTTTTGAATCATATCCAAAATCAATTTTATTATAAAGTTTAGTTCAATAATTAAACTTATACTGTAATGTATCTCCATACATTATATTAATTGTATCAAAATACAATTAACTTAAATTCCCTTTAATATTCAAGACTATATTATCTCAGAACCCGTTATGAGTTAGCAGGTGGACCTAATGGACCTACAGATCAGAAGCTCCAACGATACGAGATTGATCAGCTAAACTCATTAACCGAGTCAATCAACATTCGTTAACTGTGGGTCACTCCACTAAAGACCCACAGCTGCACTCTTCTCACTATAGAATATTTATGTGTCCACAGATATCGACCAATGCTGTAAGTCAATCCTTCATGTGTGTTCGTAACACCAGCTGGGTCAAATTACCGTTTTACCCCTGGGTTACCTCTGGATCCTTAAGTACCACTGATCCCTCTAATGAACGAGTTGTTTAGGGTCCAACCACTAAACAGGAGTTTCTCTCGGGCCAGGAGAGGACGACGCGCCTTTGTTCAAGCCCCGGAATCAGCCCTTAAGGGAACACACATCTACTTGCCCCAATAGGGGAAGGAGTTAATTCCATCTTGTATTGTCATGTCCCCAGCCCCCCACTCGGTCTTGCCCCAAGAAGGTAGGCTTATTGAGTCGGCGTGCAGGCCACTCTCACCCGTACTAATCAAAGGACAATCCCTCGTGAGAAGGAGTTCATGACACACTCAGGATTAAGACTGAGTTACCTAGGTCATCCTATTGAGACAGTAACCTAACTAGTTAACGGTGTTACATCTAGTGGTTTACTATTTCGTGGTCCGGTCTTATGCAAACTCATTGCATAGGATACCCCCGCTCGCATGTCTCCTACATGGACGCCTTGGATCAATACGTCTGTATCGAATACAAAACGGACCGTATCACATAGTGTTACCAGGATAAGGTACCCAGCCTTATCCCTGTACTATAGACCTTTTAGGTCGTTACTTGAACACCAATCCCCGTATGTCCCCACATACTAGTTCAAGTTACATGTAAACAACCTTGGATCTTAGTTTATTGGATTTGGGTCATATTGTGCAATTCTAGACATAATATGACAATAACACTTTATTGCATGAACCTCAATAACACTTTATTGATACAAGTGTATAATTCGTTAATCATTCACTATCTACGAGTTTTAGGACATAAAACCCAACAGTTCTTTCTTCCAACGATAGCAAAACTTTTTGATATGGCCAGGCTTGTTGCAATAATGACATGTCCTAGTCTCTTTGTCTTTAGACTTGGACCTCCCTTTTGAGTTACCACGACCTTTGGGTCCCCTACTCTTTTTTCTTCCACCATTCTCAACAACAAGAGCATGTGAATTATCAACTTCCAACTCCATTCTTCTTATCTCTTCATTGAACATGCTTTCTTTAATAACATTAAAAAACAAAACACCTTCTGGAGTAGAGTTACTAATAGTCACAACCAAAGTTTCCCAACTGTCTGGCAAAGAACTCAACAAGAACAAAGCCTGCAATTCATCATCAAGAACAATCTTCAAAGTAGTCAACTTGTTAATAATATCCTAGAAGTCACTCAAATGCTCAGAAACAGACTTCTCACCCTTCAATTTCAAATTAACAAGCCTCTTGATTAATGAAGCTTTGTTATGCGCGATCTTCCTTTCATAAAGACCTTCCAATTTCTTCCACAACGCATATGGGTCGGACTCCTGAGACACGTGGTTGAAAATGCTAATATCAACCCACTGCCTAATAGTCCCCAAAGTTTTTCTCTTTAACTTTCCCCAATCTTTCTCTTCCATTTTCTTTGGTTTCGCAGATTTAATAATGGTACCATCAGCTCCTATGGTTGCTTCAATTGGATCAAACAGATCTTTACTTTTTTTTTTTTTTTGAAACGGAACAAATTTCATTAAGAAGAACAATCACAAATTACAGAACATTTGCAGTGGGCTTGGTTACCCAATGATAAAAGCCATTGTGGAAAATTGTTTAACCACAACATGGATTTTTGGTACATTAACGCATCCTTTGCTAGAGCATCCGCTCGCCTATTCTTTTCTCTTGGGATATAGGAAAATAAATCATATAGCAATCATAGACAACACGTAATCATACCTGATGATGGAGAGGAGGAAGAGAAATACCATTAAACCTAACACAACTTAACAACCTAGATTTCCTAGGTTAGTCTACAGGAACAACTTCGCTCTGATACCAACTGTAACGCCCCCAAAATTTAGTCTAAACTAGGAAACATTACTAAACTTTTATGCTAATGCCAACTTGATACCCCGAAAATTTCGGCAGCATAACGACGTAACTTTAACTAACCAAAAATTTTAATTACCTGGAAATCAAGAATACACACTTCTAATCCAGATCACAACTCTACTTCACTTGACAAAATCCTAACATACTCAATAAATTAAGAACCTCCACATCTCAAGCAGATATAGTACGAGTCAGATCTCGTAACAAGTGCAATTGGTAAAACTGACAAATCTGAGATAAAATAAACTAAAATCTTGAGTCTATTACAACTACGAAACAATCCACCGACAACCACTTTAGTTTAACAAATCCAAGTATTTAAACACCAAGGTACATATAATAACTACTATCTAATGGTCTTTTCCTTCAAGCCTCCTCTTCATCACCAAGTCCGAGTATGATCTCATTACCTGCAAAACCTGGTGGTGGGTCAGTACAAAACCATGGTACTGAGTAAGTGGCTCACACCTGAAGAGCCATCAAACAGCATACATGTACAAGACAAGTAACATGCTTTTCAACTACAATATCATGCCTCATATACAAGTGAGCAATCAACACATAGAAGCATACTCAACTAATACAATTGTGCAACAACCATGCACCTAACACATGAATTTCGCACCATGCAATGCACACTCAAACACATGAATTCCGCACCATGCCATGCATACTCAAAACACATGAATTCCGCATCATGCCATGCAAACTCAGATTTCTCTCAAGCTCCACGAGCTCGCTCAACACTCATGGCCCTCACAAAGCCCTCTGAGACTGACTCCTTCGATTCACACCGATCCCTGACCATATTACCCAGGGCCTCGACATTTCTCTATGGCGCTCAGCGTTCGACCCTTGACCATATTACCCAAGGCCTCGAACTGTGCATCGCCCCTTGGCCATATTACCCAAGGCACCCGATGACTTCACGATCAAACTGTACGTCGCCCCTTGGAAATATTACCCAAGGCACCCGATGACTTTCCCAACGTATAGACTCATCACATCGCCCCTTGGCCATATTACCCAAGGCACCCGCTGCTCCTCTTAATCCATTGGTGACATACCACCCCTCGACCATTTTTACCCGAGGCACCTGGTATTCACCTAACTTTCCTTTTTTAATCGCACGAGGCCCTCTGACCTCACAACCACACCAGAATGCATGAATCCTACACATCATGCCACTAGATTATGCGTTAAGCCCGAAAATCATGAAAACTATGCAGCACGCTCACAACATAAATAACATGCTCCTTTAAGCAAAGCAATCACAACGAAACCTCAAGATAATCTGCCAAAGTCAATCACAACGTCTCAACAGAGCAACATATCGCAAGAACCAACTAACATCTCACATAACATGTAATTAAAAAAACGATATATATATAGCTCATGAAAATATAGCATGGACAAGGCATACAACATGCTAGCACTCAACAAACAGACTCAATAAGTAGAAATCCACTTACAAATTGCTAAAATGCTCCTAAGTGAACCTACAAGCACCTGCAATAAGAAAGAATTGGCTTAAACAATGTTGAAGCTTACTAAACCTCACCAAGCGGGATTGAACACTTGCTTGAAAGGAGTTCAAATCTACTGAACAACGAATACCCACATATTAGAGGGTTGCCTAAACTAATATAAATGAGTTGAAAGGGTTAAAGTGCACGATTACCTACTGAACGCCTCCAAACAGCCTCGAGACCTTGCTGGTTAGTGTTCGAATATGCTTGATTTCATAAATCGAAACTCCATAGGCCATGGGTAATCATAAATGAGGTTGTTCCAACTCTGGGTAATGGTTGCAACTCGTTAATCAGCGCCAACGACCCGAAAACATGTCGAACAGAGAACAAATAAAGCTTAATCCTGTGATTTTAATCTATAAAGAAGTGGGAAACTCAAATCCAACACTTATAGAATGCGGGGCACCATACCAGATGGATTCACGATTTGATTCGAATTCAGTGACGCCACAATTCACGGATTCCTTGCGTCGAAGTTACTGGAAACGCGTGGGTCTCGCTTGCCTTGAAAGAAGATTTGCTTGAGACAGACTAGGAGGTTGCCTTGACGTTTGTGGGTAGTTGTCGCCACGAAAGCTCCCCAGAGATGCAGAAGACGGTGACACAAATTGTTGCACGAAGAAGAAAGTGAGGGGGTTTCCGGCAGAAGGAAAACGAGAGAAGGGATGGGTCTATCGCTCGTCAGCGCGGTGGAGACAACGAGGGGGAGAGAAAGGCGACGCCGGAGGAAGGAGATGGCAATGGAAGGGAAAACTGACTTGCCTGCAGCTGTCGAAGAAGGAAGCGACGGAGCTACCATCGCGTCGTCGAGCTACTTGCCGGAGAAGAGGAACAAGAACAGAAATGGGGGGTTGCACGCGTTCTACTGCTACTGAAAGACGTAGAAGAAGATGAGGGGGGGTTAGGCGGCGTAAAGAGAAAGGAGAGGGAGAAGACTATCTTAGGTTTTCTTTTCTTTTCTTTTAATTAGGGTTCATTCCCTTAATTTCAACATTTTAAAAATCCAATCAAAGCCTAATTTCCTTTCTCAATTTATGAAATCTTGGGTAATAATTTGCTTCCATACCCGTAGAAATTGATATCCAAATTTCGATCCTTGCTCAAAATCTTCACCACCTAATTAACTTAATTCCCTTCAACTTAATTTCAATTTAACCCAATAATTGATCCAAAACATCCTAAAAATACTTAATTTCGAATTGCGGGGCGTTACAAAGACGGTTGCTGTACATTTTTTTCTTGAGAGTGAATCTTGAGAGAGATTTTCCAAGAGAGACCAATTGGTGAGAATGCAGAACTTTGTACCGTAATGCCCACCACACCCGTTGGTTGAAGGGAGGGTGGGGAGTTACAATCGTGTGACTCTGCGTTTTTTTCATTTTTCTTGACATTTTTAGTTAAAAATTACATATTACTTGACATTTTTTCATACAAACGTCAAGTATTTAAAAATTGCAAATGTCAAGTAATCAAGTATTTCTTGTAGTGTATATATTATGCATCAATTTAATTAATTCAAAATTCAATTAAATCAATTTTAACATATAGTTTCAAATTCAATTAAACCACATTTAATTTAATTAATTCAACCAACTAATTAAATATCATATATTTAATTAATTTTGTATTTGAATCAAATCCAAATATGTTTCTCTCTTTTAACCTAGAGTTTTTAATGTGCATCTAATGAACATTAATTATTAACTATAGTATTAATTTAATTAAATCATATTTAATTAAATTAAACTAATTAATTAATTCTCAAATTAATTATTTCTTTAATTAAATATCAAATATTTAATTATTTTTCTATTTGAATCAAATTCAAATAATTCTCTCATATACTATAGTTTTAATATGAATCTCTATTTATATTATTTTAACCTATAGTTTAATATGAATCTAATTCATATGTAATATTTGAACTCCTTCAAATATTTAATTCTCTCATTAATTAATTTTGAATCAAATCCAAAATTAATTTTATATTATAAAGTTTAATTCAACAATTAAACTTATATTATAATGTATCTTCATACATTATCTTAATTGTATCAAATACAATTTAATTCCCTTAACGAATTTGAACACACTTCAAATTCTATTCAAGACTATTTAACCTCAGAAGCCTTTACGAGCTAGCAGGTGGACCTAATGGACCTACAGATCAGAAGCTCAAACGATACGAGACTAATTGGCTAAACTTATTAACCAAGTTAGTCAACATTCGTTAACTGTGGGTCACTCCACTAAAGACCCACAGCTGCACTCTTCTCACTGTAGAATATTTTTGTGTCCACGGATATTGACCAATAACAGTAAGTCAATCCTTCACGAGTGTTCGTAACACCAGCTGGGTCAAATTACCGTTTTACCCATGGGTTACCTCTGGATCTTTAAGTACCACTGATTCCTCTAATGAACAATCTGTTTATGATCCAATCAATAAACAGCAGTTCCTCTCGGGCCAGGAGAAGATGGGCGCCCTTGTTCAAGACCCGAAATCAACCCTTAAGGGAACACACATCTGCTTACCCCAATAGGGGAATGAGTGACTTCCATCTTGTAATGTTATGTTCCCAGCCCCCATTCGGTCTTGCCCCTGAAATGGTAAGCTTATTCAGTCGGCGAACTGGCCACTCTCACCCATACAAATCTAAGGACAATCCCTCCTGAAAGGGGTTCATAACATACTCAGGATTGGGATTGAGTTACCTATGTCATCCTATTGAAATAGAAACCTAAACTAGTTAACGGTGTTACATCTAGTGGTTACTATTTCGCGGTCCGGTCTTATGCAAACTCATTGCACAGGATACCCCCACTCGCATGTCTCCTACATGGATGCTTTGGATCATTGCATCTGTATCGAATACAAAGTGTTCCGTATCACATAGTGTTACCAGGATAAGGTACCCAACCTTATCCCTATACTATAGACCATTTAGGTTGTTACTTGAACACTGATCCCCGTATGTCCCCACATACTAGTTCAAGTTTCATCTAAACAACCTAGGACCTTAGTTTATTGGATTTGGGTCAAATTGTGCAATTTTAGTAACAATAACTCTTTATTGTACAAACCTCAATAACAACGTATTGAGACAAGTGAACAATTTGTCATCATTCACTATCTACGAGTTTTAGGGCATAAAACCCAACAATGCAGACCTCTAGTAATTCAAGGCGGAGAAGCAGCCGTAGACCATGTCTAATTGCTTGAACTTCCGCTGCAAGAGGTGACAAAGTCGAACTGTCATTCATCGCCAAGGCTCCACAAACATGGCCATCTTCATCTTCCACTATTGCCCCAAAACCTGCCCCATCCGTTCTCGAATGTACTGCCGCATCCGTGAAGAGTTTGGCCACTCTTTCACTGCACTGAGCGTTTGCTGCCGTGGATGTACAGATCATACCAACATCCTGCTTCCTTTTTGAGGTTTCCTCCCATTATGTAATAATCCATTCACATTGGTGGGGCCATTCAACTATTGGAGAACCCTTGAGCCAAGAGTTTCTATTATTCCATACTGTCCAAAACGCAATGCATGCCTTTTCAAAGTCTTCTCTCTTCAACCTATCTGCGAGATAAATGAGGTGGTCTGCAAAATTATTTTCCACTTTAATATGAGTATCTACTCGTGGAAAAATTTGGTGACAAATTGTCTTTGCTCTTTTGCATCCACAGAACGCATGATCAACCGTTTCAATCTTGCTTTTACACATACCACAATTGGGAGATACATGCATCTTTTGCTTCCATAAACAGTAATTTGTTGGTAAGCAATCATGAAACGCCTTCCAAATAAAAACTTTAACCTTAGATGGTATCTTTTAGCCCCAAAGGGTTCCCCACCAATTCTTTAGAATGTTAACTGAAGATGACGCTATATCCACATTTGACATGATGGCCACCGTATAACCAATTTTAACCGGGTACTTCCCATTTTTGGAGTAGTGCCAAATCCATCTGTCCTCATCATTCCCCAAACTAATAGGAATTGCACTTATAATATTAGCATCTACCTCCGAAACTAACTCCTTGAGCTTCTGGACATTCCATTCCTTGGAAGGTGTGATGAGATCTGCTACCAATAAATTATCATTGGTGATTGAATGGTCAATTCTTAGTGGTTTAAAAGTATTATCCTTCGGTATCCACGGATCATGGAAGAATTTGATGGATGTTCCATTTCCGACTTGTTTTCGCATACCATTAAAAAATAAACCATGGGCCCATACAAAACCTCTCCAGAAAACTGAGCAGTTTGATTTAACAGGGGCATCCAAAACTGACATATTATAAGCATATGGCCCTTTGATAACTTTGGACACCAATATACTTGGAGATGTGAAAATTCGCCATACCTGTTTTGCTAACAAAGCCCTATTAAATCCTTTTAGATCACCGGAATTTAAACCCCCAACCTCTTTTGGAGTGCACATGAGATCCCATCTTTTCCAATGAATTTTCTTTTTCATCTCGGTGGTGCCCCACCAAAATCTCGCCATCATCTTATGCAGGTCATCGCAGAGTGTACTAGGGAGGCGGAAGCAGCTCATAATGTATGTGGGTATAGCTTGCGCCACACTTTTGATAAGAACCTCCTTACCTCCCATAGAGAAAAATTTTCCCTTCCAACCTTGTAACGTTTGCCAGACACGTTGTTTGACTCCTTTAAAATCTTCTTTCCTATTTCTAGAAAAAGAAGACGACACACCCAAATACCTGCCTAAGTTATCAACAACTTGCATTCCCATAATGTCTTTCAAAGTTGTCCGGAAATTTACATTCACATTGGGGGAAAAAACATTGCCGATTTTACTGCATTAACAACCTGACCTGACGCCAGTTCATACTTTTTGAGCAGAGAATGCAACGCTACCACTTGATCCGTAGAGGCTCGACAAAAAATGAGACTATCATCCGCGAAGAACAAATGTGATATCTCAGGGCAAAATTTTTCTGCTTTAACACCTGTTATTTCTTTACGAGTAACCGCCCCAGCCAATAATGTCGATAGAGCCTTAGAACACAACAGAGACAGATAAGTGGAGAGTGGGTCACCTTGGCGCAGGCCACGATGTGGAATGATAGGGCTCGACGGTTTACCATTGAGCATCAAAGAAAATTTGGTAGATTTAACACAACTCATAATAATATCAACCCATTTAGAATGGAAACCCAATTTCAACATTAGCAGTTCTAAAAAGTTCCATTCTACCCTATCATATGCTTTGCTCATATCTAATTTCATAGCTATCCAGCCTTTTCAACCTTTCCCCTAGCTTTAATAGTATGCCGACATTCATGACCAATAATAATATTATCAAAAATGGATTTCCCTAGAACAAAAGCTGATTGATTTTCTGAAATAATATCCTGAAGGACCCATTTCATGCGATTTACTAACACCTTAGCAACAATCTTATACGAAACATTACACAGGCTTATTGGTCTAAAATCCGATGCTAATTTCGGTTGGTTTACTTTGGGAATAAGAGTTATAAAAGTCTCATTCCAAACACCTATTGACCGCTTTTGATTTAGAATATCAAGATAGTTTAGGATAGTCGTTTCACCAACCTCAGTCCAGAAATTTTGGTAGAAAAAAGCTGGGAATCCATCCAGTCCAGGCTCCTTGGATGGATGCATTTGCTTAATTGCTCGAATTACCTCTTCTCTCGTGAACGGTTCCAGTAACTTCTCATTCATCGCGTCTGTCACCTTCCTCCCAACATCCTGTAAAGCCATATCAAAGCAATCTGTCGAGGGATTATTAGAAGCAAAAAGATTAGTGAAATATGTAGTAAACTCCTTTTCCATTTGAGCCCTCTCAGTAACCCACTCCCCATCCTCTGTAATTCCCTTAATTGTATTTCTGCGTTTCTTCATTGATGCGCTTTTATGAAACCAACGAGTGTTTCTGTCTCCCCATTTCAACCAGTTTTCACGGGACCGCTATTTCCAATATATTTCTTCCTACTCTAAAGCCTTATCCAAAACTTCCTCTGCTTTGTTAATCGAATGAAAATCCCACGGGCGAGGTCGACTATATAGCTCTTGTAACATGGCATTGGCTTTATTGATGTCTCTACGAATCTTAGCCAGTGTTCCTTTACCCCAATGCTTCAAACCAGAGGCTACTTTTTGTAAACAAGATTCCAAACTCGGCACACCAGTATCCCGAGATTCCCAATTACGTGTTCTTTTGATAAGGCTTCGACACTCTGGGTGTTGGGACCATACTTCTTTGAAACGGAAAATTTTGTGTCAAGAAGGCCCCTACTCCCCATCAGTTAAATCGTGTGTTATCTCCAACATGATTGGACGATGGTCTGAAGTGGCCCAATTCAGATGAGTAACAGAGCAAAAAGGTAAAAGTTGATAATACCCCTCATTCGCGATAAACCTGTCCAGTCTCTCATTAATTTGGTCTGATTCCCTTTGTCTGTTTGACCATGTAAATGTGTCTCTCAAGTAGTCCAGAACTTGAAGTCCGCAATCATCCAGCACCGATCTAAAATTCTCAAGCTGAGATTCTCTAATTGGTACTCCACCATCTTTTTCCTCATATAAAAGAGTCGCATTGAAATCTCCCCTATTACCCAAGCCGACTCATCATGATTATACAAACGTCGAAGTAGCTCTCATGTGTGATCTCTTTGACTCTCTTGCGGATGGCCATATATTCTAGTAAAGCACCAACTTTTGGACTCCCATTTTATTAATGCATCGATATGGTGAGATGAGAACGAGCGAATCTTAACCTCAATTTCATCCTTCCAGAACAGACACAAGCCCCCACTACGACCCTTAGAATCCACTATGAAGCATCCAGAATAATAGAAAGACATTTTTATTTTATTCAAATTCCGTGCACTTGCATTACACTTTGTTTCAGACAAAAACAATAATTGAGGATTATAATGACGTAATCTGTCACTAACAGATCTGAATGTCCGCGGATTCCCCAGACCACGGACATTCCAACATAAAGTTTTCATGGCTCTCGACGGGGCTGTTCAACAGCCTCCACTATTGGTTCTTCATGGTCAGATGAGTCAACATCCTCAGTTCGTGCACGCTTTTTTGTGCCCTTAAGCAGTCCCTCGGCCAAACGTTTTTTAAAAGTCTCTCCACTTGACGATTCCCCATGCTCCACCTTGTTGTTACGGACCAGACGCTTCCAGGTTTTAGAATTCGGGAGACCCAACACGACTTGTAGTAGATTTGGAATAAGCTCAGCGAAGGATTGGGTTTGCTGTGGAGGTGTACGGCCAAATTGGGCCTTTGTCTCATTCTTCATTTCGGGTTGCAGATTGGCTGATTGGTCAGATTGGGCCACATCCCCTATTTTCAGCCCACAGTTCAGCCTAGTAAAGTGGGGAAGGTTCAGATCTTCTTGAAGCATTCCATTCGGTTGCCGAAGATTCGAAGTAGGGCAGTTACTAAGGTCCTGATTTTTTGCCTCAACTTTCTCCACAATGGACTCCATTAATTTTTGTGAATTAGATCCTACAAAAAAATCGTTATACACAAGCTTCTTTTTTACCTTATTTTTCTCAGCCGAAGTAACGTCCGCCTTAAACGCATTGAATTCTCGATTAAATTCGCTATTGATTGCAGGTGGTGGCGCGTTCTGTTCCTCCATCAACGCCAGCGAAATATCCATAGGTTTCGCACCAGAGTCAGTCAATGGAGATCCCTTTTCGGTACCCGAAGAACCACCGATTTGGCCTGGGAACCGAGGGAAACTCGTAGTGCCGGCCGCCGGTGTCATCTAGAGAGCAGCAGGATGATCCACCATTATTTTGTTCTTGCTCAACAGACTGTTACTAGGAGATCGAAACAGGGTGGTTGTACGGCCCGTGTACTGCAGCCACATTCCATATTGTTTGCATTGATATGGTGATCCAGCAGCAAGGTAGCAGGAATTGCAGTCTTTCACGCCATGGCCTATTATTCCACAGTATCCACACAGATCCGGTAGTTTTTCATATCGGATCGGAGTCCAGCAACGTCCCAAGGGTTCATCAAGATTCACTTTGATGCATCGCCGGAGAGGTTTTGTGATATCGAGAGTCACACGAACACGAATACTTTCCTTCCAACCAAAATTACGCCCATCGTTGTCATACTCTTCAAACCGTCCAATAGCATTCCTTAGGCGAGCCGCCATTGAAGCGTTGAAAAGTTCCATAGGAAGTTCGTAGAAATGCACCCAAAAAGCCACGAACTTAAACTCCATGGCCGTTGGTTAGCCATGTGAATTGGTTTGCAGAGTACGAGTTGGAACATGTCGAACAACCACGGTCCCTGACGACGAACACGCGCCTATTCCTCCTCTGATCGGAGGGAAAATAGGAACAGATTTGGTCTTAATTTCTCCACTGTGAGACCCTCCGGAATATTCCACGCCGATTTGAAATTTTTCCTCATTACATCGCCGGCAATAAAACGGGGCGATAGGAGTTTCCCAATGAGACTGAAACCCAGGGATCTGCTGGTGACTTCTGCCACTTGTCGGTCCACATCAACCTCTGTTCCTTCTTCTTCGGCAGTGAGGTTGAAATTTTCCCAATGGCTAAGCATATCTTCAAAAGGCATTGACGCAACAGATGTGTTTCGTGCCTGGAGAAAACCTGCAAAATACAGAAAAAAATTTTGGTTGCACCGGTTGCGATGAGCAGAAACCATGGTGCCTCCGATTTTAAGCGCAAAAGCAATCAGAAAGAAATCGCAACGCTCAATCTCGAATTGATTAGGGCAATCTTTGGATACGAATTAGCCGCAAGAAAATTGGGGAAATTGAACTAGGAGTGAAATTAGGGATAGATGGAAGGTAAAAATGTATCCAGCCAGGCTGGAAATATGATAGTCTGGCGAGTTAACACTGTCGTGTATGCACCGGAGAGATTACGGCGAAATTATCTCTTCTAGAGAGAGTTTGGCCACTTCCAACCAACTAAGGATTCTAATATTTTGTGTAGGGGTTGTATCAAACAAATCTTTACAATATAACAAATCCTCCATCATCGGTCTCGAGATGGAATAATTGGTTGATGTCAATTTAACAATGATTAAATTAAAAACCTTGCTCTGATACCAACTGATAGGACCCAAGTAGTATATTAACAACCCACTAGGATCACCTCCAAGACAATCAACGAATTAATAGTGCTCCAAAAACACCATAAATAAATCACCAATTAATCACCAAACAATCAACAAATAATGGACAGCAATCAACCATAAAATTTAGAGGACTAAAACGCAAATAACATGCACGATTTATACGTGGAAAACCCCTTCGATGTAAAGAGTAAAAATCACGGGACTTATGAGGAGTCCACCCTTGTCACCTTCTCTTATTATGATAAATTTGAGGGAAAAAAATCAAAATCAGTCATACAAAAATTCACAACCCACCAATACTTTCATACCTAAGAGATCAACGCTTAAGAGATAAAGAAGATGAAAATAACTCCAGTTTTACAGGTTCTATCCAACAGCGATTACGAACAAACCAGAGCTCAAACCGACGATCCAACCGTTCAAAACGAGGCCCGGTGTGTCCTCAACAGGATGACCAAAGTTCAGCACGATCCAACGGATAAAACTCCGAAAATTGACAACTTTGTAAACATTGTCGCTGAAAATCTAAACTGCACTGCTCTCCCTACTTCTCTTCGTTTTTCTGTGTGTTTTTCTGTATTTTTCTACTGCCGTCACTCTCCTTAAGTCATCTCATATCAAAGGAAAAACCCTAGGTTTACAAGACAAGCCCACTCCTTTAACCACAATTGGGCTAAACACATAACCCAACATATTGGGCTCATAAACACAAGTTTAAAAATAAACTCTTGCTTGTGCAACAAGTGAGCTGGACACCCACAACATGGCAAACACCACATCGGTGTGCAGTTTTTTTTTGTTTTGCAGGCCACGTCTTTTCCCTTCAAACAAATTTACCGTAGTTCACGTGAAGGTTAGTGAATTCACTAATCTCACTAATTAAATAAGCTTAAATATCTAGATCTTAGTTAAAATTTGTCTCAACGTCATTATACTTAATAACATTATTTTGAACCTAGATTAGACAAAACTAAACGACTCAATTTTTTTGAAATCGTGAACAAATACTTCTTGAAATTGTGTATTCTTCATCTAGCAAGTGTTAATCCTTATCAAGACAATTATTGTCCACTATCGTGGGAGCTGCGTCGCTTGTGCATAGGTTGCCGGAGGAAGAAGATGATAAGGTTGGGCAACGACTGGAGTAGAAGCTAAAACTGAAGAGCGGGACACGAAGAAGAAAAAAAAATGGAATTTTGGACTTATTTGTTTAATTCCTTCTTTTTTTTTTTCTTTTCTCTTTTCTTTTTAATTCCAAAATTTCTCTATTTTCTAAATTGTAAACCCAAATTAAACTCCTAATAGTTTTGAGAAAACCTTAATGGAGAAAGGATTTGGGCTGCTTTTGAATTTGAAATAAAATGTCTAAAATTAAATTCTCAAATCTTGGAATAAAGATTATTGATAAGACCAAAATAGTCTTATTTATTTGTTATTAATCTAGACTTGTTAGGGTGCACTTTAAGCTTTATTTGTCTGTTTTGTAGATAATTTGTGCATTTAGGGCATCAGGGACGAACTACACAAATTGGAGTTAATTCGGGCAATTTAGAGAGTTTTCGAGCTTACTTGAGGGCCATGGATCTCGAGGAGGTGAGAAGACCGTGAGGATCGTGACGAGCCCGAAGATTAGTTCCAAGGAGTCAAAGGTTCGAGACCTGAATCGAGCAAGAAACGACGAAGATTGAAGTCAAAAGCACGCTGAAAATAGGCCAGGTGTCGAGACGTCGTGGCCAGCGTCTCGACACTAGCCCGTTTCCAGCCCTATGCGTCGAGACGCCACGACTAAAATTTCTATAAATTCCCTCTTTTATTTCCGTCGAATAGCATATGTTTTAGGGTTTTATTTTTGGTCTTCCTCTCGATTCTCCCTGTTCTTCAAGACCAGAATTAAGAGGTGTACGTTTTCTTATTGATTTCCTTGTATTTTCTTGATTATTGTAGCATAGGGTCGTGGGTTTTAGCCAGCTTAATTGCCGTCTAAACCCGTTGACGTGATTGGATGATTTTTGAGTTATAGGATGTATTTCTTTGTGAGTTTCATGTTTTGAATGTCTATTTAAATTCATATTGCTATTGTATTTTGGATTCAGTTTGTATTATTAGAATGTGCAGTAGGTTAGATTGACGCCCTATCTCGCAGCTCGTATGTTAATAACTTGCTAAGAAATTGATTTCCAAGTAGCTAATGGAATATTGGTTTAATAGTTAGCGCATAGATTGATTCGTGGACACGGGTCCCAAGAGTAGACTCTGACTTTGTTGCTTGACACGATAGGTTTAGAATCCAAAATAGCGTTAGAAGTAATCTAGGCCTAATTATTTCTAATGTCCTAATCAATCCACTACACTTAAGGCAATTAGTTGATTGTTTAATTTGATAGTCCAATTGGATTAATTAATTAACCAATTAGTGTCGAATTCGATGGACGTTGTATGATCGGGTTAGATGGCTTAGGTGGACTTTGGGTCTTTTATGGGTTCAGATTAGACCGATTGGGCAATTGAACAATTCAAACTAGCCTTTAATAGGTATAGATTCAATGATCAAAGTAAAACATTCAACCCCAATAATTACTCCAATCGGTGTCGCCTAATTTAATTAATTCCCTCGTCTTTTTATGATTTCCTGCAATTTAATTTCTTGCCTATTTAAATTCTTGTATTTTAAATTCCTTACACGTTCATTTATCCAATTTTCCAATCCTCCCATTTACCGCTTTCAGAACTCAATTTAATTAGAAAATAAATAACCAACCGTCACTCCCTGTGATCGACCCTGACCACTACTACTGCAAGTAGTTTAGTGTTCGTGGATTATAAATTTGCTTTGATCCGATGACTCGACAAACTCGCTCGATCAATTATTAATTAAAATCTTCTTTTCCCTGAAACTTAATTTATCGAAATTAGAACTCTAGTGAATAAATCTAGTTACTCTCCAAATAGCCTAAATTTTTAAACGCATGGTACAATAATTGCACCAGAAAATAGTCCTAACATTGATGGAATACACATTTGTATATCAAATTGGATCACAATCACGAAGTTCCAAATTGCAACAAGAGATGATTGGATTTTTCTTCGAGATTGAAGCAAATGAACTAAAGTCACCAATGTGACAATGTGAGCCAGGACATGACAAAAACATTGGAAATCATGGTAAAAAACTGCACCATAATAAAATACCACTAACACCCTCATGATCAAAACATGGCCAATTTCTTCCAATACCGGCACCACGACTAATAGCACCTATTTTGTGGTATTTTATTACTGTTAATCTAAGCTTGTTAAGGTGCTTTTAATGTTTTATTTGTCTATTTTGTAGAGATTCGAGCATTAGAGGTTTCAAGAGCAATTTGTACGAATTGACTTCAAATTTGAGCGAATTAGGTGTTCTCTAGCTAAATTAGAGTCCATGAGATGAAAAGGAGGTGAAATGACATAAGCCAAAGTGTCTCAACTCGAGATTATGGTCTCAAGACGCTGCAAAAGAAGCCCCAAGTGAGAAATCCTGAGAGGACAGCGTTGAGACCCTGCCTCAAGGCATCTCAACGCTGTCAAAAGCGCATCCGCTGGAATCTAATGATGCATCAGGATGCTACATAATAGCGTCTTGATGCTCTGACAATTCCTATTTATATTAGCTTCAATTTTGTTCGCCGTTTAAGTTAGATTTTGGTTTATTTTCTTTCTAGCTTGTATTTCCTTTGTTTTCCCATCTTTTCTTAGGTTTTTGGATAGATTTACATGCTTTCCTTTGATTCTATTGTAATGTATCTTTTCATTATGCTAGGCTAATTTACTTGGATCATTGGTTTAACTTGCAAAAGCAAGTTATTATTCATCCAAAATTAAATTTAAAGAAGCTAGAAAAAATGAGTTGCGCCACATTGTAGCGCATGTGAGAAAGAAAATGCATTAGAAACACTCAAAGTAAATTTCATGATGCGATGAGGTAGCACATGTTTATTTTGGATAACGCATCTTTTGTAGGTCTTGAACTTGGCCAAGTTATCTAAGGACGAAGCGCTAGAGCAATCACGTGAAGAAGGTGTTGGGTTTTATGCCCTAAAACTCGTAGATAGTGAATGGTGACAAATTGTTCACTTGTCTCAATACGTTGTTATTGAGATTTGTTTGTTACTAAAATTGCACAATTTGACCCAAATCCAATAAACTAAGATCCTAGATTGTTTAGATGAAACTTGGACTAGTATGTGAGGACATACGGGGATCAGTGTTCAAGTAACAACCTAAATGGTCAATAGTATAGGGATAAGGTTGGGTACCTTATCCTGATGACACTATGAGATACGGCCCACTTTGTATTCGATACAGATGCAATGATCCAAAGCATCCATGTAGGAGACATACGAGTGGGGATATCATATGCAATGAGTTTGCATAAGACCGGATCACGAAATAGTAACCACTAGATGTAACACCGTTAACTAGTTTAGGTTTCTATTTCAATAGGATGACCTAGGTAACTCAATCTAAATCCTGAGTATGTTATGAACCCCTTTCAGGAGGGATTGTCCTTAGATTTGTATGGGTGAGAGTGGCCAGTTCGCCGATTAAATAAGCCTACCATTTCAGGGGCAAGACCGAGGGGGCTGGGAACATAACATTACAAGATGGAATTCACTCCTTCCCCTATTGGGGTAAGTAGATGTGTGTTCCCTTAAGGGCTAATTTCGGGTGTTGAATAAGGATGCCCATCCTCTCCTGGCCCGAGAGGAACTGCTGTTTATTGATTGGATCGTAAACAGATTGTTCATTAGAGGAATCAGTGATACTTAAGGATCCAGAGGTAAAACGGTAATTTGACCCAGTTGGCGTTACGAACACTCGTGAAGGATTGACTTACCGTTATTGGTCAATATCCGTGGACACAGAAATATTCTACAGTGAGAAGAGTACAGTTGTGGGTCTTTAGTGGAGTAACCCACAGTTAACGAATGTTGACTAACTTGGTTAATGAGTTTAGCCAATTAGTCTCGTATCGTTGGAGCATTTGATCTGTAGGTCCATTAGGTCCACCTGCTAGCTCGTAAAGGGTTCAGAGGTTAAACAGTTTTGAATAGAATTTGAAGTGTGTTCAAATTCGTTAAGGGAATTATATTGTATTTGATACAATTAAGATAATGTATGAAGATACATTATAATATAAGTTTAATTGGTGAATTAAACTTTATAGAATAAAATTAGTTTTGGATGTGATTCAAAATTAATTAATGAGAAAATTAAATATTTGAAGGAGTTCAAATATTAAATATGAATTAGATTCATATTAAACTATAGGTTAAAATGATATGAATAAAGATTCATATTAAAACTATAGTATATGAGAGAATTATTTGAATTTGATTCAAATAGAAAATTAATTAAATATTTGATATTTAATTAAAGACTTAATTAATTGGAGAATTAATTAATTAGTTTAATTTAATTTGATTAAATATGATTTAATTAATTTTTTTTTTGAAAAAAAAATTGATTTAATTAAATTAATACTATAGTTTATGTACACTAGATCCACATTAAAACTATAGGTTAATGGAGAGAAGTCTCAATAATTAAATATATGATATTTGATTAATAGGTTGGCCTAGTTAGTTCAATTAAATACGATTTAATTGAATTAAGTAGGGAAACTATATGTTGGAAATAATTTAATTAAATTAGATTTGATTAAATTAATTTATTTCATAATATATAGTTTTTTTATTTAAATTATTATTAATCTTTAATAATAGTTTAATTCTTAGTCGTTGGATTTGAGATGGGAGTTACCGATTGTGTAACTCCCTCCCTAATCGTGGAACACACAGAGAGTTCTGCACTCTCACAAGATTTCTCTCAATGTCAATCTCTCTTAAGTTTTTTCTCTCATCCATTCCCAACAATTCAAGAGGAGATCCCACAATCTCAACCTCTAGAATTCAGAGTGTATAGTGGGTGATCTTTAATGGTTGTGTTCTTGGAGAGGTCAACGATGAATCGTTCGTGTTTTTGGAGCACTGTGAAGAAAGTTGTTCTTCAACAAGTAGGTTTCTAATCCTAATTATTTTAGTTTAGAAATCAGAATGCTTAATCTATTTATGTTTCAGAATTGTTCTGAAATTTAAAGCCAATGTATCGGTGTTTTCGTTTTAACCCAATTAATAACGAGTCGATCTGATATACGCTTCCGCTGCCGAAGGATTTTCATTC
Organism: Luffa aegyptiaca; assembly: GCA_017139565.1. Lineage (NCBI taxonomy): Eukaryota > Viridiplantae > Streptophyta > Magnoliopsida > Cucurbitales > Cucurbitaceae > Luffa > Luffa aegyptiaca. Next base: position 16,873,645 of record CM029406.1, on the reverse strand, counting down.
CTTCAAAAGGTACAATTGCAAGCTGTCTCAAGTAGGTGCCAACAAGTGGCAGTAATCTAACGTAGCATGAAGATAAGTGGAGTACGAAAGCCAATTGCTTGGAGAAGTCAGTCTTCCTCATGCCTATTGTTGCGCAAATTGCTCACCGCAAGTGTACAGGTCAAGTTTTGATATAGTGTTTCGTGAATTACATGTGTCATCCTTTGGATTGTTGTTTCTAGCCAATTAACTACCGTGGATACTTTTGCTCAATTTTATTTAGAGAGAAAAACTTGGTGAAAGATCGAATTAAACTAACAAAAGCTAAAATTGGAAATTCAATCAAGAAAAACACTTGGGGAATTGATTTCACCTATTGGGTTTATGAATTAATTACGTGAGTGTTACAATATGCAGTATTTCATAAATCAAGGATAAACTAAACTTATAATTATATCTCTCGAGCATAATTAATTCTCAAACACATATAATGAATAGAATTTTCACAAAATTTAAGCAAAGCAATAAAACATTCACGAATTAATCCATAAAAATCCAATAAGCTACATCAATCCCTAAGTTACAAGTCTAGCTACTCATAATCTCCTCGTTACAATCTAAGCTTGAAAGTAAAACCATAAAAACAACTAAAGAAAAGAGAAAGAAATGAATAAAACTCGAATCTCGTCAAAGCCGCACATCCCCGTCACGATCTCCACAAGCTCTAACTTCGAATTTTGCTCCCCGTCCTTCCTCTAGCTCTCACCAGAAGTCTCTAGTCGAAATTAGGGCTAAAAGCTCTCCAATTTAACTCCCTTTGACCGGATGAAATCACATTCTATTTATAGGAAAAATAGGGCAGCGTCGAGACGCTAGGGACAACGTTGCTGTTCCTTTATCGCCTCAGACAGAATAGGAAATTGCTAGAGCGTCAAGACACAATAGGCACAACGTCTCGGGGAAAACTGGCTAGAAAAGGCTCTACAGAGCGTCGAGACGCTTGAGAGCAGCATCTCGACACTGTCCTCTCGAGTTTCTTGGGTGTTATTGCAGCACCTCTTTAACATCTTTTTCAACTCTTTTTCCTCTTTTAGCATCTCGATCACTCGATCAACTTCCAATTTCTCCAATTCATCCCAATCTTGGATTCCTACAAAATAAACATAAAAGTGTATGATTTTGGCCAAATTAATCTCCAAGATTAGCCAATAAATACCGGAAATGATAATTCATTTTGTGAGCTACCAAACACCCCCCAAACTTAAGCATTTGCTAGTCCTCGAGCAAACTAAGAATCAAAAGTTGGTTATAAATGGATGCAAAAACATAGCTCAATACTCAAGCCTCAAAAGTCAATCAACAAGCAATCAAGAGACATGCACATAAGGCTCAATTAAGGAGACAAATCAAAATTTTCCCAAGATTATCTTGCATATGTGAGATCTAAATTAGTTCAGATTGGTCTCTACTAGCTCGGGATTGGATTAAAAAGCTCTCAACTTATCTTCCCTCTACACTGGCACTAAGGATTTACTAATGCGTGAATAAAACAAGTTAGATTGTTTTTCTCCATACCTAGTACTTCCAAAAAAATATCATATAAAAACATATAAAAATAGGTAGAAGCCATATATATTATCTCTTCATGATCTGATGAGAATGATTGTGCATATACCATTGAAGAGTTGAAACATTGCTTCAGAATAATTTGTTGTTTTTTTTTTCTAAATATTCCTACTTTGCTTTATAAAGCAAATTTGGGGTGATAAAAGTTTATATAACAATCATCTTTATAGAAAAAAAAAATAGTTATTGAATGTGATTGTGTCCCGTCAATTTAGGTTTAAAATACGAGTAATTGCAGTGGGTGGCAAATTAATTATGTATAATAGCAAATTTAGCACAAGGTTAAAAGAATTGCAAATATGGCAAAAAAATTAGAATATTCCCATTTTACCCTTCTCTTTCTCTCCCTTTCCATTTACCCTTTTTTCCCTCATTTCTTATCCTTTCTTCCCTCATTTCTTGTGTATTTTGAAATCTGTTACATTTTTTTTTTTTACGATTTCTTCTCTTTTTTTTTCTTCTTTTTTTTTTTTTTTTGCATATTTTGAAATCGGTTACGATTTCTTCTTTTTTTTTTCTTTTTTTTTTTTTTGCATTTTTGTGTATTTATGAGCTGTTACGATATTTTTTTTTAAATGATTGTTTCTTCTTCTTTTTATTCTTACAACTTTATGCCAATTGAGCTAAGCTCTTGTTGGCCTTCTTTTTAATTCAATAATGCCAAGAATACAAAAATAGCAATTTTTGTGAGTGTTTGTATAGATATATCAAAGTATATCACTGATATACTCCGGTTAATCGTAGTCTATCACTGACTATCACTGGTCGAAGTCTATCAGGGCTATAATTGATAGATAATGAAATACAAAGAATACAAGAATAGCAAAATTTATGGTGGTGGTCACGGAACTTGTGTGCTAGGCTTTAAAAATTATATTGTTGATTGAAAGTCGCTTGTTCGTAATGGTTATTTTTGGATTTTATGTTCTAATTACCACAAGAGACTTAAAGTTTTTGTTCAATTTATGATTGTAGTATAATAATTTTGGATGAGTTTCTAATTACCGAGATAATTGCAATGCAAAGTACTTTACTGATAGATTTCAATTAAATTGATTTCTATCAATAACAATTATTGGTAGATTTCAATTAATTGATAATTAACTGATTTCTATCCAAGATAGAAACTGATAGACTTCAATTAACTGATTTCTATCATCGATAGAAAATGATAGATTTGAATTAAACTAATTTCCATCAGTGATACAAGTCAATAGACTTTAATTAAATTGATTTCTGATAGAAACTGATAAACTTCAATTAAATTGGTTTCTATCAGTGATAGAAACTAATAGTCTTGAATTAAATTGATTTCTATTAGTAACAGAAACTGATAACCTTGAATTAAACGATTTTCTATTAGTGATTATCACTGATAGACTTAAATTAAACTGATGGATAGAAACTGATAGCCTTGAATTAAACTGAACTAATAGCTTCGAATTAAATTGTTTTCTATCAGCGGCTATCACTGATAGGCTTGAATTAAACACGATAAAAACTTATAGATTATGATCATCAAAGTCTATCAGTTATACACACTGATAGACTTCGTTTAATCAAAATCTATTAGTGATACACACTGATAGACTTCGATTAATCAAAGTCTATCAGTGTCTATCACTAATAGACTCCGATTAATTGAAACTTATCATCAAAATCTATCAGTATTTATCATTGATAGACTCCGATTAATCGAAGTCTATAAGTGACTATCAATAATAGGGACTGATAGACTATTGGAGATACTAAGGGTATTTTCGTAATTTAACTTATTTTTTGCTATTTCCGCTAATAATTTTATTTTTTTGCTATTTTTGCCATTATTTTGCCGGTTTTTGCTATCTGTGCAAAGCCCCCTTAAAATACATGCTTGAAATTTTCCCTACACCCAACCAATGTAATTATCCTAACAATGAACAATGAATATATACTCGAAATAGTGCTCAATAACATAAAAATATGATGATCAAAATCCATCTTTTTTTGAAGGACTAATATAGACCCTCATCGATTTTACATTTTAGGTCACCATTAATTTATGGCCACAAAGCTTGTTTTCCATGTTACTTCCTTTATGGGAGTTTTGTCAGTTTGGCCAAAGTTTAGTTTTTTAGAGAAATTTAACTATTCTCCGACAAGTGAGAGAAATGTTGCAGCACCATTAATGAATGATTTAAAAACAATAATCAACATTTAGTTTTCAATTTGTGTTTAAATAAAAAAAGAGAGATGGATTAGTAATACATATCACACACATTCACAACCTAGTAACCGCTTTTAGTTTCATACTTGCAACTTGTCTTCTATTCTCCAATTGATATATAGAGAGCTTCAAATGAAAATTGAAACATCGTCGTTTCACATTTATTTCCAAACATCATACCGAAAAGAAAAGAGAGAGTAAAGGCAATATGAGTATGATCGAATCAAATTTCTTGATCGCTACATTCTTGATGTTATTGTTAGCATTTACGGTTGAGACTCAATCTCATGTTGATGTTGTTTTTCCATTGAGGAGATACGGTGTCCTAGTGCCCGGTGCCGATGTCACTCAAGTAAAAATGAAAAAAAAAATGTATATCAAAGTGATCACTTGTTCAATTGATCAATTATTCGCTAATTTCTATTAATTGTGAAATGTAGGCTTTGGCAAATGCATGGAAGGATGCATGTGCATCTGTACGTCCAAGTGCGGTTGTTATTCCGAAAGGGATATTTAAAGTAAGTGAGGGAAAGTTTAAAGGCCCTTGCAGGAGCCCTATTGAAATTCGACTGCGAGGAACATTAAAGGCTCCAAAACACCCTCTTGGAGATCGTTGGATAACTTTCGCGCATGTTGATAGATTGACATTGACAGGCAGAGGGATTTTTGATGGACAAGGAAAGAAAGGTTGGGAAAAGAATGATTGCCACAAAAAAATAGATTGTGTCGACCTCCCCATTGTAAGCTCTATGCCTCTGGTCATTTTCTCTCAATCTAATGCATTTTGTTGACTTTAAAAGGGTTTGTTAGATATTGTTGTCTAATATTTTAACTTTTATAATTTCGTAGAAGTTGTTCAGTTTTTAGGATAATTTTGAAGCAACAAAGTTTTGAGTTAAATTTGTTCCATTAAAAAATATAAGATTTTAAAGTTTTCTTTCTAATTTTTCTTTTTTAAATTTTCAAAAATTGAAAGATTCTGCATACATACACACACGTATACATACCTAACAAATTTTTGTAAAATGCACAGAGTTTAAGGTTCAATTTCATTACCAATTCAACTGTGAAGAAAATAACATCTCTTGATAGCAAAAACTTCCATATCAACGTCCTAGGCTGCAACAACCTCACATTCACTGGTGTTAACATAATTGCACCAGAAAACAGTCCCAACACTGATGGAATACACATTGGTCGATCAAATGGGATCACAATCACAAAGTCCCGAATCGCAACAGGAGATGATTGCATTTCACTTGGAGACGGAAGCAAACGAATCAAAGTCACCAACGTGACATGTGGGCCAGGACATGGCATAAGCATTGGAAGTCTTGGGAAATACACTAATGAAGAACCGGTTAAAGGCGTCATAGTAAAGAACTGTACCATAATGAACACCACTAATGGTGTTAGGATCAAAACATGGCCAGCTTCTCCTGCCACAGGCACTGCCTCCAATATGCATTTTTCAGATATTATAATGGTCAATGTTAGCAACCCTATTCTCATAGACCAAGAGTATTGTCCATGGAATCAGTGCAATCGACAGGTAATGACCATATTCTAAAAGTTCTGATTCAAATTATTCTTATCAATCTCACAAATAAACCTTTTTCTTTTAAAATGTTTGGATGTTTCATTCTAATGGTCAGATTCCGTCGAAGATTAAGATTAGTAAAGTGAGCTTCAAAAACATTAGAGGAAGTTCTGCAACTCCAGTAGCAATCAAACTTATTTGCAGTAGTGACCTGCCATGTGACGAAGTAAAAGTAGCCAACATTGACCTCACTTACAATGGAATAAAAGGTCCCATTACCTCCCAATGTACGAATGTGAGACCAATCATTTGGGGAAAACAAAATCCTCAAATTTGTTCTTCCCCTTATGTTTTCCCATGATTTATTGATTGTCATAGTACTTCACAGTGATAGGAACCTAAATTAAAAGAAGAAAGCCTATATCCCTTTTTAATCTCATTTTTTGTTTCTTGTGTTATACTTTTTCGAGTAAATTACAAGATGTGGAATGTTTGATGGAAGATTGAATGTAACACGAGTATCCTAGCATTTTTTTTTTGGATTAAATTGTAAGTTTAGTCTCTAAAGTTTTAGGTTTGTGTCTATTTGACTCCCAGACTTTAAAAAGAGTCTAATAGGCCCCTTAACTTTCACTTTTGCATCTAATAAGTCCCTCGAACTTTAAAAAGTGCTTGATAGGTTCTTAAACTTACAATTTAATCTAATAGCTCATTGGATTTTCGATTTTGTGTCTAATAGGCTTTAACCTATTCAATTTTTTTTTTTTTAGATTCTCAAGCCTACTGAACAAATAATTGCAAGTTTAAGGTCTCATGAAACATGAAATTCAATTTTATATCTAATAGATTAGTTTATTTTTAAAATTTTTTGAATATGTTAGGGACTTATATTAGACATAAAATTGAAAGTTAATGGACTTATTAAACATTTTTAAAGTTCGAGAACCTATTAGATACAACATTGAAAGTTCAAGAACCTATTATAACCCTTCAAAGTTTTTGGAAGAAAGTAGAGACAAACTAGAAAGTTTAAAGACTAAACTTAAAATTTACCATTTTCCCGTGAAATCTTGCATTGTGAAAATTGTAACTTTTTTAATAGGTTAAAAATCACTTTTGGTCCCTGAACTTTCATGAAAGTAACAATTTAGTCCTTGAACTTTGATTTGTAACGATTTAGTCCTTGTACTTTCAATTTTGTAACGATTTAGTCCATGTACTTTCAATTTTGTAACAATTTAGTCCCTGTACTTTCAAATTTGTAACGATTTAGTCCCTATCTTGAAAAATTAATGTAAAGATTTAATAAAATTTCTTACCTAGATAGATTAATAAACTAATTTGGGACCCAATATGTTTATAAGCAACAAAGTTTAATTATTAAATAATAAAAGTCGACATTTAATTTTGATAATTTTTTTTACGACAAGGATTAAATTGTTACAAATTGAAAATTATAGGGACTAAATTGTTACAAATTTGAAAGTACAGGGACTAAATTGTTACAAAATTGAAAGTAGAGGGACTAAATCGTTACAAAATTGAAAGTACAAGGACTAAATCGTTACAAATCAAAGTTCAGGGACTAAGGACCAAAAGTGATTTTTAACCAATTTAATGCTACAACACTATTAAATAACTTTGTATGACTCTTGTTTTTAATTTTTCATTATTTTAGTCTCCTCTTGTTCATTTTTTTAAGGAAATGACGATCTTTTAAAATTAAATGATTGAAAAATATATTTATTTTACCAAAAATTATAAAACTAAATTTTTTATTAAATCTAATTGTTTAGGTATACAAAAATTCATATTGTTTCACATTTTAATTAAAAGATATAAGAAGTAGGGTGGCAATTGATTTTATATCTCAAATGATGAATTCACTAATCTCTCTAATTAAATAAGTTTAAATGTCTAGATCTTAGTTAAAATTTGTTTCCATGTCTGTTATGGGTGAATTTGGATCTAATTTTATTAAAGTCAGAATGACAAGAGCCTAGAGTAGAAACAAGCCCAAGGAGACTCTTGGGCCCGTTTGGTAACGTTCTCGTTTCTTGTTTCTTGTTTCTTGTTTCCAATTTTATTAAGAAATCTAAGCATTTAATAACTATGTATGTTTCTTGTTTCTCATTTTTTAGAAACACTCCCAAAATTTGTATAGAACTTTTGGGAACAACTAAAACTAGTTTCTCCTTTTTTGTTCTTGTTTCCAAATTTTTCCAAAAATAAATAAGAATATAGGTTTATTATTATTGAATGTATAGGTGTTAGGGTCATGAAATTCTATTTTTCTTTATTAAAAATGAAGAAACGGAAACAAGAAACGAGAACGTTATCAAACGGGCCCTTAGAACCTAGGTCAATCTCTATTTCTATTCACTCTCCTAAAAGGAAGGGAAAAACCTTAGATCAACTATAAATAGAAGAGACTAACCCCAAGGTAGGGGGACGAGGTATCTATTCTTAAGCATCGGTGATGGTGTGGCAAACACTACACGGGTGTGCAATTTTCTTTTGTTTTGTAGCCATGTCCGAATTTTGACATCAACAGTTGGCGTGGAGGGGAGACTACAAATTAATCAAAACCGACCGGCAAAGCCCATACTCCGACGTGCTCCACCTTCACCTCCACTAACCATCGGACCACAACGCCCTCATAATCGAACTCTTCACCAATGATCGGCTTCTTCATCACCGCAAAAACAAGAGCCAAAGCTTCAAGGTTAGTTTTTTCTTTTCCTCGTATCACGACCACCCACTACTGTAAGGCAAGAATTTCTTATATTTTCTTCTTATTCTAGCTTCATGACCGTTTTCGGTTATTGCTCTCTAATGGAATTAATTTTCTAAGTTTATTGTTGTGCTGTTCAGATTTACTTCTTTATTGCAGAAGAATTACAGACGAGAGAGAATTTTGGGGAAATCTTCTGTAATATTTCCTTGCTCAACGATTATTACAATGAAGAAGAATGAATTAAATAGACTAGTTAAAGGAGAGAGGAAAGATTCTCATCCTCTAAAGAATGGACACGTATATAACAGTATAACAACCTGATTTCTATACAAGAATTATAAACGACATCGTTTCAGGGGTTAATCAGACGACGTCGTCTCGAGAGCTTTCCTTACATCCCCCCTCAAACGAGAGGGTGATTGTATCACACCAACTTTGTCACGCAAGTGAGAGAATTGAAACTCAGAGAGAGGTTTCGTTAAGACATCAGCCAACTGTTCACCCGAGGGAACATAATGAACATCGACTTCATTTGCTATGACCTTATCTCGTACAAAGTGGACATCAATCTCCACATGTTTACTCCGAGAATGAAATACCGGGTTCTGGGCAAGAGAGATAGCGTTGACGTTGTCGCACCATATTACCAGAGCAGAGGAAGGCTGCAGATTGATTTCACGAAGAAGAGACTGAACCCAGGTAATTTCTGCTGTAGTTTGAGTCAAAGAGCGGTATTCGGATTTAGTGTTGGAACGAGCAACCACTGTCTGTTTCTTTGAAGACCAAGCAATTAAAGAGTGACCAAGAAACAAGCAATAAGCTGCAGCTGAACGACGGTCATCGGGATTGCAGGCCCAATCAACATCCGTGTATGCAACAAGTGAAGTTGCAGGAGATTGGGGAAGAAACAGACCAAACTCAGTCGTGCCCTTTAAGTACCGAAGAACCCTGTTACCAGCCTGCCAATGGAACACCGAGGGATGTTGAAGAAACTGACTCAGGTTGTTGACAATGAAGGATATGTCAGGTCTATTGTGGGTTAAGTATTGTAAGGCCCCGATGACACTTCTATAGAGAGTAGGATTACTCATAGGCTCACCCTCTCATATGCTGAAAACCGTTTACTTGAAACAGCAAGAGTAGAGCACGGTTTTAGACTACTCAGACCTGTTCGCTCAAGAAGATCCCTGATGTATTTAGTCTGTAAAAGATGCATACCTTGAGCAGTACGGTGGACCTTAATTCCCAGGTAGTAGTTAAAAGCTCCCATATCTTTTAAGGCAAACACATAATTCAACCGAAGCACAAACTTGTCAATGAAATTAGGACAATCCCCTGTCACCAAAATGTCGTCTACATAAATTAGAATCAACAGCATCATTGAAGCAGAGGAGAAAAAGAAGGAATTATCAGCCCGTGAGTTTCGAAAGCCCCAACCTATGAGAGTGGATTTAAACCTGGCATACCACGCTCGGGGGGCCTAGCGAAGACCATAGATTGCCTTATCCAACTTACATACATGACGTGGATAGGACTCATTAACATAGCTTTCTGGTTTCCACATATACACAACCTCTTCAAGACGCCCATTTAGAAAGGCATTGTTTACATCTATTTGACGGACAGGCCAATTCTTTGCCACTGCAACAACCAAAACAATTCTGATTGTGGGTGCTTTGACAACGGGACTAAAGGTCTCGTGGAAATCAACCCCAGGAACTTGATTGTATCCTTTAGCCACAAGCCGGGCCTTACAACGATCAAAAGAACCATCAGACTTGCGTTTGACCTTGTAAATCCACTTACAAGCTATGAGATTCAAGTTAGGAGGTGGAGGAACTAAGGACCAAGTCTTGTTGCGGAGTAATGTTGACATCTCAGTATCCATAGCATTCTTCCATGGAGGAGAAGAAAGAGCCTCCCGAACAGACACAGGCTCAACTTCAACATTAGAAACAGAGGAAATAGAGAGAAACGCACCCCAATTCTTTGGTTTGAAGATGCCACTCTTGGCACGGGTTTGCATAGGATGAGGATTGACAAGCTGAACATCAGAACCAGAACCCAGATCATCTGAAGTGTGTGAGGAATCACCATTAACAGTAGCTGAGTTGCCAGAGTCAACATCAACCTCATTTGGAGCAACCATATCATTATCCAAGGAAGGAGTGGATGAAGAATTACCTTCAAGTTGAAGTTCATGAGAAGCAGGTCCAGAGGATGATGATGATGCACGAGATACAGTAGCAGGAATGGGTGAAATAGACACAGAACCTGAGGGCAAGGAAGGATTATCAAGAGGTGAAGAACCAGGTAATCGAGACACTGCTGGAAAAGGTACACAGTGAGCTATCTGGGAGGGTTGAGTTGAAACAGAAGTATTAGGAAAACCAAATATAAAGGGAAATTCCAGCTCATTGAATACAACATGTCGAGAAATATATAGGCGACCCTTTGAACTCAAACATTTGTAACTTTGTGGTTGAAACTATAGCCAAGAAACACGCATTTTTCACTACGAAACTGAAGTTTATGAGGATGATAAGGTCTTAAGTAGGGAAAACACGCACAGCCGAAAGTTCTAAGAAACTGTAAATCAGGAGGATAATGGAATGACTGTTCCCAAGGGGATATATCTCCTAAAATTGGAGTTGGAAGACGGTTAATTATGTAAACAACCGAGGAGAAGGCATCCCAGCAATAGGTTAACAGCATAGATACTTGGGCTAAAAGAGTAAGACCCATTTCCACTATATGTCTGTGTTTTCTCTCTACAACACCATTTTGCTGACTGGTGTGAGGGTAGGAATGTCTAAATTCAATGCCATGAAGTTGAAGATAAGAAGAAAACGACCTAAACTCACCTCTCCAGTCGGTTTGAACGACCTTAATCTTTCTTTCGAATCTATTCCGAACTAAAGCTTTGTATTGGCAAAAGGCATTGAAAGCTTCCCCTTTGGTTTTGAGAGGAAAAATATGAGTGAGTCTAGTGAAATCATCCACGAAACTTATATAGAATTTATATCCAGCAGTAGAGATAACAGGGGAAGGCCCCCAAAGATCACAATGAATGAGTTCAAGAGGGTGCCAAGTGTGTGTAAAGGATCGAGAAAAAGGCAATTTATGCGATTTCCCTTTTTGACAATCCTCACAAACATTCAAATTTTCATTAAAACGAGAGGAAACATTACAAGACTTCATGACATTCTTGACAATACGAGCTGAGGCATGACCTAAACGATTATGCCAACAACGAAAAGACTCAGTACAAGACTCAGACATCCCAACATGAAAGGTAGACGAGATATTGGACTTAGACACTTTATTAGAAGAAGAACGAGCATCAACGAAGGAAGAGGAACTGACAGGAGGCTTGAGAGTTTGAATTGAAGGAAGCTCGATTTGGTAGAGGTCGTCTTTAAGTATTCCATGCAACATCACCTTCCTTGAAGCCTTGTCCTTCACAAAACAACAGTTCGAGTGAAATTCTACAACAACATTATTATCAAAAGTTAAACTTGCTAGGCTGATTAAGTTCCTTGTAATCCCAGGTACATGAAGAATATTTTTAAGAACCAGAGATGAACCATTGTGCAGTGGAGAAGAAACACTACTAGCACCAGTATGAGCAATATGCAATTTAGTACCGTTGCCTACAATGGGAGACTCCTTTACCATGGTAGTCAGTTTTCACAGCAAGATTACCTGCATCTGTCGTGACATGGTTGGTAGCTCCACTATCAGCAAGCCACTTTGGGTCATTTAAGATTTCAGGAGTAGCAATGTACGCTGCACTGCCACTGGGGTTTCCTCCTTGTGTGTTGTTGGTGTTGCCTGAACCATGAGGATTGTTGAAACTTTCTTCAAACCGAAGATAACAAGCTGGAGCTGCATGTCCATATTTACCACAAAACTGGCATGTTGGCTTATTCCCTCATTGATAATTGTTGCGGCCTCTTCCTCTGCCACCACGATTTCCTCCATTGTTGTTCCGAGAACAATTTGGTTGAAATTTCCACTAGGGCCATTCGAATTTCCTTTGTTACCAGAATTAGGGCTAAACTGCCTTTGAGGATTAAAATTACCATTAAAACTGCCATTACCTTGTCTATTAAGAGCAAGGTGAGCAGCTAAATCAGGAAGATCTCCAGTATTAACATTAGTAACAATGCTATACCTAGCCAATGTCCCTTCAAAATTTATCAGAATCGAACTCTATTCTTGCCATGTTTTAATATCTTTGTCCTCAATAGAACATACAATCGGGACATAATCTGGATCTTAACCGACTAATACATAGGAAATCTTATCACTAAGGGATACAGGATTACCGACCAGTTTGAGATTGTCGATAGCTTGCTTCATGACGGCTAAATAGTCGATCATCTTCATAGAACTCTTATTCGTGTTCTGGAGAACGCCTCGCAGCTGGTTCACTCGAGCTTTACTAGTAGCTCCATATACTTCTTCCAGTGCCTTCCAAACTTCCCTGGAGGTCTTAAAACTAACTACATCAGTTGCAATGGCTGGTGACATGGATCCAAAAAGCCAACCGGAAAGCGCCTGGTCAAAAGTCATCCATTCTTCGTACAATGGGTTGGGATCGAGTCTCTTCTCTGTCCCTATTACGGTTTAGATGAACTCAGAAGGCTGGGCTTTGGTCCCTAAGACATACCCATCTACTTTCTGTCCTCTCAAGATAGCAAGGACCATGCCTCTCCACAGAAGATAGTTCTTCTCGTCCAGCTTTACTGTGAGGACAGTGCTCAGCAGATGCCCGAAGGAAGAACTGATCACAGAAGCAGCCCCAGAGGGGTTTACTGTAGTAACGGCAACAACGATTGAAGAAGAAGAAATTTCGTCTCCCATGGCGTTTGCCTATCGCTCTGATACCAAGAAGAATTACAGACGAGAGAGAATTTTGGGGAAATCTTCTGCAATATTTCCTTACTCAACGATTATTACAATGAAGAAGAATGAATTAAATAGACTAGCTGAAAGAGAGAGGAAAGATTCTCATCCTCTAAAGAATGGACACGTATTTAATAGTATAACAACCTGATTTCTATACAAGAATTATAAACGACATCGTTTCAGGGGTTAATCAGACGACGTCGTCTCGAGAGCTTTCCTTACAATTGCTCCTATCTTTAAAATATTTTTCTCAATTGCATCTCTCAATGATCGGAATTGAAAATTTTGATTGTCGCTTTAGATTGGTATAATATTCATGTAAAGCTGATGAGAACGATGATGGAATCTTATCTGTGAATTTGATTTTATTATTCTTTCCATCTAGTATTATTGAAATCGATCGATTGGTGATATTTTTTCGTATCCGTTTGTGTTTGATTGTTTTTGTTTTTCTTATTTGTATAAGTGACCTAAAGCTTTCGATCATTTATTTACTAGTGTGGTAAATGGTAGAGTATATAAGTTATAACTTGTAATGGATTTTCATTCCTTTATCTAGTCCGTGGATGAAATTTCAAGTTTCAAGTTAAATTGCCATTCAGTTGGTACCCGATTGTAAGCTTTTTTCCTTCATTTTCTAAAAACTCCATTTAATGTGAATTGAAATTCAATCTTTTCTTTGGTTATAGCTGGAATTGAAGATTACTCCATTGAGATTTCAAAACAAGCTGTCCTATGGTTTAGTTTTGTATATAAAAGGTAGAAACCAAAAGGGATCAAATTGAAAATCATAAAATTACCCTGACTAAATTAAAAGTCAAAATTAAATCGGTTATATAAAACAAATTAGTTATTTACTTGTACAAAAATTGTTCTGACCTTCATCTTCATCAATGTCCGACTATAAATATTACAATGTCTTTATTTATTTATTTGTAATTTTGAGTTCAACAATATAGAGTGAGAAATTCAAATTGGTTGAAGATAGCTCATATTAACTAAGTGAAGGTCTTCTCCATTCTCAATTTACTTGCTACACTTATAATCTCCCAACTGACTTAAGCATGTGGCATGATAGGACCTAGGTGGTATATTAACAACCCACTAGGATCACCTCCAAGACAATCAACCAATTATTAGTGCTCCAAAAACACCACAAATAAATTATCAATTAATCACCAAACAATCAACCAATAATGGACAACAATCAACCATAAAATTTAGAAGACTAAATTGCAAATAACACGCACGATTTATACGTGGAAAACCCCTTCGATGTGAAGAGTAAAAACCACGAGACTTATGAGGAGTCCACCCTTGTCACCTTCTCTTATTATGATAAAATTGAGGGAAAAAGAATCAAAATCAGTCATACAAAGATTCACAACCCACCAATACTTTCATACCTAAGAGATCAACACTTAAGAGATAAAGAAGATGAAAATAACTCCAGTTTTACAGGTTTTGTCCAGCAGCGATTACGAACAAACCAAAGCTCAAAATGACGATCCAACCATTCAAAATGAGGCCCTATGTGTCCCCAATAGGCTGACCAAATTGCAGTAAATTCCAAGGGATAAAACTCCAGAAATCGACAACTTTGTGAACGCTGTCGCTGAAAATTCAAACTGCACTACTCTCCTTACTTCTCTCCGTTTTTCTGTGTGTTTTTCTTTATTTTTCTGCTGCCGTCACTCTCCTTAGGTCATCTCATATCAAAGGAAAAACCCTAGACTTACAAGACAAGCCCACTTCTTTAACCACAATTGGGCTAAACACATAACCTGACATATTGGGCTCATAAACACAAGTTTTAAAATAAACCCTTGCTTGTGCAACAAGTGGGTTGGACACCCACAAAAATCTCCCCCTCCAGCCCAACACGGGGGGAAGACACAACCACATCATGATCACCTGAACCTCATCCTGACAATCTTACTACAAAGCTCAATCTTGCTTATGGGAACTACTTTAGTCAACATATCTGCACTATTCTTGTCAGTGTGGACTTTCTTCAGTTTCATTCTCTTCTCCTCAATCACATATCGCATCCAATGATATCTAATATCAATGTGTTTGGTGCGAGCATGATACATTGAATTCTTGCTCAAATCCATATCACTCTGACTATCATAGAATACTACATACTCATGTTGCTTCAAACCCAACTCTTGAAGGAACCTTTTAAGCCATAACATTTCCTTGCTAGCTTCCATTGCTGCAATATACTCTGCCTCAGTTGTGGACAATGCTACACATTTTTGTAGCTTGGATTGCCATGAGATGGCTCCCCCTGGGAATGTAAACACATAACCTGAGGTAGGCTTTCTATTATTAAAATCACCTGCCATGTCTGCATCAGTATAATCTTTAAGTATATGTTTGCTACCTCCATAACACAAACTCAATTTGAAGGTGCCTCGCAAGTATTTGAAGATCCACTTCACTACTTCCCAATGAGTCTTACCTAGATTGGATAAGAAACGACGCACTAAACCAACTGCATGTGTAATATCAGTTCTAGTACACACCATAGCATACATCAAAGAACCAACAGTAGAAGAGTAAGGAATGGATGACATAACTTCTTTCTCCTTCTCTGTTGTAGGACAAGCTCTCTTACTTAGCTTGAAATGAGTTGCTAGCGGTGTACTAACAGGCTTAACATGCTTCATATTGAACCTTTCAAGCACCCGCTCAATATACTTCTCCTGGGATAACCACAATTTCTCAGCTTTCCTGTCACGAGCAATCTCCATGCCTAAAATTTTCTTTGCAGGAGCTAAATCTTTCATGTCAAATGACTTGGACAAGTCTTTCTTCAAACTTTGAATCATATTTTCATCTTGTCCAACTTTCAACATATCATCTACATATAAAAGAAGAATAATGAAGTTACCTCCAGGGAACTTTCTAAAATACACACAAGAATTAGCTTTAGTTCGTTTATAACCATTGCTTATTATAAACGAATCAAATTTCTTGTACCACTGCCTTGGTGCCTGTCTAAGCCCATAAAGACTCTTCTTCAACTTGCAAACAAGTTTATCTTTTCCTTTTTCTTCAAATCCTTCAGGTTGTTCCATGTAGATCTCTTCATGCAAGTCACCGTGTAAAAATGCAGTTCTTACATCAAGTTGCTCCAACTCAAGATCAAGACTTGCTGCTAAACCCAACACTGTTCTGATAGATCTCATTTTGACCACTGGAGAGAAGATCTCATCAAAGTCAATGGCTTTTTTCTGGTTGCATCCCTTTACCACTAATCTGGCTTTGAGCTTCACTATTGTCTCACCATCCTTATTGTACTTGAAAACCCATCTGTTTCTCAAGACTTTCTTGCCATTTGGAGGTTTCACTAGCTCATAGGTTTCATTCTTTTTCAGGGAATTCATCTCCTCCTTCATTGTATCGAGCCACTGGTCTTTTTCATCATGAGACAAGACCTCTTGATAGTTCTCTGGCTCTCCGACCATCTTCACTAACTAGAATGAACTTTGTGCTTGGATACCTTGTTGAAGGTTTACGCACTCTAGTGGACCTTTGAACCTTTGTATCCTCCATTTGAGGGGTACGTTGCTCCCCCTGCTCATGAACTTCTTCATGAATCACTTCCTCATGTACATCTTCCTCATGGATTTCTTCATCAGATGAAGAATCGTCAAGATTATCATCATCAACATGATCTGGTACATTACCATCAGGTTGTATATCTCACCAACATCTTCGTGTACATCATCAAGTACATCTTCAACATTCTCATTTGTTGGTTGAATAACAGAGGGAATAGAGATAGAATCATTAGTAGTATCAAGAAACAACTCTGAAGTAGAAGTATACCTTGTATTCAAAAGATCTGCACCCTACTCGTGCTCAAAGAATACTACATTTCTTGTTCTTCACTTCCCTCTTCTTTTCTGGATCGTACAGCTTGTAACCATACTCTTCATCATCATACCCAACAAATACACATGGATTGGTCTTCGAATCAAGCTTTGACCTCGGTTCTTTAGGCATATGCATGTATGCCTTGCTGCTTAAGATTCTCAGATGTGAATAAGTAGAATCACGTCCCTTCCATGCTCTCTCTGGAATGTCTAGACTAAGAGGAACCGATGGAGATCTATTAATCAAATACACGACACATTGCACTGCTTCAACCCAAAATGTCTTAAGAAGATCATACATTCTAAGCATGCACCTCACCTTCTCTACAATGGTTTTGTTCATCCTCTCAGCAACTCCATTGTGTTGCAGTGTGTCGGGCTCTGTTTTCTCATGTCTAATTCCATGTTGTGAATAATAATACTTGAACTCATTCGAAGTATACTCACCACCATTGTTAGATTGAAGACGCTTCAACTTTCTTTCGGTCTCTTTTTCTACCATGGCATGAAATCTTTTGAAAATCTCGAACACTTGGCTTTTTGTCTTCAACATATACACCCAAGTTCTTCGAGTAGCATCATCAATGAAAGTGACAAAATATTTGTTGCCACCAAGAGACTCAACATCAATAGGACCACAAACATTAGAGTGAACTAACTCCAACTTTCCTTGCCTTCTGGTGGACTTCCCAAAAAAAGAAACTCTATGTTGTTTGCCTGCCAAACAATGATCACAAGGGTCAGGAGAAACTGTTTTATCAACATGGATAAGTGATTTACCTGCCAACAGTTTAATCCCCTTGTCACTCATATGCCCTAGCCTTCGATGTCACAAGTTAGGAGAATTCTTTTCTTCAACAGCATTTAGCTCAGAAAAACATACACTTAAGTATGTTTTATACAAAGAGCAACACAACTCACCACGAGCAGTTGTTATTGAACCCTTAGACAATTTTCATTTACCATCTGCAAAGGTATGTTAAAACCCTTCTTGATCAAGAACATTTGTAGACAATAAGTTAAGGCGTAAATCAAGAATATGGTGCACATTCTTTAATGTAAGCATGCACCCAACACTTGTCTTCACACGAATATCGCCTAACCCAACAATGCTAGCTGAGCTCTGGTTTCCCATCTTCACACTACCAAAATCACCAGATTGATAGTTCGTGAAATACTCCCTTTTGGGAACACAATGGTATGAAGCACCTGAATCTACCAGCCATTTTGTATTTGAACTCTCTGTTGGGTTTTTATGCCCTAAAACTCGTAGATAGTAAATGAAACAAATTAATCAATCTCAATAAAGCGTTATTTGAGTGATTCAGTAATTTGGTTATTGAATAATCGAGTTTGCATTAATAAACCCTAAATCCAATAAACTAAGATCCAAGGTTGTTTAAATGAAACTTGGACTAGTATGTGGGGACATACGGGGATCGGTGTCCAAGTAACAACCTAAAAGGTCTATAGTATAGGGATAAGGCTGGGTACCTTATCCTGGTGACAATATGTGATACGACCCACCTTGTATTCGATACAGATGCAATGATCCAAAGCATCCATGTAGGAGACATGCGGGTGGGGGTATCCTATGCAATGAGTTTGCATAAGATAGGACCGCGAAATAGTAACCACTAGATGTAACGTCGTTAACTAGTTTAGGTTTCTATTTCAATAGGATGACCTAGGTAACTCAATCTCAATCCTGAGTCTGTTATGAACTCCTTTCAAGAGGGATTGTCCTTAGATTTGTATGGGTGAGAGTGGCCAGTTCGCCGACTAAATAATCCTACCATTTCAGGGGCAAGACCGAATGGAGGCTGGGAACATAACAATACAAGATGGAATTCACTCCTTCCCCAATTGGGGTAAGTAGATGTGTGTTCCCTTATGGGCTGATTTCGGGGCTTGAACAAAGGCGCGCCACCCTCTCCTGGCCCGAGAGGTCCATTATTAATTATTTGGAGCTTCTGATCTGTAGGTCCATTAGGTCCCACTGGTAGCTCGTAAAAAGACTTGAGGCAATTAAGTATAAATTGTAAATTGAAAATGCTCAATTTATTTAGGGGAATCATATAATGTATATTGATACATTATAATATAAACTTTATGAAACTTTAAAATATAATTTTGAATTAATTTCAAAATTAATTCTTGAGAGAAAATATTTGAAAGAGTTCAAATAATTAATATGAATTGGATTCATATTAATATAAATAATTTAATAAAATCCCTAAGATTAAATATGTGATATTTAATTGGGTAGTTAATTAATTAATTATTTATTAAAATTAGATATGAATAAGATAATAGATTTGATTTTATTCATGACCTTTTCTGAAGGGATAAAAGCCCCACGCAGCGGAAAGTATTACCGAACCTACTCAGAGTCTTAGATTCTAATTGAAATACCAATACAATTTGCAAAATATTACAGCAATAAATCTATATTTAATGGGTTATACATAGGCTATAAACATGCTAAAAAGATCAACTAGATTGATCCTAGTGATCAAGGATTTCATAGAAAACTTACTTTTGTAGAAAGCCTTAATCAATTCGCCTTTTCTTGCCAATAAGAATGAAAACGCAGCAACCCTCTTGTGCGAACACCACCAATCGGCTACACAGGTATATCTCTAAGACTTCTTGAAGTAGGAGACTTGTGGGAGTCTTTTGGGAGAGATCTCTGAGAGAATGAGAGACAATGGGATACCTTTCACCCCACCCCAGGGGTCCTATATATAGGTAAAGGCCAAGACCTTTTCCTAATAGGAAAAGGTCTAGGAATAAGTTCAAATCTATTATCTGAACAATATCTAATTTTAATAATTAATTAATTCCATAATTAATTAATTACCCAATTAAATATCACATATTTAATCTTAGGGATTTTATTAAAATTAAAATTAATATGAATCCAATTCATATTAAATTTATTTGAACTCTTTCAAATATTTTCTTTCCTAATAGGAAAAGGTCTCTAATTTTAATAAATAATTAATTAATTCCATGATTAATTAATTACCCAATTAAATATCATATATTTAATCTTAGGGATTTTATTAAAATTAATATGAATCCAATTCATATTAAATTTATTTGAACTCTTTCAAACATTTTCTCTCAAGAATTAATTTTTGAAATTAATTCAAAAATTATATTATAAAGTTTCATAAACTTTATATTATAATGCATCAATATACATTATACGATTTCCCAAATAAATTGAACACTTTCAATTTACAATTTATATTTGTTTGCTTCAAGTCTTTTTACGAGCTACCAGTGGGACCTAATGGACCTACAGATCAGAAGCTCCAACGATACGAGACTAATCGGCTTAAACTCATTAACCAAGTTAGTCTCCATTCGTTAACTGTGGGTCATTCCACTAAAGACCCTCAGCTGCACTCTTCTCACTGCAGAATATTTCTGTGTCCACAGATATCGACCAATACTACAAGTCAGTCCTTCACGTGTGTTCGTATCCCAGCTGGGTCAAATTACCGTTTTACCCCTGGTTTACATCTTTGTCCTTAAGTCCCCAGTGCTCCTCTAATGAACAACCTGTTTGAGGTCCAACCAACAAACAGAAGTCCCTCTCGTGCCATAGAGAGGGTTGGGCCCATTGTTCAAGTCCCGGAGACACCACTTAAGGGAACACACCTCTACTTACCCTATAATCGGGAAGGAGTGAATTCCATCTTGTGTGATTATGTTCCCAGCTCCCCACTCGGTATTGTCCCCAAAATGGTAGGCTTATTGAGTCGGCGTGCTGGCCACTCTCACCCATACAAATCAAAGGACAACTCCTCGTGAACAGGAGTCCATAATCCACTCCTAGTGAAATAGGTCATCCTAGTGAAATAGAAACCAAGCCAACTAACGGTGTTACAGTAAGTGGTTAACTATTTCGCGGTCCGGTCTTATGCAAACTCATTGCATAGGATACCCCCACTCGCATGTCAACTACATGAACGCGTTGGATCATAGCGTTTGTATCATAATACAAAGCGGGCCGTATCCATAGTGTCACCAGGATAAGGTACCCAGCCTTATCCCTATACTATAGACCTTTTAGGTTGTTACTTGAACATCGATCCCCGTATGTCCCCACATACTAGTTCAAGTTACATAAACAACCTTGGATCTTAGTTTATTGGATTTGGGTCAAATAGTGCAATATTTAACAATAACATTTTATTGCAGAAACTAAATAACACTTTATTAAATACAAGTATGAAATTTGTTTACATTCATTATCTACGAGTTTTAGGGCATAAAACCCAACATTTTCCTAGTAGGAAAAGGTCTTGGCCTTTACATATAAATAAGACCCCTGGGGTTGGGGTGAAAGGCATCTCATTCATTCTCCTACTCTTAGAGAATTTCCCTGAAGGCTCCTTCTAGACTCCCACCAGTCTCCTGCCTCTAGAAGTCTCAGAGTCATACCGGTGTAGCCATAGTGGTGGTGTTCGCAGTAGTTCGTGATTATTTCACAAGCAGATGGTGAATTTAATCTGAGTCGTCAACGAGAGTAAGTTATTTGTTACTATATAAATTAGATTTATATATAATATTTTTGTATGCTTAACCTAAATATAAATTTAAAATAGTTTTATGATTATTGCTAATGTATTGGTATTTTAGATTAAACAAAATTAATTACGAATCGGTCGCAATCACGCTTCCGCTTTACAGAATTACGGAATTCCAATCCTTCAATTCGTATCAGAGCCGATCGCAGATTTAATTTTGTTTCTCTAAAATTTGCATTGGCTATTGGTGGGATTGATTAATGCATAATGTATGTATCGTTTGCATTGGACTGTTTAGGTTAATTTTATGGCCATATATTTTACTGTTTTTTATGTGATTTGATCATGTAAGGGCCCAGTGTTTCAGGTATTTTATGTAAAATCGAGTCTTTTGTAAGTCCGGGTCTAGATTAAGTTTTTTATGAGATGAAAAACGTTGAATTCACGGCTGAAATCGAAGAAAAAGATGAAGAACAGACGCTGTTTTTTGCCAAGAAAGTCCTCCAGACGCAATAGCGTCGCGACGCTGTCTCAATTTGCAGACACAGACGGCGAGAAGAAGCTGCAGCGTCGCGACGCTGTCACGATGTGCGACGCGCGTTAGGGTTTCGCGAGGACGTGTTTCAGGCGGTTCAAGGTAGCTGGCGGTTTGGTTCGCACGGTCCATCTAGGCTGGGACCGATTTGGTCCGGTTCAGATGGAATCACTACAAGAAAATACGTTTTCAGTGACAAGTTTTTAGTGACGCAACAAAAATAAGCCGCTAAAGATAACTTTCAGCGGCACCGTAAACCAAATGTCGCAATTACATATTTTCAATGACACGATAAAATTAGATGTCACTAATAGTTTCAGAGACGCGTAAATGTGCGCCACAAAAAGTTTTATTTTTAGCAACATATTTATCACGTTGCTAAAGGTTATGTTCGGTGTTACTAAATATTAGAATTTTTTTAAATAAAATATTAGAAAATTAAAATAAATAAGCAGAAGGTGTATACAGCCCTAACCCTAACCCTAAGCCATTTTCCTTTTTTTTTCAGCCTCCACTGCCCTCTCCTTAAATGTGTATACAACCGCCATTTTTTTCCCTTCAGTTTTCTCCTTTTTCTTTTTCCTAAAGTCGTGCGCCTCCCTCCCCCTTACTGCCGTGAACACCAGCCAGACGCCTCCATCTTTCCTTTCCTCTCCGACCGCAGCAGCACACCACGATGCCGGCGCTGACCTCCTCCGGTGACGCAAGATACCCACAACGGCGACAGCAGCTTCACTGCTCGGTTTAGGTGAGTTTTTCGTTGTCTCTCGCGAAATCTCTTCTCCCTCACAGATCTCTCACTTCCGACCTTTCTCTCCTCTGCTTTTGCGTGTTGTAGCAGCGTGGGTGGCCGTGATTAGCATCGTTTTTCCGGCAGCAGTACCGTAGGCGCGAACAACAGTGTTTGTAGCCGTTTTCTGCATTTCCCTGGTGTTTTTAGGTGAGTTCTCGCAGTGGGTAGTTTTTTTTTTTTTTTTTTTTGAAAAGTGTAGTGGGTAGTTTGAGGCTTATGTTGGTTGGTTCTTGCATTTAATCATTTACCCACTCATTGTCTTTCCAGTTCAGCGAGCGTTCTTCATAACCGGCGGTTCAAGTTGCGGGTCTTCTAGTTTCAGTGTCGTTGAGTGTTTCGTTCAGTGGGTAAGTGACTTGAGCTTGAGGTTTTGTTGGTTTTATGGTGCTAGAGGCTTACCCATTAATTGTGGCAATTGTTTCCAAGGTTTCGTGGCATTCGGGATTGTATTTGTCATTTTGGAGCAGAATTTGAGAGCTTGGACAGCAAGCTTAGTTTCTGTTTAGGTAAGTTCTTGAGGAGTTATATCTCTCCTAAAATTGATTTAACCCCTTATGTCTCTTGATTTAGAAGGTCTATGAGTTTTAAGCTTGTTTCTCCCATCTAATGTAGTTGGTTAAAGGCTTGGAGGCTAAGGGTGTTGTCGTTGGGTCGAGCAGCTAATCAACTAAAGTAAGTAGCTTTTGGACATGACATAGTTGCCTTTGGAACCGTTGTATGCTTAATGGTAGTGAAATGAAGTATTGGATAAGTTTTTATGCTTTGGTCAAATTTTCCTTGGAATGTTGTATGCTTACTTTAATATGGTTTAAGTGTTGCTTACTTGGACATGACTTAAGTGTTGTTATGTTTGTAGGATTAAGTAAGTACGTTTGGAATGTTTGATTCATGACTGTTCTGGATTGTGTTCATGTTATTGGAGGATGGGTTAAATGTTCATTGGAGTTGTGATTGGAGTTGGGTTGTGATTTTGACTCAATTGTGTTTATAGAAGTGCATCGTTATTGTTTCCAGGTGTAGAAACAATAGTGTAGTCGTTGTGATGTTGATAAGTTTAGTTCCATTAAGTTCTTATAAATTTAGTTTCAGTTGTTTCAAGTTTTTGTTGTTGTAGGTTTAGTTTCATAGCTTTTGATGAGTTGTTTATCTCGATTTGAGTTATATCTTCTATAATTCAATTATTGAAGTTCATTTATTTGTTTCTAATGACTTGGTATTACTTGATTGTTATGGCTATCCTGCAGTTATGGTAGTAATAGCTTGAAATTAGTTCATTTATTTCTTTCTAATGACTTGGTATTATTTGGGATGTTTAGTTGTCTTCAATGATATGTTTAGTTGTTATGGTGTTGTTGAGTTGAGTTTGATTGCAAATGACTTTCATGATATTTTGGGATAAGTGTTTAGGGAGTTAGACCTTGTTGAGTTGTTCTATTTGCAAAGTTGAGTTTCGTTGTTTTATTTGTTAAGTTAATGTGTCGGGGGGGGGGGGGGGGTCAATACCCTGTTGCCCTTACGAGTTTACTTGTTTTCATTGATATGTTTAGTTGTTGTAGTGTTGTTGAGTTGTGTTGATTGCAAATGGCTTTCATGATATTATTTGGGATAAATGTTTAGGGAGTTGGACCTTGTTGAGTTGTTCCATTTGCAAAGTTGAATTTCTAAGTTGGAGTTGTTGAGTTATTCTATTTAGGGGAGTCAATACCTTGTTGCACTTAGTTCTTTTAACGAGTTATTGTGTTTTTTAAAGTTTAGTTTCACTTACTTTCCATTTAGTTTTTGTGCTTAGGAAGGTCGATACCTATTTGCACTTGAGTATTTTAACTAGTGTAGTTGTCGTGATGTTGATAAGTTTAGTTTAGTTTAGTTGTTGTGATTTTGAATAGAGGCGGTTTCTTATGTTTTTAAGTTTCTGTTCATTATTTCTCATAAGTGTAGTTGTGTGTTCATGTTTGATATTTTTCATTAGTTGTTTAATTAAAAAGTTTTGATGATATAAGATAAGTTTTGAAGTTTTTATTGTAGTAAGTTTAGTTTCATAGCTTTTAATGAGTTGTTTATCAATTATTTAATCTCAAGCTTACATATTTTATTTCCTTTTATTTTTCAGCTTGGATGCATGAATGGTTTCGACAAGGCTCCCCCTTTTTTGTATGGAAATGTGAAGAACGTAGGTTGGTTTTTTTGTTTGTGATCTTTTGTTAGTTATTTTGATGTGTTGTGAATCATTTTGTTAAGCAAACTTCTTCACCTAGACTTGAGATCATTTTAGAAAATGATCAATTTGTATTACATTCTAGACATGTTTCCTGATTATGGTTAATATGATGTAGTGCATTTTCACTTTAAATTGGCATATTACATTTTTTATTTGATTAATTGTAGAATTCTTAATTAGTTTGAAGATGGTAATATTATTTTATTTACAGGTTTACTAATTGAATTAACTATTTATTTTTTAAATTATAAAAAACTTTTTGTGACGTGTGTACTACGTCACTGAACATAAGCTTTTAGTGACGTGCTGACAATGTCACTGAATATCTTTTTCAGCGACAACAGGTCGGATGTTGCTGAAAGTATATGGTTTAAGTGACGTGCTAACAGTGTCACTAAACATCTTTTTCAGCTTCAACGGGTCGGACGTTGCTGAAAGTGATCTTCAGTGATGTGTCCCCACATCCCTACCTACTGCTTACATTGACGTGTAAACGTCACTGAAGATCACTTTCAGCAACGTCTACAGTAGATGTCGCAAATACTTACGACTACGCAGAAACAGCGACGGATGCAGCGACAAAGTCATGTGCATCGGTGAAAGTTTAAGCGACGCGTTTTTCGTTTCAGCGACGTGTTTTATACGCCACTGAAAGTGTTTTTTCTTGTAGTGAATTTGGCTCGGTTCGTGGTTTTCGTGGCTGGTTCGAAGGGGTTCGGGTCGGTTCAGGCGGTCTAGACCAGTATTTGGAGCTGTAGAAGGACTTTTAGGATAGAATTTAGATATAAATATTGTAATTTATTCTTTATTTTATCCTAAGGGCCAAAATTAACCTGTTCAATTGCTATTTATTTGCTTTGTGGATGTCATATAGCTTAAATTCTCACCTTAGGTTAAACATATTCATGCATATTTATTATTATACATGTTATAATGTATGAAATATGTATGAATTTTATTTTCATAGATGTTTAATATAAAGTGTTATATTAAATGGATGAAAATTAAAATGCATTGAGCATGACATTACCTTAGTTTAATATAATTGTTATGTTAATGTATGTCATAAATGCTATTGTATGGTTATAAATTAATTAGAATTCGATTGTTAATTTATGTCACCATAGTAGCAAGTTATAGGATTAATTCATTAAAATTTTATAAGTGTTATAAAATTTAGAATCCGTTAACTTATAACAAAGAATTGTATGCAAACATAGAATCTTAGGAAAATTAGATTAATTTTAAAATGTTTAAAATTAATTAGACCTAAGATCATATTTCTAATAGGATTAGAATTATTCTTACTTAGAATTTAAAATAGTTTTAATTGACTAAGTAGGAAAAACATCACTATGATTATAAGGGAACTTCATTGGTTAAGTTCTGTCTAAGGCTGGGGGTACATAAGATGACGGTTTACGGAACACCTCCTACCTGGGAACTAACCCTGAATACCGAAGTTGAATTAATCATAGTTAAATGTTAGCATGTAATGTCACTAGGTTTTTTAAAGAGTTTAATTCACCTAGATCTTTAGAGTAAGGAGTTTACATTACTATGGTTATAAGGGAACTCTCCCGATGAAGTTCTGTCTAAGGTTGGAGGTACTTAAGATGACGATTTACGGAACACCTGTTACCTGGGAACTGACTCGGAACTTGAGTCGAATTAACCATAGTTATGTTAGCATGCAATGTTGTCTGGTTAATTAAAAGAGTTTAAGTCACCTAAGGCATTAGATTAAAGACCTCCATATAAGAGTTATATAAGGCATAAACTTAGATAGATTCATTTAGCCAGAATTTATCTAAGTAATAGACCTTATAATTATAAAAATACTTAGTGGGAGGAAATATATCAAAACAAGGTTTTCATAAATCAAGTTTTGCTCTCACGTCCTCAAAAGTTCACAACGTGAAGTCCATGCTTGGCCTCGAGTCACCCTGGGAGTGACCCCCTACGGATGGTGTTTGCATGGATCAATATCAGGGTGAATGAGGGAGTATTTTATAGTAAGTGGGAGCAGGACACGTGTCAACGTATCCTACGGTCTCCTCCATTAGGTTGCACCGTGAGATCCCCATGATCTGCCTACGAGTCGCCCTGGGAGCGATCACCCTATGGAGGGCTTGATCATGGGAGTCGGAACAACGCAAACTCCAGAAATGGATAGGGTTTCTTAGGTCCATTTCCAACTTTGAGTTTCCCTATGGTAGCTTCGTTGGGGCCGACCTTTGAGATCTGAAAAATGGAGGGTCACACTTACAGGAAATTGTTAATGTGTTAATAATTTCCTGATCGAAAAGAAAACGGTAGCTAAAAACTATTGGAATATGAGTTATTCTGGGAATAGAGATTGGGCTGAGATTGTCTCAATTCAGAGGAGGAGTAGCTGACTGCCCTACGGTAGCTGTTGTTCTAAACCTCTAAAGTATCGTTGCAGAATGAATGTTTACTCTATGGGTCGATCATTACTTTTACTAAATTGATTAGATTAAAATAATACTATTATTTTGTGTAATGGGTTAATGCAACATTACTTATTAAGTTAATTTGTTTGTTCTCAGCATGAAACGTTCTTTGTATGCCTCGAATAACGCCAATTACAAAACTCGTATTTCTAATACAACTAAGAAAATGAACTTAAACATTAATTGCGTGGAATTGGTCTTAACTGAGGACGATCCTCAAGCCCACATGTCTAATTCATATGAAATTGTTCATGATGAATATGACATAGACTGCATAGCACATCTCAATGAAAATAAATTTGATTTATTGGTCATTGAAACGTGTATAGTAGAAAAAGATGATACAGCCTAGATCCTTGATTCAGGTGCCACTCATCACATATGCTCTTCCTTTGAGGAAATGAGCTCCTGACAACAGTTGGATGCTGGGGAAATGACTCTCAGAGTTGGGACTGGGGAGCTCCTTTCAGCTAAAGCAGTGGGAGATATTAAAATGTTCTTCTTTAGGGAACGTTATATGTTATTAGATAATGTATATATAGTTCCCAAAATAAAAAGAAATTTGATTTATATTTCTTGTTTGCTAGAACAAGGATATTCAGTGTCCTTTTCTGTGAATGAAGCTTTCATTACTAAAAGGGGTACTAATATCTGTTCTGGAAAAATGGAGAACAATTTGTATGTTTTAAGACCAATAGAGTCTAGGGCTATTTTGTACAATGAAATGTTTAAAACGACTGAGCCTCAACCAAAAAGGCAGAAAGTTTCTCAAAGTACCTATCTTTGGCACTTGAGGCTTGGCCACATAAATCTCAATAGGATTGGGAGATTGGTTAAGAACGGACTTCTAAGCCAGTTAGAAGATGGTACTTTACCTCTGTGTAAGTCATGTCTCGAAGGTAAAATGACCAAACGACCTTTTACTGGAATCTCGTCTCAACTCTCAGCACCAGGTACACCTCAACAGAATGGTGTATTTGAAAGGAGAAACAGAACCTTCTTGGACATGGTTTAATCTATGATGAGCTATGCTCAACTGCCTAGTTCTTTTTGGGGTTATGCAGTAGAGACTGCAGTTTATATTTTGAATGTAGTGCCCTCAAAGAGTGTTTTTGAAACACCATTTGAGCTCTGAAGAGGGCGTAAAGCTTGTTTACGTCATTTCAGAATTAAGGGCTACCCTGCACATGTGCTAGTAGCAAACTCAAAGAAATTGGATTCACGTTCAAAATTATGCCTATTCGTAGTCTACCCAAAAGAAACAAGAGGTGGATACTTCTTCGATCCACAAGAAAATAAAGTGTTTGTTTCGACAAATGCTACTTTCTTAGAAGAAGACCACGTTCGAGAACACAATCCACGCAGTAAAATGGTGTTAAGTGAACCTTCTGGTGAAGCTACAAGTGAATCAACAAGAGTTGTTGATGAGGCTGGACCTTCAACAAGGGTTGTTGATGAGCCCAGTACATAGACTGGACCTTCAACAAGAGTTGTAGATGAGCCCAGTACATCTGGTCAAGCCCATCCTTCTCAACAGTTGAGAATGCCTCGACGTAGTGGGAGGGTTGTTACTCAACCTGAACGCTATTTGGGTTTAGCAAAAAATCCAGCTGTCATACCTGATGATGGAATTGAGGATCCATTGACCTTTAGACAGGTAATTAATGATGTGGACCATGACCAGTGGGTCAAAGCTATGGACCTATAGATGGAGTCTATGTACTTCAATCAAGTCTGGGATCTTGTAGACCTACCTAAAGGGGCTAAACCCATAGGGTACAAATGGATCTACAAGAGAAAACGAGACGCAACTGAGAAAGAACAGACTTTCAAATCTCGACTTGTGGCAAAGGGTTATACTCAAAAGGAGGGGGTGGACTATGAGGAAACCTTCTCCCCAGTTGCCATGTTAAAGTCGATAAGGATTCCCTTGTCCATTGCCACATTTTATGATTATGAGATTTGGCAAATGGACGTCAAGACTGCCTTTCTGAATGGCAATCTTGATGAGAGCATCTTTATGTCTCAACCAGAGGGGTTCATTGCTCAAGGTCAGGACCAAAAAATTTGCAAGCT
This sequence comes from Luffa aegyptiaca, assembly GCA_017139565.1. Taxonomy (NCBI): domain Eukaryota; kingdom Viridiplantae; phylum Streptophyta; class Magnoliopsida; order Cucurbitales; family Cucurbitaceae; genus Luffa; species Luffa aegyptiaca. The sequence goes on along the minus strand of CM029406.1, from coordinate 16,844,116 downwards.
TAGACGATCCATTTATGGGTTGAAGCAAGCTTCCAGATCTTGGAATATAAGGTTTGACACTACTGTCAAATCTTATGGCTTTGACCAGAACGTTGATGAGCCTTGTGTTTACAAAAGGATTATCAACAGTTAGTAGCTTTTCTGGTGTTGTATGTAGATGATATTCTTCTCATTGGGAATAATGTAGAATATCTAGCTGACATTAAAAAATGGCTATCGACTGAGTTCCAAATGAAAGATTTGGGTGAAGCTCAGTATGTTCTAGGGATTCAAATTATCAAGAATCGTAGGAACAAAACGTTAGCCCTATCTCAAGCATCATATATAGACAAGATGTTGTCTAGATATAAGATGCAGAATTCCAAGAGGGGTTTACTACCCTTAAGGCATGGAGTTCATTTGTCTAAGGAACAGTGTCCACCTCAAGAAATTGAGAATATGAGACGGATCCCTTATGCTTCAGCTGTGGGTAGTCTTATGTATGTCATGTTGTGTACTAGGCCTGACATTTGCTATGCAGTTGGGATAGTCAGCAGGTACCAGCCCAATCCAGGGTTGGACCACTAGACTGCAGTTAAGAACATCCTCAAGTATCTTCGAAGAACGAGGGACTATAAGCTTGTGTATGGATTTAAGGATTTGAACCTTATAGGATACACAGACTCTAACTTTTAGACTGATAAGGATTCTAGGAAATCCACATCAAGGTCAGTATTTACCCTCAACGGGGGAGCTGTAGACTGGCGTAGCATCAAGCAAGGATGCATTGCAGACTCCACCCTGGAGGTCGAATATGTCGCTGCTTGTGAAGCAGCTAAGGAGGTTGTATGGCTACGGCAGTTCTTGATGGATTTGGAAGTTGTTCCAAATATGAACTTGTCAATCACCCTCTACTGTGATAATAGTGGTGCAGTGACAAATTCTAAAGAACCTCGCAGTCACAAAAGAGACAAGCACATAGAGCGAAAATATCATCTCATCAGAGAGAACGTGCAACAAGGGGACGTGATCGTCACAAAGGTAGCCTCTGAGCACAATATTACTGATCCATTTACGAAGGCTCTCACGGCTAAAGTGTTCGAGGGTCATCTAGAGGGTCTAGGTCTGCGAGATATGTACATAGAATAATCTAGGGCAAGTGGAAGAAGTGCAATGGGTATTGTGAATGCCCTAGTTTATTGTATTTATCTGTATTTGTACTCTTCATGTATTATATAGTATTAATACAAACCACTATTCCTACTTCAATGATTATTCATTCAATTTTGATTGTTGATGTACATTGCCCACTAGAACTTTAGTTCAAGTGGGAGTTGTTGGGTTTTTATGCCCTAAAACTCGTAGATAGTAAATGAAATAAATTAATCGATCTCAATAAAGCGTTATTTGAGTGATTCAGTAATTTGGTTATTGAATAATCGTGTTTGCATTAATAAACCCTAAATCCAATAAAATAAGATCCATGGTTGTTTAAATGAAACTTTGGACTAGTATGTGGGGACATACGGGGATCGGTGTCCAAGTAACAACCTAAAAGGTCTATTGTATAGGGATAAGGCTAGGTACCTTATCGTGGTGACACTATGTGATACGGCCCACCTTGTATTCGATACAGATCCAATTATCCCAAGCATCCATGTAGGAGACATGCGGGTGCGGGTATCCTATGCAATGAGTTTGCATAAGACCGGATCGCGAAATAGTAACCACTAGATGTAACGTCGTTAACTAGTTTAGGTTTCTATTTCAATAGGATGACCTAGGTAACTCAATCTCAATCCTGTGTCTGTTATGAACTCCTTTCAGGAGGGATTGTCCTTAGATTTGTATGGGTGAAAGTGGCCAATTCGCTGACTTAATAATCCTACCATTTCAGGGGTAAGACCGAATGGGGGCTGGGAACATAACAGTACAAGATGAAATTCACTTCTTCTCCTATTGGGGTAAGTAGATGTGTGTTCCCTTAAGGGCTGATTCCGGGGCTTGAACAAATGCGCGTCGTCCTCTCCTGGCCCGAGAGGAACTCCTGTTTAGTGGTTGGACCCTAAACAACTTGTTCATTAGAGGGATCAGTGGTACTTAAGGATCCAGAGGTAACCCAGGTGTAAAACGGTAATTTGACCCAGCTGGTGTTATGAACACACGTGAAGGATTGACTTACTGCATTGGTCGATATCCGTGGACACAGAAATATTCTACATTGAGAAGAGTGCAGTTGTGGGTCTTTAGTGGAGTTACCCACAGTTAACGAATGTTGACTAACTTGATTTATGAGTTTAGTCAATTAGTCTCGTATCGTTGGAGTTTCTGATCTGTAGGTCCATTAGGTCCCACTGGTAGCTCGTAAAGAGACTCGAGACAATTAAGTATAAATTGTAAATTGAAAGTGTTCAATTTATTTAGGGGAATAATATAATGTATATTGATACATTATAATATAAAGTTTATGAAACTTTATAATATAATTTTGAATTAATTTCAAAATTAATTCTTGAGAGAAAATATTTGATAGAGTTCAAATAATTAATATGAATTGGATTCATATTAATATAAATAATTTAATAAAATCCCTAAGATTAAATATGTGATATTTAATTGAGTAATTAATTAATTATTTATTAAAAGACATCTCATTCATTCTCCTACTCTCATAGAATTTCCATGAAGGCTCACCAGTCTCCTGCTTCTAGAAGTCTCAGAGTCATACCGGTGTAGCCATAGTGGTGGTGTTCGCAATAGTTCGTGATTATTTCACAAGCAGTTGATGAATTTAATCTGAGTCGTCAACGTGAGTAAGTAATTTGTTACTATATAAATTAGATTTATATCTAATATTTTTGTATGCTTAACCTTAATATAAATTTAGAATAGTTCTAAGATTATTGTCAATGTATTGGTATTTTAGATTAAACAAAATTAATTTCGAATCGATCTCAATCACGCTTCCGCTTTACGGAATTACAGAATTCCAATCCTTCACTCTCTACATGATGACACTCACTAGTTGCACAAATCAAGGTGACATCATCATCACTCTTAGAAGTGATTGCTGCAGTATTCCTATCATCTTCATCTTTTTGTGAGTCTTGCTTCTTACCTTGTTCTTGTAGGGATTGAATCCCAAGCGGAAGCGGTTTTCACCGTTCGTGATTTAATTTCAATTAAAGAAAACCAATACGTTGGGTAATAAAATTCAGAAACAAATTTCTAAATTAAAAACGATTAAGCATGCTGTAAATTTATTTTAGATCAAGAAACTTACATGGATTTTCGAAGAACACAGCACGATGCTCCAAGATTCTCATTCTTGATCTTCCAATCGACACCACCATTATGGATCACCCGCTATAACTCTTGGATTACTTGAGATTGCGATTGTGGGATCGTCCTGGCCTTGAAAGGGAATTTTTCAGCAAGAACACTTGCTGTTTTTCCTTTTGGTAGAGAGAATTTTTAGAGTTCAGAGAGTAACTCTCCGTAAAAATGAGAGAATGAAGCTTACCTTAGGGAAACCCCATCAGGCCACTACATAGGACTAGGTTAGGATAACTTCCTAACCAATCCTGTCCATTGATCTAAACCCATTAGATCTGGACCGTTTAATTATTATCAAATAATAATTAATAATTTAAATAATTAATTATAATTATTAAATAATAATAATTAATTATAATTAATTATAATTAATTTAATTAAACTAATTTTAATTAAATCAATTATAACATAAGGAATTTAATTCAATTTGAATCATATTCAATTGAATTAAATTGTCAATCAATTAATCTCATTAATTAAATATCAAATATTTAATTAATTTTATAATTGAATCATATTAAATTTTATCTCTCTCATTTAACCTATAGTTTTAATGTGCATCAAAATGTACATTAATATAAACTATAGTATTAATTTGATTAAATCACATTTAACCAAATTAAATTAAATTAATTAATTCCCAATTAATTAATTCATGAATTAATCAAATATCACATATTTAATTAAATTCATAATTCTCTCATAAATTAATTTTTGAATCATATCCAAAATCAATTTTATTATAAAGTTTAGTTCAATAATTAAACTTATACTATAATGTATCTCCATACATTATATTAATTGTATCAAAATACAATTAACTTAAATTCCCTTTAATATTCAAGACTATATTATCTCAGAACCCGTTATGAGTTAGCAGGTGGACCTAATGGACCTACAGATCAGAAGCTCCAACGATACGAGATTGATCAGCTAAACTCATTAACCGAGTCAATCAACATTCGTTAACTGTGGGTCACTCCACTAAAGACCCACAGCTGCACTCTTCTCACTATAGAATATTTATGTGTCCACAGATATCGACCAATGCTGTAAGTCAATCCTTCATGTGTGTTCGTAACACCAGCTGGATCAAATTACCGTTTTACCCCTGGGTTACCTCTGGATCCTTAAGTACCACTGATCCCTCTAATGAACAAGTTGTTTAGGGTCCAACCACTAAACAGGAGTTTCTCTCGGGCCAGGAGAGGACGACGCACCTTTGTTCAAGCCCCGGAATCAGCCCTTAAAGGAACACACATCTACTTGCCCCAATAGGGGAAGGAGTTAATTCCATCTTGTATTGTCATGTCCCCAGCCCCCCACTCGGTCTTGTCCCCAAGAAGGTAGGCTTATTGAGTCGGCGTGCAGGCCACTCTCACCCGTACTAATCAAAGGACAATCCCTCGTGAGAAGGAGTTCATGACACACTCAGGATTAAGACTGAGTTACCTAGGTCATCCTATTGAGACAGTAACCTAACTAGTTAACGGTGTTACATCTAGTGGTTTACTATTTCGTGGTCCGGTCTTATGCAAACTCATTGCATAGGATACCCCCGCTCGCATGTCTCCTACATGGACGCCTTGGATCAATACGTCTGTATCGAATACAAAACGGGCCGTATCACATAGTGTTACCAGGATAAGGTACCCAGCCTTATCCCTGTACTATAGACCTTTTAGGTCGTTACTTGAACACCAATCCCCGTATGTCCCCACATACTAGTTCAAGTTACATGTAAACAACCTTGGATCTTAGTTTATTGGATTTGGGTCATATTGTGCAATTCTAGACATAATATGACAATAACACTTTATTGCATGAACCTCAATAACACTTTATTGATACAAGTGTATAATTCGTTAATCATTCACTATCTACGAGTTTTAGGACATAAAACCCAACAGTTCTTTCTTCCAACGATAGCAAAACTTTTTGATATGGCCAGGCTTGTTGCAATAATGACATGTCCTAGTCTCTTTGTCTTTAGACTTGGACCTCCCTTTTGAGTTACCATGACCTTTGGGTCCCCTACTCTTTTTTCTTCCACCATTCTCAACAACAAGAGCATGTGAATTATCAACTTCCAACTCCATTCTTCTTATCTCTTCATTGAACATGCTTTCTTTAATAACATTAAAAAACAAAACACCTTCTGGAGTAGAGTTACTAATAGTCACAACCAAAGTTTCCCAACTGTCTGGCAAAGAACTCAACAAGAACAAAGCCTGCAATTCATCATCAAGAACAATCTTCAAAGTAGTCAACTTGTTAATAATATCCTAGAAGTCACTCAAATGCTCAGAAACAGACTTCTCACCCTTCAATTTCAAATTAACAAGCCTCTTGATTAATGAAGCTTTGTTATGCGCGATCTTCCTTTCATAAAGACCTTCCAATTTCTTCCACAACGCATATGGGTCGGACTCCTGAGACACGTGGTTGAAAATGCTAATATCAACCCACTGCCTAATAGTCCCCAAAGTTTTTCTCTTTAACTTTCCCCAATCTTTCTCTTCCATTTTCTTTGGTTTCGCAGATTTAATAATGGTACCATCAGCTCCTATGGTTGCTTCAATTGGATCAAACAGATCTTTACTTTTTTTTTTTTTTTTTGAAACGGAACAAATTTCATTAAGAAGAACAATCACAAATTACAGAACATTTGCAGTGGGCTTGGTTACCCAATGATAAAAGCCATTGTGGAAAATTGTTTAACCACAACATGGATTTTTGGTACATTAACGCATCCTTTGCTAGAGCATCAGCTCGCCTATTCTTTTCTCTTGGGATATAGGAAAATAAATCATATAGCAATCATAGACAACACGTAATCATACCTGATGATGGAGAGGAGGAAGAGAAAGACCATTAAACCTAACACAACTTAACAACCTAGATTTCCTAGGTTAGTCTACAGGAACAACTTCGCTCTGATACCAACTGTAACGCCCCCAAAGTTTAGTCTAAACTAGGAAACATTACTAAACTTTTATGCTAATGCCAACTTGATACCCCGAAAATTTCGGCAGCATAACGACGTAACTTTAACTAACCAAAAATTTTAATTACCTGGAAATCAAGAATACACACTTCTAATCCAGATCACAACTCTACTTCACTTGACAAAATCCTAACATACTCAATAAATTAAGAACCTCCACATCTCAAGCAGATATAGTACGAGTCAGATCTCGTAACAAGTGCAATTGGTAAAACTGACAAATCTGAGATAAAATAAACTAAAATCTTGAGTCTATTACAACTACGAAACAATCCACCGACAACCACTTTAGTTTAACAAATCCAAGTATTTAAACACCAAGGTACATATAATAACTACTATCTAATGGTCTTTTCCTTCAAGCCTCCTCTTCATCACCAAGTCCGAGTATGATCTCATTACCTGCAAAACCTGGTGGTGGGTCAGTACAAAACCATGGTACTGAGTAAGTGGCTCACACTTGAAGAGCCATCAAACAGCATACATGTACAAGACAAGTAACATGCTTTTCAACTACAATATCATGCCTCATATACAAGTGAGCAATCAACACATAGAAGCATACTCAACTAATACAATTGTGCAACAACCATGCACCTAACACATGAATTTCGCACCATGCAATGCACACTCAAACACATGAATTCCGCACCATGCCATGCATACTCAAAACACATGAATTCCGCATCATGCCATGCAAACTCAGATTTCTCTCAAGCTCCACGAGCTCGCTCAACACTCATGGCCCTCACAAAGCCCTCTGAGACTGACTCCTTCGATTCACACTGATCCCTGACCATATTACCCAAGGCCTCGACATTTCTCTATGGCGCTCAGCGTTCGACCCTTGACCATATTACCCAAGGCCTCGAACTGTGCATCGCCCCTTGGCCATATTACCCAAGGCACCCGATGACTTCACGATCAAACTGTACGTCGCCCCTTGGAAATATTACCCAAGGCACCCGATGACTTTCCCAACGTATAGACTCATCACATCGCCCCTTGGCCATATTACCCAAGGCACCCGCTGCTCCTCTTAATCCATTGGTGACATACCACCCCTCGACCATTTTTACCCGAGGCACCTGGTATTCACCTAACTTTCCTTTTTTAATCGCACGAGGCCCTCTGACCTCACAACCACACCAGAATGCATGAATCCTACACATCATGCCACTAGATTATGCGTTAAGCCCGAAAATCATGAAAACTATGCAGCACGCTCACAACATAAATAACATGCTCCTTTAAGCAAAGCAATCACAACGAAACCTCAAGATAATCTGCCAAAGTCAATCACAACGTCTCAACAGAGCAACATATCGCAAGAACCAACTAACATCTCACATAACATGTAATTAAAAAAACGATATATATATAGCTCATGAAAATATAGCATGGACAAGGCATACAACATGCTAGCACTCAACAAACAGACTCAATAAGTAGAAATCCACTTACAAATTGCTAAAATGCTCCTAAGTGAACCTACAAGCACCTGCAATAAGAAAGAATTGGCTTAAACAATGTTGAAGCTTACTAAACCTCACCAAGCGGGATTGAACACTTGCTTGAAAGGAGTTCAAATCTACTGAACAACGAATACCCACATATTAGAGGGTTGCCTAAACTAATATAAATGAGTTGAAAGGGTTAAAGTGCACGATTACCTACTGAACGCCTCCAAACAGCCTCGAGACATTGCTGGTTAGTGTTCGAATATGCTTGATTTCATAAATCGAAACTCCATAGGCCATGGGTAATCATAAATGAGGTTGTTCCAACTCTGGGTAATGGTTGCAACTCGTTAATCAACGCCAACGACCCGAAAACATGTCGAACAGAGAACAAATAAAGCTTAATCCTGTGATTTTAATCTATAAAGAAGTGGGAAACTCAAATCCAACACTTATAGAATGCGGGGCACCATACCAGATGGATTCACGATTTGATTCGAATTCAGTGAGGCCACAATTCACGGATTCCTTGCGTCGAAGTTACTGGAAACGTGTGGGTCTCGCTTGCCTTCAAAGAAGATTTGCTTGAGACAGACTAGGAGGTTGCCTTGACGTTTGTGGGTAGTTGTCGCCACGAAAGCTCCCCAGAGATGCAGAAGACGGTGACACAAATTGTTGCACGAAGAAGAAAGTGAGGGGGTTTCCGGCAGAAGGAAAACGAGAGAAGGGATGGGTCTATCGCTCGTCAGCGCGGTGGAGACAACGAGGGGGAGAGAAAGGCGACGCCGGAGGAAGGAGATGGCAATGGAAGGGAAAACTGACTTGCCTGCAGCTGTCGAAGAAGGAAGCGACGGAGCTACCATCGCGTCGTCGAGCTACTTGCCGGAGAAGAGGAACAAGAACAGAAATGGGGGGTTGCACGCGTTCTACTGCTACTGAAAGACGTAGAAGAAGATGAGGGGGGTTAGGCGGCGTAAAGAGAAAGGAGAGGGAGAAGACTATCTTAGGTTTTCTTTTCTTTTCTTATAATTAGGGTTCATTCCCTTAATTTCAACATTTTAAAAATCCAATCAAAGCCTAATTTCCTTTCTCAATTTATGAAATCTTGGGTAATAATTTGCTTCCATACCCGTAGAAATTGATATCCAAATTTTGATCCTTGCTCAAAATCTTCACCACCTAATTAACTTAATTCCCTTCAACTTAATTTCAATTTAACCCAATAATTGATCCAAAACATCCTAAAAATACTTAATTTCGAATTGCGGGGCGTTACAAAGACGGTTGCTGTACATTTTTTTCTTGAGAGTGAATCTTGAGAGAGATTTTCCAAGAGAGACCAATTGGTGAGAATGCAGAACTTTGTACCGTAATGCCCACCACACCCGTTGGTTGAAGGGAGGGTGGGGAGTTACAATCGTGTGACTCTGCGTTTTTTTCATTTTTCTTGACATTTTTAGTTAAAAATTACATATTACTTGACATTTTTTCATACAAACGTCAAGTATTTAAAAATTGCAAATGTCAAGTAATCAAGTATTTCTTGTAGTGTATATATTATGCATCAATTTAATTAATTCAAAATTCAATTAAATCAATTTTAACATATAGTTTCAAATTCAATTAAACCACATTTAATTTAATTAATTCAACCAACTAATTAAATATCATATATTTAATTAATTTTGTATTTGAATCAAATCCAAATATGTTTCTCTCTTTTAACCTAGAGTTTTTAATGTGCATCTAATGAACATTAATTATTAACTATAGTATTAATTTAATTAAATCATATTTAATTAAATTAAACTAATTAATTAATTCTCAAATTAATTATTTCTTTAATTAAATATCAAATATTTAATTATTTTTCTATTTGAATCAAATTCAAATAATTCTCTCATATACTATAGTTTTAATATGAATCTCTATTCATATTATTTTAACCTATAGTTTAATATGAATCTAATTCATATGTAATATTTGAACTCCTTCAAATATTTAATTCTCTCATTAATTAATTTTGAATCAAATCCAAAATTAATTTTATATTATAAAGTTTAATTCAACAATTAAACTTATATTATAATGTATCTTCATACATTATCTTAATTGTATCAAATACAATTTAATTCCCTTAACGAATTTGAACACACTTCAAATTCTATTCAAGACTATTTAACCTCAGAACCCTTTACGAGCTAGCAGGTGGACCTAATGGACCTACAGATCAGAAGCTCAAACGATACGAGACTAATTGGCTAAACTTATTAACCAAGTTAGTCAACATTCGTTAACTGTGGGTCACTCCACTAAAGACCCACAGCTGCACTCTTCTCACTGTAGAATATTTTTGTATCCACGGATATTGACCAATAACAGTAAGTCAATCCTTCACGAGTGTTCGTAACACCAGCTGGGTCAAATTACCGTTTTACCCATGGGTTACCTCTGGATCTTTAAGTACCACTGATTCCTCTAATGAACAATCTGTTTATGATCCAATCAATAAACAGCAGTTCCTCTCGGGCCAGGAGAAGATGGGCGCCCTTGTTCAAGACCCGAAATCAACCCTTAAGGGAACACACATCTGCTTACCCCAATAGGGGAATGAGTGACTTCCATCTTGTAATGTTATGTTCCCAGCCCCCATTCGGTCTTGCCCCTGAAATGGTAAACTTATTCAGTCGGCGAACTGGCCACTCTCACCCATACAAATCTAAGGACAATCCCTCCTGAAAGGGGTTCATAACATACTCAGGATTGGGATTGAGTTACCTATGTCATCCTATTGAAATAGAAACCTAAACTAGTTAACGGTGTTACATCTAGTGGTTACTATTTCGCGGTCCGGTCTTATGCAAACTCATTGCACAGGATACCCCCACTCGCATGTCTCCTACATGGATGCTTTGGATCATTGCATCTGTATCGAATACAAAGTGTTCCGTATCACATAGTGTTACCAGGATAAGGTACCCAACCTTATCCTTATACTATAGACCATTTAGGTTGTTACTTGAACACTGATCCCCGTATGTCCCCACATACTAGTTCAAGTTTCATCTAAACAACCTAGGACCTTAGTTTATTGGATTTGGGTCAAATTGTGCAATTTTAGTAACAATAACTCTTTATTGTACAAACCTCAATAACAACGTATTGAGACAAGTGAACAATTTGTCATCATTCACTATCTACGAGTTTTAGGGCATAAAACCCAACAATGCAGACCTCTAGTAATTCAAGGCGGAGAAGCAGCCGTAGACCATGTCTAATTGCTTGAACTTCCGCTGCAAGAGGTGACAAAGTCGAACTGTCATTCATCGCCAAGGCTCCACAAACATGGCCATCTTCATCTTCCACTATTGCCCCAAAACCTGCCCCATCCGTTCTCGAATGTACTGCCGCATCCGTGAAGAGTTTGGCCACTCTTTCACTGCACTGAGCGTTTGCTGCCGTGGATGTACAGATCATACCAACATCCTGCTTCCTTTTTGAGGTTTCCTCCCATTATGTAATAATTCATTCACATTGGTGGGGCCATTCAACTATTGGAGAACCCTTGAGCCAAGAGTTTCTATTATTCCATACTGTCCAAAACGCAATGCATGCCTTTTCAAAGTCTTCTCTCTTCAACCTATCTGCGAGATAAATGAGGTGGTCTGCAAAATTATTTTCCACTTTAATATGAGTATCTACTCGTGGAAAAATTTGGTGACAAATTGTCTTTGCTCTTTTGCATCCACAGAGCGCATGATCAACCGTTTCAATCTTGCTTTTACACATACCACAATTGGGAGATACATCCATCTTTTGCTTCCATAAACAGTAATTTGTTGGTAAGCAATCATGAAACGCCTTCCAAATAAAAACTTAAACCTTAGATGGTATCTTTTAGCCCCAAAGGGTTCCCCACCAATTCTTTAGAATGTTAACTGAAGATGACGCTATATCCACATTTGACATGATGGCCACCGTATAACCAATTTTAACCGGGTACTTCCCATTTTTGGAGTAGTGCCAAATCCATCTGTCCTCATCATTCCCCAAACTAATAGGAATTGCACTTATAATATTAGCATCTACCTCCGAAACTAACTCCTTGAGCTTCTGGACATTCCATTCCTTGGAAGGTGTGATGAGATCTGCTACCAATAAATTATCATTAGTGATTGAATGGTCAATTCTTAGTGGTTTAAAAGTATTATCCTTCGGTATCCACGGATCATGGAAGAATTTGATGGATGTTCCATTTCCGACTTGTTTTCGCATACCATTAAAAAATAAACCACGGGCCCATACAAAACCTCTCCAGAAAACTGAGCAATTTGATTTAACAGGGGCATCCAAAACTGACATATTATAAGCATATCGCCCTTTGATAACTTTGGACACCAATATACTTGGAGATGTGAAAATTCGCCATACCTGTTTTGCTAACAAAGCCCTATTAAATCCTTTTAGATCACTGGAATTTAAACCCCCAACCTCTTTTGGAGTGCACATGAGATCCCATCTTTTCCAATGAATTTTCTTTTTCATCTCGGTGGTGCCCCACCAAAATCTCGCCATCATCTTATGCAGGTCATCGCAGAGTGTACTAGGGAGGCGGAAGCAGCTCATAATGTATGTGGGTATAGCTTGCGCCACACTTTTGATAAGAACCTCCTTACCTCCCATAGAGAAAAATTTTCCCTTCCAACCTTGTAACGTTTGCCAGACACGTTGTTTGACTCCTTTAAAATCTTCTTTCCTATTTCTAGAAAAAGAAGACGACACACCCAAATACCTGCCTAAGTTATCAACAACTTGCATTCCCATAATGTCTTTCAAAGTTGTCCGGAAATTTACATTCACATTGGGGGAAAAAACATTGCCGATTTTATTGCATTAACAACCTGACCTGACGCCAGTTCATACTTTTTGAGCAGAGAACGCAACGCTACCACTTGATCCGTAGAGGCTCGACAAAAAATGAGACTATCATCCGCGAAGAACAAATGTGATATCTCAGGGGCAAAATTTTTCTGCTTTAACACCTGTTATTTCTTTACGAGTAACCGCCCCAGCCAATAACGTCGATAGAGCCTCAGAACACAACAGAGACAGATAAGTGGAGAGTGGGTCACCTTGGCGCAGGCCACGATGTGGAATGATAGGGCTCAACGGTTTACCATTGAGCATCAAAGCAAATTTGGTAGATTTAACACAACTCATAATAATATCAACCCATTTAGAATGGAAACCCAATTTCAACATTAGCAGTTCTAAAAAGTTCCATTCTACCCTATCATATGCTTTGCTCATATCTAATTTCATAGCTATCCAGCCTTTTCAACCTTTCCCCTAGCTTTAATAGTATGCCAACATTCATGACCAATAATAATATTATCAAAAATGGATCTCCCTAGAACAAAAGCTGATTGATTTTCTGAAATAATATCCTGAAGGACCCATTTCATGCGATTTACTAACACCTTAGCAACAATCTTATACGAAACATTACACAGGCTTATTGGTCTAAAATCCGATACTAATTTCGGTTGGTTTACTTTGGGAATAAGAGTTATAAAAGTCTCATTCCAAACACCTATTGACCGCTTTTGATTTAGAATATCAAGATAGTTTAGGATAGTCGTTTCACCAACCTCAGTCCAGAAATTTTGGTAGAAAAAAGCTGGGAATCCATCCAGTCCAGGCTCCTTGGATGGATGCATTTGCTTAATTGCTCGAATTACCTCTTCTCTCGTGAACGGTTCCAGTAACTTCTCATTCATCGCGTCTGTCACCTTCCTCCCAACATCCTGTAAAGCCATATCAAAGCAATCTGTCGAGGGATTATTAGAAGCAAAAAGATTAGTGAAATATGTAGTAAACTCCTTTTCCATTTGAGCCCTCTCAGTAACCCACTCCCCATCCTCTGTAATTCCCTTAATTGTATTTCTGCGTTTCTTCATTGTTGCGCTTTTATGAAACCAACGAGTGTTTCTGTCTCCCCATTTCAACCAGTTTTCACGGGACCGCTATTTCCAATATATTTCTTCCTACTCTAAAGCCTTATCCAAAACTTCCTCTGCTTTGTTAATCGAATGAAAATCCCACGGGCAAGGTCGACTATATAGCTCTTGTAACATGGCATTGGCTTTATTGATGTCTCTACGAATCTTAGCCAGTGTTCCTTTACCCCAATGCTTCAAACCAGAGGCTACTTTTTGTAAACAAGATTCCAAACTCGGCACACCAGTATCCCGAGATTCCCAATTACCTGTTCTTTTGATAAGGCTTCGACACTCTGGGTGTTGGGACCATACTTCTTCGAAACGGAAAATTTTGTGTCAAGAAGGCCCCTACTCCCCATCAGTTAAATCGTGTGTTATCTCCAACATGATTGGACGATGGTCTGAAGTGGCCCAATTCAGATGAGTAACAGAGCAAAAAGGTAAAAGTTGATAATACCCCTCATTCGCGATAAACCTGTCCAGTCTCTCATTAATTTGGTCTGATTCCCTTTGTCTGTTTGACCATGTAAATGTGTCTCTCAAGTAGTCCAGAACTTGAAGTCCGCAATCATCCAGCACCGATCTAAAATTCTCAAGCTGAGATTCTCTAATTGGTACTCCACCATCTTTTTCCTCATATAAAAGAGTCGCATTGAAATCTCCCCTATTACCCAAGCCGACTCATCATGATTATACAAACGTCGAAGTAGCTCTCATGTGTGATCTCTTTGACTCTCTTGCGGATGGCCATTGATAGCGAGCATAGCTAGCTATTTTTACTTATTGAATTTAGCTAGTCTTTGATGATTATTGGCCATTTTATTGCACTTTATTGTTTATTTTGTAGGAAATGGTTGATTGGAGCTATAGCGCAATATTGAAGTTAATCGGGTGCTCGAGACGTGAAAAGATGCAAAGGAATGAAAAAAGAATCAAAGAGAAAAAAGTCAACATTCGGTCAACATTTGACCAGCGTCGAGACGCCATCCCTTGAGCGTCTCGACGCTGGCATTCCATATCAGAATAGGCGCAAAAAGGTCACAGCGTCTCGACGCTGCGACCTTAGCGTCTCGACTCTGCGTAATTTCCTTTCCAGAATACGCGTGTTTAGAGGCAGCGTCGAGACGCTGTCTTGATAGCGTCTCGACGCTACGACGAAAAATCAATATAAATCATTCTTTTCGGCTAGGTTTTTGGGGGAGCCAATTTTGGGACTTCTTAGAGCCGTAAACAGAGGCAAAACAGAGGAATTCAAGGCTGAAGCAAAGGGGAAAATTCGGAAATCAACCCATTGTTCGTGGGGATCGTGATGGGGACGTTCGGTCTCGGCCTACAACGAGTTTAATTCTTCTTTCCCTCACTTTAGTTAGATTTTGATGGCTTTTACATGTTTAGTTGAGCTTGTAATTTTGATCATGAGTAGCTAAACTTGTAAGCTTAGGGATTGATGTAGTTGATTGTGTTTATGGATTGATTTATGGTTTAAGTTGTGCAATGTTATTATGTTTGCAATCTTGATTTAATGCTTTCAATTAATTGGCCATTAGTTGGATGATTTAAGTTTTGAATCTAGCTCGGGAGAGGGGATTTGATTTAGACTTACTCAAGATTGCATGACTAAAGTTTAGTTTCTAATTCGTGACGGTTTTAGATTAACTTTGGAATTGGTTAAAAGATCTCATTGCCTTGCATGATTAATAAACTTAGATAGGGATATCAAGTTGGTTAATTTGCATGTGAATCAATTATACTCAGGAGAGGTAGTTGTGATTAAAGGGTCTTTGGCTCATAATTTCATTGTGCATAATAACTTATTCCTTAAAATCAATCCTAAACTAAATCGGCGAAATCAATTCCCTAAGTAGTTTTCCTAATTGAAATTCCACACTTTTTACTTGCTTTGATTTGGTTTTCTTATCATTCATTCATCACTTTTTGATCCCTAAATAAAATTGGACAAGATAATTCACAATACTTGATTTGCTTAAACATCCAATCCAGAGGACGACACTCGTTTATACGAACACTTTATTATTACTTGACCCGTGCGCTTGCGGTAAGGAAAAGTCCACATCAAGTTTTTGGCGCCGTTGCCGGGGATTGGCACATTTAGCTAGATTGATATTGTGAAAAAATTGTTTGATCTTAATTTAGGGTGTATTTTTACTTTTCTAGGTTGATTGCATTTTTTTCCATATTTGTTTTTCTTTCCATATTTGTTTTTCAAGTTTAGTTTTTCTTTTAGTTGAGTAATCTTTTCCTTATTTGTTTCTTGGTATTTTTTTTTTAGATTAGTTTTTCCTTATTTGTTAGATTCCTTATTTGTGTTTTGCCATATTTATTTTTGCATTCCATATTAGGTTATTTTGTTTCCTTTTCTAGATTATATTTTCCATATTTAGATTAGTTGTTTTCTTTTCTTTGTTTCTTTCCATAATTGTTTTCTTTCCTTTTTAGGGTAGATTTGTTTTTTGTTGTATGCGTAGTAGTAGAGAAGTGATACCGTTGGATCCCGAGATTGAAAGAACAATTCATAGGCTTCGAAGGGAAAAAAGAGAAATTATTCAGATGGCTGACCAAAATCCACCTGAGGAGCCTAGGCCTATAAGAGATTACTTTCAGCCCGTGTTTCAGGGGCAACAGTCGGGGATTGTCTATGCCCCAATTAATGCCAACAACTTTGAGCTGAAGACCGGTCTCATTCAGATGGCTCGAGACTGTGCATATAGAGGATCGCCCACCGAGGATCCAAATTCTCATCTTAAATCATTTTTGGATATTTGTGGGACGGTAAAAATTAATGGAGTTTCTGAGGATGCTATTAGTTTACGCTTATTTCCTTTTTCTTTGCAGGATAAAGCACGAGATTGGCTGCAGTCCATTCCCCCTGGGAGCATCACCACTTGGGATGCTTTGGTCCAGGCCTTTTTAAAGAAATTTTTCCCTCCTGCAAAGACGGTCAAGCTGAGGACCGAGATTGGGACATTCCAACAACAATATGATGAGCAGCTGTTCGAGGCCTGGGAGCGATTTAAAGAACTACTGAGGAAGTGCCCTCAGCATGGATACCCAGACTGGCTTCAGGTTCAATTGTTTTATAATGGTTTAACTCCTAGTACAAAGACGATTGTTGATGCAGCTGCAGGTGGGACTCTGTTGTCCAAGACCGTGGAAAATGCTCGCATTCTTTTAGAGGATATGGCCACAAACAGCTATCAGTGGCCATCTGAGCGGTCTACACCTAAAAAGATTGCTGCTGGAGTGTTTGAGGTTGATAAAGTAAGTGCACTCCAGGCCCAGATGACTTCCCTTGCTAATGCCTTTATGAAATTTTCAGGTACAGGGAGTGCACAATCAATTGAATCAGCTGCTGCTTTGGCATCTAGACCTCAGGAGGAGACCATTGAACAGGTTCAGTATGTATCAAATTCCAATTTTAGGGGATATAATAATAATGTTACACCTACACATTATCACCCTAACAATAGGAACCATGAAAATTTCTCTTATGCAAATACTAAGAATGTTCTTAATCCTCCTGGGTTTGCCCCTCAAACTCAAGAAAATAAAAAGTTAGAAGATCTTGTTGGAGCTTTCATTGCAGAGTCTAGTAACAGGACAACCAAATTAGAGGAGGCAGTCTTTGCCATCAACACCACGGTGAATGGCCACGGTGCTGCCATCAAGAATATTGAGACTCAGCTGGGACAGTTGGTAAGTGTTGTAAGTACCATGAATAAAGGTAAAGCCCCAGCTGAACAGGAGAAAACTCAGATGGAGTACTGTAAGGCAATCACTGTGCATCAGGAGGAAGCTGAAGAGGAGCCTGAGTCTGAGGATTATGAAACGCCCACAGGGGAAGCTGAGGAGGACACATCAGCAGATGAGGCTGAAAAGCCTAACCTTGAACCTCCTATTCCTTCTCCCACATTGATGGTTCCCAAGGAAAAGAAAAAGAAAAAGAAGAAAAAGAACAATCAGGTTCAGTTTGATAAATTTATGAATGCTTTTATGAATCTGAACATTAATATTCCTTTTGCAGAGGCATTAGAGATGCCACAATATAACAGGTTCATGAAGGAGTGGTTAGCAAAGAAGCGAAAGGAAAAGAAGGTTGACACCGTATATCTTGCTTCCACATGCAGCACCAGAGTACAACAGAAAGTACCTGAAAAAGTAGCAGATCCAGGGAGTTTTTCTGTTCCTTGTAGTTTTGGTACTTATTCTTTCAGAGCATTATGTGATTTAGGTGCTAGCATCAATATCATTCCTCTATCTCTGTGCAAAAAGTTAGACATAGGTGAGATTAAATCTACTCCTGTAAAGCTCCAATTGGCTGATCAGTCTGTGGTTAGACCAGTTGGCATTGTAGAAAATGTTTTAATCAGAGTAGGTAGATTTTTCCTCCCTATTGATTTATATGTTATGGACATGATAGAAAATCCTTCAATGCCTGTCATATTAGGAAGACCATTCCTCGCCACTGGGCGAGTGATTATTGATATTGAGCGCAGGGAGCTCACTGTAAGAGTCAGGAATGACAAAGAAATATTTAAAGCAGTTGAAGACTCTAAGGGACACTCGGACGTGCTTTTCATGGGCTACAAGAAAGGTGCAAGAAAGAGCACCACTGTTGGATTCACAGAAAAGAAGCCTCCTTGAAGCACGGTCAACACGTCGAGCTAATGACGTTAAACAAGCGCTTATGGGAGGCAACCCAAGTAAGTGTAGTTGTGATTTTCTATTTGTTTTTGATTTATTGTTTGTTTTTGTAGGTCTTGTTTTCTGTCTCTCCTTTGCTTTCAAGCTTTCAAGATTTCAATCAAGAAGTCATCATCATTCCAGGCTAGTATTATTCACTCCTCTCATTCTTTTATTGTTCTCATGCTTGTTTATGCCTTACTTTCTTTATACATTGAGGACAATGCATGTTTTAAGTTTGGGGGTGGAGTAGCATGGTTGTGGAGCCCTTGAGCATCTGAGTTCGGGCTATAGTTTTGAGCTTTCTTTGAATTAAGCATATGGTTGTTTTCTGGATGCTATTTTTGCATGACTATGATTTCCTAGGATAAGCTTTCTTGTCAATTTTCAAGCTTGTGATGAGTTGTAAGCATGAGTGCCCAAAAAGGGAGACTTTTTAAAAATTTTCTAGGAGATGGCTTGCATGAGTAGAGTATTTGTCTTGGCGAGATTTGGATTTGAATGCTTAGGAGCGAATTATTGGGTTCATATGCTTGTTGTCACCTCGATAGGTGTAGGGTATAGCTAAAGAGTTAATTTTTTGCAAATTAGCATGTTTGATCTTGCTTAGGAGAAAAGAAAAGAATATTTGCTTATCATATTCATAACGTAACGAAAAATCATTATTGTAACGTAACGAAAAATCATTATTGTTGAAAAAAAAAAAAGTCATGACTTATGCGCGCAATATGCAATGGTTAATAAAGATTAAGGCAAAAAGAGCTACCCCTGTTGTGATCAGTTAGGCCAACCAGAGAAAACTCAGGTTAAGGGTCCCTGCAATGGGTGTGTGAAAGCTAGTGCCACATATACATGCTTCATTCAATTGTTAATTAAAAGCACCTAAGTATGGAGAAAAACAAACTAATTTGTTTCATTAACTCATTAGTGAAACCTTAGTGCCAGTGTAGAGGGAAGATGAGCTGAGAGTTTAATAATCCAATCCCGGGCTAGTAGAGTCTGATCTTGTTGAGTTAGATCTCGCTTGTGCAAGTTAATTTTGGAGAAATTTTAATTTGTCTCCCTCATTGGTCCTTGTGTGCATATCTCTTGCTTGCTTGACTATTGACTTTTGAGCCTTGAGGATTGAGTCATGATTATTGCATCCATTCTTCCATTGTATGTTTGATTTGTAGTTTGCTCGAGGACTAGCAAAAGCTTAAGTTTGGGGGTATTTGATAGCGAGCATAGCTAGCTATTTTTACTTATTGAATTTAGCTAGTCTTTGATGATTATTGGCCATTTTATTGCACTTTATTGTTTATTTTGTAGGAAATGGTTGATTGGAGCTATAGCGCAATATTGAAGTTAATCGGGTGCTCGAGACGTGAAAAGATGCAAAGGAATGAAAAAAGAATCAAAGAGAAAAAAGTCAACATTCGGTCAACATTTGACCAGCGTCGAGACGCCATCCCTTGAGCGTCTCGACGCTGGCATTCCATATCAGAATAGGCGCAAAAAGGTCACAGCGTCTCGACGCTGCGACCTTAGCGTCTCGACTCTGCGTAATTTCCTTTCCAGAATACGCGTGTTTAGAGGCAACGTCGAGACGCTGTCTTGATAGCGTCTCGACGCTACGACGAAAAATCAATATAAATCATTCTTTTCGGCTAGGTTTTTGGGGGAGCCAATTTTGGGACTTCTTAGAGCCGTAAACAGAGGCAAAACAGAGGAATTCAAGGCTGAAGCAAAGGGGAAAATTCGGAAATCAACCCATTGTTCGTGGGGATCGTGACGGGGACGTTCGGTCTCGGCCTACAACGAGTTTAATTCTTCTTTCCCTCACTTTAGTTAGATTTTGATGGCTTTTACATGTTTAGTTGAGCTTGTAATTTTGATCATGAGTAGCTAAACTTGTAAGCTTAGGGATTGATGTAGTTGATTGTGTTTATGGATTGATTTATGGTTTAAGTTGTGCAATGTTATTATGTTTGCAATCTTGATTTAATGCTTTCAATTAATTGGCCATTAGTTGGATGATTTAAGTTTCGAATCTAGCTCGGGAGAGGGGATTTGATTTAGACTTACTCAAGATTGCATGACTAAAGTTTAGTTTCTAATTCGTGACGGTTTTAGATTAACTTTGGAATTGGTTAAAAGATCTCATTGCCTTGCATGATTAATAAACTTAGATAGGGATATCAAGTTGGTTAATTTGCATGTGAATCAATTATACTCGGGAGAGGTAGTTGTGATTAAAGGGTCTTTGGCTCATAATTTCATTGTGCATAATAACTTATTCCTTAAAATCAATCCTAAACTAAATCGGCGAAATCAATTCCCTAAGTAGTTTTCCCAATTGAAATTCCACACTTTTTACTTGCTTTGATTTGGTTTTCTTATCATTCATTCATCACTTTTTGATCCCTAAATAAAATTGGACAAGATAATTCACAATACTTGATTTGCTTAAACATCCAATCCAGAGGACGACACTCGTTTATACGAACACTTTATTATTACTTGACCCGTGCGCTTGCGGTAAGGAAAAGTCCACATCAGCCATATATTCTAGTAAAGCACCAACTTTTGGACTCCCATTTTATTAATGCATCGATATGGTGAGATGAGAACGAGCGAATCTTAACCTCAATTTCATCCTTCCAGAACAGACACAAGCCCCCACTACGACCCTTAGAATCCACTATGAAGCATCCAGAATAATAGAAAGACATTTTTATTTTATTCAAATTTCGTGCACTTGCATTACACTTTGTTTCAGACAAAAACAGTAATTGAGGATTATAATGACGTAATCTGTCACTAACAGATCTGAATGTCCGCGGATTCCCCAGACCACGGACATTCCAACATAAAGTTTTCATGGCTCTCGACGGGGCTGTTCAACAGCCTCCACTATTGGTTCTTCATGGTCAGATGAGTCAACATCCTCAGTTCGTGCACGCTTTTTTGTGCCCTTAAGCAGTCCCTCGACCAAACGTTTTTTAAAAGTCTCTCCACTTGACGATTCCCCATGCTCCACCTTGTTGTTACGGACCAGACGCTTCCAGGTTTTAGAATTCGGGAGACCCAACACGACTTGTAGTAGATTTGGAATAAGCTCAGCGAAGGATTGGGTTTGCTGTGGAGGTGTACGGCCAAATTGGGCCTTTGTCTCATTCTTCATTTCGGGTTGCAGATTGGCTGATTGGTCAGATTGGGCCACATCCCCTATTTTCAGCCCACAGTTCAGCCTAGTAAAGTGGGGAAGGTTCAGATCTTCTTGAAGCATTCCATTCGGTTGCCGAAGATTCGAAGTAGGGCAGTTACTAAGGTCCTGATTTTTTGCCTCAACTTTCTCCACAATGGACTCCATTAATTTTTGTGAATTAGATCCTACAAAAAAATCGTTATACACAAGCTTCTTTTTTACCTTATTTTTCTCAGCCGAAGTAACGTCCGCCTTAAACGCATTGAATTCTCGATTAAATTCGCTATTGATTGCAGGCGGTGGCGCGTTCTGTTCCTCCATCAACGCCAGCGAAATATCCATAGGTTTCGCACCAGAGTCAGTCAATGGAGATCCCTTTTCGGTACCCGAAGAACCATCGATTTGGCCTGGGAACCGAGGGAAACTCGTAGTGCCGGCCGCCGGTGTCATCTAGAGAGCAGCAGGATGATCCACCATTATTTTGTTCTTGCTCAACAGACTGTTACTAGGAGATCGAAACAGGGTGGTTGTACGGCCCGTGTACTGCAGCCACATTCCATATTGTTTGCATTGATATGGTGATCCAGCAGCAAGGTAGCAGGAATTGCAGTCTTTCACGCCATGGCCTATTATTCCACAGTATCCACACAGATCCGGTAGTTTTTCATATCGGATCGGAGTCCAGCAGCGTCCCAAGGGTTCATCAAGATTCACTTTGATGCATCGCCAGAGAGGTTTTGTGATATCGAGAGTCACACGAACACGCATACTTTTCTTCCAGCCAAAATTACGCCCATCGTTGTCATACTCTTCAAACCGTCCAATAGCATTCCTTAGGCGAGCCGCCATTGAAGCGTTGAAAAGTTCCATAGGAAGTTCGTAGAAATGCACCCAAAAAGCCACGAACTTAAACTCCATGGCCGTTGGTTAGCCATGTGAATTGGTTTGCAGAGTACGAGTTGGAACATGTCGAACAACCACGGTCCCTGACGACGAACACGCGCCTATTCCTCCTCTGATCGGAGGGAAAATAGGAACAGATTTGGTCTTAATTTCTCCACTGTGAGACCCTCCGGAATATTCCACGCCGATTTGAAATTTTTCCTCATTACATCGCCGGCGATAAAACGGGGCGATAGGAGTTTCCCAATGAGACTGAAACCCAGGGATCTGCTAGTGACTTCTGCCACTTGTCGGTCCACATCAACCTCTGTTCCTTCTTCTTCGGCAGTGAGGTTGAAATTTTCCCAATGGCTAAGCATATCTTCAAAAGGCATTGACGCAACAGATGTGTTTCGTGCCTGGAGAAAACATGCAAAATACAGAAAAAAATTTTGGTTGCACCAGTTGCGATGAGCAGAAACCATGGTGCCTCCGATTTTAAGCGCAAAAGCAATCAGAAAGAAATCGCAACGCTCAATCTCGAATTGATTAGGGCAATCTTTGGATACGAATTAGCCGCAAGAAAATTGGGGAAATTGAACTAGGAGTGAAATTAGGGATAGATGGAAGGTAAAAATGTATCCAGCCAGGCTGGAAATATGATAGTCTGGCGAGTTAACACTGTCGTGTATGCACCGGAGAGATTACGGCAAAATTATCTCTTCGAGAGAGAGTTTGGCCACTTCCAACCAACTAAGGATTCTAATATTTTGTGTAGGGGTTGTATCAAACAAATCTTTACAATATAACAAATCCTCCATCATCGGTCTCGAGATGGAATAATTGGTTGATGTCAATTTAATCATTGAACTACCTCCACTACTACTAGTAGACTCCATAACAATGATTAAATTAAAAACCTTGCTCTGATACCAACTGATAGGACCCAAGTAGTATATTAACAACCCACTAGGATCACCTCCAAGACAATCAACGAATTAATAGTGCTCCAAAAACACCATAAATAAATCACCAATTAATCACCAAACAATCAACAAATAATGGACAGCAATCAACCATAAAATTTAGAGGACTAAAACGCAAATAACATGCACGATTTATACGTGGAAAACCCCTTCGATGTAAAGAGTAAAAATCACGGGACTTATGAGGAGTCCACCCTTGTCACCTTCTCTTATTATGATAAATTTGAGGGAAAAAAATCAAAATCAGTCATACAAAAATTCACAACCCACCAATACTTTCATACCTAAGAGATCAACGCTTAAGAGATAAAGAAGATGAAAATAACTCCAGTTTTACAGGTTCTATCCAATAGCGATTACGAACAAACCAGAGCTCAAACCGACGATCCAACCGTTCAAAACGAGGCCCGGTGTGTCCTCAACAGGCTGACCAAAGTTCAGCACGATCCAACGGATAAAACTCCGAAAATTGACAACTTTGTAAACATTGTCGCTGAAAATCTAAACTGCACTGCTCTCCCTACTTCTCTTCGTTTTTCTGTGTGTTTTTCTGTATTTTTCTACTGCCGTCACTCTCCTTAAGTCATCTCATATCAAAGGAAAAACCCTAGGTTTACAAGACAAGCCCACTCCTTTAACCACAATTGGGCTAAACACATAACCCAACATATTGGGCTCATAAACACAAGTTTAAAAATAAACTCTTGCTTGTGCAACAAGTGAGCTGGACACCCACAACATGGCAAACACCACATCGGTGTGCATTTTTTTTTTGTTTTGCAGGCCACGTCTTTTCCCTTCAAACAAATTTACCGTAGTTCACGTGAAGGTTAGTGAATTCACTAATCTCACTAATTAAATAAGCTTAAATATCTAGATCTTAGTTAAAATTTGTCTCAACGTCATTATACTTAATAACATTATTTTGAACCTAGATTAGACAAAACTAAACGACTCAATTTTTTTGAAATCGTGAACAAATACTTCTTGAAATTGTGTATTCTTCATCTAGCAAGTGTTAATCCTTATCAAGACAATTATTGTCCACTATCGTGGGAGCTGCGTCGCTTGTGCATAGGTTGCCGGAGGAAGAAGATGATAAGGTTGGGCAACGACTGGAGTAGAAGCTAAAACTGAAGAGCGGGACACGAAGAAGAAAAAAAAATGGAATTTTGGACTTATTTGTTTAATTCCTTCTTTTTTTTTTTTTCTTTTCTCTTTTCTTTTTAATTCCAAAATTTCTCTATTTTCTAAATTGTAAACCCAAATTAAACTCCTAATAGTTTTGAGAAAACCTTAATGGAGAAAGGATTTGGGCTGCTTTTGAATTTGAAATAAAATGTCTAAAATTAAATTCTCAAATCTTGGAATAAAGATTATTGATAAGACCAAAATAGTCTTATTTATTTGTTATTAATCTAGACTTGTTAGGGTGCACTTTAAGCTTTATTTGTCTGTTTTGTAGATAATTTGTGCATTTAGGGCATCAGGGACGAACTACACAAATTGGAGTTAATTCGGGCAATTTAGAGAGTTTTCGAGCTTACTTGAGGGCCATGGATCTCGAGGAGGTGAGAAGACCGTGAGGATCGTGACGAGCCCGAAGATTAGTTCCAAGGAGTCAAAGGTTCGAGACCTGAATCGAGCAAGAAACGACGAAGATTGAAGTCAAAAGCACGCTAAAAATAGGCCAGGTGTCGAGACGTCGTGGCCAGCGTCTCGACACTAGCCCGTTTCCAGCCCTATGCGTCGAGACGCCACGACTAAAATTTCTATAAATTCCCTCTTTTATTTCCGTCGAATAGCATATGTTTTAGGGTTTTATTTTTGGTCTTCCTCTCGATTCTCTCTGTTCTTCAAGACCAGAATTAAGAGGTGTACGTTTTCTTATTGATTTCCTTGTATTTTCTTGATTATTGTAGCATAGGGTCGTGGGTTTTAGCCAGCTTAATTGCCGTCTAAACTCGTTGACGTGATTGGATGATTTTTGAGTTATAGGATGTATTTCTTTGTGAGTTTCATGTTTTGAATGTCTATTTAAATTCATATTGCTATTGTATTTTGGATTCAGTTTGTATTATTAGAATGTGCAGTAGGTTAGATTGACGCCCTATCTCGCAGCTCGTATGTTAATAACTTGCTAAGAAATTGATTTCCAAGTAGCTAATGGAATATTGGTTTAATAGTTAGCGCATAGATTGATTCGTGGACACGGGTCCCAAGAGTAGACTCTGACTTTGTTGCTTGACACGATAGGTTTAGAATCCAAAATAGCGTTAGAAGTAATCTAGGCCTAATTATTTCTAATGTCCTAATCAATCCACTACACTTAAGGCAATTAGTTGATTGTTTAATTTGATAGTCCAATTGGATTAATTAATTAACCAATTAGTGTCGAATTCGATGGACGTTGTATGATCGGGTTAGATGGCTTAGGTGGACTTTGGGTCTTTTATGGGTTCAGATTAGACCGATTGGGCAATTGAACAATTCAAACTAGCCTTTAATAGGTAGAGATTCAATGATCAAAGTAAAACATTCAACCCCAATAATTACTCCAATCGGTGTCGCCTAATTTAATTAATTCCCTCGTCTTTTTATGATTTCCTGCAATTTAATTTCTTGCCTATTTAAATTCTTGTATTTTAAATTCCTTACACGTTCATTTATCCAATTTTCCAATCCTCCCATTTACCGCTTTCAGAACTCAATTTAATTAGAAAATAAATAACCAACCGTCACTCCCTGTGATCGACCCTGACCACTACTACTGCAAGTAGTTTAGTGTTCGTGGATTATAAATTTGCTTTGATCCGATGACTCGACAAACTCGCTCGATCAATTATTAATTAAAAATTTCTTTTCCCTGAAACTTAATTTATCGAAATTAGAACTCTAGTGAATAAATCTAGTTACTCTCCAAATAGCCTAAATTTTTAAACGCATGGTACAATAATTGCACCAGAAAATAGTCCTAACATTGATGGAGTACACATTTGTATATCAAATTGGATCACAATCACGAAGTTCCAAATTGCAACAAGAGATGATTGGATTTTTCTTCGAGATTGAAGCAAATGAACTAAAGTCACCAATGTGACAATGTGAGCCAGGACATGACAAAAACATTGGAAATCATGGTAAAAAACTGCACCATAATAAAATACCACTAACACCCTCATGATCAAAACATGGCCAATTTCTTCCAATACCGGCACCACGACTAATAGCACCTATTTTGTGGTATTTTATTACTGCTAATCTAAGCTTGTTAAGGTGCTTTTAATGTTTTATTTGTCTATTTTGTAGAGATTCGAGCATTAGAGGTTTCAAGAGCAATTTGTACGAATTGACTTCAAATTTGAGCGAATTAGGTGTTCTCTAGCTAAATTAGAGTCCATGAGATGAAAAGGAGGTGAAATGACATAAGCCAAAGTGTCTCAACTCGAGATTATGGTCTCAAGACGCTGCAAAAGAAGCCCCAAGTGAGAAATCCTGAGAGGACAGCGTTGAGACCCTGCCTCAAGGCATCTCAACGCTGTCAAAAGCGCATCCGCTGGAATCTAATGAAGCATCAGGATGCTACATAATAGCGTCTTGATGCTCTGACAATTCCTATTTATATTAGCTTCAATTTTGTTCGCCGTTTAAGTTAGATTTTGGTTTATTTTCTTTCTAGCTTGTATTTCCTTTGTTTTCCCATCTTTTCTTAGGTTTTTGGATAGATTTACATGCTTTCCTTTGATTCTATTGTAATGTATCTTTTCATTATGCTAGGCTAATTTACTTGGATCATTGGTTTAACTTGCAAAAGCAAGTTATTATTCATCCAAAATTAAATTTAAAGAAGCTAGAAAAAATGAGTTGCGCCACATTGTAGCGCATGTGAGAAAGAAAATGCATTAGAAACACTCAAAGTAAATTTCATGATGCGATGAGGTAGCACATGTTTATTTTGGATAACGCATCTTTTGTAGGTCTTGAACTTGGCCAAGTTATCTAAGGACGAAGCGCTAGAGCAATCACGTGAAGAAGGTGTTGGGTTTTATGCCCTAAAACTCGTAGATAGTGAATGGTGACAAATTGTTCACTTGTCTCAATACGTTGTTATTGAGATTTGTTTGTTACTAAAATTGCACAATTTGACCCAAATCCAATAAACTAAGATCCTAGATTGTTTAGATGAAACTTGGACTAGTATGTGAGGACATACGGGGATCAGTGTTCAAGTAACAACCTAAATGGTCAATAGTATAGGGATAAGGTTGGGTACCTTATCCTGATGACACTATGAGATACGGCCCACTTTGTATTCGATACAGATGCAATGATCCAAAGCATCCATGTAAGAGACATACGAGTGGGGATATCATATGCAATGAGTTTGCATAAGACCGGACCGCGAAATAGTAACCACTAGATGTAACACCGTTAACTAGTTTAGGTTTCTATTTCAATAGGATGACCTAGGTAACTCAATCTAAATCCTGAGTATGTTATGAACCCCTTTCAGGAGGGATTGTCCTTAGATTTGTATGGGTGAGAGTGGCCAGTTCGCCGATTAAATAAGCCTACCATTTCAGGGGCAAGACCGAGGGGGCTGGGAACATAACATTACAAGATGGAATTCACTCCTTCCCCTATTGGGGTAAGTAGATGTGTGTTCCCTTAAGGGCTAATTTCGGGTGTTGAATAAGGATGCCCATCCTCTCCTGGCCCGAGAGGAACTGCTGTTTATTGATTGGATCGTAAACAGATTGTTCATTAGAGGAATCAGTGATACTTAAGGATCTAGAGGTAAAACGGTAATTTGACCCAGTTGGCGTTACGAACACTCGTGAAGGATTGACTTACCGTTATTGGTCAATATCCGTGGACATAGAAATATTCTACAGTGAGAAGAGTACAGTTGTGGGTCTTTAGTGGAGTAACCCACAGTTAACGAATGTTGACTAACTTGGTTAATGAGTTTAGCCAATTAGTCTCGTATCGTTGGAGCATTTGATCTGTAGGTCCATTAGGTCCACCTGCTAGCTCGTAAAGGGTTCAGAGGTTAAATAGTTTTGAATAGAATTTGAAGTGTGTTCAAATTCGTTAAGGGAATTATATTGTATTTGATACAATTAAGATAATGTATGAAGATACATTATAATATAAGTTTAATTGGTGAATTAAACTTTATAGAATAAAATTAGTTTTGGATGTGATTCAAAATTAATTAATGAGAAAATTAAATATTTGAAGGAGTTCAAATATTAAATATGAATTAGATTCATATTAAACTATAGGTTAAAATGATATGAATAAAGATTCATATTAAAACTATAGTATATGAGAGAATTATTTGAATTTGATTCAAATAGAAAATTAATTAAATATTTGATATTTAATTAAAGACTTAATTAATTGGAGAATTAATTAATTAGTTTAATTTAATTTGATTAAATATGATTTAATTAATTTTTTTTTTGAAATAAAAAATTGATTTAATTAAATTAATACTATAGTTTATGTACACTAGATCCACATTAAAACTATAGGTTAATGGAGAGAAGTGTCAATAATTAAATATATGATATTTGATTAATAGGTTGGCCTAGTTAGTTCAATTAAATACGATTTAATTGAATTAAGTAGGGAAACTATATGTTGGAAATAATTTAATTAAATTAGATTTGATTAAATTAATTTATTTCATAATATATAGTTTTTTTATTTAAATTATTATTAATCTTTAATAATAGTTTAATTCTTAGTCGTTGGATTTGAGATGGGAGTTACCGATTGTGTAACTCCCTCCCTAATCGTGGAACACACAGAGAGTTCTGCACTCTCACAAGATTTCTCTCAATGACAATCTCTCTTAAGTTTTTTCTCTCATCCATTCCCAACAATTCAAGAGGAGATCCCACAATCTCAACCTCTAGAATTCAGAGTGTATAGTGGGTGATCTTTAATGGTTGTGTTCTTGGAGAGGTCAACGATGAATCGTTTGTGTTTTTGGAGCACTGTGAAGAAAGTTGTTCTTCAACAAGTAGGTTTCTAATCCTAATTATTTTAGTTTAGAAATCAGAATGCTTAATCTATTTATGTTTCAGAATTGTTCTGAAATTTAAAGCCAATGTATCGGTGTTTTCGTTTTAACCCAATTAATAACGAGTCGATCTGATATACGCTTCCGCTGCCGAAGGATTTTCATTCCTTCAAAAGGTACAATTGCAAGCTGTCTCAAGTAGGTGCCAACAAGTGGCAGTAATCTAACGTAGCATGAAGATAAGTGGAGTACGAAAGCCAATTGCTTGGAGAAGTCAGTCTTCCTCATGCCTATTGTTGCGCAAATTGCTCACCGCAAGTGTACAGGTCAAGTTTTGATATAGTGTTTCGTGAATTACATGTGTCATCCTTTGGATTGTTGTTTCTAGCCAATTAACTACCGTGGATACTTTTGCTCAATTTTATTTAGAGAGAAAAACTTGGTGAAAGATCGAATTAAACTAACAAAAGCTAAAATTGGAAATTCAATCAAGAAAAACACTTGGGGAATTGATTTCACCTATTGGGTTTATGAATTAATTACGTGAGTGTTACAATATGCAGTATTTCATAAATCAAGGATAAACTAAACTTATAATTATATCTCTCGAGCATAATTAATTCTCAAACACATATAATGAATAGAATTTTCACAAAATTTAAGCAAAGCAATAAAACATTCACGAATTAATCCATAAAAATCCAATAAGCTACATCAATCCCTAAGTTACAAGTCTAGCTACTCATAATCTCCTCGTTACAATCTAAGCTTGAAAGTAAAACCATAAAAACAACTAAAGAAAAGAGAAAGAAATGAATAAAACTCGAATCTCGTCAAAGCCGCACATCCCCGTCACGATCTCCACAAGCTCTAACTTCGAATTTTGCTCCCCGTCCTTCCTCTAGCTCTCACCAGAAGTCTCTAGTCGAAATTAGGGCTAAAAGCTCTCCAATTTAACTCCCTTTGACCGGATGAAATCACATTCTATTTATAGGAAAAATAGGGCAGCGTCGAGACGCTAGGGACAACGTTGTTGTTCCTTTGTCGCCTCAGACAGAATAGGAAATTGCTAGAGCGTCAAGACACTCTAGGCACAACGTCTCGGGGAAAACTGGCTAGAAAAGGCTCTACAGAGCGTCGAGACGCTTGAGAGCAGCATCTCGACACTGTCCTCTCGAGTTTCTTGGGTGTTATTGCAGCACCTCTTTGACATCTTTTTCAACTCTTTTTCCTCTTTTAGCATCTCGATCACTCGATCAACTTCCAATTTCTCCAATTCATCCCAATCTTGGATTCCTACAAAATAAACATAAAAGTGTATGATTTTGGCCAAATTAATCTCCAAGATTAGCCAATAAATACCGGAAATGATAATTCATTTTGTGAGCTACCAAACACCCCCCAAACTTAAGCATTTGCTAGTCCTCGAGCAAACTAAGAATCAAAAGTTGGTTATAAATGGATGCAAAAACATAGCTCAATACTCAAGCCTCAAAAGTCAATCAACAAGCAATCAAGAGACATGCACATAAGGCTCAATTAAGGAGACAAATCAAAATTTTCCCAAGATTATCTTGCATATGTGAGATCTAAATTAGTTCAGATTGGTCTCTACTAGCTCGGGATTGGATTAAAAAGCTCTCAACTTATCTTCCCTCTACACTGGCACTAAGGATTTACTAATGCGTGAATAAAACAAGTTAGATTGTTTTTCTCCATACCTAGTACTTCCAAAAAAATATCATATAAAAACATATAAAAATAGGTAGAAGCCATATATATTATCTCTTCATGATCTGATGAGAATGATTGTGCATATACCATTGAAGAGTTGAAACATTGCTTCAGAATAATTTGTTGTTGTTTTTTTTTTTCTAAATATTCCTGCTTTGCTTTATAAAGCAAATTTGGGGTGATAAAAGTTTATATAACAATCATCTTTATAGAAAAAAAAAATAGTTATTGAATGTGATTGTGTCCCGTCAATTTAGGTTTAAAATACGAGTAATTGCAGTGGGTGGCAAATTAATTATGTATAATAGAAAATTTAGCACAAGGTTAAAAGAATTGCAAATATGGCAAAAAAATTAGAATATTCCCATTTTACCCTTCTCTTTCTCTCCCTTTCCATTTACCCTTTTTTCCCTCATTTCTTATCCTTTCTTCCCTCATTTCTTGTGTATTTTGAAATCTGTTACATTTTTTTTTTTTACGATTTCTTCTCTTTTTTTTCTTCTTTTTTTTTTTTTTGCATATTTTGAAATCTGTTACGATTTCTTCTTTTTTTTTTCTTTTTTTTTCTTTTTTTTGCATTTTTGTGTATTTATGAGCTGTTACGATTTTTTTTTTTAAATGATTGTTTCTTCTTCTTTTTATTCTTACAACTTTATGCCAATTGAGCTAAGCTCTTGTTGGCCTTCTTTTTAATTCAATAATGCCAAGAATACAAAAATAGCAATTTTTGTGAGTGTTTGTATAGATATATCAAAGTATATCACTGATATACTCCGGTTAATCGTAGTCTATCACTGACTATCACTGGTCGAAGTCTATCAGGGCTATAATTGATAGATAATGAAATACAAAGAATACAAGAATAGCAATTTTATGGTGGTGGTCACGGAACTTGTGTGCTAGGCTTTAAAAATTATATTGTTGATTGAAAGTCGCTTGTTCGTAATGGTTGTTTTTGGATTTTATGTTCTAATTACCACAAGAGACTTAAAGTTTTTGTTCAATTTATGATTGTAGTATAATAATTTTGGATGAGTTTCTAATTACCGAGATAATTGCAATGCAAAGTACTTTACTGATAGATTTCAATTAAATTGATTTCTATCAATAACAATTATTGGTAGATTTCAATTAATTGATAATTAACTGATTTCTATCTAAGATAGAAACTGATAGACTTCAATTAACTGATTTCTATCATCGATAGAAAATGATAGATTTGAATTAAACTAATTTCCATCAGTGATACAAGTCAATAGACTTTAATTAAATTGATTTCTGATAGAAACTGATAAACTTCAATTAAATTGGTTTCTATCAGTGATAGAAACTAATAGTCTTGAATTAAATTGATTTCTATTAGTAACAGAAACTGATAACCTTGAATTAAACGATTTTCTATTAGTGATTATCACTGATAGACTTAAATTAAACTGATGGATAGAAACTGATAGCCTTGAATTAAACTGAACTAATAGCCTTGAATTAAATTGTTTTCTATCAGCGGCTATCACTGATAGGCTTTAATTAAACACGATAAAAACTTATAGATTATGATCATCAAAGTCTATCAGTTATACACACTGATAGACTTCGTTTAATCAAAATCTATTAGTGATACACACTGATAGACTTCGATTAATCAAAGTCTATCAGTGTCTATCACTAATAGACTCCGATTAATTGAAACTTATCATCAAAATCTATCAGTATTTATCATTGATAGACTCCGATTAATCGAAGTCTATAAGTGACTATCAATAATAGGGACTGATAGACTATTGGAGATACTAAGGGTATTTTCGTAATTTAACTTATTTTTTGCTATTTCCGCTAATAATTTTATTTTTTTGCTATTTTTGCCATTATTTTGCCGGTTTTTGCTATCTGTGCAAAGCCCCCTTAAAATACATGCTTGAAATTTTCCCTACACCCAACCAATGTAATTATCCTAACAATGAACAATGAATATATACTCGAAATAGTGCTCAATAACATAAAAATATGATGATCAAAATCCATCTTTTTTTGAAGGACTACTATAGACCCTCATCGATTTTACATTTTAGGTCACCATTAATTTATGGCCACAAAGCTTGTTTTCCATGTTACTTCCTTTGTGGGAGTTTTGTCAGTTTGGCCAAAGTTTAGTTTTTTAGAGAAATTTAACTATTCTCCGACAAGTGAGAGAAATGTTGCAGCACCATTAATGAATGATTTAAAAACAATAATCAACATTTAGTTTTCAATTTGTGTTTAAATAAAACAAGAGAGATGGATTAGTAATACATATCACACACATTCACAACCTAGTAACCGCTTTTAGTTTCATACTTGCAACTTGTCTTCTATTCTCCAATTGATATATAGAGAGCTTCAAATGAAAATTGAAACATCGTCGTTTCACATTTATTTCCAAACATCATACCGAAAAGAAAAGAGAGAGTAAAGGCAATATGAGTATGATCGAATCAAATTTCTTGATCGCTACATTCTTGATGTTATTGTTAGCATTTACGGTTGAGACTCAATCTCATGTTGATGTTGTTTTTCCATTGAGGAGATACGGTGTCCTAGTGCCCGGTGCCGATGTCACTCAAGTAAAAATGAAAAAAAAAATGTATATCAAAGTGATCACTTGTTCAATTGATCAATTATTCGCTAATTTCTATTAATTGTGAAATGTAGGCTTTGGCAAATGCATGGAAGGATGCATGTGCATCTGTACGTCCAAGTGCGGTTGTTATTCCGAAAGGGATATTTAAAGTAAGTGAGGGAAAGTTTAAAGGCCCTTGCAGGAGCCCTATTGAAATTCGACTGCGAGGAACATTAAAGGCTCCAAAACACCCTCTTGGAGATCGTTGGATAACTTTCGCGCATGTTGATAGATTGACATTGACAGGCAGAGGGATTTTTGATGGACAAGGAAAGAAAGGTTGGGAAAAGAATGATTGCCACAAAAAAATAGATTGTGTCGACCTCCCCATTGTAAGCTCTATGCCTCTGGTCATTTTCTCTCAATCTAATGCATTTTGTTGATTTTAAAAGGGTTTGTTAGATATTGTTGTCTAATATTTTAACTTTTATAATTTCGTAGAAGTTGTTCAGTTTTTAGGATAATTTTGAAGCAACAAAGTTTTGAGTTAAATTTGTTCCATTAAAAAATATAAGATTTTAAAGTTTTCTTTCTAATTTTTCTTTTTTAAATTTTCAAAAATTGAAAGATTCTACATACATACACACATGTATACATACCTAACAAATTTTTGTAAAATGCACAGAGTTTAAGGTTCAATTTCATTACCAATTCAACTGTGAAGAAAATAACATCTCTTGATAGCAAAAACTTCCATATCAACGTCCTAGGCTGCAACAACCTCACATTCACTGGTGTTAACATAATTGCACCAGAAAACAGTCCCAACACTGATGGAATACACATTGGTCGATCAAATGGGATCACAATCACAAAGTCCCGAATCGCAACAGGAGATGATTGCATTTCACTTGGAGACGGAAGCAAACGAATCAAAGTCACCAACGTGACATGTGGGCCAGGACATGGCATAAGCATTGGAAGTCTTGGGAAATACACTAATGAAGAACCAGTTAAAGGCGTCATAGTAAAGAACTGTACCATAATGAACACCACTAACGGTGTTAGGATCAAGACATGGCCAGCTTCCCCTACCACTGGCACTGCCACCAATATGCATTTTTCAGATATTATAATGGTCAATGTTAGCAACCCTATTCTCATAGACCAAGAGTATTGTCCATGGAATCAATGTAATCGACAGGTAATGACCATATTCTGAAAGCTCTTATTCAAATTATTCTTATCAACTTCACAAATAAACCTTTCTTTTATTTTTGGATGTTTCATTTTAATTGTTAGATTCCGTCGAAGATTAAGATTAGAAAAGTGAGCTTCAAGAACATTAGAGGAACTTCTGCAACTCCAATAGCAATCAAACTTATTTGCAGTAGTGACATGCCATGTGACGATGTAAAAGTTGCTAACATTGACCTCACTTACAATGGAATAAAAGGTCCTGTTACCTCCCAATGTACGAATGTGAGACCAATCATTTGGGGAAAACAAAATCCTCAAATTTGTTCTTCCCCTTATGTTTTCCCATGATTTATTGATTGCCACTGTACTTCATAGTACTTCAAATGATAGAAACCTAAATTCAAAGAAGACAGTCTATATCCATTTTTAATCTCATTTTTTGTTTCTTCTGTTATACTTTTTCAAGTAAACAAGATGGTGGAATGTTTGATGGAATATTGAATGTAATACGAGTATACTAACTTTTTTTTTGTTAAATTATAAGTTTAGCCTGTATAGTTTTAGGTTTGTGTCTATTTGACCTCGGACTTTAAAAAGAGTCTAATATGTCTCTTAACTCTCAATTTTGTATCTGATATGTCCCTTGAACTTTAAAATGTGCTTAATAGGTTCTTAAATTTACAATTTAATCTAATAGCTCGTTGGATTTTCGATTTTGTGTCTAATAGGTTTTTAATCTATTCAATATTTTTTTTAGATTCTCGAGCCAACTGGACAAACAATTGCAAGTTTAAAGTCTCATGAAACATGAAATTCAATTTTATATCTAATAGATTAGTTCATTTTTAAAAATTTTGAATATGTCAAAGTCTTATATTAGACATAAAATTGAAAGTTTGTGGACTTGTTAAACGTTTTTTTTAAGAAGGAATTAAACATTTTTAAAGTTCAAGAACCTATTAGATACAACATTGAAAGTTCAAGAACCTCACTACAATAAATATGACATACAATAGCATTAAAAAAACGCTATCGTAGGCTTTCTATAGCGTTTTTTGACACGATGTCGTAGCCGATGTTATTGAAAGTCTCCGACTTTTCATAGCATTTTTTCAACGCTATGAAAAATGCTATAAAAGTTCACTTTCTATGCATAATTTTAATATTATGGAAACTTTTCATAGCGTTAGAAAAAACGCTATGATTGCTCTTTAATAGCGGTTTTAATAGAGTTAAAAAACACTATAGAAAACAAACGATAGCTTTTGTTATTGCAATTAAAAAAACGATATAGAAAACATATTATAGCATTTTTAGCATGTTGTTATAGTTGATTTTATTGAAAATACCTGACTTTTCATAACGTTTTTTTTTTTTTTTTTTTTTGGAAAAGTTTCATTACGTTTTTTTAATGTTATA
Source organism: Luffa aegyptiaca (assembly GCA_017139565.1). Classification (NCBI taxonomy): domain Eukaryota; kingdom Viridiplantae; phylum Streptophyta; class Magnoliopsida; order Cucurbitales; family Cucurbitaceae; genus Luffa; species Luffa aegyptiaca. The sequence goes on along the minus strand of CM029406.1, from coordinate 16,807,590 downwards.
GAAAAAACTATAAAAGCTCCATTTTTATTGCATAATTTTAATATTATAAAAACTTTTTATAGCTTTAACAAAAAATGTTATGATTTATTTTTAATAGCATTTTTTATAATAGTGAAAATTTGTTATAGTAAACCGATCATAACATTTTTAACCTAGTTGTGATAGTCAATGACATGGATAACGATGAATTTCAAGTAGTATGTAACAACTTTTCTAGCATTTTATATAAGTAACAAAATGTTTCAAATGTTATTCTAAAATTAACTCAATTATATAAACATTTAATTTTATCTTATCTTATCTTATCTTACTCTCTTAAAAGTGGCTTAGTTTGAGAAACATTTTTGGACCTTTATGTCCCAATGTTAATTTTATAATTCCAAATATGCCCCTTATTACTTTTTTCAATTTTGTAGATTTTGAAAGAGTTTTTTAAATTATAAAAATCTTTTATTACTTTTCAATTTTCACTCCCATCCACCACTTCCCTACAATTTCTCTACCTTTCTCTCTCCACTTTTCATTTCAACGAGCGTGGTTGGGTCATGTGGCTCATTTTCCATCCTTTTGTATTCCACCTCTCCTCCATTTATATCAATATTTATTTGTTTTTATTACTTTCATAACAAACCTTTTGTGCTTCTCTTTTAATGGTTTCAAATTCAAATAAGACTTCTCATTTCTTTTTTACTTTTTTTTTTATATATATATAATTTGTTTATTCTCAACCTTCTATATAAATAGACAAATCCTTTTGCACATTCTTCACAACTAGACAAATCATATCCTCTGTGATCGATTTTTGAAATGGATGGCAAAAGTGTAGTAACGGCAACGACGATGACGACAATAAGATTCAAGTTGAAGACTGCAAAGTGGTGGTGTAACTTTGGGAAGATGGTACCTTTCGAGATAGAGCAAAACACTCATTCGCTTCTCTTGAGATGCATTTGGGAGCAATCCTCAAAAAAATTTTGCCAACCTCCATGTAGTAGAAAGGAACAAGAAGTAGAAACGAGTTAAAATCTCATAGAGTCATGTAAAAGTTTATTATGATATAAACTAAAATGTGCATTTGGTTCTTTCTTTTCTTAGTTTCTAAATTTTTTGTATCAATTGCCCTTATCGTTTATTTTTCTTAATTATATGACATAAAATTGATTTTTTTTTTCATTTTGGTACATATGGTTTTCTAAATATATGGTCATGTATGATAATCATCAAATAAACAAACAAAACACATGTTTATGTTTATGTCTATAGTTTTCTAAATTCATGAATTAGTATTCAATAAATTATAAAAGTTTTGAGACAAAAATAAGATTTAAAATATTTTACAATTTTTTAAAAAAAAAATGATGGAAATATCGACATGTTTGAAAAGTTGACCCTAGCTACATATATTTTCAATAAAAGAAAAAAAAACAAAAAACAAAAAATCATTGGGATCAATACAAATTATTTTCTAAGAAAAAATAATTTAATTCAACTATCAATCCTATCCATTCTAAGTTAAGTTTAAGGGATAAAAAAAAACAAAAAAGAAAACAAAAAAAACTTTAATATAAAATTTGTGTAGATCTTAAGTTACAAATTTAGTAAATTAATAGACCTTCTTAATTCAATTTTGCTATTTCACACCAAGAAAAGGATAATATAAAAAATAAATAAAATAAATTACAATAAAAAAATATTTCTCTAGAAAAATTAATTAAAAACATGTTATGAATAATTTTCTTTTTAAAATATTGGAAATCAATTTAAAAATAGTTAACCATTTAAAAATAGATAAATACTTTATTTGCTCAACAAAAACCACCAAACTATCTAATTCACCTATTAGAAAAATAAACAAATCAACTTATGTTTGATTAGTATTTTTAAAGAATATATAAAGTATTTTTTTTTTTGAAATAGAATATATAAAGTATTTATTAATATATGAATTCATATCAACGTTAATATTAAATATACAAATTATTATATTTTACATAAATAAATTTTCAACAGGTTAATAACTTTTCAATTTTCTAATAATGTCATGTTTAAAGTTGGAAGTTTCAACTTTTAGATAATATCTAAAATTTTTTTATTTTAACTTCTAAAAAATGCTGATTAAATTAAATACTCTAAAAAAATAATAAATACTCTCTCCTATCTCTTCAAATTCTTCCATTGAGTTTCATCTCTTTCTCCCTTCTACTTTCTCCAATTGATCTCTAAAAAAAAAAAAAAGTTCTCATTATATCTCTCTCTCTCTTTTTTTTTAGAAATATATATATCTCTCATTAATCATATAGAAAATATTATTATTTAATAATGAGAAAAGTTAGAATGCGAACCACTAGAACATGAAGGGTTGAACTCAAAAAAAAAAAAAAAAAAAAAAGAAAGAACATGAAGAGTTTAGAATATCAGTAGACAGTAGTGTATTATTTATTTTTATAAATTAATTCTAAGAATAAATGAGATTGTTTTTAGTCATAATTAATAATAAAATTTCAAAAGTTTGGAGTCTCAAAAAGTTGTGTAAATTCTTTATCTTTATAACTATATAAGTAGTTATCTCATGTTTTTCTTTTTTCACAAAAATTTAAGTGTCATTTTTTTGTTCATTTTTATTTATGTTTTCTCTCATTGTTTTGATTTAACTTATAATTTTCGTTGGAATGTTTGATCTAATATTCATCTTTAGTTTTTTTTAGATGCAATTCTAATAGTGTGTATGTATATGTGGATAGTTATAATTTAATTGATCAATCCATCTTAATGTTTATATGTTTATAATTATTTGATATACAAATAACTTTTAAAATAGAAAATTAATTTAGATATTTGATTAAAAAAAAATATCACGTGCGGAGCACGTGTTGAAAGACTAGTGTATTTAAGTGCATTTATATCAAAATAAAATTTCAAGAATATACACATAATACCAAGAGTTAATAGTCTCAAAGTGTTGTACTAATACATGTATAGTCCATAATCCAAAAGTAAAAATAAAAATAAGTACATAATTCCAAAACACAATCATTTCAAATAACATGTACACATAATTTAAGAGATTGAGATGAACATATCCTCCTATATATGTTTGTGTATCATCGTTTCTTTCACCTATAAAAAAAATAAAAACAAAATATATGTTCATAAGATCGATATGTATTTACATTGATCAATAAACTAAATCAATATTTAATTCAAATAAACTAAATCAAACTTCAAATTAAAGTAAATATATTTACAATACTTTGAAAATTAAAAACTAGTTGAGACAAGTAATTGAATTTCATCCCACAAATTTATACAAGGAAAAATAAGGAATATAACTAGCAGCAATAACACACTTAAACAAAAAATATCAAAGTAGGGAAAAATAAAATAAGGGATCAAGATCTTCACCCATGCTTAATTAATTATAATCACCATTTTCTTGAACCAACTGATTTCTTTCCTTGCTCGTTTGGGTTCATCAGGCTCCATAGCCATTTCTTGAAACAACACACCTTCCTAAGTGCAAATCATAAATATAATCGTCTGGCCATTTTTTAAGACATATTACACAGTTACAAATAAAAGGATTCCTAGACTTCCTCCTTGTATATTGATTAATGAGAATATTGTGTGCCACCAAGTCAAAAAAGGTGAGTAGAAGAAGCCATTAACAATGGAAACAGAACATCATTCAAAACTAGCAACTTACTGTGTGGTGTTATCAACTTTGCAATTAGCGCTACTAGAATCCTTGGCAACTGATTGCCATCCATCATCAATAATGACAAACTTGGGAGGAATTCCCCCACTCTCAAAGCTGCAAAATTCAAATGAGATTAGAACCAAACAAAGTTGAGGAATATATAGTCATCTCAAAAAACCCCTCTCAAGCCCATGCTTCACCCCTTCCAAATTGACGTCAGTGTAGAAAGCATCCCACGTGCACCAACCAAACCAATTCAAAATATAAGGCATGTGTCAAACATCAAACATACAATAGTTGAATGATACTGATCCATAAGCAATTGAGCTCAAATCAAGGAAACATGTTCCATGGGAACGATGTAAGTACTAAGTACCTTCTTCCTATCACAATGAGCAAAAGTTTACAAATTCTTCTCAACAGACCTATATAGTGAAACAATACAAACTTAACAACTGAAAAAAAAGATCTAGTAATGATCATTTTTCCAGATGTTTAATCTGAAAATTTTGAATTCCTAAATTCCCAATGGAAGCGTATAGGACCAATTCGTATTTTAATTAAGTTTTCTAAAATACCAGTACATTGGCAAGCCATACAGAACAATTCTATATATAAACTAGGCTAAGAATGCATTAGATCCAAATCTAATAATTGAAAGAATGAAATACTTGTTGAAGACTTTCTTCAATGAATTCCACCAAGAATAGTATGATCATAGTAGGGACACTACCACCGAGATCTTCCACTGCTATATCTCTGGGACTAGGAACAAAGTCGTGGGACTTGGTGTTCTTGAATTTTGGGAAAAGAATTTCACTAGAATGTTGTGAAAATTCTTAGCGAGAAATTTTGCTTGAGAGCAAAGTCTTGTGTGTCTCAACTGGGAAGGCATTTTGTGCTTTATATAGAATGTCATACTCCTTTCCTAGTCATAATAGGATAGGGATTTAATTAATTAATAATTAATTACTTTTCCCAATCGTAATAGGATATGGATTTAATTAATTAATTAATTAATTACTAAATTAAATATCTCATATTTAATTCAAGCCTACAATTAAATACGATTAAATCGTATTTAATTGTATTTCTCTCCATTAATAAAGCTCAATCTCAAAGTAAACTTTATATTATAATGTATCACATACATTATATTAATTGTATCTCATACAATTAACTTGATTTTCCATAATGAATTTTGAACTATTCAAATTCCTTTCAAGACTAATTGTTACTAACAACCCTTTATGAGCTAGCAGGGGACCTAATGGACCTACAGATCAGAAGCTCCAATGATATGAGATTAACTAACTAAACTCATTAATCAATTTAACCAATATTCATTAACTGTGGGTCACTCCACTAAAGACCCACAGCTGCACTCTTTTTGTGTCCACGGATATAGACCAATAACAGCAAGTTAGTCCTTCACGAGTGTTCGTAACACCAGCTGAATCAAATTACCATTTTACCCTTGGGTTACCTCTATATCCTTAACTACCAGTGTTTCTCTAATGAACAACCTGTTTATGGTCCAACAACTAAACAAAAATCCCTCTCGAGCCAGTGAAAGGATAGGACCCTTTGTTCAAGACTTGGAGACACCACTTAAGGAAACACTCATCTACTTACCCTAAAGTCGGGAAGGAGTGAATTCCATCTTGTGTGATTATGTTCCCAGCCACCCACTCAGTCTTGTCCTCAAAATGGTAGGCTAATTGAGTCGGCGAATTGGCCACTCTCACCCATACAAATCAAAGGACAATCCCTCGTGAACAGGAGTTCATAATACACTCAGGATTGAGACTAAGTTGTTTAGGTCATCCTAGTGAAATAGAAACCTAACTAGTCAACGGTGTTACATCTAGTGGTTACTATTTCGCGATCCAATCTTATGCAAACTCATTGCATAGGATACCCTCACTTGCATGTCAGTTACATGAACGCGTTGGATCATTGCGTTTGTATCAAATACAAAGTGGGTCATATCCATAGTGTTACCAAAATAAGGTACCCAGCCTTATCCCTATACTATAAACCTTTTAGGTTGTATGTTGAACACTGATCCCCGTATGTCTCCTCATACTGTTCAAGACTCATACAACATCCTAGGATGTTAGTTTATTGGATTTAGGGTTATTTAAGCCAAAACTAATGCAATAATTCGATGACTCTTTATAGAATATTAATCAATAACGCTTTATTGATAACAACCAATAGTTTACATTTACTATCTACGAGTTTTAGGACATAAAATCCAACATAATCTGCTATAAACTTAATCTAACCGGCCTATTTGAATAACTTTATCGTATTCAACAATCATACTAATTCCATTTAAAAAAAATCAAACTAATTCAAAGAAACATAAGGTATAATTAGGAAATATAAAAGTGTGAGAAACTTTTTTAGAGTTTATAAAGTACAACTAGCCAGCATAAAATATAACCAAATGAATAAGAACTTTAAATGAACCCACTCGAGTTAGAAAAGCCGAATCTAAGAAAATAACAGGCCATGTCTCCAATCTAGCCTCTTCAAGTAGAGGAAATGTGTAACACCATTCTCTTAATGCTTTTTCGTTCACTAGCACAACTTTGAGGCTTAATCCCATCCTTTTTCACCTTCATCATTATTTGTATATATATTCTTCCTCAAAATTAAACTTCATTGGGCACTCATATTCTACCAATTACAATAATCGATCACTCTCTCTTTATAACAAGTACTCCATTTCTCTCTTTATGAACACAGAAAAGGAAAACAATAACCATTCACTACTACTTTTTTTTTATGAAAACCATTCACTACAACATATTCTCAACTACTTTCAAGTAACCATGTCTAGTTAAAAGAAGCTTATCAGAAGATAAGAATGAAACTTACTAAAAGCACTAAACTTATCATGAATCCACAATTAAGTAAATAAAAGATTAATTGATGAGGCTGGACCTTCAACAAGAGTTGTTGATGAGCCTAGTACATCTAGTCAGTCTCGTCCTTCTCAAGAGTTGAGAATGCCTCGACGTAGTGGGAGGATTGTTATACAACCTGAACGTTATTTAGGTTTAGTTGAAACTCCAACCGTCATACCTAATGATGGAATCGAGGATCCATTAACCTATAATCAGGCAATGAATGACGTGGATAAAAACCAGTGGGTCAAAGCTATGGACCTTGAGATGGAGTTGATGTACTTCAATCAAGTCTGGGATCTTATAAATCAACCTGAATGGGTAAGACCCATAGGGTGCAAATGGATCTACAAGAGGAAGCAAGATTGACGGAGTGCAAGTATACACTATCAAGTAATAAAGTGGAAAGTATTCCGGATATCATACCCAAGGGAGATGGTGACTAGTTAAATAAATACAAGATTCTGTAAAGACGGGAACCTCCTCTAAATTTGCAACCACTGAAATTGGTAACCAAAGAAAATAGTGTGAAGATGGTTTTGATTGAAGACAAAGGTAAAGATAAGCAAGTAAATAAAAATAGATAAACTCTATGAGATAAACAGGGGAATTCAAATAGCATCAACTTTAAGCATCAGATTGCGGCCACCTATGCGCCCGCAACTTACTAGAGCATTACAGTTGGCTGAAAGACACTATCTATGTTGCCCACATAAACATGGTGCAGATAGCAGCTCTTAGTTGCGCCCGCAAATGCCCTGACAACTAGATCGTGAGTTAAGTCTGACACATATTCAGCTCCGTTGTAGGTGCCTTTAGAAGACTAAGCCAACTAGACATCTATTTCTAGGGCTAGTTGAAACTTAGATAAACAATGCTCATGACTCTTAAAACCCCAGTGGTTCCAATCCTATTTCTAGGATGCAAGAAAACAAAGTCCTATTTCTAGGATCTTTTCCACTATTGTTTTGTGAACCCGCGCATTTAACTCCAATCTTTCGGCCATCAGCTAAATACAAACTATGTTAACCTAAGTGATCAGTTTAAGCTAACAATAAACTTTAATTTCAACAAAAACAAACAATGCTAAGAAGGTGCAAGGTTGCTTTTGCATAGGCGGGGCTTTCTTCTACTCAAGGAATCCACATATTTGAACCTCCGAGAAGAAGATTGGCTCATAATTGAAGGTAAAGTGCAAGACAATAAGTAAAAAGAACAACAAATGGAAAAACAAATTGAATTCATATTAATTGAATGGAGTACAAAACTTATAACTTACAGCTGAAATAAAGGAAAAATAGAAACTTAAGAGTGCTGAAAACAGTAAACGAAAACAGAAAATAAAAGACACAACTCTATTTAGGATCTCTCCCTCTCTATCTAGCTTGCTTGAGACCATTTTTCAATGAGAGACTAGTCCTTCTCTTCTTCTTCTTTCGAATGGAAGAGCTGACAGAGGATGAAAGACCTGAAACTCGGAGTGGTTACAAGATGAGAAGAGAGAAAAATACAAAAATCTATCCTAAGGACGTAATTAATTTCAAGCTCTTCTTGCTTCTTGCATCTTGGCCCCCTTTTATAGACCTTGGAAGGTGAGGTTGGCTGCCAAGATCAGTGTGAGAAGGCCTTGAAAGGTAAGTATCCACGATCCTCGGAGATTTGATACCAGATTGGAGATTTTCGGATGATTCTGTGAAGATCCCGCGAATCTCGGTATTCTGTCGGAAAGCCTAGTTGCAGCCGCATATCAAGCGCATTTCCTTCTGTGTGCTGCTTTGACAAGTTTGTCTTAAGCTGGGGCTACTTTCTTCATATGGTTTGCGGGCGCATTTTGATCGCATGTCCTACATCCTCAGGTCTAGATGCAGGAGCAAATCTTCAACTTCCCCTTTCTTGCTCCGCTAACCTTTTATCTCCTCTTGCGGGCGCATCTTCCTCGCAAAGTCCTCTGCACAAAAGCAATAACTTGGATAAATTCTTACAAAAATAATTTCTTTTTGTACACTTTAAGCCTAAAATCTATATTTCTAAGATTTTCTTCATGATTCTACAACTTTTGCAAAATTGACTTGAAATGATAAGATTTTAAACACAAAGTCTTTGCTTTTTTAGCAATAACCTAAGTTTTTAAGGCTAAATAATGCACATAAATGAGCGTTATCCGAGATGTAACTGGGAAGGTACAAACCTTCAAAGCTCGACTTGTGGCAAAGGGTTATACCCAAAAGAAGAGGTGGACAATGAGGAAACCTTCTCTCCAGTTGCCATGTTAAAGTCGATAAGGATTCTCTTGTCCATTGCCACCTTTTATGATTATGAAATTTGACAAATGGATGTCAAGACTGCCTTTCTGAATGACAATCTTGAGGATAGCATCTTTATGTCTCAACCAGAAGGGTTCATTGCTCAAGGTCATGAGCAAAAAGTTTGCACGCTTAAACGATCCATCTATGGGTTGAAACAAGCTTTCAGATCTTGGAATATAAGGTTTGATACAGTGATCAAATCTTATGGCTTTGACCAGAACGTTGATGAGCCTTGTGTTTACAAGAAGATCAACAACAGTTCAGAAGCTTTTCTGGTGTTGTATGTAAATGATATTCTACTCATTGGCTAACATTAAAACCTCGATCGACTGCACCGTGAACATCAGCGCCTTTTTCTTCTTCTTCCACGAGCTCCACCGCCGGCCAGTACACCTTCTCCCTCACCTCCGGCAAGCTGCTGTGCACGCGAGTAATGTAGAGGCGGCGGTGGTTTGTGATTTCAGGATCGACGACAGGTGGGTTTTTTTCTCCCTCTTCTCCAGCGTTTTTCTCAGATTATCTTTCAGATTCCCTCTCTCTCGCTCAGTCCTTCTCTGTCAAACTATTCCTTGCTAATTAGCGGTGTTGTTCAGTAGTTGCAGGGCCTGAAGCACGCGGCCAGCACTTGATTTCGCGTGGGTTTTCTTCCGGTAGGTGCAGCAAGCGCAACAACAATTATCTAGGTCGTTTTCTGGCATTTCCATCGGTGGGTAAGTGTTTTTAAGTTGATTATGGTGTGTAATCAAATACCCATTGAATTTTGTTGTTGAATTCAAGTTACCCATAGCATTTGGAGTTTAATTTTCGAATCAAGGTGAAGTTGGAAGCCCTGACAGCAAGCTTTGCCTTTGCTTTGGGTAAGTTTTGGGGGTTAGTTTTGGTCCACAAATTTAGTTGCCGCCTAGTTGTATGCCTGGATAAAATCTCCTATTGATTTGAGAATGTTGTTCCCTTTTTGTGTAGTTGGTTAAGGGTTTGAAAGCTAAGGAATTATATAGTTTTGTCAAGTAATTTACTTAGCTAAGGAAAGTAGCTATTAGACTCAATTTTCGTGTTTTAGACCCAATGCATGATTGTTGGATTCGATAAAATCAAGTTCTATGCTTTAAACTAATTTCTTTTGAGAATTTAGCATGCTAGCATGAGTTAGTTTTAAGCCTTGTGTTTTGCTTTCAGATCCAAATGAGCATGACGAGTTTCATTGTGAAACATGGTGACGGCATGAGAAGTTGTTTGTTAATTGCAGCATGTTGAGACTACCTTTGATTGGATTAACATCTTTTAGTTTGTTTGGAAGCATGTTTGGATTGGATAACTTGGTTTGCTCTGAATGTCTGTTGAGTTGTGGTTGAGTTGTGGATGCGAGGTCTGACTCGCTTTGGTTGTAGTAGTTCGGAGTACCGGAAGTGTTGTTGATGTTTGTAGTTGGGCAGTGTTGAATATAGAAGTGTTTTATCTTGTTTCCAGGTGATAAGAAAATTTAGGGTTTGCCATATGTATGTCGTTATGCTGCCGAATTTTCGGTAGCACTACAGTGATTGTGAGGCTAAGCTTAGTAATATCCCTCGATTACGTTGTGCTCGAGAGTTGTATGTATGAAGGGGACTAGACTTAGAATAGGGGCCTTAGTCATGATTCAGGACCTCATGTAGACTTAAAAGATCATTAAGTTTTAGGTTAAGCTAGGGTTATTTCCTTCCCCATCTCAGAACTGATGGAAACTAGTTTTCAGGCACGAGATCGTGCATTCCATCAGTTGTCTGGTAGAGTCCATTGTTCAGGCACGGGACTGTGCGCTCTATCGGACTCAGGACAGTGTCGAGCTAGGCACGGGATCATGCGCCAGATGGCACTCAGGCATTCTTCATGCCTAGATTGCTCCAACGTATTTTAAGTTCATGATTTAGGGGTGTTGTGTTGGGATAGGTGTAGTTCTGCTAGAGGTTGCTAGCTAGTCCCTAGTTTACTCGCCTTACCCGACTAACCCACACAACACTCTAGTTGGCAGAGGTTGGGGATACTAGCCACCCTAGGGAGAACATTACATGAACCCGATTATGGCCCTAGGGTTAGAAACCCGAATTTATGTTTCAAGTTAGGTCCCTATGATGTTAAGACCCAAAAGCTAATTTTCATGTTACTAGATCTCATGTCATCAGATTCAGCTCTTAAGTGGGCTACTTACTGAGTATATTCTTATATACTCTCACCCATGCTACGTGACTTTCGTTTCAGGTGGTACTTGAGGATAAGTAGTGTTTGGCGAGGGCTGTGATTTGGTTGGCTATAGGATTGCAGCTGCAGTTTATGTCTCCTTTTCTTTATTTATTTTCAGTCTCCTTTGTCATAGGATCGAACTCTTGTTTTAGATGCGATGTTTTAAAACTATGAGTTTTCTGGAGTTATGTTTCTGATATTCTATTTTAGGATTTATGAATATAACTAATGTTTTGGGCCCTTTTAGTAAATGAAAGTTATTCTTCTTCTGCTTTGTGTTTTTGGAAAAAAAAAATCTATGTCCTATGATTTAGTAGCGACCTTCAGCATGATTTTAGCTTCCTTCTAGTCGAGTCGTTACAGTCGGATTGGTTATTTCTTGAATTAATTAGGTACGACGAATCATTGTTTACTCTAAATATAGAATTCTTGAACTATTTTATTGCCTGATTAGCTTCTGGGTTGTTCAGATAATCCACCGACTTAACATGTGTTTAACCAACTAAGTTATCTTATACTCCACGAACAATTTAATTGGTTAATTATTTTAATAATGCCCACCACCTCTTATGCTTAGATCGATAAATCCTCAATCTAAATCTAATTAATTAAATTAGTAGTTCGATAAATCCTCAAAACTACTAATCAATTAACCGCATTATCATACAAGACCCAAAATTGTCTAATTAAACTAGGAATTGTAATTCTCTTATCGAATTAAATCAATTTCTCCTATGCTCTTAGGTCTATCGGAAGTCTACGTTAGGCTACCGTCGAACTAGCGATGGATCCGCCTCAACCAGTGGCTATCTAGTTACAACAAATAAATTAAATTTGCAACCAATTTAAGGGACGTCAATTCTTAAACTAACATGAAAACATAATTGTGTAAACAAGAGACATAGAATGCAATAAAATTCATCCAAGACAGAATTGAAAACTAGCAAACTCATCTAAATACCTAATCATTCAAGAAATAGGTCCAATCCAACAATCGAAGGGGTTTAGCCCCTTATGCTACTGAAGAAGTTAATATCAAACATGCAGAAGCAATTTTGGATCTTAGGCACACAATTTCATCAAGTTGATCCAAGAAGACATGTTGTTCATATGAGGAAAAACAGAACAAAGATGCACCTACCTCTTGTAGCTCCCAATTCGTGTAATCCGAGGCTTATAACTTCACACCAATGGATCTTTGACAACCACTTGGATCTTCTCTACTATCCTCAAGCATTGGAATGGATTGTGGGATCCTTAATTGATAGGAATTAGAAAGGAAAGCTTGAAGTTCAAGCTTCAAACATGGGTTTGAGTGATGTGAGAGTTTGGCAAAATTTCAGCAGCATTTTATTTCATACCAACGTGATTTTCTTCAGCTTTCAAGCATGTATATATAGAGGAAAACATGCTTAATGCATACAGCCAAAAATGACACCAAATAGGAGATTAATTAGGTGTCTTAAGAAGGGCTCAAGCTAATAGCTTAGTCAAAACCCACCACCTCCAAAAATTAGGCATTTTTTAATTTCCTAAATTCAAAATTTCTAATTTTTGTTTTTAATTTAAATAATTTGAAAAATCCCACTTTCTAATTTTTATTTTTATTTTTATTTTAATTTAAATAAAATCTTATTTAATTAAATTAATAAAAAAATTAATTAATTTAATATCTTATATTAAATTAATATTATTTGCTCAATCCCAGCTTTTCTCCAAACGAAATTTCTCGAACATGAATTCTTATTCACGTGTTTAATATTTAAATCATATTTAAATACAACCAACTTTCATTTTAAGTTTAATTCGAAATTAAACCAATATGTCGTTAAATATCGTATGTAACCGACTTTTGTATCCTATTTCGAATTTGAACGTTTCAAATATTAACCTATCATATTGTTCCAAGTTTTATTCCTATTGAGTTAGTAGAGGGACCTAATGGACCTACAGATCATGAGCTCCAACGATACGAGTATAACCGGTTAAACTCATTAACCTAGTCATTCAACGTTCGTTAGCTTCCGGGACACTCCACTATAGCCTGTAGCTGCACTCCCCTCACTGTAGATATATTTCTTGTCCACTTGAAATAACCATGATTAGTCAGTCGACCCTTCACTGGTTGTTCGTAACTAAAGTTGGGTCAAACGTCCGTTTTACCCCTATAGTTACATCTTGTTCCTTAAGTTCCACTGATCCTCTAATGAACAATTGGTTTGTGATACAATCACTAAACCAAGTCCCTCTCAAGGTTATGAGAAGGTTGGGCCCCTTGTCCAAGACTCGGAGTCAGTACTTAAGGGAACAACCTTCTTACTAACCCTAAAACGGGTAGTAGTGAATTCTGTCTTGCAAAGCTATATCCCCAGCTATCTATTCAGTCTCATCCCCAAAATGGTAGGCTTATTGAGTCAGCGATGATTGGCCACTCTCACCCATGCAAATCAAAGGACAATCCTAAATAAACAGGAGTTCATAGTTAGCTCAAGATTAAGATCGAGTTACCTAGGTCATCGTATGAGATATTCAGTTTCAACAGTAAACGGTGTTGTAAAATGAAAGTGACTTATTTCCTGGCCTGATCTCTATGCAAACTCATTGCATAGGACGCCCTCACTCACATGTCTGATACATGAACGATTAGGATCACATCATTTTTCTTTAGAAAACAATGTGAGTCGCGCCAATAGTGTCCCCAGGATTAAGGTACCGGCCTTATCCATATACTATAGATCATTTAGGCTATTTACTTGAACTCGATCCATACTTATGTCATACACAAACGTCAAGTATACATAATATAGCCAGTGGTTCTTAGTTTATTGGATTTGTGGTTATATTTAGGCAAAACAAATATATTTAGAAATAATACTTCAGTAAAGCAAGTCCAGTGTTACATTTACTATCTACGAGTTTTAGGGCATAAAACCCAACAACTACAAGTTAAATCAATAAACAACAAAGATTCATGGTAAAAATAAAAAGAAACCTGGACAAAACTAGATTCTGAACTGAAAGGGACAAAAAGTTACAGAGAAAATTCGTCTAAAACAGTTGAGAATATGACCTAGCAGCTAAAAAGACGAAAAGAAACGTTTTTATAATTATCGCCAGCGTCGAGACGCTGACATTGGTCGTTCTGTCTGTGGGATGAAATCGGGGTAGTGTCTCAATGCTGCCATTATAGTGTCGAGACGTTTGCTCTCGGGTTTGCCCAATTTGCTCAATTACTTGTTCGATCCTTTTGGCTCCAATGACGAGGTCCACGCGCTCCGGTCAAGACCTTTAGCTCCACGTCATCTCAGGGACTCCAAAATACCTCGAAAACATACTAAAACTCCCGAGCTAGCGCCAAATTGACATAATGTCCTAATTGTCCTTTTGTGCTCGACTTCTTGTAAAACAAACAATAAAACCATAAAATGCAAACTAACAAGATTAAATTAAAGGTAATAAAATAGCACATTTTTGGTGCTATCAAATACCCCCAACTTGAATCTTGCTAGTCCTCGAGAAAGGCTAACAGACAAGACATGGATGCAAATAGATATATTTTCATGACTTGAAGAATCAATAAGATTGCAATCAAGAGACATGCACGTGAGACCCAACTGAGAGACAAATCAAAATTTTTCACAGAACATCTTGCACTAGAGACTTCTAACTCACCTAGAACAGACTCTACTAACCCGGGATTGGCTTCTCAAGCTCTCATTCTATCTTCCCCCTACACTGCCAATAAGGACTCACTAAAGAGAGAAAATGGAACAAATTAGACTGCTACTTTCTACCCAGGTGATAAGTGCCAAAAATATACCTATTTTGCCCTTATATTTAGCTCATTTTCTTGTGAAACTTGTATGTTTTAGATCCAAAACACTATTCCCGAGCTTAAAAAGTGTTAAAGTTGATGAGTTAGGATTTTGAGAGTCACATGTATCAAATTACACATATTTGTGCTTAAAAGAACTCATTTTGGTGTGAATTTGACTTAGTTTTGGTGTTTTGCAGAAAACATAAGAAAATAGGAAAATCTCCAGTAATGCGACTGCATTTCTACCAAGGCCAAAGGGAAATGCGACTGCATTTCTGGGCATATGCAGATAGTTCTGAGTCCGTCGCAGATCATTTTGAACGAGCATTTTGCGCACCCTAACCGGCTATTTTGACTTCGAAACTGATTGGCCCACCTGGAAGCACCATTTTCGTGACTCCTCAACCACTCCCCACACTATAAAAGGTCGTGATTCGAAGGCAAATTCAATCAGAACTCAATGGGAAGAAGAGAGTAGTGGCAGAACCCTAGTAGACGCCCATGAGTAGGGATGTCTGAGGTCCTTGCTAGAAGACGAAATTCTAACCTTAGTTAGACATCAAACCTTAGTGTTTGTAGAGATTTCACCCTATTTCCACCTTGTAAAAGGAGAGTAGAGTGTCGTGAGAACTCTAGAAGGATTGGATAAAGTGAAAAAAACCCTAGTTTTAGGTACTGCACTTTAATTTTCCAGCACGTGTTCCTTTTCATTGTTCTGTACTTTTTATTCATTATTTCAATGAAAAGTCATTTGTTTGCATCATATTCCATCATGCGTAGCTAAATTCCATTGAGATGTTTGGTATAGTGAATTCCCTTATGGTTTAAATGGCTTGAAAGTTGCTTATTTGCCTAAGTTCTATTTATTGCATGTCATCCTTTATTGATTATCACTCTAATCTTGCTGAGTTTAACTTGATCACTTAGACTTTGCAAGCTATGTGAGTTTTATATTGAAAAGGTCAAACAATATCGGTTTTCATAAAGGTAATATAGGAGAAAGGGCTCAAGAGAGTGTATTCGGTGTTATAGGGGATGGTCGCTTATAACAACTATAGGGTTATAGGTCTCATGCATGATTAATCTATGTCGGAGCCGAGTCACAGAAATGTGCATAACGGTACTCGCTAAGTCTTCTAACGATTCTTGGCAGCAAGGCCAAATAGGAGTTAAACCTGACCCAATGCATATGTAGACTTAAGATGAATAAGCCATTATTAGAGTTATTTGCCTTAGGGTTGAAGCTTTACTAGACACCTCGCTTTTATTATTGTTGTTATTTCTTTTACTTGTTTACTTATTTATTTTCCAAAACCCAACATCAATTATTTTCTTTGGTTACCTCTTTAAGCAATTTAAGAGCAGTTTCTTCTTCAAATCTATGTTCAAACTTAGTCTCTGTGGGATCGATACCTTTGGAATATTTTCAGAGTTTTTATTACTACATGCGATAGTGTATACTTGCACTTGGTTGGCTGAATCCATCTTTAATTTCTATTTTCAATATTTTCCAATATCCATCTTCAGTCACAAATCTCATCACTAGGCGCCTAAAATTAAGGAGCTCCTCACTTTTGCATTCTTTTAAGGGCGGGGCACTAGCTTTCACACTACAATGCAGGGACCCATAACCTGAGTTTAACCCTTGGTTGGCCTAACTGAACACACTGCAGGTAGCTCTTTTTACCCCTTATCACTCATGGTTATTGCAAGCATGCTTTTTCTAATGAAAATAAAAAAATAAAACAAGAAAGATGAGCATAATATATATATTTCCTTTTCTTTAAGCTCTAGCTCACTCACTCATTTTTTTTCCTACTAATTTTCTTTTAACAGGCACATTTTCTTTTCTTTTCCCTAGGCAAGGTTCACATGCTAATTTGCAAAAAACTTTCTATTCTTTGAACTCATCCCTACACCTATTGGGGTGACAACGGAAATATAAGCCTAATAAACCTCTCCTAAGCATTCAACTCCTATTCTAAAGCAAGAAAGAAACTCAACCAATGCAATATATTTCACATAAAATTTTTAAAAAGGCTTCCTTTTGGGGCACTCACGATTACAACTCATCAAAGGCAAACTGATTGATGCATAAGCTAATCCTAGGAAATCATTGTCATGACAAAAAAATCTAAAAGCATCCATTCATTCAAGTCAATCAATAAAAGCATACAATTGGCCCGACACTCAGGTGTTCAAGGCCCAACAGGAAGAAAGCAATAAGCAAAGCGCACCCCACCCCCAACCTAATTCTTACATTGTCCTCAATGTAATACTAGACATGAATATCAAATGGCAATAATAAATAGGAAATGGAGAAAAGAAACTCCCCTGAACTGAAGCTCAAGGTTGGATGACGTTTGAGTCTGTCTTTTCAATCCACTAACCTAAGAATTCAAAAACAACAAACTAAATAAGAACAACCACTAAACAAAAACAAGACTAAAGAAAGAAAGGAAAAACAGAAAGCAGTAAAAATTTTATCTGGGCTAGCTCCCAGAAATGCAATTTTTAACGTCGCTTGCCCGACGAGATTCTCCTTCCTTTTCTTTTTCAGGGTGGTCTCTCTCCTCGAGACCATACAACATTATTTTTCAAAATTTTCCTTCTCACTCCTTACCTGAGGACTTAACCTTACCTTGATACCAAGTCTTTAGAAACTCGGTATAAGATGGGATCTGTGCCACCGCCTCGAGAAGGGGGATTGATAGACGACTTGTCTATTGGGGTTGGTGCCCTAAAACTCGTAGATAGTGAATGAAATAAATAGTAATATACTTGACCTATAAAGTCATTATCAAGGTTTTGTTCACTTAAGTTATTATATAAGTGAATTGCACGTTTAATAACCCAAATCCAATAAACTGAGATCCTTGGCTATATAATATGAACACTTGAACTTTATGTAGTGACATAAAAGTGGATCAAGTTCAAGTAATAGCCTAAACGGTCTATAGTATAGGGATAAGGCTGGGTACCTGATAACACTATGTGATGCGGCCCACTTTGTATATAGTGCAAACGATATGATCCTGAATCGTTCATGTAGAGACATGCGAGTGGGGTCGTCCTATGCAAATGAGTTTGCATAAGACCAGGACCGAGAAATAAGTCACTCTTGCTTTATAACGTCCTTTACTGACAAGACTGACTATTTCATACGATGACCTAGGTAACTCGATCTTAATCCTGAGCTAATTATGAACTCCTGTTTATTTGGGATTATCCTTTGATTTGCATGGTTGAGAGTGACTCATCATCGCCGACTCAATAAGCCTACCATTTTGGGGATAAGACCGGGTAGATAGCTAGGGACATAGTCCTGGAAGATGGAATTCCCTCCTGCCCAATTAGGGATAGTATAGAGGTTTTTCCCTTAAGTTCTGACTGATAAGTGCCAAAAATATACCTATTTTACCCCTTATTCTCAGCTTATTTCTTGTGAAACTTGTATGTTTTATGTCAAAATTACTATTCCCGAGCCTAAAAAGTGTAAAAGTTGGTAAGTTAGGTCTTTGAGAGTCATGTGTGTCAAATTATACATATTTGTGCTTAAAAGAACTCATTTTGGTGTGAATTTGACTTAGTTTTGGTGTTTTGCAGAAAACAGAGGAAAACAGTGAAATGTTATTGAAATGCCACCGCATTTCTGCCAAGGCAAAATGAAATGCCACCGCATTTCTAGGCAAAAACAGAAAAATCCAAGTCTGTCGCGGGTCGTTTTAAACGAGTTTTCATGCAACTAACCGACTGTTTTGACTCCGGAACTGACTGAGCTACCTGCTAGCATGAATTTCGTGATTCCCCAACCACTTTTCACTCTATGAAAGGCTGGAAGTCGAGAGGAAACACAAACAGAACTCACTGGGAAGAATAGGGTGGTGACAGAACCCGAGTAGACGCCCATGAGTAGGGATGCCTGTGGTCCTTCTTAGATGACTGAATTCTAACCTTTAGTTAGACATCAAACCTGAGTGTTTGTAGAGATTTTCACCCTATTCCCACTTGTACAGGAGAGTAGAGTGTCGAGCAAACTCTAGAAGGATTGGATAAAAGAAAAAACCCTAGTTTTAGCTACTGCACCTTATTTCCAGCAATTGTTCTTTTCATTATTTCTATATTCTTACATTCATTATGTCAAGGAAAAGCTATTCTTTTGCATCTTATTCCATCATGCGTAGCTAAATCCCATTAAAGGGTTCAATATAGTGAATTCCCTTATGGCTAACTTAGCTTGAAAATGTTTATTTGCTTAAGTTCTATTCATTGCATGTCACTTTTTATTGAATATCATTGTGAATCTTGCGGAGTTTGAACTGATCACTTAAACTTTGCATGCTATGTGAGTTTGATCTCAAAAGGGATGAACAATATCGGTTTTCATAAAGGTGATATAGGAGAAATGGCTCAAACGAGTGTATTCGGTGTTATAGGGCGAGGCTGCCTAAGGCACCCTATAACAACTATAGGGTTATAGATTGCATGCATGAATTATCTATGTCGGAGTCAAGTCACAGACATGTGCATAACGGTACTCACTTAGCCTTCTAACGGTTTTTGGGAGCAAGGCCAAATAGAAGTTAAATCTAACCCAATGCATGAATAGACTTTGGTTTAATAAGCAATGATTAGATTTATTTTACCTTAGGGTTGAAACTATATTGAGCACCTCGCTTATTTATCATTGTTTTCTTTACTTGTTTATTTTATTTATTTTTCAAAAATCATCATCAACTATTTCTTTGGTTACCTTATCCAAGCAATCTTTGAACAGTTTCTTCTTCAAATATGTGTTTCCAATTTAATCCTCGTGGGATCGATACCTTTGTAATACTTCTAAGGTTTTTATTACTGCATGTGATAGTGTATACTTGCACTAGGTTGGCTGAATTTATCTTAATTATTATTTACCATCTTTTCTTACATCCACATTTCAGCCCGACATCGCATCACTGACTTCGGAACTTGAACAAATGGATCTCACCCTCTCATTGGCCAGAGAGGTATTAGGTTTAGTGGTTGGACCACAAACCAATTGTTCATTAGGGACTCAATGGGGACTTAAGGAACTACATGTAACTTCAGGGGTAAAATGGACTTTTGACCTAGTTGTAGTTACGAACAACATGTGAAAGGTCGACTTACTAATCATGGTTATATCGGGTGGACAGAAATATATCTACAGTGAGGGGAGTGCAGCTACGGGCTATAGTGGAGTGTCCCGTTAGTTTAACGAATGTTGATTAACTAGGTTAAAAGAGTTTAGCTGGTTAATCTCGGATCGTTGGAGCCCATGATATGTAGGTTTATTAGGTCCCCCTACTAGCTCATATGGAATAAACCTTAGAACAATGTGATGAAAGAATTTGAAATGTTCAAATTCAATTTAGGGAATTAACGTTCATTATATACAATGTTATTGACGTAATAGTTTAATTATGGATTAAAACTATAATTAGAGAGAGTCGGAAATATTTAAATATTATAACGTGAATAGGGATTCACGTTCAAAGCCGAGTTTTAGAAACATCGGGATTGGTGTATAAAGTTTAATATTTGATATTAAACTAATATAATTAATTATTTGAATTAGTTTTAATGTAAAATTAATTAAAGGAAATGATTTTAGGAAATTAGAAAATTGGCTTTAATTTTAATTTTGATTAAAATAAGACCAAAAGGTAAAATCCCTCATTTAGCCACCTATCTCATGACTCATGTGTGGCCTCTTGGATTTGTCTTCTTCTTAGGGAATTTTGAGGTTTTGATTCTTCATTTATAAGGCTGAGAAGAGACTAAGTAATAGGTTGGCAAGTCAGTGCTTTTGGCTGAAGAATGGTTCATCAAAAGGATTGAAATTCTCTCTCAAAATAAAACATCTTTTCTCTCACACATAGCTTGATAACTCAAGCTTCTTTCTTCCCAAATTCATCACACAAATGGTCCCACAACCCATTCTAAGGCCTGAGGATATCGGGGAAGATCACGATGGTTGTCCACGATGTGTTCGTGATGGAAATCAGCCCATGGATTGCTTGACTTCGAGCTCCAAAAGTAAGTTTCATCCTCCTCTGTTTTTTCGGTTGAAAAAACCATGCTTTTCATTTGGGAAATTAACGAAATTGAGTGGCTCTCGATCCAAATCGCTTCCGCTAGTCTCTCGTACACTCTTTCAATTGGTATCAAAGTAGATTTGAGCACTCAATTCTCGTTAATTTTATCATGGTAGGTAGTTTTATTCATGTGATGAATGTTTGGGGCTAAAGTGGATTTAATTTTGGTTTGGCATCAATTTTCCTTCATTCTATGAAATAATTTGTAATTGCCTACATGTTTATGGGCATTAATGAGTTCATATGGAGTCTGTAAAATTTGAGAGTTATTAGAGTCCATTTAGGCCGTCAATTTGGTGAAATTTGAGGGGTGTTCCACGCTAGCCGGTACTTGAGTTAGGTTAACCTGAGTTTTATGAGCATGCGTGAGCGATGTAAGGTTAAATAGTTTATCACCTAGACATCCTAAGTATAATTGTTATGCACACCTAGACGTAGGTTGTTTCTAAATGGTGCTTTATATATAACTTGAATACTTGATTGTTATACGCTTCCGTTACCATTAGAAACATGTTATAGGGTCAATTCATTAAAATTTGTAAATAGTTATAAAAGTTAATGAATAGAAACCGTCAACCTATAACAAAGAGTTGCATGCTAACATAGGATCTTAGGAAAAATGAATTATTTTTAAATGGTTTAAAATTTAATAGACCTAAGATCGCTTTTCTAAAAGGATTAGAATAGATGTCCTACTTAGTATTTTAATAGATTTAAAATATGATTTAGTAGGATGTAAGACTTTGGTTATAAGGGAACTCTCCCGGTAATCCGGTACCTGAGTTGAATTAATCGTGGTCTTATTAGCATGCAATGTCACTAGGAAATTAAAAGAGTTTAATTCGCCTAGAGTAAAGACCTTATTTTAAGAGTTATATAAAGCAGAGACTTAGATAGATTCATTTAGTCGAAATTTACCTAAGTAAAACACCCTAAAATACCAATAGGACACTCCAGTCTGAGGAAAAGTATAAAAACGAGATGCTCAAATCAAGTTTTTACTCTCACGTCCCCCTGTGTTCACACCGTGAGATCCATGCTCGGCTTTATGTCGCCCTGGGCGCGACCTCCCTTTGGAGAGTGTTTGTATGGGTCAATACCAACGGCACTACACTCTTTCATTGTCGAGGATCGTATCAAATAAATTTATAATTCCACAACACTACAACTATTTTTGTAGAAATAGTGGTCGGGGTCGAACGCATGGAGCAATCGAATTAATTAAACTAACTTAAGATTTTTCAATTAGTAACCGGGGGGGTTTGGCATGCAAGAAAATTTGAGGATGAAAAATAAAAATGATAGAAATTAAATTATAGAATTTGAAATAACTAGAAAATAGAAGAATGGACTGGCTAATCTTACCTCGGGATCGCGTAATTGGTTATCTGAATTCAGTTTGGCCATTCCAAATCATAGACTCTTATTTATGAAATTATTGGTTAATTATCTAACTGCCCACTGGAAAAGCCAGTGGGATGAATGGTCCCAATTATTTCTAACCCGACCAAAGCATCGAGGCCAAAAACTAATTAAAAATTTAACTAATGACGTCTCACTAATTAGATTTTAATCGCATTAAGAACAATGGATTGTTAGATAGAATGCATAAACTAGGAAAAGCCTAAATTCATACGATTCTAAGCCTTAACTCCTAAATCTATCATGCAATTTTGACCAATTGGGATAAAACGCCTTTTAATCAAGATTAACAATAGATTTATTCACTACCAATTCTAGCAAAGCAATTGATTCAAACACAATAGGTTGTCAATCCAAAGATTCAAGCCAATTGTAATATAAACTGGAATTAAGAACACAATTAAACTATAATTCTATGAAATATGAAATTCAAGGTCTCAAAGGAATGCCAAACTTACATTCGAAGTCCCCAACTATGACGATCTACACTTAGTCGGACATTGCAACGCTCCAACTAAGCGACAGGGCTCGATTAGCCATTCTTATAGCTAAAAACTAATCTAATCTAATGCAAATACACTGGAAATTGAAAAAATACAGATAGAACCAATGAGCTGCAGTGGAAATCAGAGGAAAAACGAACATGAAAAACCTAAAACGCAAAAAGGTGACTTTTATATCATCGCAACAGCGTCGAGATGCTAGGCACAGCGTCTCGACACTGACGGTCTTTGGGCACGCCTCTAGTTTCTGTAGTGCCGAGACGCTATAATTGCAGCATCGAGACACTAGCTCTCGGGAAAATGAATGAATTTTTGTCCCTGTTGACTTTTGGTTGACTTTCGCTTCTTTGGCAAATTTTGGCTTACTTTTAATTACCAAAATGCCCTTCTTGATCCCGAGAACACCAAAATAACCTATACATCAATAAGACTCAAAATTAATATATTTTCAAATAATAGCATTAGGATAAGCAAGATTTACGGAAATAATTAGCACTAATTTGGTGCTATCAGGGATGTTCACCTGAAACTTCCTAAACACTTCTAATTCATCCTGATCATCAAAAGAGACAGGATTAGCATTAAGTTCGAAGGAAGTGGGAAAAGTACTTACCTCATCATTTTTGTTAATAGAAAAATTTTTTGTCAAAAGAAGGGGAAAAGAAGGATCCTGGTGGAGAAATAGGTTGGGCTACTTCACTCCATAAGGCACTGACGTTCACCTTAGGATTGACCTCCGGCTATGCAAGGAGTTTTCCTAAGCTTCTGTTTTCCAACTTTCTGATATGTGTGGCCATTTGAGTCATCCGACTCCCTAGGTTTTGAATTTCGTTCCCGATTTCCTTCTTAAACTGCAAAGAACTGTCAACAAGCTCCTTAACAATCTCATCTACAGACTTACCTGAAGAGGAACTTGTGGCTTGATTCTGCTTGAACACTTGGGGCTTTTGATTCCCATAACTGAAATTTGGGTGGTCGCGCCACCTTGGATTGTAGGTGTTCTCGTATGAATTGTAAGGCCTTTGGTTCCCATTGTTCCCAACGTAGCCTCCAATGGCATTGACTTCGTTGCTCTCCTAGAGTTGGGGACATTCATCAATAGTGTGAGAGGTCATCGAACACAACCCACAAGCCTTCACCTGTGTTTTACCTGCACACATAAAACAAACAAGCTTAGCTAAATCAGAAAGTTCACAGTGCATCTCACTTACCTCACTTTTTGAAGCAACCTGAACAGGTGTTGCAGGCTCTCTTGTGTCGAACTGTTGGGAGTTTTCTACCATGCTCGAAATGAGTGCTTGGGTCTCAACTGCCATCTTATTCACCAGTGCACCACCACTAGCAGCGTCAATCATACTCTTGTCCATAAGGAGAAGTCCCTCTAAAAGTATTGGATCAGGAGCTGATCCGAGATCTGATGGTGTGGGAAACTAGCGCATAGTCGCTTGAACCTCTCCTAGTACTTGTACAAGGTCTCCCTGGAGATCTGGGTGATGTCGTAGATCTTCTTCCTCAGATTCGCTGCTAGGCTCGTAGGAAAGAACTTTTCTAGGAAAAGCCTTTTCATATCGTTCCAGGTAGTCATCGAGCCTGATGGAAGGTAATATAGCCAGTCTTTGGCTTGATCTTTTAGAGAGAATGGAAACGCCCTCAGGTTGATTGCCTCCTCTATAACCCCGTGTGGTCTCATACCGGAGCACACGATGTGGAACTTCTTCAGATGCTTATGTGGATCATCTCCTGCACTACCATGAAAGATAGGAAGTAAGTGGATCAAACAAGATTTAAGTTCGAAGGTACCTGCCATTTCAAGGTAGGTGATGCAGAGGGGCTGCTAGTTTGAATCAGGCAATGCCATCTATCTGAACGTCTGTTCTCCCATCTCAGGAAAATGAATGGGCTCTTTACTCTCGTTCTCTCTGCTCCTGGCTCGCCTCCTCAGACATCGCTCTTCCCGTGTGATCTCAAAATTGTATCTTAAATTCTTATTCTGCACGAAACGAGTGATCATAAAAAAGAAAAAACATAGGAGAAAAATGCAAAAACCCAAAAATTAAAAAGAAAACAAACACATTTTTCTGGCAACGACACTAATTGGGTGGGACGAGTTTGTCGAATCCTCGTAACCAAATAAATTTATAAACTCTGGCTCTATACTACCTTGCAGTAGGTAGTGGTCGGGTCGTCCACAGGGAAAGGGTGATCTTAATTAGTTTTTGGATTTTCGCTAAACAGGAGGGTTGCAACGAAAAAGGGGGGTGGTCTGTCACTAACCGAATTAAAATAAAAATAGCAAGGAAAGGTAAAAATTCCGAAAAAAGTAAATAGCATGCAAAGAAATCAAGCAGAGGTAAAAATTGAGGGAAACCAATTAAAAGACGGGACTGTCGAATTGGTTATTTCTTGAATTAATTAGGTACGACGAATCATTGTTTGCTCTAAATATAGAATTCTTGAACTATCTTATTGCTCGGATTGCTTCATGGTTGTTCATATAATCCACCTACTTAACCTGTGTTTAACCAACTAAGCTACCCGATATTCCACGAACAATTTAATTGGTTAATTATTTTAATTACGCCCACCACCTCTCATGCTTAGATCGATAAATCCTTAATCTAAATCTAATTAATTAAATTAGGAGTTCGATAAATCCTCAAAACTACTAATCAATTAACTGCATTATCATACAAGACCCAAAATTGTCTAATTAAACTAGGAATTGTAATTCTCTAATCGAATTAAATCAATTTTTCCTATGCTCTGAGGCCTATCGAAAGTCGCTACGTTAGGCTACCATCAAACTAGCGATGGATCCGCCTCAACCTAGTGGCTATCTAGTTACAACAAATAAATTAAATTTGCAACCAATTTAAGGGACGTCAATTCTTAAACTAACATGCAAACATAAAATTCATTCAAGACAAAATTGAAAACTAGCAAACTCATCTAAATACCTAATCATTCCAGAAATAGGTCCAATCCAACAATCTAAGGGGTTTAGCCACTCATGCTACAAGGTAAATCAATAAAACAACATAGATTCATTCGCGAGGGATTGTCCTTAGATCTGTATGGTGTTACATCATTCAATTATAGGTTAAAGTAAATATATGATATTTAATTTGGTAATTAATTATCGGTGAATTAATTAATTACTAAAAGGTATGGGTGAGAGTGGTCAGTTACGCCGACTCAATAAATCTACCATTTCAGGGGCAAGATCAAGTGAGGGCTGGGAACATAACATTACAAGATGGAATTCACTCATTCTCCTATTAGGGTAAGTAGATGAGTGTTCCCTTAAGGGTTGATTTCGGGTCTTGAACAAAGGCGTGTCCTCCTCTCCTGGCCCAAGAGGAACTTCTGTTTATTGGTTGGACCATAAGTAGGTTGTTCATTAGAGGAATCAGTGATACTTAAGGATCCAGAGGTAACCCATGGGGTAAAACGGTAATTTGACCCAACTGACATTACGAACACTCGTGAAGGATTGAATTTCCGATATTGGCCGATATCCGTGGACACAAAAATATTCTACAGTGAGAAGAGTGCAGTTGTGGGTCTTTAGTGGAGTGGCCCACAGTTAATGAATGTTGATTAACTTGGTTAAATAGTTTAGTCAATTAATCTCGTATCGCTTCTGATCTGTAGGTCTATTAGGTCCCCCTGCTAACTCGTAAAGGGTTCTGAGGTTAAACAGTCTTGAATAGAATTTGAAGCATTGAAGTAGACTTACTTGTTGAAATTTCATTCCCTTTCAAGGCGTTTGGTTCTTCAGGAATCCAAAGGATAGCAATGGTGCTTTTTGTGGTGGTGTCTTGGATTCACATATTCGGGTTGTTGTATACGTGAACTTGATCGTTGGGAGCATCGTGCTGTGAAAATTCGTCTTCACAAGTAAGTCTCCCAAATTCTAAATTGTTTAGAATGAATTGCATGTTTAATCTGTAAAATATTATAGAATAGGTTTTGTAATTGGTTGCCAATATACCGGTGTTTTCTTAGAAACCCAATTTAGAACGATATGATCTTATACACGCTTCCGCTGCAAGGATTTTCATTCCTTCAAATACAACATTCAACAATTAATCAAACAAAACCCAAAGGGCTACATCAATCCCTAAGATACAAGGCTAGCTACTCATGCTCTCAACGTTACAATCTAAGCTTGCAATAGAATCCATAAAAACAACAAAAGATAAGAGAAAGAAAGGAATAAAACTCGAGTCTCGTAGATGTCGCATGTCCCCGTCATGATCTCCATGAGCTCTTGCCTTGAATCCCGCTCTCCGTTCTTCCTCTAGCTCCCGTAAGAGGTCCTTAGTCGAGATTAGGATTGAAAAATCACCAATTGAACTCCCCTTGGGTGTAGCAAATCGCTAAGTGTTTATAGAAAATGCAAGATATCGTCACGACATTAGGGACAGCGTCTCGATGTTGTCCTGTTGTCGCCATCCTGTTGTCGCCCTATTTATAAATGGAAAATTGCACAGCGTCTCGATGTTGTGCCCTTGGATCTTCAGGCTAGATGACTGGCTGCAGCAGCGTCGAGACGCCACAAGGGAGCGTCTCGACGCTCTACTCTCGAGTCTTCAAGCTACTACAGCTCTCTTTTCTTTTCTACTTCATTTCCTTTGCCTCTTTTTGTGTCTTGAACACTCGAACAACTTCCAAGAACTTTAATTCCATCTAAAATATGATTACTATAAAACAAACATAAAAGATAGTGAAAATGGCAAATAATTCTCAAAGACAAACGAATAAAGACCAGAGAAAATAGCTCAATACGTGAGTTATCACAAAGCACATCCATTGAACATTCCAATGGTAGTTCGTTCACTCGATGTAAAGAAAGACATCTTCTGACATCGAGAAGATAATGAAGAGCTTTTTAGTCCAAAAGTACATATCTTAGTGCAATTGGTGCATTTATGTATGTTGCTAATAATACACGACCTAATATAACATTTTCAATAAATTTATTAGCTAGATATATAGTTATTCTCCAACAAAAAAACATTAAAATGGAGTTAAGCATATCCTCCGTTATCTTCGAGGGACAATTGATATGAGTTTATTTTATTCTAATAAACCAAACTTTGATCTAATTGGTTATGCATATGCAGGTTATTTATCTGACCCACATAAAGCTAAATCTCAAACAGGTTATTTACATATGGAGAAACTGTTATGTCATGGTGGTCTATGAAGCAGACAATAACAACTACTTCCTCAAACCGTGCTGAGATCTTGGCGATTCATGAGGTTAGTCGATAATGCGTATGGCTAAGATCAATGACTCAACACATTTATGAAACATGCGGATTGTCCTCTAACAAAAAGATTGTCCAACAACATTACATGAAGACAATACAACATGTATAACCCAAATCAAAGGAGGATACATTAAATGAGATAGAATGAAGCATATCTCACCAAAGCTCTTCTACACTCATGATCTTGAAGAAAATGGTGATATCACTGGTTAGCAAATTTCTTCAAAAGGCAACTTGACAGACTTATTTACGAAGGCATTACCTATTGCAACCTTTGAGAAGTTGGTGCACAATATTTGAATGCGACGACTCAGAGATCTCAAATGATGTTTTCATGAGGGGAGTAAATATACTGCACTTTTTTTCCCTTGACTATGGTTTTTCCCATTGGGTTTTCCTAGCAAGGTTTTTAATGAGACAACTATTAATGTATATGAATATTGTACTCTTTTTCCTTCAACAAGATTTTTCCCATTGGGTTTTTCCTAGTAAGGTTTTAACGAGGCATATAGTTTATATATAATGGATATCTAAGGGGGAGTGTTATAAATACACTGTATATAATGGATACGTTATAAATACACTGTATATATAGATATCCATTTTTAACCATTCAACTCTACCCTTTTAGGATTATCTCACATGATTATTCATCTCCTTAAGAATAGCTAAAAGACTATCCCCCTCCTATTTTAAGTAACAATCCATATTACATTAGTATAAATAGGAAGTTGTATGAAGTGTTGAACACACATTTGAATGAGAATCAATTTGCACTCTCTTTTCTCCCTACTTTACTCTCTACATTTCTTCTTTTAGTGTTATTGTTCTCCACGTTTTATAACAACTTTTGTTAACAAAATTGATAGTTTTTTAGGAAAGAATCTAATTGAAAACTTATATATTAAAGGTGAAATTAAGAATTAAAAAAAACATTTTGTTTTTTTTTTAATTCAATATGTGGAATAATAACTGTTATTTAGATGAAAACATGTCTCAATTTTAAGCTAACCCATGGATGTGACACTCGAGTACAAAAGGGATACATGTATGAACCAAAACCACATGTAAATAAGAGATCTTGAATTGATGACAATGACCAGTATAGGTGCACATTCCTTTCTCGATAGCTCAAAGTTGTGTGTTTGGCATAGAAAACTTCTAGTAATATTCTATGGACATGTGATTGAGATCAAATTTTAGGTGTCGAATCCAAATTCGAAATCGACTTCTATAACTCCTTTTATAACTTATAAGGCATTAATGCCTATATTCTGCAGAATGAATATGGATGAAATAACTTTCATTGGTAAGAAATCACCGCTGTGACTTTGCTCACAAGAAACGCGCCTCAGGTTTGAACTTCGAAGTCTGGGTTACGTTCATAATCTCGAGAAATCAATTTTTCGATAAAACACTTTGAGGAATTGGAAGATTTTGATCCACAATATGGACGGCCCCCCTGAAGGCGATATCTGTTCGATCTGCCATGGAAGATTCAACATCCCTTGTCAAGCAAATTGCTCGCACTGGTTCTGCGGTTAGCTCCCTTTCTTCAATTTCTTTTTCCCTTCTGGTATTCTATCCGTAACTGCGTCTCTCTTCAATGATGTTGTTCTTCTATTTCGTATTCGCATTTCATTTCTTTGCACTGTCGACTACGTTTCTTGGAATTTGAGAACTGGGGTTGGAGTTTTTTTTTTCCTCTTAGTTCATAATTGCGAATTGTTTTCTCTCTTTTAGCTACGTAGGTTTGCCGACGGATAAGTCAACGGACTGAAAATTTCTCTTTCCTGGTAACATGTCTTCGATCTTCAGCACTTCCACGACTGGTTAAATTAAACCAAAATCTGAAATAGAGGTTGGAATTCTTAGGACTTAGGAGATTCTTTGCTTCTAAAGACAGATTTATGTTTTGCACCAGTAATAGTTGAACAAGATGCTTCCAGTCGCAAAGAACTGCCTGAATGATTGAGGGTGGACCGTGGAGATAATCCCATCCCATCAAATTAAGAGAGAGTTATTTAGTTGATCGGATTATTTTTGTGGTCTTTGGAACTGCTTCTTTACTTGAATGATTTTTCGCTTTGGGAACTTTAAGATGTGATCATGTTTTATTTCTGTGATATGCGTGGCCAAATTTTTCATGTAAAGGTGCACTAAATTATGAGATATGCGTGAAATGTTTGAATGTTGGAAGAAAAAAGTGCTGTTTATACTGACCCAACCCCTATATTTCTGCATCATTAGTTGTCTTTAATATACCTTTTATGAGGTTTTGTTTGTAAAGGAATTAAAGGAAAAAAAAGGACCTATTCAATTCTACAAGTTTAAGTTTCTTTCATAATTTCTTTTAGAAAAGTGACTTCAGGATTAAATCAGAAGTGAAGTACTATGACGACATTTTTATATTTTGCCTCCTAAGATCATGCGTTTGTAATGTTATGATATATTGCCTAATTCTTCTTTAGAGAATTATGTTCCTTCTTTTTCTCTGTTCTTAACTTTTTCCATCTTGTTAACACAATGGATTGAATTACTTATTTTGAAAAAGATATCTTTCATTTACATTTATTGAGGGGGGAAGAGCCTTTATGTGAGTTTAGACTTGAACTCTTCTGGACTTTATTTACTAAGGCTCTGGTTTTCTTTTCTATACTAACATTATTGAGCTGTATCTGTAATAGTTGATTTCTTCACTCTTTCTCGTCTTCTTGGAAGCTCGCAACATTTTCTGCTTCCCTGTTTGCAGCAAGGTGTATAATGCTTGTCTGGGATCATGGATCACCACTACAACCGTGTAAATGCCCCTTATGTCGCCGACAGATCACTTTATTGGTTCCTTCTGAGGATTCAGCAACGCAGCGAAATGACCCTGAGGTTAATCGTGTTCTTAACTCTATAAGGACTTATAACCGTCATTTTGGTGGCAATTCAACTGGTTTAAATCAGGTAGTTCTCTTCTTTACATAATTGCTGTAATGAAAATGCAAGTAGGAGTTATTGTTGAATTTTCTTTGGTATGTGGAAAATGATTTCCCATGTAAATTAACCATAGAGAGTGACATAGATGAATTGCAAGGGCAGGAAGATTTATTCTGTGTCCAGTGAGAACAATTAGGACCAAGAAATTGATAGGGAAGTGAGCCAAAAGGCCATGTTATCATTTGGTTTGAGATTTCTTTTCCTTTTGTGAGTGGGGTGGGTATCTGAGTGCTTATAGCAACACACATTTTAGAGTTCTAATTCTAATAACTTAAGGCAAGCAGAAGAAATTGCAATCTTTTGAATTTCAAATTCTAATAATTCAAATAAAATAACAACCTTTATTTTGATGGAATTAAGTATGTTTGTATTCCAATAATCAAATGGTAACATACATAGCCCTCTATATAGGAGAAAGGCTCGATACAAGAAAGGAAAGAAGAATAAGAATAAGAATAAGAATAAAACCATTAATGAATACACCTAATTAAATTTTTATAGCTAATGTAAACCAACACTCTCCCTCAAGCTAGTTTAAGTCTATCTTCCATTACCATTTTGTCAATCATTCTACCAAATTGTACTTTTGCTAGTCTTTTAGTCAACACATCAACCATTTGCTTTGAATTGTATTTGGGAGATTTGGAATACATATCACACCGATATCAATTTTCTCTTCTATGAAGTGTTTGTCACCTTGATATGCTTTGTCCTTTCATGTTAAATTGGATTATGGGCTATACAGATGACAATTTGTTGCCACAATAAACTTAAACTTGTATTGGTGTCTTCTTAAAAAACTTTAATTCTTCAAGTTGCCTTTTGATCCATATTCCTTCATAGATTCCATGGGCTAAAGCCCTAAATTCTGCTTTTTGCTACTTCTGGCCACTACATTTTGTTTTTTTAACTAAGTTACCTCTAACAAAGGAATAATAACTAGATGTAGACCTTCTATCCGTTGTACTTCTTACCTACCTAATTGGCATCAGTGTAAACTTCAACTTGTAAATGGTTGTTTTTTTGCTATCTTGTGGGGTATTTGGCTAGAGAGGAACAATAGAATCTTTAGAGGGGTGGAGAAATCCACGAGTGAGCTATGGGAGACTATTAGATTTAATATGTCTTTGTGGGCTTCGGTGTCTAAGCTCTGTTGTAATTATCAACTAGGTCTTATTCTTTTGGATTGGGACCCGTTCCTATATTTGGCAGGGGTTTTTGGTTGGATTTGTTTTTTGTATGCCCTCGTGTATTCTTTCATCTTATTATCAATGAATGCATGGTTTCTTATTAAAAAAAAAAAAAATTGTAAATGGTTGTTCTTTTTAAACAATATAACCTTTTCCTGGTGTTCCCTTCAAATGTCTCAAGATTCTATAAGCAGCTTCAAAGTGAATTGGTCATGGTGAGTGCATGAATTTACCTTATGAAACAATATTCAAATAAATGAGTTTTATTTCAAATTTGGTTCAATAGGAGTCTTTTCTACCTTGCAATCAAGTAAACCTATTTCTTCAAGTAAATCAATGATGTATTTTCTTTGATTCACTTCACAAATATATCTTTCCTATATCTCGCAAACTCCATTTCTAGGAAGTGCTCTAGTGTTCCTAGATTCTTGATTTGAAATGCACTTGCAAGCTTTTTCTTTAAAGTGGTGAATTCTACTTTGACATACCTGTAAGAATATGTCATCTACATAAAGAATCAAAATTGCACTTTTTTTATTTGTAGAATGCTTATAAAATTTGGTGTGATCAGCTTGACTTTGAAGAAATTCAAAGCTTGTATCTACTTTTTCAAACCATTCAATCAAACCATGTTCTTGGAGATTTTTGAACCTGTATAGAGATTTCTTTAGTCTACATACTTTGTCCTTTCTAAGGTCAACTTGAAAACCCGATGGTAAACTCATAAACAGTTCTTCAAGATCACCATTAAGAAAAGCATTTTTTAGTTCGAACCGGGAAAGAAACCCATCTAAGTTTGTTGCAAGAGATAAAAGTACTCTAATGGAGTTAATTTTAGCATCAAGAGCAAAAGTTTTTTAATAAACAATCCCATAGGTTTGAGTAAATCCTTTTGATACTAGTATGGCTTTATATTTTTCAACACTACCATCAACATTTCATTTTATGGTAAAAACCTATTTATATCCCATCGTTTTCTTATTCTTGGAAAATCTACTATTTCCCATATACAATTCTGTCTTAGAGCATTCATCTCCTCCATGACTGCTAGTTTCCAATTTGGATCATTAAGGTTTCTTGTATGTTCCTTGGAATAAACAAGTTGATTATTCTAGATGTAAAAGCGCTATGATCATTTGACAAAATTTTGATATGACGTATAATTTGCCATGGGGTATTTGGTGCAAGTTCGAGTTCCTTTTCTCAAAGTGATACATCAAGATCAAAAGCAATAGGTAAGACATTTTCAATAGTTGGAGAGGTAAGAATGGAAGGTTGCGGTTGGTTACCTTCAGAATCCTTCCTCAAAGTTTCAGATTGGATCGATGTCGAGTCAGCTATCTAGTCCTTGTTCACTAGTGTAAAACTTAAACTTAGATCTGTGAGATCTTTTTGTAGTAATTCTCCCCATGTGTTAGAAGTTTCTATACTTGGTATTGAAGAACAAGTAAAATCAAGACAAACAACATTTGGAAGAGGAATAGATACATCCCAAAATATATCTTCCTCTAACCTTGGTTTCTCACCGTAGATAATTTTGGGTAAAAGAAGGTTGATTTTCCAAAAACGGTACATCCATAACTCATAAAGTTTTTGTGTGTGACGATCTATACCCATTTTTGTTAGCAGCATAGCCCAAAAAAAATGCATGTAATTGCTCTATGATCTAATTTCGACCGAAAAAGACTAGGAATATGCACATAAAGAGAAAGGGAGAGAGTCCTTCTATGATCATGAGTCTACTAAAGCAATCAACCACCAATATAAAGAGAAAGGGAGAGAGTGGATCACCTTGGTGAAAAGCTCCGATAGCAAGAATCTTTCCTCTCAAACGGCCTTTAATGATTATAAAAAAGAAAAGTTTTGGAAGGTGTTACAATCCCTAATCCATTTTCTCTAAGTTGGACCAAAGCCTTTTTGCCACAAGGATCTCTTCGAGGAACTCTTCATCAATCTTATCAAAGGTTTTCTTGATGTCAAGCTTTATAACCACCCCCTTTTTCCCTTTCATCAATGAGTTCAGTAGCACTAAGAGAAGCATCGAGGATTTGCCTACCGATGACAAAAGTTGATTGGAATATGGTGATGGTATGGGGAAGGACCTTGAGTTGCTCAAAACGAACTCCCGCAACAATCTTATACATACATGAAGTTGTTGAAAATTTGCATACTCGTTGTTCTTCTATAAAATGATTTTTCTCTAGTTCAGGGAATAGTGTTGAACTCCCCTCCCAAAAAGCCAGAGTCTGAACATGAAAAGGATAGTAGTTTCTTGAGCTCTTCCCAGAAATGAGGTTTTTCCTCCATTTTAGTCGGGCCATATATGTCTGTTAGCCAAAAGGAAAAGCCATTAGCAAGAGAGATGAGGAGGGAAAGAGAGAATGCACCTTTGGTAATTTCAGAAACGGTAAAGGGTCAATCCAATTTCCACACGGTGATTAGCCACCCGATGCTCCAATTGAGTCTAACACTGTCATCCCACATCTTTAGCACTTCAAATGGATTTAATGAATAGCTTATCCACCAAGGCCACATTAGTCTCTTGAAGAATGATTATTGTAGGGTGTAATTTGACGATAACTCTTGATATGGGCTTTTTTTCTGGGCTTTTTTCTCACCACAGTCCAAGCCTCAGACGTTCCATGAGAGGATTATCATAAAAAAATGCTTTGCCCACCTGTTGCTTTGATGAAGATGGCCTATCATAATTAGCGTGGAGGTCAAATTAGTTACCTCTCAAACAGAACCCCTGTTCAATTTCATCATGGCCTATTTTTTCTTGGTCAGCTTAGTTGGAAGAGGGAGAATCCCAAGGCCCATAGATTTTAACCGAGGAACAAGCAATGTAGATAGATTCAGGAATGTATAGAAGGGTTGAATAGAAAAGGAGCTGGTTGTTGTTCATCCATAGTGACCATAGGTTGATTCTCAACATTTTGTCATTTTATGAGAAAAGGTCATAATCATCTTCATTGACCCATGGTGATCCATAAGGCATTTGAATTTTGAACAAAGATGGACAGGAGGAGAGGGTGCGGAGGAGGGAGAGGACGGAGTAGGTGAGGAGGGATAAAGGCTAGAGAGATAGTTGTCGGTGTCTGGCTCGGGGGTTGGGGAGTTTGTTCAATGCCTGGTACCATTTATGAAGAAAGATTATTTTTCAGAGATATCAATGGCTATTTTTGGATTACTATGTTGCTGTGCTAGTTCGTGTATGGTTAGAGAAAGAGGAGTTAGGTTTGGGTCAGGAGGATTTTTGATAGGTGAAGGAAGACGGCTCCAGCTTGGGGTCAGGAGGGAAGGTTGGGTCAGGCAAAGGGAATCAATCCGGCAAATGGTTTGTTCAGGGGGAGGTGGGGCCCACTTCTTCAGCCAAATGTTCTTAGAAAGGTCTAAAAGTTGTACCTCGATTGGGCAAAAGGGTTGCTCTTTGGTTGATGAGTCAAAGTAGATCTCAGTTCCCAAAAGACTCGCTGATCTCTTTTTGTTGGTTCCAATGGGGACCGCAATTCTTACATTCATTTTTTATTTGAAGAATACATTTGAGCCACCAACCTTGTTGATTGTACTTTTTCAATGGCCTACAGATATTAAATTCTCCCAAATGGGCTTTCAATGGATATTTCAAATCCACAGTAGCATCTTCAAATTAGATGAGTTGCTTCATATGGAGAGAGATTTAGAGATGTGAAATGACAATTATCTTTCTTTTCTTCCAACTTGAAAAAATCAAAAAACCATTCAGTAATGATTGGATTATGAATGATTTGTTTTCTACACAATAACTCCTTAAATTCATGATTCAAATAACTTAATAAACCAAAAAACTTGAATATAGATCTATGAATCTTCAAGAACAATCAGAAAACTAAAAACTAGAGATAAGAGAGAAAAGAGCATTCGATCATCTATAGTTTTTATTCAAGAAATCCCAAGCAGCATGATGACGAACATTCCATTGTCTAACTAGGAATACATACATGTATGTACTATTGTGTCGGAGTTCTGCACCTTGACCGATCTAGCTTTGAGACCCAGTTATCAGCATTTGCTGAACAATTAAGTCAAAAATGGTTATCAACTTCGGAGTAGTTAGATTGTATTTCTCCAGTGTTTTAAGATTTTCTAAACTATGGATCTCGTGGGTGCACCTCCTACTTCTTTCTTGGTTCCATATTAAGGGACTTTATCAAAGCACGTGTTCAGGTGTGCCAGGTGCACTGTGCGCCTTTGTAAAATTCAGAGTTTTATTTTTAACTCGTAATTACCTTTCTCTTTATATCCTTATGCACCAGTTCTTTCCTGGGAGCTGCTTAAAATTTCTGTCCTTGAGTTTTGTTGACCTATGATAATGTATCTATTGTTTATCTTTCCTTTTTTTTTTCTTTTTTTTTTTTTTTTGTATATTAAAAAATAAATATCTCTGTTATTATGTGCTTAAATTGTTCTTATCTTGAGATCTTTCATACTGCATCATGCACCTAGGCTATAGGATGTTTGGATCTTAAAAATATAGGGTGGCATTTGTTAACAGGGAGCTATCTTTTGTGAGTTGGTATTTATGCTCAAAGAAAAGGCGATAATCTCTGATGTTTGTGAAGGAAACTTAGTAAAAGAATATGAAACTAATGGTTTTGATCAATTTATTTTTCTTTTGACTAAGAAAAGTTAAATTTCTTTTAGTTATATCAATCACAAAAATTCAAATTCCTTTTGAGAGACTTTCGAGAGTGATGCCCCCCGTGGTTGACCCTTTTTGTTGCATTCTCTGTTGGAAGGCGGAGGAAGATCTTGATCATTTGTTGTGGGGTTGTGAGTTTGTCCGCTCTGTCTGGAGCCGCTTCTTTGAGGTTTTCGGGTATCAGACTGTGGGCCAGCATCGTTGTAAGGAGATGATCGAGGAGTTCCTCCTCCATCTGCTGTTTCGAGAGAAAGGAAGATTTTTATGGCATGCTGGTGTTTGGACCATTTTGTGGGGTTTGTGGGGGAGAGGAGCAATAGAATTTTTAGAGGGACCGAGAGACATCGTTGTGAGGTTTGGGCTAATATTATATTTTCTGTTTCTTTATGGGTCTCAGTTTCTAAGGCTTTTTGTAATTACCCACTATGTATGATTTTGATTGACTTGAAACCCTTTCTGTAATTGGTTTCCTTTGTTTGGGGCTTGGTTTTTTGGATGCCCTTGTATCCTTTCATTTTTTCTCAATGAAAGCTTGGTTCTTTGTAAAAGAAAAAAAACAAAAACAAAAATTCAAATTCCTTACTGGTCTGGATCTGAAATTTTCAAACCTACAATGGGGCTTTTTGGTATTCAGTTGTGTAATGGGAGCAGTGAGAATAGAATAGTTGGAAATGCCATGCGTATGTATGGTTTGTTGAAATAGGATTTAGAGAATGTGATTAATTTAGATTTTTATTTCTAAATTAATCGCATTTCATAGATCCCATTCGGTATAGGGCTTGTTCTTTGATTTTTTTTTTTTTTTTTTAATGAATAACCGAGTTTTCATTGAGAAGAAAATGAAAGAATACAAGATATCCAAAAAACCAAGCCCCAAAGAAGAAACCCATCTACAGAAAGGGTTTCCAGTCGATCAAAATAAGAACTAACTTATTCTTTGATGCATTCGGGATACAGGCTAGGAGTTTCAGAGACCAGAGGGAGATGATTCGGGAGTTCCTCCTCCATCTGTCGTTTCATGAGATGGGGAGGTTTTTATGGCTAGCTGGGGTGTGCACCTTATTGTGGGGCCTATGAGGAGAGAGAAATAATAGTGTTTCTTGACCTTGATAGGGATCTGTTTGATGTTTGGGCCCTTACTAGGTTCTATGTTTCTCTATGGGCCTTGGTGTCCAAGTCTTTTTGTAATTATACTCTAGGTACTATCATTCTTGATTGACGTCCCTCCCTTTAAAGGGGGTCTCTTTTGTGGGGTTGTTTTTTTGGATGCTCTTATATTCTTTCATTTTTTCTCAATAAAAGTTGATTTATTTATTTTTTTAAAAAGTAGGTTTTATTTCTTATCTTTTAAGTCTAACTATATATAAGATAATTAATTGTATCATGTTAAATTAGATAAATTTATTTACAAGCGACTGTACTACTTTTTTTTCTTCTCTACAGCGACTGCAGGACCTTCCTTTTCTCCTACGGAGGTTGCTTCGGGAACTCCTCAATCCACAGAGATCTCTTCCTCTTGTCATTAGAGCACGTGTTTACATTACAGTTAAGTGAATGACTCAACTTTCTCAACATCAACTATTGCTTAGCAATTATCATTGTAAATTCAATTTTATCCTGCTAAAATATCCACATGTGAATTATCATTTTGTAATTAACTGTATCAAATTAAATTAAGATAAATAAGGGTTTTATCATCATTTTTAACTTTTTGCATTCCCTGTTTTCATCTTGGCCCTTTCTAAAATTATTATTCTTTCATTTAAGTGTGAAAAATCAAGAGATAATTCTGGCTAATTGAATGTCAAGCCGTTGTACTTGTTCGTCGTCCTTTATAAATTATAACTGCTGTAATTTTTTTTTACAGATGGTACTAGGTGTAGTCTATGCTGTGAGTCCAATCGATATCATACCCGAAGGTATTAAATCTTTTCCTCTAGATACCTATAGCAAATATCAACATTGTATTGTAATTATTGGTTCCCTTATGGGTTTGTTTTTCCTTTTGGCTTGAATGTTTATGTGCAGCATTACTAGGATTATTTGGACTGATGGATGATATCTTTATACTGCTCATCTGCTTCCTTTATATTGCTACTATATATCGATCGGTACTCTATAATCGCCATGGGGGAACTTGAGTTGTCTTTGGCGCCTTGCCATGAACTGTAAGAAATTAGAGTAGCCATTTTTTATGTTCTTAGCTTTGTAGTTTTTCTGGAGGGAAACGTTTTGGCTTCATAAATTTCGTTTCCGTCTTGTTTTACTTGTAAAGCCAACTCTCCTTTTGTATTCTTTCTTGTATATGAAGTTCAAATGTGTTGTTTCATTTTGTGTTTGGGAATGTGAAGCTTCAGAACCACAAACATTATGTTGGGAAAATAGCCATCGGAGATCCCCGTGTGGTTGTCATCTGTGTTGCAAACTATAATTGAGGATGTGTTTGGAATGACTTTTCAATGCTTAAAAATACATTTTTCTTTTCACTTAAAAAACACTTTTTAAGCACTTAGAAAGTCATTCTAAATAGGCTCAAATTTTAAATAAATATTAGATCTTCAATAGGTTCGTTTTTTCTAACAATATTAAGTTTTAGATTATAGTACTAAATTTAAATTCAAATACATATTCTTACCATTGTACTATAAATTAGTATATTATATCATCCTATTAACATTATTTTCGAAGAAGGAACATATTCACCTGTTGAGATTTTTATTATTTCCTATTAATGTATTTTTTGAGATTTAAATGTTGATATCAATGAGAATATGTTATTTCTGTTACAAATACACTGTAATGTAATTATAGATATCCATTTTTTTAGGGCATTCAACCCCACCATTTTAGGGCACTCTCCATGACTCTCCTTAACTTTAGGCTCAAGACTCTCCCTCTCTTCTATTTTAGGTCTTTTAAGGTTGTAATCATCCTTATTGTATTAGTATAAATAGGGAGGTGTATTAAAGGTTTGAAAACAACTCAATTGAATGCAATTCATTTGCTCTCTTCTCCCTACCTTTGCTCTCTCTAGTTCTCTAAGTGTTTTTCGTGTTCTTGTTATTGTTCTTCACGTTTTATAATACGTTATCAACACGATTCTCTTCCATTTTTGTTCAGTTGAAGGTAGGGTTCATTTTACTTTCAATTATTGGTTGCACTTGTCTTCTGTACGTTTCACATATACAGTGTATATGTATTATAAATACCTCGTATATACATTGTGTATTGAACGTTGACAACATATGTTTTATGCAAGATTATCGTATTATTTGTTATTATGCATACTATATGTGATTAGTAAAGTATTATATTTATGTATCGATGATATTAACATTTGAATCATTTTTATTGTTTATGATTCTATATTTAACAATGATGTTTATGTTAATTATATTGTCCAAATAATTGAGATTTGAAGAGTATGTTATAACCTTGTTAGTTATTTAATAATCTAGAATGTTTAATGCATATTTGATGATAAATATGATGCACATATATACCCTGTATATATCTCAATTTTAAATTATGTGCATCTTCTAAACTTTCTCGCTTTGCTACTGTATATTGATCTCGTTAGTTTATGTATTTTTTGTTCGGTATAATTTTCACATGATTCTCTGTATATTTTTTATATCATGTGCATTTAATATATATACAGAGTATTTGATATACTGTCACAGCTTTATATACAGAACATGTTATATATACTGTTATATATCTTACACAAATATTGCAACATGTTGTTTACCAACATTGTTTTATTTGGGTTCTATACGTACGTTTGAATGTTTTCGTTTGTGTTGATTAACTTTTGAAATTCATAATAGACACATGTATTAGTTCAAATTTTCCTATGGCAAATTTTGCAAGACTTGTATAGTAGTTAGTTGCTATTCCTAAAATTAATTTTGATGTTATGCACTCGAAGTTGCATAAAAATGCTCCTTTTGATTTAATGCACCTGAAGTTGCATTGTTTTCAAATCAAGAATTGCTCATGATTAAATGCAACTGTAGTTGCACAAGTTTAATGTTCACTTTAATTAAATGCACTTGTAGTTGCATAATTTTAATCAATAAGTGATTTTAAACAAGTAAGCATATGTTAAGAATAATGTTTCTTTCTTCTCATTTATAGATTATGCTCCTGTAGTAGCAATATTGAGAAAGAAAATTTTAAATATGTGATAAGCAAACATCATGTCTTATTGAGATTAAATCAATCAAATGAGCATTTGATGAAAAATCATGAATCACAACCAATCATTTTAATATCATTTCCTGAAGTGAATATTATAATATTGAAAATTGTTGTCAATGTTGAGATCATGATCAATAATAAAGGAAGAAACAATTACTCATCTAGCAGTGGTTACTCAAATAAAAGTTTCATATTTTAGATATGATATAAAAGATGCATTAGTTTTATACCTGTTGTATGAAACTGAGAACCATGTGTGAAAGCAAACTTTGTAATCTCCTGAAGAGATTATTAATCTTGGAAATATGAAATAAATGTTGTAAATCTTATTAAATCTTCTTAAGAGAAAATGAATATCATTAAATGAGCATTAAATTATGTGAATATCATTTTATTTAATGTTTAATTTATGTTTATTTATTTAGTTTGATGTTATATATTCAATTCTTTTTCTAGAGCTTACTATGTGTTGTTTTATTTTACTGAAGAAACATAAATATTTCACATATTTTGGATGACTCCAAGATGAACAATGAAGATTTATGTTTGGCAGATAGCGCAACAACACACACTATCCTGAAAAGTAGGAAATATTTTTCAGAATTGACAGTGCTAGAAGCAAAAGTCAATACAATATCAGGTCCTACAGACTTGATTGAAGGTTTTGGAAAAGCAAATATTATTTTGCCTAGAGGAACAAAATTTACAATTGATAATGCTTAGTTCTCTAGTAAATAAAAAAGAAACCTACTGAGTTTTAAAGATATACGTGCTAACGATTATCATATAGAGACTGATAAGAAGAATAATATAGAGTATCTTTATATTATATCTACTGTCTCACATGAAAAACGTATATTAGAAAAGTTGTCTGCCTTTTCTTCTGGATTATATTACACGCATATTCGTGTTATTGAAACATATGCAACAATGAACCTGAAGTTCAATGATCCAGATATATTTTCTGTTTGGCATGATCGATTAGGTCATCCTGGGTCAATAATGATGAGAAAGATTATTGAAAACTCACATGAACATCCATTGAAGAACCAGAAGATTTTTCAATCTAATGTGAATTGTCATGTGCTACTTGCTCTCAAGGAAAATTAATTATTAGACCCTCACCAGCTAAAATTGGGATTGAATCCCCCACATTTTTAAAACGAATTCAGGGTGATATATGTGGACCTATAAATCCACCAAGTGGACCATTTAGATATTGTATGATTCTAATTGATGCATCCAGTAGATAGTCACATGTGTGTTTATTATCAAGTCGAAACCTTGCATTTGCAAGATTACTTGCTCAAATAATTAAGTTAAGAGCACAATTTCCCGATTATGTAATCAAGAACATTCGTTTTGATAATGCTGGTGAGTTTACATCACAATCATTTAATAATTATTGTATGTCAATTGGGATAAGTGTTGAACATCCTGTAGCTCATGTCCATACACAAAATGGTCTAGCTGAATCATTTATAAAACGTCTGCAATTAATTGCTAGACCGATGCTTATGAGAGCAAGGCTTCCAATATTTGTATGGGGTCAAGCATCGCTTATACGCATTAGGCCAGCAGCCTATGATAAATACTCTCCAATACAATTAGCTTATGGCCAGCAGCCAAATATATCTCACTTACAAACTTTTGGAAGTGCAATATATGTTCCAATTGCTCCACCAAAACGTACTAAGATGGGTCCTCAAAGGAGGCTAGGAATATATGTTGGATTTGATTCCCCATCAATTATTAGATATCTTGAACCCCTGACGGGTGATGTATTTACGGCACGATTTGCTGATTTTCATTTTAATGAGACAAATTTTCCAACATTAGGGGGAGAGATTAAGAAGTTGGAAAATGAAATTACATGCAATGCATCGTCATTGTCTCATTTAGATCCCCGTACAAATCAATGTGAACTAGAAGTTCAAAAGATAATTCATTTGCAAAATATTGCAAATCAAATGTCAGATGCATTTACAGATGCTAAGAAAGTGACCAAGTCACATATACCAGCTGCAAATACACCATCGAAAATTGATATCCCGACGCAACAAGTTATCATAACTAATGATTCTGCGGCACGCCAGAAGCATGGTAGACCAATGGGTTCCAAAGATAAAAATCCTCGAAAAAGAAAAGTAGTCAATAATCAAAATGGCTTAATTGATAATGTGGATATTCTAGAAGAAATCTCGAATGTGACTACTCATGAGAATATCGAAGAAGGTGAAATACCTGAAGATAATAATGAAATTTCGATAAATTATGTAATGAATGGAAAAAGATGGAACCGGAACAATATAGTTATTGATAACATTTTTGCGTATAATGTTGCTTATGACATCATTTCTGAAAATGATGATTATGAACCAAAATTTGTCGAAGAATGTCGACATAGAAAGGATTGGCTTAAGTGGAAAGAAGCAATCCAAACAGAATAATTAAACTCACTCTCAAAACGTGAGGTTTTTGGACCAGTTGTCCAGACACCAGAAGATGTCAAGCCTGTGGGATACAAATGGGCATTTGTAAAAAAAAAAATGAAAAGAATGAGGTCACAAGATATAAAGCGAGACTTGTTGCACAAGGATTCTCGCAAAGGTCTGGTATTGATTATGAGGAAATATATTCTCCTGTGGTGGATGCAATAACATTGAGATATTTAAT
Source organism: Luffa aegyptiaca (assembly GCA_017139565.1). Taxonomy (NCBI): domain Eukaryota; kingdom Viridiplantae; phylum Streptophyta; class Magnoliopsida; order Cucurbitales; family Cucurbitaceae; genus Luffa; species Luffa aegyptiaca. The sequence continues at coordinate 16,763,580 of CM029406.1, read as the reverse complement.
TGGCCCGACTGTGTATAAAAAGCTTGACATGCATATTGTGAATGTAGTTACAGCATACTTATATGGATCTCTTGATAATGATATTTATATGAAAATCCCTGAAGGATAAAAAATACCAGAATCATATAATTCAAATCCTAGAGAATTATATTCGATTAAATTACAGAGATCTTTATATGGATTAAAACAATCAGGACGAATATGGTTTAATCGCCTGAGTGAATATTTATTGAAAGAAAGGTATCAAAATAATCCAATTTGTCCATGTGTTTTTATAAAGAAATCACAGTCAGAATTTGCTATTATTACTGTATATGTTGATGATTTGAATATAATTGGAACTCCTAAAGAACTTCCAAAGGCAATAGAGTATCTTAGGAAAGAATTTGAGATGAAAGATCTCGGAAAAACAAAGTTTTGTCTTGGCTTACAAATTGAGCATCTAGCAGATGGAATATTTATTCATCAATCAACTTATACAGAAAATATTTTAAAGATATTTTACATGGACAAAGCACATCCATTGAACATTCCAATGGTAGTTCGTTCACTCGATGTAAAGAAAGACATCTTCCAACCTCGAGAAGATAATGAAGAACTTTTTGGTCCAGAAGTACCATATCTTAGTGCAATTGGTGCACTTATGTATCTTGCTAATAATACACGACCTGATATAACATTTTCAGTAAATTTATTAGTTAGATATAGTTCTTCTCCAACAAAAAGACATTGCAATAGAGTTAAGCATATCCTCCGTTATCTTCGAGGGACAATTGATATGGGTTTATTTTATTCTAATAAATTAAACTTTGATCTAGTTGGTTATGCAGATACAGGTTATTTATCTGACCCGCAAGATCTCAAACAGGTTATTTATTTACATATGGAGGAACTGCTATATTATGGTGGTCTATGAAGCAGACAATAACAGCTACTTCCTCAAACCATGCTGAGATCCTGGCGATTCATGAGGCTAGTCGAGAATGTGTATGACTAAGTTCAATGACTCAACACATTTGTGAAACATGTGGATTGTCCTCTAGCAAAGATTGTCCAACAACACTATATGAAGACAATACAACATGTATAGCCCAAATCAAATGAGGATACATTAAAGGAGATAGAACGAAGCATATCTCACCAAAGCTCTTCTACACTCACGATCTTGAAGAAAATGACGATATCACTGTTCAACAAATTTCTTCAAAAGACAACTTGGCAGATTTATTTACGAAGGCATTACCTACTGCAACCTTTGAGAAGTTGGTGCACAATATTGGAATGCGACGACTCAGAGATCTCAAATGATGTTTTCATGAGGGGGAGTAAATGTACTGCACTCTTTTTTCCTTCGCTATGGTTTTTCCCACTGGGTTTTCGTGGCAATGTTTTTAATGAGGCAGTTGTTAATGTATATAAATATAATGTACTCTTTTTCCTTCACTAGGGTTTTTCCCATTGGGTTTTTCCTAGTAGGGTTTTAATGAGGCATATATTTCATATACAATGGATATCTAAGGGGGAGTGTTACAAATACACTGTAATGTAATTATAGATATCCATTTTTAGGACATTCAACCCCACCATTTTAGGGCACTCCCCATGACTCTCTTTAACTTTAGGCTCAAGACTCTCCCTCTCTCCTATTTTAGGTCTTTTAAGGTTGTAATCATCCCTGTTGTATTAGTATAAATAGGGAGGTGTATGAAGGGTTTGAAAACAACTCAATTGAATGCAATTCATTTGCTCTCTTCTCCCTACCTTTGCTCTCTCTATTTCTCTAAATGTTCTTAGTGTTCTTGTTATTGTTGTTCACGTTTTATAACAATTTCAATTTTATTATGCAAATGTTTTTTTTAATAAAATATAAATTCATTAATGAAGAGCAACGACTCCAAAGGAAATACCATTTGTGGTACAAGATTCCCATAAGTGTTGCGTATCAGTTTTATTTAAGAATAAGAAGAAAACAACTTGTATCATTTTCTTATGGTTGTTTTTTGGAGTGTTGATTTGGTTTCTTCCGTCGGTGCATCCTTGTTAAGCGTTTGTGTTGTTTGAAATAGTTGTTCTCTTGATTATGATTTTTGAGGCATTGATTTTAGTCTTATCCACTTTTTCTGCTATTAGGGGAGTTTATTTGCTTCTAGTTTGGTTTGTCCTGTTTTTTGCTTTGAGAACGATTAAGGTTACCCTTTTGGTTTATTTTTATTCTGAAGTGTGTGGAAGCTTCTTATCAGATTGGGACAGTATTGTGGTTGGTTGGACTTTAGTTCATGCAAAAAAAATTCTTCTCCCTTGGTTGAAGTTTCCAAGTATTATCATGGTATTCTCTCTCGTACTATTGTTGATTTTTCTAGGTTTTTGGGATGCTTCTTTATTTCCTTTGTGTTCTTTTGTTGTTTTCTCTTTTCAATGCTTAGACTTGCTGATTTTTCCAAGTTTTTGGAATGTTAATTTCTTTGATCCTTAACAGATGGTATCCAAAATGCAAATCCTAAATTTGTGTGAACAAGTAATGCTAAACATAATACTTATATAAAAGTATGAAAAAAAGTCACCTCCTTGAATTGCTTCTTGAACAAAAATTTTACGAGTATATCTTTACCTTCACTACTACTATCACTTATAGGATTTACTTATTCTATAAATTTTTATTTCAATGTTTTTAAAGCCTAAGTGGTAAAAGTAGTAATATTCCAAATTGTTACAGCTCAAACATTTATATTTTTAAAGAATGAGGAAATTAATACTATTCTTCCAACCTTTATATGAGGTGTAGAGACTTTAGGTCTCAATGCCTTTCTATAAAGGCGTAAGCCTCTTATGCTCCAAAGAAGGTGTAAATCTTGAGGCTTAGTTAGAGCTTTGCCTCGAGGTGAGCCTCAGGGCGTAAGCCTCAATAGCCTTTTAAAACATTGGAGCCTCATTGAACCATCCTTCTTTTTTACCAACAAATTAACTAGAGCATCCCATGTAGAGACACTAGGATGAATAAAACCCTTGTCCAAAAGTTCTTCCAATTGAACCTTGAGTTCTTTCAAATTCTACCAGTGCCATTTGATATGGTTCATTTGGTAACAAACTCGTCCCAAATAGTAGATCTATACAAAAATCTATCTCTTGAGATGAAGGCAACCCAGGAAGGTCCTTAAAAAAGACATTTGTGAAATCTCTCACCATCAACACAAAGTCGATGCCAACATTCTTTACTAACGTCCACAACACTTGCCAAATATGCCCAAGCACCATCTTGTAAGAGGCGTCTGGCCTTTAAGGTAGGTACCACCTTTGGGCCTTCGTGTTGTGCGCCTTTAAATTTGAAACTTGAGTTAGGTGGGAACTGGAAACAAGTTTTCTTCTTAGCACAACCAATTGTAGCTTGACTAACAACTAACTAGTCCATGCCCAAGATCACATCAAAATCTTTTATATCCAACTTAATCAACCTCGCTTTAAGAATATGGCCCGCAACAGAGACTTTTCTCATCTTCACTACTTGTTGAGCAAGCAATACCAAGTCGAATAGTGTGGACATCGAAAGTAGAAAACCAAAAGGTTCAAACTCTAGACTTGCTTGTCGAATGAACGGCAAGGAAATAAAATAATGACTTGACCCCGAGTCAAACAGCAAAAAAGCAGGAACATTAAAAATCAAAATAGTTCCTGTATTTAAAGAATTTCTACAACATAAGATGAATAAATGACAAACATGATCAATCTAGAGTTAAAGAAAGCGTACCTAGAACAATTACATTAGTCTCTTTAACTTTTTCCTTAGTAACCATGGAAGCGCGTGCCTTTTACTTGTTACCCTGTGCAGGTGCTAGAGGGCCTTCGAGGTCGGACTCTCAGTATTTGGTTCACCCTTATTAGGGCAAAGTCTTGCATAATGACCCTCTTTTCGACATTTGAAACAGAGCTTTTGTCCAGTCTAGCATTGTCTATTATGACATCTATTGCAAATATTGCACATAGGGGGAAGAACTTGTTCTTGAGGTTGTTGATGTGGAGTCTTGTTATGATAACTTGCAAATGGAGGTTGTCTCTTGACCCCGATGTGGAACCACCCTCCCAGCCAGATTGTTGAGTCTTTTTTGCCACATTCTTGTCCATGATCAAAATGTTCTTAAGCGCTGCTACAAAAGTTGTAGGTTCTTTCAGAACCCACTGAACCTCGAATTTTCTCTCGCAGACCTTTAATAAACCTTTTAACTTTTCACTTGGGAGTGTCGATCAGGTTTGGAGTGAATTGTGATAGTTCGTGAACTTCCTCTTGTACTGAATCACTGACATGCTAGCTTGTGTCAAATGTAGAAACTCGAGTCTCTTTGTCATCCTTAACCGTGTCTGGAAAGTAGTAATCCTAAAGGAGGTCCTTAAACTTTGTTCAAGTGACCGACTTATTGACAAAGTCTTTGAAGGGCCTCAATGGACTTCCACCATATTTGTGTTTCATCTCGAAGCATGAAGACCGTTCCTCTAACCTTCAGATGATCTTTGCAATTCAGGTAATCAAACATGGCCTTTAGCTCTACAATCCATTGCTTCACCGTAGTGGCTTTCTCTGAATGTTCGTCAAAAGTAGGAGGTCCATATCACTTGAAATGCATTATAAACTATGCGAAATTCGGTGGTGCAAGATCTCGATTTTGATTATGAGGTTGCCTTTTTGTTTCTTTGAGTCATATTGTCGAACAAAGGCCTGCCTCATTTGGTGGTGCAAGATATTTAGACAATGCTTATCTGTGGATGTAGGCCTAGAGTTAGGTCGACTGATAAGAAGCTTTGGGGAGATGCAATCAATGCTTAGCAAGGAGCAAATCCTCCTCTGACTCGTATGGTTCCTCAAATGGTTCTCATGTTAGAGGCTCTTTAAGCCTTTGTTTGTCAATATGACTCAGAGGAACGGGAGGCAACCTCACAATCAAAATTGAGATCCTGCACCACCGAATGATGCCCAGTTTATAAGGGATTTCAAGTGATATGAGCCTCCTACTTTTGACGGATGTTTAGAGAAAGTCGCTGCAACAGAGCAGTGGATTGCAAAACTAGAGGCCAAGTTTGATTACTTGAATTGCGAGGATCGTTGAAGGTTAGAGGAGCGGTTTTCATGCTCCGATATGAAACGTGAATGTGGTGGAATTCCATTGAAGGCTCCTAAGACTTTGGCAATGAGCTTATCACCTAGACAACCTCTTTTAGGATTACTATTTTCTAGACATGGTTAAAGACGACAAAGAAAATGAGTTTCTACACTTGACGCAAGGTAGCATGTCAGTGATTCAGTACGAGAGGAAGTTCACCGAACTATCACAATTCGCTCCAGACTTGATCGACACTCTCGGGCGAAAAATTAAAAGGTTTATTAAAGGCCTGCCAAAGGAAATTCGAGATTTGATTTCCTGAAAGAACCTACTACTTTTGTTGCAACGCTTAAGGACACTTTGATAATGGACAAGAATGTGGCAAAGAAGACTCAACAATCTCGTTGAGGAGGTGGTTCCACATCAGAGGTCAAGAGATAGTCTTCGCTTACAAGTTATCCTAACAAGACTCCACGTTAATAGCATCAAGGACAAGTTCCTCCCTCTATGTGCAAGACTTGCAATAAACGTCACAGTGAACAATGCTAAGCTGGACAGAAGCTATATTTCAAATGTGGAAAAGAGGGTCATTATGCAAGACTTTGCCCTAATAAGGGTGAACCAAATACTGAGAATCCGACCTTGTTGAAGGCCCCTCCATCACCTACACAGGGGAACAAGCAAAAAGTGTGTGGCTTCACGCTTACTAAGGAAGATGAAGAGACTAATGCAATTGTTATAGGTATGTTTTCTTTAACTTTGGATTTATCGTGTTTGTCGTTTATTCATCTTATGTTCTAGAAATTCTTTAATATAGGAACTATATTGGTTTTAATGTTTCTGCTTTTGTGGTTTTTTATTCGGGATTGAGTCATTATTTTATTTCTTGGGCGTTCATTCAACAAGCAAGCTTAGAGTTAGAACCTTTAGGTTTTTTACTTTCAGTGTCCACACCGTTTGGCTCGGTATTGTTTTCTCAACAAGTAGTGAAGATGGGAGAAGTCTCTGTTGCGAGTCATATTCTTAAAGTGAGGTTGATTAAGTTGGATATGAAAGATTTTAATGTGATCTTTGGTTAGCTACTAATCAAGCTACAATTGATTATGCTAAGAATAGGTTCGTTTCCAATTACCATTTGACTCAAGTTTCAAGTTTAAATAGCACAAAGGCCCAAATGTCAAATGCCTCCTACAGAATGGTGTTTGGACATATTTTGCAAGTGTTGTGGATGTCAGTAGAGAATTGCAAGCATCGACTTTGTGTCTATATTTGAAGGAATTCAAATATGAAATATGAATTGAATTCATATTAAACTATAGGTTAAAAATAATATGAATAGGGATTCATATTATAACTATAGGTTAAATGAGAGAGATACATTTGAATATGATTCAATTGTAAAATTAATTAAGTATATGATATTTAATTAATGTGGGGAAGCCAATAAGAGCTTAGCTCAACTGGCATAAAATTGTATTGATAACCACAAGGTCTGTGGTTCAAATCCCCCTCCCGAAATATTGTAAAAAAAAAGAAAAATTAATGTGGGGAAACAATTAATTTAGAATTAATTGGTTGGCCTAATTAATTCAATTAAATATCATTTGATTGAATTAAAACTATATGTTATAATTAATTTAATTATAAGTTGTTGTAATTAAATTGATTTGTTACATAACATATAGTTAAATGGATTATTAATTATTAGATGATAATAATTAACGGTCCAAATCTAATTGATTTAGATCAAAGGGCCAGGATTGGTTGTAACTTCCCAACCTATACGTACGTGGTTTCCCAATTGGGGTAACAAAATCTCTCCCTCATTTTTTATGGTGTGTGTGTTTTACAGAGAAGAAGTTTTCTCTAAAAAATTCTCTCAAACACAACAACCTTGCTGCTGTAAAATTCCTAATTCAAGACCACGGCGATCCCACAATCGCATTCTCAAGGTGATCCAAGAGCGTAGCGGGTGTTCTTGAGTGGTGGTGTTCCTTGGAAGATCAAAGTACATGATTTGGAGCATAGTGTTGTTTTTTGCCTCCGTTCGTGTAAGTTTTTCGAATCTAAATAGTTTAGATCGCATGCTTAATCTGAATCATATGTAGAAAACTGTTTTCTGTGAATTTTGTCCAACGTATCGGTTTTCTTATGATTGAAATTCAATCACGCACGGTGTAAACCGCTTCCACTGAGGATTCAATTCCTTCAATTATATGATCAATTACGTAGCTACTGAAATTATTATTCACACGTAACTTCGAAGATGAGACACGTGGAATAAAATTTGGTTTGTATTGATGTTTGTATGCGTGTGGGTGTACAATCTCTAATATTTATCCTCTAATTCTCTCTCTTGTGTGTGAATGTGTTTCACTCAAGGGCTGGAACGCTTGATCTCGAGTTTGAAGCTTCAATCGATTGCTTGGAGTCTTGAAGATTCTTTGGTCTTCAAGGGTTGTTGAAGTCTTCTAGTCTTGAAGGGTCTTCGGTCTTCAAGAAATGTTGAAGAGTCTTCCGGTCTTGAAGGGTCTTCGGTCTTCAAGAAGTGTTGGGGTCTTGAAGTCTTGAAGAGTCTTTGGTCTTCAAGAAGTGTTTAGATCTTGAAGAGTGTTTGGTCTTCAAGGAGTTTTGAAGTCTTGAAGAGTGTTTGGTCTTTAAGAAGTGTTGATGTCCTGAAGAGTCTTTGATCTTCAAGGAGTGTTGAAGTCTTGAAGGATGTTTAGTCTTCAAGGAGTGTTCAACACTTAGGAACTTATGGATTTCAGAGAGTCTTCAGTCTTCAGTCTTGGTGGAGTCTTTCTGAATTCTCTGATTCTAGTTGAGAGCTTCAACCTCTCGTGTTTGTGAGAGTGTAAAATTTCTGAACCCTTGAAATGGAGGAGAACCTCTCTATTTATAGAGATCTCCATGGATGAGCCCTAGTGACTTTTGAGCCTAACAACTTGGACTGAGGCTTTGTTGGTGGCTTTCTTGGTCTTGAGTTCAACTATTTGGTCTTAGGTCTGTTTTATATTTGACCCAAAAATCATATAACCCAAATGTTAAAAAGACCAAATTTGATCCAATTAATTATATTTTTTTAATTAATTGGTCAAATTAATTAATTTGATCAAAATAATTTATTTTTAATTAATTGATCAAATCGACATTTGGCCTTAAAATTTTATAATTGGCCAATTTTGTCTTCAATTAAATTTGGGACACATGTCAATTTAAAATTGGTCCCAAATTTAATTATTTGTAATTTTGTCATTAATTTTAAATAATGATGTGGCAATTTGTGATTGGGCGAAATTTCTCCTTCAACAATTATAATTAATTAGTTAACAATATCTAAAATATAATTAATTAGTGAATTATAATCAATTAATTATTTCTTAAATTAATATATTATAATTATTAAACATTTTTTGGAATATTTTTTATTAACATTTATTATTAACCTATCATCATTTTCTTTTTTTTTTCTTATATATATTGTTTATTAAAATTAAAATTATAGTCAATATTACAATTAATTAAAATTAATTATATAATAAATTATATATATTTATTAAAATATTTATTTAATTAATTTTTATAGATAAAAGTATACTAAATTAATGTAATTAATGATTTTTATTAAAAATATTGAATAAATAATTTTAATTAGTTAGATTGACTTGGTTTATTCAATTAAAATTATTCCTTGATTGATTAATTAAAAAAATCGTTGATTATTAATTCATTAATTTTTATTAATACTCTGAATTAATTTTCTTTGTTTATTGATTAATTATTAAAATTACATTAGGTGTCCATGATTAATTATATAAAATAAATATAGACATAATTAGTTAGCAAAAAATTTTGATAGCACTCATGTCCAACCAAATACAGTTATTTTGATTCCCAGACATATTATTCCTAGACATCCTTTATTCTCAGACATCAACAAAATCTTAAAACAAACAAACCCTAAAATATTTTATAACAAATACAAAATTATAAAATATCAAAACTAACATTCAATTAAAAATCATCACACAAACAAAAATATGAGGATATTGATAAATTTCAATACCAAAACATAAAAAGCACACCTGTAAATCTGCCATTAAATTATTATTATTTTAAAATAAAAAAAAAAAAAAAAGAAAAAGACAAACTAAAGCATCTACCTTCAAGACCATCGAATTGGAGAAGAAACCATCTTCAAATTCCCACAATCTCCAAATTCAAACTTCAATACAGTAAATAGTAGTAGTGGCCAGGAACCTTCTTTGTTGGCTTTTAGATGATTTTATCACAAATTACTGGTTGAGTCTAGTATAATTGAAGAAATATTGTAGAGGATAAAAAAGCTTTTTTTTTTTTTTTCCGTTAAACCCCATAATTTTGATGTGGTTTTTTTAAGTGATAATTGATTACAATTGAATTTCTAAGATGGTAAGGGAGAAAAGTAAAAGGTTTGATGTTTAATTTAGCCATGAGAAATGACAAAAGGAGGAATTGGAAGAGTTTTTCTTGGTTGACGAGGAGAGAGAAATGGAGAGGTCGGGAATTGATGAGGAGAAAATAAATTTTTGTTTGTTTGTTCCCAAGCAGGCACACTAGCTAAATAATTTTTTTGGGACAACAAGAAATATTGCTAGATTTAATAGAGTGATTTGAAAAATGGCTAAACATATTTAGAAATTAATAAATAGCTAAACTTGATTTTAATTAATAAATTTTTAATTGAAATAGACAAAATTGCCCCTAACTTACTGTTTAGACTTTTTAGAAAGAAAAATACAACTAAATCAAAACAAAAAAAGAAAATCTAATTTTAACACCAAATTAACCAACTAAATCAAAATAGAAAAAGAAAATCTAAATTTAACAAACTAACCAACTAAATAAATAATAATAATAAAAAAAAAAAGAAGAGAGAAACTAAATTTAACATTAAGATTTAACAACCTTGCATTAATCTAAAATCGTAATTAACATCGTTTAAAAAAAAATTCGAAATTCTTAATCCTGAAATATATATATATATATATATATATATATATATATATATATATGTGTGTGTGTGTGTGTGTGTGTTGAACTATCAATATACATTTTTTCGTACAAAATCACTCAATACTTATGTATATATAATAACACATACATGAAAGCACAGAAGTAATTGTGTACAAATACACAATGTAGTAGCCTTAAAAAAAATAAATAATAATAAATAATAAAATAAAATAAAAAGGTTTTTGTTTTTTTTGCTCGGTCAGATATGGGGAGGAAAAGGGGGGGAAATCACGCAACTTTCCCCCCAAATTCGGTCCAGTGGGTTGTTTAAAAAAAAAGAAAAAAATCAAGTCTCTCTCCCCCGATTTTTCCCCTCCCTCACGCTCTCCCTCTCAGCATTCTATCTCTCTCTACCGTAGGTCTGCAGCGCCGTCGTCGCCCCTCTGCTGTCGACTTTCGTCGTGCCGCCACCGTCGACAGCCACCCACGAGCCCACGTCGTCGCAAGCCTCCAGTAAGCCATCTCTCTCTCTCTCTCTCTCGTCTCCCAGCCCTCACGCTCCTCCCTGTCTTCAGCGCCGTCGCCGCCTCCTTGCTCTGATCGTCAGTATCGCTGCCGGTTCAGACCTGCCGCTGCCGTCGCGTAGCTCCGCGGATCTACCGTCGTGCCGCCACACACACACAAGCTCACTACGAGAAGCCCGAAACCCACACATTCAGCTCGTTCCAGCATGTGTCCTAGCGCCGTCATCGCCGAGTGTTGCTCACAGTAGCCATAGTTACGTATTAGGTGACATCGGGGTAAGTTTCGTTGAGTTTCCATGCTTTATTTGAGTCTCTTTAGCAAATTTCTTAAGGACAGATCAAGCAATAGAATTTCCTGATTCATTTTCAGATTAGATAGCACGTTTCGGCCGTTCAAATTCAGGTTCTCGACCTTACAAATTGCTATCCAACAAAGGGTTCGTCACTTTTGGGTGAGTCCTTGTCAACTAACCCCTTCTTTGGTGTTGGTTTTAGTATTTGTTATTGACCCATGAATATTCCATTCTGTTTCAGAGTGCCCAATCGATATTCACCTCGAACTCACGAATTTTGGCTAATTTAAAGTACTGTACAATCACTGTGTTGGAATTTTTGGGTGAGTATTCAAGAGTTAATCATGGTTGAATTTTAATTGAATTATTGAACCGAAATTTCTAATCTTGGAAAAGCTTTTATGTGTAGTTGTGGGCATTCTTGGCTAAGGTTTTAGCAAGTCATTGGAGTAAGGATTTTGGGTAAAATCCTTGGGTGGTACTGTGTAAGTGACTCCCCTATCAGCATGTTGGAAAATTTACTGTTTAATGGTGATTGTTGTTGTCAGGATATTTGCAAAATCATTTTATTGAGTACTAATTTGTGTTGATGGTGGAGCATGTATTGTGATGTTATCAAGTGAAAATTACTGTGTTACATTCTTGAATGTTGAGTGATGAATATGTAAATTAGGAATTGATATTTTGTTATTATTGAAATGGAATGAAAGTATGTTACGTGGCATTATCTTTAAGTTAGTGAGGGGACCTTATGTGCATATGCATGACCCACAGTGACGTACAATCTTAAAAATTTTGCTATTGAAAAGCTTGGTGATATGGCCAAGAGTTTCAATTAAAACTTGGCAATATGGTCAAGATATATTTTTCTTTTTATAATTTTCCTAAAACTTGACGATACGGTCAAGGAAATGATTTTAGCATTTATTTCAAAACTTGGCGATATGGCCATGGCGATAGGTGGCGATATGGTCACAATAAAGTTTTTAGTGGCGATATGGTCACAATAAAGTTTTTAGTGGCGATAAGGTCACAAAATAGCTTTCGTGGCGATAGGGTCACATTCGGCGTTATGGCCAAGGAATAAAGTTTTATAAAGCAAAATTAGGTCCCCTCGTAAATGTTTGTGCTTGCATAACCAACCTTGGTAGAGGGGTTACTTACTGAGTATTTTTAATACTCATTCTTTGTATATTTTAATTTTTTTTAGGCAAGGGCGAGAACGTGTTAGGCGACTGCTCAAGGGCACTTGCTGGTGGTGCCATGGTGGACGGTGTCTGCACATTTTACTTCCGCACATTAGTTTTTGCTATTTGGATTTTCCATGTAAATATTCAAAAACTTATTTATCTTGTTGCATTTTGAGGCGTTCAGACATTTTTATGTTTTACAAGCTTTCTTGGGATCCCAAATAAATGTTTTACTAAAATTATTTACTTATTTTATGCATTCGAGATTTCTAGGAAAAATTTTACTTCATAGTTCTTTGAATCATTCATGCATATAGTAACGTCCCTAGGCAGTCTTTAGGTTTTAAAAGTTGGGGCGTTACACACAATAAGTAGAACAACATATATCTATATATGTTTATATACAAATGAGCATCATATTCAACGATTCTATCAATCGCTCGCATATGGATAAGGGTATATATCTCTGAAGTCTCTACGTACCTAAGAATATATACATATAATTAATACAATAACTAAACATTACTCGTTCTCGCCATCTTCCTTGACATTAGACTCCTCATCATTTTTCGTTTTCTCTTTTTGTTTACTCAATGGAGACTCGAAATTGATGATAATTATTGATGAAATATACTTTTTGTCTAAAGACACTTTTATGAAATCCAAAACTTGCTCGTAAAAAGTTTTAATACCTCATTTTGAGGACCCTGTTTACACAATCCAAAATTTTCTTGTTAGGACTATTACTTAGTTACAACATGTATTTAACTACATATATTAGTGTAAAAACAACATCACTTACAACTGAATTAAGGAAACAAACATCATTCTTATCCAATTTGCATTCCTTAGTGGATTTGGTCCAACACTGCATTTGTGTATATTGGTATCTATAGGCTCAACATCCACATCGACAATAAAGTTACTGTAATAATGTATTGATATGTACACTTACATGAAATCCTTCCCTTGTTTGATTGTGTTTTCCGTTGAATTCAAACTTGCATCATCCCTTCGGATACTAGTATCCACACTTTCAATATGACTGACTACCACTACGCTGCACTTGAAAATATCGTAGGAATTTTCCTCTCCCAAATGCTATCGTGCAAGACAGTGGAGATGAAATTTGAATTCTGTAAATATAGGAATGTTCAGGCAAAGATTGGAATGTTCGATTGTAAAGAGAAGATTGAGAATGTAGAAAAAGTTAAAAATTTGTTGGGACCGAGAAAATGTAGGATAAAATTATAGTTTTTTTTAACATATATTGAGGAAAATCCAAGATTTTTCGATTAAGAGAAAGAATAAAACGGAAATATAGGAAAATCCTTTTTGACTGTTGGAGAGGGAGAAGAAAACCGATTCCATGGAATTCGGTTGGAGACAAGTATATACCAGGGGTAAAATGAAAAAAAAAAAAGATTGATTGGTTGTTCCTTGATTCCCGGTAGTCATCTCTCCAAAGACGAAACTATTTTAGCCATAAAACAAAGTGGCTTTTTTTTTCTAGCCATCTTTTACAATTCCCTTTTTTTTTCTTCAGCAACTTTTTCCATTTTGGGTCCCTAAATCTTGGGCCATGTGATGGGTCACATCTCACACATGCTAAAGGTCGGGCCTGTGACCAGAAACAATATCCAAGACATAATTTTTAGGGGCAACTAGATAAATGACCATTTTTAATTGGACGTTTTGAAAAATGTCCATCTGATTTTTTTATTTGAAAAAAGGCTAATTTCTATTTTTAGTAGGTTTTTTTTTACCAAGAATTGGACAAAAATGCCCCTGAACGAAATATTCAAATACAGCGTAAATTTAGTGAATTGATAATGTAACACCCCGTGCGCCTTGGGTGTATTTAAATCCCGAGTTTAGAGTTGAAAGAAATATAAATTCTATTTTTGGCTTGAATTTAGGGATTTAATTATATAGTAAGGTGTGGGGAAATTAATCTGTTATATTAATTAGTTTCTCTCCTTAAAAGCTCGATTAAAAGTTAGCCAGTATTGGTTACCTGAGAGGTTAAAGCGTTGAAATATTCACGTTAATTGAAGGTTAGTTGAAAACTAATCTTAGATTGGCTATTTTTGGGCCTTGGAGGTTTTGTGGAAAAAAAAAGAAAGAAATTCAAAGAGATTAAAAAAAAAAAAAAAGAAGGTAACCCTAAGGCCCTCATCTCTCTCCATCTCTTTCTCTCATTATCGTGGAAGCCCCCCCAGCCGTTTGCTTCAGCCAACCGAGAGACCCATCCCTCCTAGCCGAGACCTGTAGCAGCGTCGCCGCCCTCCTCGTCCAGCCGCCGCCGCTGTCGAGGAAACGCCGCCAGCCGAATCACGTCGCCCTTGCTCTCGCTTTCCCTCCCTTTTTCGTGGGTTTCTCTCCCTTCCTCCGTGCGTTTCACGTGAAAACCCAGCCCCACCGCCTGAGTTCGCGCCGCCGTCGTCTGGGTCGTGCCGCCGCCGCGTGGGTCCTCTCCTCGCGCAGGTCTTCCTTTTCTTTGCGTTTTCTGCAAGAAAAAGTCGTGGGTAAGTCTCTTCTCCCTCGATCTAGTTGATTTGAGGCCCGATCTAACTCCCTCATGTCCATATTGGTTAGATCTCGCGCGGACAGCAGCTCGAAGCCCCGTCTCCCCCGCGTTTCAGCGTTAAAATCGTGGGTAAGCTTTTCCCTTTCCTTTCCTTGTGGTTTTAAGGCCGATCTAAGGTTTCTCTTGGTTTAGTGTTGATAGATCTCGCGTGCCTAGCGATTCGGAGTCCCGTCGACCTCGTTTCAGCTGATTCCGCCTCTGTCCAGCAGCATTCTTGGTTGTTGTTGGCGTCGTTTGGCGTTTCCGGTAAGTCTAATCCCTTACCCATGCTTGTATGGTGTTAGGATTAGAATACCCATTCTTGTTTAGTGCTTTAAATGGAATGCCCATTCGTTTTAGGTGCTGAAAAGTTTAATGGTGTTCGATATTTTGATCTGCAGCGCCGTCTAGGTGATCGTTTGGGGTTCGAATCACTTCTACTTGATCACCTACTGCCCAAGGACTATTCTAGCGCATCGTTAGAGGTTTGTATAACCCGTCTAGCGTTGAAACGGGACTGTTTGGGTAAGTTTTCTTGTTGTCCCTTCGCTTTTAGCATTAAAGGTTGTTGTCCATTAGTGTTTTAGCCTTAGAATCATGATCTTGTTGTTACCCATTGCTTATTTAGGCTCGTAGGAGTTGCCTAACCTTTATAGGGCCTAGTTTATGCATTTAGATGAGCTATCATGGCTGTTTTGGCTAGAAGCTTGTAGTTTTTCAATGCCCATTGAGTCTCGTTGCCTTAGAATGTTTTTGATCCTGTGTAGGTTCTTAAATCATGGTTTAAATGAGCTTTTTCTTGTTGTTTGTGGCTTAAAAAGCATGTTAGATTAGATCCCCATTAGTTGTTTTAGGTTTGGTAGCGTGCCCGGTCCTTAGGAGTTCTTAGTGCACTTTATGTGGGTCGTTTACTTGCTGTCCAGCGGCTAAAAAGCCTTATCTGGAGCCGTTTGGCGAACACCCATTGCCCGCTGTGCCTTAGACATGGTTGTCCATGGTCTAAGGGTTTTGGGTTTTCATTTTGGGGTACGTTTAAAGGCTGTCCAGCAAAGAAATGAGCTGGGTAAAATGGTTTTGGCCCCTAGTAGCTTATTAGGTCGTTCTCTCTTGGTTTAGTCTTTGATGGTAGCGTTTTTTGTTGTAGTTCGAGGTGCTTGTGGAGCTTGGTGCAAGTGTCGCCTCGTTGGTTTTTGGAAGTGTGTTTTGTAAGTAGTTTCTACTTGCTAGGTTGTGTTTGATTGCATGAAACATGTTTGCTTGTTTTCTTGCATTATTTTTATACTTGCGAAAAGTATGATCGTCTGTGTTGTTCTGTGTTGTATTGCTCGAGATGAGCGTGGTTTGTGTTTTGCTTGAGATACGCATGATTTGCTGTGTTGGATGTACTGAATGCTTGAGATGAGCATATTATGTTTAGTTGTTTGGGGTAAGCATGTGGAGTTATGGTTAAGCATGATTTTGGTGTTGCATTCTAGCATGATGGGATGTCGTGTTATGTATGTGGGGTTAGGCTAGCATGTTGTCACGGGATGTGTAGCATGGGTCTAGTTGTTGCATTACATGACCCGTAAATCATGTGTAGGTGTGCAGCGTGGCACGTAATTCACGTGTTTGGTTTGCGTAGCATGGCGCGTAATGCATGCGAAAGGATTTGCGTAGCGTGGCGCGTAATGCACGTGTTGGTTTGCATAGCATGACGCGTAATTCATGTGTTAGGTGCGGAGCATGATGCGTAAATCATGTGTGGTCTAGTATAGTGTGGGTGCATAGTGTGGGAGGCTTATGCATGATGTGGTTTTGGTGCTTGTGAGCACGTTGTTGGTTTATTGCTTTGAGAGCATGTTGGTTTTTTACTGCTTTTGGAAGCATGTTGTATGCGTGTGAGAAGCATGTTGTTTGCCATTGTCTGTTGTTTGTGATCTAGCTCGTGTGAGCTACTTACCAGTACCGCGGTTGTACTGATACCTCCTTCCCCACCTTCCCCCCAACATTTTAGATGTTGCAGGTATCGAGGATGATCCGGACCTTGGTGGCGAGGAGGAGAACTGCGAGGAAAGATTCCTAGAGTGATGGTTCCATATGTTGTTATGTTTTCTTAGTGCTGTAATAAGTAAGCTTGAGAATGGTTTGTTTTCAAGTTTATAAACTAGATTGGATAGTTTGGTTGAGTTTAATAACATGTATAGCTAGTGGACTAGCTCTTTTTGTTAATAAATGTCTTTAAGTTCTGCTACGTGGTTTCAGATTAATGAATGTTCTGGTTAAGTATGTCTTGTCTAGAGGAGATAGGCTTGTGAATCTGGCTGTAGTTGGTGGAGCTTGGTTGGTTGCCTATTTAGAAGTGTTAATGTCTTTTATCAGGTGAAGTAAAATTTTGGGATAACTAGTTTTACGCCGTTATGCTGTCGAAATTTTCGGTACATTCGATTTAAAGAGAGTTGTCCCAAATACTTAAGGGCCTGTTTGGTAGGCAATTCGGATCATGTTTTATGTTTTCAGATTCACTGAATTCAGTGAATATGCGTTTGGCAGACGTGTTTCTGAAAACTGTTTTCGGATTCTGTGATCCAAATAGTGGAAATTCTGAAAACAACTTTTTTATGTTTTCGTTGTATCCAGATTTTGAATTTTAAAATTTTAAATGCAGAATTAATTTTAAAAAGATAAAAACTTTAATAAATATAGTATTTCATGTTGAGATTTGATGCCCACTCAGTATCTTGACCGTGAACTGGGAGGTGACTAAGCAGCTGAGAATATGTAGTGCTGCTGAGTTGGATTGAGTCCAACTAATTCAAGAAAGCACGTGACCAACAGCCTCCGCTTAACTTCTTTCTTCTCCTTCTTCTCTGTATAAATACCCAAGCAGTATACCTGTAAATATACGACTGATATCGAGTGTATCCAAAAACTCTCTGTACAAAGGCTTCTAATAAAACTCTCTCTATGGTGTTCTGAAAGTGGATGTAGACCATTGTGTCGAACCACTATAAATCTGTGTCTTCTTCTCTTTTCCCTTGATCTTTCATACTTCTCTTTAATCCCCTGTTATCGCAAGCTTCCGCTGCCAAACAGACTGCTAATTGTTGCTGATTTTCAACATTTCATGTTATAAACTCAATTTATTTTTCGAAATTAAAATTTGTATAATATAATGTATTATAAATTATATGATATTGTAAAATAATAATAATAATAATAATAATAATAAATTTATAATACATAACATTTTTATAAATTAATTAATAATATTTTATATTCAACTCAGTATTTAGTTGATAACTACAAATAATTTATCGTTTATAAATATATTGTCAAACACATTTTGAACCATTATTTAAATTCAGATCCAATTTCTGAATCTGCTACCAAACACATATCTGAAAACATGAAATACAACTCTGTTTTCATTGAATCCCTTGTTTTCAAATTCCTGTTTTCAGATCACCAACCAAACGGACCCTAAGAGTCTAGAGTAAGTAGTAGCGCCGCTAGGCTAGAGGTTGGAGAACCTGGGGCGTTACAGATAAATTCAAATACAACGTAAATGTAGGAGGAATCTAGGGGTTTACACTTTAATTTAATGCCGCGTTGAAAACCAATCAAATTCAAATTAACAAAGATAAGTAAAAACAAATAAATAGAAGTTATCTTAATCGTATAAATTAAAAACAAAATTTAGGGAGGAAAAATAGGAGTGGATTAAGAAAATACACTATATCAAGAGGAAAAAAGTCACTTGGGAACGCTGCAATTGCAACATTAGTGAGGACTTGAAGCATGTAATTCAAAGGAAACACATCAAATCAATTTAATGGTTTCATCTGAAATAATTGGAAGCATTAGTTAGGTGTTTTGGTATTTAAAAAATCTTACCAATTTTTTTCTTAACAGACTTTTCGGTTGCTCCCCTCCTCACACAAATACAAGTTTTCTTCTCCTCCCTTAAAACATATTTTAATTGGTTTCTTCTTCGATACCTTGTCATTTTTTCTTATTCTGAATTTATCTCCATACTGTATTTAGTTTCAAATCTAAATCCAGTAAACTGATAAATTTAAATACAGCGTAAATGTAGGGTAAATGTAGGAGAGAATCTAGGGTCTACACTTTAATTTAACGCTACATTAAAAATCAATAAATTGGAACAAATAAATAGAAGTTTCATCTTCTCCTTCCTTAAAACCTATTTTAATTGGTTTCTTCTTCGATACCTTGCCATTTTTTGTTATTCTAAATCTATCTCTATACTGTATTTAGTTTCGAATCTGAATCCTATGAACTGATAAATTCAAATACAGCGTAAATGTAGCGTAGACTTAGGAGAGAATCTAGGGTTTACACTTCAATTTAACGCTACATTAAAAATCAATAAATTAGAACAAATAAATAGAAGTTTCATCTTCTCCTTCCTTAAAACCTATTTTAATTGGTTTCTTCTTCGATACCTTGTCATTTTTTCTTATTCTGAATCTATCTCCATACTGTATTTAGTTTCGAATCTAAATCTGAAAATACAACGTAAATGTAGGAGAGAATCTAGGGTTTATATTGTAATTTAACGCTACATTAAAAATCAATAAATTGGAACAAATAAATTGAAGTTGTCTTAATCATATAAATTAATAACGAATTTTTAAATTGATAAACATAATAATAATCTTATCTAATTTTGAAAAGAAAGAGGAAAAATTACATTTGATTAAAAATATGAATACAAATATGTTAAAACATACCTATGATCAGTCTACAATGTTGGAAGGAATGGTGAACCAACAAATCGATCAAACTTATTGGAAAAGATGATGAAGCAATCTGAAAAAAAAAATCTACTGGAAAATTGAATAAAAAACGTATATTTTGGGTAGACTATCAGATTGCAAAGTACAAAAAAAAATATATGGATTTGAATTTCAAAGGGGGAGAGAGAGGATATTTGTTGTAACTGTGTCAATTCTTTTTTATTTATGTGATTAACAGTTTTCTATTTTTTTAAAAAAAAATTAGATCAAATACGGGTTGCACAAATATAGGGTGGAATGTGGGAAACGACTCAAGGGTATAATTGGAAGAATAAAATGCACGGAAATAGGTTAAAAACACCATTTGACCATTTTTCATTAAAAAATTATGTTTGGTCATTTTTCAAATCTACACTGTATTTCTAGTCATTTCAGAGGAATTTCCTAATTTTTATGTTTTTATTAATTTTTATCCCATTTTCATCTCATAAGGTCTAAAGAATAAAATTTTTATGCTAATCTGACCATAACTTAATTAGATTTTTGGGAAAAAAAATCATTTTTAACCCTAAATTTAGCATGTTGTATTAATTTCAATCATAAACTTCCAATTTCATCAAATTGAACCTCAAACTTAACAAGTTGTATCAAATTTAACCCTAAACATGTGATTGACAATTTCAATTCGATGAAATTGAAAATTCAAGGTTAAAATTGATACAACATCCTAAGGCTTCGTTTGAGATTGATGTGCTTTTAAAATAATTGCTTGCAACTGTGCTTTTAGAAAAATTAGCTGTGACATGAAGTAAAAATAGTGTTTGGTAAATTTTAATTTTAAATCTGAAAAGGCATCTTATGGTGTTTGGTAAATTAATACTAAATTAGTGTGATTTGACTATAATGGACCAAAGTAGGCATATTGTTTCAATTATTTTTAAAATGATATATAATATCAAATTTACTATATGATAATTATTTAAAAATTTATATAATTTAAATTGTAAGTAACTTTGTTACTAAATTATTTGATAAGAATTTAGAAAAAACTAGTTTGAACTACGTGCGTTGCACGTGTTATAATACCTTTAAAGTATAAGTTAATTAGAAAATTTGAAATATGAGTTGATGATGGACCAAAAAATATAAAAATGAATAAATATTACACATGAAGATTATATTTAGATGTATATGACCAAATTGAACCAAAATCAAAAGTATAGGAAGCTCACATTCTAATAAAAATGGTTTATAACAAATATCATGGATATTGATCATACGTTATTCAATATCAAATTTTAAAATTGTTTTCTTTATTGCACATTTAAATTCTATATTATTTGGATGTATAAATTATCATATTTATTAAATTTATCATAAATTTTTTTAGATATAAAAAATATGCTTAAACCCTTTTTTAAGATTGAAGACAGTCTTTCAAATTACCTAGCTAAGCATTTATATTTTTCAAATTACCTAGCTAAGCATTTATATTTTCCAAAATCTTAATTTTGTAATCAATTAATAATCAATAATTCAATTAAAGTTATGTTTAATTCAACCGTTAAATGAGCACTAATTAAATTAAAAAAAATCATTTTCTTCCTATATCTTGTCTAAAAAAATCCCAAAAATATATGAAAAATTTTGAAGGTCGGAGGAAAACATAATGAAGAGAGATCGATTTTAAAAAAATAAGATAATTGTGAAAAATTAAAACAATTAATTTGAATTTTAGGTTTTCAAATTTAATTTTAAAACTTGATTCGATTTAATCAACAATTAAACTCTATTATCTTTTTATTTTTGAAAAATCAAAACAATTGATCTAATGACAATAGATCAAAATCTATTATTTTACGTTGAAATTGATTTTAATGAAAAGTAATATAAAATCTCTGAAAATGAAAAAAAAATCGTTTTTTAGTTGATTTTTTTTTTCTATTTTTTTAATAAATCGTGAGATTTTATAGATTTTATCATTTTATTATTATTTCAATCAGAATCTATAAATTTTATAACATTTATTCAAATTTTGTTCAAAATAATAAATAAATAAATACTTAAATATTAAATAATTAAATATAAATTCTGATTGAATACCAAACCAATTTTCAAAAGTTAAAAAAGGGGATTTTTTAAAATCATAATCTATGCGTAGAGATTTTATAACATTTATTTTAAATAATTAAATAGGAAGGACAAATAAGAAATTTAAATATTAAAAATGGGCTAAAAAGGAAATCAAAAGTTTTTCCCGTTAAGCGCCTTTATATATAATACTAGTGTTTTACCACGTGCATTGCACGTAGGTGTAATCTTTTTAATTTTAAAATATTTAGAATTATATATAATTTGGATAAAATGTTATTCAATACAATAATTTTTTTTAAATTACTTGAGATTCATTTTATATATTCTTATATTATTCTTATTCAGTCGGTCGAATATTTTTATAGCTTAGTATATGTTTAGGTGTTTTTTTTTTTAATTTAGTCTCTATTGTATAAAGAAGTTTTAATTTAGTTATTTATGTTTTA
This sequence comes from Luffa aegyptiaca, assembly GCA_017139565.1. Lineage (NCBI taxonomy): Eukaryota > Viridiplantae > Streptophyta > Magnoliopsida > Cucurbitales > Cucurbitaceae > Luffa > Luffa aegyptiaca. The sequence goes on along the minus strand of CM029406.1, from coordinate 16,741,640 downwards.
ATATTTTGTTAATTTATCTTTAACAAAAAAATAATGACAATATGAAATTTAAACGATTTAGTTTAGTTTGAATGGATTAACATGATCAAATGATTGTACCTACTCGATTTGTTCGATTCAATTTATTGATTTGACTCAATTTTTTGTACCCTTCATGTGATTATAGAGTTGAGTTTTTTAAACATGTGTTAAAAATCAATTGTTGATTAATTTAAAAAATAACTTTACTTAATATCATATTGTCATTCTTTTTTGTTTTTGATTAATTATATAAAAAATTGTGTAGAAAATAAAATTTAAAAAATGTTCATACATAAACAACAAAAACAATAAGAGAATTAATTATAAAATAATATAAAAATATCTATAAGATATTGATACCATCCTCATAATTACTAATTCACCTTTTATTGATGTTTGAGATCAAATCATTTTCCAAGATACAATGATGACATTTAATTACAAACAACACTACATTGCAATTCCAATAACATAGGGAGAGTTCTTTATATAGTTGAGGCTAGGAGTTGAAGAATGTTAGAGAACTCTTGAAATTCCAAAACCTTTGAATTGTAATTAAATTTAAGTTATAAAGTCTTCAATTCATAGAAATTTAATGAACAAAATCTTTTATATTCAAGTTTTTCACAAAACATTTAATATTAATTTTAAGAGTTCTTTATTAGTTGAGACCGGGAGTTAAAGAATGTTATGGGGTGTTTGGGCCCCCTTTTTTTGGAAGTGGGGATTTTGGAAAACACCCCATTTTCGGGGGTGGGTGTTTGGGCTCCCATTTTTAGAAACCCCTATTTCCCAAACCCCCACTTCACAAATCACTCCCCCTTTCTCTCTCCATTTTCCAAGATCACTCATTTTTCTTTTTTTCTTTTTTTTTTTTGAAAAACCCTATTTCCCAAACCCCCCACTAACCCTTATTATTTTTATTATTTTATTTTATTATTAATTATTTAATTATTAAGTTTATTATTATTTTAATTTAAAAAATATTATTTTATTATTTTTAACTGCCACGTCATCACCGTTCCTTCTCACATTTGGCACACTAATTATTCTTTAATATGATATTATTTCCATGATTTAATATTTGTTTGTTTTCTTTGTTATTACTTCCTTAGTTGAATAATAAAGTTTTGTTGTTTAAAAATATTTTCCAACCATTTTAGTTAATTTCAAATGATTGAAGTCATAAGGTAGGATATTCAACCTTCAAAATCAATTTTCCAATGCGTTTTCAAATAGGAGGCAATTAAATAAAAACGAACTCGATTTCCCAACAGTGAGGTAATAAGAAAAATAAAAAGTAAAGTCACATATTATATTCAATTGTGCCAAAAGTTTTAGACCAAACGTTGAGTCAATTACAACGTAATCAATTTTCAAGTTAAATAAAGAAAACTAAAAAAAATGTTTTCTATAGTTGAGTTAATATAAGATTCAAATGCGTGTATTTAATTTTTAAACATTGGGCTTAATTTGAAAGTTTATAAAAAAAAAAAAATATTGAACTTAGAGTTAATTAAAAAAAAAGAATTTAATCAATTTTAAGTTAAGATAATTATGTGTCAATTGACAAACTTAACAATGATCAATTTGCAAATTAATATATGTAAAACTTATTTTTTTTGTAATGTAACAAAGTTTTTTACCATGGAGTGGCAAACCTTCAAAATTAATTTTCCAATCAATTTGGTTTATTTTTCGACCGAGAGTTTTGACAATATCTATGTTCAGAACAAATACATGAAAGGTAACAACTGTGGAAAAAAATTGAAGAATGGAAAATGTTTTTTTTTTTTTTTTTTTTTTTTAAACTTTGGCTTTTTTATCAAAATTGTGACTTAAAATCCCAAAATTACAATTAATGGAAAGAACATTTTAATTTATTAATTTTAGAAGAATTGTATACCATTGAAAAAAAAAACTAGGAAATGTAACAAGTGTGGGAAAAAATTGAACAATCGAAAATGATTTTTTTCTTCTTTAGAATTTGGATTTTTTTATCAAAATTGTGAGTTAAAATCTGAAATCTAGAGTTAGTGGAAATATAATTTTAAATTATTAATTTTAGAACAATTGTATACCATTGATAAAAAAAAATCAGAAACTCATTGATATCTTGCGAAAAGCAAGATTATTTATCCTCTAAACTTAAGCTAAAAGAAGGATACAAGGCCCTCAGATGCGTTATCTTAGCGCATAAAGAAAGAAAAAAAAAAGTGATTGTTATAAGCGGCAAGATATATTGTGTATGCGATAAGAAATTATAAAATAGTGCGCTAACGCAGCTAATTTAGTTGTTTCAAGTTCCTTCTTAGCGCAGGCACACTCCCCTAGATGATCAAGAGACAGAAAAGATGGATGAAAAGACAGCTCTGATGCAAACGGCGCAGCCAGCACAAATGGGAGAAAAATGGGCCGAAATATTGCAAGTTAACTAATAATTTGAACAAAGCAAGTTGCAATTACTTAGTAAAATCACTTTCCCTCTTCTATAAATAGAAGCTCAAGAGACAGAAGAAAGGGAGAGCTGGGGCAGGGGGATTCATATCTCTGCTCAAGAGGGAGAAGAAAGACGATCAGCAAAAGAATCACAGAGAGAGCTGTGATTATGAGTAAACTTGTGTGTGAAATGTTTTATTTTATGATGTCTTGTTGTGCGCACATGAGCTAACTTTCCTCTTCAAGGCCTAGCGCAAGCACCTCATGCGGTGATAAGTACATCTTGTAAGCGCATATTTTGATTTAAATGAAACATTGATTGCTTTCTGCTTAGTTGCGATAATCTTTTCATTACTAATCCCCGCTTGGCCAGCTGGATGCGGTAGCAGTATGCTTAATCCTTGACAGGTAACGCATATGGATCTCTCTAAGTAGAACAAGTTAGCGCATGACATGTAGTCTTGGTAGTATTAAATTATTACCGCTAAAGGATATTGCATGCTTGAACTTTGATTGCGTTGTGACCAACTCAGTCCCTTGTAAGTATTAAGAGAACTAAGCTTTACGCATAAACTAGTCAAATAATCAATTGATAGTTTATTGTCAAACACATATGGAATACCAGAAGGGAAACTTAGTGATTTTTTCTCACTTAGGCGTCAATGGATCAATTTATCAAAGTTAGCGCTACAAGATTCTTATGAACGCATGAGGCTGCGACAGCAAAAGCCTTGATACTGCTCGCATTGTGAATTCTCCTTTAACTCTCATTACTTGTTTTCTTTTATGCAATTAATTACTGTTCAAATTATAACAGCCCTCATTTTTATTCCCTTGAAGTAATATTACACGTTTTGAGTTTTAAATCAGTAAACATTATTAAGAAACTTATGTATTCTTTCCCTATGGATTCGACCCTGGACTCATCAGGTATTACTTGATTTTGTCAGTTTATACTTGGATTGATTAAAATCTACGACTACTAAATCAAACACTCTGACAGCCGATCAAGTTTTTGGCGCCGTTGCCGGGGAGAGGCAACAAAAGTCTATAATAATTTTTCTGATCTAACACTCCGTGTAATATTATCCACTGTGTTCCCTGTTGAGTCTTTTTCTCCAGGTGACTAGAAGTTGTTGCGTGCCGCCCGACAAATCGATTTTGAAATAGATCCTGAGATTGATAGAACATATCACAGAAGAGGGAGAAATCGAAGATCTCGAAGGCAATCAGGAGAAATGGCAGCGCCAAATCAGCCAAACAGACCATTGAATCCCATCCAGATGGCCGATGATAGGGCCAGAGGAATTAGAGACTATGCAGCCCCTGCAAATTGTAATTTCAATCCAGGGATAGTTCAGCCTACTCTAGAAACAGAAAGGTTTGAACTAAAACCTGTTATGTTCCAAATGCTAACAGCTGCAGGGCAATTTGGAGGAAGCCCAGCAGAAGACCCACACTTTCACTTAAAGTCATTTTTGGATATTTGCAATAAATTTATTATTCCATGAGTGACACATGAGCAATTGCAAGTTATTTTATTTCCTTATTCATAAGAGATGCGGCGAAGGTGTGGCTAAATCAGTAACCAGCAAATTCTATCGCAACATGGAACAATCTGGCAGAAAAGTTCCTAGAGAAATACTTCCCACCCACCGCAAACTCCAGATTGAGGAAGGAAATAATGACATTCACGCAAATGGAGGATGAAACGTTAAGTGAAGCATGGGAACGATTCAAGAGCTTGCTACAAAGATGTCCGTACCATGGTTTACCATTATGTATTCAGCTAGAGACCTTCTATGTAGGTCTCAACAAGAATTCGCAAGTTTTGGTAGACTCATCCGCAAATGGGGCATTACTCAGAAAGACCTATGACGAAGCTCACGCAATCCTTGATCGAATTGCGCGCAATAATTATGAGTGGGGCACTGCGGAAGACAGAAGAAGGAGACCCATTAAGACCAACTCAGGAGGTTTTGAAATAGATCCTATGACTTCGGTAAACGCAAAGATTGATGCGTTGACCTTAAAAATGGATGCACTCACAGCTGGCATCGCACCTTTGATTGCGCAACTCAACGCAGTTGGATGCGAGATCTGAGGCGAAGGACATACGAATGATCAGTGTCCTTCAAACCTAGAATCAGTTTTCTATGTGGGACCGCAAGGAGCTACACTCAACAACCCATATTCAAACACATATAATCCAGGGTGGAGAAATCACCCGAACTTTTCATGGAATGGAGGCGGGAATAAACAGCAACAAGGTAATGTAAATCCTGCGCCAAGATTATTCAATTCTAACAATGACCAATCTTCGCAGGGACATTTTCAGCGCAACACAGACGGAGGAAACCAAAGAGCATCATCCTCGAATGCGTTGGAAAACATGATGAAGGAATTCATGGCCAGTCAAAAGGAGTATATGGCCAAGAATGACGCAGTGGTTCAGAGCCAGGCCGCATCCCTTCGCAGTCTGGAAATACAAGTCGGACAGCTTGCATCAGAGTTAAAAAATAGACCTGCGGGAGCACTGCCCAGTAATACGGAAGATCCAAAGGGGAAAGAGCACTGCCATGCGGTGACTCTTCGCAGTGGAAAGCAATTGCAGGTACATGACCCTGCACCGACACAGGACAATTTGCCTAAAAATGCAGCCGCAGAAGATCATAACCAAACGGAAGAAGGAAAAGTAGCTGAGGATGAAGAATTCAAAAAGAAGGAGGCTCACGCAGAAAAAGAGTCTGACGCATATCAGCCCGCAATACCTTTTCCTCAAAGGTTGCGAAAGAAAAATGATGAGGCCCAGTTTAAAAAGTTTTTGAATGTTTTGCGAGAGCTGCATATCAACGTCCCACTTGTAGAGGCGTTGGAAAAAATGCCGAGTTATGCCAAGTTCTTGAAAGATATTCTGATGAATAAACGGCCATGGAAAGAGTTTGAAACCGTTGCGTTGACAAGTGAATGCAGCCCAATACTTGCCAACAAACTTCCCCCAAAGTTGAAAGATCCTGGAAGCTTCACAATTCTTTGTTCGATAGGGGGTATCGATGTTGGTAAAGCACTATGTGACCTGGGCGCAAGTATAAATTTAATGCCATTATCTATTTACAAGCGCCTAGGGATTGGAGAAGCGAGACCAACAACCGTTACACTCCAATTGGCAGACAGATCTGTAGTTCACCCAGAAGGAAAGATTGAAGATGTTTTGGTCAAAGTTGACAAGTTTATTTTTCCTGCAGACTTTATTATCCTAGATTATGAAGCTGACAAATAAATCCCCATTATTTTGGGAAGACCATTCCTGGCCACCGGACAAACACTTATTGACGTACAAAAAGGAGAACTGACAATGCGCATGAACGATCAGAAGGTGGTTTTTAATATTCTCTCCTCACTTAAATATCCTGATGATCCCAAAGATTGCGACATGGTAGCCCGCATAGACGTATGCTCTCCGCAGGACATACTATCAAATGCGTTCAGCCCCATAGAAGAAGGAAACGAGGAAGAACAGATGGAAGAAAACTGCACCCTAACGCAGCATGAAGAAGTTATCCACATACTGGATCTGAAAGGAAGAATCCCCACCATGCTCTCTATAGCGCAACCTCCTGCACTAGAACTCAAACCATTGCCAACGCATTTGAAGTATAGATTCTTGGGAGAAAAAGAATCACTCCCAGTCATAATCTCATCAAAGCTTGATTCATCGCAAGAAAACCTGCTGATGGAAGTTCTCGCAAGGCACAAAAAGGCCATTGGGTGGAGTCTAGCAGATATTAAAGGTATTAGCCCTTCATATTGCATGCATAAAATTTGGTTATTAGACGAATCCAATGAATTTGTTGAAAGACAAAGAAGGCTAAATCCGGAAATTATGGAAGTAGTACGAAAAGAAATAATCAAGTGGCTCGACGCAGGCGTAATATATCCTATCGCAGATAGCAGATGGGTGAGTCCAATCCAATGCGTACCCAAGAAAGGAGGCATGACAGTAGTGGCTAACGCAAATAATGAGCTGATTCCATCCCGCACCACTACAGTATGGCGCATCTGCATGGATTATCGCAAGTTGAACGCAAATACCAAGAAGGACCATTTCCCTCTTCCATTCATTGACCAAATGCTAGATCGACTTGCAGGACAAGCTTATTATTGTTTTCTCGATGGATACTCTGGGTATAATCAAATTACCATTGCGCCAGAAGACCAAGAAAAGACCACATTCACCTGCCCATATGACACCTTTGCGTTCAGAAGGATGCCTTTCGGACTATGTAATGCGCCTGAAACATTCCAGAGATGTATGATGGCCATCTTCTCAGAACTTCTGGAAAAATCTGTGGAAGTTTTTATGGACGACTTCTCAGTATATGGGAAGTCTTTCGCAGACTGTTTAACGCAGCTTGAGCAAGTATTGGAAAGATGCGAAGAAACCCACCTCATGCTAAATTGGGAGAAATGTCATTTTATGGTGGAAGAAGGCATTGTCTTAGGCCATCGCATATCTAACGTAGGTATTGAAGTGGATAAAGCCAAGATTGACGTCATTGAGAAATTACCACTTCCTACATCTGTAAAGGGAATTCGCAGCTTCCTGGGACATGCAGGATTCTATCGCAGGTTCATCAGAAACTTCTCACATATTACAAAGCCACTATGCGCATTACTAGAGTCAAACAAAAAATTTGAATTTTCAGAAGAATGCGTTAAAGCATTCAAGAATCTGAAACTTGCGCTAGTAAGTGCACCCATCCTCGCAACCCCCGACTGGAAGAAACCTTTTGTCTTGATGGGCGATGTCAGTGACGTGGCAGTAGGAGCAGTGTTGGCACAGAAAAAGGAAAAGATTCTGCACCCCATTTATTATGCCAGCCGAACATTAAATGAAGCACAAACAAATTACACAACAACCGAGAAAGAATTATTAGCGGTTGTTTATGCGTTTGACAAATTTCGTGCTTATATGATTGGCTCCAAAGTCATAGTTTATACAGACCATGCGGCGATAAAATATCTGATCACAAAAAAAGACACAAAGCCAAGATTGATTAGATGGATTTTATTGCTACAAGAATTTGATCTAGAAGTCAAAGACAAAAAGGGGAGTGAGAATTTAGTTGCCGATCATTTGTCGCGCTTGGAAAATCATGAGAAGGAAGATGCACCAAGAGTCCCAATCGCAGAAGAATTTCCTGACGAGAAACTGTTTATGATGGACGATGAAGAACCTTGGTTTGCAGACATTGCGAATTACCTTGTCGCAGGGGTCTTGCCAGAAGAATACTCAGCGCAACACCGTAAGAAATTCTTTCATGAGGTAAAATTTTATTTTTGGGATGACCCTTATCTCTATCGTAGAAGACCTGACCAAATCATTAGGAGATGCGTTGGCCAAAAAGATGCAATAAAGATATTGAAGGATTGTCACGAAGCTCCGTACGGAGGCCATTTTGGAGGACAACGCACTGCAGCCAAAGTTCTACAGAGCGGTTATTGGTGGCCTACTTTGTTCCAAGACGCAAGGAGACATGTTGAAAGCTGCGACAGATGCCAGCGCACTGGAAACATCAGCGCAAGAAATGAAATGCCTCAAAACTACATAATAGAAATAGAGTCGTTCGATGTCTGGGGCATTGATTTCATGGGACCTTTCCCATCATCGCAAGGGAACCAATACATTCTCCTCGCAGTTGACTATGTCACCAAGTGGGTAGAAGCAATCGCTTGCATTAAGAACGATGCTGCGACCGTGGCAAAATTTCTCAAAAAGAATATTTTCCCAAGATTCGGAGTGCCACGCAGACTGATTAGTGATGAAGGGACCCACTTCATAAACAAGGTCATGGATAAGTTATTGCAAAAATACAACGTTGAACATCACATCGCAACAGCATATCACCCACAAAGCAATGGTCAGGCCGAAGTCTCAAATAGGGAAATCAAGAGGATTCTCGAAAAAGTTGTCAGCACCAGCAGGAAAGATTGGGCGCAACACCTAGATGATGCGCTATGGGCATATCGCACAGCTTTCAAAACACCCATAGGAACATCTCCATATGCGTTGGTGTTCGGAAAAGCTTGTCATTTGCCCTTGGAATTGGAGCACAAGGCGCATTGGGCAATGAAGCGTTTAAACTTTGATTTAGAAGCAGCAGGACAAGAACGATTGCGTCAATTGTCAGAATTGGAAGAATTCAGAAGGTGTGCATACGAGAATGCCAAGATAAGTAAAGAAAAACAGAAGCAATGGCATGATCAAAGAATATGCAAAAAGGATCTCAAAGAAGGTATGAAAGTATTACTATTCAATTCTCGTTTACGACTCTTTCCAGGGAAATTAAAATCCAGATGGTCGGGCCCCTATACCATTCATAAGATATACCCATATGGGGCAGTAGATCTACATTCTACCGATGGAAAGAGAATTTTCAAAGTCAGTGGGCAAAGAGTAAAGCCATACATCGAAGGAACTTTGGATGAAGCAGCCGAAGTGATTCTTCTGAAAGATCCACCCTAAAGCAATAAGACAAAATAGGTCCGAGAAAATGCTCTCAGCTGCGTCAGGACCTAGCGTAAGATAAGAGCATGACAGGTTAGAAGTTGTAAATATTTTCTCTCCGCATGTTTTGTTTTATTTTTAATATTTTGATAGGTTGGGCTTTAGAAAGAAAACCTCATCGCATGATTGGCTCATATGTTTCTTTTCAATAGCATAGAATCACTGCGTTAGTAAAGTTTTGTCGCAACAGAACCTTAGAAGGAAAATCTCATCGCATGTCCAAATCCATCCGTATTTTTTTCTCATTTGAGGCGCAGCCATAATCATGACAGCATTTAAGGAAATGCACTCACCCCTGTCTTATCACGTTACCCAAGGCAACCGCTCACATTCCCCCGTAATAATCATGATCACCCATTTACATGGGATGAGAAAGGGCACCAGAACCCAGGAACGCATGCTTTGCGTTAAGCTATAAACTAGGGATGCGACTTCACTTCGTCTTCCACATTTGCTCACAAAACCCTAGAACTCCTTGCCTTCCTTCTCGTGGAATTTTCCTCTGAAACTCTTCAAAAATCAGCCAATCAGCCATGTCAGACTCACAGAACCTCTCGATTGCCGGTTATGCGGACGACGCTCCTCCATCCTCACCGGAGGTGGAAGGGCCGCACAAAGATGTGATTATCTCCTCGGATGAGGAAGGAAGCAACCCACAAAATATCGACTAAATGGAGGAAGATGAGCCAGAAGTCGTCGACGGAGAGCCGCCCATTGCTAACACAGAGGCTCAGCTCACCACCGCTCCATCATCTTCAGGCGCAGACGAAGTACTCAACATCGCCCCATTAGACACATCCACCTTCTCCATCCAACCTGTCACCCTTCAGGCAGCCCCAAATGTCTCCGCCCCTCGAAACCTAACCCCCTTTCCATCACCATTCCCGTCGGTTGCCCTCCCTCCACTTCAAAACCCTTCCACTACAACAGCCCAAACCACCGCTCCTTCCCCTTCTTCCATCCCGACTGAAACCATTTCCACCCCTTCTCCACCATCATCTTCCATGAGTCCCACACTACCGCAGTTCTCAGAGCAACAGGTCGCCGCATGGAACGACCTGCTAGAAGAACTAGGCGAAGAAGGCGATGAAATTCGCCAAAGAGAACAAAGAAAGCATGCCGCCGCAGAAACAAGTGCAGCAAACAGAGAAGAAGGATTAAGCAACGCGGAAACCACACTTGCCGCAGACATTGCTGCACGCAACCTCGCTGCCATTGCAGCAGCCATGGAGGTAGAGATGTCTGATTCGGAGGATGAAATCCCCCTCACTCGTCGCCGCAATATCCAATCTACAGGGGTGGTCATCAGAGAACCGTCTGAACAACCTGCAGCGGCCCCTAGTAGAAAAAGAAAAGCGCCCACCGCAGCTAAGGACAAGGGAAAACAGAAACGGGCGCAAGCAGAGAGGCAGAAGCCAAAGATTGGGGGAAATTCCAAGAAGAACGAGGATTTAGTTGCCCCCTGCCGCAGGCAATGACTGATCAAATTTCCCAGCGCAAGTGGGAAACAGTTTGCGAGAATCCCAGATCCTATGCCCCTGCGCTTGTCCACGACTTTTACCACGCGCAATGGCGAGAAGAAATTGATGAAGTCCTGGTTCGCGGCCACGCCATAGCCTTTTCTTCCACCCACATAAACAGCGTATATGAACTACAAGACATTCCCAACGCAGAAGGCAATGCGCTCCTTGAATGTCTGGAAGATGATTTTCTGAGCGCAGTACTTCTTGCGGTGGCAAGGCCTGGTGCCAAATGGGATGGGCATGGAGCAGCAAGGACACTCAAATCGCAACTACTCGACTTTGAGGCCACACTTTGGATGCACTGGGTTAAGAATCGCATCATGCCCACAACGCATGACACGACATTAAGCCTACAACGAGTAGTCCTTGTCTATTGCATAATGAAGGGGATTCCAATTGACCTCGGACGCATCCTCGTAGACACCCTGCGCCAGACAGCTGCAAAACCAAAGGGCGCCAAATTTTGTCCTGGACTGGTCACATCCCTCTGCCGCGCATCGAATTTATTGCCCGCAACAGACGAAGAAATCCGCACGATGCGAAAGGATTTTGATGAGCATTGGTGGGCGCGTGTCACCAGCACGCGCAATAAGCGACTACAAGAGAGCATGCCACAGTCAGTCCCTGCGCCCCAGCCTACTGAGCCTTCACAGGCGCCTGCACCACAAAAGAAGAAGAGGCTCAAGCAAACTGCGGGCAGATATCCACCACCAGCCGCAAGGACCTCCCAATCCACTCAACCAGCACAGGAAACTACTGTCTATGCCCAACCTCAGAGACCCTTGCCAGAAAATTTGCCACCACCACCACCACCAACGATTGATCTCAACTCACCTCCCCCTCAGCCCACTCAAGATCTGCGACCAGAGGAGATTCTTGAAGGCACTTTACCAAGCCCTCCTCGCAATAATGAAGAACCTGCTCCACCAACAACGCCGCATACAACCGCTTCTGTGAGCACAAGTCAAGTTGCGCCTGATTTAACAGTTGATATCGACGCAACTCTTATCTTTTCTCAGATGCAGCAGATTCTTCAAGAAGTTATTCAGCCTTTACAGAGGCAGCAGGAACGGTTGTGCCAACAGCAGGAATTGCTGCGTCAACAACAATTCGAGTTGTCGTAGAGAGTTAACGCATTGGTCCTCTTTCTCATGCGATGGACTGGGAGTTTTGGCCGCCTGCCTATTACGCCCAATCTATTTGCGTGGCCAGCTGAACAACAAAGGCCTCCTAGCGCAGGCCCAGCCCAAATGCGTGGAACTATGCCTCCGCCTGCGCCAAGAGAGCCAAGAGCACCTCCACCTCCACCACCGCAGGAATAATCATCTACTTTCCTTGTCATCTTTTGTTTTCTTTTTAATGAATGCGCTCTTGTTTATAATATTATGTCGCACTGCATTAATATAACCAGCTGTTTATCTCATCGCATTTTTCTCTCTGCCCTACACTTACATGTCTTTATCTAGCAAACTTCTTACGTTAGCTCCTTTGCTTTAAATCCGCGCTTCTAATTTTCTGAATTTTCTTAAGCACATTACTTAAATAAATTTAACTTTTGTCTTCATTTCCTCAAACCTTAAAGAAAAATTCCTTCGCATTTTCGACTTGTCGCAACTCAGCCTTCTTCTGCTTCAAGTTCAAGTGCTTCAAAGTAAGTTTGGGGGACAATGAGGACATTGTCCATATTAAGTTTGGGGGATGCAGTGCATAAATAATTAATTTAATAAATAATGAGTGCGTTCCTCTAGGTATGCGGCATGTTTGTAGCCAAGGGCATTTATGACACCCATAGTTTGCCACTGCGCGAAGACAAAACGCAAGCCATGAGCGTTGAGGACAGTAAAAAAATGCAATACCCGTAGTTGGATACCTTTCATCACAAATGTGGGTAAGCCAAAACGAAAGTATGCGTTTTGATGTCCAATTGCTTTTTAATAAAAAAAAAAAAAAAAAACTTGGAGGATATATATATCTTATTATGTGTCTAGGGCAAGGAAGATTGGCTGAGTCAGCGCAAGGATGAATCTAAGCACAAGGAGCCTTCTTTAAGCAATGGAGAAAAATTGGCAAAAGTCAAATCTATTCGGGTAATGTGTGCGAGAAAAAGAAGAAAAAGGATGCCAAGATCGCAAGCAATAAAGAGCTGAGTAATTGCCGCAAGGTGGATAACAGACATTGCTTGAGGACAAGCAATAGTTTAAGTTTGGGGGTTTGATATCTTGCGAAAAGCAAGATTATTTATCCTCTAAACTTAAGCTAAAAGAAGGATACAAGGCCCTCAGATGCGTTATCTTAGCGCATAAAGAAAGAAAAAAAAGTGATTGTTATAAGCGGTAAGCTATATTTGTGTATGCGATAAGAAATTATAAAATAGAGCGCTAACGCAGCTAATTTAGTTGTTTCAAGTTCCTTCTTAGCGCAGGCACACTCCCCTAGATGATCAAGAGACAGAAAAGATGGATGAAAAGATAGCTCTGACGCAAACGGCGCAGCCAGCACAAATGGGAGAAAAATGGGCCGAAATATTGCAAGTTGACTAATAATTTGAACAAAGCAAGTTGCAATTACTTAGTAAAATCACTTTCCCTCTTCTATAAATAGAAGCTCAAGAGACAGAAGAAAGGGAGAGCCGGGGCAGGCGGATTCATATCTCCGCTCAAGAGGGAGAAGAAAGACGATCAGCAAAAGAATCACAGAGAGAGTTGTGATTATGAGTAAACTTGTGTGTGAAATGTTTTATTTTATGATGTCTTGTTGTGCGCACATGAGCTAACTTTCCTCTTCAAGGCCTAGCGCAAGCACCTCATGCGGTGATAAGTACATCTTGTAAGCGCATATTTTGATTTAAATGAAACATTGATTGCTGCTTTCTGCTTAGTTGCGATAATCTTTTCATTACTAATCCCCGCTTGGCCAGCTGGATGCAGTAGCAGTATGCTTAATCCTTGACAGGTAACGCATATGGATCTCTCTAAATAGAACAAGTTAGCGCATGACATGTAGTCTTGATAGTATTAAATTATTACCGCTAAAGGATATTGCATGCTTGAACTTTGATTGCGTTGTGACCAACTCAGTCCCTTGTAAGTATTAAGAGAACTAAGCTTTACGCATAAACTAGTCAAATAATCAATTGATAGTTTATTGCCAAACGCATAAGGAATACCGGAAGGGAAACTTAGTGATTTTTTCTCACTTAGGCGTCAATGGATCAATTTATCAAAGTTAGCGCTACAAGATTCTTATGAACGCATGAGGCTGCGACCGCAAAAGCCTTGATACTGCTCGCATTGAATTCTCCTTTAACTCTCATTACTTGTTTTCTTTTATGCAATTAATTACTGTTCAAATTATACCAGCCCTCATTTTTATTCCCTTGAAGTAATATTACACGTTTTGAGTTTTAAATCAGTAAACATTATTAAGAAACTTCTGTATTCTTTCCCTGTGGATTCGACCCTGAACTCATCAGGTATTACTTGATTTTGTCAGTTTATACTTGGATTGATTAAAATCTACGACTACTAAATCAAACACTCTGACAGCCGATCACTCATACTTCAAAAATCAGCACCCCAAACACATACTTCCGAAATCAGACTTCAGAAATCAGTACCCCAAATACAGACTTCCAAAATCATATTTCAGAAATCAGCACCCCAAACACAGACTTTCAAAACCCTCAGATTTCCCAAATCACCCTATTTCCGAAACCCTTATTTCCAAAAACCTTTCCCCAAACACCCCCTTAGAGAACTCTTAAAATTTCAAGACCGTAATTAAATTTTAAGTTATAAAGTTTATAATTAATTCATAGAAATCTAATGAACAAAATGATTTATATTCAAGTTTTTCAAAACACATTTAACATTCATTTTAGTTTAAATATCATATTTAGACAAAAATTTATTAAATAACTAATAATAAATCTCTATTCTTAATTTTTTTTAGTTGAACAACATTTGAGAATACGAATTCTTGTTGATACATAATTTTTAATTCATTCTCAATAATTAATTTTTAATTTATTATTGATAATTGATTGATTAATTAATTAATCTACTATTAATAATTTTTTTTTTTTGAAAAGAAATCTACTATTAATAATTAATTGAAACTTTGTGAGGCATTAAGGTACATATTTTTTTTCTCAACAAAAGAAACATAAGCTTGTAATTGATGGAACAAAAAATTTCATTTTTCAACAAATATTATCAATAAAAAATACACAATATAAAATAACAATAAAAAAACAGATAATAATAAAAAAATTCAAGATCCTAATATACACACATTTCTTAAAAAATATTTTCACACTTGAATAATATTGATATACAAGTACAATTATTCAACTTCATCAAAGTGGAGTTGTAACGTAAGTCTGGGATCCAAGATATAGATTTGACAGATGCATCCCTTGCAATTTGAATATAGCACACCAACACCTTAAGATGTTTTGAATATTGAAGAGGCTTTGAGAGCAAAGAAAACAAAGAGAACAAAAAATAAAGAATAAAGAAAGAATGAAGCTTCAAGTGTTGATGAAGAAAATAGTGAAAGAAACCTATTTTATAGTGGTGGAAGATGATTGTTACAAAACCTTTTGAATTCTATAACTTCTAATTAAAATTTCATTATGAGTTATAATTAAAAAAAAGTGGTAGGAAAAGCTTTTTAGATTCCAACCTTTTATAATTAATCGTTAATGACATATCTTGTAAATTAGTAAATCAAAGTAAGGACAAAAGTGTCCAAAAAAGTTTTTCCAACATCCTCACCATTAATCGTTAATGACATATCTTGTAAATTAGTAAATCAAAGTAAGGACAAAAGTGCCCAAAAAAGTTTTTTTCCAACATCCTCACCTTTTAATAGATATAGTAGATAATAGATAATAGATTATATATTATAGATTATAGAGGTAGATTTATTATTGATAATTAATTATTAATTAACTAATTTACTATATGAGGAATTTGAACATTAAAAAGGGCTAAAAAGGAAATCAAAAGTTTTTCCCGTTAAGCGCCATTTATATATATATTATAGATAAACGCCATTTATATATATATTATAGATTTATTTTAAATAATTAAATAGGAAGGACAAATGAGGAATTTGAACATTAAAAATGGGCTAAAAAGGAAATCAAAAGTTTTTCCTGTTAAGCGTAATTTATATATATTATAGATTATAGATATAGATTATAGACTAGTAGAAAACACGTGCGTTGCACGTGAAATTTTATTGTTTTATTTTAAAGAATAAAATATATAGAATTTAATGAAATATAGTTAGAAATTAAATTTTATAAAATAAAAAGATATTGGTTTTAGTATATATATATATTTTTTTTTTTGAAAAAATTGGTTTTAGTATAATATTATGTATTTACGTGAACGTTTTAGAGATTAATTTTATAATATATAATTTTTTTTTCGAATTTAAATTGAACACATGTAGTGTTTTTTTTTTTCTTTTTTATGAATACTAAATTATACATTTTTTTTGTTTAATTACATTTTGTTGTTATTAGACTATGTTATTTAAGTATAATTTTCATATATATATCAATTTGTTGAAAATAAAGAGTGAATCGTAGAATATCATTATATATTATTTACTTTACGATGGTTTGAGATTCAAATTTTATTATAATTATAATTTAAGGTGAAAGGGTAATTTTCTTTTCTCTAAAATGAGGTGAAAGGATAATTAATTATTCAATTGAATGTATTATTAAAAAAAAACAATATTCAATTGAAGGTAAAAAGGAAAGAAAAAAAAAGAAAACTTATACAATACCATATTATTATTATTAAAATAGAAAATTTCAATTTAAAAAATAAAATTACAAGTTGGGGCAAATTAATTGAATTAGTTACTATTTTTGGTTATTTTATCGTTTCAAAAAAAAGAAAAAGAAAAAGGAAAAGGAAAAATCTAATGCCACCCTATTTAGTCCACTTACAAGGTGTAAGTTAGTTGATTGCGAACCAATTTATTTTTTTTTTTTAAATATAAATATTGACCCACATAAACCCTACAAGCCTAATTTCTTTTCCTCATTTTTCATGTGTTTCCTCTCCTCTGTTGCTTCACCACCTTCACTCTCAAAAGCACGGTTGTCGTCTTCTATTCTCAAGCATCACAACTATGTTTATTCTGTGTAGGATTCATCTCCACTTTTGCTCGTTGTTGAGCTTCATCGTCATTCATGGTTGTCCACTCGTCGCCCCAACATTGTAGTGATCTCACTCCATTTTGCTCATGGTTGTCACTCATTCCCTTGCATCAAAGAAGAGAGAGAAAGAGAATAACAAAGCTTGATTTTTGTTTCCAACAATAGATTCGAAATGAGATATTTGATGTTGCACAACCTTCCCAAGAACAAATGCTTTGTCTCTTGTCCCCTTTCCTCTTGCCCTCGATCTTTAATCCTTTTGAGTGTTCTCCACTGCTTTTACATTGTTGGTTTTCCATTGCTAATATAAGACCCAATATATATACAAAAATCACGAAGAAGATGAAACATTGGAACTTAAATCGAGTGAAATATAACATAATAGTATTAAATTCTTACTTAATTGCAGGAAGATGAAACACCAAAAGATGACATTGTCTGAATGGATTAAATTCGTATTTAATTGTAGGAAGATGAAACACACATTATTGTGTGAATGGGTTAATACTTAACCGTATTGCAAAAGAAAGAAAGATGGAAGGTTAAGGGACAAAGTTGGTATATAGTTTAAAAATTGAAGGACAAAAGTGGCACACAAAGTTTCTCCTCTATCGGAACTTTTATACATAGGAAGATGAAACACACATTATTGTGTGAATGGGTTATACTTAACCATATTGCAAAAGAAAGAAAGATGAAAGGTTAAGGGACAAGTTGGTATATAGTTTAAAAATTGAAGGACAAAAGTGGCACACAAAGAATATAAAAGAATATAGTCTTCTTGAGTTTAATTTGTATAAACATATTGTATAATTTAACTTTATGTTAAATTTTTATGTATACATATATTAATAATAGTTCTAATTTAGTTTTTAGTATTACAGTTATAATTTATAAAAAAAATGCTACATTTATAAATTATTTGATCGAAAAGTTATTTATTAAATAAAAAACTAAATGATATAAGTAAATAAAGGCCTTCTAAAAATAAAAACTAAATAAAGGTATTCATGAAAAAAAAAAAAGAGACTAAAAGAAATAAAAATCTCAACCCATGCTCAACAACCCACTGTGGCCAAGATTAAAAAAGAGAAGAAAGATTTTAAAAACAAATCTGAAAACCCTAAAACAACTACCCCTAAACACTTGTCTCTCTTCCCTTCTCTCTCCCTTTCATGAACATAGTCACCAGCCTGCCTCATATCTCTTCAACTTTGTCGATTCTCCGGTGACAACAACGCTCCTTTGACTCTGACAGCAGAACAAAGTACATCCCATGTTGTGCACTTGCAGCAACGACGCAGCTCTTGTCATCGACGAACCTAATGCTCGGCCACAACAAACAAAGACCCATGCGTGTTGATGATTTTGAGTGTAACACGGTGTCTGAACTCTGGCAAGACTCTCGCGCAATCTTTTTCTCCAACGACACCCTCCCTCTCTTTGCTACACTTTAGAGCCATAGCCTCCACTTGAAACCCATGACTCTCTCCTCCATTGTAATGGAGTATATATACCGAGAAGTTTTGCGAAGAAGACAAATAGACTGAAACTTACATACACTTTATTGAATGCATTGAACCATTTTTTCCATCTTTTTATCTTCCTATTCATTGCATTATTATGTTACTACCATTCATTCTTTCTTTCGGTTATTCTCTTTCTCTTTCCTTATTTAATGTAAATTTCCATGAAATTCAATTTGAGGACAAAATTGGTATACATCCAAAAAATTAAGGACATAATGGGAAGCTAAAGTTTCTCCTCAATAGCAGCTTTTAGATATAGAATAGAATAGATATAGATATAGATAATTATTATAAAAAAGTTTGAATCAATGCAAATTTGGTTACTATAACAATAGATGTGAATAAGAAAGGAAAAAAAAAAGGAAGGATAGATTTGGAATTTCTAAATTTTAGTTAGGAGAGATGAGAGATTTTCTGTGAAGCTGAAATCAAAAACTGGTATGAGCGAGATTCGTAGAGTAAATTGAAAATTGATTTTAGATAAATTAAAAAGGGAAAAATACACTTTTAGTCCCTGAGGTTTGGATTAGGTTTCATTTTGGTCCTTGAGTTTTCAAACTCAACAATTTAGTCCCTGAGGTTTGATTTTAGTTTCATTTTAGTCCCTCCATCCATTTTTCCGTTAAAAACTAACGGTTTGCTGACGTGGAACCTATTTTTTTAATTAAAAAAAGATTTTTGAATTTTTTAAAATATAAACATGTTAAAATATAATATTTTATATTATTTTTATTTATTTCCCTCTCTCTTCTTCTTCTTTCCCTTCTTCTCCTCCTTGCTCCCATTCGCCGGTGACGGCTTTCCGCCGGCCACCACCGGCGGCCGACTGCCACCGCCGTCGCCGGAAATTCTATTTTTTCCTTCTTCCTTTATTCTCCTCCTCTCCTTCACGCACGACAGCCTCAAGGTCCATCTCCGACGAAATTTTCTTCCTCCTCTCGAGTTGCTCTTCACCACCGGCCAGTGGGTGTTCGTCTCCAGCGTCTTCTCCACCGTCAAAGGCAGTGCAGTGGTCTCGTGGATTTAGCGTGCGTGGGTGCGTTCAGTCGGCCGTAAGGATCGTGGGTGAGAGCTTGAGGGCGAGCTGGAAGGCCACTGCAGATC
Organism: Luffa aegyptiaca; assembly: GCA_017139565.1. Taxonomy (NCBI): domain Eukaryota; kingdom Viridiplantae; phylum Streptophyta; class Magnoliopsida; order Cucurbitales; family Cucurbitaceae; genus Luffa; species Luffa aegyptiaca. The sequence continues at coordinate 16,722,272 of CM029406.1, read as the reverse complement.
GGGGTTCGACGAGTTTGAGGGCAGATCTACGTGGGTTCGACGAGCTTGAGGGCGAGCTTCAACAGATCTGCGTGGGTTTCCAGCCCAGATCTGTGTGGGTGTGGTCGAAACCCAGATCTGTCCTCTGGTCTGTCCGTCCGTCGGATCTGCGTGGGTGTGGTCGAAGCCCAGATCTGTCCTCATGGTCTGTCCGTTCGTCGGATCTGCGTGGGTGTGGTCGAAACCCAGATCTGTCCTCGTGGTCTGTCCGTCCGTCGGATCCTCATTGTTCTGGAACTTCGAGTTCTCTCTGATCGTCGTCAGCCTTAGCAATGGCGGCTGCTTCGACTTCTTCGTTCTCCTCCTGCGGATCGCCGTCGTCAGCCTTAGAGATGGTGTTTTCATTTAAAAAAAACAGAAGAATAAGAGAAGAAAAAAAAACAGTATCGCCGGCTGCCGGCCGGCAGCGTTCGTCTGTCGCCGGCTGCCGGAGTCAAAGAAGAAAGGTTGAGAGGAAGAAGATGGTGATGATTGAGAGGAAGAAGAAAAGAGAGGGAAAAGGAAAATTAAAATTAAAAAAATATATATTTTTAATTATTTTATTATTATTTTGTTTTTAAAATTTAAAAAATAATTTTTAATAAAAAAAAATAGGTGCCACGTCAGCAAACCTTTAGTTTTTAACGGAAAAATGGATGGAGGGACTAAAATGAAACTAAAATCAAACCTCAGGGACTAAATTGTTGAGTTTGAAAACTTAGGGACCAAAATGAAACCTAATCCAAACCTCAGGGACTAAAGGTGTATTTTTCCCATAGAATAATCAGATTTACCAAACACCCTTAACGGTTAAGATTTTTTCCCAATCGCTTTTTACTCCCACAATCCCAAATGGGGCCTTTAAGTATAGGGTCAAAAATGAGTTTTTTCTCTAAATATTATACCATGGATCAACTAATCGGAAGAAGTAAAAGTGAACCTACCATGTAACTTCGATATTTAGATATTCGAATCCAAATGTTTTTGAACGAGGAATTTTCAACGATTGTCTTAAAAAAATTGATCATTTTTGTTCTCAGCCGGAGCTTCTTTTTCTTTCGCGGGCTTTTCTCGCCATTCTCAACGAAGTAAATAAGTACAGAAGTGGAAGCTCACAGGAGTCATCTCTCTAAGCTTCCATGGAAGCCCATGCCCATGACGAGGTTATTCCCATGGAGACAGCTGGGGAAGATGAAGTCCCTCGTAAAGAACCCCCCAAAATTCTCCGACTCGACGAGTCCGTCGTCAATCGAATCGCTGCCGGAGAGGTCATTCAAAGGCCTGTATCCGCCATTAAAGAACTGGTCGAAAACAGCCTCGACGCCCAATCCACCTCCGTTAACGTCGTTGTCAAAGACGGCGGCCTCAAACTCATCCAAGTTTCCGACGACGGCCATGGCATCCGTGTCTGTTTCTTTTTCGAGTCGATTTTTCTTCTTACTGTTTGCCTATCGGGAAAAAAATGGGAAAAGGAAAACGAACCTAACCGAAATTGGATTTTCATTCTTCGTAATCTACATTCATAATCGTCTGAATATTGAGTTGGTTTAAGTTATTTCTATCAAGTTTCTAGGAGTTAAAGCCGTGTTATCAGATGAAGGTTCTAAGATTTTAGTGGAGTTAGAAACTAAGGAAACCTAGTGAAAGTGGCTATAATTCGATGAAACTCGGCAACTTTGTTGTATTAACTTTATGATTTTGTTTCAATTTTTTGCTTATTCAGTTTTTTTCTTGTTCCCTAGTATGAAGATTTGCCGATTTTGTGCGAGAGGCATACGACGTCCAAGTTGTCAAAATTTGAGGATTTACAGTCCATAAGATCGATGGGATTTCGAGGAGAGGCGCTGGCGAGCATGACCTATGTAGGTCATGTTACGGTCACTACCATTACTAAAGGACAGCTACATGGTTACAGGTTGAATTAGTACAGGCTATGGTTCTACTTTTCATGTTCTTCATATTGGGTTGCTCAGGGATTTGTAAATGTAGAGAAAATAATAATAGTTATGTGGATTGTATGTAGTTGTTTGCCTTGCTCAGAGAGTGAATTTCTTTTAGCATCTTACCGAGTTTCCTTACTTAATTGGGACAGAGTATCCTATAGAGATGGAGTGATGGAGCATGAGCCCAAGCCATGTGCTGCTGTAAAAGGAACTCAGATAACGGTAATTGGACCAGTCTAGGCTACTCCCATAGCAAAACAACAATATCTTGAGTTAACAGTGGTTTATTTTATTAAATAAATGAATTATATCAACATTACGACATGCTTAATTATTGTCAGAATGTCAGGAAATCAAGATTTGTCTTTAATTCGTTTAATGACCCTTTTGTTTTAAATGCTTCAAAATTTCAAATTTCTTCATTATGCATTGTAATTGGCAGCTTCAGTTTTCTTGGATGTTGATTCCAGGTTGAGAATCTGTTCTATAACATGACTGCCAGGAGGAAGACCCTGCAAAATGCATCTGATGATTATACGAAGATTGTGGATCTCCTAAGTCGTTTTGCCATTCATCATATAAACATCAGCTTTTCTTGCAGAAAGGTTATTTCAATAATTAGTCAACCTTGTATGTTTTTATTACTTTGGTATTACTTTCATGGTCAGATGTTTTGATGGTTTACAATGTGCTATTTGAGTTGAGCTATGCTGGTTATTACTTATTATATTATCAGCATGGAGCTGCCAGAGCAGATGTTCACTCAGTTGGGTCAACTTCAAGGTTGGATGCCATTCGTACAGTATATGGTGCATTGGTTGCACGCAATCTAATCAAAATAGAAGTTTCAGAAAATGACGAAACCTGTTCAGATTTCAAGATGGATGGTCTAATCTCCAACTCAAATTATGTTGCGAAGAAGATCACAATGGTGCTCTTTATCAATGGTATTGCCTATTTTTCTTTATCTTGTAAGCGATGCATCCTTATATTGCCAAGTAGTAGCTATATGAGGTTTCTTGAAAATGTTCTGTAGGGGGAAGGATCAATTTGTCAGTTCTTATCTATTCTTGTGTGGATGTTTTGTTGTACTTTCCCAAGGAAAGGTGTTCTTGTAGTTTTTCCGTATTCTGGGGAGATTTTGTTATACTCCTATAGGAGTTTTGCACTTTGTAACTTTTCAGTATTTTGATGAAAAAGTTTGTTCCTTTTCAAAATAATAATAGAAAAATCTTCCCCTTCTATAAGCTCTTAATGAACAACCTAGGAAATTACCCAATTTTTCTTCCAAATGATGATATGGGAATTTTCATAAACAATGATATCACAGTCACCTGTTCTTTCCCTTAACATCAAGACCTCTGACATAAGATAAGATATTAGCAACCGACTACTCGGTTTCTGTATCTCACCTTATTTCAATGGACTTTCATGAAATTTATTCTTTGTTTTTATTGGATCAAGCAGATTCGGTTCAAGCATAATATTCATATTTGTTCTTTTAATTATTCTATTGTTGCCATGTTTTCTTTTCTTAGATTGTACTCTTGTGAATACGGTAATAATTCAATTTACTTTCCTACTTTCCAGCTTCAGAGTAGGTTATAGTTAGCTAGAAGTACGGAGTTTTCTTTGGAAAATTATTCCACATGAATGGTTCTGTACCTGCGAATTAGTCAATGAGACGAGCATTTTTATCTTCATATTGCCTAGGTCTCATAATAAGCCTACTATCTAAGCCCACACTGCGAGGAAGTATTAAGAAAGAACTAAAAAGATTATATTTACAATAACCTATTGGAGCTTATGCATCTAATTGTAATTTAATGACTTTATTTTTTTGTTTGACTAATTTCATTTGAAGGGCATGGATCATAGTTTAGCATAGGATCCTTGTCATTATTTTCATCCTCTTATTTTTCTAATTTTTATTATTGCAGGAAGAATGGTAGAATGTAGTGCTTTAAAAAGAGCTATTGAAATTGTTTATGCTGCAACCTTGCCCAAAGCATCCAAACCTTTCATATATATGTCAATTACATTACCACCTGAGCATGTTGACGTGAATGTTCATCCAACCAAAAAAGAGGTGAATATTTTGTTCAGGATATCCTTTCTACTCTGTTCTTGTTGGCAGGTACTTCTGTTTGATTGACATAAGGTACCCATAGTTTCTGCACGCCAAAATGAAGAAAAACAGAAATGTTGAGTGTTGATTATATTTTTGCGTGTGTATGCATGCATTTTAATAAGAGATAATTTGATTTATTAAATGAAATGGACAACACAAGGGAGCCCTTATTGGGAAATTACAAAAAGGTCTTCCAACTAGTGACAGAGGTAGAAATAAGTTACAAAAGGGACTATATATCTTTTGTATTTAGTGGCCAAAGAAGCACGAACGTGTGAAATGAATGACATGATAGAGACATGGTGACACATCAATTTCTAAAATCCTAGGACATGAACATGACAAGGATACATCTATTCTAATATACTTATTTTAAATATATATTATTTTTATACAAGAAAATTTAAAGTTAACCAAGTTTAATGTATTTATACTTGAACATTCCAAAAAAACAAGTTTAAATGTTATTTTAAATACATTTATTCTATGTATTTATACTTGAAAACCAAGTTTAATGTATTTCAGATTTTGTTATTTTTGTCCTATACTTCATTTTATGTCCATTTTCTAAAAAGTAAACGAGTTTGAACATTTTAGTTTGTGTCTAATCATTGTTTGTAATATTTTTATGAGTGTCTGACCCATGTTCAATTTGTTGTTTTTAGCTAGTGATAGACACGTGTAAGTATTGGATTTGTATTCAATTTGTTCAACTAATATCTAACACATGTCTATTGTACTAGCAAATGTTTGATAGTGTCCAACAAGCATCAAACGTCTTTCAGAGTGTTTAACACGAGCAAGACATACATGAGCATGTCACACAAACTATGGTGTTCATGCTTCATAATATGTGAAAACTATGAAAAGGAGTTTCTTCTAATGAGTGTCAAATTTAATTTCTTTGCAGACCGCTTCTATTTCTTTCAAGCCATATAGACCGAAAAGGCTCTAATAAAGTGAGGCATAAAATTTTGACTTCCTTCTGAAACCGTGCCCATTCAAAATGATATTGAGGATGGCATGTTGTTTGATAGTGAGGAGTTGGCAATTTCAAGGTGTTGGAAATAGTTTTCCAGGAATTCTAGGCATATGGGCAATAGTTGCAAAGTTGACATTGAGATTCTAAGCTTGTTTTACAAATTAGATTTAGTAGATTATGAGCTATGGTTGCTATCAAAATTCTTATGGGAGTTTCTTTTTGTATACTTAATTTCTTAAAAAAAAATTCTCTATAACTATAGAATTCAAAAATCTCATTCATATTTTGAAATGTTATATTGTGCTGCAGAATAAAGCTCTATCAATATGCAGGTAAGCCTCCTGAACCAGGAAGTTATTATTGAGAGGATACAGTCAGCGGTTGAATCCAAATTAAGAAGTTCTAATGACATGAGGACATTTCAAGAACAGGTATATTTAAAAGCTTTGTCTGAAAATCGGAAAGTTGGATTACAATTGGTTATAGGAAATAATACCAAACCTCTTAGAATATGTTTCTTCAACTCTGTTCTTTGTTTGATAAGTATCTTCAGAGCAACGTTGTTAAGAGTTTATGTGCAAACATATTTGAATCACTATAGTTAATTTATTGAATCAAAGTTATTGATTCATACGGCACCATGAACTGCGTATTATAGGATGTAGAATCTTCTGCGGCTTGTCAAATGGTTATTAGCAATGACTATGCTCAGAATTCCTCGCAGTCTGGTACAGCATGTCTTCGTCTTTGTTGGTGTTATACCCTTTTATTTGTAGTTTTTAAGGTTGTGCTTTGGGTTTTTATCTGTCCCTTCTGTGTCATAGTGTTATAATGTATATAGGGCCAAAATCACAAAAGGTTCCAGTGCATAAAATGGTTAGGACAGATTCAACAGATCCAGCTGGAAGGTTGCACGCATATGTGCAAATGAAACCTCCTGGCCTCCCTGAATCTAGCTTGACTGCTGTGAGGTATGTATTTCCCTTAGATTTAAGAACGGAGCTATCAATGATTCAATATCAAAGTGTTGCGTTGAGACTCTGTATTTGGTGTATGTAACTTTTTGTGAGGCTAACTAGCCAAGTTGATATTTAGTTGTAATTCTGTTGATTAATTGTTTAAACTGCCTCAAAGCTCTCTTCATTTCAGAAGAAAAGTAACTTTTTTTTTTTTTTTTTAACAAGAAACGAAACTTTTCATTGAATAAATGAAAATAGACTAGTGCTCATGGATACAAACCCCACAAGGATGTGAAATAAGAGCCAAACGTAAATGTGCAAAAGGTATTTTTCTTATTCAATAATCTGAATAATAATTCTAGGTACAAAAAAGGCCTTACTTAAGTAGGAGAGAAAGACCTAATTACAAATAAGGAAAAGATACACAAATAAAAACAATATAATTACAACAAATAACTCTAATTAAGGAAAAAATATAAAATACAGAAACCAACACTCCCCCTCAAGCTGGTTTGAAGATATCTTCCATTGCCAGCTTGTTAATCAACTTGTCAAATTGTAGTTTTGGAAGTCCCTTAGTTAGCACATCAGTAATTTGCTCCGTTGCAGGGAGATAGGGGATACATATTACTCCAGTATCAATCTTCTCCTTTATAAAGTGTTTATCAACTTCAATATGCTTTGTCCTATCGTGAAGGACTGGATTGTGAGCTATGGAGATGGCTGCTTTATTGTCACAGTAAACACGCATAGGTTTTATTTGGACAAATTTCAATTCTTCAAGCAGTCGTTTTATCCAAATACCTTCACAAATGCCATGAGCTAAAGCTCTAAATTCTGCTTCTGCACTACTTTTGGCTACCACACTTTGTTTTTTACTACGCCAGGTAACTAGATTTCCTCCAACAAATGAACAATAACCAGAAGTAGATCTCCTATCTGTTGTGCTACCTGCCCAGTCAGCATCAGTGTAAATTTCCTCATGTAAGTGATCATGTTCCTTAAACAATATGCCTTTTCCTGGAGTTCCTTTCAAGTATCTAAGGATCCTGTAAACTGCCTCAAAGTGAGTTGACCCTGGGGCATGCATAAATTGGCTAACCATACTAACTGCAAAAGCAATATCAGGACGAGTATGAGATAAGTAAATAAGTCTTCCCACAAGTCTTTGGTATTTTCCCTTATCTCTTACCTCTTTCTCTATTGCAGCTTGTAATTTCAAATTTGGTTCAATAGAAGTTTCTGCTGTCCTACAACCAAGTAAGCCTGTCTCTTGAAGCAAATCAATAATATATTTCCTCTGATTGACAAGGATACCCTTTTTTGATCTAGCAAATTCCATCCCTAGGAAATATTTCAAAGTTCCCAAGTCTTTGATTTGGAATTCACTGGCCAGTTTTTCCTTCAAACAATTCAGTTCAACCTCATCATTACCTGTAAGAATGATATCATCAACATACACTATTAAAACAACCATCTTGTCATTTCCAGTGTGCTTATAGAAAATGGTATGATCTGTTTGACTCTGAAGAAAACCATAGCTAGTAACAGCTTTCCCAAACCATTCAAACCACGCTCTAGGAGATTGTTTAAGGCCATATAGAGATTTCTTTAACCTGCAAACTTTGTTAGCTCCAAGATCCACTTCAAAACCTGGTGGTAAGTCCATAAATACTTCCTCTTCAAGATCACCATTGAGGAATGCATTTTTTACATCAAGCTGATAAAGAGGCCAATCTAAATTAACAGCAATAGATAAGAGTACTCTTATAGAGTTAATCTTAGCCACCGGAGCAAATGTTTCTTGATAATCAATTCCATAGGTCTGAGTAAAGCCTTTAGCAACTAATCTAGCTTTGTATCGTTCAATATCACCATCAGCTTTGCACTTTATAGTGAATACCCATTTGCACCCTACCGTTTTCTTATCGTTTGGTTGTTCAACTACATCCCATGTACAATTATGTTTCAGCGCATTCATCTCCTCCATAACTGCTAAATTCCAATTCGGATCATTTTGGGCCTCCTGTATGTTCCTTGGAATAAATAGGTTGGTTATCCTAGAGGTGAAGGCTTTATGATTATCAGACAATCTATGATAAGAAAGGTAATTTGCAATAGGGTATTTGGTACAATTACAGACACCTTTCCTATGGGCTATTGGGATATCAAGGTCAGAGATATTGGATAAAGATTGATTACCTGAATCTTCAGTATCATTCATTGGAGCATTAGATTGGTATTGTGACAAGTCCACTATCTGATCCTCATTCTTTTGATGTAATGTCCTTCTAGTATAAACCTGAAGTTCAGGATTTCGATCCGTGAGATCATTTTGTAGTATTTGTCCCCCTGAAATAGAACTTTCCATGTTTGGCATAGAAGTGCTAGTAGTCTCAGGACATATGATTTTAGGGAGGGGAGAAGTATCCCAAAAATTTTCTTCCACGTTAGAAATCTCCCCTTGAAGAGAATTTTGGCTGAAAAAAGGTTGGTTCTCCACAAACAATACATCCATACTTTCAAAGTATTTTTTGGTTAAAGGATCAAAACATCGATAACCCTTTTTGTTTGAAGCATAGCCTAAAAAAATGCATTTAACAGCACGAGGGTCAAGTTTAGACTGAGAAGGACTAGAGAGATGAACATATGCAGTACACCCAAAAATTTTTATCGGTAAATCGGAATACAAACGAACAGTGGGATAAAAGTTTCTAAGTTGATCAAGAGGAGTTTTAAAGGCCAAAATCTTAGAAGGCATCCGGTTTATGAGATAAGCAGCGGTAAGGACTGTGTCTCCCCACAAATAGTTAGGAACATGCATATAAAACATAATAGCACGAGCAACATCAAGTAAATGTCTATTTTTTCGCTCAGCAATCCCATTTTGTTGTGGAGTATCACGACAGGTAGATTGGTGGAGAATTCCTTTATCCTTCAAAAAATCCTCTAGATATGTGTTAAAGTATTCAGTCCCATTATCAGAATGTAAAATACTGATTTTAGTTTGAAATTGATTCTCAATCATATTGTAAAAACGAATAAAGATATCTTTGACCTCAGACTTTTTAGCTAACAAATAAACCCAAGTTAACAGAGTATGATCATCAATGAAAGTAACAAACCAGCGTTTTCCACTATGAGTCAAAACTTTAGAGGGACCCCAAACATCACTATGAATTAAGTAAAATGGTTTGGAAACCTTGTAAGGTTTTGGTAAATATGTGGCACGATGATTTTTGGCAAAGATACAACTTTCGCAATGAAAAATTGAACAATCAATTCCTTTAAATAAGTTTGGGAACAAATACTTCAAATAGAAAAAACTGGGATGTCCTAGCCTACGATGCCAAAGCATGATTGTTTCTTTAACAGAAGAAGAACTAACACTACTCAAGCCCTGAGCTTTTTTATCACTAGTAGGAGAATCATCAAAATAGTAGAGACCATCCAGCATCCTAGCACGCCCAATCATCTCCTCCGAGTCCTGATCCTGAAAGATGCAGTGAGTTTCAAAGAAAGTAACACGACAATTAGCATCCTTAGAAATTTTACTGACAGATAACAAGTTACAAGCTAATTTAGGAACATGGAGAACAGATTGTAAGGTAATATTTTTAGTCAACAGGATAGTTCCTTTTCCTGCAATAGAAGTAAAACTACCATCGGCAATTCGAATTTGTTCATGGCAATACAAGGGAGAGTATGAGGTAAACAGACGGGAGGAACTAGTCATATGGTCAGATGCTCCGGAGTCTATAACCCACGGAGATGAATTAAGGCAAGATAAAGCTAGAGGATAATTACCTGTTTGTGCCAAGGAAACACTAGGATTACCAGATGACGAAGTGACCTTTAGCAACTTCAGGAGTTGATCAATTTGCTCTTGATTGAATGGATGAGAGTCAACAACATTAGCAGTGGAAGTGGACTGATTGTTACTCCTATCACTTTGCTTAGTACTCTTCCAATTTGCAGGTTTTCCATGGATTTTCCAACACGTCTCACGGGTGTGTCTAGGCCTATTACAGTAGTCACACCATACTCGAGGTTTGGTGGGTTGAGTAGAAGCCTTATGTGCAGTAGCCTCAACCACCGTAACAGATGTTTCAACTGTACTGACAGATTTCTTGCCAAGCATGACATTGCGACGACTCTCTTCCCTACGAACTGTAGAGTAAACTTCATTAATATTTGGAAGAGGATTCTTACCAAGTACTCTACTTCTAACCTCATCAAATTCATCATTAAGGCCAGCGAGGAATCTATAAATACGATCATCCTCTACCACTTTCTTGTAATGAGCTTGATCGTTAGTGGATTCCCATTCATGAGTGTCAAACAGATCTAGGTCTTGCCAGATTGTTTTCAAAGAGTGAATGTATTCGGTCACTGTATTTCCGCCTTGGCGAATGTCTCTCAGTTTGAGATTCAGTTCAAACATTTGGGATTGATTGCCCAAGTCAGAATACATCTCAGTTACACTATCCCATAATTCCTTTGCAGTCGAGTAACACATATAGTTGCGACTTATCTTCTCAATCATAGAGTTTACTAACCACGTTATAACCATAGAATTTTCAGCATCCCAAGTAGCAAACGAAGGGTCCTCCTTCTTCGGCATTTTTTTCTCTCCAGTAAGGTAGCCAATCTTCCCTTGTCCTCGAATATACATCCGAACACTTTGGGACCAAAGCAGAAAGTTGTCCCCTTTAAGACGGATGGTTGTAATTTGGACAGTGGGATGAGTACGTGAGTCCGAGATTTTTGTCATCAATGATTTCTCTTCGGACATGTTACTATTTTGGAGAGTTAAGAACAAGCTGTGAAGGAAAATACACCCAAAATATTGATACTTCAATGAGAAGCAAACAACACCAAACAAACAGCCCAACAAAATCGAAAACAAAAACAGATAATCTATCCCAGGCGAGTGGCCGGAGTTGACGGAGCAAAACCGCGGGTCACGGAGTGGACAGAAAGGGGCGACTTGCAGAGGCAACGCGGGGTTCGGGTCACGGCGCAAAATCGCGGGTAGAGTCCGGGTCGTGGGTCGCGATTGGGTCAGACGGCAATATCGTGGCTGCGGAGATCTTCTCGGACTCGGATAACGGCGGCGGCTGGGTGGGAGTTGAACGGCGGCGCTGGGTAAGAGGCGGACGGTGGTGACTTCACCGGCAGCGGCGGCGGCAGCTGTGGCGGCTAGGGTTAGGTTAGATATTTTAGGGTTTTACTTTTCTTTTGCTCTGATACCATGTGCAAAAGGTATTTTTCTTATTCAATAATCTGAATAATAATTCTAGGTACAAAAAAGGCTTTACTTAAGTAGGAGAGAAAGATCTAATTACAAATAAGGAAAAGATACACAAATAAATACAATATAATTACAACAAATAACTCTAATTAAGGAAAAAATATAAAATACAGAAACCAACGGTAAAGCAATAGGGGCTACCCAAAAAGGAACCAAAAAACCAAAGATCCAAGAAGACCGAAAACCCAATGAACACAAAACAAACACATCAAAGAAAACTGGAACAAAAGGAGCCTGGGAATCCACACACAAAGCTGGGACAGCCCACTAAAAACCACACTAGAGACCAACTAAAACTTGAAGAAAACACCACCAAAGTGCCATGGAAACACAGAAGATCAAAGTCCAAGAATTGAGAAAAGCGACAAAAAGCCAAGCACCAATTGGCAAACTTACGAGAACCCCGACCACGAATTCCATCTTAATTCAAGGGAGGGATTTTACGTAACTCATGACCACAAGCTTCAATAAAAGAAGCAAGGTACTGAGGATGGAAGATGAGGATTTCTTTGTCACAATCTTGAAAGAAAGAAGCTACATCTTCAGTGAAAGAATTTTCAACCACAGAATCTTCAACGTTATGTTCCATTACTCAAACTGACTTCAAAATTAGATCTATTTGGTTTGTTTCTTTTGTGATTTTTTTTTTTTTTTTTTTTTTTTTTTTTTTTTTTTTTTTTTTTTTTGAAACAATAACATCAATGAAATTGTTTCTTTTGTGAAATTTCTATCTTTTTTTTTTTTTGATATTTCAACTTTAATTTTCTTCGAGGTCTTTTTCTAGGTTTTATCATACCCTCTTGCTAGACATAGTTGGGAAAAACTGTCTTAATTTTCCAGGTAGTCCTTTAGAGGAATGGTTAAAGTGCATGATAGTCGGCAGCTCATGGCTGTTGCTAGTCTTGAAGACGGTTGAGCCACCAGATGAGTTCTTGATTGCTCCCATAGCACGGAAAAAAAAAAAATGAAGAAGAAGCGTCTTTATTACTTTATAAGATGCAAATAGTAGACAAAATTGTAGATCCGTTCTTTTGCTACTTTTAACTATTAGGGGCCGTTTGGTTTAAGGTTTTATAGATGTTTGGAAATAAAGGATGTCTAGGAATAATATGCCATGGAATAAGATTGTTGGAAATCAAAGATAACTGTGTTTGGTTGTGCATGAGAATGTCATCAGAATTTTATGAGGCCTAATTATGTCTGTATTTATTTTTTATAATTAATAATGAAACCTTATGTAATTTTAATAAATTAATCAATAAAACAATCAAAATTAGTTCAAAGTATTAATAAAAATTAATGAATTAATAATCTAGAAATAATTTTAATTGAACAAACTGAGTTAATTTAACTAATTTAAATTATTTAATTAATTTTTTAAATAAATAACTTTAATTACAGTAATTTAATATATTTGTATCCATAAAAACTAACTAGATAAATATTTTAATAATAATATGAATATTTATTTATTATAATGAAATTATACAATTAATTTTTAATTAATTATAGTTCAATATTATTAATTATAATTATAATTTTATTAAATAATATAAATAAATATATTTTAATAAACCATATAAAAAAAGAAGATAAGAAAAAGAGGGGGAAATAGATATGTTGATAATAAAGGTTAATAAAAAATATTCCAAAAATATTTTATAATTATGATATATTAATCTAAAGAAATAATTAATTGATTATAAATAATCAATAAGGAATTAATTATAATTATTGAAAAATGAATTTTTATACTAAATTCATTTAAATAATTTTAATTCAATAATTAAATATATTTTAGATAATGTTAACTAATTAAGTATGTTGTAGTCAAAACTCACACTTAGAGAATTTGGCGTACAACTTGTTCATTTTTAAGGTGATCAAAACTCTTCTGAGATGATCCTCATGTTCCTCCTTTGTTTTGGAATAGATAAGGATATCATCAATGAAGACAATTACGAACTTATCGAGGAACTCCTTAAATACTCTGTTCATCAAGTCCATGAAAACTGCAGGAGCATTAGTAAGTCCAAAGGACATCACTGTAAATTCGTAATGCCCGTACCTGGTCCTCAAAGTTGTCTTAGGTATATCTTCCTCTCTAATCCTCAACTGATGACATCCTGATCGTAGATCTATCTTAGAAAATACTGCTGCACCTTAAAACTGATCAAAGAGGTCATCAATCCTGGGCAGAAGGTATCTATTCTTTATCGTCACTTTGTTCAGCTCCCGATAGTCGATGCACAGACGCATAGACCCATCTTTTTCACAAATAGAACTGGAGCACCCCACGACGAAACGCTGAGGCGTATATAACCTTTATCTAGCAGCTCCTGAATCTGCACCTTCAGCTCTTTCAATTCTGTTGGAGCCATTCTATATAGGGCTTTAGAAATCGGATTAGTCCCTGGCTCAAGCTCAATACAAAAGTCAACTTCTTGTTCTGGCGATAGTCCTGTTAGATCCTCAGGAAACACATCTGCGAATTCCCTCACTACAGGTATTGAGGTCACCGATACCTCAGTGCCCCTTGTGTCAACTATGTTAGCCAGTAGGCCCCAAGCTCCTTTGTCGATCAATTTTCTCGCCTTCATTGCAGAGACTACTTTAGGAGCACCCTTGATCATTGATCCTTTAAACTTGTAGCTCGCCTCTGATGGAGGGTTGAAGACAACCTCCTTACGATAACAATCTATGATGGCATAATTAGAAGCCAACCATTCCATTTCCAAGATCACATCGAAATCGCTCATGTCAAGGGCAATCAATGTCACATCCATCAGTCGATCGGACACTAACATTTGACAGCCTTTCACTGCTTTACTAGCTAGCAATGTTACCCCCGCAGAGGTTGAGACCGACAAAACATAGCCCAACGACTTTAACTCTAAGTTGGCTTGATTAACAAATGTTGCAAAAATAAAGGAATGGGTTGAACCCGAATCAAACAGCACGAAAACGTAATGACCGAGAATAGGGGTGGTACCTATCACTACTGCATTCAAATTCTCGCCTCTTGTCGGGTGGTGGCAAATACCTTACCCTGCTATTGTGCTGGTCTTACTCCAGATGCCTGGTTTGAGCTAGACAGCTGGTTGGCATAATTGGATTCTTTTGATTGCAGTTCGGAGCGATGTGCCCTTCTTGGCCACACTTAAAACATACGTGGGTCCCTGCCAGGCAACGACCCCAGTGGTATTTCCCGCATGACTGACATAACGGTCTATCCTGATTAGGCCCTTATTGGTTCTGTGCTCTCTGTCGATGGTCCTGAGTTTGACCTCGTCTAGGGTAACGCTGATCCCGTTGTGTGTTTGAATTCATTTGATCGAATCTTCGCTTCTGACCTGAGGAACGTTCAAGAGGGACAACTGTCGGTCGACGATCAATCAACTCAGCCACCCTGACTGTTGTGGCATAATCTTGTGGTTGATGGGCTGCCACACTACCTTGTATCTCTTCTTTTAAGCCCATGATAAATCGTTCCACTTTATTAGCCTCTGTAGCTACCATGGTAGGAGCAAATCGAGACAGTCTAGCGAACTCCGTCTCGTATTCCTCTACAGTTCGACTCCCCTGCTTGAGAGCCACAAACTCTGCTTGCTTTCTGAAACGGGAGGCCGTAGGGTAATACTTTCTAAAGAACTCCTCCCTGAACTGGGTCCATGTAATAGGTATGTTTCTAACGTCTATAATTCTCTCGGCCGACTGCCACCAAATTAAAGCATTGTCTTGCAACAGGAACACAACACAATAAACTTTCTAGTCTTCCAGACAATTCATGTGGCGAAAGACGGTTTCGATGGAAGATAGCCATAGCTCTGCCACTGTGGGGTCCCTTGATGCTCCATCAAACGGACGGGGGTCCCACTTCATTGTTTTGAGGCGTTTGGGCCTGCTGCCTCGCAATCATTCCTGCCACTGCTGCCTGAACTGTCCCAGCAATTGCTGATTGAATAATTGCCTGAATGGCATCCACCGTGACAGGTTCTGCTTAGGTGCCGGCTGCTCAACTTGTGGGTCTTCTGCTAGATTATCTTCCTGCCCCATTGGTGGCACAACTACTTCACGGCCTGTGTGACCCCTACCACGACCTCTTCCACGACCTCGTCCACGTGGAGACATGATCTAGTACACAAGATTTTTAACCCTATTATTAAACAAGCTCGGTTCTTTTAAATATTCCACAATTACAGAACATCATTCATACTTTTCCACAACATGAATCATTTCAAATATATATAAACATTTACAGGCTACAAATTAAACAAACGTGTACCTGGCGTGACTGGATGTTTGCTGATAAGCCATGAACATACTTAAGGTTTACGATGTAAACTAGTCTACAGAACCTATAACCTAGAGCTCTGATACCAACTGTAGCGACCCTACATTTCATGACTAAATCCTAGGACCATTACCACATGCATTACCTTTTTACTTTTATAGAACAACGATGAAAACAAACATTTAACGAAAATCGAGCTTAGTTAATCTAGGTTATAGGTTACAGTTAATCCAGGCGGCAGTTGCAGGCGTGATTGCAGGGCAGCAGGCCCAAGCGTCTCAAAATAATGAAGCACTGTTGCGAGAGGCAAGGTGTTTAAGGGACTTCAGGAAGTGGGACCCCAGTCTGTTTGATGGAGCATCAAGGGACCCCATAGTGGTAGAGCTATGGCTATCTTCCATCGAAACCATCTTTCGCCACATGAATTATCCGAAAGACCAGAAAATTTATTGTGCTGTGTTCCTGTTGCAAGACAATGCTTTAATTTGGTGGCAGTTGATCGAGAGAACTATATACGTTAGCAACAAACCTGTTACATGGACTTAGTCAGGGAGGAGTTCTTTAGTAGGGGTGATCATCGGTCGGTCGGCGTCGGTTTTGGGCTCAAACTGACGCCGACCACCGACAAGTCGGTTTCCGGCGGTCGGTGGATGTCGGTTTCAAGAGTTATGTGAAATCGACCGATCGACCACAAGCAAATATCGGTCGGTTTTGGAACTTCGCCAGAGTTGTGAAAATACAGAAGAGAAGAGAGTGTGTTGAATCGGTTGATCGAAGAAAAGATGGATAAAACCAAATAATAGAGAGAAAAAAGATGAGAACGGAGAAGAAACAAAAGTTACAAAACCATAATAGTCCATGACGGCGTTAAGCTCCGGCAAAGGAAAAGTCTGATTCCGGCGAGGCGAAGACTTTGGTTTTGCCAACAAAGATAAAAAAAAGAGAGAGGGAGTGAAAGGAGAGAAAGAGAACGAAGAGGAAGAGAAAGTAGTCCGTGGCGGCGTTAAGCTTCGGCGAAGGAAAAACGTGATTCTGGCGAGGTGAAGACTCCGAATTTGCCAACAAAGATTAAAAAGAAATATGAAAGGAGAGAAAAAGAGAGAAAGATTCCGGCGAGTGAAAAAGAGAGAGAGAGTGAAAAGAGAGAAAGAGAACACGAAGAGGAAGAGAAAGAAATATGAGATCTGTGAGAAAAAAAAAAATAAAAAGTTTTTTTTTTTAAAAAATAAATCATAATTACCTACCCTAATAGGTCATTATTACCTTTGAAGTTTGAAAAAAGGTGTTGACTGTTGATGATGGGTGTCATGTCAGGCTTAGGCGGCAGATGACTTTTCAACTTTACTTTACTTTACCCTTATTTTTTTATTTTTTTATTATTTTTTTTAATTATTTTTTTTAAAATTAATGGATTTCGGTCGGTTCAGTCGGTTTGGGCCTTTTTAGGCCCACCGACCGACCGAAGCTTGTAGAAAACCGATCGACCGACGTCGGTTCGGGATCGGTTTTTCGATTTACAATGCTCACCCCTATTCTTTAGGAAGTATTACCCTGCGACCTTCCGTTTCAGAAAGCAAGCAGAGTTTGTGGCTCTCAAGCAGGGGAGTCGAACTGTAGAGGAATACGAGACGGAGTTCGCTAGACTGTCTCGATTTGCTCCTGCCATGGTAGCTACGAAGGCTGATAAAGTGGAACGATTTATCATGAGCTTAAAAGAGAGATACAAAGTAGTGTCGCAGCCCATCGACCACAAGATTATGCCACAGCAGTCAGGGTGGCTGAGTTGATTGATCGTCGACCGATAGTTGTTCCTCCAGAACCTTCCTCAGGTCAGAAGCGAAGATTCGATCAGATGAATTCAAACACACAGCGGGGTCAGCGTTACCCTAGACGAGGTCAAACTCAGGACCTTCGACAGAGAGCACAAAACCAATAAGGGCCTAATCAGGATAGACCGTTATGTCAGTCATGCGGGAAATACCACTAGGGTCGTTGCCTGGCAGGGACCCGCGTATGTTTTAAGTGTGGCCAAAAAGGGCACATCGCTCCGAACTGCAATCAAAGGAAATCCAATTATGCCAACCAGCCGTCTAGCTCAAACCAGGCATCTGGAGTAAGACCAGCATAGCAGTAGGGTAAGGTATTTGCCACCACATGACATGAGGCAGAGAATTTGAATGCAGTAGTGACATGTACCACCCCTATTCTCGATCATTACGCTTTCGTGCTGTTTGATTCGGGTTCAACCCATTCCTTTATTTTTGCAACATTTGTTAATCAAGCCAACTTAGAGTTAAAGCCGTTGGGCTATGTTTTGGCGGTCTCAACCTTTGCGGGGGTAACATTGCTAGCTAGTGAAGCAGTGAAAGGCTGTCAAATGTTAGTGTCCGATCGACTGATGGATGTGACATTGATTGTCCTTGACATGAGTGATTTCGATGTGATCTTGGGAATGAAATGGTTGGCTTCTAATTATGCCAACATAGATTGTTATCGTAGGGAGGTTGTCTTCAACCCTCCATCAGAGGCGAGCTTCAAGTTTAAAGGATCAATGATCAAGGGTGGTCCTAAAGTAGTCTATGCAATGAAGGCGAGAAAATTGATCGGCAAAGGAGCTTGGGCCTACTGGCTAACGTAGTTGACACAAGGGGCACCGAAGTATCGGTGACCTCAATACCTGTAGTGAGGGAATTTGCAGATGTGTTTCCTGAGGATCTAACAGGACTACTGCCAGCACGAGAAGTTGACTTTTGTATTGAGCTTGAGCCAGGGACTAATCCGATTTCTAAATCCCCATATAGAATGGCTCCAACAGAATTGAAAGAGCTTAAGGTGCAGATTCAGGAGCTGTTAGATAAAGGTTATATACGCCCCAGCGTTTCGCTGTGGGGTGTCCCAGTTTTATTTGTGAAAAAGAAGGATGGGTCTATGCGTCTGTCCCAGTTTCAAGGTGCAGCAGTATTTTCTAAGATAGATCTACGATCAGGATATCATCAGTTGAGGATTAGAGAGGAAAATATACCTAAGACAACTTTCAGGACCAGGTACGGGCATTACGAATTTACAGTGATGTCCTTTGGACTTACTAATGCTCCTGCAGTTTTCATGGACTTGATGAACAGAGTATTTAAGGAGTTCCTCGATAAGTTCGTATTTGTCTTCATTGATGATATCCTTATCTATTCCAAAACAGAGGAGGAACATGAGGATCATCTCAGAAAAGTTTTGATCACCTTAAGAACAAACAAGTTGTATGCCAAATTCTCTAAGTGTGAGTTTTGGCTACAACGAGTTTCCTTCTTAGGGCACGTGGTGTCGAAGGAAGGTGTCACAGTAGACCCAGCCTAATTAGAAGCAGTGACCAATTGGTCTTGACCCACTTCAGTCAGTGAGATACGGAGCTTCTTGGGGTTAGCAGGCAATTACCGCCGTTTTGTGCAAGGCTTTTCCTGTATAGCCGCACCCCTAACTCAGTTGACTCGGAAGGGTACTCCATTCGTGTGGAATGAAGCTTGTGAGGCAAGCTTCCAAGAGCTTAAGCGAAGACTAGTTTCAGCACCAGTATTCATAGTAGGGGTGTTCATCAGTCGGTCGGTTTTCCAAAAATCTGGAAACCGACGACTTTCGATGGGTGCTGCCAGCCGACCGACTGAACGGTCGGTTCGGTCGGTTTTTTTTTAAGATCATGAGAATTGAGATGAAGAACGGCGGTCAGTCGGTTATGTGTAAAATTGGTCGGTCGGTTGGTAAGTTATGTGTTTTTTTTTTTAAAAATGGTTTTTTTATATATAAATATATTGGGCGGTCGGTCGGTTATGTGTAAAGTCAGTCGGTCGGTCGGTTATGTGCTTTTTAAAAAAAAAATGGGTTTTTTTTATATATATAAATATATCGGTCGGTCGGTCGGTTATGTGTAAAATTGTTTGGCCGACCGACCTCCCCAATTTAAGAACCGACACCGACCGACTTGGTCGGCTAACCAACCGACCGCCGTCGGTTCGGTCGGTTTCGGTCGGTCGTGTCGGTTTTCGGTCTGAAGATGAACACCCCTAATTCATAGTACCCGATGGTTCAGAAGAATTTGTTATTTACAATGATGCCTCAAAGAAGGGACTAGGTTGTGTGTTGATGCAGCATGGTAAGGTCATTGCTTATGCGTCTCGTCAGCTGAAAGAGAAGAACTACCCAACCCATGACCTGGAATTAGCAGCAGTGGTCTTTGCCTTGAAGATCTGGAGGCACTATTTATACGGAGAGAAAATTCAAATCTTCACGGACCACGAAAGTTTGAAATACCTCTTCACCCAGAAGGAGTTGAATATGAGGCAACAGAGATGGCTGGAATTAGTAAAAGACTACGATTGTGACATCCAGTACCACCCAGACAAGGCAAATGTGGTCGCTGATGTCCTCAGTAGGAAGACTGCTCATACGTCTGCCATGATTACTATTCAGGCTCAAATATTGGATGACTTGGAACGTGCAGAGATAATAGTGACAGTGGGTGAAGTTATGGCATGCCTAGCTCAGTTGACAATTAGGCCGAGCTTGAGACAGAGGATCATAGATGCCCAACCAAGTGATCCTGACCTTGTCATTAAATGCAGTCAAGAGGAGGCAGAACAGATGAACGAGTTCTCCTTGTCTTCGGACCTCGGCTTGTGTTACCAGGGTCGCTTATGCGTACCTGGGAATGCTGACCTTAAATAGGAGTTATTAGCGGAGGCACATAGTTCACCATTTTCAATTCATCCAGGAAGTACGAAGATGTACCAAGACTTAAAGCAGTACTATTGGTGGCAAAACATGAAAAGAGAGATAATGGATTTTGCCAGTAAGTGTTTCGTTTGCCAACAAGTAAAAGCCCCGAGACAGAAACCAGCTAGCTTGTTACAGCTGCTGAGTGTTCTGGAATGGAAGTGAGAGCATATATCCATGGACTTCATTACAGGATTGCCTAGAACGGCCAAGGGTTACACTGTAATATGGGTCATTATCGACAAACTCACCAAGTCAGCGCATTTTCTCCCTGGAAAGCCTACTTACACTGTTGAAAAGTGGGCACAATTATGTATGACGGAGATAGTTAGGCTTCATAGGGTGCCTGTATCAATCGTTTCAGATAGGGACCCTCGGTTCACGTCTAACTTGTGGAGGGAGTCTGCAAAGAGCTTTGGGTACTCAGTTGCATCTCAGTACAACATTTTACCCTCAGACAGATGGTCAAACTGAGTGATTGAACCAAACCCTGGAGGATATGTTGCGAGCATGCATCCTGGATTTTTCAGGTAGTTGGGTAGCTCACCTGCATTTAATGGAATTCGCTTATAACAACAGTCACCAAGCAACCATCAGTATGTCACCGTTTGAGGCCCTGTATGGGAAAAGATGCAGGTCCCCTGTTTACTGGGATGAGGTCGGAGAACGTCAGTTGTTGGGGCCTGAATTGATCCAAGCCTCCAGTGAGGCCATCCGCACAATCGGATCGAGGATGCTAACGGTTCAAAGTCGACGGAAGAGTTATGCAGATACACCCTGAGATTTAGTTAAGAAATGTAGGATCGTTACACTTGGACTAAGTATTTGTTTAAAAAAACTTGAACCTAGTATATATCTCGACAAATTATCATTTATTTAATCTAATTAAATAATTTATTATATTATTATTTTTGATTTAGTATCAATTAGTTAATTAATTAACTATATTCAAAATAAAATTGCATATAAAAATGAAAAAGAAGAGATGGACAAAGAGAAAGCCTATACTTTTGCAAGGGCATAGAAAACCCTTGTCTATGGGCATAAATGATGCTTGGGAATGCTTTATTCTCATGGCCCACCACAAAAATCTTATACCAAACAAGGGTATCAGAAACCTTGCCCATTCCCATCCCCAAAACTGTGCACCAAACGACCCCTTAAGGAAACTGACTCACATCGAGGAAGCTAATCTAAAGGCTGCTATAATTAGAAGAAATGCTATTATCATTATATTTAAATAAGCAACCTTTTAGGAAATAAATAAAACTGGTAGATTTTGTTCATGTGTTGACCATCCACAATATGCAACATCTTTCACGAGCCAAAATTTCAGGAAATACACGAAATCTCAGGAGGTGTTTAATTTAACAAGTTTTTCATTGATATTTGAAATGTGAAAAGTCACAAATTAGCAATAAAGAACAAGGTCCTGGGAGTATGCGTTTATTCCCCAAAAGAAATAAAGGGGATGGCACCCACAAGAGCTCCAATCCATATAGCTAACTTGGTACTCTTTCTATATATATATTTTATATTTAAAGCATGAATGAGGTAGATTCCGGAAAGGAGCCATGGACAAGGGACTAGAGGTGCAGTGGACAGAGTATGAAGGAGTTTATAATAGATAGGGGAGAGGAAGGAAAAGGCTGGGATGAGGCGTAAGATGGAGAGGAGCCCCAAGTCAATGGTCTGTTTTCTATCTTAAAGAAAAAAATGATAATGAGATGGTCTTAGTAGTTTTATCCGTATCTGTATCATTTAATGTTCAAGTTCGTGCTCTTTAAGAAATTCAAAATGATGCGAAAATGGATCTTAGTAGTTTTATTTTCCTCTTTATGCATGTGCCAACTAAAATTCAGTTGCTCAATATTCTCTTTATATTTTTTATTTATTCTTATTTTTTATGTTGCTCATTGTGTGCAATGTGCATCCTAGAAATTATTGTTTATTGTAAATAAAATATATTTTCTTGGGTAGTATAATTAAATTAAAGCTTCAAGATTTTATATGATCTGGCAAGAAAAATGTGGAATCATTCTTTTCCTAATTTGCATTATTAGTTTTGTAAGGATTAATTACTTGCCCTTCTACAAAAACTGGATGTTCAGGTCTTTTGTTAGACAGAGAAGGAATCCAAAGGAAACTGCTAATCTTACTAGCATTCAAGATCTTGTTGCAGAAATTGATAAGAACTGTCATGCTGGTAGTTTGCTCGTTGAATCTCTGAATCATATGAAAGCTTTGGTGATTTCAATTGAACAATTTTTAAGTGCTGGTGCTGACTGCAGGTCTCCTTAACACTGTTAGACATTGTGTATATATCGGAATGGCAGATGATGTCTTCGCACTGCTTCAGCATGATACTCATCTCTATCTAGCAAATGTTGTGAACTTGAGGTAAAAATTCCTTAATAATGAGTTTAATTTGAATTTATTATGCAACATTTTTTTGAAGTTCCAAAAACAACTTCAACCATATGACATTATGCTGATTGGCCATTGGATTTTGTAACCACTTGTGAAATGTCATATTCCCACTATTAGAATACTGTTGAAATAAGCTCATTCAGATACATCTTTGAATTACCACTATTTGTGATAGGCTAATTTCTTTCCAAAATCCAATTATCAAAGGGTTAAATAGATTGAATGAGCAGGAGCTGTTGGGTTGGGAGTTAACTTGTAGTTTTGCCCCAGAGGACCTTTTGCAAAACTTTGAAAATGTTTAGGGTTGGATTCTGAACTAGTGGACGAGTTGGGGAAAGATGCCTGGAAGCCAAAAAGAAAGGTCAAGTTGTTTGGGGCCTGTAATGAGTTGAAGAATCCTAATTTTGAATACAATGGATGATCTGTAAAGTAAAAAAAGAGCATAAAGCACAAAGGGACAAGATATAGAAACTCGCCAGTATATCTCAATGAATGTACAAGGTGCTTGGTGTTTGATAGCTTTGATATGCTTGTTTTTGTGACACATCCTTTTGCTTTCTTCCTCTCTCTCCATTGTATTTTGTAGCAAAGAACTCATGTACCAGCAAGTTTTACGTCGATTTGCTCATTTTAATGCAATACAATTGAGCAACCCAGCCCCTCTATTCGAGTTAATTAGTTTGGCACTGAGGGAGGAAGGTGTGAATTCAGAGTCTAATGAGAATGATGATTTTAATGAGAAGGTAGCTGAGGTAACGTGGTGTCCTCTCTGATATATCCTTTTAAGGCATAAAATAGTATTTTTTCCGTTTTAGCTTCTTGTTCTATTTAGCTAATATTGCAGCTACTTTTTAGACGAGTACAAAACTGCTCAAGTTGAAAGCTGAAATGCTGGAGGAATTTTTCTGCATACATATTGACATAAATGGAAATTTGGCTAGACTTCCAGTCGTACTTGACCAATACACACCTGATATGGACCGTGTTCCTGAATTTATACTTTCTTTGGCTAATGATGTAAGTTCTTATATTCTTCTGCTGAATTCTATCATTATCATTATTGTTTTTAATGTTATTCTATTGATTCATTTTTGCATTATCCTTTTGGTCATAATTTCAACTAATTCTGTTCTGTACGATGCTTGGCTTTCCTTAAGTATTAATTTAGGCATAAATTTGATTAAAAAATTTGCAAGTTTTCTATTTGTAAAATGATCATGAAGGTCCCGTTTAAAAACCATTTGGTTTTTGGTTTTTGAAAATTATGCTTGTTCCTTACCATAGTTTTCATCTTTGTTAAGGAAAGATATGAATTCTTAGCCGAATTCAAAAAACAAAAGCAAGTTTTTTTTTTTTATTGAGAAACGAAACTTTTCATTGATATAATGAAAAGAGACTACTGCTCAATGTGCAAATACAAGGCTTTTGTTATTTTATTCCATTGTATTCTAAACTTACTTACACTAGGTACAAATAGTCTCTCTTAAGAAGGAGAGAAAGCCCTAATAACATAAAAGGAAACATACATAACAAATAAATACAATAAATACAAATAACTCTAATTAAGGAAAATATCAAACACAGAAACCAACACCCCCCCTCAAGCTGGTTTGAAGATATCTTCCATTGCCAACTTGTTAATCAACTTGTCAAATTGTAGCTTCGAAAGCCCCTTAGTTAGCACATCAACAATTTGCTCTGTTGTAGGAAGATAGGGGATACATATCACTCCAGTGTCAATCTTCTCCTTTATAAAGTGTTTATC
Organism: Luffa aegyptiaca; assembly: GCA_017139565.1. Lineage (NCBI taxonomy): Eukaryota > Viridiplantae > Streptophyta > Magnoliopsida > Cucurbitales > Cucurbitaceae > Luffa > Luffa aegyptiaca. Next base: position 16,697,678 of record CM029406.1, on the reverse strand, counting down.
AACTTCAATATGTTTTGTCCTATCGTGAAGGACTGGATTGTGGGCTATGGAGATGGCTGCCTTATTATCACAGTAAACGTGCATAGGCTTTATTTGGACAAATTTCAATTCAAGTAGTCGTTTTATCCAAATACCTTCACAAATGCCATGAGCTAACGCTCTGAATTCTGCTTCAGCACTACCCGTGGCTACCACACTTTGTTTTTTACTGCGCCAAGTGACTAGATTTCCTCCAACAAAGGAGCAATAACCAGAAGTAGATCTTCTATCTGTGGCGCTACCTGCCCAATCAGCATCGGTGTAAATTTCAACATGTAAGTGATCATGTTTCTTAAAGAATATGCCTTTTCCTGGAGTTCCTTTCAAATATCTGAGGATCCTGTAAACTGCCTCAAAGTGAGTTGGCCCTGGAGCATGCATGAATTGACTTACCATAATAACTGCAAAAGCAATATCAGGACGAGTATGAGATAAGTAAATAAGTCTTCCCACAAGTCTTTGGTATTTTTCCTTATCTTTAACCTTTTCCTCTATTGCAGCTTGCAATTTCAAATTTGGTTCAATAGGAGTTTCTGCTGTCCTACAACCAAGTAAACCTGTTTCTTGAAGCAGATCAATGATGTATTTCCTTTGATTGACAAGAATACCCTTCTTTGACCTAGCAAATTCCATTCCTAGGAAATATTTCAAAATTCCCAAATCTTTGATTTGGAATTCATTTGCTAGTTTTTTCTTCAAACTATTCAGTTCAACCTCGTCATTACCTGTAAGAATGATATCATCAACATACACTATTAAAACAACCATCTTTTCATTTCCAGTGTGTTTATAAAAAATGGTATGATCTGCTTGACTCTGAAGAAAACCATAGCTAGTAATAGCTTTCCCAAAACGTTCAAACCACGCTCTAGGAGACTGTTTAAGGCCATATAGAGATTTCTTTAACCTGCATACTTTGTTCACCCCAAGTTCCATTTCAAAACCTGGTGGTAAGTCCATAAATACCTCCTCTTCGAGATCACCATTGAGGAATGCATTTTTTACATCAAGCTGATAAAGAGGCCAATCTGAATTAACAGCAATAGATAAAAGCACTCTAATTGAGTTTATCTTAGCAACAGGAGCAAACGTTTCTTGATAATCAATTCCATAGGTCTGCGTAAAGCCTTTAGCAACTAATTTGGCTTTGTATCGTTCAATATCACCATCAGATTTGCATTTTATAGTGAATACCCATTTGCACCCTACTATTTTCTTATCTTTCGGTAGTTCTACTATATCCCATGTGCAATTGTGTTTCAAAGCATTCATCTCTTCCATGACTGCCAAATTCCAATTCGGATCATTTTGGGCCTCCTGTATATTCCTTGGAATAAATAGGTTGGTTATCCTAGAGGTGAAGGCTTTATGATTATCAGACAATCTATGATAAGAAAGGTAATTTGCAATAGGATATTTGGTACAATTACGAATACCTTTCCTATGGGCTATTGGAATATCAAGATCAGATATTTTGGATAAAGATTGGTTACCTGAATCTCCAGTATCATTCGTCGGAACATTAGATTGGTTTTGTGGCAAGTCCACTATCTGATTCCGATTCTTTTGATTCAATGTCCTTCTAGTGTAAACCTGAAGTTCAGGATTTGGATCAGTGAGATCATTTTGTAGTATTTCTCCCCCTGAAATAGAATTTTCCATGCTTGGCACAGAAGTACTAGTAGTCTCAGGACATATAATTTTAGGAAGGGGAGAAGTATCCCAAAAATTTTCTTCCAAGTTAGATATCTCCCCCTGAAGAGAATTTTGGCTAAAAAAAGGTTGGTGTTCCACAAACAATACATCCATACTTTCAAAGTATTTTTTGGTCAAAGGGTCAAAACATCGATATCCCTTTTTGTTTGAAGCGTATCCTAAAAAAATGCATTTAATAGCACGAGGATCAAACTTAGACCGAGAAGGACTAGAAATATGAACATATGCAGTACACCCAAAATTTTTGATCGATAAATCGGAATATAGACGAACAGTGGGAAAAAAATTCTTAAATTGATCAAGAGGAGTTTTAAAGGCCAAAATCTTGGAAGGCATCCGATTTATGAGGTAAGCAGTTGTAAGGACTGCGTCTCCCCACAAATAGTTAGGAACATGCATATAGAACATAATAGCACGAGCAAAATCTAGTAAATGTCTATTTTTTCGTTCAGCAATTCCATTTTGTTGTGGAGTATTGCGACAAGTAGACTGATGAAAAACTCCTTTGTCCTTCAGAAAATCCTCTAAATATGCATTAAAGTATTCAGTCCCATTATCAGAGTGTAAAATACAAATTTTAGTTTGAAATTGATTCTCAATCATATTGTAAAAACGGATAAAGATATCTTTGACCTCAGACTTTTTTGTTAACAAATAAACCCAAGTTAACCGAGTATGATCATCAATGAATGTAACAAACCAACGTTTTCCACTATGAGTTAAAACTTTAGAGGGACCCCAAACATCACTATGAATCAAGTAAAAAGGTTTGGAAACCTTGTAAGGTTTTGGCAAATACATGGCACAATGATTTTTAGCAAAGATACAACTTTCACAATGAAACATTGAACAATCAATTCCTTTAAATAAGTTTGGGAACAAATACTTTAAATAGAAAAAAACTGGGATGTCCTAGTCTACGATGCCAAAGCATGATTGTTTCTTTAACAGAGGAAGAACTAACACTACTTAAGCCCTGAGCTTTTTTATCACTAGTTGGAGATTCATCAAAATAGTAGAGACCATCAAGCATCCTAGCACGCCCAATCATCTCCCCCGAGTCCTGATCCTGAAAGATGCAGTGAGTTTCAAAGAAGGTAACATGACAGTTAGCATCCTTAGAAATTTTGCTAACAGATAACAAATTACAGGCTAATTTAGGAACATGAAGAACAGATTGTAAGGTAATATTTGTGGTCAAACAGATGGTTCCTTTTCCTGCAACGGAAGTAAAACTACCATCGGCAATTCTAATTTGTTCATTGCAATACAAGGGAGAGTATGAGGTAAAAAAACAAGAGGAACTAGTCATATGGTCAGACGCTTCGGAGTCTATAATCCATGGAGATGAATTTAGGCAAGATAAAGCTAGAGGATAATTACCTGTTTGTGCCAAGGAAACACTAGGATTACCAGATGACGAAGTGGCCTTTAGCAGCTTCAGGAGTTGATCAATTTGCTCTTGATTGAATGGATGAGAGTCAACAACATTGGCAGTAGAAGCAGACTGATGATTACCCTTATCACTTTGCTTGGTACTCTTCCAATTTGCAGGTTTTCCATGGATTTTCCAACATGTCTCATGAGTGTGTCGAGGTTTATTACAGTAGTCACACCATACTCGAGGTTTGGTGGGTTGAGTAGAAGCCTTATTTGCAGTAGACTCAACCACCATAGCAGATGTTTCAACTGTACTAACAGATTTCTTACCAAGCATGACATTGCGACGACTTTCTTCCCTGCGAACTTCAGAGTAAATTGCATTAATAGTTGGGAGAGGATTCTTACCAATTACTCTACTTCTCACTTCATCAAATTCATCATTGAGGCCGGCAAGAAATTTGTAAATACGACCATCCTCTACCACTTTCTTATAATGAGTTTGATCTTTAGTGGACTCCCATTCATAAGTGTCAAAAAGATCTAGGTCTTGCCAAATTGTTTTCAAGGAGTGAATGTACTCTGTAACTGTATTTCCATTTTGGCGAATATCTCTTAGTTTGAGATTCAGTTCAAATACTTGTGATTGATTGCCCAAGTCGGAATACATCTCTTTTACACTATCACATAATTCCTTTGCAGTTGAGTAGCACATATAGTTACGACTTATCCTCTCAGTCATAGAGTTTACTAACCACGTCATAACCATAGAATTTTCAGCATCCCAAGTAGCAAACAAAGGGTCATCCTTCTTCGGCATTTTTTTCTCTCCAGTAATATAGCCAATCTTTCCTTGTCCTCGAATATACATCCGAACACTTTGGGACCAAAGCAAAAAATTATCCCCATTAAGACGGATGGTTGTAATTTGGACAGTAGGATGGTACGTATGTCAGAGACCTTAGTCATCAAAAATTTTTCTTCAGATATATTACTGTTTTGAAGAATTAGTTGTAATGACACAAAACAACCCAAAAAAAAAAAACTGCTTCAGTGAGCAACAATTAACCCAAATAAACCCTAACAAACAGCACCAACAAAATAAAAAAACTAATCCCTAGGCGAACGAGCAACAGTGACGACGAGAAGCCGGAAGAAGCTGACGGACGGCGCGAGCTGATGAACGGCGAACTGGACAGACCGAGGCGACGTGCAGAGGCGACTCGAAAGGGTCGGGTCACGGTGCACGTTCGGGTCGAGGTCGCGGGTTGCATCACAATCGGCAAAAGAAAACGCTCCTGGTCGCTGGAACTACTCGCGAATGGCTTCGTCAACGGTCGGTGAGTGAAGCGCCTGGGTAAGAGCCGGTCGGAACCTTCGTCAGCGGCGGTGGGCTGATGTTGGCGGCGGCGGCGGAAGCTGAGGCGGCTAGGGTTAGGGTTTTACCTTATTTGCTCTGATACCATGTGCAAATACAAGGCTTTTGTTATTTTATTCCATTGTATTCTAAACTTACTTACACTAGGTACAAATAGTCTCTCTTAAGAAGGAGAGAAAACCCTAATAACATAAAAGGAAACATACATAACAAATAAATACAATAAATACAAATAACTCTAATTAAGGAAAATATCAAACACAGAAACCAACAGATACAAACTCCACAAGGGAGTGAAGGAAAAATTGTAAAAGAAAGAAATAAGAATGCAATAAAAGATGGAACAAGATTACAACGGAGAAATAAAAGCATTCAATTAAGAAATATATTTGGTTAAGGGAAATCAACAAAAGATTTGGAAAGAGAGCACTAGGATGAAGCCTTAAAGCGAGCTGAATCAAAGAGATCAAACCAAGGGAGATGTTTATTATGAAATATCTTTTGGTTTCTTTCGAACCACAATTCAAAAAGAATAGCTTTGACTGTGTTGATCCACAAAAAATTGAACTTTGTAGCTGAAGATGGATCAATAAGTAATTGAAGAACGTTGTCTTTGAAGTCATTGGAGAAACCCAATGAAGATTAAAGATCGAAAATAGCTTGAACCAAACAAAACGCGAATATGAGCAATCAAAGAAAATATGTAGAAGACTTTTTGCATTTGAGAGACAAAACAAACAAACCGATGGATAAGGAGCATGGACACTTTAGTTTGGCTAGCGTGTTCGTGTCGGACACTTGGACACTCCGACACTTGTTGGACACGTATCGAACTCTTGTTAGTTCAATTGATATGTGACAAACACTCATCGTACAAAGTCAATATAGGTCCATATTAAACACGTGTTAAGTATACTAAATAGACATAATACTATTTTTTTTTTTTTTTTAAAAAGACAATACTAAATGACAAGAATATATATTTCAACTTCCTCAAAAGGCTTTTTGAACTACGTTTTGTACACTGGCAGAGATATCCATTTTCCCATCTAGAATAAATTGAAAATTATGTTCCTTTTTGTATAAGCCTTGTAGGAATTAACCATTTCATCCTTAGTGGTTCTGTCTGCTTCTAAACTTACCCTTTCGTCTAAAACCATCTCAGAAATGACAGATTTTCTCCGTGTTGCTAGATATCTATGATAGAATGCTCTGAAGCAGGAACTGTTTGATTTGGGCAACGTGTCCATGTTGGACATTGCAACCCTCGTTAGAAACATGTTAAAAATGAATGTGTCACACATTAGTTGAACAAATTGAGTACGGGTCTGACACTCGATGTGCTCGAACACTTGTGAATCTTTTGAGGGTGCAACACATATCAATGCATAAGCATCATTGACTTTTAAATTTCTTTTTTGTTAAGATGTTAAAATATCTAGAAAATTGACAAGTTGGTTTGAATATATAATCCTGGACCATTTTGACATAAAACATTGTACCTTAAATGCATTAGCATCATAGGTTAAAATCTTTGTTAAGCATAATAATCATTGAAATGCATAAAAGTAATATATTTAAATAATATACGTTTTAATACTCCGGGTCCTCAGACATCCTCACTTCTTTTGAGTTTCAGAAACAAATAATTCATTTTCTGGAATTCAAAGATCAATCAACGATTCTTAATTCAATACATCCTTGAGGAATACATTATCTTCCTTAACTTGTATACATATACCTAATCGTACTTATAATTTTTAGATTGATTGGGAAGATGAGAAAAATTGTCTCCAAGCGATTTCAGCTGCCATTGGGAACTTCTATGCTATGCATCCTCCCTTGCTGCCCAATCCATCAGGCGATGGCTTGCAATTCTACAAAAGAATAAAATCATCCGGAAATCCTGACGATAAAAATATAGGTAACTGCTTGCCAACACTGATTTCTCGAACATTTATTTTTCAATATCCTATTCTTTTAGAGACGACTTACATAACAGATCATTGATTATTCTAGTCTCTGCTGTATTTTACAATCTGAAAAACAATGGGTTCTTTTAAGCCTCCTATGAAACTATCGTTTTAGGATGTCTAGTGCAGTGCTTTGGGGGTGCTTTTTGAGAGAAAATTCAATAGTCTCAACGCCTGCTGATCAAAAGTGTTGTAATTTCATCCAATGCCATTTCCTTCATACAAAATAGCCTTAGATGATGTTTTAGGGTGCATTTACAGGTGATGATGAGGTGGCAATGGAGAATGAAATTGACCATGGCTTACTATCAGAGGCAGAAACTATATGGGCTCAACGTGAATGGTCAATACTTCATATACTCTTCCCATCAATGAAACTGTTCTTCAAGCCTCCACATTCTCTGGCTGAAAATGGAACTTTTGTTCGGGTAATTTTTCTTCTCTTTTAACTGCCCCCCACCCCCCAAACAGATGTCGAAGCTACTGTTTATAGAGGTCTAGTAATCCCATGTAGGCTGAGTTGAAAAACGTTTGATGCTTGTATCATAATGATCTCAAAATCGAAACACGAGGCATTTTTCCATGGTGGTTCGAAAAATTTATTTGTGCTTCAAGGAAATCTTCAACGAAAGTTCCAGAAATGAGGACTTTTCTTTCCATTTGAATTTGTTGACAAACGTTGGCTTTCATGTTTGAAATTTGAAAATAGTCACAAGGGCGGAATTAAAAATCTGAAGTCAATTGCACATCTAATAAGACCTGTAGAGATTAAATAGATATGAGGATTTAATTGACCATCCTTTTGAGACTTTTTGTTATTATAACTACCTGCCCAGTGCTTCATTTGTTGACCATAACCTTCATTTAATGTGTGCTTTTGCTTGCATGGAAAACTGGCTGGTCTCTATGCATTTATTAAATGTGTTATCATTGACTTTCACAGGTTGCATCATTGGAGAAACTTTACAAGATCTTTGAGAGATGTTGAGGGAGTTTCATTAATCTGAGGCTGTTTCTAGAATCAGGGATTATTTTTTTTTTTTAACAGCCTTTGATGTTCTTGTAAATCCTGAGGTACCTGTAAATCATCCAGTTTTGCAGTCTTTTTGTTGGGATGAAAATCAGAACTTGTTTCACAATGATTGTCATGGATTGATTTGAAATTTTGGCAAAATTAGTTTTATTAATTCTCTCGTTTGGCCGATTTTGAGATGTGAAAAGAGTTGGTGTTTAATTTCGATTTGACTCTTTCTTAAATAAGATTGAGTTTGGATTTCAAGATTCATTCTAAGATTATTTCGTTTTTATTTAGAAAGTGGTCTTGGAAATATTATTTTGGCCTTTTTGGACCAAAATTTGAATTGGTTTTAAATTAAAACTTTTAATTTTGATTGCTTCCAAAGTTATTGAAAATTGAATCATGGTTATTTAATTTGAAATATCTACCGTTAGCTTCTCCAACGATAGGTTCAGTTCAGATTACTCCAAATTGGGGTAGTTTTCAAATTCAAATTTGTGTAAGATTCTACAGGAATAGATTGGAATGCCGTAACTTGATAGCGTGTGACGTGGAATAACCTGGACAAACGGAAATGAAATATAGTAGAGAAGCAAGGTTTTAAATTTTCGTGGATATTTTCATGTCTACGAATTCGACATTGATATAAGGGGTGAATTAATATTTTTCATTATACCATAGAAATAATAATAAAATATAAAAAAGAAATATTTTTTGGTCCCTAAATTTTTAAGAATAGATGTGTTTGGTCTTTAAATTTTCAAAATAAACTCTTTTAGTTCCTAATTTTTGAGAAATAGTTTTAAAAAGTTTCTAGTTTTTAAAATGAACCCTTTTAGTTCTGAGTTTTGCAAAATAGGTTTACAAGGTTGTTATACTATTTTTTGTATCTTTTTTTACATAAAATTAATATTTTTTTTATTAATTTTTAATTTTTAATATTGAATGATTTAATTTTATTTATTATTTTTTTTTTTTTTAAAAAAATCTCTTTCCTCTTACTTAACCCATTGTCTCTCCACCTTATTTTCCTCTTCCTCTTTTCTTCTTTTCTCCTTTTCCTGACCCTCTCCCTAAACCCAATTTAGTCTATGACAATGATATTGAGGAGAGGAAGACGATGTCTGGGAGGAGAAAAGAAGAAAAGAGCGAATGGAGGGGGAGAGAGAATGAGGTAGAGAAGGGCGAGAGAAAATATATTTTTTTAGTTTTTAAAAACCATTCATTCAATATTAAAAGTTAATTAAAAGATTAATTTAAAAGAAATTGAAAAAAAAAAAATAATATGAGATAGTTGCTCAAAAGTCTGAGACTAAAAAGGTTTATTTTGAAAACTTAGGGACCTTTCAAATCTATTTCTCAAAACTCAATAACTAAAATGATCTATTTTGAAAACTCAGAAATCAAATGCAAGACAAAAAAGTATTTTCCCAAAAAAAAAAATCTCAAAATATCACTAATGTAGCATAATAATAGTAATAAGAAATTTTGAGTAAAATTGTTGGAACTCTTATTTGTTAATTTAAATATTTTTATGAATTTTTTATTTTTATAAATTTTTTTCAGAAATATCATCGATGTCCACATTTATCGATATTTTTATTGACATTTCCAAAGACCTCGACATTTCCACCAACATCTTTGTAACGAAGAAGCCTTTATGATTATTGTGTGCTTTATGTATGTTTTTTTTTTTCTTTCGAGAATATTATATCCTCGTCCCCCATAAAAATCTTCAGTAGATTGGTCAATGATCGGGACTTCCACCAGAAAAGTCATAAGGAATGAATTTCTTGGATCGTCGAAATTCAAACAACCTCCATCTCATTTGGAACGAGTCTCAAGAAATTCAAAACTCTCAAATGAGCCAAATATCCCTCCAAGTTTTCCCATCCACATCAAATTCAAAAAATGGAAAGAAAAAAAAAAAATGTAGACGAAACAGATTCGAAATCATCTCAATTTACCACTTCATATGGCTAAACTTGGATATATATAATTTTGATGAAGAGTTTCTAAAAAAGAAATTATACAAAAAAGAATGTTGAATGAATTAATTTCATTTGAACAAATGCTCTACATTGATGATTCTGTAGAAGATCTGGAGAGGGTTGTAGGCGCCAAGCAAGCAGCCAAAGCCCTCTCCAAACAATTTACAATATCCGTCATAGAAGGTCTATGTCTTCCTTCTGTAATCACACAATCAGCCGCCAAATATCCCACATACTTCACTGCCTCTATCTCAAATGGCGTTGGTGCTGGCACTTTCATATCCAAAACCCTATGAATCTCATCTCTCACAATATAAGGCACCATCACATCCACCACATTCCTCGGCACTCCGTTTTCATTCTTGTGGATCGCTTTGTACCCCGACAACAATTCAAGCAACACCACTCCAAAGCTATACACGTCGCTCTTCGTCGTCAGCTGTTGCAGTCGATAGTACTCTGGGTCCATGTATCCCACTGTTCCGGCCGCACGCAGCGACAGGTGCGACGCGCCGTCGTCTGGTCCCATCAGTGAGAGCCCGAAGTCCGAGACCTTGGCCGCCCATCTGTCGTCGAGGAGGATGTTCGAGGATTTAATGTCGCGGTGGATGATCGGCGGTGAGAGGTAGTTGTGGAGGTACTGGATCCCTCTGGCAGCGTCGAGAGCAACCGCGATACGACGAGCCCAAGAGTCGGCAAGTGGCGAGGAAGGGAGCTTGTGGAGGTGGTCATGGAGGGTGCCATTGCTCATGAACTCATAGACCAACACTCTTTCGTGGCTGTCGTCAAAGAATCCAAGAAGACGTACGAGGTTCTTGTGGTTGATGCGAGACAGAGATTCGAGCTCATTGAGGAAAGCATTGTCTTTGTCTTCTTGTCTCTTTGTCCCCCAAGCTGAAGAAGAAATGGCAGAAATCTCAGCTCTTTTAATGGCCACTTCACGACCATCACTCAACACAGCTCTGTAAACCGATCCAAAGCTTCCAGTCCCAATTTTATGATCCTCAGAAAAATTATTAGTAGCTTCAAGAAGAGTTGAAAGTGGAAAATCTTCCAATTGCCCCAATTGGCCTCCATTTCCCAAGCTAATCAAATGGCTCAACCTTTTCTCCAAAACCCTGTTCCCATTTCCCGGCCGACCCGCCGCCGTCTCACGGCGGTCTCGGCCGCCGACGGTGCCGACAGGATCCTCCATTGGACCAGAATCATGAACACGACAAACTCTATTCTTACAATATTTGTACACAAAATAAGAACAAATCAGTAGTAAAGACAAGCTCCCAACACACCCCACTACAAGTAAAGCCACCATTCTGCCAGTCCACCGCCGCCCGGAGGAATGATGGGAAATCTGTGGCGGCGGAGACGGCGGCGGCGGAGGAAGTTGAGCTCTGTCTTCACAGGGCTTGCACAACATAGTTGTTGGTTGAGTACAAAATTCATCTGAGTTGGGCAATGGGCCACATGGGCATTGGGATCTACAAGGACCAGGTCGAACAAAATCAAAAACAAAGAAATTCCGATCGAGGATTTCGTTACCCCAACAGAATAAAGAGAAATTCACTCTCACAACTCCACAGAATACATTTCTTTTAGCCTCGATCGCAGTAAAAAACTCCCCTTTTAACCTCTCCGGCACGGTGAAATTATTTTCACCCCAACAAGCCGCCGTCCCATTCAACCGGAGACCACAGCTCCGATTGTCCCCCAAAGCCAACATCTTAAACTCCCCTGCCGGAGTGACTCCGGCCGCCGCCCCCCAACAGTTCACTTCATTCCTCAAATTAATGCCACAAGCATGCCGGAACCCAGCGGCCACCGCCCTATACCCACCACCGCCGGCGCCGGTGACGTTGAAATTCCCATTTCCCTCACAACGAACCTCGCCGGCGCCGGATAACCCACAAACGAAATCGCCGCCGACAGCGATGGACGAGAAATCGAAGGTGAAATTCCGAGGAAATTGCCGCCATTGCCAACATTGGAGCTGATTAGTAGCATTAACAACTCCACAAATGTGGGAATTTCCAGCTCGAAGTTCGTTCAAATTTGGGCCTTCATAGACCTGTTTGAAGTCCATGTTTGTTCCATTAACAGAGAATCTCCAGCAAACGAGGACGGATTTGGAGATGGTCGGAAAATCCCTCAACCCACAGAAAAACCCATCTCCGGCGATGATCCCAGAATAAGAATGATTGGGATTGAAGGGAATTTGAATCCCAGAAGGAAAGCTCGAGCAATTCAAAGAAGATTGGCGATTCAAACTGCAAATCAGAGTCTGATTTGCAGTTTCAGAAATGGAAACAGTGGATAAAGAAGAAACAAAAAGAAAAAAACAGGGGAAAATTAGGAGAATGAAGGAAGAGAGAAGAAAAAAATCCATGGAAAAGGAATTGGAAATCTCATGAGGAAGAAGAAGAAGAGAGGGATTTGATAATAATGGAAGTTTTTTTTTTGGTTTTAGAGTCAAAAAATTGTAAAGGTCATATGAAGAAGAAGGGGACGCGGTTGGTAGTGAAGACCAGTGACCGAGTCGTTTTGAAGATTTCAGAATTGTTTTTTCAAAAGAGAAATTATTAATTATTTTCGTTTTTGATTGTTAATTAATTGAATTTGAAGAACATATGCTCGGACTCACTCCCCTCAGTCAAAGCTTGTGCGTGTGGCCTCAAATTACTCGGAAGTCAATTTTTGTGTTTTGTTTATTTTTCATTCTTATATTATATTTTAATCAAAATTGATAGTTTTTAAGATTATTAAAAGTTTATAGCTCATTATGATTACCCAATTTTTAAAACAAGCTGCTTTTTTCCTTGTCCTTCAACTCTCTTGGTACTTGAGTCTAAGAGCTATATGTGATTGGGATGTGACTTCACACTGTAGTTCCAATATAACTTACAATTTTTGTTGCATTCTTACCAATCCACTGCCCAAGTGCATTGTATTCAATTACTTTGCGATCCGTCTCTCTCCTTATTTGAGTGAGCTCAATCATGGTAGTAGGATCACGTGTAGCTCGCTGACATGATGTCTCAGGAATATTATCTTCACTCCGTACATCATCATCACCATGGAGTGATACATCATCTTCACTAGCCATCAATAGATATTCTGTCAAATAAATAATGAATAAGTAAATTGAAATTTAAGTAAAAAACAAATAAATTAAACATAGTAAACAGTTATACCATCTATGTTTCACTTTCTTTCTAGACCCAAATGCCATCACAATCAGTGCGAATGTATATTGAACTATCATCTTCTATTTCTTCAGATGCATTAGTGGTAGGAACATGGTTATTATTACTACAGTTCAAAGCTATGTCACCTAACTCATCTTCATTAATATGGTCTTCATACTCTCTCTCAGGGGGATACAACACAATAGACCATTGAGAATCACTTGGATCTTCAACATAGAAGACTTGTTTTGCTTGTGAAGCGAAAATAAAAGAATCTAACTTATGTCCAATACGTTTAAGATCAACTAGAGTAAATCCAAGTTCATCCGTTCTGACACCACCATTACTTTCAACCCATTTGCACTTGAACACTACAATCTTAAGGTTAATGTAATTTAATTCCCATATCTCTTGAATCATGCTATAAAATGACAAGTTTGTGACTATTAGATTTTTATCTTTTGCACTAGATATTTGCATTGTTCTTGCTACTAAAGACACACCACTATTTTGCACATTACGAGAGCCATCACGTAATTCTGTATTATAGCGAACACCATTCAGTACATAACTTAAATAGGTTATCACAGTGGGCGAAGGACCATGTGATATCCACCTCGACATATTTGAAATCATATTGTTTGGTAATTCCAGCTCTGTAGCAACCTATACATATAAGTCATAAATATTTCAACTTAATTTGAAAAAAAAATTATATAAAAAAAAAGAAACTCAATGGTTAGAACCATACTTCCTCACGTATCCAAGAAATGAAAGTTCGATTGTGTTCATCTTGTAGTCACCTCTGATTTCTTGATCTTGATGGATTAATGACTTAAATAATTCATATGTTTACTACAAAACATATAACATCATTATGATCAAATGGATCGAGTTTTAGTAACATAAAATAACGATTAAATAGATGATAAGTCAACATACTCTATGAAAGGTTGTACATCATTTGTATTTTCTAGAACATACAAATGAGCCTGCTTTAGTTGTTCTTTGTCGGGCCTCATATGAGAAGCTGCAGATGAGGGTCTTCCAATTTCATCATTCTGATCTCGTTCATTAGATTTTCCAAGTCCAATAGACGTTACATCATGTAGGAATTCAGAATAAAACTCCATAGCCTCTTCAACAATGTATCCTTCAGCGATACAACCTTTAGGTCGATTTATATTTCGCAAATATCCTTTAAGAACTTTCATGTAACGTTCAAAAGGATACATCCATCGAAGATACACAGGACCACAAAGTCGAACTTCTCTAACTAGATGTACTGTTAAATGCATCATTTCCGTGAAGAACGATGAAGGAAAATATTTTTCAAACAGACACAATATTACCACAATCTCGTGCTCCAACACACTTAATTGTGAAACTTCAATCACCTTGCTACATATTGCATTGAAAAAGAAACACAATTGTGTGATAGCATGTCTGACATGCTTAGGTAATGCAGCACGAATTGCAACTGGAAGCAACTGCTGCATGAGCACGTGACAGTCATGAGATTTCAAACCAGTGACTTTTAGATTATCAAGCGATATGAGATTTTGTATATTGGAAGAATACCCTTCAGAAACTTTCATTTTTGACAATGATTGACAGACGACACGTTTCTCAAGTTTGGATAACGTATAACATTCTGGCGGTATAAATGTCCTTTTTTCTACAACCTTTGGTGCCAGCTCAGGACGAATGCCTAGTCGTTCTAAATCACGTTGTGTTTGCAATCCATTCTTTGTCTTACCAGGTATGTCCAACAAAGTACCAATTAAATTCAAGCATACATCTTTTCAATATGCATAACGTCCAAACAATGTCGAACGTAAAGCTTCTTCCAATATTCAAGTTAAAAAAAGATAGATTTTTTCTTCCAACAATGACAAAGATAACTTATTGATGTATTATCTTTTGACGTATCTTCATTAGAAAATTCATTTTTTAGAAAACTTTGAACAATACTTTCACCAGACAGTGGTTGTGGTGCCCTTCCAAATTCTTTTTCGTTATTGAACACTTTCATCTGCTTTCTAAATGGATGATCAAGTGGCAAAAATTTTCTTTGTCCAAGTATGCCATCTTTTTTCCAAATTTTAGATGCATAACTGATGTGTTGTCACCGCATATGGGACATGCACAATATCCTTTAACAATACAACCTGCTAAATTACCATATGCAGGGAAATCATTAATTGTCCATAACAACATTGCTTTTAATATGAAAACTTCATATCGATATCCATCGTAGCAGGATACACCATCACTCCAAAGAATTTTCAAATCTTCTATTAATGGAGTCATATATACATCTATGTTGTATCCTGATTGCTTTGGTCCAGAAATTAGCATGGTTAGCATCATAAATTTACGTCTCATACTTAACCAAGGTGGGAGATTGTATATGGTCAATATTACAGGCCAACAACTATACTTTGTATTCATCTTGCTATGAGGATTTATCCCATCGGTTGATAGAGCAAAGATGAAGGTTCCTATCTTCACTTCCAAAATCAGGCCATAAGTGGTTGATCCATTTCCAAGATGGAGAATCAGCAGGATGACGTAAATTTCCATCGACTATTCTTTCGTTAGCATGTCACGTTAAGTTCTTTGAAATTAACGAATTATTGAACATTCTTTGAAATCGTGGAATGGGTGGAAAATACCATACAACTTTAGCAGGCACTCCTTCTTTCACTTCTAATGAATTATTACGCTTCATCCACCACGACTCGTTACAGTGAGGACAATTAGATGCATCGACATATTCTTTTCTATATAGGCAACAGTCGTTGGGACATGCATGAATTTTCTCATATGTCATTCCTAGAGTGACTAAAGTCTTTTTTGCCTCGTACGTAGATGTTGACAACTCATTATTTTCAGGTAATATATCTTTCAACAAGGTTAACAACTCTGCAAAACTAGTATCACTCCACTCAAATTTTGCTTTTAAGTTATACAATTTGACTAATGTACCCAATTTAGTAATTCTTTTACAGCCTGGATATAGAGGTTTTTCAGCATCTGCAAGCAATTTCTTAAACTTTTTCAGATCATCTTCATAATTTTTCTGTGCAACTTTAACCATCTCAACAACATTATCATCAGACTTATCCTCAGACATTTTTTTATAAGTATTATAATCTAAAGTTGGCTCTAAATTTCTTCTCTAAAAAAAAAGTTGGCTCTAAATTTCTTCTTGAATGACTTGCTATGGTTTCTTCGTGCCAAATCCAATTATTATATCTTTGGTCAATACCATATGTAAATAAATGATTTCTCACCTCATTAGTACTGAGATTCTTATAGTTCACGCACTTAACACATGGACATCTTATGGAAGTTTTACCATTCACATGTCCCTGTGCAAACTCAATAAAAGTCTCAACACCTTCTTCATACTCCTTTGATAATCTATCTTTCGACATCCATAATTTATCCATTACGTTATAACCTAATCAAATAAATTAATGAACAAGTAATTTTCTATTAATATAAATAAAATAGACAAATACAAAACACCTAAACCAAAACCTAACAATTCAAATAAAAATAACTTATAGAAGAACTCCAAAATTTGGATCAATTTAGCAATTCAAACAAAAACGAGACAAATTGATCACAAGTTCACGTGTTAGTTTAAAGAGCCACAGAGGGAGAGAGACACACTGATACAATCTCTTAGCACCCTAAGAACAAACATATAACTCAACATATTCTTTTTCCTTTGTGAACATTGCAATAACTCATTCAAGTCAAACAAACGTCACAAATATGGAGCATCCTTGATACCTAAGCTAATAAAGCTACTCAATGTTCAAAATCTCCCCAAAGTTATGCATTCATTCCAAAAAAAGAAAAAAAAAAAAAACAAACAATGTATATCTCAAACTCTAACAAACAACTAAACTTACATATTCAAAATTATACAAACAAAAACTAAACGAAATCATCTAAACTCAAAACTATCACTTAGTGTAACACCCCAAGATTTTAGAACTATCCTAGTGACATTACTATCTCCTAAACCAAACTAACCAAATGCACCAAAAATTTCAGCAGCATAACGGCATACATAGGACTAAACCAAATTTTTTTCTTCACCTGTTATGCATAAAACACACTTCTATAAACCAAACAACCCACAACTACACACCACAACACCACAGATACACAACAGAACTCCTTCCACAAACTAACGAGTCAGAACTCGCATTCTCATTTAGCCACAATCAAGCAACAGAAACACCACATACTAGTTAAAGGCTTAAAACACAATTACTAGAACAATAACTTTATTAAATGAAAGGAATCAAAACTTCAGATGAAGCTAACAATCTTACACTCCACCAATACGATCTCTTAGCATCCTAAGGACAAACATATAACTAAGCATATTCTTTTTTCTTCGTGAACATTGCAATAACTCGTTCAAGTCAAAGAAACGTCACAAATATGGAGCATCCTTGACACCTAAGCTAATAAATCTATTCAATCTTCAAAAGCTCCCCAAAGTTATGCATTCATTCCAAAAAAAAAAAATGTATATCTTAAACTCCAACAAACAACTAAACTTACATATTCAAAGTTATACAAACAAAAAATAAACGAAATCATCTAAACTCAAAATGATCACTTAGCACCCTTAGAACAAACATATTAATAATCTTACACTCCACCAATACGATCTCTTAGCACCCTAAGAATAAACATATAACTAAGCATATTCTTTTTTCTTTGTGAACATTGCAATAACTCATTCAAGTCAAAGAAACGTCACAAATATGGAGCATTCTTGATACCTAAGCTAATAAAGCTATTCAATGTTCAAAATCTCCCCAAAGTTATGCATTCATTCCAAAAAGAAAAAAACAAACAATGTATATCTCAAACTTCAACAAACAACTAAACTCAAACTCAAACTCCAACAAACAACTTAACTTACATATTCAAAGTTATACAGACAAAAACTAAACGAAATCATCTAAACTCAAAACGATCACTTAGCACCTTTAGAACAAACATATTAATAATCTTACACTCCACCAATACGATCTCTTAGCACCCTAAGAATAAACATATAATTAAGCATATTCTTTTTTCTTTGTGAACATTGCAATAACTCATTCAAGTCAAAGAAATGTCACAAATATGGAGAATCTTTGATATCTAAGCTAATAAAGCTAATCAATCTTCAAAATCTCCCCAAAGTTATGCATTCATTTCAAAAAAAATTGAAAAAAAAAAACAAACAATGTATATCTCAGACTCCAACAAACAACTAAACTTACATATTCAAAGTTATACTGTAACACCCGAGTTAGGAGGGGTACATGAATGAACCGAGGCCACATCCGAATGAGAGGGATCCTGAGGACATGAAAGTATAGTCAAGATAAGCTTAAAAGAATTGATAGATACTACCTATACCAACAAGGTGCACTTTCCTTTTCGGTGGTCCAATCATAGGAACTTTGAAGTTAAGCGTGCTTGGCTTGGAGAAGTTCTATGTTGGGTGACCTCCTGGGAATTTTCCTAGGAAGCATGTGAGTGAGGACAAAGCATGCTAAAAGGACCCCTTGTTGGTTTGTGGGGACAGTCTTCATTCTTAGAAGTGGTTGTTGAAGGAGAAATTTTGACCAATCACAAATTGCCACGTCATCACATAAAAATAATGACGAAATTAAAATTAATTAAATTTGGGACCAATTATAAATTGACATGTGTCCCAAATTTAATTTGAAAATAAAGTTGGCCAATTATAAATTTATAGAGCCAAATTTCTGTTTGATCAGTTAATTAAAATTAAATTATTTTTATCAAATTAATTAATTTGACCCATTGATTAAAAAAATAATTATTTGGATCAAATTTGGGTATTTTAAATATTTGGGTCATAAGGTTTTGGGTCAAATATGAACCAGACCCAAGACTAAATAGTTGAACCCAAGATCAATGAAGCCCAAGCCCAAGTTGTTGGCCCAAAAGTCACCAGGGCCCATCCAGTGAGAACTCTATAAATAGAGGGGTTCTCTTCTATGGAGGGGGTCAGAATTTTGAAGCTCGAAGCCAGAGTCAGAGAATTCAGAGAACTTCATCAAGATTGAAGACTGAAGACTGAAGACTCCTTGAAATCCACAAGTTTCAAAGTGCTGAACACTTCCTGAAGACTGAAGACTCCTTCAAGATTTGGAAGACTTCAAGCTCCAAGAATCCGTTGAAGCTCCAGACTCGAGATCAAGCGTTCCAGCCCTCGAGTGAAACACATCCACACACAAGAGAGAGAATCAGAGGATCAACATTAGAGATTGTATATCCACACGCATACAAATATTAATACAAGTATATCGTTTATTCCACGTGTCTCCATCTCCGAAGTTACGTGTGAACAAATTGGCACGCCCAGTGGGACCATCTCTACCTCTCATCTCTTTCTCTTGTTTAAAGATCCAACCAACGTGATGGCACCAAAGAAAGCTCCCACGAAGGTTACCACATCAAGCGACTCTTACACTGGTCCTGTCACTCGTAGTCGCTCCCAAGGAATTGAGATCAAGGAGGATCATACTCCTCTGGCTGTTGTAAGCAAAATCTCAAAGTTGATTGAAGAATCCTCTAAGGATAAGGTTGCAGTCAAAGACAACCCACTGTTCGAATCTGTCGTTCCAACATCTAAGCAGCCAAAGGATACACTAAATCCTGATGTGATGTCCGTCATGATGGCTGATGTAGACCAAGATGAAAGAATGGCAGAGATGGAAAGGAAACTCAATCTCTTAATGAAGGCAGTTGATGAGAGAGATCTTGAGATTGCCTATTTGAAGAACCAGCTGCAGAGCCGAGAAGTGGCTGAGTCTAGCCAGACCCCTGCTGCAGGAAAGAATGATAAAGGGAAGGCTGTCGTGCATGAGGATCAACCGCAACACTCCGCGTCAGTTGCTTCTTTATCCGTCCAACAACTGCAGGACATGATCATGAATTCCATTAGGGCTCAGTATGGTGGACCCACTCAAAGTTCCCTCTTGTATTCTAAACCTTATACAAAGAGGATTGACAATCTCAGACTACCCACTGGGTTTCAGCCTCCCAAATTCCAGCAGTTTGACGGAAAGGGCAACCCAAAGCAACACATCGCCCACTTTGTTGAAACCTGTGAGAACGCCGGTACTCGGGGAGATTTGCTTGTTAAGCAATTTGTCCGAACACTGAAGGGAAACGCGTTCGATTGGTACACTGACCTGGAGCCTGATACAATTGACAGTTGGGAACAGATGGAGAGAGAGTTTCTGAATCGCTTCTACAGTACGAGGCGAACAGTTAGTATGACAGAACTCACGAGCACAAAGCAGCGAAAGGGTGAGCCAGTCATTGATTACATCAATCGTTGGAGAGCCTTGAGTCTTGACTGTAAAGATAGACTCTCCGAGGTGTCCTCTGTTGAAATGTGCACCCAAGGTATGCACTGGGGACTTCTTTACATCTTGCAGGGGATAAAACCCCGGACCTTTGAAGAATTGGCGACTCGCGCTCATGATATGGAGTTGAGCATCGCTAGTAGAGGGGGCAAAGATCCCGTAGTCCCAGACATGAGGAAAGAAAAGAAGGAAGTCAAGGGCACTGAGAAAGTTGCAAAGAGTGCCACGAAAGAATCCATGGTCGTCAACACGACCCCGTTGAAATTTTCCTCCAAAGGAAAAGAAAGTAAATCTAGTAAGCAAATAGAGACAGGCGAGAGACGTCGCCTAACTTTAAAAGAAAGACAAGAAAAGGTATATCCATTTCCAGACTCCGACGTTCCAGATATGTTGGAACAGCTGTTGGAGAAGCAGCTGATTGAACTACCTGAATGCAAACGACCGGAAGAGTTAGGAAAAGTCAATGATCCTAACTACTGCAAGTATCACCGAGTTGTTAGTCATCCAGTGGAAAAATGTTTTGTATTGAAAGAGCTAATCCTTAAGTTGGCTCGTGAAAGGAAAATTGAGTTGGACCTTGATGAGGTGGCTCAAACAAATCATGCAACCATAATGGCAAATGTAGGGAATGAAAATCCCCTAATCTCCTCATGTGATTATGAAGAAAGATTAATTCAATTTGGGACCCTTGATCCTGTAGTGGTTCGATTTCAAAAAGAAGCCACAATGAGGGGACCCCAAGGAAAATATAATTCCGTTGAAGATGAGAACGAAGACTGGACCCTTGTCGTTCGCCGCAAAAAGCAAAAGCAAAGTTACGCACGGAAAGAGTCCCGCCTATATCGAGATAGTAAAAGAAAAGTTAAGTCTCAAAGGAAGAAAGGAAAAAAGAAGTCAAGGAAGTCAAAGCCTGTCGTGGAGGAAAGTGAAGATTTCTTTTGCCCTCCACAACCCATAACTTTGGCAGAATACTTCCCAAGGAGCTTTCTCGATGATAGTAAAGAGGAGGCACTTGAAACTGTCACGTGTCACGTTGTGGACGTGGGGGAAGATGATGACGTCCTTGCTAGCTCCTCGGGAGTGGCGGCAGGTTCAGGAGACTTATCCTCTTTCAGCATAAAGGACTTACTGTCACTTCCTCAGGAAGCTAAAAACGTCCTTATTAACGCATTGATAGAGTCCGATGGTACAAAGATTCCAACCTCTGAGGCACGCACATGTGCTTCGTGTTGCGTGACTATAGGGTTTTCCGATGAAGATTTGCTGCTAGGGTCAAAGCCTCACAATAGACCTTTATTCGTCTCGGGATACATCCGAGAACAGAGGGTAAGTCGGATCCTCATCGACGATGGATCAGCTGTCAATATAATGCCTAAGTCAACCATGAAGCAATTAGGCATCTCGATGGAAGAATTATCAAACAGTAAATTGGTGATTCAAGGTTTCAATCAAGGCGGACAACGAGCGATTGGCATGATACGTCTCGAGCTCATCATTGGAGATTTGAAGGCCGATACTTTGTTTCATGTGATAGACTCCAAGACCACTTATAAGTTGCTATTAGGTCGTCCTTGGATCCACGGCAATGGAGTGATAACTTCTACATTGCACCAGTGTTTCAAATTCTATCAAGATGGCATTAAGAAAGTTGAAGCTGACACTAACCCATTTTCAGAAGCTGAATCCCATTTCGCTGATGCAAAATTTTATATGAAGAGCGACAACACAGGGGAAACTATACCTACAGAAATCCCCTTGATAAAAAAGAATGATAAACTCGATTTAGAGTCACAAGCAGATGCAGGGAAGGAAGTTGTTGAGAATGTGAAGGCATCTAACCCGAAGAATGGTGAAGCATCTACAAGCCTTGAGAAATCTAAAGTTGTAGAGGATGAGAGATGTTCACCTGTTCTACGATACATCCCTTTATCCCGGCGTAAAAAGGGTGAATCACCTTTCACTGAATGTTCGAAAAGCATAAAGGTCGGTGACGTTGAAATTCTGAAGGAAGGTTTCACTATGCCTCTTACAAAGATCACAGAGCAAGAGATTAGGAAACCTGAGGATGACCAGATAAAAGGGATTTTGCCTGAAAAACAAACTAAAGACGGGTTCGACCCGAAGGCATACAAACTTCTAGCGAAAGCAGGTTATGACTTCACAGCTCACACTGAGTTTAAAAGTCTGAGGGTTTTTGATGGAAGATCTGAGCTCTCTACAACACAGAAGAAGCTTCTAAAGGAAGGCTATAGTCTGCCTACGACGAGAAAAGGACTTGGATATAAGTCGCCTGAACCAGTTCGCATAACAAGAAAAGGGAAGGCGAAAGTGGCAAACATAAATCATATAACAGCAGAGGAGGTCGATGACTCAAAAGAAGAAGAGAACGTCAACAAACGAGCTTCTGTTTTTAGGCGCATCAGGCCACCAGTTGCTCGTGCTTCAGTATTTCAAAGATTAATTGTGAATGAAACAAAAGAAGAAAGAGTACAGCCTACCAATAACTCCACGCGACCGTCAGCTTTTCGAAGGTTAAATATGTCCATTGGGGAAGAAGAGAGTACACTTTCAATTCCGGATATCACACGACCTTCAGCTTTTAGAAGATTAAATATGTCTGTTGCGGAAGAAGATGGCACATTTTCAAGTCTGGATGTGACTCGACCATCAGTTTTTCAGAGGTTAAGTGTTACCACGAGAAGAAACCAAAAAGAGCAGCCTGCTTCGTCAACTTCTCACCGACTTCAACATGAAGACGTGATGAAAATTGAAAAGATCGCGAAGGCTAATGGAGAAATTCGAAGTGCAGTTCCTTCACGAATGAAAAGAAAAACCTTTGTTACTGTCGATACAGATGGTTCTTTAAAGGTAAAGAGACGTGATGTTGTCATCACCAATCCTTCAGAAGAAGATAGTGACCAGGAAGAAGAACAAGCCTCTTGCCTTCACATCATGGTTGAAGAAGAAACAGAGGTCGAAATGTCTGAAGTAGATGAGGACGAAACACCTTTATCACTTGAAGACGGCAGCGAGTCTACAGTTGATGAGCTTAAAGAAGTAAACCTGGGTACACCAGAAGAGCCACGCCCAACTTTTATAAGCACGTCACTGACTCCCGAAGAAGAAGGTGAATATATGAGTTTACTCGCTTCATATAGAGATATCTTCGCCTGGTCATATAAAGAGATGCCTGGACTTGACCCAAAAGTAGCTGTCCATCATCTCGCAATTAAAGAGGGGTATCGACCGGTCAAACAGGCTCAACGACGCTTTCGCCCAGAACTTATCCCTCAAATCGAAATAGAGGTCAATAAATTGATAGAAGCAGGATTCATCCGTGAGGTAAAATACCCTACGTGGATAGCCAACATCGTTCCTGTTAGAAAGAAGAATGGACAGCTTCGCGTTTGCGTTGACTTTCGTGATTTAAATAATGCATGTCCCAAAGACGATTTTCCACTGCCAATCACAGAAATCATGGTGGATGCCACCACAGGGCATGAAGCTTTGTCTTTTATGGATGGGTCATCAGGCTATAACCAGATTCGAATGGCTCTTGCAGATGAAGAAATGACAGCCTTTCGAACTCCAAAAGGGATATACTGTTACAAAGTGATGCCCTTTGGATTAAAGAACGCTTGAGCTACTTATCAACGTGCTATGCAAAAGGTTTTCGATGATATGCTACATAAACATGTCGAGTGCTATGTCGATGATCTTGTTGTTAAGTCGAAGAGACGACAAGATCACTTGAAGGACCTAAAAGTGGTCTTTGATCGTTTGAGAAAGTATCAATTGAGGATGAACCCTCTCAAATGTGCATTCGGTGTTACTTCTGGGAAGTTCCTGGGGTTCGTTGTTAGACATCGAGGAATCGAAATAGATCAATAAAAAATTGACGCCATTCAAAAGATGCCAAGACCTCAAAACTTACATGAGTTGAGAAGCCTGCAAGGTCGTCTGGCCTACATTCGAAGATTCATCTCTAACTTAGCCGGTCGATGCCAACCTTTTCAAAGGCTAATGAGGAAAGGAGAAAAATTCGAGTGGGATGAAGCATGTCAAAACGCCTTTGAAAGCATTAAGAAATATTTGCTTAACCCTCCTGTCTTAGGAGCCCCCATAGCTGGAAAGTCATTGATTCTGTACATCGCTGCTCAAGAAAGATCACTGGGAGCGTTATTGGCACAGGAAAGTGAGAAGGGAAAGGAATGAGCCCTTTATTACTTAAGCAGGACCTTAAATGGAGCTGAGATAAATTACTCACCTATTGAGAAAATGTGTCTTGCTCTTTTCTTCGCTATTGACAAGTTAAGGCATTACATGCAAGCTTTCACAGTGCACCTGGTCGCAAAAGCTGATCCTATCAAGTATGTTTTATCAAGGCCAGTTATTTCTGGACGCTTAGCTAAGTGGGCCATCATACTTCAACAATATGATATCGTGTATGTACCTCAAAAGGCAGTCAAGGGGCAGGCATTAGCCGACTTCCTGGCGAATCATCCAATTCCTTCAGATTGGAAGTTATGTGAAGACCTTCCTGATGAAGAAGTCTTCTATGTTGAAATTACGGAGCCCTGGATTATGTACTTTGATGGTGCAGCACGAAGAAGTGGAGCAGGGGCAGGAATCGTCTTTGTTTCGCCTGAGAAACACATGCTCCCCTATAGCTTTGTGCTTGGTGAATTGTGCTCAAACAATGTTGCTGAATATCAAGCGCTAATAATTGGCCTCCAAATGGCCTTGGAGATTGGCATAAGATATATAGAGGCCTACGGTGATTCAAAATTGGTCGTTAGCCAACTTTTACTCCAGTATGAAGTGAAGCATAAAGACTTGAAGCCTTATTTCATCTATGCAAGACAACTGCTAGAAAGGTTTGACAGTATAGTACTGGAGCATGTTCCAAGATCAGAAAATAAAAAGGCAGATGCTCTAGCAAATTTAGCCACTGCCCTAACAATTCCGGAAGATATGTCGATGAACATCTCACTTTGTCAGAGGTGGATCGTGCCGCCAATAGAAGACCAATGCCAAGAAGTAAATATGATTTCTGTCTTTGCAATTGAAGAAGAGGACTGGCGACAACCCATTATAGATTATCTTCAACATGGAAGACTGCCCACAGATCCCAGGCGTAGGGCCGATATACGAAGAAGAGGTGCCCGATTTATCTACTACAAGGAGATCCTTTATCGTCGTTCTTATGAGGGACTCTTCCTTCGATGCCTTGGAAAGGAAGAAGCAGCAAAGGCATTAAATGAGGCACATTCAGGTGTTTGTGGCGCCCATCAGTCGGGTCCAAAACTCCAGTTTCAATTAAAAAGGATGGGTTATTATTGGCCTACAATGATTCAAGATTCAATGGAATATGCAAAGAAGTGTGAAGCCTGTCAATTCCATGCAAACTTCATACATCAGCCGCCGGAGCCTCTTCATCCGACTATAGCTTCATGGCCTTTTGAAGCTTGGGGACTTGACCTTGTTGGCCCTATAACACCTAAGTCTTCAGCAGGACATTCTTACATTCTTGCAGGGACAGATTACTTCTCAAGATGGGCTGAAGCTGTCGCATTGAAAGAAGCCAAGAAAGAAAATGTTGTGGATTTCATTCGAACTCATATAATCTATCGGTACGGTATCCCTCATCGTATTGTGACAGATAATGGAAGACAATTCTCCAACGGCCTAATGGACAAGTTGTGTGAGAAGTTTAACTTCAAACAATACAAGTCCTCTATGTACAATGCTGCGGCAAATGGGTTGGCAGAAGCATTCAATAAGACGCTGTGTAACCTATTGAAGAAAGTAGTCTCCAAGACAAAGAGAGATTGGCAAGAAAAGATCGGTGAAGTGTTGTGGGCCTACCGAACTACTCATCGCACTCCTACAGGAGTCACACCTTATTCACTCGTCTATGGGGTAGAAGCTGTGCTCCCGTTAGAAAGAGAGATTCCTTCATTAAGGATGGCTGTCCAAGAAGGGTTGACAACAGAAGATAATGCTAGGTTGCGCCTTCAGGAGTTAGAAGCACTTGATGAAAGAAGGTTAGAGGCTCAACAAGCATTGGAATGCTACCAAGCACGGATGTCTAAAGCCTTTGACAAGAATGTGAAGCTTCGATCTTTTCAAGTTGGTGATCTTGTGCTAGCTGTTCGAAGACCCATCTTCACGATACGACACACAGGGAACAAGTTCACACCTAAATGGGATGGACCCTACGTCGTCAAAGAAGTCTACACAAATGGAGCGTACAAGATCGTGGATAAAGACGGATTAAGAATAGGCCCGATAAATGGCAAATTTCTTAAAAAGTTTTATGCGTGAAATGTAATGCTCCATATCGCAAGAGCCTAAACTGCATGATACTCCTGGCCCGCATGAGTTAAAAAGGTGAACGGCCAAAACAAAAAAAAAATCAAATTTGTACTCTGAACTACGTTATGACTTGATCTCGTTTATTAATGGGTACGTAGGCAACTTAAAGGAAACTTTAAGCTCAGTCCATAAAATAAAAAAAAAGTCATTATTCCTTTATGCGAAACAAGTATGATAATGAATAAAAAAATCTTGCCTATTACAAAAAAAAATGGAGATATCTTCGATAAAAAATATAATGATAAAAAAAATGAAGTCTGATTATGGTATCCACTTGTAATTCTTCAGCTCTTCTTGTGCATCTTCCAACATTTCACGAAGTATCGTCAGAGTTTTAGCATCAGCATCAGTAAGAACAGGGGCATCTTCAATGCTACTTATAGTTCCTCGCAGTTTGGAAGCCTCAAGTTGATTTTGTTTTAGAAGATCCTCCTTCTCGATAATCGACTTAGAAATCTCAACTCGCTTAGCTTTCACAGTTTCAAGCCTAGCTTCCAATTCTTCTTCTTCTCGCAATGCTTGCAGATGTTGTTGCTGAAGTGAACCTTTCGCGGTGAGTAGTTCACTTTCACTGTATAGTATCTTCTCCAAGCTAAACCTAGTCTCTTCCAGTTGGCGATTCTTACTCTCCAAAGTTAATTGAGAAGAAAATGACGATTGCAGCTGGTTATACTTCTCTACCTTCTTGAAATACGCACTTACAATTTCTTTAAGAGAATCCAAGCCGGGTACACGAATCTCAGAAATTGTATGAAGTATTTTGACTGCCTCTTGTTTAAGGCGAGGTATTTTGTCGAACGGAGTGCGTATGATCTTCTGGTGTATGCTCTCCCACAGGGCAAGGGAAGATTGTTTCCTATAGTTGGAAATAACATCGTCAGCAAAGTAATCAGAGATCTCAGACGCAGCTGCATGGGTCGTTGTCTTCTTTTGTTCAGGAACTTCATCAATTGCAGGATGACAAGATTGAATCGCGACTCTATCTGTTGGCGCTTTGGAATTGTCCACACGCGCAGCTACAGAGTCAAAGACGTCTGGACTCACAAAAGAAGGAGGACTATCATGCCCTTCGACTTCTATAAGGGGATCATTTAAAGGTGACTGCAAAGAAAAGGGGGAAACAATGATGATAATAATAATAGTAAAATATTATAATGAAGAAAAAACAACACTTACCAGTGGTGTAGGGAGTTCAGGAAATTGTGATGAGCTAGGGACTC
Organism: Luffa aegyptiaca; assembly: GCA_017139565.1. Taxonomy (NCBI): domain Eukaryota; kingdom Viridiplantae; phylum Streptophyta; class Magnoliopsida; order Cucurbitales; family Cucurbitaceae; genus Luffa; species Luffa aegyptiaca. Next base: position 16,669,973 of record CM029406.1, on the reverse strand, counting down.
CATCAAAATATTCATCTTCACATACTGATGGTTGTTTGGACTTTTTAGACCTTTTCCAATGACGATCGTCGCTACTGCTCTGACTACCATCATTATTCTTAGAGCGAAATTCACCAGGATCAAACATGCGAATCCTTTTGCCTCCGTTGTCATTACCAACCTTTTTGGGAAATTTCGGCTTAGGAGGAAGAGGAATAGCACTAGCCACCAATTTATCTCTGCCTTCTTCAAGGTAATTTCCATTTTTTGCCAACCACCAACTCCTGTAGCATTGGGTAATTTGGATGTGTGGCTTCATCGCGTGCGCAGGGAGAAAAACTTGGGACAATGTTTTTGCTCGAACGCATATCATCCAAAGGCGCAATACATTATCTAAGTTGACCTCAGGAACTTCTTCACTTAGATCGTTTGGCACATCTTGGTAAAATCCGAATTGTCGGCTAAATCGACAAGGACTATAAGATTCAATGACCATAGAAGACCCACATCGGGAAGATAAGAAGCATGATCGAATACTTATAAAGAATGAGGAATGCCAAAATGATAGCTGGTCATCATCTGTCAGAACCATGCCTTTGTTGCGGGGAGGGAGATTTGCATACCACGATACATATTTACCTTTATGAATATGTACACGAGCTTCAAAATCATCGAAGTACTTAGCTCCACCCTCTCCGGAAAACTCAACCATCATTGGCCCCCTAACTTTCTCTGGAACCGCATAGTGCGTGTTAAAATAATAAGCAAGCCAAGCGTAAACATAATGCACTGGAAAACAGGCCTCTGAACGTCCTGCCGAAGGAGACGCTTTATAAATCTGGCCCAAGCCATGATAGATATTGGCCAAAATTGGGACAGCAAGACTAAAAGCATAGCCTTCTGCCATAAGACTTGCAATTTTGAAGACCTCTAGACGAAGAGAAACCTGCTTATTAGGAAACACAAATACACATAACCAACAAGAAAGAAAAGCAGCCAAGTAAGTCTTTTCTATCAAATCGTCTTCTACACCTAGCTCATGAAAAAACTCGAGTTCTGTCTCAGACCAGTCATAACATTTGATAGGAACTCCATTTGGATTATGAGTTGAACGAGGACGACTAGCTTTCTTCGCTTTTCGAGAAGGAGGCTTCTCATACTTCAAATCTCTCTTAAACCAAAAAGAAATCCATGAACTAATGGAAATCTGGAAATGATCACGGTTCTGAGAGGCTATATGATAATAAGCAGCAAAAAGATATTCACAACTTTTCGGGAGGCCTTCGTTGTTTTGGTCAGATGACGCTAACAATTCCTTGCAGCAAGGAATAACTTCATCATAGAACTTCCCTTTAATGGAAAGGCCCCCTAATCTCCACATGTCCCATAAGGAGATAGATAATTCTCCAGACGATGTATGAAGAGTATTTGTTGAGGGACACCATGCCTCACAAAAGGCTCGAATTATATCAGTGTTGCGATCATAGGTGTATAGGGAAGCCATCACAGCATCAAACAGACGAGCCTTCTTAAGTGTTGGCTCATTGTGAGCAGCCACAATTTCCAACCATTCCCAATAATGGCGAGTGTAACTGAATTCTCCATGGATTTTAAACGATGAACTCCAGCGAGCTTTACCCTCAATAATTTGACGACCTAGTGTTGACTCTGAATTCTGACTTGGCTCTTTATTATGTATTGGTGATGCTAGGAACCACATTTTTTGGGATGATTCTCGATTCAAGGACCTCCCTTCTGACCATCTAGATAGGACTCTAGAACTATCTAAGGAAGGCTCCAATGTCCTAAAGTTTCCATGCACCGCCTCTCCTACATGAAGAATGACTCCATTTTCAACAGGTTGATCTCTATCCTTCAAGATGACTAAGCAGTTCTTCTCAGGATCAGGATGCTCAGTGAAATACACCATGATGGAGATAAGTTTTTCTACACAAGGAAAAAAAAATTATGTCAATCTTTTCCCAATAGGCTATGAAAGCAAGAAGGTGATGCAAAAATAATCAATCATAAAAAAAAGGGGCAAGTGAAGCTGATGACGACCGTGGTGACCACCCCTGCAGGAAACTACAGTCATCAAAGTGACTGGTCTAGACAGGTGGTGAAATCACTGCAAGTGAAGCTGATGACGACCGTGGTGACCACCCCTGCAGGAAACTACAGTCATCAAAGTGACTGGTCTAGACAGTTGGTGAAATCACTGCAAGTGAAGCTGATGACGACCGTGGTGACCACCCCTGCAGGAAACTACAGTCATCAAAGTGACTGGTCTAGACAGGTGGTGAAATCACTGCAAGTGAAGCTGATGACGATCGTGGTGACCACCCCTGCAGGAAACTACAGTCATCAAAGTGACTGGTCTAGACAGGTGGTGAAATCACTGCATGTGAAGCTGATGACGACCGTGGTGACCACCCCTGCAGGAAACTACAATCATCAAAGTGACTGGTCTAGACAGGTGGTGAAATCACTGCAAGTGAAGCTGATGACGACCGTGGTGACCACCCCTGCAGGAAACTACAGTCATCAAAGTGACTGGTCTAGACAGGTGGTGAAATCACTGCAAGTGAAGCTGATGACGACCGTGGTGACCACCCCTGCAGGAAACTACAGTCATCAAAGTGACTGGTCTAGACAGGTGGTGAAATCACTGCAAGTGAATTTGGTGACGACTGTTGCATGAAGCTTGCACATTCAAGTAAGAAAGGAACAAATTGCAATAATACATGTGCAAAAAAAAAAATAGGGGACAAAAAAAAAAACTACCAAAAAAAAATTGCAATAATATATGACACAATCCAAGTAGTTCATATGTACACATCCAATAAGGCCACCAATGGAATATATGCAATATTCAAAAAAAAAAAAAAAAAAAAAGAATGAATATGTATATACCTTTCAAGTGGTGGGCAAAGATTGATGTTGTGCCCAAAGAGATCGTCAAATAAGTTTATTAATTCTTAACCCTGCAAAGAAAGGACCGTAGTAAGGAAAAAAGGACATACAAAAAAAAAAAAAAGAATGGAAACAAGTTACAACAAGTTCATTAACTAAAAAAAAAAAATTAATTAAAGAAAAACTTAATGTGTTGACTGCCGCAAATTGAAATTGAAATTGAAATTGATATTGAAATTGAAATTGAAATTGAAATTGATATTGAAATTGATATTGGAATTGCAAAACTTTGCAAAACTTGAACCTAAAGCCTTGGTGAACATGTCTGCGAGTTGCAAATTAGAACGAATTGGAAGAAGCTTTAAGGAACCATCTTCAATCTTGTTATGAACAAAGTGGACGTCGATCTCGATTTGCTTTGTTCGTTCGTGAAAAGTGGGATTCGTGGCAATGGCTATGGCAGCATGGTTATCACAGTAAACGAAAGCGGGGGCAGGAGATGAAAGTTGAAGGTAAGTGAGGATGAATTGGATCCATGTAATTTCACTGGAGACTGTGGCAAGGGCACGATATTCGGCCTTTGCTGAAGAACGAGAGACTGTTGCTTGTTTCTTGGTCTTCCATGAAACGAGAGAATGTCCCAAAAAAATGCAGAAACTGGTTACGGACCTTCTGGTATCGAGGTAAGAGCCCCAATCAGAGTCCACAAATGCCTTTATCTGAAATGTATTGACAGGCCGCAACAAAATTCCTTGGCCAAGAGTACCTTTTAGATAACGTAAAAGGTGATGGGCAGCTGCTAAATGATCAGAAAATTGTTTGGCTATATATTGACTCAATTTGTGGACTGCAAAACATATGTCAGGTCGCGAGATTTGTAGGTAAAAGTAAACGACCTACCAAGCGCCTGTAGTAGGAAGCATCTTCTTGTTGGGTTTAATGTCCTATAAACTCATAGTTTGTAAATCATTAAACATATTCTATTTCCAATAAAGACGTTATTGAGGTTATTCAGTAAAAGTTGTTATTGAATATGTAAATTGCAATTGATTAACCTAAATCCAATAAAATAAGATCCTTGGCTATAAAATGAATACTCGAACTATATGTAGAGACATATCGTAGGATCAAGTTCAGGTTTATAGCCAAAATAGTCTATAGTATAAGGATACGGTTGGGTGCCTTATCCTGGGGACACTATGGATGTGGCCCACTTTGTATTAAGTACAAACGATGAGATCCTAAATCGTTCATGTGGAGACATGCGAGTGGGGGCGTCCTATGCAATGAGTTTGCATAAGACTGGACCACGAAATAAGTCACTTTCTCTTTATAACGCCGTTTACTGAAGAAACTGACTATTTCTCATAGATGACCTAGGTAACTCGTTCTTAATCCTGAGCTAACTATGAACTCCTGTTTATACGAGATTATCCTTTGATCTGTATGGGTGAGAGTGGCCAGCATCGCCGACTCAACAAGCCTACCATTTTGGGGATAAGATCGAATAGATAGCTGGGGACATAGTCTCGCAAGATGGAATTTACTCCTACCCATTTCAGGGATAGCAGAGAGGTTGTTCCCTTAAGTACTAACTCCAGGACTTGAACAAGGGGCCCCACCCTCTCGTTGGATCGAGAGGGACTTAGGTTTGATGGTTGGACCACAAACCGATTATTCGTTAGAGGATTAGTGGAACTTAAGGAACAAGAAGTACTATAGAGGTGAAACGGTTATTTGACCTAGCTATAGCTACGAACAACCTGTGAAGGAACGACTTACGGAGCATGGTTAAATCAAGTGGACGGAAATATATTTATAGTGAGGGGAGTGCAACTATCGGGCTATAGTGGAATGTCGCGGTAGTTAACGAATGTTGGCTAGCTTAGATAATGAGATTAGTCGGTTAGCCTCGAATCGTTGGAGCTCATGATCTATAGGTCCATTAGGTCCCTCTACTAGCTCATATCAGATTAAAGCTTAGATCATAATGATAGGTATCTTTGAATCGTTCAAAAACGGGAAATAGGGCATTATCGTAAAATGTGTTTGACACAATGTTTTAATTATGAATTAAATTAGGAATTGAGAGATAAGGTATTTAAAAGTGTTTTAAATACCATATATATTAGGAATCATATATAATTCATGGCACTAGGTGATAAAGATTAATTGGATTAATCATGTAAAAATTACTTGGAAATGTCCCAATTAATTGCCTAGAAATCAATTTCAATTTTGAATTGAAATTGGAAAGAATTGCAAGCTGAAAATTCAGAATTAAGATTCAAATCATAGTGGATTTAGTGGCATTCCCACTCTTGCATGATGATGCATAGTGGAAAACAACACAACCATGCACTAGTTGAATGTGTTGTGAATTAAACACCTAGAATCCACTTTGAGTTGCATTTTCACCATGTGTCTAGTGTCATGAAGCTTGTCTTTGCATGGAAGAGGTCTATTTAAGAGATTGAATCAGATTCAAAGCTTAAGAGAGTGAATTACCTACTGTTATGCTGCTGGAATTTACTCTCAAATACACTCACCTCCATAGATCTCTCAAGAGCTTGTTCCTTCAAGCATTCCCTTCCCTTTCCTTATCACTATAGACTCCCACAAGTCATTCTAGGCAAGGAGAATAGTAGAGAAGACACTAAAGGTTGTCCAAGAGAAGTTAGAGAAGGAAAACACCACAAGGAGTTCCATTTTAGTGAGCTACAAAGGTTGGTGTTCTCTATTTCTTTCTGTTCTGTTTTTCTAGAACATGCATGCTTTAGGAGTAAAATTGAATGAGCTGAGTGCTTTCGATCTTCAATTGCTTCCGCATGTGTTATACGAACACCTTCACTTCTGTCTTCAAAGGATTTCCAGATGAAGAGGATAGCCGAAGATTAGGGGCGATGGGGTAATTCACAGGCTTAGAGCCTAAGAAACCCGCAATCATCAAGGATTTGAAGGCAGTACTTCCTCTTTGACAAGTAAATTCCATTAGCAGACCTTGATAATTCAAGACCGAGGAAGTATTTCGCATTGCTGAGATCTTTCAACATAAATTTGGAACTTAAAAGTTCTTGACAGCTGCAATATGCGAAGGAGAAGGTCCTGTGATCAATATGTCGTCAACGTAGACAAGCAGTGCAATGAAGGAAGTGCCTTTGCCTTTGGTAAACAATGAGTAATCGACCTTGGACTGAACAAAGCCGTTGGCGATCAATACAGAAGAGAATTTGAAGAACCATTGTCTTGAGGCTTGTTTGAGTCCATAAATAGATTTATGGAGTTTTCAAGCGAGAGGAACTGAGGATGATGCTCATATAGACTTCCTGAAACAAATCACCATTAAGGAAGGCGTTGTTGATGCCCATTTGAGCTAGGGACCAATTGAAAGAGGCTGTCAAGGAGAGAAATATCTTGACTGTAGCGATCTTTGCAACTGGAGAGAAGGTGTCAACAAAGTCGATTCCTTCTTGCTGGCTATAGCCTTTGGCAACAAGGCGAGCTTTATACCGCTCAACGGTGCCATCAGCCTTGTACTTTACTCGATAAATCCACTTGCAGCCTACTGTGTTTTTACCAGGTGGAAGGGGAACGATTGACCAAGTAGAGGTACGTTCCATGGCTGAGATCTCAACGTCCATAGCTTGCCGCCAGTGAGCTATTTTGACTGCCTGGTGAAAATAAGATGGTTCAAACACAGTAGATATGTTGAGGATATAAGCCTTGTGCTTATTATCAAGATTATCATAGGTTAGATAATCTGTAAGTGGATAATTGGAATGGGAAGCAGCAAGGGAATTGGAATGATGCAAAAGATTGCAATGGTAGTCTTGAAGAAAGCCTGGTCGTGAATGAGTTCTGGTAGATCGCCTTAAGGGAATTGTAGTGTGGTGGTCTTGCAAAGGTAAGACGGGTTGAGATAGGTCATATGTGGATGGTTGGGCTGCTGTAGGTGACGAATTTGTTGTGTCCTCATGAGATAGATGAGTATTATGGTAAGATGGAATGGTTGGAGAAAAAAATATACCGCTCGGCTCATGAGACAGCCTTGAATCTTGCACTGTTGTGTTATCTGGTAATACTTGATCAACAGACTGAATTAAAGGTTCCAATATGGAACATGGCAGGATATGATTAGAAAAGGCAGAATTAACCTGATCATCAGAGCCCATATTGCTGTTATGAAACGGGAAAGAAGTTTCAAGGAAGACAACATCCCTTGAAATGATAATCTTGCGCTTGACAATGTCATATAGACGGTAACCCTTTGTTCCCGGTGGATATCCAACAAATACACAAGGGGAGGCACGTGGATCGAACTTTGAACGATTTGAGGTCAAAGTAGACGCATAACAGAGGCAGCCAAAGACCTTCAAGAAAGAATAATCAACCTCTTTTTCATAAAGTATGGAGAAAGGAGTCTGATTATTCAATAAAGGGGCCGGATGCGATTAATGAGGTATGAGGCTGTTAGAAAGCAATCACCCCAAAATCTCAGAGGAATTCTCGATTGGAAGAAGAGAGCACGGGCAACATTCAGAAGGTGCTGGTGCTTTCGTTCGACCACCGAATTCTGTTGGGGTCTTTCCACGCATGAGAACTGGTGGATAGTTCCTTTGCTAGCAAAGAAATCCTTGAATTGTAGCTCAGGTGCGTTGTCGGATCTAAAAGCCTTGATGGTTTTAGAGAATTGAGTCTCCACCAGTTGAAAGAAGCGAGGAACAATAGACACGGCCTCAGACTTTGTACACATCAGAAATGTCCATGTATAACGTGAATGATCATCTACTAGTGTTAAGAAGTATTTGTGACCAGAGTAAGTGGGAGTTTTGAAGGGCCCCCAGATGTCACAGTGAATAAGATCAAATGTAGCAGATGCAACGTTATTATTAAATGGAAATGAAAACCGCCGTTGTTTAGCAAGCGGGCATATATGACAAGTATTACAATCAGTAAAAGGCCTAGATATATGTAAAGTATGTTTCATCATGGACAGTCTATGAAAAGAAACATGTCCTAGACGATTATGCCATATATCAGTACTAATAGAACAAGCTGCTGAACGAACATAAGATGACTTATCTGGTTGTGCAAGAATATAGAGTCCATCAGAACAGTTAGCCCTGTCAATCGTCATCAAACGAGAACTGTCCTGTATGATGCAAGATTGACCAGAAAAGTTAATCGACAATTTTGAATCCTGAAGTAGGGAACTTACGGATATCAAATTGAATGCGAATTTTGGAACAAATAGGACATCCTTGAGGACCAATTGATCAGCAAGTTTGATATCACCAATGAAATCCACAGTCACACGAAAGGAGGTAGGTAAAACTACCGTCATACCATATACCCGACGCCAATTATCAAATATGGAATGAATATGACAAATATGTTGTGATGCACCAGAGTCGAGAATCCAAGCAGTATTACTAAGAGTTGTTGAGGAAATACCTGCAACATGAGTAATAGCTGAGGCGACAGTGATTGATTCTGTCTTAGCAGCTTGGATGTGTGTGTTGAGTAGCTCCATGAGTTGTGCACATTGTGTAGTATTCAAACTACCGAAGAAATCAGACTGAGTCTGTTCAACATTGTTGGCAGCTACAGGTTTCATAGTAGAATTCTCGGTGACTGCAGAATTTTGAAATTTATACCCTGGGGGATAGCCGTGAATCTTGTAGCATTTGTCTATAGTATGGCCTTTGACCCCACAGTGCGAACAGATGGGTCACTGGGACTCTTTCTTGCGGTTTCGATCAGCATTTGATGAGGAACGATCATTACTGATTTTTTTTGCAGCATCTGCGGCAAGTAGGGCAACAGATTCTGTTGAATTTGCGGAGGAAGGAGTAGCCAGTGAGCGTTGATGTTCCTCTTGCACAATTAGTGAAAACACAGAGGTAATTGAGGGAATGGGATTCATGAGAAGAATCTGAGCTCGAACTGCTGCATACGCCTCGTTAAGCCCCATCAAGAAAATCATCACGTATTCAGACTCAAGGTGAGTAAGGAAAGGTTTAATTCCTCCACAAGTGCATTCATCGGTTGGACGATAATCACATAAGTCTTGCTAGATAGTCTTTAATTTTGTACAGTAGGTTTCAACAGTCATGTTACCTTGATTCATAGTGACCAATTCCTTCAGCAATTGAAAAACATGTGGTCCGTTACTCTGTTTGAATCTGCCTTGAAGCTCATCCCAAATAGCCTTTGCGGAACCGGTGTAATTGATGCTCGTCGCGATTTCCTTTGAAACGGAATTCAAGATCCAGGAGGTGATGATATCATTATTGCACTTCCACGAAGCTGATTTCCTTCCCTCTGGTTTCTTGATCGATCCATCTATGAAGCCTTTTTTGTTCTTGCCGGGGAGGGCGATTAGCATCGCTTTTCGCCATGAACTTTAATTACTTGCGCCGATTAATGGCTGAGTAACCGGAACTGTTGAAGAACTGTAGGAATGATGGAGAGCAAAGGGATTAAGCTGAGCATCGATAGATGAGGAGTCATCGTTGGTGGAGTCCTTGTCTGCCATGGAGATGCAAGAAAGGATCTGAAATGCGATGAGAAGAAGAACGGGAGTGCGAAGAAAGACACGAAGAAAAAAAATTATACTCGCTCTGATACCATATCAATTATGAGAAGTGAATAATTTCTCATTTGAATAATAGAGATAAAACTCCTCTTTAAATATACAAGTATATGAACGGTAATTAACAGAAATTAAACAGTTGTAACTAATGTAGTTAAAAAAATGTATACAATAACGAAATCATGTGGAAACAAGCTTAATTTTCAAAAACCAAGTGGTTATCAAATGGACCTGTTGTAGTTTTTAAAATTTTGTTTTTGTTTTTTGAATTTGGCTAAGAATTCTAATGTTTCTTTAAGAAAGGTGAAAACCAAAGTAAAGAAATGATAAGTAAACAAACACAATTTTCAAAAACAAAAAACTAATAACGAAATCATGATCAAACGAGACCTAAATGACTATCAAATGTGGGACCTCAATTTAGTCTCTAAAAGTTCAAGTATAGATGGAGGAAAGTTGGAAAGAAAAAAGAAAGAATGAGTGCACCATGCAATACCATATGAGTTTTGTTAGTCCTTGAAATAGTGTAATGCTCTCTGTATTATTATAACACTAGTGTGAAGTATTTTTATGTGTGGGACTATTGAATTCAATCAATTGTTGCTATTATTCTTTAGTAGGGGTGAGCAAACCAAGTCGACAAATTGAGCCAACCGACTGAACCGACTTTGGTCAGTCAGCTTTCTAGCATAGTCAATCGAAGATCGATTTTGCATACGTCGATCAATCGATGAGTCCAAGAAAGGTTCAAACCAACCAAACTAATTGAAAAAAAAAATAAAAGTCACATTGTTGCTGTTGTAGGTGATTTTGAGCTGCTCCGAAATGTAAGGAGCCGACGAGGACAACGCAACACCATTCCAGAAATACAACGAAGAAACGGGCACCGAAGGAAGGATAGGCCGGAGGGATCGGGCCTTGGCCCGAACCCATGCTCGACCTCGACCACAAGCCGAGGCCGAGGCTATGGTCGGCCTTGGCCCACTTTGGTGGCCTGAGCTAGTTCTCCCCCAATCGACTTTCAGTGCCTCGATCTGACCCGATTCGACCGGATTCGACCCCAGACGGCTCTTGAAACCATAGAAAACACTAGTAGGCAACGCAGGTATAAATACCACCCTTCACACCTGAAAAAGGGTTCGAAAATTTGGAATAAGATATACTTCTCTCTGAAACTGACTTAAGTATCGGAGTGCCGGTGGCATACACCACACCGGTGTGCAGTAATTTATTGGTTTGCAGGTCACATTTGTAGAATCTAAAGGCAACACTAGAGGGGGGGGTGACTAGGGTTGATTATCAATTTTTTTTAAATTAATTTTATCTATAAAATACACTTAATTAAAAATCAGACTCAAATTTGATTAAAGAAAATTTAAACAAGATAGAACCTAAAACATGCAAACTAAGATAACTTGAAATTTAAAGATTATTTAACCAAATTGCAATGACAAAATAAATTTTAAATCATGCAATCAATAATGAAAAATAATTTTCCAAGGATAAGAAAGTAAAAAATAAAGGGCAAGAAATAAAAAAGAGAGAGGAAAGAAAACATCGAGAATTATAGTGGTTCGGCAAATTGCCTACTCCACTCCCCAAGAATCCTTCTTGGGTATTTCACTAGGTGATCCTCTTGCAGGTGAGAACCAAACCGACACACGACCCTCTTTTTGCTAGGCTAAAGAGAAACCCAAGATCCTTTTCACTGGTTCAGGATCAAAAACCAATTTCTTTTTCTCACAACCCAAAGTGTACCTACACCTTAATACAATTCCCAAAAAAAAGAAAGAGAAACCTCACAAAAAAAATTTACCTCTTGAAGGCTAATTACACAAGGTTGAGCACTCGTAATAATAAAACCTCACAAAATAACAGTAGGCCAATTTAGGAGCAAGGGAGGATTTTGGACAAGAATTGAGAGTAGGGAGACTTGAGAGCTTAAGACTTTGATAGCTTCGAGTGTATGTATGAAAAGTGAAAATCAACTCAAATTTATAAGCTAGGAGGATAAATATTGGCCGTTGGATATAATTGAAAATGGAGGGTGGAGATTTAATTTTAATAGAAAAGGAAAGAATTTTGAAATTAAGAATGGAATTTTGAAGATTTGGAATTTGGAGATATTGAGAATAAATTAAAGATTTGAAGGATATGAATTTTGGAAAGAATTCAAATTTGAATGAGGTGAAATTGGTGAAATTTTGGAGAAAATTGGATGTAGGAAAATGAAAAAATGAGGGAAACAAAAAGGTACTAGCCGGATAAACGAGGCCTACGCACACAGGGAGGAAGGTGGACACCACGCACGCATTTGGCTGAAGAGAAAACAGGCGTATGCACTGCACGCGCGAGTCCGCGCGTGAGGAAGACTTCTGCCGCAAATTTTCCTCTTCTTTTTTTTTTTTAATAAATACATAAACAGAGTTGAAAATTTGTGGTTGCGACACGTGTCGCAATCGTAGCCCTCCACGCGTTTGCCGATGATTTCTCATCTTTTTTTTTAATTATCAGCCGCCACGTGTCATGCTTTTATTCGTCCATGGTCGCCACGTCATCTGCCATGTCATTGTCATGTTAGTAGAGAGCGACCGTTGAAGTGCCACGTCATCCGTCACGTGAGCTGTCATGTCATCAATTTTGACAGTTTGTGTGCCACGTCAGCGCCACGTCGGTTGTCACGTGTCACTGCCATGTAGGATTTTCCCTTCCAATCTTCTTTTGCTTGTAACTTTCTCGTCTGAACTCCGATTCGAGTGATTCAAGTTGTGTTGGAATCGTCTTTCCAAGCTCTACAAGATAAAGACTTTGAAACACTAAAAATGTTAATACAAAAATTTGAGTTTGTTATCATCAAAATATTTGGTTTGATTGAAGCCCTAATGCTAACAACGTTTTCCCCTCTTAAACAAATTCCCTGTTTTTGCCACATGAAGGTCAGGTGAGTCTTCTGCCCAGATTTTGGCATCAACAGTTGCATCAGCTCGTTGGGAAGAGTGAAGAAGTGAAGGTCTTCCTGACGGGACTTGTCGAAGGTCCGAATCAAAGCAAATTTATAATCACCGATCACAAAATACTAACAGTAGTAGTGGTCGGGGTTGAACACAGGGAACAACTGGCTTACTTCTAATTTCTTTTGTGTTTGGTAACAGAAGGGGGTTTGAAGAGGATGATGAAATTGGCAGGGAAAATAAAATTGCAAGAAAGTAAATAACAGGAAATTAAATGATAGGAAAGTAAATAGGGGGGTTGGCTAATCTCACCTTGCCACTCACTGTAGCTGGAGATACTCAGGACCAGTACATTTACTTTTTAATCATCGATAAGCAGATATTGATTTATATGCATGCTTGCCTAATTGGTACTCTAAACCAATTGATTCGATCCCATCGTTCATCGACTCAATTACTAGCTACTAATTAACTTGTTGGGTTTTATGCCCTAAAACTCGTAGATAGTAAATGTAACATTTTACCGAACATTAATAAAATAGTTTATTTTGTTTGTATTTAGTAGATCGTGTCTTATTAACCCTAATCCAATAAACTAAACATCCTAGGCTGATAGTATGAGGCTTGAACTAGTATGTAGGGACATACGTGAAGGAATGAAAATCCTACGCAGCGGAAGCGTGTATCAGATCATTTCGTTCTTAATTGGGTTTCATAGAAATACCGATACATTGGCCTTAAAATTATAGAACAATTCTATAATCTAAACAGATTAAGCATGCAATTCTAAATTCTAAACGATTTAGTGTTTTTGAAGACCTACTTGTTGAAGACCGTTCTTCACAGCACTATGCTCCAAAAAACACGAACGATTTGTCATTGACCTCTCCAAGAACACCACCATCAAAGAACACCCACTATCCTCTGGATTACTGAAGTAGAGATTGTGGGATCTCGTTTGTCTTGGAAAAAAAAAAGGGAAAGAAATTTCAGCAACCTTGCTGTAATTTTCTTTTCTTTTTGAGAGGATCTTGAGAGAGAAAAAAAAAACTTGCAAGCAGCAGAGCACTGTTAGAATACAGAGAAGAGCCTCTGTAATCCCATAACTCCCGTTGGTTGAAGGAGAGTGGGGAGTTACGATCGTGTAACTCCCCAATGAGGTGTCAAAACCTCATTCCTCAAAATATATCAATTTAACCATTAAATTAATATATATTTAAACTATATGTTATACAATTAAATTAAATTAATTTAACCAAATCAATATTCAATTAAATTAATTTTAACATATAGTTTTAAATTCAATTAAATCATATTTAATCGAATTAATTCAACCAACTAATTAAATATCATATATTTAATTATATTTGAATCAAATTCACATATGTCTCTCTCATTTAACCTATAGTCTTAATGTGCATCTAATGTACATTAAATATAAACTATAGTATTAATTTAATTAAATCATATTTAATTAAATTAAATTAATTAATTAATTCTCCAATTAATTAATTCTTTAATTAAATATCAAATATTTAATTAACTTACTATTTGAATCAAATTCAAATAATTCTCTCATAAACAATAAAGTTTAATTCATCAATTAAACTTATATTATAATGTATCTTCATACATTATCTTAATTGTAACAAATACAATAAAATTCCCTTAACGAATTTGAACACACTTTAAATTCTATTCAAGACTATTTAACCTCAGAACCCTTTACGAGCTAGCAGGTGGACCTAATGGACCTACAGATCAGAAGCTCCAACGATACGAGACTAATTGGCTAAACTCATTAACCAAATTAGTCGACATTCGTTAACTGTGAGTCACTCCACTAAAGACCCACAGCTGCACTCTTCTCACTGTAGAATATTTCTGTGTCCACGGATATCGACCAATAACAGTAAGTCAATCCTTCACGAGTGTTCGTAACGCCAGCTGGGTCAAATTACCGTTTTACCCCTGGGTTACCTCTGGATCCTTAAGTACCACTGATTCCTCTAATGAACAATCTGTTTATGATCCAATCAATAAACAGCAGTTCCTCTCGGGCCAGGAGAGGATGGGCGCCCTTGTTCAAGACCCGGAATCAGCCCTTAAGGGAACACACATCTACTTGCCCCAATAGGGGAAGGAGTGAATTCCATCTTGTACTGTTATGTTCCCAGCCCCCATTCGGTCTTGCCCCTGAAATGGTAGGCTTATTGAGTCGGCGAACTGGCCACTCTCACCCATACGAATCTAAGGACAATCCCTCCTGAAAAGGAGTTCATAACAGACTCAGGATTGAGATTGAGTTACCTAGGTCATCCTATTGAAATAGAAACCTTAACTAGTCAACGGTGTTACATCTAGTGGTTACTATTTCGCGGTCCGGTCTTATGCAAACTCATTGCACAGGATACCCCCACTCGCATGTCTCCTACATGGATGCTTTGGATCATTGCATCTGTATCGAATACAAAGTAGGCCGTATCACATAGTGTTACCAGGATAAGGTACCCAGCCTTATCCCTATACTATAGACCATTTAGGTTGTTACTTGAACACTGATCCCCGTATGTCCCCACATACTAGTTCAAGTTTCATCTAAACAACCTAGGATCTTAGTTGATTGGATTTGGGTCAAATTGTGCAATTTTAGTAACAATAACTCTTTATTGTACAAACCTCAACAACAACGTATTGAGACAAGTGAACAATTTGTCATCATTCACTACCTACGAGTTTTAGGGCATAAAACCCAACAACTCCCACTTGAACTAAAACTCTAGCTTAGTGGGATGTACAATAATCTATCATGGCAATGGGTGTATAGATACATGTATAATACATAAAACGTATATATACAATGTTCAAATACAATAAACTAGGGCATCCACTATACCCGGGCATCCACTATACCCATTACATTTCTCCCACTTGCCCTAGATTACATCTTTGTACTTATCTCGTAGATCTAGACCATCTAGATGATCCTCATACACTTTAGCCGAGAGAGCCTTTGTGAATGATCAGCAATACTTTCATTCAATTCAATGTGCATGTTTGTCTTACATTAGGAAAGGTCATATTTGGAACACTTTCCAAATCAGCCTCGAACTTTCCAAGTCTTACAGCCTCGATCGCTGCTTCACAAACAGCGTAGTTTTCGGCCTATAGGTTGAGGCTGCATTGCATCCTAGCTTGATGCGATGTCATACTATATCTCCTCTATTTAAGAGTGAAGACAGACACTGATGTAGATTTCATCAAATCCTTACCAGTTAAAACATCTGTGTCAGTGTATCCTGTAAGGATCAAATCCTTAGCGCCATACATGAGCATATAGTTCCTCATTCTCCAAAGATACTTGAGAATATAATTAACGGTTCTCCAGTGACCATATCCTAGATTAGATTGATACTCACTGACATTGCCTATTGCATAGGGCATTCCTCAACTCCTTGAGGTGTCTAAGAATACAGTTCCTTAGACAAAAGAATTCTACCCTAATAGGTCGTGAATCCTTCTCAGAATTCTACATCTCATATCTAATCAACATTTGTAGATATAAGACGCTTGAAATATGACTAGCATTTTGTTCTTACTGTTCTAAACAATTTAGAACCTAAGAACAAACTAAGCTTCTCCCAACTTTTATTTGGAAATGAGCTGCTAGTCACTATTAATGTCAGTAAGATAGCCTACATCATTCCCAATGATTAGGATATCAATCATATACAACACTAAGTGAGCTACTGAACTATTGATGATTACTTGTAAACACAAGATTCATCAATGTTTTGATTAAAGCCAAAAGATTTGATCATAGGATCAAATCTTAAATTCCAAGATCGAAATGCTTAGGTCAATCCATGAATGGATCGCTTAAACTTGCAAACCCTTTTGCTTTTGATCTTGCTCAATGGACCCTTCTGGTTGAGACCTTAAATGTCTCGTTTCCTCTTGTAAATCCACTTGTAACCTATAGGTGTTACCCTATCAAGCAAATTTACAAGATCCCAGATGGAATTGAAATGCAAAGACTTCATTTCCAGGTCCATGGCTTTAAACCATTGGTCCTTGTCAACATCATTCATTTTCTTTCTAAAAGATAATGAATCCTCTATGTCATCATCAAGAATGACGACTTGAGCTTCAAATAAGCCCATGTAACGGTCAGGTTATAAAACAACCCTCCCACTACATCAAGGCATTCTCAACTCTTGAGATGGATGTGACTTGACAAAAAACACTGGCCTTATCAACAACTCTTATTGAATAACCAGTCTTATCAACAACTCTTGTTGATTTTTCTGTAGCTTCATTAGTTAATACACTCAAACTGACTTTACTTTGTGGCTTATGATTGCTCATTTGGTCTTCTTTCGAGAATGTAGCATTTGTCAAATACAAATTCGTAATTCTCTTGTGGATTGAAGAAATATCCACTCCTCGTTTCCTTTGGGGTAACCTACAAAGTATGTAATGAAGTCAACACTTCATGACCCCAAAACGAGCCAGGCAATTGAGCATAGCTCAATATGGGTTGAACCATATCCAATATTGTTCTATTACTCCTAACTGAGATTTATGATGTGATCCCATGTACTATCAAATAGTTCTGGGATCTTAAGTCCCTATACTCAACACATTGATCAGATCAAAGTGTTTTTATTATCTCACCTAACAAGTTTTCAACTTCAGTCTTAAGCCCTTTTAAATATCTCAAGAGATTCAGACTTAAGTTGCATTAGGTAAAGATACGCATACCTTTGAATAATTATCTATAAACGAGATTAATTATTCATACCCTCCCACTGCTTTAACATACTAGACCACAATGATCCAAATGTATAAGCTTCAAGGGTTCTTTGGCTCTTTAGTTCTTTTCTAGTAAAAGATCTATCAGTCATCTTGCCCATAGGGCATGACTTAATTGGTATTAAAGAGTTTTCTTCTAACTAACTTAGAAGTATACTCATAGACTAAGTTCCCAATCATATTGAGATAATAATAGCCTAACCTTAAGAACCAAAGAAAGGTATTTCCTTTAGGAGATATCCTTTGCCTTTATTTCTCTGAGCATAAGCAATCTTAAACAACTCAGTGCTCATGACTTGCTTTACTCTCAATTAGTCTTAAAACACATAAGTTATTTTCTAGTAATGCTGAACAAATGTCAACTCCCTTTCTTAAAATAAAACTCCGTTAGCAGAGAAAGGTATTGAGTAACATTGTTTCAGCATATACGATACAGAAATCAAATTTCTGTTAATCTTCAGGAAATTCATACACATTATCTAATAATGTGTATTTTCTCCCATTGGATAAAATAACTTAATGTTCCCTTTGCCAAAA
The DNA here is from genome assembly GCA_017139565.1 of Luffa aegyptiaca. Lineage (NCBI taxonomy): Eukaryota > Viridiplantae > Streptophyta > Magnoliopsida > Cucurbitales > Cucurbitaceae > Luffa > Luffa aegyptiaca. Next base: position 16,652,183 of record CM029406.1, on the reverse strand, counting down.
CCGAGATATACTCTCCAGATCAAAATCTGAGAAGCATCTCACCTATTTGCAACAGTTGCCATGAGCTTATTCCTTAAAAGAAAAATCAAACGTGATAAGTGGCACCTGAATTAAAAATTCAGGCTGTATCCTCATTTTCCACTATGCACGTGTCAATGACCAATAAATCACATTCATTGTCATCGACATTGGCTAGGCAGTTAATGTCATAATCATCATAAACAATTCAAGATGAACTAGACATTTGGGCCTGAGGACATTCCTCACTCAAGACTAATCTAAAATCATTTACCACAAATTTGTAGTTTAAGTTAGTTGTATCTAAAACCGTTATCATTTGGCGTAAGACAATGCACATAGAAATTATCATTGAATCAACAAATTACTTGTTTTGCACTAAACCCATTACACAAAATAATATTGTTTTAATCCAATCAATTTAGCAAAAGTAATCATCGACCCAAATATATGATACATATTTGCAACGATACTTCAAAGGTTTAGAGCAACAGCTACCGTAGGGCAGTCAGCCACTCCTCCTCTGAATTGAGACAATCTCAGCCAATCCCTATTACCAGAATAACTCATATTCCAATAGTTCTTTGCTACCGTTTTTTTTCGGTCAAGAAATCATTAACACCTTAACAATTTCCCATAAGTGTGACCCTCCATTTTCAGATTCCAGAGGTCGGCCCCAACAATGCTACCGTAGGGAAAGTCAAAGTTGGGAATGGACCTAAGAAACCCTATCCATTTCTGGAGTTTGCGTTGTTCCGAATCCAATGATCAAGCCCTCCGTAGGGTGATCGCTCCCAGGGCGACTCGCAGGCAGATCATAGGAATCTCACGGTGCAACCTAATGGAGGAGACCGTAGGATACGTAGACACGTGTCCTGCTCCCACTTACTATAAAATACTCCCTCATTCACCTTGATATTGATCCATGCAAACACCATCCGTAGGGGGTCACTCCCAGGGTGACTCGAGGCCAAGCATGGACCTCACGTTGTGAACTCTTGAGGACGTGAGAGCAAAACTTGATTTATGAAAATCTTGTTTTGATATATTTCCTCCCACTAAGTATTTTTATAATTTAAGGGTCTATTACTTAGGTAAATTCCGGCTAAATGAATCTATCTAAGTCTATGCCTGAATATAACTCTTATATAGAGGTCTTTACTCTAATGTCTAGGTGAATTAAACTCTTTTAATTACCTACTGACATTGCATGCTAACATTAGACTATGATTAATTCAACTCAGGTTCCGAATCTGTTCCCAGGTAGGAGGTGTTCCGTAAACCGTCAACTTAAATACCCCCAGCCTAGACAGAACTTCACCGGGAGAGTTCCCTTATAACCATAGTAATGTTTTTCCTACTTAGTGCATTAAAACTATTTTAATCCTAAGTAAGGAAAATTAATTCTAATCCTATTAGAATTAAAATGAGCTTAGGTCTAATTAATTTTAAACATTTTAAAATTAATTCAATTTAACCTAAGGTCCTATGTTTGCATGCAACTCTTTGTTATAGGTTGACGGTTTCTAATCAATTTTATAACTATTATAAAATTTTAATAATTAGCCCTATAACATGCTTCTATGGTGTTTCATAATAACAATCTAATTCAAATTATTACACACCATAACGCTCATGACACCGATAATATAACGATTATATTAATCTAAAGTGGTGTCATGCTTCATGCAATTTCAATTTCATTTAATTAATATCGATTATATTAATTAATCATCCACGAAATTAAAATTACATGATTATTGACATTAATATAATATAACATTTATATTAATCTAATTAATGTCATGCTCAATGCTATTCCATTTTCATTAAATTAATATAACAATTTATATTAAATCATACATGAAAACAAGCATTGAAATTTATTTCCATTCATAATATAACTATTATATTAATACTCATGAAAATAAATCTAAGCATGCATGCTACATTAATAAAATATAACATTTTATATTTGTCCAATTAATGTCATGCATCATACTTTACCAATTTCATATATTTAATATAACAATTATACTAAATAACTCATGAAATTTAAATTCATGCATAATTATCATATATTATAACATTTATAACATAAATATGCATGAAACATGCTTAACCTATAGTGGGATTTTAATCTATATGACATTCATAAAGCATAAAATAGCTAAATAGACCGGTATTTTTGGCACCCTAAGGCAAAAAATGAAAAATTACATTAATTTTAACATAATTTAGCCTTAAACCGCCATGTATAAGGTCTGAACTGCCTCGAACCACTTCGAACCGCTCAGAACCCGCCCGAACCGTGTCAGAATTGCCCAAACCGGACCCAAAATGGCCAAACCAGTCCAGAATAAGCTAAAACCGGACCGAACCAGACTCACCAGCCTTGAACCGCCCAGAACTGCTCACGGAAAAAAATAACTGCCAATTTGAACACGTCCAGGATCGAACTCACGCCCTCACATGTACTAGGCATGTGCGCACGCCACTGCTCCAACGTCCCACATTCAAAATTAAATGGACGCATATTATTAATATTTCGTAACCGTTTTTTTTTTCGGTTCCCGGTCCCGATCCCGGTCGGGAATTTCCCGGTCTCGATCTTGGTCGGGATCCCGACCGGGAAAATTTCCAGACGACTCTGAAAATCTCCGATTCCTCTGTTTTTTGCTCTGTTTTCTGGGTTTCTTCGTCGTTGCAGTGCCGTAAACACCAAATCCGACCCCGATTCAAGCAGATTTCATCAAATTGAAATCCTATTTCACTATACACGGACTTACATGACTCGATTTACAACTTTTGCCCAAAAAACACGGGCCTTTACATGATCAAATCATAGAAATTGTAAATCTAGGGCCAAAAATACCTAAACAGTCTATCAGCAAACCATTTACATACATTATGCAAAATTACCCACCAAAAACCAATGCAAATTTCTTAGAAACGAAATTAAAGAATGATCGGGCTCTGATACCAATTGAAGGAATGAAAATCCTACGCAGCGGAAGCGTGTATCAGATCATTTCGTTCTTAATTGGGTTTCATAGAAATACCGATACATTGGCCTTAAAATTATAGAACAATTCTATAATCTAAACAGATTAAGCATGCAATTCTAAATTCTAAACGATTTAGTGTTTTTGAAGACCTACTTGTTGAAGACCGTTCTTCACAGCACTATGCTCCAAAAAACACGAACGATTCGTCATTGACCTCTCCAAGAACACCACCATCAAAGAACACCCACTATCCTCTGGATTACTGAAGTAGAGATTGTGGGATCTCGTTTGTCTTGGAAAAAAAAAAGGGAAAGAAATTTCAGCAACCTTGCTGTAATTTTCTTTTCTTTTTGAGAGGATCTTGAGAGAGAAAAAAAAACTTGCAAGCAGCAGAGCACTGTTAGAATACAGAGAAGAGCCTCTGTAATCCCATAACTCCCGTTGGTTGAAGGAGAGTGGGGAGTTACGATCGTGTAACTCCCCAATGAGGTGTCAAAACCTCATTCCTCAAAATATATCAATTTAACCATTAAATTAATATATATTTAAACTATATGTTATACAATTAAATTAAATTAATTTAACCAAATCAATATTCAATTAAATTAATTTTAACATATAGTTTTAAATTCAATTAAATCATATTTAATCGAATTAATTCAACCAACTAATTAAATATCATATATTTAATTATATTTGAATCAAATTCACATATGTCTCTCTCATTTAACCTATAGTCTTAATGTGCATCTAATGTACATTAAATATAAACTATAGTATTAATTTAATTAAATCATATTTAATTAAATTAAATTAATTAATTAATTCTCCAATTAATTAATTCTTTAATTAAATATCAAATATTTAATTAACTTACTATTTGAATCAAATTCAAATAATTCTCTCATAAACAATAAAGTTTAATTCATCAATTAAACTTATATTATAATGTATCTTCATACATTATCTTAATTGTAACAAATACAATAAAATTCCCTTAACGAATTTGAACACACTTCAAATTCTATTCAAGACTATTTAACCTCAGAACCCTTTACGAGCTAGCAGGTGGACCTAATGGACCTACAGATCAGAAGCTCCAACGATACGAGACTAATTGGCTAAACTCATTAACCAAATTAGTCGACATTCGTTAACTGTGAGTCACTCCACTAAAGACCCACAGCTGCACTCTTCTCACTGTAGAATATTTCTGTGTCCACGGATATCGACCAATAACAGTAAGTCAATCCTTCACGAGTGTTCGTAACGCCAGCTGGGTCAAATTACCGTTTTACCCCTGGGTTACCTCTGGATCCTTAAGTACCACTGATTCCTCTAATGAACAATCTGTTTATGATCCAATCAATAAACAGCAGTTCCTCTCGGGCCAGGAGAGGATGGGCGCCCTTGTTCAAGACCCGGAATCAGCCCTTAAGGGAACACACATCTACTTGCCCCAATAGGGGAAGGAGTGAATTCCATCTTGTACTGTTATGTTCCCAGCCCCCATTCGGTCTTGCCCCTGAAATGGTAGGCTTATTGAGTCGGCGAACTGGCCACTCTCACCCATACGAATCTAAGGACAATCCCTCCTGAAAAGGAGTTCATAACAGACTCAGGATTGAGATTGAGTTACCTAGGTCATCCTATTGAAATAGAAACCTTAACTAGTCAACGGTGTTACATCTAGTGGTTACTATTTCGCGGTCCGGTCTTATGCAAACTCATTGCACAGGATACCCCCACTCGCATGTCTCCTACATGGATGCTTTGGATCATTGCATCTGTATCGAATACAAAGTAGGCCGTATCACATAGTGTTACCAGGATAAGGTACCCAGCCTTATCCCTATACTATAGACCATTTAGGTTGTTACTTGAACACTGATCCCCGTATGTCCCCACATACTAGTTCAAGTTTCATCTAAACAACCTAGGATCTTAGTTGATTGGATTTGGGTCAAATTGTGCAATTTTAGTAACAATAACTCTTTATTGTACAAACCTCAACAACAACGTATTGAGACAAGTGAACAATTTGTCATCATTCACTACCTACGAGTTTTAGGGCATAAAACCCAACAATACGGGGATCAATGTTCAAGATTCAGCCTAAAGGGTCTATAGTATAGGGATAAGGTTGGGTACCTTATCCTGGTGACACTATGGATACGACCCGCTTTGTATTATGATACAAACGCAATGATCCAACGCGTTCATGTAGTTGACATGCGAGTGGGGGTATCCTATGCAATGAGTTTGCATAAGACCGGACCGCGAAATAGTTAACCACTAACTGTAACACCGTTAGTTGGCTTGGTTTCTATTTCACTAGGATGACCTAGACAACTCAGTCTCAATCCTGAGTGGATTATGGACTCCTGTTCACGAGGGGTTGTCCTTTGATTTGTATGGGTGAGAGTAGCCAACACGCCGACTTAATAAGCCTACCATTTTGGGGACAATACCGAGTGGGGAGCTGGGAACATAATCACACAAGATGGAATTCACTCCTTCCCGACTCTAGGGTAAGTAGAGGTGTGTTCCCTTAAGTGGTGTCTCCGGGACTTGAACAATGGGCCCAACCCTCTCTATGGCACGAGAGGGATTTCTATTTGCTGGTTGGACCTCAAATAGGTTGTTCATTAGAGGAGCACTGGGGACTTAAGGACAAAGATGTAGACCAGGGGTAAAACGGTAATTTGACTCAGCTGAGATACGAACACACGTGAAGGACTGACTTGTAGTAATGGTCGATATCCGTGGACACAGATATATTTTGCAGTGAGAAGAGTGCAGCTGTGGGTCTTTAGTGGAGTGACCCAGAGTTAACGAATGGAGATTAACTTGGTTAATGAGTTTAAGCCAATTAGTCTCGTATCGTTGGAGCTTCTGATCTGTAGGTCCATTAGGTCCCACTGGTAGCTCGTAAAAAGACTTGAAGCCATTAAATATAAACTGTAAATTGAAAATGTTCAATTTATTTGGGGAATCATATAATGTATGTTGATACATTATAATATAAAGTTTATGAAACTTTATAATATAATTTTTGAATTAAATTCAAAAATTAATTCTTGAGATAAAATATTTGGAAGAGTTCAAATAAATTTAATATGAATTGGATTCATATTAATTTTAATTTTAATAAAATCCCTAAGATTAAATATATGATATTTAATTGGGTAATTAATTAATTATGGAATTAATTAATTATTTATTAAAATTAGATATTGTTCAGATAATATATTTGAACTTATTAATAGACCTTTTCCTATTAGGAAAAGGTCTTGGCCTTTACTTATATATAGGACCCCTGGGGTGGGGGGAAAGACATCCCATTGTCTCTCCTTCTCTCAGAGATTTCTCCCAAAAGACTCCCACAAGTCTCCTGCTTCAAGAAGTCTTAGAGATATACCGGTGTAGCCGATTGGTGGTGTTCGCACAAGAGGGTTGCTGCGTTTTCAATCTTATTGGCAAGAAAAGGCGAATTGATCAAGGTTTTCTACAAAAGTAAGTTTTCTATGAAATCCTTGATCACTAGGATCAATCTAGTTGATCTTTTAGCATGTTTATAGCATATGTACAGCCCATTAAATATATATTTATTGCTGTAATATTTTGCAAATTGTATTGGTATTTCAATTAGAATCTAATACTCTGAGTAGGTTCGGTAATACTTTCCGCTGCCTGGGGCTTTTATCCCTTCATAACTAACCTCACGAACCCGTCAAGGTCACTTAATTAAGCAACTACATTAAGATCAAGATACCCCTAGAGTGCTAACCCAACGAACCCGTTGAACCAACATGCAATTGATCAATTAATTAACCTGACCAAATTGTTGCCCTAGGCTAGAATACCCATAATCAATTTGGGGAAATCTAAATAATTACAAATATCGGATTAGACCTTAGATCTATCGTGTCAAGCAACAAAGTCAGAGAACTGCTCTTGGGACCCGTGCCCACGAATCGATCTATGTGCTAACTATTGAACTAACTACCCATTAGCTACTTGGAAATTAGTTCTTTAGCAATTTATTAACATACGAGCTGCGAGTTAGGGCGTCAATCTAACCTATTGCACATGTTAATTGTGAAAACATGAATCTAAAACCACAAACAACAAATAAATCATACATAAAGCTCAGAAATCTAAAGATTCAAACATTCAAACCAGAAAACTCTAAAATATCTCATAAAAAGGCAAATGTACTTACAATCCCGAGGTTCCAACTACAGCAAACGGTGCTTAGACGGCCATAGACAAGTCTAGTCCAAGCCCAAGGCTTGAGAAACAAACCTAAACTACCTAAAAACTATATAATACAGATGAAGGATGAAGAACTCGGAGTAAACCAGAGAGAAAGAGAGGAGAACGACTGCTGGACCTCCAAGAAGTTGTGACCTAAATTGCAAACCGCACTATTTAAACAGCGAAGTGGCGTCGAGACGCCAGCCACGCGTCTCGACGCTGACGGTGTTTCAGTCGGTTCTTCGAATCCGAAGCGTCGAGACGCCACCTCTCGAGTCTTCCTTGTTTGGTTGCTTCAAAATTTGATCTTTTTTACGTTGTCTTCAAGTCTTGAGTGCTTCGCTTTGGTCTTTTCACTCTCTCGACATCCCATGGACTTCAAGATAGATCAAAACCACGTTAATTTCCTCGAATTAATGCCAATATCGAATATGGGCTCCCGAGAAGCGCTTGATACCAAACTCCTACAAAATACAACTTTAAGCAATCTAATTATCGTAAAACTAGCAAGATTAAGAACAAATAAACAGGGAAAATTTGGTCCCATGAAATACCCCCAACCTAAACCTTGCTAGTCCTCGAGCAAGCATATAAAATAAGAATATAGGATTCAATGGTTGCAATTCAAAAGACTCCAATCTCAATGTCTAAAATGCCAAAATTATTGCAATCACGAACAATTTACATGCAGCCCAAATAGAGAGACAAATCAAAAGTTTTCACGGAAGTTCTTGCTCAAGCTCACACTTAGTGTACCTAGAATCAATTTTACAAGCCTGAGATTGGATTATACAACCCTCAACCCATCTTCCCTCTACACTGGCACTAAGAACTAACCAAGGAGCAAAGAAAACAAATTAGACTGTTTTTCTCGTTACCTAGGTGCCCGAAAAATAAAAGAGATTTTCATTCTGCATTCTTTTTAGGCGGAGCACTAGCTTTCACACTACGATGCAGGGACCCATAACCCGAGTTTAACCCTTGGCTGGCCTAACTGATCACACTCAGGCAACTCTTTTTACCCTTTATCACTCATGAACATTGCATAGCATGCTTTTTCTAAAAAATAAAAATAGACGAGCTTATGATTTTTCTTTTAAGCTCGAGCTCATTTTTTATTTTCTTTCTTTTTCTTTCTTTTCTCTCCTTTTATTTTTCTTAGGCATATTTTCTTTCTTTTCTTCTAGGCAAGATATTACATGCTAATTTGCAGGCATTTGACTCTCTAGCTCATCCCTACACCTATCGAGGTGACAACAAGCATATGGATTCTATAATTCGCTCCTAGGCCTTCAAACTAATCCTAGGCATGCTAAGGTTTTCTCTTGCAAGAAAAGTACTAGAAATTTTTTTAAAAAGGTTCAATTTCTGGGCAACATGCTTACAATTCAATAAAAGCAATAAAGTTGACAGGATGACACATCGTTGATTTTCATAATAAGAGAAAAAGCAACCAGATCATCCATGCATCAACACTCAAACATCTAAAATTTGCTTAAAAACAGGTCCAATGCTCACATGCATGGCCTCAATCAAGAAAACACAGAATAGTAAAATAAATCATGCATAATAAAATAGTCTAACGCTCAGGTGCATCAAGACTCATCCAAAACAGGCATGCAGGACCAACTCCACCCCCAACCTAAAATCATGCATTGTCCTCGATGTATTTAATCAAGAAAAATTTAAAGGACAAAGAGTAAGGGAATAGAAAATTTCTCCTGCTTTAAGCTCAATGGTTGGAAGGGAATGATTCACCATGACTCGTGATAACTCTTAGAAATAAGAGTTATTGGCCATTCTTTTAGGGCTTTTAGGCTTGATTTTGTCTTAAGTTGATGCTATTTGAGTTGGGTATTGATGAATTTTTGGTGTTTAATGAAAGTGCTTATTGATGGTTTTAAGTGTTTAATTTCCCGTTAATTTCGGATTTAAACTAACTTGGAGCTCCAGTTTTCTTTGCAGACTATGCTGTAGCATGAGCTGGAAAAGGCAGAATAGCAGCTGGAGGTGAATTACACGTGGAAGGTTTCATTAATTGATGTGGCATTCCTAGCTGGAGGCTGAAGCTATTTTCAGCCATTAGAATGATTTCCAAGTGGGCAAGGCTTGTCTAATCAGCCCTGAATCCCACAAATATGGCTGGGTATAAAAGAAAAGAGGCCCTAATTTGGAAAGAAGCTGGAAAAAGGAGGAGATTCACGATTGGGAGCTGACTTTGGAGCAAAAACAGAGGAAAAGAAGAGGAGGACTGCCGTGGAGCTTCTATTCAGCTTGGGAAAGCTGGATTTTATCTTGGGCACTTCTTCCTTAGTCTTTTCTTCTCATCTTTTATCTCCCTATTGACATTAGTTGTGGTAGAGGCTGAAAACATGTTGTGTATGAGCATTTTCTGCTATATTGAACTTGTTTCTCCTTTGATCATGAACTAATCCTCTTGAGGTGAGGATTAGGGAGCTTGTATTGTAGCGAAGGGTTGTTGTAGTTGAACCATGCTAATTTCATCTTAAAGTAGAGTGTGTTTCATTGTTAAAGCTGGAATTTCGTTTGGCCAACCATTTTCTAGCATTGTTATTGATTGTTTGGGAAAACATTTAGTAACCGTCTACTTTGCTTTACCTTAGTCTTTAACGATCATGAAAATGAGTGGGTATTTAGGAATAAATCACCACCTAGGGCACTAATCAGATTGAGCTAAAAATAAGGGGTTAAATGGGAGTTTAATCACCTTAATCTTTGGAGAATTGGAAAATTCCCGTTGAAAAATCTGGGTGAGATGAATTAGCACAGTTTTTGCTATAGCAATTCCTGGAACAATACAGAGTATCCCTAATCCGAGCCTTACCTCTTCTTTGCTTTCAGCCGTTTTTCTTGCATTATTTGCTCTCAATTCTTCTTAATTTCACACAATTTTATTTACAATAGTGCATCGTAGTTATTAGTTAATATTTGAACTTTGGTTACTCGAATTTCATCGAGAAATCACGCTTAGAAGTAGTAAATTTCATTAACTTAATCCCTGTGGAAACGATCTTGAATTACTTATCACTTGCTGCCATGATGTGTATACTTGCACGTTTTTGAGCTATTTGTGAAGATTTCTTGCATAATTATAATCACATTGCACAAGGCAACAACTCGAAAGATAACAGTTTCGCTGAAGTAGGTCACCAAATCCTAAAAACAAGAAAGGAAAAACAAACATAAATAAAAAATAACTAGAAGAAAACAACTAAAAGTAAAGAGAAGGGATAGAAATTATTTTTAAAGCTGGGCTGCCTCCCAGAAGCGCAAATCTTTAACATCGATTGCTCGATGGGATTTGCAGTCTTCAACTGAAATCCACTTCTTTGATCCTCAGAGGATCTTTCTTCTTTTTCTCTATCAGCTCCTGCACAGGAAAACTCAACTTGCACACAGAGTGCACATTGTAAGAAATTTTAAGCAGCATATCCTCATCCGTCCAATTTAAGCTAATTCTAAGCACCGTAGGCTCAACTTGGTCAGCCACTTGAAATTCTAAGCCTAAATCATGCTTTTTAGAATTAAGGACATCAAGCGCAAAGGAATTAGGTGCGATATAATCAGAATTTAGCTCAGCATTCCTAATTTCTAATTCTCCTAATATGCATGAAGTACTACATAAATCAAACCTAGAATTAGAGGAAGAATTTAGTTCAGGCTTACTGACCTCGTTGGGATTTTCTTCTAACTTACCTTCATGTTGTTGCGAGATTTGGCTCTCTAGCTCATCAGGGGAGTTGGCACGGAATCTAGTGACTTTTGCTAGTTTTGCAATAATCTCCCACGCCTCACCGGGTGTTGTCGCAAGCACATCACCACCATTAGTTGAGTCGAGCATTCTTCCATCATCAGGTGTTAGCCCTCCGTAGAAGCTTTCTATCAGGGACTCCTCTGAGAGTGGGGTGTGATGTTCCATGCAGTATAGATTGAAGCGGCTCACGAACTCATGGAACAACTCTTCAGGCGCTTGTGTAGCGTTGACAATTCTTCCGGTGGCTTCTATTAGTAGCGTAATGGGGTGGTACTTCTTTAGAAAAATTCTTCTCATCTCACTCCAAGAAGACACCAACCTTGGAGGCAGCGAGAAAACTCACTTCCTAATTTTTCCTTGCAATGAGTACGGAAACACCCTCAATTTGAATTGATCTTCAGACACCTCCGGGGGTTTCTTTTCGGAACAGCTCGAGAAGAACTCAGATACATGAAAGTAGGCATATGTTCCTGGTTCACCACAAATGGAAGGAACTAAGAAAATAAATTCAGATAGGGAGACAGAATTACTTTCTTCGTGACTTATGATATAGGGAGGTGGTGGATATTTAGGAGCAGAAAAGCGAACTTGCACTGCACCCTCGACCTTTCCTATCTCAGCGGACAGTGGATCGAGAGTCTGCCAGATATCCATGAAGCTCAATTGCTTTTCCTTGTTTCTTGGCAGGGAGGTGTATGCTCTTGTAAAGATTTGTCACTGGATCTACAAGAAACAAACTAATACACAAGAGACAAGAAAAATGTGAAAAACACAAAATTAATTAGAAATAAACACCGTGTTCCCCAGCAACGACGCCAGTTTGACAGGACTTGTCGAAGGTCCGGATTAAAGCAAATTTATAATCACCGATCACTAAACTACTTGCAGTAGTAGTGGTCGGGGTTGAACACAGGGAACAACTGACTTACTTCTAATTTCTTTTGTGTTTGGTAACAGAAGGGGGGGGTTTGAAGAGGATGATGAAATTGGTAGGGAAAATAAAATTGTAAGAAAGTAAATAATAGAAAATTAAATGACAGAAAAGTAAATAGGAGGGTTGGCTAATCTCACCTTGCCACTCACTGTAGCTGGAGATACTAGGGACCAGTACATTTACTTTTTATTCATCGATAAGCATAAATTGATTTATATGCATGCTTGCTTAATTGGTACTCTAAATCAATTGATTCGATCCAACCGTCCATCGAATCAATTACTAGCTACTAATTAACTAACCTCACGAACCCGTCAAGGTCACTTAATTAAGTAACTGCATTAAGATCAAGATACCCCTAGAGCGCTAACCCAACGAACCCGTTGAACCAACATGCAATTGATCAATTAATTAACCTGACCACGCTTAATAAATTAACTAATTGTTGCCCTAGGCTAAAATACCCATAATCAATTAGGGGAAATGTAAATAATTACAAATATCGGATTTGACCTTAGATCTATCGTGTCAAGCAACAAAGTCAGAGAACTGCTCTTGGGACCCGTGCCCACGAATCGATCTATGTGCTAACTATTGAACTAACTATCCATTAGCTACTTGGAAATTAGTTCTTTAGCAATTTATTAACATACGAGCTGCGAGTTAGGGCGTCAAACTAACCTATTGCACATGCTAATTGTGAAAACAGGAATCTAAAACCACAAACAACAAATAAATCATACATAAAGCTCAGAAATCTAAAGATTCAAACATTCAAACCAGAAAACTCCAAAATATCTCATAAAAAGGCAAATGTACTTACAATCCCGAGGTTCCAACTACAGCAAACGGTGCTTAGACGGCCATAGACAAGTCTAATCCAAGCCCAAGGCTTGAGAAACGAACCTAAACTACCTAAAAACTATATAATACAGATGAAGGATGAAGAACTCGGAGTAAACCCGAGAGAAAGAGAGGAGAACGACTGCTAGACCTCTAAGAAGATGTGACCTAAATCGCAAACCGCACTATTTAAACAGCGAAGTGGCGTCGAGACGCCAGCCACGACGTCTCGACGCTGACGGTGTTTCAGTCGGTTCTTCGAATCCGAAGCGTCGAGACGCCACCTCTCGAGTCTTCCTTGTTTGGTTGCTTCAAAATTTGATCTTTTTGACGTTGTCTTCGAGTCTTGAGTGCTTCGCTTTGGTCTTTTCACTCTCTCGACATCCCATGGACTTCAAGATAGATCAAAACCACGTTGATTTCCTCGAATTAATGCCAATATCGAATATGGGCTCCCGAGAAGTGCTTGATACCAAACTCCTATAAAATACAACTTTAAGCAAACTAATTATCGTAAAACTAGCAAGATTAAGAACAAATAAACAGGGAAAATTTGGTCCCATGAAATACCCCCAACCTAAACCTTGCTAGTCCTCGAGCAAGCATATAAAATAAGAATATAGGATTCAATGGTTGCAATTCAATAGACTCCAATCTCAATGTTTAAAATGCCAAAATTATTGCAATCACGAACAATTTACATGCAGCCCAAATAGAGACACAAATCAAAAGTTTTCACGAAAGTTCTTGCTCAAGCTCACACTTAGTGTACCTAGAATCAATTTTACAAGCCCGAGATTGGATTATACAACCCTCAACCCATCTTCCCTCTACACTGGCACTAAGAACTAACCAAGGAGCAAACAAAACAAATTAGACTGTTTTTCTCGTTACCTAGGTGCCCGAAAAATAAAAGAGATTTTCATTATGCATTCTTTTTAGGCGGGACACTAGCTTTCACACTACGATACAGGGACCCATAACTCGAGTTTAACCCTTGGCTGACCTAACTGATCACACCGCAGGCAATTCTTTTTACCCTTTATCACTCATGAACATTGCATAGCATGCTTTTTCTCAAAAATAAAAATAGACGAGCTTATGATTTTTCTTTTAAGCTCGAGCTCATTTTTTATTTTCTTTCTTTTTCTTTCTTTTCTCTCCTTTTATTTTTCTTAGGCATATTTTCTTTCTTTTCTTCTAGGCAAGATATTACATGCTAATTTGTAGGCATTTGACTCTCTAGCTCATCCCTACACCTATCGAGGTGACAACAAGCATATGGATTCTATATTTCGCTCCTAGGCCTTCAAACTAATCTTAGGCATGCTAAGGTTTTCTCTTGCAAGAAAAGTACTAGAAAATTTTTTAAGAAGGTTCAAGCCCAAGGCTCGAGAAACCAACCTAAACTACCTAAAAACTATATAATACAGATGAAGGATGAAGAACTCGGAGTAAACCCGAGAGAAAGAGAGGAGAACGGTTGCTGGACCTCGAAGAAGTTGTGACCTAAATAGCAAACCGCACTATTTAAACAACGAAGTTGCGTCGAGACGCCGTGGCTGGCGTCTCGACGTCGACGGTGTTTCAACCGATCCTTTGAGTCAGAAGCGTCGAGACTCCGTGAGGTGGCGTCGAGACGCCACCTCTCGGGTCTTCCTTGTTTGGCTGCTTCAAAATTTGAAATTTTTGACGTTGTCTTCGAGTCTCAAGTGCTTTGCTTTGGTCTTTTCACCGTCTCGACATCCCATGGACTTCAAGATGGATCAAAACCACGTTAATTTCCTCGAATTAACGCCAATATCAAATATGGGCTCCCGAGAAGCGCTTGATACCGAACTCCTACAAAATACAACTTTAAGCAAAATAGTTATTGTAAAACTAGCAAGATTAAGAACAAATAAACAGGGACAATTTGGTCTCATCACTTCCCAAGGGAATTATTAAATATAATAATGATAATAATAATTTTTTTTCTATTTTCTCTCAATCTCTACTCTACCACCCCCTTTTTCTCCCTTTTTCCTTTTCTCCTTCTTCTTTTCTCCTCTTTTTCTCCTTGTTTTCTTCTCCCTTTCTCACATGCATTCTTTTTTTTTTGTCGGCCAGTTTGTTGAAGTCACAAAATCGACCATGTCGACAGTTGATCCACGTAACCAACCTCTCTAAAACAAACATGTCAGTGGTGGGCGTCCATTTCAAATCTGATGTCTGACTGACCTATGATTATCTCTATTCTTTAGTTTTATATTGATGTCTATCTTGTGGAGGTTGTATTTATTAGCTTGGAGGGATATTTTTCATATCTTTTGAGATCCACACTACATTATGTGTTCAAAAAGCCAAAATAAAATTATTTTAACTTCTACAAAAAGAAAATTACTAATTCTTGAACCACTTTAACGTTCATGTCATGTCGAGTTACTGTAAAAGAAAAAATTAGTTGACATGTTGGTTATTCATCATATTCTAAAGCACGAAAAAACTCATTGACTTATCAAATCTTGTTTATTTTGGAAACGCGTTTTCCTATTCCATCTTTTCCTAATTAAGTCTCCTTTAATGTAAGAAATAGAAGGTTCAGAAGGACCACCAAAAGCTAGTTCACTCATTGAGCCTACTTGCATCCATGACTTAATAGTTAAAACATCCCATCTACCTGAGCTATAATGAAATATATCACAACCAATATTTATCAATTCAGAAAAGGGCTAGAAGAAATAGTTCGAGGTTTTAAAACATCCAAAATATCTATTTTAATATGTAAACTTCAAGAGAGAAAATTAATAATTTTGTTTCTTATAATTATTTTATTGTTTTGGGGATGTGGGAATTTTAACCTCTGACCCTAAGTCGAACGTACATGCTAATTACCGTCAAGCTATGCTCGCTTTGACATTTTATTGTTAATTATTTAATGTATATTCAAAGCCATTTAATGTAACTAAGGATTATCTTCTAGAAGTCTAAAGATTAAAATGATGACACATTCTTAAAAGCTAAAAATTGATATTTTAATTTTACATTTTCAAAGCTATAGATTTTGCTTTAGAATGTCGCATCACATACATGTGAGTGAGAGATTTAAATTGGTCACTTCATAGGAAATATAAAGATATTTTAACCATTAAACTATATTCATGTATAGCCCAAAGAAAATTATGTATTATTCAATTTCCACCTTTCATGCTTCCTCAAATGGATGATTTTGATTTTGATAATATCAGAAATCTTACAGATATATTTTTATTTGATAAGAACGACAAATTTTATAAAATGCTTCCAAATATTAATATATATTAATAGGAATCAATAAATAATTAGATCTATGAAAAAAAATTTGCACCAAAAAACACGTTAAAAAGATAAGATTCAATGATTTCATTCATGGATTAGTATCTATCCCGTAATAGAAAAGAAGAAATCTGAGTCAATGTAGTCAGTCTTTGCACAGTTGTGTACTGAATTGATATTTATATATGTCAACTTCCATCCTAGCATGACCATTTGATTGAAGCATCACTTAACTTAAGCCTTTGGATTTAATTTTTCCAATGAAAAGGTCAATAGTTTTCTACTTTATAAACTCTATGATAAGTTATTGAACATTTTTTGATACGTTTTCAGGTTTAAATTGAATTTGGTATTATTGAAATTATATAATATATCCTGTCATTTCACCAATTTTTCTTTTTGAATTTTAAAACCAATTGAAACAAGTTCAAAATTATTATTTTTCTGAGATGGTAAATGGACTGGAGTAGGTTGAATCAGTCAATCAAGTAAAGGCTGAACCTCTTTTAATATGGGTCAAGCTGAAACTAACAATTTGTAGCTCTAAAGACTCTAAAGTACTCTTGGTCATGTTTGGTTGAATCTTACTTTCAAGGTTTAAGTTGCATGGCAAGACATAGCTAAATATTAAGGAACGAAGTCAGCCTTGCCAAGTCAATCCAATGGATACAGTCAGCAAAGAAACAGACACCTCAGCTTACACGTAATAGCTCAGTTTGGAAGCTTCTAATCAACAGAATTTTGTTATCCTTGCTGTCCTGTTGATCCCTGCCTCATTATTCTCAGGACATCTGTCCTTTTGTAATTTCATTGATTTATTATTATTTGTCCCTTACGGGAAATCTCCTGTATAAAAGGTGGCAATTGCCCTATATGAAATTCTGAGAAAATCATACAGAGAAATAACTATTTTCTCCAAGTCTGCTTTGTCTTAGAATTTATCTTGGTATTAGAGCCAAAATATGGCCAACGCCGGAGGAATTCCAATGACTACTGGTTCATCAACCACGTTTAGCAGCCCTCCTCTAAATTAGTTACTAAATCATATCACCACCATTAACCTGGATAGAGGTAACTTTCTATTGTGGAAGAATTTAGTCAGGAACTACACGCTCGAAGGTCACTTACTTGGCTCAAAGCCGTGTCCCTCAAAGTATGTGACTCAATCAACTCCAGCAACCAGAGCAACAGTTGCTACAGATGCAGCCAAATGAGGTGCATCAAGCTCTGCAACACAAGAAGGAGGTGCGTCCAGCTCAATGCCAAAAGCAATAATCAATCCGCTATATGAAGCGGGATTACAACCGACCAGCTATTGCTGGGATGACTTTACAATTCAATGACGACTAAGGTGGCGACTCAAGTAATGGATCACGAAAGTGCAAAAGATCTCCGGGATGCAATTAGCAATTTATTTGGAGTTCAGTCCAGAGCCAAGGAAGACTATCTGAGACAAGTTTTTTCAGCAGACTCGAAAAGTTAATTTGAAAATGGTTGATTACTTACGTGTTATGAAATCTCATGCTGATAACCTAGGTGAAGTTGGATTTCCTATATCCTCAAGAAATTTAATCTCAGAAGTATTGCTTGGACTTGATGAAGAATTTAATCCTGTTGTGGCAATGATACAATGAAGAGGGGATATCTCTTGGTCTGAAATGCAGGTGAAGCTTCTAGTCTTCGAGAAATGATTGGAGCTGCAAACTGCTCAAAAGGCCTCACTGTCATTCAATCAGCCACCATTTGCCAACATAGCCAATGTCAAGAATGTTAGTAGCCAAGGAGGAAATAGAGGCTGGAACTACTCCTCAAACAATGGTCGGAGATCTCAACATGGGAACTCAGGACAAAGAGGAGGAAATAACTATAACTATGGTCGTGGACGAGGATAAGGCAGAGTCTATGGGGGCAATGGAAACTCAACTAATCGACCCGTATGCCAGGTTTGTGGAAAGATGGGCCACTCGACCCTTATTTGCTTTCATCGTTTTGACAAGGAGTTTGCTCCTAATTTGAACAGAGGCAGTGGACATAGCATGAATCAATCTGCAGTGAACAACAATCAGAATACTAATGCCTTTGTAGCCAACTCAACAAATCCCTTTGCTACCCCAGAAACTCTGCTGGATCAAAGTTGGTATGCTAATAGTGGCACATCCAACCATGTCACTAGAGATTTTAACAACTTAGTCAACCCGAAAGAGTTTGGAGGTAATGAGCAGGTGACAATAGGTAATGGTGATCAATTATCGATATCTTTTACTGGTTGTTCTTACTTGTCTGATGGTACAAATACTCTTAGTCTGCAAAATATATTATTTGTCCCTGAGATTGCTAAAAACTTAGTCAGTGTATCCAAATTGGCTCAAGACAATAATATCTTTTTTAAATTTCATGGTGGTTTCTGTCTCATAAAGGACAAGGTATCGGGTCGAGTGGTGCTGAAAGGAATTCTTAAAGATGGGCTCTATCGCTTGGAAAATGTTTCTACCCTGCCTAGAAGTAAAGAGTCGGCTGATTCTGGTCCACGACCAGTTGAAAATAAGCTTCATGGCTTGTCTGCTTTTACGGTTTCTTCATCTCAGTTAAATGTCCATGATGCTGTCTTGAAAAATGTATGGCATTGTCGCCTAGGTCATCCTGCATCCAAAGTATTAGATTCAATTATCAAAGAATGTAATCTATCAGTTAAATCAAATGAAGTCTTTAAGTTTTGTGAATCGTGTCAATTTGCAAGTCTCACAACCTACCATTTTCCTTGTCCACTAGCAGAGCCAAGAATAAATTTGATTTAGTGCACTCAGACTTGTGGGGGCCTGCACCAGTACCTTCACCAGATGGTTTTCGTTATTACATTTTATTTTTGGATGACTACAACAGATTTGTTTGGTTGTATCCTTTAAAGAGGAAAAGTGACTCCATATGAGCTTTCAATCACTTCATATTCATGGTTAAAACTCAATTTAATAGCATGGTTAAAGCACTCTAGTCTGATAATGGCGGGGAACTTGTTTCAGTACATAAAGAATGCAGTCAATTGGGAATCCAATCCAGATATTCATGTCCTTATATGTCTACTCAAAAGGGTAGGGCTGAAAGAAAACATAGGCATGTTGTGGAGACGAGTCTCACTCTTCTTGCACAAGCATCAATGCCTCTAATGTACTGGTGGGATGCCTTCTTAGCTGCTACTCAACTGATAAATGGGCTCCCAACTTCTGTGCTCTGAGGTAAGTCTCCAAACGAGGTTCTGTTGAATAAGAAGCTTGATTTTTCTGCTTTACGTAGCTTTGGTTGTGCATGTTATCCATGTTGAAGACCATATCAGAACCATAAATTTCAATTTCAATCTGAAAAATATGTATATCTTGGGTTTAGCCCCACTCACAAGGGATATAAAAGTTTAAATGCTGCTAGGAGGATATATATTTCGAGGAATGTGCAGTTCAATGAAGAGGAATTTCCCTTTGCCAGTGGTTTTGGCTTGAACTAACTAAAGGGAGAGGGAAAGAAGATTAAACGTTAAGTTGCCGAGACCGTACGTCCCCGTCACGATCTCCACGAGCTAAGCCTTGAATCCCGCTCCTCTCCACTTGCTTCAGCTTCCACAGAGGGTTTTCAGTCGAGTTTTAGGCCAAACATTCATCAAAAGAAGTCCCCTCTTTCAGCCCTAATCGCATTCTATTTATAGGAAAAAAGTCGACAGCGTCGCAGCGCTGTCGCTATATCGAGCATTCTGTAAAGGAAAAATCCGAGAGCGTCGAGACGCTATTGTCACAGCATCGCGACGCTGTGACATTTTGCAGCCTAATTTAAATGAGGAAAGTCCAGCATCGAGACGCTCAGAAGCTAGGGTCTCAACGTTGGTTTGCGGATTGCACTCTTCATTGGGCCCTTAGCTTCGATCCACTACGTTTCTTTGGCATCTTTTTGCATCCCGAACGCCCGATTAACTTCAATTTCTCAATTTAACTCCAATACATATTTCCTACAAATAAAACACTAAAATGCATAAATTTGGCCAATTAAAAATCAAAGACTAGCTAAATTAATTAGGGAAAAATAGCTAGCTATGCTCGCTATCAAACATCCCCAAACTTAAGCTTTTGCTAGTCCTCGAGCAAACTAAAAATCAAGCAACAGTTGAAGAATGGATGCAACAAACAAAACTCAATCCTCAAGGCAGAAAAGTCAATAAACAAGCAATCAAGAGACATGCACATAAGGCCTAACGAGGGAGACAAATCAAAAGTTTTCCAAAATTAACTTGCACAAGCGAGATCTAACTTAGCTAGATTAGACTCTAATTGCTCGAGATTGGATTATTAA
The DNA here is from genome assembly GCA_017139565.1 of Luffa aegyptiaca. NCBI lineage: Eukaryota > Viridiplantae > Streptophyta > Magnoliopsida > Cucurbitales > Cucurbitaceae > Luffa > Luffa aegyptiaca. The sequence continues at coordinate 16,631,722 of CM029406.1, read as the reverse complement.
ACTCTCAACTCATCTTCCCTCTACACTGGCACTAAGGATGCTTTAAATTGAAAATTAAATCAAGCATTTATAAGTGGCACTAGCTTTCACACACCTATTGTAGGGACCCATAACCCGAGTTTTACTCATGGTTGGCCTAATTGATCACAACAGAGGTAGCTCTTTTTGCCTAAAACATTATTACACATTGCATTTTGAGCTCATATGATGTCATTGTATTTTTTTCTCAAAAGTAAAGACAAGAATGATTTTTCTTTCATGATCATGATAAACATATGTTCTTTTCTTTCCTCCTAGGCAAGATTAAACATGCTAATTTGCAAAAAATTATCTCTTTAGCTCTTCCCTACACCTATCGAGATGACAACAAGCATATGAACCTAATAATTCGCTCCTAAGCATTCAAGTCATATTCTAACCAAGGAAAATACTCTACTCATGCAAGACATCTCCTAGAAAAAGTTTAAAAAGTCTCCCTTTTTGGGCACTCATGCTTACAACTCATCAAAAGCTTGAAAATTGACAAGAAAGCCTATCCTAGGAAAGCTAAAAAAATTTAGCCCGAACTCAGATGCTCAAGGGCTCCACAAACATAACATTCCACCCCCAAACTTAAACATGCATTGTCCTCAATGCATAAATCAATAAAGCACAATCAACCATGAGAACACGAAAAGAATGAAATGAGTGAACAATACTGCCCTAGGATGACGATGACCTTCTCATGGAAGCTTACAAGCCAAAAGCCACGGGATCACAAGACCTACAAAACAAAAACAAAAAGAAAAGCAAAAGCAAAAAGAAAAACACAACTGAACTTACTTGGGTTGCCTCCCATAAGCGCTTGTTTAATGTCATTAGCTCGATGTGTTGACCGAATAGGCATCATGGTGGTCTAATGTCTGGTGTTCCATCACTGGTGCTCTTCCTAACACCTTTCCTATATCCCACCAACATGGTCTCTAATGTGTTCCGAGGGTCCTCAAAATCTTTTAGGATCTCCTTCTCCTGTTGAACTCTAATGATCAGCTCCCTGCGCTCAATATCAATTATAACTCTCCCTGTAGCAAGGAATGGTCTCCCTAATATGATAGGCATGGTAGGATTCTCTTTGATATCCAAAAAAAAAAAAAAAAAAATCAACAGGAAGGAAAAATCTACCGACTTTGATCAGCACATTCTCCACAATTCCATATGGACTAATCACAGATTGGTCAACCAACTGGAGCCTAACAATAGTAGATTTTATTTATCCTATATTTAGCTTTTTGCACAATGATAAAGGAATTATATTTATGCTAGCCCCTAGATCACATAGTGCTCTACAAGAATAAGTACAAAATTATAAGGAATAGTAAAACTCCCTGGATCAGTCGATTTCTCTGGTACTTTCTGCTGAACACGAGCACTGCATATTGATAGAAGGTACATTGTCTCCATCTGCTTCTCTTTCTTCTTCTTGATGAGCCATTCATTCATGAACTTCCTGTAGTGAGACATCTGTTCTAGTGCATCTGCAAAAGGAATATTAACATTCAAACCCATAAAAGCATCTAAAAATTTTTCAAACTGAGCCTTAGAATTCTTCTTTTTCTTTTTCTTTAGTTTAGGGACTAGAACAGTAGGAGAAGGGATAGAGGGCTCAGGAATAAGCTTTTCAACTTCGTTTGAGGTGGTGCCCTCTTCAACTTCTTCAGTAAGTTCCTCTGGTTCATTAGTCTCCTTCTCCTTAGCTACTTGAGTTTCCTCCTCGTGATGCACAACGATTGCTTTGCAGTATTCCAAATGAGATTTCTCCTGTTCAGCTGGGGCTTTACCTTTATTCATGGTGTTGACCACACTTACCAGTTGTCCCAGTTGAGTCTCGATGTTCTTTATTGTTGTAGAATGACCATTTACTGTGGTATTTATGGCAATCACGACCTCCTCTAGCTTGTTCGTCCTGTTACTAGATTCTGCAATAAAAGCTCCAACAAGATCCTTTAAAGACTGTTTATTTTCTTGCTTAGGAGGGGTGAAACTAGAAGGATTTAACACGTTTTTAGTATTAGCATAAAAGAAGTTCTCATGATTTCTATTGCTAGGATGATAATGTGTAGGTGTAGAATTATTATTATATCCCCTAGAATTGAAATTCGAAACATACTGAACCTGCTCTAGACTCTCCTCATGAGATTGAGATGCGAGGGCAGCTGCAGACTCAATCGATTGAGCACTCCCTGTACCTGAAAATTTCAGAAAAGCATTAGCAAGGGAAGACATCTGGGCCTGAAGTGCACTTACGTTGTCGATCTCGAACACTCCAGCAGTAATCTTTTTCGGTGCAGACCGCTCAGATGGTCACTGATAGCTGTTGGTAGCCATATCCTCTAATAGTGTGCGTGCGTTCTCCACGGTCTTGGACAACAGAGTCCCACCTGCAGCTACATCAACGATGGTTTTAGTACTAGGACTAAGACAGTTATAAAAGATTTGGATTTGTAACCAGTCAGGATAACCATGCTGAGGGCACTTTCTCAGCAACTCTTTGTAACGCTCCCAGGTCTCAAACAACTGCTGGAACGTCCCAATTTCGGTCCTCAGCTTGACCGTCTTAGCAGGGGGAAAGAATTTCTTCAAGAATGCCTGGACCAAAGCATCCCAGGTAGTGATGCTTCCAGGTGGAATCGATTGCAACCAGTCACGAGCTTTGTCCTGCAAAGAAAAAGGAAATAAACGTAAGCGAATGGCATCTTCAGAAACTCCATTTAACTTTACCGTCCCACAGATGTCTAGGAAGGATTTCAGGTGAGAGTTTGGATTCTCCGTGGGTGATCCTCTTGAAGGATTTGGAATTCCCTAATTCCGATAAAGCAGAAGCGAAATTGGGACTGATTCATAGTTAATTTTGTTTATCCAAAAAGATATCATTACATTGGCAAAAATCATAGAACAAATTCTATAGAAACTTAAGGCTAAGCATACAAAATTTAGATCTAAATCTATAATAAAGAAAAGTGAAGCAAACCTCCGTTGACGTCTCTGAAAATCAAGAATGATTCTTGATTGCTCTACAACAACGAAGAACACCACCATTTGATCTTCCCCGCTATAACTCTGAGATTAGGAACGTAGTTGTGGGACTACCTAATCTTGAATGGGAAAAACTCTAGAGAGAAAATTCTCCCTAGAGTTCTTGAGTTGAGAGAATACGAGAGGGCCTTATGGTGGCCATATGTTGTAGTACCTAAACCCTAGGTTTAGTGTTCTATTTATAGGAGAAATGTCATGAATAAAATATTCATTTAAAATCAATTATTTCCATAACTGATTTAATCTTTTCCATAATTAATCAATTTCATGACCAATCAATTCCATAATTGATTAATCTTTTCCATAAATGATTGATCACTTCCATAAGTGATTAAATCATTTCCATAAATGATTAATTACTTCCATAAGTGATTAATCATTTCCATAATTGATTAATTTCCAATTAATTAATTCTTTAATTAATTAATCACCAATTAAATATCATATATTTAATTTCAGACCTTCTATTAGTTAATTAATTAATTACCCAATTAAATATCATATATTTAATTTCAGGCCTTCAATTAATTAATTCTATAATATGAATCAAATTCATATTAAAATTTGAACTCCTTCAAATTCTCTTATATCCTATAAATTTAATATGAATCAAATTCATATTAATATTTGAACTTCTTCAAATATTTATTTCTCTCATAGACTATAGTTTAATTAAATATTATTTAATTTAAACTAAATTGAATAATTAATTAATTCATCTTCTAATTAAATACCATATATTTAATTAGACATATATTTGAACTCTTTCAAATATATCAATCTCTCAATATAATAAAGTTTAATCTCAAATTAGACTTTATATTTTAATGCATCACTATACATTATATTAATTTGTATCTCATACAATTAACTTAATTCCCAATATGAATTTGAACTATTCAAATTCTCTCAAGATATATTTGTTCATAATTGCTCTTTACGAGCTAGCAGGGGGACCTAATGGACCTACAGATCAGAAGCTCCAATGATATGAGGTTAATAGATTAAACTCATTAATCAGGTTAACCAATATTCATTAACTGTGGTTCATTCCACTAAAAACCCACAGCTGAACTCTTCTCACTGTAGAACATTTCTGTGTCCACGGATATAGACCTATACCGGTAAGTCAATCCTTCACGAGTGTCCGTAATCACAGCTGGCTCAAATTACCGTTTTACCCCTGTGTTACATCTGTCTCCTTAAGTACCAGTGCTCCTCTAATGAACAACCTGTTTATGGTCCAACCAATAAACAGAAAGTCCCTCTCGGGCCAGTGAGAAGGCAGGATCCCTTTGTTCAAGTCCCGAAGTCACCACTTAAGGAAACACTCATCTACTTCTCCTAGAAGTGAGAAGGAGTGAATTCCTTCTTGTGTTGTCATGTCCCCAGCCTCCCACTCGGTCTTGTCCCCAAAAAGGAAGGCATATTGAGTCGGCGTATTGGCCACTCTCACCCATGCTAATCAAAGGACAATCCCTCATGAGAAGGAGTTCATGACACACTCAGGATTAAGACTGAGTTACCTACGTCAGCCTATTGAAACAGTAACCTAACTAGTTAACGGTGTTATATCTAGTGGTTTACCATTTCATGGTCCGGTCTTATGCAAACTCATTGCATAGTATACCCCTGTTCGCATGTCTACTACATGGACGCTTTGGATCAATACGTCTGTATCAAATACAAAGCGGACCGTATCACATAGTGTTACCAGGATAAGGTACCCAACCTTATCATTGTACTATAGACCTTTTAAGTTGTTACTTGAACATCGATCCCCGTATGTCCCCACATACTAGTTCAAGTTACATACAAACAACCTTGGATCTTAGTTTATTGGATTTGGGTCAAATTGTGCAATATTTAACAATAACACTTTATTGTAGAAACTCAATAACACTTTATTGAAATAAGTATACAATTTGTTTACATTCACTATCTATGAGTTTTAGGGCATAAAACCCAACAAACTCCCACTTGAACTAAAACTTTAGTTTAGTGGGATATACAATAATCTATACAGCAGTGGGTGTATAAATACATGTATAAAACATATACAATGTACAAATACAATAAACTAGGGCATCACTATACCCATTACATAATGGTATCACTATACCCATTACATTTCTCTCACTTGCCCTAGATTACATCTTTGTACATAACTCGTAGACCTAGACCTTCTAGATGACCCTCATACACTTTAGCCGAGAGAGCCTTCGTGAATGAATCAACAATATATCTTTAGATTTAATGGGCTTGCTTGTCTTGCAATAGGCAAGTTCATATTTGGAACACCTTCTAGAATAGGCTTGAACTTCCTAAGTCATACAGTCTCAATCGTTGCTCCATAAGCAACTGCTTATCGGCCTATATCGTTGAGGCTGCAACTATGTCATACTATATCTCCTCTGTTAAGAGTGAACAAAGATACTGATGTAGATTTCCTCAAATCTTTATCAGTTTGAAAATCTGTGTCAGTGTATCGTGTAAGGATCCAATCCTCAGTGCCATACACGAGCATATAGACCCTCGTTCTCCTAAGATACTGGAGGATGTACTTAACAGCTCTCCAGAGATAAATTCTTGGATTTGATTGATACTTACTGACAATCCCTACTGCATAGGGCTTATGTCTCAAGTCCTCAACATCTTGAGGTGTCTCAAGACATAGTTCCTTAGACAAAAAAATTTCATGCCTAAAAGGTAGTGAATTTCTTCTTGGAATTCTGCATCTTATATCTAACTAACATCTTGTAGATATAAGACACTTGAGACAAGGCCAACCCAACTTCTCCCAAATTTGTATTTGGAAATGAGCTACTAGTCTCTTTTAATGTTAGTAAGATAACCTACATCATTCCCAATGATTAGGATATCAATCATATACAATACTAAGTAAGCTACTGAACTATTGATGATTACTTGTAAACACAAGACTCATCAATGTTCCGATTAAAGCCAAAAGCTTTGGTCACTATATCAAATCTTATATTTCAAGATCGAAATGCTTAGGTCAATCCATGAATGGATCACTTAAGCTTGCAAACCCTTTTGCTTTTGATCTTGTTGTATGAACCCTTCTGGTTAAGACATGAATGTCTCGTTTCCTCTTGTAAATCCACTTGTAACTAATAGGTGTTACCCATCAAGCAAATCTACAAGATCCCAGATAGAAGTGAAATACAAAAGACTTCATTTCTAGGTCCATGGCTTTAATCCTCTGGTCGTTGTCAACATCATTCATTTTCTTTCTAAAAGATAATGAATCCTCTATGCCATCATCAAGTATGATGACCTAGGCTTCAATCAAGCCCATGTAACGTTCAGGTTATAAAACAACCCTCCCACTACATCGAGGCACTCTCAACTATTGAGATGGATGTGTCTGACCAGATGCACTGGTCCATCAACAACTTTTGTTGAACAGCCAACCTCATCAACAACTCTTGTGGATGTTACTGTAGCTTCATTAGTTAACTTACTTAAACCGACTTTACTCTGTGGTTTATGATTTTTGATGTGGACTTCTTCTGAGAATTTAGCATTTGTCGATACAAATTCTTTATTCTCTTGTGAATTGAAGAAGTATCCACTTCTCGTTTACTTTGGGGTTGCCTAATGTAGTATGCAATGTAGTCAACACTGCATGACCCCAAAACGAGCCAGACAATTGAGCATAGCTCAACATGGAATGAACCATATCCAATAGGGTTCTATTTCTCCTAAATGAGATTTAGGGTGTGATCCCATGTACTATCAAATAGTCCTAGAATCTCAAATCCCTATACTCAACACTTTGATCAGATCGAAGTGTTTTTATCATCTCACCTAACAAGTTTTCAACTTCAGTCCTAAGCCCCTTCGAATATCTCGAGAGCTTCAGACTTAAGTTGCATTAGGTAAAGATACTCATACCTTTGAATAATCATCCAAAAGAGGTGAATTATTCATGCCCTCCCACTGCTTTAACATATTAAACCATAAGGATCCAAATGTACAAGCTCCAAGGGCTCTTTGGCTCTTAGATCTTTTCCAGTAAAAGATCTATCAGTCATATTGCCCACAAGGCATGACTTACAAGGTAGTAGAGAGTCATCTTCTAACTCGCTTAGAAGTTCACTCTTGACCAATCTCCCAATCAAATTGAGATTAATATGGTCTACCTTAGAACCAAAGAAAGGTATTTTCCTTTAGGAGAAATCCTTTGCCTCTTTTCACATTGAGTAGTAGCAGTCTTAAACAACCCATTGTTCATGACTGCTTTACTCTTGATTATTCTTAAAACATTTAGGTTACTTTCCAGTAAAGCTAAACAAAAGTCAACTCCCTTTCTTGAAACAAAACTGCGTTAGCAGATTGCGTTAGTAGAGAAAGGCAAAGAGTAACATTGTTCCAGCAAATAGGACTCAGAAATCAAATTTCTTTTTGATCTTAGGAATTACATACACATTATCTAATAGTATGTATTTTCTCCCACTGAGAAAAATAACTTAATGTTCCCCACTGCTATAGCCAAAATAACCTCTCTAATTCTAACTTTGAGAGTTATTACACAAGCAGCAAGTTGTTTCCAGGAACTTATTCCTTTAAAAGAAGAACACATGTGATTTGTGGCCCCTGAATCAAGTATCCAGGGAGAATCATTATTCTTCACTAATCACGTTTTCAAGATAAGTTCTCTTTTTGCTAAGCAGGGTTCTATGTCCTATTCACCAAGAACAATTCTTAATGAATTAAACATATGGGGCATGAGGACATTCCTCAGTTAAGAATAATCCTAGACTTATTTACCACAATTTGTCGTACAAGCTTGTTGTATTACCGTTATTTATAAAAATTACGTAAGACAATACACATAAAATTATTATATAATTTCTGAAGTAACAAATTACTTGTATTATTATTTGCACTAACCCATCACAAATAATCCAATCAAATTCTGCAAAAACAAATAAGCAATCAAAGAAATCCTATAAAACTATTGATTTAGTCTTTGCAACGATACTTCAAAGGTTTAGAATAACAACCACCGAAGGGTGGTCAACTACTCCTCCTCTGAATTGAGCTAATCTCAACCAAACTCTAACACCAGAATAACTCATATTCCGTTAGCGTTTAGTTACCGTTGTTTGGTCAAGGGTTAGTTAACACATTTAACTCATCCCCGTAAGTGTAACCCTCCCACTTTCAGATCTCAGAGGCACGCACCAACAGGCTACCGAAGGGAAAGACAACTGTTGGTGATTAGCCTAAGTGACCCTATCCTATTCAGGAGTTCACGGTGTTCCGAATCCTATGATCAGACCCTCCGAAGGGATGGTTGCGCCAGGACAACCTGCAGGCGGATCATAGGACTCTCACGGTGCGAACTAGGGGAGGAGACCGAGGGATACGTTGACACGTGTCCCGCTCCCACTTACTCTAGAAAATTTTCCCATTCACCTTGTTATTGATTCATGCAAACACTTTCCGAAAGGAGGCCACTCCTAAGGTGACTCGAAGCCGAGCATGAACCTCACGTTGTGAATACAGGGACGTAGGCGCAAAACTTTATTTAAATCTCGTTTTGTAATTTTCCTCCCACTGAAAATGTCCTAAGGTTAATTTAGGGTTGTTTAACTCAGATAAAATTCGGCTAAGTCAATCTATCTAAGTCTGATCCTATTATAACAATTATGGAAAGGATTCAACCGCAATGTTTTAGGTGAATTAAACTTCTTTTAATAAACCCAACATTGCAAGTCAACATTACTATGGTTAATTCAACTCAAGGTTCGGGTCAGTTCCTAGGTGGGAGGTGTTCCGTAAACCGTCATCTTAAGTACCCCCAGCCTTAGACAGAACTTTACCGAGAGAGTTCCCTTATAACCACAATAATGTAAGGTCTTTACTCTAAAGATCTAGGTGTATTAAAGACTTTTAACAAACCTAGTGACATTGCATGCTAACATTTAGCTATGATTAATTCAACTCCGGTATTCCGGGTCAGTTCCCAGGTAGGAGGTGTTCCGTAAACCGTCAGCTTAAATACCCCTAGCCTTAGACAGAACTTAACCGGTGGAGTTCCCTTATAATCATAGTCATGTTTTTCCTACTTAGTCAATTAAAACTAGTTTTAATTCTAAGTAAGAATAATTCTAATCCTATTAGAAATGTGATCTTAGGTCTAATTAATTTTAAACATTTTAAACAAATTGCTTACCGCAAGTGTACGGGCCAAGTTATAATATAGTGAATTTTAATTCGAATGTCGTCCTCTGGATTGGGTTTCTAATCAATTTAATTACCGAAAATACTCAAGTCCAATTTTATCTAGGGAACCAAACTTAGTGAGAAAGAAAGAAAAAAAGTCAACACAAAGCTTAGAGATATGGAAATCAATTGATGACAAATTCTTAGGAAGTTGATTTCACCAATTGGGATTATGGATTAATTAATGGATGATTAACATGCTATGATTCATAAATCTTGGAAAACTAACCTCACACAAATCTCTCCCGAGCATACATGATTCTCTCACATGCAATGAATCAAATATCCCTATCAAATTCATTAACATGCAAGGCATTAAAGGAATCCTTTTTAACGATTTCTAAGATTATCTATTATCTCCCGATCTCAATACTATCCTAGTTATGCATAATGAGATCTAAGCTAAATCCCCTCTCCCGAGTTAGATTTAGACACAAGTAGCATTCAATTCATGACCGGTTCAACATTAAAGAAACATCATGCGTAAATGAAATCATAACAATAATCCATAAATCAATCCATAATTGGCCAAAGGGCTACATCAATCCCTAAGATAAAGAACCTAGCTAATCATACAACATGTTACGATATAAGCTAAGTCTGAAACAACCATTGAACTAACTAAAGTGAGAGGGAAAGAAGATTAAACGTTAAGTTGCCGAGACCGCACGTCTCCGTCACGATCTCCACTAGCTAAGCTTTGAATCCCGCTCCTCTCCACTTGCTTCAGCTTCCACAGAGGGTTTTCAGTCGAGTTTTAGGCCAAAAATTCATCAAAAGAAGTCCCCTCTTTCAACCCTAATCGCATCCTATTTATAGGAAAAAAAGTCGACAGCGACGAGACACTATAGGCACAGCGTCGCGACGCTGTCGCTATACCGAGCATTCTGTGAAGGAAAAATTCGAGAGCGTCGAGACGCTATTATCACAGCGTCGCGACGCTGTGACATTTTGCCGCCTGATTTAAATGAGGAAAGTCCAGCGTCGAGACGCTCATAAGCTAGGGTCTCGACGCTGGTCTGCGAATTGCACTCTTCACTGGGCCCTTAGCTTCGATCCACTCCGTTTCTTTGGCATCTTTTTGCATCCCGAACGCCTGATTAACTTCAATTTCTCAATTTAGCTCCAATACATATTTCCTACAAATAAAACACTAAAATGCATAAATTTGGCCAATTAAAAATCAAAGACTAGCTAAATTAATTAGGGAAAAATAGCTAGTTATGCTCGCTATCACCCACCCCTATGTCCCCCAGTCACAGTTTGGTTTCCTTCCCCATCTATCACTCAACCCTCACCATTAACCTCTCAACAAGATCAATCAAACCAGCCTATTCTCCCAAACCAACCAGGCCTATCCATCACATCAGCACCAGATTCCTCAATGTCCCCAATACAGCCCTCACCTCCCGGTTTTGTTCCCATATATCCAAACTCCTCTAACCAACCAAGTACAGAAACCTCACCTTCACACAACTCTTCTATCCATACCACTCTATCACCATCACCTGTAAATCATCCAGCCAATCTCCCTTTTCATCCTATGATCACACGAGCCAAGTCTGGCATCTTCAAGCCAAAGGTGTGGATAACTCACAAGCAACAAGATTGGACCATTACTGAACCTACCCGTGTGAAGGATGCATTAGCAACACCACAGTGGAAGAGTGCCATGGACACAGAATATGCAACGCTCGTGAAAAATCAGACCTAGAGTTTGGTTCCTTTCGATTCCTCATTCAACATTGTTAGGAACAAGTGGATTTTTCGCATTAAAAGAAATCTGGATGGGTCTGTCCAACGATACAAAGCACGCCTCGTGGCAAAGGGCTTTCATCAAAGTCCTGGTATTGACTTTTTTGAAACTTTTAGTCCCATTCCCAAAGCCTCGACTATATGGGTTGTTCTAAGTATTGCCGTGTCTAAAGGCTGGATGCTACGTCAATTAGACTTCAACAATGCCTTTTTAAATGGCTCACTAGATGAAGAAGTATATATGTATCAACCTCCTAGTTATGAGGATCCAAGCTTTCCAACTAATATTTGTAAGCTCAACAAGGCGATATATGGCTTGAAACAAGCCCCGAGGGCGTGGACAAGCACTCTTAAGTCAGCATTACTTTCATGGGGATTCCAAAACTCAAGGTCTGATACCTCTCTTTACATTTATAATTCTGGAACTGATGTTATCTTCCTTTTAGTTTATGTGGATGATGTCATAGTCCCGGGTGGCAACACAAGTTTAGTAAATCAGCTGGTGATGACCCTAGATAGCAAGTTTGTTAAAGGACCTTGGTGCGTTACACTATTTCTTGGGCATTCAGGCTCATCATCTGTCGTCTGGTATACTTTTGAATCAAGAAAAGTATGTCTCTAATATTCTCCACAAACTACAACTAGAGAACCTCAAACCAGCTCCAACACCATGTACCCTCGACAAGCATTTGTCAATCCATGATGGTACTCCATTGTCAGACCCTTACTTATACAGAAGCACCATCGGTGCCCTACAGTATTTAACAAATACCAAACCAGATATCTCCTATATAGTGAACCACTTAAGTTAGTTTTTGAAAAGTCCAACTGATATACATTGGAAGGCAATGAAAAGAGTACTGAGATACATCAGTGGAACGAAGCATCTGGGCATCCTCTTTCAATTTAGTCCAAGCATGTTTGTTTCTGCATTTCCTGATGTTGATTTGGCTGCCAGTGTCGATGACATGAGGTCTGTGGCTGCATATTGTGTTTTGGTTGATGAAAACCTAGTGTCTTGGTCATCCAAGAAGCAAACAACGATAGCAAGGTCGAGCACTGAGTCTGAATACCGCGCGTTAGCTCATGCCACAGCTGAAATCATGTGGCTTCAGCAATTGTTGAAAGAACTCGGATTTTCACATAAGTCTCTAAAGGATTGAAATTTCTCACAGCGGAAGCGTATATCAGACCTTTTCGTTCTTAATTTGGTTTCTTTGGAAACACCGATACATTGGGCCAAATTACAGAACAATTTCTATAAATTTAATACGATTAAGCATGCCTGTATGGAACTCTAAACTATTTAGAATACAAGAGAGACTTACTTGTGAATTCGAATTACTCAACACAATGCTCCAATTTTGATCATGTTCACTATACTGCCTTTTGCTTCAAGAACACTACCAAAACAGTACACCCACTATACTCTGAGATGAGGTTTGGCTTGTGGGAGCCGGATCTTGATTTGGGAAAACAAAAAATATGCAGCAAGAATGGTGTTGTAATTTTTCTTTGAAAGGATCTTGAGAGAAGAAGAGATTGAGAGAGTGTTTTTTATAAACTACTATAGAAAGACCATTCTCACTTTCTCATCATGCTACACACTGGGAGTTCGATATGTAACTCCCTCATCTGTCACATACCCACTCCCCAACATAACTGCTGGGGAGTTATTAATTTAGGGCCCGTTTGATAACCATTTGGTTTTTGGTTTTTGGTTTTTGAAAATTAAGCTTATAAACACCTACTTCCACCTATAAATTTCTTTGTTTTAGTATTAATCTTCTTCCTTGTTTTCAAAAACCAAGTCCAATTTTGAAAACAAAAAAAAGTAGTTTCCAAAAACTTGTTTTTGTTTTTAGAATTTGACTAGGAATTAGAAGGGATCCTTAACAAGGATGAAAGTCATGGTAGGGAATTCAGGAGAAAACAAACATAATTTTCAAAAACCAAATGGTTATCAAACGGGGCCTTAATGATTATATTATTAAATTAATATTAAGAAACTATATAATATACAATTGAATTAATTTAATAAAAAAATTCAATTAAATTAAATTCAACATATAGTTTCTTTATTTAATCCAATTAAATCATACTTAATTGAACTAACTAGGCAGATATATTAATTGAATATCATATATTCAATTAATTGCATCTCTCTCTTTTAACTTATAGTTTTAATGTGCATCAAATGTACATTAATTATAAACTATAGTTTTAATTTGGGAAAAATACACTTTTGGTCCCTGAGGTTTGAGTTAGGTTTCATTTTGGTCCCTGAGTTTTCAAACTCAACAATTTAGTCCCTGAGGTTTGGATTTCATTACGTTCTTAGTCCCTCCATCCAATTTCCCGTTAATTACTAACGGAGTGGTGATGTGGCAACATTATTTTAATAAAAAAAATTATTTAAAAATTTTTATAATAAAAAAATATTAAATTAATAAAAAAATTTATTATTTTCTATTATTTTTATTTCTTTCCCCTTCTTTCTTCTTCTTAACCAACCACCATCACCACCATCACCACCATCATTCTAATGTTGCCGCTGGCAACCACAAGCCGTCGGCGAGTGCCGCTCACCGGCGACAATTTTTTTCTTTTTTCCTTTTCCTTTTCCCCTTCTTTCCTTCTCTTCTTCTCCATCCTTCTTTTCTTCAACTTCTTTTCGTTTCCGGCCATTTCCATTGGGGTTTCAGATCTAAGCTCTTTCGATGGGATTTTCAGATCTGGCTAGAAACGACTGATAAGTCCAATTTATTATACACTTAGAATCTCCCAATTTGCTTATCTTAGTTGAATTCCTTGCGAAAAATGCTTTAAAATGAGTATAATATGTCTATAGGTCCTCACCGGAGCTTTGGAAACAATTCGGAGCTTAAACGAGTGAAACTGGAGCGTAAAATGACCATTCTGCCCCTGGAGCTTCATCAGCGTCGAGAAGCTCGTTATCAGAGTCGAGACGCTATAGTGTCGAGACGCTTGCTGCACAGCGTCGCGACGCTAGGGCAATCCGAGAAATATTTTCCAAAATTGAAGGGACAGCATCTCGACGCTTGCCGCACAGCGTCTCGACGCTAGGCAGTTTCCAGAATTGAAATTTTCCAAATTTGGCTGAGATTTTTTCCATGTTTGAAGACCCAATTCAGCACCATTCTACCACGAATTGAAGCCCAAGAATCCCTATAAATAGAGGCATTTGGTGTAGGTTTAGAATCATCCCTCAACACACAATTCACTACAACATTGTAGTCCATCTCTCTCCCCCTTTTCACCATTCTTCTTAGTTTTTCTTGCTTTTCTTTATGTATCAAGTTGTTCTTGCTCCATAAGAGGCTAAGTTCTTCATTCATGTAACCGGGGTGTCAAGAGTAAGTTCATATTCTATTAAAGAAATTTCTTGTTTGAATTATCAAAGCATGCTTATGTGATTTTTGTTCTTTTTTTTATAAATTTAGTTTGTGGTAGGAAAGATTGACAACCTTGACCGCGCCCTCTCTAAATTCACTTGCTAATTCTTAGTAGCATATAGGTTAACGTTATGTCCATACGCATGCGTCCCTAGAACTAAATGATTTAATCAATTGTAATTGTGGTTTGTTGCCCGTTGCATGTGAATTAATTCGGCTAGATCCCAATGCGGTTTGGATTAGTTAATTGGATAATTAATTAGTTTAAATTAGAATCAAACTTAGCGTTTGCATGTTTGTGATAGTGGATCATGATTCTCAGTTTGTTGCCGGAATACGCCGGGCTTAAACTTGTTTTGTCTTATTAGTGAAATTGATGATTTAATCTAATTGAACTTACCATGACTATCCCGGTTGCATGATCTTTGAGGTATTGTTATCTTTCCTTAATTTGATTTTCTTACTTTCCTTTTGCAATATTTTCCATAATTAGTTTTCTTTCCTTGTTTACTTTCTTTTCCAAATATAAAAACCCCCCATTAGTCTGGTCATCACAATAAATCTAAGATAAACAAGTTATAATCGTGCTCCCTGTGATCGACCCCGACCACTACTGCTACAAGTTAGCTTTAGAGGTTGTGGATTATAAATTTATTTGATAAGAGACCTCGACAATCTCTTCCGTCAACGACGCGTGTGGGTCTTCTGATTCTGGCAGCCATGGGTCTTGTGTGTTGCAATCGGCGTCGTGGGTCTTGTGAAGATTATAGTCGCAGCTTGCTCAGATCTCGCCGTCGCTCAGATGCGAAGATTCCAGTTGCAGCTCGCTCTGATCTCGCCGTCTCTCAGATGCGAAGATTCCAGCCGCAGTTGCTCAGACCGCTCAGATCTCGTCGTCTCTCAGATGTGAAGATTCCAGCTGCAGGTCGCTCAGATCTCGTGAAGATTTTTCTCTCCGTTGCTCAGATGTGAAGATTCAAGCTGCAGGTCGCTCAGATCGCGTGAAGATCTGCTCGCCGCCGCTCTCGAAGATCCTATCAGCTCTTTGTTCAATCGCAACCTAGCTCAGAGGTGCCGTCGTTTAGATCTTCGTTCAACCCAGCTTGCTCTTCGTTCCAGCCGTTGCCGTCGATGGGTTTCCCCTTCGTTTTTTTAAACAGTGAAAGAATAGGAGAGCAGAGAAGAAAAATAAAAAAACAAAAACAAAAAAAAACAAAAAAAAAATATCGGCGGCGGCTGGTTGATGGTCTGAGGATGGTTGAAGAAGAAAAAGGAAGGTGGTGATGAAGGGGTTGAAGAAGAAATAAAGAAAAATAATTAAAAATTAATATTTCTATTAATTTTATTTTAAAAAATGAAAAAATAAAATTTTTAATAAAAAAATAGGTGCCACGTCAGCGATCTGTTAAAATCTAACGAAAAAATGGATGGAGGGACTAAAATGAAACGAAATCCAAACCTCAGGACTAAATTGTTGAGTTTGAAAACTCAGGGACCAAATAGAAACATAACTCAAACCTCAGGGACTAAAAGTGTATTTTTCCCTTTTAATTTCGATTAAATCATATTTAACCAAATTAAATTAAATTAATTAATTCATAAATTAATTAAATATCACATATCGAATTAATTTCATTTTTCTCTCTCTTATACTATAGTTAAATATGAATCACATTCATATTTATTTGGGAAAAATACACTTTTGGTCCCTGAGGTTTGGGTTAAGTTAGACTTTGGTTCTTGAGTTTTCAAACTCAACAAAAATACCCCCGAGGTTTGAGATAAGGAGCAATTTGGTCCCTGTCGTCCAGTTTGCTGTTAAATACTAACGGACTGCTGACGTGACACTATTATTTTAATTAAAAAATTAATTTTGATTTTTTTAAAAAAATGTATATTAAAATAATAAAAATATTATTATTTTATTAAATATTTTTAATTCTTTTCCCCTCTTTCTTCTCCTTCTTTCTCTTCCCCCTTTCTTCTCCAACTTCTTCTTCTCACCCTTCTACTTCTCCAACTCCGGTGGCCGGCGGCCACCGCCCTTCGCCGGTTGGCTGCCGGTAAGATTTTTTTTTCTTCTTTCTCTCTTTTCTTTATCTTCCCTCTCCTCTCCTCCCATTTTTCTTCTTCTTCTTCCCTTTTTTCATTTACTGTTAAAAAGAAAAAACAAATCAAAGGGGGTTCCGGCACCGGAGATAGTAGATCTAGAGCTTGAAGCTCGACGACCCAGCAGCTTATGAACTCGCACGAAGACGGCAGAGCAGCAGATCTGAAACTCCTCGTACGAAGACGGCGTTTACGAGATGCAGTCGTTTGCTCGACCCAACAACTACCGCGCGTAAGCCACCGTTCGTTCGTTCCTTGCCGCACTGTACAGCTGCAACCCAGAATGTGGTGGAAGGGGGCTATTTACGAGATGTGGAAAAACTTTCGAGCGTGGTCAGCCGCAGCCCAGAATGACGCGAACGACCGCAACCTAAAAGGGGCTATTTCACTGTAAAAAAAAATCTGGAATGAAGTGATTTTGGGCTAGATCTGGAATTTTCGAGCGTGGGTCAGCAACAGGGGTTCATTTTCGACACTAAATAAGGCGGGAAGGGGCTAGTGACACACGAAAATTAGAGGGAGAGGGGAAAGGGATGGCTGCCGACGAGACGAAGACAATGAATATGAGGGGAGGGGCTGACGACATAGAGAGGGGAAGAGAGGGAGGGCTAGGGGTTTGAGAAAAAGAAAAGAAGAAAGGAAGAAAGGAAAAATAAGAAGGAAAAAAAAATTGCCGCCGGCGAGCGGCGAGTGGCTGTCGGCGGCAACAACAGTGGATGGTGGGTGATGGTGATGGTGATGAAGATGAAGGAGAGAGAAGGAAATAAATTTATTGAAAAATATTAATATTTTTAATATTTTAATATATTTTTATTTTAAAAAGTGTAAAAATAATTTTTTAATAAAAAAATTAATGACACGTCAGCAATCCGTTAGTATTTAATTGAAAAATGGATGGAGGGACCAAAATGAAACGAAATCCAAACCTCAGGGACTAAA
Source organism: Luffa aegyptiaca (assembly GCA_017139565.1). NCBI lineage: Eukaryota > Viridiplantae > Streptophyta > Magnoliopsida > Cucurbitales > Cucurbitaceae > Luffa > Luffa aegyptiaca. The sequence continues at coordinate 16,614,173 of CM029406.1, read as the reverse complement.
CTGTCGAGTTTGAAAACTCAGGGACCAAAATGAAACTTAATCCAAACCTCAGGGACTAAAAGTGTATTTTTCCCTATTTATTTTTATCCTATAGTTTAATATGAATCTAATTCATATTTAATATTTGAACTCCTTCAAATATACAATTATCTCATAAATTAATTTTGAATCATATCCAAAATTAATTTTATCATAAAGTTTAATTCAACAATTAAACTTAAATTATAATGTATCTCCATACATTATATAAATTGTATCAAATACAATTAACTAAAATTCTCATAACTATCAAGATTAATTAACCTCAAAACCCTTTATGAGCTAGCAGGTGGACCTAATGGACCTACAGATCGAAGCTCCAACGGTACGAGATTAACTGGCTAAACTCATTAACTAAGTTAATCAACATTCGTTAACTGTGGGTCATTCCACTAAAGACCCACAACTGCACTCTTCTCACTATAGAATATTTCTGTGTCTACGGATATCGACCAATACAGTAAGTCAATCCTTCACATGTGTTCGTAACACCAAATTACCGTTTTACCCCTGGGATACCTCTGGTTCCTTAAGTACCATTGATCCCTCTAATGAACAAGTTGTTTAGGGTCCAACCACTAAACAGGAGTTCCTCTCTGGCCAGGAGAGGACGACGCGCCTTTGTTCAAGCCCCAGAATCAGCCCTTAAGAGAACACACATCTACTTACCCCAATAAAGGAAGGAGTGAATTCCATCTTGTACTGTTATGTTCCCAGCCCCCATTAAGTCTTGCCCCTGAAATGGTAGGATTATTGAGTCGACGAACATGCCACTCTCACCCATACAAATCTAAGGACAATCCCTCCTGAAAAGGAGTTCATAATAGACTCAGGATTGAGATTGAGTTACCTTGGTCATCCTATTGAAATAGAAACCTAAGCTAGTCAACGACGTTACATCTAGTGGTTACTATTTCGCGGTCCGGTCTTATGCAAACTGATCGCATAGGATACCCCCACTCGCATGTCTCCTACATCGATGCTTTGGATCAATGCATCTGTATCGAATAGAAACTGATCGCATAGGATACCCCCACTCTCACCCATACAAATTTAAGGACAATCCCTCCTGAAAAGGAGTTCATAATAGACTCAGGATTGAGATTGAGTTACCTTGGTCATCCTATTGAAATAGAAACCTAAGCTAGTCAACGACGTTACATCTAGTGGTTACTATTTCGCGGTCCGGTCTTATGCAAACTGATCGCATAGGATACCCCCACTCGCATGTCTCCTACATCGATGCTTTGGATCAATGCATCTGTATCGAATAGAAAGTGGGTCGTATCACATAGTGTCACCAAGATAAGGTACCCAACCTTATCCCTATACTATAGACCATTTAGGTTGTTACCTGAACACCGATCCCCGTATGTCCCCACATACTAGTCCAAGTTTCATTTAAACAACCTTGGATCTTAGTTTATTGGATTTAGGGTTTATTACTGCAAACTCGATTATTCAATAACCAAATTACTAAATCACTCAAATAACGCTTTATTGAGATCGATTAATTTGTTTCATTTACTATCTACGAGTTTTAGGGCATAAAACCCAACAACTCTCACTTGAACTAAAACTCTAGTGAACAATGTACATCATTAATCATAATTAATTGAACAATCATTGAAGTATGAATAATGGATTGTATTAATACTGTATAATACATGATAAGTACAAATACAGGTAAATACAATAAACTATGGCATTCACAACAATACCCATTACATTTCTCCCACTTGCCCTAGATTATTCTATGTACATATCTTGCAGACCTAGACTTTCTAGATGACCCTCGAACACTTTAGCCGTGAGAGCCTTCGTAAATGGATCAACTATGTTGTGCTCCGAAGCAATCTTTGTGACGATCACGTCCCCTCGTTGCACGATCTCTCTGATGAGATGATATTTATGCTCTATGTGTTTGTCTCTTTTGTGACTGCGAGGTTCTTTCGAATTTGCCACAGCACCACTATTATCAAAATAAAGTGTGATTGGCAAGTTCATATTCGGAACAACTTCCAAATCCATTAAGAACTTCCTAAGCCATACAATCTCCTTAGCTGCTTCACAAGCAGCGACATATTCGGCCTCCATGGTGGAGTCTACAATGCATCCTTGTTTGATGCTACGCCAGACTACAGCTCCCCCATTAAGGGTAAACACTGACCCTGATGTTGATTTTCTAGAATCCTTATCAGTCTGAAAGTCAGAGTCTGTGTATCCTGTAAGGATCAAATCCTTAGCGTCATACACAAGCTGATAGTCCCTCGTTCTCCTAAGATACTTGAGGATATTTTTCACTACAGTCCAGTGGTCTAACCCTGGATTAGACTGGTATCTACTGACTATCCCAACTGCATAGCATATGTCAGCCCTAGTACACAACATGGCATACATAAGGCTGCCCACAGCTGAAGCATAAGGGATCCGTCTCATATCCTCAAATGAACTCCATGCCTGAAGGGTAATAAACCCCTCTTGGAATTCTTCATCTAATATCTAGACAACATTTTGTCTATATAGGTTGCTGATATCTTGCGAAAAGCAAGATTATTTATCCTCTAAACTTAAGCTAAAAGAAGGATACAAGGCCCTCAGATGCGTTATCTTAGCGCATAAAGAAAGAAAAAAGTGATTGTTATAAGCGGCAAGCTATATTTGTGTATGCGATAAAGAAATTATAAACTAGAGCGATAACGCAGCTAATTTAGTTGTTTCAAGTTCCTTCTTAGCGCAGGCACACTCCCCTAGATGATCAAGAGACAGAAAAGATAAATGAAAAGACAAGCTCTGACGCAAACGACACAGCCAGAACAAGTGGGAGAAAAATAAGGCCGAAATATTGCAAGTTGACTAGTGATTTGAACAAGGCAAGTTGCAATCACTTAGTAAAATCACTTTCCCTCTTCTATAAATAGAAGCTCAAAATACAGAAGGAGAGCTTGGGGAGGGAGATTCATATCTCTGCTCAATAGGGAGTAGAAAGGCTATCAGCAAAAGAATCACAGAGAGAGCTGTGATTATGAGAGAACTTGCGTGTGAAATGTTTTATTCTATGATATCTTGTTGTGCGCGCATGAGCTAACTTTCCTCTTCAAGGCTTAGCGCAAGCACCTCATGCGGTGATAAGTTCATCTTGTAAGCGCATATTTTGATTTAAATGAAACATTGATTGCTTTCTGCTTAGTTACGATAATCTTTTCATTACTAATCCCCGCTTGGCCAGCTGGATGCGGTAGCAGTATGCTTAATCCTTGACAGGTAACGCATATGGATCTCTCTAAGTAGAACAAGTTAGTGCATGACATGTAGTCTTGGTAGTATTAAAAAAAATACTACCGCTAAAGGATATTGCATGCTTGAACTTTGATTGCGTTATGACAAACTCAGTCCCTTGTAAGTATTAAGAGAACTGAGCTTTACGCATAAACTAGTCAAATAATCAATTGATAGTTTATTGCCAAATGCATAAGGAATACCGGAAGGGAAACTTAGTGATTTTTTCTCACTTAGGCATCAATGGATCAATTTATCAAAGCTAGCGCTACAAGATTCTTATAAACGCATGAGGCTGCAACCGCAAAAGCCTTGATACTGCTCGCATTGTGAATTCTCCTTTAACTCTCATTACTTGTTTTCTTTTATGCAATTAATTACTGTTCAAATTATACCAACCCTCGTTTTTATTTCTTTGAAGAAATATTACATGTTTTGAGTTTTAAATCAGTAAACATTATTAAGAAACTTCTGTACCCTTTCCCTGTGGATTCGACCCTGGACTCACCAGGTATTACTTGATTTTGTCAGTTTACACTTGGATTGATTAAAATCTACGACTACTAAATTAAACACTCTGACAATCGATCAGTTGCTTGAGACATGGCTAACGTTTTGTTCTTACGATTCCTAATTACTAGACCTTGAGCAATACATGAGTTACTAGACCTTTTTTTATCTCCCCCAAACTTATTTGACTGCTGGTGCTCTTTTTATTCAACTTCTCTTTTCTCCCAAGAGTGTCCTTATTGTCACCTTTACCTTCGTTATAGCTTATCGACACTTTGTGGTGAAGATATCTAGCTACGAGCAAAGATCACAAACTTGGATTAATACTCACTTCCGTAAGTAAACCTTTCATGTAGTGGCAAACCATGGGTGTCATGAATGCCCCCTGGTTACTCAGTAAACTCTAGGAAGGAGGAGTAACTCTTGATTTTTTTCTTTTGTTTTTTTTATGATATATACTGAGCATATACTTCTTTTCCAGTAGTACAAACTTACACAAAATGAATATAAAGTAAAACACCCCCCCCCCCCCCCAAACTTAAGATAGGCAATGCCCTCATTGACTTTTGTTTTTTAGGCATGGGCTTAACATGAGGCTTTTTTCTTTCAAAACATTATGGCTAAACTCTCCTAGTGTGTTAGAGAGGTTAAACATGAGGAAGTTTAGACTTAAGAAAATTCTGTAAAGAAAAAGACTAATGGAAAGCCTATGACTAGAAAACAAATCGGTTGTGACGATGGCACTTTTTGAGATAGAAATAAGCTCTAATTATCATCATCAAGGGCTTAAAAGAAAACTCAAATGAAAACATGTTTTTCCAACACATTATTTTCCAAAAAGTTGATTTTTCCAAAGAGTTTCATAGTTTTGACATACAAAACAGCAAGCAGAATTTTCAAAAAAAACTTAAAAACCCAAGTTTATCTAAACTATTCTAACAACAAGCTATCTAAAAACTAACCTATGAACATAACTAGCAAGTAACTAAACATTTAAGGTAATAAAATCAGCATTTAAACAATTGAGAATAGAAACTAAGCATGCTAAAAACTAAAAAAAACAGCTATCTATACACGGAAAACAGTTAAATATGCTAAAAAACAGCAGATAAAGGGGATCAGAAAACTTCCCTATTCCTCATATGAGGAACTCTCTCTTTCATCTTCTTAATCTTCATCTTCAGATTCTTTCTCTTCTCGGGGCAGTAGTGATTTAGTGAAGTCAGGGAAAACAGAGGCGATAGAGAGGTAGAACTCTCTAATAGCTTCATCTCTCTCCTTAGCATAGACCCAGTAAGCTTTTAGCTTGTCTTCGATCCGGTCTAGCTGTCGGAAAGCGAATGCAAGGGCCTCTGATGATGGTGTAGGCCCTGAAACAGGAGGTGAAGTAGGTGTCAACCCCAGTGGTGGAGTAGCTTGGGAAGTGGAAGCCTTGTCCTTTCTTTGGGCATTATTCTGCTGAAACTTCCCTATCAGAGGCAAGTCAATGGTGGGCCAGAAAAAGTGGTGCTCCTCATCTTTTCCAGGGATTATCTTCACCCTTTGACACAATTGGGTTATAAGTGACCCAAAGAACAGTTTCCCCGCTCTCTTTCTTCCACATGAAAGGATCTCCTCTCGAATGATGCTCCATATGTTTATCTCCAACCGCTTCATGATGTTGTAGAGAAGAATAACCCTCTCTACTGAAATGATATTGTCGTGGGTTGTGGGCATCAGTCTGTTCTTGATAAAGTGAAGCCATACTGCTGATTTTGGCTTGAGACCACTGGGCACTAATGTCTTCACCTTTGTTTGAGATTCCTTCCATTGAACTCCCTTGTTGGCCACCATTTTCATCGCTTCTTTCATCTGTTTGGTCGAGGGGTTCTTAATTGCAGCATTCCCTCTTGGATGCAAGGGTGCCTTGATCTGGTACACCCTGTTGATGTCAACTGAAGAGAAACTGACCATCTTACCTCTCACCATTACCATGCTCATGCTCTCTTCCCTCAAGCCAACATAGAATTCTCGAACTAAAGGCACCACAACCTCTTGAGGGTGAGCACAAAACTCTTGCCACTTGTACTGGGTAATGACTTTGGTCACAAAGTCTGGCAAAGTTCCTACTCTGTTGGAGAATCCTTTCTCGTTCAGGAAGTCTCTTTTTCTCATAGTGTCCATCTTCTCCTGGAAATTGGCATCCTTGAAGACTTCAGGAAACGGATTCTTTGGAGCTTTAGGTGATTTGGTCTTTGGTTTGACAGGTGTGGAGGTAGGAAGAGCTGCAGGAGAGGCGTCCATGGACCTTGTCCTCGGCCTCTAAGCAAAAATAGGGTCATTTTATTCTTTGTCCTCCTCTCGGCCTTCAGTTCTCTTCTTATTTTCTTCCTCAAAGCTGCAAAGATAGGAATTTGGTCATCATCCAATTCCTTTATCTCAGAATCTGATTCGATTTTTGTATCACTGGAGGTCTCGACCTCTTCTTTTTCAATTTTCTCTTCATCCTTCTTCTCTCCTGAAGAGGTACTACCAGCAGCTGGTGGAGGTCCCCTAATGTCATATTCAAACAGCAGGTCAAGGGCCTCATCAGCCTGGTCTTCTTCATTGGCCTTTTCCTAGCCTTCCTCAAAATGCGGCCCAAATGTGGTCGCATTCTGGCATGCGGTTTCTTCCTCTTTTTCTTTTTCAGATTTTTCTTCACTTGGCCCTTCAAGGGCCTCTTCTTCAATTTCTTGCAGCTATTCAACCTCACTTTGAGCCTTGTGCAGTGGCTCAAAGGCTGCAAGAAAGTCTTCAGCCTCTTTTCTTCTTGCTTCTTCTTCTTTCAATTTTTTTCTTTTTTTTTTCTTGCTTGAGGAGGTGAAGTTCAGCATGTTGGGTTTTATGCCCTAAAACTCGTAGATAGCAAATGTAATGATTGACCGAACATAAATAAAGTATTGTTTGATGTTTTTTCAATAAAGAGTTATTGCCTAAATAACCCTAATCCAATAAACTAAACATCCAAGGCTGAGGGATGAGTCTTGAACTGTATGTGGAGACATACGGGGATCAATGTTCAAGAAACAGCCTGAAGGGTCTATAGTATAGGGATAAGGTTGGGTACCTTATCCTGGCGACACTATGGATACGACCCACTTTGTATTTGATACAAACGCAATGATCCAACGCGTTCGTGAAGGGGACATGCGATTGGGGGTATTCTATGCAATGAGTTTGCATAAGACCGGACCGCAAAATAGTAACCGCTAGCTGAAACAACGTTAACTAGTTAGGTTTCTATTTCACTAGGATGACCTATGCAACTTAGTTTGAATCCTGAGTGGATTATGGACTCCTGTTCACGAGGGATTGTCCTTTGATTTGTATGGGTGAGAGTGGCCAGTTCGCCGACTCAATAAGCCTACCATTTTGGGGACAGGCCAAGTGGGGAGTTGGGAACATAATCACACAAGATGGAATTCACTCCTTCCCGACTTTAGGAAAGCAGATGAGTGTTCCTTTAAGTGGTGACTCCGGGTCTTGAACAAAGGGCTCTACCCTCTCACTGGCCCGAGAGGGGTTTCTGTTTGGTGGTTGGACCCAGCTGTTGTTACAAACACTCATGAAGGACTAACTAGTCGTTATTGGTCTATATCCGTGGACACAAAAATATGTCTGCAGTGAGAAGAGTGCAACTGTGAGTCTATAGTGGAACGAACCCACAGTTAACAAAAATTGATTAATTGGTTAATGAGTTTAGCCAATTAAATTTCATATCGTTGGAGCTTCTGATCTGCAGGTCCATTAGGTCTCACTGGTAGCTTGTAAAGAGACTTGGGGCAATTAAGTATAAATTGTAAATAGAAAGTGTTCAATTTATTTAGGGGAATCATATAAATTGATGCATTATAATATAAAGTTTATGAAACTTTATAATATAATTTTGAATTAATTTCAAAATTAATTCTTGAGAGAAAATATTTGAAAGAGTTCAAATAATTAATATGAATTGGATTCATATTAATATAAATAATTTAATAAAATCCCTAAGATTAAATATATGATATTTAATTGGGTAGTGTTCGTAGTAGTTTGTGATTATTTCACAAGCAGTTGGTGAATTTAATCTGAGTCGTCAACGAGAGTAAGTAACTTGTTACTATATAAATTAGATTTAGATCTAATATTTTTGTATGCTTAGCCTCAATATAAATCTATAATAGTTCTAAGTTTATTGCCAATGTATTGGTATTTTAGATTAAACAAAATTGATTATGAATCGGTCCCAATCACGCTTCCACTTTCCGGAATTACGGAATTCCAATCCCTTCACAACAGCCACTCTCTTGAGTTCTTCTTCTTCTTTTTTCTCTTTTTCAGCTTGAATGGTCCTCTCGGCCTCTTGTTTTTCTTTTTCCTTCTTTTTCTCAGCTTCCTTTTCCTCTTCCAAGTCCCTTTTTCTTGCAAACTCGTCTTCTTCCCTCATACTCTAATTTTCCATCTCTTTTTCAGCCCTTATCTCCTTCAGTGCATCTTGCTCAGCCCTATAACCTTCGGCAATAATGAGGGCTTTGCAACAGCCTGTCAGATCATCTCTTCGAACACATCCGGCGGTATTCTAGCTACTTTGAGGGACTCGATGATCAGAGGCTTTTCTGGTGCAACCTTCTTTGAATCATTCTTTCTTGCACTATAAGTCACGAGCGTTTTGTCCCTACAAGAAGACGTGGAGTTAGTAGAAGGGTTAGAAACTTTACCCATTGGAGTCTCTCTTTGCCGAGAGCTCTCTCCTACTTTGTCGGCTTCTTCAGCATCACGCAATTAGGCTTCTTCTTCTAGTGCCGCATGCCTTTGGGCTCCCATCTCACGAATCATCGCAAACCATTCCCTCGAGCGTTTTCTCAGTTGTTGGCCCACAAGTTTTTGGGTTTTGTGGAGGGAATCGGTGTGTGTGGACCTTCTTGGATGAGAACTACTCGGATTCTCCCTCGAGGTGACCGACATTGTCGAGGAAGATGGAGTTTGAACAATGGTTCTTTGGTCCACAATCGCCGTCGAGAAACCCGTGGGTCTCGCTCCTCTTGTTCCGTGCATGCTTGCTTCGGGTTGATCTTCTTGGCGTCGAGCACCTTGATCAGCACTTTGGGCACGTTGATCACTCTGGGATCAAGTGATCTTGCGAGATGAGGATGATTGCGACGTGTTCTTCATGGTTCTTGCTTGTGGGTTTTGGTTTCAAGAGAGTGAAGATGAAGAGTTGGTGAAGTTGACTTGAAGGCAAAAGGTCTAAGTGTTTAGTGAGGAAGAAAAACACTTAAGTCAGCTATTTATAGGTTTCTCAAAATTAGGTCACGTGACAGTCACTTAAATGATGTCACTGCCCTTGAGCATCTGGGAAATGCGGTCGCATTTCCAAATACATTGGGGAGAATTGCGATTGCATTTGCCCCAATTTTCTGCCTTCTTTATTTTTTCTAACTTCTTTTATTTTCCTTGGGTTTTTCTTGAGTATGTGAACTTTCTAACAAGTTTGCCCCAATCACAAACTTGTTAGAAAGTTCACATACTCAAAACATGTTTATTCATTTCTTTTTCTTTAGATACATACAAAATAACTTGGACTTTTCAAACTCCCAGGTAAATCCCTAGGAAAAGGTGTTCCCTACGGTCAACTTAAGTACCTTTTCCTAGACAGAGTTTTACTCTTGTCCATATATTTTGTTATCCTATCTATTTTATTTTTTCTCATTTATTATAAATCCACCTAATGTACAAAAGTAAATTTTTAGAGATAGAAGTCATACTAGATAAATCACAGCTACAGAGGCTTTATCGGCCCCAAAATTCTTCCCCCAATAGGGTTTAATTCTTTGTCCATTTACCTTGAAATGCATGCCTTGATTATCCATCAGCTCTACGGTTCCATAATCAAAGATTCTCACAATCTCGAATGGTCCCGACCATCTTGATTTTAGTTTTCCCGAAAATAACTTAAGTCTGGAATTAAAGAGTAGCACTTGCTGACCCTTGTGGAACTCCTTTGGATGAATTCTTCTATTATGCCATCTTTTGACCTTCTCCTTGTATAGTTTTGCATTCTAATAGGAGAAATGTCGGAGTTCTTCCAGTTCATTCAGTTGTAACTTTCTCTTGATTTCGGCTTTATCCTGTTGAAATTAAACTTCTTCAATGCCCAGTAAGTTTTGTGTTCCAACTTAAGCGGTATGTGACAGGCCTTTCCAAATATGAGTCGATGCGAAGACATACCTAAGGGCACTTTGTATGTAGTTCTATGAGCCCATAACGCCTCGTCAAGTTGCAATGACCAATCCTTTCGGGAAGGGTCCACCGTCTTTTCCAAAATAGCTTTGATCTCCCGGTTAGAGAGCTCTGATTGACCATTCGTTTGAGGATAGTAAGCAGTGGCTATTCTATGCCTGATATTGTATTTGGAAAATAGGTAGGCTATCATCTTGTTTAAAAAATGAGATCCTTCATCGCTTATGATGAAACGAGGGGTTCTGTATCTTGTGAAAATATTCTTCATGAAAAATTTCGTCACCACCTTTGCATCATTTGTTGTTGTAGCTATGGCCTCGATCAATTTCAATACGTAGTCAACTGCAAGCAAAATGTAAATGTTTCCAAAGGACGGCGGGAATGGGCCCATAAAGTCTATCCCCCATACATCGAAGATTTCCACTTCTAGTATGAAATTTAGAGGCAATTCGCTCTTGGCTGTCAGATTCCCGGTTCTTTGACACTGATGGCAGTTCTTTGTGAAGAGGTGTGCATCTTTGAAGAGACTTGGCCAAAAGTATCCGGATTGGAGGACTTTGGCTGCAGTCTTTAGTCCTACAAAGTGTCCTCCATATGGAGGCGCATGACAGGCTTCAATATGAGTGGTACCTCTTCTTCTGTTACGCAGCGTCTAAGTATTTGATCAGGACCTAGCTTGTACAAGTATCGCTCATCCCAGTAGTAGTCCTTGACATCTTTCAGAAACTTCTTAAGCTGTTGAGTAGTTGCTTCCGGAGGTTTTAGTCCACTGACTAAGTAATTTACATAATCTACAAACCACGGAAGTTCAGTTGTCCTTATTGCCAGAATTTGCTCATCTACAAACGATTCTTGAATATCCAGCCCTCACTACAACAAATATCCTTTTCAATAGCATTTGATTATAGCACTAAGGTCAATCACGCTGTTAAAAGTAAAAGGCGGGATTGAAAATTAACTCGGCGCCAAATGAAAAAAGCCCGCTTTTCATTACGCTAGGGCTAGATAGTGGGAGGTTACAAAAAGAAAAAATCAACAAGGGAAATTGTCAAAATTAACCCAAATGAGTTTTGGGTTTTCAAAATTGACCTAGTTTCTAAAAACTTGTTTTTTTAACCTCTTTTATATAAAGTTAGCTACTTTTTAGTGGGACCCACAATGTGAAAAGTCATCTTTATCCTTCTCCAATTTCTATTAATGATGGATATTAAATTTTATAATCAACCAATCCAACAAACTAATTTCAAATATCAACCCACCATTGACCCACAAAGTATTCTAAAAGAAGAAAATCAAACACATGAAATCAAACACACGGATAGACCCATTTCAAAATTTTCATATTGTCAACGTTTTGTTGAAGTACAATTGAGGATGATTTTACAAGTTTTAGATAACAAGGAGTTTGTGTAAGATATTTTTATGAAAATCTGGGAAAAAAGTATGAATCCTGACCGGGATTTCTTGGTCGGGAAATCGACCAAGAAATTTTCCAGAAGACCTTTTATTTTCTTCTTCATTTCAGGTTTTTTCTTTCCTCTTTTGGGTTTATTCTTTCATTTCTTGCAAGAAATTTTAAAGACACATGTTTTTTTGTAAAATATATATATATTTTTAATCAAACTCACATTTCTTTTTATTCATAATTCATTAATGTTGGAAAAAAAAAAGAAAAAAGAAGAAGAAAGGAAAAAAATATATATGATAAAAGAAAGAAAGAAAAATTTAACCAAGAAATATTTGGGTCAAACTAAACCGGAAATCAATCAAGAAAATTTAAAAATACCTTTTTTTTTTTTGTTAAATATATTGGACTGGAGGAGGAAAAAATTAATAATAACAATATTGGACACAATTTTTTGACCAAAAAATGCCATCAGAATTTAGTTAAGAAATTTTGAAGACAATTTTTTAACCGATTCATCATTTTTCACAAAAATATGAGGGAGTGAGAAAGAAAAAATAATAATAATAATAAATAAAGAAAAAAAATTTAAATGAATTATTAATTAATTATTAAAATGAATAATTAATTAATTATATATATATTAAAAAAAACAAAAAAAAAAAAACAAAAAAACAAAAAACTTGCTTAAAGGCAGTTTCAGCTCTGCCTTTTGTCCCGGTCAAATGGCCGGCAGGAGCGTGACCGGGACACACGCATTTTGTTTTTTTTTTTTCTTGTTTTTTTTTTGGTTCTTCATCCTTCCTTCCGTCCGTCTCTCTTCTTTCTTCCATCTTTCTTCCATTTTCTTCTTTATTCTTCTAGTTTTTATTTTACATTGTGGGTCCTTCTCCTTGTACAGAGTTGAAACCATTTTCTTCTAGCTTCAGCTCTGCCTTTCTTCCTTCCGTCTCTCTTTTTGTTTTAATTAACCTATTTTATATAAAGTTAGCTCCTTCTTTCCTTGTACAGAGTTGAAACCACACTCAAAAGCTGGAGATTACAGCCATCGAAGGGAAGAACAGAACAGGAAAAAAAACACAGAGTAGAAAAATGGGGACTAGATGGGTTCTTTTTCTTTTTTGAGGGTATGTTGGTAATTGTGCAAGTGTAGGTGACATCAGCAAGGTTAAAAAAACAAGTGTTAAAAAAAGTAGGTTAATTTTGAAAACCCAAAAACTATTTGGGTTAATTTTGACAATTTCCTAATCAACAATCACAGAACTTCTACCCAGATTTTGATCGATTCCTCTCCAAATTTCATCTTCCTCTCAAATCAAACAAATCGATTTCATCTTCCTCCCAAGAAATCTTTTTCAAATCTTCCTCCAAACCATGTCGTTCTTACAAAATGGGAGGGAACACGAAGCCAGGGAGGTGAAGTGGATAACGTTCTTCTTCAAAATTAAAAGCAGCCTTTTTCTCTCCTCTGCTCTGCTCCGCCGTTGATCAGCAACACAATTCCATGCTAAAATGGCGAATTCCATCTCCTTCCACCAGCCCCTCACCGCTTCATCTCTTGCCTATAGGTTCTCCCTTTCTTTTCTTGCTATGGTAATGAATCTTTCTTCTTCTTCCTCTCTCATTTTCTTTTTTCCTCTATAATCGATGCAGGTGAAGGATTTCTAGGCTTTTCCGTCACCAAGATTTAGTAACTGTTCTTCCAATTGCCCTAAAAGCAAACTGCAGTCGATTAAAGCTACAACCGAAATTCTCGCATTTCCTCTTCTATAACGTCTAAAAGCCGACAAATCTCCTTCTGAGGTGAAATTCGTCTATAACCACCATAAAATTCTTTGCGAAACAAATCTATCATTTTGTTTGATTTTCGTCTTCCATGAGTAATTCTGTATAGTTCTTTCATATCCTCCTCACCGTGTTGGGCTAACTTTGAATCTTAACAACTACTTTTTTCCCCTTAAACTTCCATAGTTGGAACCAGCAGACCTTGATTTTTATAAGATAGGATATGTTAGAAGCATGTGAGCTTATGGAATCAAATTCAAAGAAGAACCAGATGGATTTGGAGTATTTGCTTCTAAAGATGTTGAACCTCTTCGTCGTGCTAGGGTAATCATGGAAATCGTCCTCCAAATTTCGATGAGTTATTCCTCACACAATCGCAAACTAAAAAAATTAGAGAATGGGCATTTGAATACTTGGAATGGCAAGAAGGGCTACTTTGGTTTACAATCGTTTTCACTTGAACCAATCAATCAAAGTTGCGTTGCAAGGTTAGTACTATATTTCTGGTATTCGGTTCATTTTTTTTTTTTTTTTTTTTTTTTTGATCTGGTATTCGGTTCTTAAATCTCCTAATTTGGGTGCACTGTCATTTTGCATTATCTACTTTCTTGGCTGTATTTGTCGTAGTCGATTCTTTTAATTTGGGTATTTAACCTCTCTACAGTCATCCAACTTCTCCTCATTTGCAAGGGTTTGTATCTAAATCTCCAAATTTGTGTGTTTTTCTTTCTTGTTGAATAAACCCTCCCTCATTTGAAAAATCTATCTTCACCATTCGCTCTTCTTTAATCAACTATTCTTTATTATTTCTCTTTCTTATACTCTGTGCACATCATCTATTAGCAAAAATACAATGCAACACTGTAAAGAAAACTATTAGCAATGTAATCAATCTTTCTTTTTCTTTGGATTCAATCTTTGTTGTCTTTTTTGGTTTCAAGTCGAGTTGCTACTTGAAAAGAAGTTTCTTTTTCCACAGTGAAGGAAAAAAGTTGAAGTTATTGCCTTTAAGTTTGTGATGGCTAAAGATTTTAGCTTAAAATCTTTATAGAGAACAATATTTTTTGCCTTTTATTTTACATAATTTTGGTCAAGAAGGTGAAGAAAGCTAATATATAAACTCTAAAGAGTACAAAAATTTTATTGCTTTCAATAATGTTACATACTAAAACCTACTCAATATAAACGACATGGAAACAAGACTCTTGCCCATCATAAAGGGATTCTTTGACTAAGGGAATAAACTGAAGTTGGAAGGAAATGACCAACGAATATGTAATTACATGGAAAGGAAAACTTTCTAAAAAATGGTGAGAGATATCAGCAGCTAATTAATTGTTGATATATATCATGTGTACTATCAGTATCATTTATGAATGAGAAAGAAACTACTATCATTGATTTGTGAGTTCACTATAGGAACCAATTGTGGGTGATGTGGGCTGTGTTGTTGATTTGACTCCATTTGGTGTGAGGTGTCGTTGATATAGAATTTTGTTAATGAAATATGGTAGAGATGACTGCCACATATGATTAAGCATAGTGGATTAAATCAAAATTGTAGGTTAAGCAATAATCATCTTCATGAATATGAGGTAATTTCTCTCACCAATTTATCTTTACATTTGCCTTTCTATTTTAGTATAACTTTTTTCTTAATCTTATCATATAGATTTAAGTTTTTTATGTTAATTTTTTCTTTACAATTCTTTGTTTTCTAAGTTGTTGGTTCATCTATACTCTTCGAGTTTTTCAAATCTTGTTTGTTTATCCTTAGGTTGCTATTTTTTTAGATATTGATTTTCAAAATAGAAATAGGAAAATTGATTTGATTTGCACGTTTCTTTTGCCTAATTAAGATTTCAGAAAAGTGTAGACCAATAAGAGGAGCATTAATGTTTTGCCCCACATGCCTCTGCTTGTTAGTTCTTCCGAGCCTTTGCCTCATCTCAACATTAAAGATACTTCCATTCTCAGTCTTTTTCTCCCTCTTCCATATCTTTTGTTAAATTCTTTGCCTAGTTGTTTTCTTCTTGAGACTCAATCCTTGATTTCATCGATCTATTTGAGTCTGGAGGAAAAGAAAACTGAGCAATGGCTTGGTTGAATGTTGGTGAGATTTTTTCAGAGGAATTATCTTATTGTTGATTTTTTAAGAAATTGATTGTTTTGATTTCAAAACATTTGGATGAGTTGGGAAAAAATCAGTTTAGATTGATCGATTTCATATTGACTTGTCATTATAGATTTGCTCTTTTCTATTTATTATTAGATTTTTCTGTCTTAATGATTGTTGTATTTGGGATTTTGTTACACTAAACTACAACTAACAAATTGATGAATGGAGGAATGTATGTTTTATATAACATCTCCTTTGGGTTGTTCTTTTTTCTATTTTTCTTCTTGAGTGTTGATTCTTGGAATTCATAGTTTGTCTCAATGAATTAACCTTCTAAATAGCATGGTTGGATGGATTTATTATCAGAAGACTTCATCTGCACAATATATATTACAACAGTACATTGCTATTTCCAAAGAGGCCCAAAAGCTTCAAAACTCAACTCAAAATGCCTATGCCATGTGGAAGGTGAGTAGCTTCTTTATGCTTGAAACTGTTAATAGAGTTATTAAGAGCAGAAACTCATTGAAAGATCTCTAGAGAAAGCTTGAAAACACACACAAAGCTCCACAAACCTCAACCGAGGATCTATTAGATTTGGAAGAGATAAGAGGTTAGCCCCTTTTTAATGATCTTCAACCCACATATAGTCATGACCTCCCTTACATTATTCTTGCACAGTCACTTTTGATGGAATGGTCTTAGGAAATGTTTGGAAGTGATATTGAAAGGGTTAAAAATCACTTTTATTATGTTCAAGGTCACTTCCAAACATATTTTTAAATCATTCAAAAGCAATGATTGACTCTCATATTGTTTCACCTTCTTTTATATGTTTTGTAAGAAAAAATGTATGGGTTCTTTCGAAAGCATTCATCAAATTTTGAAAACTCAGATTGTGCTCTATGTATGCAAATTTATAGTACTTGAAAGCTGTTACATGAGGCATACTTGGACTCCTTGTTGGTTAGTTGAAGAAATCTCATTCCATTTGCTTCTTTTAATTTTAACTTCTTTAGTTAGCTATGAGTGTTTGGAAGTTGTTGTTCATCTGTTCTTTCAGTTAGCTATGGTTAGTTGAAAGTTTGTGCTATTCAGTAGCTAAAAGAAGAACTGGGTTTTTGAGCTCATACCATAGTAAAAAATCCATCAACTAGACCAACTATATATATATATTTGTTTGGGGAAGGGCAGGGGAGAATGAAAGTAAAGATATGACCATGGGCCAATATTTGATACTATCAACGATTCTAAAAGTGAAGGTCAATAGTCATTGCTCAAAGTTCAAAAAATCAACAAACAACTATGCTTTGAATATGATATTGCTTTGTAGGTTCTAGTTTTGATTCTCAACATTCTGTAATATTGCTTTGTAGGTTCTAGTTTTGATGTTGAATGTCGATTTTTCTAGGGTAATTGTGTTATGGTGTTATTCATTTCTAGGTTTCAAATGGCCTAGAGTAAAATGATGGTTAAGTAAGCAAATGATTCTTATGACATCTCTTAATTGGCAGGTTGATACTATTGATTCTTAATGACATCTCTTGATTGGCAGGTTGATGACTATTAAATTCATCATCTCAACACAGCATTATAAATCCTTGGCATATAACTTGCCAAATGAGAGTTGCCCTATGACGACTACAACTTAATAATAATTTTTTTAACTATGCATATCTTTGCCTTTGAACACATGAGAAAAAAAAAGAGGTATGATTTTTAACACAGTTATTTTCATTAAGTTTATGATAGTGATTAAGTTTCCAACTTTTGGCTCGCATAAACTCACATTACAAAATTTAAAGGAAAATAAAAACTTTAGAGTCCAGTTTGGTTGAAATAGATGAGAGAAGAACGGGGTACTTCTTGATTTTCATCCTTTTTATTCTGCATTTTTGTTTGGACATTTTTCCATTGAGGGTTTTATTTGTGTTTGAACTTATTTTTTCTTGCGTTTGGAGATGATATTTATGTCTTTTGCTCTAGGTTTGAAGAAGCAGCGACAAAACATTGTGACTCGCTTACTAAGGCTAGAGATATACTAATTCCTGGTAAGGTTTCAGATTAAAAGCACTACAAAAAAAAATGTACTAAAAGTATTTGAAATTTGAGTTTGAGTTGGTGGCCCTTGGTGGGATTATTGTGATCTATGCATGTTAGTTATGTAGGTTTTTTTAGTTCAATTATCGATGGCACCCATGTAGGTTTTTAACTCTCATTATTAAGTGATTGTTATTCTCCCTCTAACCATATCATGAGACGAAGTGATTGCCCTTCTTTTCTCTTCTTTATTTTCTCTACTTCTGGACTCTTCTTTATTTACTCTTTTGACTGTATCTCTATTTTTTTTCTCACTCCCAGGTTTTCTTCATTCATTCTATCAATACTCATTTCTTTGATTTGTTTTTCTTTTTTCATTTATCTTCGGTTAAAGTTTGATATTTTATATACTTCTATACATGTTTTTTAAATTGTTCATATTCTTATATTGTTATAACGTTTTCCCTCTAAGACTGATCCCCTTTTTTATTTCGACTATTTTATGTTTAGATCACCTTGTTAATGTATCTACAATTATTCAAGTACAACTTTGCCCACATTCTCATATTGTCTATTGTCATATGTGCATTAGCCTGACATTTTAGGGTGGTTCAATGGTCTATATCAGCAGGCCTAATCTTTGCAAAACACTAGGAAGGTTTCAAAATCCATTAATATAAAACCAAACAATGCACCCGTGATGATTACTTATGTAGTCTGAGTATACAATTGGTTGTTTTTAGTCTTTATGACATTCTCTATGTATTGTTTTTGAATGGTTCGTTGTATTATTGATAAAGTTAGATAATTGGTTATTTATATACTATTTTTGGGTTATGACCCATTGGACTTAAATTTGAAATTAAAGTTGTGTAACTTTTGAGCTTATGAAGTTTTCTTTTGATTGTGCCATAATTATTGGTTATTGATGATGCTTTACATATTACAATTACATGATATACTGATAAAGTGAATATGCAAATTTTACTTTCAAGTTTGATTTAGTTTCTTCAAATTAAAATGTTGATTATGTAAATATATATTGATCTTATAAGCATATTTTTTTATAGGTGAATGAAACGATGACACACCAACGTATTTATTGGAGGATATGTTCATCTCACTCTCTTAAACGATGTGTGTACATGTTATTGAAATGAAGGAGTTTGGGAATTATGTACTCTTTTATTTTCATTTTTAGTTTAGGATTATGAATTACATATGTATTAGTTATAACACTTTGAGATTATCAACTTTTAGTATTACTCTTGAAAAAGTTTATGTAAATAGATTTAGGGTCCGTTTGGAATACATTTTAATTTAAATGTTTTTCAAGAATGCATTCTTTAAAAAACATTTTGTATAAAAATTGTTTAGAATTTAAACACTCATGTGTTTGGTTACATTTCTTCATAAGTGTTTTTATACATGAGTTATTGTATACTTAAAAACTCTTTTTAAAAAAAGTTGGTTTCAAGTGTTTCTCTCAAAATGATTTATTTCTCAATCTCATTTTCTAATAAGTCATTTTTAGTGGTAACCAAACACTAGAATTTTTTTCAAAATGATTTATTTTCAAAATTAAACACTTGGAAAGTTAAACCAAACACACCCTTAAATACATTAAATGATTATATAATTGAGTTGATATTACAATAGCATTTGAAATAATTTGTTAGTTATATAAAATGCTATAAAAATTGTTGCGTACTACTTGAAAAATGTCAACAAAAAAAATATAAGAACGCTACTAAAAGTTACTATCTATAATATTGTCTATAACGAGGTTAAAACTGCTATTAAAGAACAATCATAGCATTTTTTACTAATGCTATGAAAAGTTTCAATAACATTAAAATTATGCAATTGAAAATGGACTTTTTGATAGCTCTTTCTATATCATTGAAAAAACGCTATGAAAAGTCAGGGACTTTCCTATGACAACATGCCTAAAACTGCTATATGTTTTTTATAGCGTTTTTTCACTGCTATAAAAAATGCTATTAAAGAGCAACTATAGCGTTTTTTGCTAACGTTATGAAAAGTTTACATAACATAAAAATTACGCAATCAAAAATAGATTTTTTATAGCATTATTTATAGCACTGAAAAAACGCTATGAAAAGTCGGGGACTTTCAATAACATCGGCTATGACGACGTTTAAAAAACGCTATAGAAAGCCTATGATAGCGTTGTTTTAATGCTATCGTATGTGATATTTGTTGTACTGCCTTTCTCCACTTGCACTTCCTCTCCAAGTCTTGATAGGTGGTATGCTACCTGATTCTCGGTTCATTTTCTGTCCTGGATTTCAATGTCAAACTCCTGCAAAAGTAAAATCCAATGGATTAATCGAGGCTTGGCATCCTTTTTAGAAAGCAAATGTTTGAGAGCTGAATGGTCAGTATGAACTATGACTTTAGTTCCCACTAGGTAGGATCTAAATTTGTCAAAACCAAATACTACTGCAAGTAATTCCTTCTCCGTGACAATATAGTTCAACTGAGCCTCGTTGAGCGTTTTGCTTGCAAAATAAATAGGTTGAACGATCTTTCCTCTTTTCTTACATAGTACTGCTCCAACTGCAAAATCGCTAGCATCGCACATCAACTCGAATGGTTGATTCTAATCAGGTTCAATTATGATCGGAGATGTAATGAGTGCATTCTTTAAAGTCTCGAAAGCTTTCTTACAATCTTCATTGAATTCGAACTGTCTATCTACTTCAAGTAACCTACACAATGGTTTGGAAATTTTAGAGAAATCTTTAATGAATCTTCTGTAAAAACCTGCGTGGCCTAGAAAGCTCCTAATATCTCGAACTGTTTTTGGAAAAGGAAACTTGGATATGATCTCAATTTTTGCCTTGTCTACCTCAATTCCATTTCTGGAAATTTGGTGTCCAAGGACTATGCCTTCGTGTACCATGAAATGGCACTTTTCCCAGTTCAATACCAAATTTGTTTCTTCACATCTTTCCAGCACTTGGTCTAAATTCTGTAAACACACTGCAAACGTTTCACCGAAGACAGAGAAGTCATCCATAAACACTTCAAATGTTTGTTCTACCATATCGGAGAATAAAGCCATCATACACCTTTGAAAGGTGGTTGGTGCATTGCATAATCCGAATGACATTCTTCAAAAGGCAAATGTTCCGTACGGACATGTGAACGTGGTCTTCTCCTGGTCTTCTGGGGCTATTGTTATCTGATTGTAACCTGAGTAACTGTCTAAAAAGCAGTAATAATCCTTCCCTGCAAGTCTGTCCAACATTTGATCTATAAATGGTAACGGGAAGTGGTCTTTCCTGGTTACTTTATTGAGGCGGCGATAGTCTATGCAGACTCGCCATCTTGTGACTGTCCTTGTCGGAATCAATTCATTTTTCTCATTCTCCACTATAGTTATCCCACCCTTTTTGGGGACGCATTGTACTGGGCTGACCCAGCTACTGTCTGAAATTGGATAGATGACTCCTGCGTCCAACCATTTTAAAATTTATTTCCTGACAACTTCTTTCATAATGGGATTTAGTCTCCGCTGGCTTTCAATGGAATTCTTGACTCCATCTTCAAGGTTGATCCTATGCATGTAGAATGATGGGCTGATTCCTTGAATATCTGCAATGGTCCATCATATTGCCTTTTTATTAGATAGGACCTGCAGCAAAGAAATTTCATCCTTGTCGGTAAGATAGGTTGATATAATAACTGGTAGTGTTTTGTTTTCTCCAAGGAAACTATAATAAAGATGTTCCGGTAGAGGTTTGAGTTCTAGATCCGGACGGTTATCATAGATGGCTGTAGTGGCTTGACTTATTCCTGGTTTGGTTCTAAAGAATCTCTTAACGCTTCTATCCTTGCTACTGCAGAACCATTCGTGGTCGGTTCTTCTACTCCTTCAATCATTTTCCCACCTCTTTCCTCTTGTTCTTCCTCCTCAAGCATGTCTTCCAGCGTCTCGCCCTTTAATATTTCTTGCAAGGCAGATAAAGAGAGTTTGTCAATCTCCTCTATCACTTAACATTCTTCAAGATCTCCTGGATACTTCAGTGTGTTCATGACATTAAAGGTGACTTGTTGATCGTTGACTCTCATAGTCAACTCTCATTCTTGAACGTCAATCAAGGTCCTACCAGTTGTTAAGAGTGGTCGACCTAAAATAATCGGCACCTCTTTATCAACTTCACAGTCTAATATGATGAAGTCTATTGGGAATACAAATTTATCAACCTTGACTAACACATCCTCAATCTTGCCCATGAGTTGTGTTAGTGACCTGTCGGCTAGCTGCAAAGTTACAATTGTTGGTCTAGCTTCTCCTATGCCTAGCTGCTTGAAAACTGAATATGGCAACAGATTTATGCTCGCTCCTAGATCGCATAATGCCTTGCCAACATTTTGTCCTCTAATGGAGCATGGAATGGTGAAACTTCCTGGATCCTTTAACTTGGGTGGGATCTTGTTCTTGACCATTGCACTAGAGCATTCAGTAAGTGCAACTGTTTCATACTCTCCTAATATTCTTTTCTTGGACAGAATGTCCTTCAGGAATTTCCCGTAAGTTGGCATCTGTTCAAGCGCTTCCACCAACGGTATATTGATGTGAAGTTGCTTAGGGATATCTGGAAACTTTTTAAAATGTGTATCTTGTGAGGCATACGTGAATCTCTGAGGATATGGAGGTGGTGGTCTGTAATCTGGATCTATAATAAACTTTTTAGGCTTTGCGGTCACATTTTCCTACTTTTTCTCTGAACTTGAACTTTCACTTTTTTCTTCCAAGGTTTCTGATTCCTTGGTCTTTTCTTTATTTTCTTTATTCTGAAAAACTTCTGACTTCTTTTCTGGAACTTCTTCTGGAGCTTTTTTTGGGATCTTCCTTACTTCTTGATTCACGGGGTATTCTGGTCCATCGTATTCTAATCCACTTCTCAAGGTGACAGCCTTGCACTGCTCCTTACCTTCTCAGTGAGGGTTTTCAGTCTTGCTGGGCAATGTCCCTTGTGGTCTGTTTTTGATTTCTTGAGCGATCTGTCCAATTTGTACTTCCAAATTCCTAATAATGACATCATTTCTTGCCATGTACTCCTTCATCAGAGCCTCTAGATTTGACTCTTGATTCTGAACTTGGACTGGTTGGAAGTTCTTCTGCGGTTGCTGCTGTGTAGGCTGGGAATTGAATCTTGTTGAAGATTTCCCAAACTGATTTGTATTGGAATTACTCGTATTGGCTTGACCTCCCAAAGAGAAGTTTGGATGTTGTCTCTAACCTGGGTTGTATGTAGCAGAGTATGGATTCCATCGGTTTTGGTTCTGGTTCCCTTATTGTCCTACATAAAAAACAGATTCAGGATTTAGTGGACAGTTATTAGTAACATGCTCCTCATTACAAAAATCACAGCAAGGAGAAGAGATAGTATTGGCAGGGGCTAGTTAGCTTGGTTGGCCATAGTCATGCCCATCATCATTTTGTGGATGGCACTGATCTGGGCTAGCATGGTTGAATTTGCCTTCGTCTCTACTGCTTTAATTGGATTCTTTAAAATTGTTGGCTCCATCTCTCCCTAGTGTCTGTTATTTGTGGCAATAGTGTGGTATGGCATGTGCTTCATTTGCATATTTCTTGAAGAAGGATCCATTGGCATATGCATGGACTAGAGCTTTTGAAGCTTGATCCAATCCACTGTAAAAATGCTCTATGATGATACATGCAGGCGATCCATGATGAGGAAACTTCCTGACCAGCCTTTGGAATCTCTCCCAAGCTGCATCTAAAGGTTCATTACAAGATTGTCTAAAAGAAATAATCTTAGCTCTATACTTAGCATTTTTATTAGAAGGAAAAAACTTCTCTAAAAACTTTTCAGCCAAGTCATTCAGGTTGTGATGAAGTTTGGAGGGAATGAGTCCAACCAAGCATCAGCATCTCCCTGTAATGAAAAAGGAAAAAGCTTTAGTTTCAATGTATCTTCAGGCACTCCTGTAACTTTAAAAGAACTACAAATTCTCAAGAACTGCTTGATATGTTTATGTGGATCTTCACTCGGAAGTCTGGAAAACTGGCCCATGGTATTGAGCATTTGAAACATCACTGGTTTCAGCTCAAATTGTGGAGCTTCTATTGGTGGCTCTAGAATTCCTGGATTCAGAGTTTGAAAAACGGGTAAGGCATAGTCCCTTATTGCTCTATTGCGGTCTTCAGCAATATAAATTGGATTTTCATGTGGTGGTACTGGTGGAACTGGAGGTGTTGGAGGGATTCTCCCACCATTTTGCTCCCTTCCACGATTCTGTGGGTCAACTTGAGGATCAACTCCAGGTTGGTCCATCGGAAACTCTTGTATATAAGAAGCTTCTTCTAGAGGTTCATGTGCGCTCAACTCTTGTTGTTCCCTTCTCTTTCGTCTTTGTTCTTTCCGACGACGATGAAAGGTTCTTTCTACCTCAGGATCTATATCAAGGAGTGGACACCCCTTATTCATGCACTAACCTTAACCTGCAAGGGAAAAATTGCAAACCAAAGTCAAATCCTTCTTGAGACAGAAATGTTGTCCCAATCAAATTGCAATCTCAATAAACAAAATTGTTTCACTTTTGGTCATCGGCAACAGCGCCAAAAACTTGATGCGGTGTCTAGCTGAAATGTGGAGGTTAGAAAAGATGGTAAATAATGATTAAGATAAATTCAGCCAACCTAGTGCAAGTATACACTATCACATGAAGTAATAAAAACCTTAGAAGTATTCCAAGGGTATCGATCCCACGAGGACTAAATTGGAAACACAGATTTGAAGAAGAAACTGTTCAAAGATTGCTTGGATAAGGTAACCAAAGAAATAGTTGATGACAATTTTTGCAAAATAAAAAAAATAAACAAGTAAAGAAAACAATGATAAATAAACGAGGTGTTCAACATAGTTTCAACCCTAAGGTAAAATAAATCTAATCCTTGCTTATTAAACCTAAGTCTATTCATGCATTGGGTCAGATTTAACTTCTATTTGGTCTTGCTCCCAAGAACCGTTAGAAGGCTAAGCGAGTAGACTCGACTCCGACATAGATAAATCAAGCATGCAATCTATAACCCCATAGTTGTTATAGGGTGCCTTAGGCAGCCTCGCCCTATAACACCGAATACACTCTTTCGAGCCATTTCTCCTATATCACCTTTATGAGAACCGATATTGTTCGTCCATTTCGAGATCAAACTCACATAGCATGCAAAGTCTAAGTGATCAATTTAAACTCAGCAAGATTCAGAATGATATTCAATAAAAAAACTGACATGCAATGAATAGAACATAAGTAAATTAACACTTTCAAGCTATTTTAACCATAGGGGAATTCACTATATTGAACCCCTCAATGGGATTTAGCTACGCATGATGGAATAAGATGCAAAAGAATAACTTTTCATTGACATAATGAATGTAAAAATACAGAAATAATGAAAAAAAAAATTGCTGGAAATAAGGTGCAGTAGCTAAAACTAGGGTTTTTTTTTTTTTTTTTTTTTTTATTTTATCCAATCTTTCTAGAGTTCGCTCGACACTCTACTCTCCTTTACAAGTGGGAATAGGGTGAAAATCTCTACAAACACTCAGGTTTGATGTCTAACTAAGGTTAGAATTCAGTCATCTAAGAAGGACCACGGACATCCCTACTCATGCACGTCAACTAGGGTTCTGTCACCACCCTCTTCTTCCCAGTGAGTTCTGCTTGGATTTCTCTTCGAATCAAGGCCTTATATAGTGTGGGGAGTAGTTTAAGAGCCACGAAATAGGTGCTGGTAGGTAGCCTAATCCGTTTCGGGGTCAAAACAGTCGGTTAGGTGCGTAAAACTCTCGTTCAAAACGACCCGCGATGGACTCAGAACTACCTCTGTCTGCTCAGAAATGTGGTCGCATTTGGATTTCCAGATTTCTTCTGTTTTTCTACATAACACCAAATTAAGTCAAATTCATATCAAAATAGGTCTTTTTAAGCACTTTTAAGCATAATTTGACATATGTGACTTTCAACTCCCTAATTCATCAACTTTAACACTTTTAGAGCTTGGGAATAGTAAATTTGATCTAAAACATGCAACTTTGACAAGGAAATGAGCTAAATATAAGGGTAAAATAGCTATATTTTTTACCCTTATCACTAGCTCGTAAAGGGTTCTGAGGTTAATTAATCTTGATAGTTGTGGGAATTTTAGTTAATTGTATTTGATACAATTTATATAATGTATGGAGATACATTATAATATAAGTTTAATTATCGAATTAAACTTTATGATAAAATTAATTTTGGATATGATTCAAAATTAATTTATGAGAGAATTGTATATTTGAAGGAGTTCAGATATTATATATGAATTAGATTCATATTAAACTATAGGATAAAAATAAATATGAATGTGATTCATATTTAACTATAGTATAAGAGAGAGAAAAATTAAATTAATTCGATATGTGATATTTAATTAATTTATGAATTAATTAATTTAATTTAATTTGGTTAAATATGATTTAATCGAAATTAAAACTATAGTTTATAATTAATGTACATTTGATGCACATTAAAACTACAGGTTAAAAGAGAGAGATGCAATTAATTGAATATATGATATTTAATTAATATATCTGCCTAGTTAGTTCAATTAAATATGATTTAATTGGATTAAATAAAGAAACTATATGTTGAATTTAATTTAATTGAAATTGTTTTGATTAAATAAATTCAATTGTATATTATATAGTTTCTTAATATTAATTTAATAATATAATTATTAAATTAATAACTCCCCAGCAGTTATGTTGGGGAGTGGTTACGTGGCAGATGAGGGAGTTACATATCTTAACTCCCAGTGTGTAGCATGATGAGAAAGTGAGAATGATCTCTCTATAGTAGTTGATAAAAAAACTCTCTCTCAATCTCTTCTTCTCTCAAGATCCTCTCAAAGAAAAATTACAGCACCATTCTTGCTGCATTTTTTTTGTTTTCCCAAATCAAGAACCGGTTCCCACAAGCCAAACCTCATCTCAAAGTATAATGGGTGCACTGTTTTGGTAGTGTTCTTGAAGCAAAAGGCAGTACAGTGAACATGATCAAAATTGGAGCATTGTGCTGAGTAATTCGTCTTCACAAGTAGGTCTCTCTTGTATTCTAAATAGTTTAGAATTCCATACAGCATGCTTAATCATATTAAATTTATAGAAATTGTTTTGTAATTTGGCCCAATGTATCGGTGTTTCCAAAGAAACCAAATTAAGAACGAAAAGGTCTGATATACACTTCCGCTGTGAGGAATTTCAATCATTCACAGGTCAAGTAATAATATAGTGTTTTCGGGTAAAACGAGTGTCGTCCTCTGGATTGATTTTCTAGCAAATTAATTAGTGTGAATAATTTTGTCCAATTTTATTTAGGGAATAAACCTTAATGACAAAAGATAAATATAAAGACAAAAATCATAAAATAAAGGTGGAGACTCAAATGGAAAGACTCTTAGGGAATTGATTTCATTGTTGAGATTGAGGATTAATTAATGGAATGAATTTCGCATGCAATTATTCTACCAAGTCTAGGAACCTTTTATCACAACTATCTCTCCTGAGCATAATTGATTCTCATGCATGCAACTAACTTGATATCCATATCTAAGTTCATTAACATGCAAGACTTTGGGTTTAGTTCTTCTAACAACTTCTAAAGTAATTCTAAATTCCGTCACGATCTTAGAAATTCTACTTTAGTCATGCAATTAGTAAGTTAAGTCTTAGGCTAAATCCTCTCTCCCGAGTTAGATTCAACACTTAAATCATTCAATTAGTGATCAAGTAATTGAAAGCATTTAATCATAATTTCATAGGTAAAACAAAAGCACATTCATACAAAAAATCAATCCAACAAACTAAACAACTACATCAATCTCTATGACAAACAACTAGCAATTTATAGTCTTGCAACTACAAACACTAATTGAAAGCAAAGCCATAAAAACAACAAAAGGTAAGGGAAAGAAAAGGAAAACTCTTGAATCCGTTGAAACCGACACGTCCCCGTCACGATCTCCACGTCTTCAAGCTTGGTTCCCACTCCTTGGCCTTGGTTCAGCTCCTACCAAAGGTCTCTAGTCGAAATTAGGGCTAAAATCTAACTAAATGGACTCCCCTTGGTCGTAGCAATTAAGGATGTATTTATAGGAAAATTGTCGGTAGCGTCGCTGATGGAGTGAAGAACACTCGAGCGGAAACGTTAGCGGATCTTAGGCACCAATTTTCATTAATTTCTAAGATTGAAAGCATATGCTGAAATTTAAGAACAAAACAGGGGAAAAGGAAACCGACCTTGATAGCTCAAATTCGTGGTTCACTTTGGATGTTTCTCTTCAAGAACTTGACATGGACGACCACCGAGATCATCCCCGTTATTCTCCGGTCTTAGAACCAGCTTGTGGGAACCCAAGCATGATGAATTTGGGAGAGGAAGAAAATGGGTTTTGGAGAAGTTTTCAGCTCACGGTTTTTGTAAGAAAGAAAATGTCCATCCATTTCCATCATTTTATGCTCACCTCTTCAAACTTATTTAAAGAGGAAATTCATGCATCACATTTCAATCAACAAGATGGGCTTGGTTGTGGTGTCAATTTGGTGTGAATTTGGTGAGATCATTCACCAATGTCCACCACCTCCAAAAATGAGGTTTTGAATTTCATAAATTCAAAATCAAATTAAAATTTGTCATTTCAATTTTAAATGAAATTATTTCATTTAGATAATTCATTAAAATTCAATTAATTAATTATATATTAATTTAATATCAAATATTAAACTAATATTTTACACCAAACCTGAATTCTCTAAAAAACCGATCTTTTGAATATGAATCCGTATTCAAATTTAAACTGAAATATGTATCGAATACATGTTCGCAATATTTAAATCATATTTAAATATATCCAACTCTCTCTTAAAATATGGATTACTTATTAATTAAATCGTTACGTTAATATCGAATATAATTTTTAACGATATCTCCCTAATTCGAACTTGAACGCTTTCAAATTCTTTCATCACTCTGTTCTAAGGTTTAATCTGTTTGAGCTAGCATGGGGACCTAATGGACCTACAAATCATGGGCTCCAACGATCCGAGATTAATTGGTTCAACTCTTTCAATCCTAGTTAACCAACATTCGTTAACTAACAGGACATTCCACTATAGCCTGTAGCTTAACTCCCATCACTGTAGATATATTTCTGTCCACCCGATATAACCGTGATCAGTAAGTCAATCCTTCACAGGTTGTTCGTAACTATAGTAAGGTCAAAGTCCGTTTTACCCTTATAGCACTTATTGTTCCTTAAGCCTTCACTGAGTCCCTAATGAACAATTGGTTTGTGGTCCGACCACGAAACCTAAAACCTCTCGGGCCAATGAGAGGGCGGTGCGCCTTTGTTCACGTTCCAGAGTCAGCACTTAAGGGAACAACCTCTCTACTATCCCTAAAGACGGGTAGGAGTGAATTCCATCTTGTAGGACTATGTCTCCAGCTATCTACTCGGTCTTATCCCCAAAGTGGTAGGTTGTTGAGCTACGCTGTTAGGTCACTCTCACCCATGCAAATCAAAGGATAATCCTGAATAAACAGAAGTTCATAGTTAGCTCAGCATTAAGATCGAGTTACCTAGGTCATCGCATTGAAATAGTCAGTTTCACAGTAAACGACGTTATAAAGTGAAAGTGACTTATTTCGTGGTCCGGTCTTATACAAACTCTTTTGCATAGGACACCCCCACTCGCATGTCTATACATGAACGATATTAGGATCACATCGTTTGTATTATAACACAGTGGGTCGTGTCACATAGTTTTTCCCAGGATAAGGTACCTAGTCTTATCTCTATACTATAGAACATTTTTTAGGCTATGTAATTGAACCTGATCCACTTTTATGTCACTACATAAAGTTCAAGCATTCAAATCATAGCCAAGGATTCTAGTTTTATTGGATTTGGGTTAATAAATACATAGTTAAACTAATCTTTCAACAACCACAATAAAAACTATTCTAATAAGTTTTATATATAACTTTGTTACATTTATTATCCACGAGTTTTAGGACATAAACCCCAACAAACTCCCACTTGGACTAAAACTCTAGTGGGCTGTTTATAACTCGTAGACCTAGACCATCTAGATGTCCCTCGAACACTTTGAGCCGTGAGGGCCTTCGTAAATGATTCAACAATATTTTACTTTTGAGGCTATCCTCGTGACAATCACATCCCCTCAACATATAATCTCACATATGAGATGTAGTTTCAATTCTACACACTTGCCTCATTATTCGGTACAACTTTCCAAATGAACTTTCTAAGTCCTTAAGACTTCTGAGCCTGCTTCGCAAGCAGCAACATACTTGGCCTTCAAGATGAATTTTGTGATACACCCTTATTCGATCCTACACCATCATACAGCTCCCTGTTAAGGATAAATTCCGATGCCGATGTGGATTTCCATGAATCTTGAACGGTGTGCTAATCAGAATTAGTGTATCCTGTATGGATCAGATCCTTAACACCATACAAGAGTCTATAATTCCTTGTTCTCCTAAGATACTTGAGGATATCTGTACTGTAGTCCAATGGTCTTACCCTAGACTAAATTGGTATCTTCTGACAATCCCTACTGCATACCTTATGCTAAGCCTGTCAACTGATTGTCGAGGCTCGGGAATTTCGTCTCAAGTCCTCAACCTCTTAAGGCATCTTAGGACACTGCTCCTGTGACAGATGAATTCCATATTTTGAAAGGCAACTCTTTATTGGAATTTTAATCTTATATCTAGCCAACACTTTTGTCCATATAAGATATTTGAGACAGAGCTAGCAATCTTTGTTCTTGTGATTCCGAACAGGTTGGATTTTAAGAACAAATTAAGCCTTTCCAAATCTATCAAAATTGGAACTAGGCCACTAGCTTATTTCTAATGTCAGTTTGATAACCTATATCATTCCCAATGAATAGGATATCATATATATATGTATATATATATCTTTATACTAAACTAATAAAGCTTCTAAACTATTTCTAATTCTTCTGCTGACACAAAGTTTATGAATATTCTGGTCAAAAACCACAAGTTTTAACCATGCATTAAATCTTATCTTCCAAGATCGAAACCTTCAATCCATAAATGGATTGGTTAAGGTTGCAAACTTTTTGTTCTAGATCTTGGACTATGAACTCCTTTTGGTCTATACCAAAATGAATTGAAGTATACGTACTCTATTTCCAGGTTCATAGTTTTGACTTAATTGTCCTTATCCACGTTATCCATTATTTTATTAAAGGTCAATGGATCCCCGATATTGTCATCAAGTATGACGATAAGAGTTTCATTTAAACTCACACAATTTTCATTAGGTTGATTAACAACCCTCCCACTACATTGAGGCTCTCTCAACAATTGAGAAGGACAGGACTAACTTAATGTGTCAGCTCGATCAACAACCCTTTGTTGAAGAACAAATCTTATTAACAACTCTTTGTTGATATATTTGTAGCTTGAACTTATAACTTATTTAACACTCTCTTACTGTGTGGTTGTGATTTCTAACATGACCTTCTTTTAAGAAAGTAACATTTGTCCATACAAATACTTTCTTTTGAACAAAGAAGTATCCATAACTCGTTTCTTTTGGGGTAACCTATAAATAGGTACTTTTTCGAATAAGGTTCAGTTCATTCTGGTTTGTCTCATATACAGGACATCCCTAAGTTCTGAAACAACATAAACACATTTTATGCTTTTTCAAAGTTCAAGCAATGTTTTAGAAACATTTTTTTTTTTAAAGAACCATATTTGTATTTTAAATTGCAGTCAATACTACATATTCAAAACGAGTTTAGGCAACATGTTATCGAATGAACCATGTCAAACAATGTTCTATTTCTCCTTACCGATACATCACTTCTTCTATGATGTACTCAATATTGAGAGTTAGGATATAATTCCATGTTCTATCAAATAGACCTGGAATCTCAAGTCCATTTACTCTCTACTTTGATCAGATCGAAGTGTCGTTATTGCTTTACCTCATTTGGATCTTATCCTCAGCGTTATAATATCTGAACTTCAAGAGTTCGAACTTATGACACATTAGGTAGATATAGTTATACCTTGAATAATAATCAGTGAAACTGATGAAATATTCATATCGTACTCGTAACTTTATATTCATTGGTCCATCAAGGATCTGAATGTACGAGTTTTAAGGGTTCTTTGGCATGAAAACCCTTTTACTAGAAAAAGGTCATTTAGTCATCTTACTTTTAAGGCATGACTTGTAGGGAGGTGATGAGTCGTCTTCTAACCTGTTTAGAAGTTCATCTTAGGCCAAACTTCAATCCTATTGATTCAGTACGACCTAACCTCAAGTGCCAAAGATAGGTACTTTAAGAAACATGTTGCCTTTTGATTGAGTCTCAGCTGTTTAAATATCTGATATAATAAAAACGCTCTAGACTCAATTGGTCTTAAAAACATATGTGTCATTCTTTATGTTTACAAATATTTGCATCCTTTTGAAATGAACGGTTCATATAAAAAAGGTAACACAATAGCCTTGTTCTAGCAAACTAGATATAGAAATCATAATTTCTTTTAATCTTAGGAACCATATACATGTATCGTTCCTTGAAAGAATAACTTTATGTCTCCCACTGCCTTAGTGATAGCGAGCATAGCTAGCTAGTTTTCCCTAATCAATTTAGCTAGTCTTTTATGATTTATTGGCCATTTTATTGCACTTAATGTTTATTTTGTAGGAAATTGTTGATTGGAGCTAAAACGTGATTTTGGAGTCAATTGGGTGTTCGGGACATGAAAAAGGGCTAAAAGATCGAAAAAGGATAAAGTTGGAAGAAGTCAAATTCAGCCCAGCTGATTTAAAAAAAAAAAAAAAAAAAAAACTTCATAGCTTCGCGACGCTAGGACCAGCGTCGCGACGCTCTAGGTAAAATTTCCAGATTCGCGGTATCGCGACAGCGTCGCGACGCTGTCCATAGAGTCTCGACGCTACGACGAAAAAATCAGAATATAAGGAAATTTCGGCTAGGTTTTAGGGGACTTCGTTTTGGGACTTTTTGGAGCCGTAAAACAGAGCAAAACAGAGGATTTTGAGGCTGAAGCAAAGGGAGCAAGGTGGAAATCAACCCATTGTTCGTGGGGATCGTGACGGGTACGTTCGGTCTCGGCCTACATTGAGTTTTCTTCTTCTTTCCCTCACTTTAGTTAGTTTTTATGGCTGTTTTAGACCATGGCTATATTGTAACGTTGTGTATGAGTAGCTAGGCTTTAATTCTTAGGGATTGATGTAGCCGTTGGGCACGTTATGGATTGGTTTACGGTTTTTATGCTATTGATGTCATTTATGCATATGTGTGTCCTTAATGCTTTCAATTTACCGGCCATAAATTGATTGATGTTTATGCTTGAATCTAACTCGGGAGAGAGGATTTAAATTAGAAATCAATATGCATAACTAGAATTTAGCTAAAAAACGGGAGATTAAGGTTAATTCTAGAAATTGTTATAAAGGTTAGCCTTATTGCCTTGTATGTTTATTGGATTTAGATAGGGATATCGGGTTCAATTACATATGGGAGAATCATGTATGCTCGGGAGAGATATGTGTGATTTTAGTTGCCAAGATTTATGAATCATAGTATGTGTTGATCCGTTTATTAATCCATAACTCCAATTGGTGAAATCAAATCCCTAAGACCAATTCTTCCCATTAGATTGTCACTTTTTGCTTAGTTTTGTGTTTGAATCAATTATATTCTCATTCAATTCGATTCCCTAAATAAAATTGGTCAAAAGTATTTTCGGTAATTAAAATTGACTAGACACCAATCCAGAGGACGACATTCGAATTTACATTCACTATATTATAACTTGACCCGTACACTTGCTGTAAGCAATTTGCGCATCACTTAGCCGAGGTAAACTCTTTTATTTTAACTCTAAGAGTTATCTTAACTAGTTCACAGCTAGTGCTAGGACCTCATTCCCTGAAAAGAACATATGTGATTAGTTAGCCCTGAATCGAATATCAAGGTTGAATCACTATTCTTACTATGCACGTTTTCAAGACGAATAAATCATATTTCTAGTCTTGGATCATGTTCTTTTGGCTAGGCAATTTTCTATGTTATATTTATCATGATCATTGCGAGAATGAAATAGATATAACATCTTGAGGACATAATACATTTTAAGACTGTTTACGTATCACTTACCACGATATAGTGTATAAGGTTTGTTCAGTAATATGTTTCTATACCAATGAAGAATTTGGCGTATAAAAGAAGGCATTTTATAGAACCTATACTTATCGCTGAAAATTTAAACAAATAAACTTTAAATGGGTTGTCTAATGTTTTAACCCTTTTACTAATCCAATGAACTTTGCAAAAGAAATTGCGCGCCCTATAATCATAATTCTCTTGCAACGATACTTCAGAGGTTCAGAGTAACTACCACCGAGGGGTGGTCAGCTAGTCCTCCTCTGAACTGAGACATTCTCAACCAAATGTTAACACTATAATCATTCATATCTTGTTATTTTTTAGTTACCGTTGTTTGGTCAAGAATAAGCTAACCATGAGTTTATCTTGTAAGTGTGACCTTCCATTTTTTAGGTCTTAGAGAACGGTCCCAGTAATGCTACCGAATGGAAAAGTCAATGCTGGGAATGGCCCTAAGAAATCCTTTATCCTTATGGGGTGTTTATTGTGCTACAATCCCTATGTTACAACCCTCCGAATGGTGTAGCAGCTCCAGGGCGTGCTTAGCAGGCGAACATAGAGACCTTGCGATGTAAACCAATGGAAGAGACCGTAGGATGTGTTGACACGCTTCCTTCTCTCACTTACTATAAATACTTTCTCCATTCACCTTGATATTGATTTATGCAAATCACCTTCCGAATGGAATGGTTACGTTAGTAAGTAACAAGAGGCTATGCATAAATCTCACGGTGTGAACTTTAGAAAGAGCGTGAGAAGAAAAGTTTTATTTTCATATAAATACTTTCTCCGTTCACTTTGATGTTGATTTATGCAATCACCTTCCGAATGGAATGGTTACGTTAGTAAGTAACAAGAGGCTATGCATAAATCTCACCGTGTGAACGCTATGGAGAACTTGAGAAAAAAAATGATTTTTCATAGACCTTTTTCCTCCCACTAAGTATTTTAAAATTTAGGGTCTTTTACTTAGGTAAATCCTCGGCTAAACGAATTTATCTAAGTTAATGCCTTATATATAACTATTTGAAATAAGGTCTTTATTCTAATATCTAGGCGAATTTAAACCCTTTTAACTTCCTAGTGACATTGCATGCTAATAAAACCATGGTTAATTCAACTCAGGTACCGGATTACCGGGAGAGTTCCCTTATAACCAAAGTCTTATATCCTAGTCAATAATTTTTAACTCTATTAAAACACTAAGTAGGAAAAGGTTCTAATCCTATTAGAAAATAGTGATCTTAGGTCTAATCGATTTTAAACGATTTATAATTAATTCGTGCTACCTAAGATCCTATGTTAGCATGCAACTCTTTGTTATAGGTTTAACGGTTTCTATTCATTAACCTTATAACTATTATAACTTTTAATGAATTAATCCTATAACATGCTTCATTGCTTCTAATGGTGATGAAAGCATATAAAAATTAAAATTCAAGTTATATATAAAATAAATCACCATTTATAAAGCATAAACGTTTTGAAACAACCTATGTCTAGGTGATTTCAAAAGGCATAACTATTACGCTATGATGTCTAGGTGATAAAACCTCACATCTCTCACGCATGCTCATAAAACCGGGTTAACCTAACTCAAGTACCGGCTCGATGCCTAGGTAGGAGGTGTTCCGTAAACTGTCATCTTAAATACCTCCAGCCTTAGACAGCATCTCCCCAGGTGAGTTCACTTGTAACCTTAGCTTTACAAGATATCGATCTATTCTATGCGAAATCATTCGAAATTGGATTTCATTAACCCTAAGTGAGCATGCATTTATCTTTGTTATAGGTTTTAACGTCTATCTCGATTTTATGACAAATTATAATATAGACAACCTATAACATTCATCTTTGCTAAGGTGGTTTCATGCTGCATGTTGTTCGTTTTCGTTTATTAATATAACGCTTATATTTAAACATCCATAAACGAAAAATTAAAACAACCAACATGCATCTAACACGAAACCTAACATGCATTCCTTTTATTATAACCCCTTATAATTAATTACTAATGCATGAACATGCTTTCCTATGGTGAGATTTTAAATCTATATGGCATACTTTATGCATAATCAATTCTAATTTAATTATAACATACATTCTTAATACATAAATAATTAAACACACTAAAGCGGACCGGTTTTGGCATCCAAACAATCAAACTAAGCTAAATTATTACAATAATAATTAAATGAACAAGAGAACTGCCTTGGACAGCTCCCGAACCAGCCCCAAACCAACTTGAACCATCCAAAAAATGCTTGAACCGGACCAAAAAGGCATCAAAATGGGCTGAACCGGACTTGAACCAATTGAACTGGCCAAGAAGCGGTGAATCAGACCGAGATTTGAACCGAACCACCGTTTGAACTGAAAACGCACGTCGCTTGAAAATCGCGATAGCATCGCGACGCTTGATGAACATCGTCGCAACGCTGTTCATACAGTAGCCTAGAAATTCCAGATTTCTTCATGCTCTGTTTTTTCGGCCAGCGACCTCTTTGTCTTCCTTGATCGATTACAGCTTAATTACTACTCTAAAGACTCCCAAATTCATACAGACTCTTGCCAAGACATTAAAGCCCATATACATGTAGGCTATTACAATTTAAACAAGAATTGAAAGCTTAATTTGATGCCAAAACCGAGAATCCAACTTTAGCTACCACAACTCATTCAACAACTGAAACTCACCCACCAAACTTGAAATTAATGGAAATCAAGTGCCCAAACCACGCTCTGATACCAATTGATGGAGTGAAGAACGCTCGAGCGGAAGCGTTAGCGGATCTTAGGCACCAATTTCATTAATTTCTAAGATTGAAGCATGCTGAAATTTAAGAACAAAACAGGGGAAAAGGAAACCGACCTTGATAGCTCAAATTCGTGGTTCTCTTTGGATGTTTCTCTTCACGAACTTGACATGGACGACCACTGAGATCATCCCGCTATTCTCAGGTCTTAGAACGAGCTTGTGGGAACTCGAGCATGATGAATTTGGGATAGGAAGAAAATGGGTTTTGGAGAAGTTTGCAGCTCACGGTTTTTGTAAGAAAGAAAATGTCCATCCATTTCCATCATTTTATTCTCACCTCTTCAAACTTATTTAAAGAGGAAATTCATGCATCACATTTCAATCAACAAGATGGGCTTGGTTGTGGTGTCGATTTGGTGTGGATTTGGTGAGATCATTCACCAATGTCCACCACCTCCAAAAATGAGGTTTTGAATTTCATAAATTCAAAATCAAATTAAAATTTGTCATTTCAATTTTAAATGAAATTATTTCATTTAGATAATTCATTAAAATTCAATTAATTAATTATATATTAATTTAATATCAAATATTAAACTAATATTTTACACCAAACCCGAATTCTCTTAAAAAACCGATCTTTTGAATATGAATCCGTATTCAAATTTAAACTGAAATATGTATCGAATACATGTTCGAAATATTTAAATCATATTTAAATATGTCCAACTCTGTCTTAAAATATGGTTTACTTAATAATTAAACCGTTACGTTAATATCGAATATAATTTAACGATATCTCCCTAATTCGAACTTGAACGCTTTCAAATTCTTTCATCACTCTGTTCTAAGGTTTAATCCGTTTGAGCTAGCAGGGGGACCTAATGGACCTACAGATCATGGGCTCCAACGATCCGAGATTAACTTGTTCAACTCTTTCAATCCTAGTTAACCAACATTCGTTAACTAACAGGACATTCCATTATAGCCTGTAGCTTAACTCCCATCACTGTAGATATATTTCTGTCCACCCGATATAACCGTGATCAGTAAGTCAATCCTTCACAGGTTGTTCGTAACTATAGTAAGGTCAAAGTCCGTTTTACCCCTATAGTACTTCTTGTTCCTTAAGCCTTCACTGA
Source organism: Luffa aegyptiaca (assembly GCA_017139565.1). NCBI lineage: Eukaryota > Viridiplantae > Streptophyta > Magnoliopsida > Cucurbitales > Cucurbitaceae > Luffa > Luffa aegyptiaca. The sequence goes on along the minus strand of CM029406.1, from coordinate 16,576,540 downwards.
GTCCCTAATGAACAATTGGTTTGTGGTCCGACCACGAAACCTAAAACCTCTCAGGCCAATGAGAGGGCGGCGCGCCTTTGTTCACGTTCCGGAGTCAGCACTTAAGGGAACAACCTCTCTATTATCCCTAAAGTCGGGTAGGAGTGAATTCCATCTTGCAAGACTATGTCCCCAGCTATCCACTCGGTCTTATCCCGAAAGTGGTAGGTTGTTGAGCTACGCTGTTAGGTCTCTCTCATCCATGAAAATCAAAGGATAATCTCGAATAAACAGGAGTTCATAGTTAGCTCAGGATTAAGATTGAGTTACCTAGGTCATCACATTGAAATAGTCAGTTTCACAATAAACGGCGTTATAAAGTGAAAGTGACTTATTTCGTGGTCCAGTCTTATACAAACTCTTTTGCATAGGACGCCCCCACTCGCATGTCTATACATGAACGATATTAGGATCACATCGTTTGTATTATAACAAAGTGGGCCGCGTCACATAGTTTTTCCTAGGATAAGGTACCCAATCTTATCCCTATACTATAGACCATTTTTTAGGCTATGTACTTGAACATGATCCACTTTTATGTCACTACATAAAGTTCAAGCATTTATCTCATAACCAAAGATTCTAGTTTTATTGGATTTGGGTTAATAAATACATAGTTAAACTAATCTTTCAACAACCATAATAAAAACTATTCTAATAAGTTTTATATATAACTTTGTTACATTTACTATCCACGAGTTTTAGGACATAAACCCCAACAGTCGCAACGTTGTGGATAGCGTCGTGACGCTGTCCCTGCTGCCGCCAAAAACATAAAAGGAAAACCAGCGTCAAGACGCCCAGAAAGTAGCGTCTCGACGCTAGCTCTCGGGTTTGCCTCAAACTTAAGCCTCCAACTTTGTTTCTTTTTGCTTCTTTTGCTCTTCTTTTTGTCCCAAGCACCCGATCAACTTCCTAATTCAACATTTCCTCCAAGAATTCATTTCCTACAAAATAAACATTAAAGTGCATAAAACCGACCAAATAATACTCAAAGACTAACTAAAATAAACCGGAAAAAATAGGTCGCTACGCGCGTTATCAGTCCTCCGAAGTCGTCTGTTGTTGTCTGTTTCTACCTTCTCAAATATTCGGTGTGGGATTTGCTACCCACGACCACCACGACCTCAGATCTAAACACGAACAGTCACGAACACCATTGATTTGCTACCCACGAAGAAGTTAGATCTGTAACCACGACCCAAAAACCCACGAAGAAGTTAGATTCGGAACAACGACACAAGAACCCACGACCACCACGGAAAACCACTTGCCGAAGACGGAAAACCCCATTTGTCGAAAACCAAAGTACGCGAGAAATGGTCGCCGTCAATGAGAATCAGTCGTCGTCGGTTCCGTCGCCGTCAAGGGTTGAAGATGAGGGAGGAAGCTGGCCGAAGGTTGAAGAAAATGGAGAGGGTTTGAGCTTGGTTTTCGGGGAGAGAGAGAGCAGAACGTGTGTATTGCTGTCAGGGAGAGAGAAACCATTATTTAATTTTTACCATTTTTTAAAATTAAAAAAATAATAAAAATAACTTTTAATGTCGGGCAACCGAAAATTTTAAAAACCGCACATCCTACATTAAAAAGGCCGCACGTTTTTTTGTCCGACATTAAAGCCTCCACACCTATTTTTCTGTCCGACATTAAAACTATAATTTATTGTAGTGAATTTTCCCATGACATTTCCTAATGCCATCATTTTGCTAGAAAAACAAACCAAAGGTAAGTCTTGGAATTGCACCTAAAAAGTTACATGCCTAAACTCGAGCTTTGAAATCTTCATGTCTAACTTTAGTTCTACAAAAATCATAAGAGCTTTGTGAAAGCTCCATGGATTTTCACGATTCTCTTCGTTTCTTTACGTTCCTGGTTCTGCATAAAAACAAATTATTTGCTGCTTTTTCCAATTCAACATTTTCTTCTAAGTTTCAAATCCTTTGAATTATTTATTTAAACACCTCTACATTAACCACTTTATCCGTTAGAATTTTGCAAACTATCGTGTCTCGAAGGTCTTTATTTGTCTCATCTAGGTCCTCATCATCTACTTCTACTGTTAATTCCTCATCTTCCCATAGTCCCTTTGATGTATATAGTATAGATATGTATTAATACGTTTATATTTTTACTCTATTTTTTTTGTTTAACAATATACAAAATAAGAACTCAAATATATATATATATATATATATATATATATATATATATATATAATAAAGACAGATGAATATATTTAAAGAATATTATTATTTTTATTATTTAAAAATTTATCTCATTTAAAGAAAATAATTTAGACTTTTATTTTTATTTTGTTTTTAATAAAATTGAATTGTAAGCCACACCCCTTTTATTCTCAAACTATTTACAAATTAGAAATATAAAATACTAACAAATATACAATATTATATTTTTTCTGTTTAATTTTTTTAAAATTTTCTTATTATATTTTTTTTGTTTAATTTTTTAAAAATTTTCTTTTTTATTTTTGTTGGGATAGGTGTCCTAAAACTCGTAGATAGTGAATGATAAACGAATTATATACTTATTCGATAAAAGCGTTATCGAGACTAATTCAGTAAAGTTATTACTGAATAAAGTAAATTGCACTTATAATTACCCAAATCCAATAAACTAAGATCCATGGCTATAGGATGAACTCTTGAGCTTTATGTAGAGACATAAAAGTGGATCAAGCTTGAGTAATAGCCAAAACGGTCTATAGTATAGGAATAGGGTTGGGTACCTTATTCTGGAGACACTATGAGACGCGGCCCACTTTATAGATGGTATAGACGATGTGATCCTAAATCGTCCATGTAGAGACATGCGAGTGGGGGCGTCCTATGCAATGAGTTTGCATAAGACCAGGACCAAGAAATAAGTCACTCTCGCTTTATAACACCGTTTACTGACGAGACTGACTATTTCATGTGATGACCTAGGTAACTCGATCTTAATCCTGAGCTAACTATGAACTCCTGTTTATTCGGGCTTATCCTTAGATCTGCATAGGTGAGAGTGGCTCAGTATCGCCGACTCAATAAGCCTCCCATTTCAGGGATAGGAACGGGTAGATAGCTGGGGACATAGTCGTGCAAGAAGGAATTCACTCCTACCCGAATTAGGGATAGTAGAGAGGTTGTTCCCTTAAGTGCTGACTCCGGGGCTTGAACAAAGGGATCTCGCCCTCTCATTGGCCCGAGAGGGACTCGGTTTATTGGTTGGACCATAAACCAATTGTTCATTAGAGGATCAGTGGGACTTAAGGAACTAGAAGTACTATAGGGGTGAAACGGTTTTTTGACCTAGCTATAGCTACGAACAACCTGTGAAGGATCGACTTACTAATCATGGTTAAATCAAGTGGACGGAAATATATCTATAGTGAGGGGAGTGCAACTATCGGGCTATAGTGGAGTGTCCCGATAGTTAACGAATGTTGGCTAGCTTGGACAATGAGATTAGTCGGTTAGCCTCGAATCGTTGGAGCCCATGATCTATAGGTCCATTAGGTCCCCCTACTAGCTCATATCGGAATTAAGCCTAGAACAAAAGATAGGAAGCTTTGAATCGTTCAAAATCGGGAAAAAGGGTATTATCGTAAATTGTGTTTGACACAATAATTTAATTATGAATTAAATTAGAAAATGAGAGATGAAGTATTTAAAAGTGTTTTGAATACTATATATATGTATTAGGAATCATATATATGGAATTGCACAAGATAACAAAGATTAATTAGATTAATCATATCAAAATTAATTTGAAAATTTTCAAATTAATTACCAAGCAATCAATTTCAATTTAGAATTGAAATTGGGGGTAATTTGCAAGCTTGAAATTTGATTTCAATTTGAATTTAGTGGATTTAGTTGGAAATCCACTTAATGCATGATCATTCAAAGTGGAAAGACAACTCACTCATGCATTGTTGCATGTCTTGTGTAATGTACACCTAGAATCCACTTGAGCTTGCAAATACACCATGTGTCTTGTGTCTTGAGGCTTGGCTTTGCATGGAGAATGTCTTTAAAAGGAGTTTGAATCATATTCAAACATAAGAGAGCCATTTCCTTAATGTTATGCTGCTGGAATTTGGACTCAAAGTTCTCTCATCTCTCATTCTTCTCCATTGTTTGATGCTTCAAGCATTCCCTTCCCATTCCCTATCTTATATAGACTCCCACAAGTCGTTCTTGGCCCGGAGTATAGTAGGGAAGAATCTAGAGGTTGTCCAAGGAGCATAGGAGAGGCAAACACCACAAGGAGCTCAACATAAGTGAGCTACAAAGGTTGGTGTTTTCTAAACTCTCTATTCTGTCTTTTCTAGAACATGCATGCTTTAGGAGTAAAATTGAATGTCTTAAGTGCTTTCGATCTTCAATTGCTTCCGCATGTGTAATATGTACACCTTCAATTGGTATCAGAGCATGATTAGAGCACTTAATTCGTTTTAATTTTGCTTTGGTGGGTACCATTTTGAAATTGAATTTTCTGTGTGCTAAAATGGAAGTGTTCTGGTTTGGCAATTTTTTGAGCATTCAAACCTTCATGAAATTGTAATTGCTCGGATATGTAAGAGCGTTAATGTGTGTACTATAGTCTGTAATTTTTATAGAGTCATTAGAGTCCATATAGGCTGTAAAATTGAAGAAAAACCGGAGAAGACGCAGCAGAAAATGAAAATTCCAGCAAGCTGTTTTTTTAATTCCAGCAGCAGTTTTTTTTTAATTCCGGTTCAGCTGCTGCCTTTTGGTCCGGCTCGGTCTGTTGCAGCCTCATTTCACTCATTGCATGGCTGGTTCATTGCTTGGATGAGCGGTTCGGGATGGTTCGTGAAGCTCGGGCGTGTTGCAAGTTTATTTATTAATTATTATTGTAATAATTAGTGAAATTGCTTGTGTTTTTTTAAAATTGCCAAACTATTCCATTTTAGCTTGATTTAATTACTTTATGCATTGTGAATGTATGATTTAATTAAATGGATGTATGTGCATTATGAGCATGCCATATAGTTTTAAAACCCCACCATAGGAAAGCATGTTCATGCATTTGTTTAATTTTAATAAGTGTTATTGATTAATTCAAATGCATGAGGGAAATTTCATGTTTAATTAATATAAGTGTTGTATTAATTTAGGGAGATTCATGCTTGAATGGTTAATTAAAATTGATTATTCTTATAATAGTTATAATTATTAAAGATAAAATTAACCAAGCATGTAGCATGAAATTTCTTTAGTTTGTTTATAAGTGTTATATTCAAATTAGACTTGTTATGGATTGATTTTATAATTGTTATAAAAAGAGATAGAAATCTAAAATCTATAACAAGATTAAATGCATGCTCACTTAGGTTAATGAACCTCCAAATCGATCAACTTGCATAGTTTAGGTCGATATCTTATAAAACAACGGTTACGAGAGAACTCACCCGACAAAATGCTGTCTAAGGCTGGAGGTATTTAAGTTGACGGTTTACGGAACACCTCCTACCTGGGCATTGAGTCGGTTCTTGAGTTAAGTTAACTCGAGTTTTATGAGCATGCGTGAGCGGTGTGAGGTTTTAAAGTGTTATCACCTAGACATCGTAGTATAAAGTGTTATACAAACCTAGACATAGGTTGTTTCTAAAGGGTGCTTTTCTTATAACTTGAATGATTGATTGTTATATGCTTTAAAACACCATTAGAAAGCATGTTATAGGGTTTATTCATTAAAAGTTATAAGAGTTATAAAAGTTGATGAATAGAAACCGTAAAATCTATAACAAAGAGTTGCATGCTAACATAGGATCTTAGGATCTTATCATTCTTTAAATGGTTTAAAATGAAATAGACCTAAGATCGCCTTTTTCTAATAGGATTAGAAATATGTCTTACTTAGTTTTTTAAAATAGTTTTAAAATTTGAGTAAGTAGGACATAAGACCTTGGTTATAAGGGAACTCTCCCGGCAAATGGTTCGGAACCTGAGTTGAATTAACCAAAGTCTTAGTAGCATGCAATGTCACTAGGTTATTAAAAGAGTTTAATTCACCTAGACATTTAGTGTAAAGACCTTGTTTAATAAGGCATAGACTTAGATAGATTCATTTAGCCGGAATTTACCTAAGTAATAGACCCTAAAACTTTACAACACTTTAGTGGGAGGAAAAGTATAGAAACGAAATATTCATATTAAGTTTCTACTCTCACGTCCCCTTGAGTTCACACCGTGAGATCCATGCTTGGCCTCGAGGCGCCCTGGGAGCGTCCCCCTACGGATGGTGTTTGCATGGGTTAATATCAAGGTGAATGGGGAAAGTGTTCATAGTAAGTGGGAGAAGGAAACGTGTCAAACGTATCCTGCGGTCTCCATCATTAGGTTGCACCGTGAGATTCCTATGCGCTGCCTGCGAGTCGCCCTGGGAGCGATCACCCTACGGAGGGCTTGCGCATGGGATTCGGAACAACGCAAACTCCAGAAATGGATAGGGTTTCCTAGGGCCATTCCCAACATTAGCTCTTCCCTACGGTGGCATTGTTGGGGCCGTCCTCTGCGATCTGAAAATGATGGGTAACACTTACAAGATGGTCTTGACCAAATTAACGTTAGCTAATAACTATTGGAGTAAGAGTTATTCTGGGAATAGTATTTGGCCGAGATTGTCTCGATTCAGAGGAGGAGTAGCTGACTGCCCTACGGTAGCGGTTATTCTAAACCCCTGAAGTATCGTTGCAAATAAATCAATTGTATATATGGGTCGATGATTGCTTTTGCTAAATCTGATTGGATAAATGTGATTAATGGGTTTAGTGCATGTTTCTAATAGAGATTAATTTGTTTGTTTCAGCAATATGTCGAAAAACGTATGTGCTTTGTCAAATGCCAAATTAAACGGTTTAGTACATACGACTAAGAATACTTGCTTAAACGCTAAACTCGTGGCAAAGAATTTAGGTTTGGTCTCAACTGAGGAATGTCCTCAAACTAACTGCATAGCCAAGAAAAACATAATCCACGACTCTAAATGCGATTTATTAGTCTTGGAAACGTGTTTAGTGGAAAACGACGATTCTGCCTGGATACTCGATTCAGGTGCCACTAATCACGTATGTTCTTCATTTCAAGGAATGAGTTCCTGGCAACAGCTAATAGCTGGAGAGATGACACTTAAAGTTGGAACAGGAGAAGTCATCTCGGCTATTGCAGTGGGAGAAGTAAAATTATTCTTCACCAAGGAACGTTACATGATATTAGATAATGTGTACATAGTTCCGAAAATTAAAAGAAATTTGATTTCTTTATCTTGTTTATTAGAACAAGGTTACTCAATTTCTTTTTCAGTTAATGAAGCGTTCATAACTAAAAGAGGTATTGATGTTTGCTCTGCAAACTTGAAGAATAAATTGTATGTTTTAAGACCAATTGAGTCTAAAGCTATTTTAAATCACGAGATGTTTAAAACCGCTGAGACTCAACCTAAAAAGCGAAGAGTTTCTCAAGATACCTATCTCTGGCACTTGAGGTTAGGCCATATCAACCTCAATAGGATTGGGAGATTGGTCAAGAGTGGACTTCTAAACAAGTTAGAAGACGACTCGCTTGCCTCCTTGTGAATCATGCCTTGAGGGCAAGATGACAAAACGACCTTTTACCGGAAAAGGTTATCGTGCCAAAGAGCCCTTAGAGCTCATTCATTCGGACCTCTGTGGACCAATGAACATTAGAGCTCGAGGAGGGTACGAATATTTCATCAGTTTCATTGATGATTATTCGAGGTATGGCTATCTCTACCTGATGCATCATAAGTCCGAAGCTTTTGAAAAGTTCAAGGAGTATAAGGCCGAGGTTGAGAACCTATTAGGTAAGACGATAAAAACACTTCGATCCGATCGAGGTGGAGAGTATATGGACTTAAGTTTTCAAGACTATTTGATAGAGCATGGAATTACGTCCCAACTCTCAGCCCCTGGTACACCTCAGCAAAACGGTGTATCAGAAAGGAGAAACAGAACCTTGTTGGACATGGTTCGTTCGATGATGAGTTATGCTCAGTTGCCTAACTCGTTTTGGGGTTATGCAGTAGAGACTGCAGTTTATATCTTGAACGTAGTTCCCTCAAAGAGTGTTTCTGAAACACCGTTTGAGCTCTGGAAAAGGACGTAAAGCTAGTTTACGACATTTCAGAATTTGGGGATGCCCTGCATACGTGCTAGAAGCAAATCCAAAGAAATTAGAACCTCGTTCTAAATTTTGCCTATTTGTAGGCTATCCCAAAGAAATGAGAGGTGGATACTTCTTCGATCCAGAGGAAAATAAAGTACTTGTATCGACAAATGCTACATTCCTAGAAGAAGACCACCTCAGAGATCACAAGCCACGAAGTAAAGTCAGTTTTAAGTGAACTATCAAACGAAGCTACAGAAACATCAACAAGAGTTGTTGATGATGCTGGCACCTCGAGTCAATCGCATCCCTTCTCAAGAAATAAGAGAACCTCGACGTAGTGGGAGGGTTGTTAGACAACCTGATCGCTATTTGGGTTTAACTGAAACTCCAGTCGTCATACCTGATGACGGAATCGAGGATCCATTAACCTTTAAACAGGCAATGGATGATGTTGACAAGAACGAGTGGATTAAAGCCATGGACTTGAGAATCGAGTCCATGCATTTTAATTCAGTATGGGATCTTGTAGATCAACCTGAAGGGGTTAGACCCATAGGGTGTAAATGGATCTACAAGAGAAAACGAGACGCTGCTGGAAAGGTACAGACCTTTAAGGCACGACTTGTGGCAAAGGGTTTTACCCAGCGGGAGGGGATTGACTATGAAGAAACCTTCTCCCCTGTTGCCATGTTAAAGTCGATCCGGATACTTTTGTCCATTGCCACGTTTTACGATTATGAAATATGGCAAATGGATGTCAAGACTGCCTTTCTGAACGGTAATCTTGAAGAAAGTATCTACATGTCTCAGCCAGAGGGGTTCATAGCTCAGGATCAAGAGCAAAAAGTTTGCAAGCTTAAGCGATCCATTTATGGATTAAAACAAGCATCTAGATCCTGGAATATGAGATTTGATACTGCGATCAAATCTTATGGCTTTGAACAAAACGTTGATGAGCCTTATGTTTACAAAAGGATCATCAACAACTCCGTAGCTTTCTTAGTACTGTATGTGGATGATATTCCTACTCATCGGGAATGATCTAGGTTATCTAACTGACATTAAACTGTGGCTAGCAACTCAATTCCAAATGAAAGATTTGGGTGAGGCACAATTTGTTCTAGGGATCCAAATTGTTCGAAATCGAAAGAACAAAACGCTAGCCCTGTCTCAAGCGTCTTATATCGACAAATTGTTAGTTAGATATAAAATGCAAAATTCCAAGAAAGGACTATTACCTTTCAGGCACGGAATTAACTTGTCTAAGGAACAGTGTCCTCAGACACCTCAAGAAGTTGAGGACATGAGACGTTTTCCCTATGCCTCTGCAGTAGGTAGCCTAATGTATGCCATGTTGTGTACAAGGCCTGACATTTGTTATGCAGTAGGGATTGTCAGTAGATATCAATCCAATCCAGGATTCGATCACTTGGACAGCCGTTAAAAATATCCTCAAGTATCTAAGGAGAACGAGGGACTATATGCTCGTGTATGGTTCGAAGGATTTGATTCCTTACAGGATACACTGATTCTGATTTTCAAACCGATAAAGATTCGAGGAAATCTACATCGGGGTCAGTATTCACTCTAATGGAGGAGCAATAGTATGGCGTAGCATCAAGCAAGGATGCATTGCAGACTCGACCATGGAGGCCGAATATGTAGCCGCTTGCGAAGCAGCAAAAGAGGCAGTATGGCTTCAGGAAGTTCCTAACTGACTTGGAAGTCATTCGAATATGCATCTGCCTATCACCTTGTATTGTGATAATAGCGGCGCAGTTGACAAACTCAAAGGAACCTCGCAGCCATAAGAGAGGCAAGCACATCGAAAGGAAATACCATCTCATTAGGGAGATTGTGCACCGAGGAGACGTGATCGTCACGAAGATAGCATCGGAGCACAACATTGCTGATCCATTCACAAAGGCTCTCACGGCTAAAGTGTTCGAGAGTCATCTAGAAGGTCTAGGTCTGCGAGATATGTACGAGAAATAATCTAGGTCAAGTGGGAGATTTTGTAACCGGTATTTTGATACCTTTGCATACTGGGTATTTAGATGCCGTAGTTTATTGTATTTTTACTCTGTTATTAATACAAGTATTTATTCACCCACTGTTGTTATAGATTATAGTACATCCCACTAAACTAAGAAGTTTTAGTTCAAGTGGGAGATTGTTGGGATAGGTGTCCTAAAACTCGTAGATAGTGAATGATAAACGAATTATATACTTATTCGATAAAAGCGTTATCGAGACTAATTCAGTAAAGTTATTACTGAATAAAGTAAATTGCACTTATAATTACCCAAATCCAATAAACTAAGATCCATGGCTATAGGATGAACTCTTGAGCTTATGTAGAGACATAAAAGTGGATCAAGCTTGAGTAATAGCCAAAACGGTCTATAGTATAGGAATAGGGTTGGGTACCTTATTCTGGAGACACTATGAGACGCGGCCCACTTTATAGATGGTATAGACGATGTGATCCTAAATCGTCCATGTAGAGACATGCGAGTGGGGGCGTCCTATGCAATGAGTTTGCATAAGACCAGGACCAAGAAATAAGTCACTCTCGCTTTATAACACCGTTTACTGACGAGACTGACTATTTCATATGATGACCTAGGTAACTCGATCTTAATCCTGAGCTAACTATGAACTCCTGTTTATTCGGGCTTATCCTTAGATCTGCATAGGTGAGAGTGGCTCAGTATCGCCGACTCAATAAGCCTCCCATTTCAGGGATAGGAACGGGTAGATAGCTGGGGACATAGTCGTGCAAGAAGGAATTCACTCCTACCCGAATAGGGATAGTAGAGAGGTTGTTCCCTTAAGTGCTGACTCCGGGGCTTGAACAAAGGGATCCCGCCCTCTCATTGGCCCGAGAGGGACTCGGTTTATTGGTTGGACCATAAACCAATTGTTCATTAGAGGATCAGTGGGACTTAAGGAACTAGAAGTACTATAGGGGTGAAACGGCTTATTGACCTAGCTATAGCTACGAACAACCTGTGAAGGATCGACTTACTAATCATGGTTAAATCAAGTGGACGGAAATATATCTATAGTGAGGGGAGTGCAACTATCGGGCTATAGTGGAGTGTCCCGATAGTTAACGAATGTTGGCTAGCTTGGACAATGAGATTAGTCGGTTAGCCTCGAATCGTTGGAGCCCATGATCTATAGGTCCATTAGGTCCCCCTACTAGCTCATATCGGAATTAAGCCTAGAACAAAAGATAGGAAGCTTTGAATCGTTCAAAATCGGGAAAAAGGGTATTATCGTAAATTGTGTTTGACACAATAATTTAATTATGAATTAAATTAGAAAATGAGAGATGAAGTATTTAAAAGTGTTTTGAATACTATATATATGTATTAGGAATCATATATATGGAATTGCACAAGATAACAAAGATTAATTAGATTAATCATATCAAAATTAATTTGAAAATTTTCAAATTAATTACCAAGCAATCAATTTCAATTTAGAATTGAAATTGGGGGTAATTTGCAAGCTTGAAATTTGATTTCAATTTGAATTTAGTGGATTTAGTTGGAAATCCACTTAATGCATGATCATTCAAAGTGGAAAGACAACTCACTCATGCATTGTTGCATGTCTTGTGTAATGTACACCTAGAATCCACTTGAGCTTGCAAATACACCATGTGTCTTGTGTCTTGAGGCTTGGCTTTGCATGGAGAATGTCTTTAAAAGGAGTTTGAATCATATTCAAACATAAGAGAGTCCATTTCCTTAATGTTATGCTGCTGGAATTTGGACTCAAAGTTCTCTCATCTCTCATTCTTCTCCATTGCTTGATGCTTCAAGCATTCCCTTCCCATTCCCTATCTTATATAGACTCCCACAAGTCGTTCTTGGCCCGGAGTATAGTAGGGAAGAATCTAGAGGTTGTCCAAGGAGCATAGGAGAGGCAAACACCACAAGGAGCTCAACATAAGTGAGCTACAAAGGTTGGTGTTTTCTATACTCTCTATTCTGTCTTTTCTAGAACATGCATGCTTTAGGAGTAAAATTGAATGTCTTAAGTGCTTTCGATCTTCAATTGCTTCCGCATGTGTAATATGTACACCTTCAATTGGTATCAGAGCATGATTAGAGCACTTAATTCGTTTTAATTTTGCTTTGGTGGGTACCATTTTGAAATTGAATTTTCTGTGTGCTAAAATGGAAGTGTTCTGGTTTGGCAATTTTTTGAGCATTCAAACCTTCATGAAATTGTAATTGCTCGGATATGTAAGAGCGTTAATGTGTGTACTATAGTCTGTAATTTTTATAGAGTCATTAGAGTCCATATAGGCTGTAAAATTGAAGAAAAACCGGAGAAGACGCAGCAGAAAATGAAAATTCCAGCAAGCTGTTTTTTTAATTCCAGCAGCAGTTTTTTTTAATTCCGGTTCAGCTGCTGCCTTTTGGTCCGGCTCGGTCTGTTGCAGCCTCATTTCACTCATTGCATGGCTGGTTCATTGCTTGGATGAGCGGTTCGGGATGGTTCGTGAAGCTCGGGCGTGTTGCAAGTTTATTTATTAATTATTATTGTAATAATTAGTGAAATTGCTTGTGTTTTTTTAAAATTGCCAAACTATTCCATTTTAGCTTGATTTAATTACTTTATGCATTGTGAATGTATGATTTAATTAAATGGATGTATGTGCATTATGAGCATGCCATATAGTTTTAAAACCCCACCATAGGAAAGCATGTTCATGCATTTGTTTAATTTTAATAAGTGTTATTGATTAATTCAAATGCATGAGGGAAATTTCATGTTTAATTAATATAAGTGTTGTATTAATTTAGGGAGATTCATGCTTGAATGGTTAATTAAAATTGATTATTCTTATAATAGTTATAATTATTAAAGATAAAATTAACCAAGCATGTAGCATGAAATTTCTTTAGTTTGTTTATAAGTGTTATATTCAAATTAGACTTGTTATGGATTGATTTTATAATTGTTATAAAAAGAGATAGAAATCTAAAATCTATAACAAGATTAAATGCATGCTCACTTAGGTTAATGAACCTCCAAATCGATCAACTTGCATAGTTTAGGTCGATATCTTATAAAACAACGGTTACGAGAGAACTCACCCGACAAAATGCTGTCTAAGGCTGGAGGTATTTAAGTTGACGGTTTACGGAACACCTCCTACCTGGGCATTGAGTCGGTTCTTGAGTTAAGTTAACTCGAGTTTTATGAGCATGCGTGAGCGGTGTGAGGTTTTAAAGTGTTATCACCTAGACATCGTAGTATAAAGTGTTATACAAACCTAGACATAGGTTGTTTCTAAAGGGTGCTTTTCTTATAACTTGAATGATTGATTGTTATATGCTTTAAAACACCATTAGAAAGCATGTTATAGGGTTTATTCATTAAAAGTTATAAGAGTTATAAAAGTTGATGAATAGAAACCGTAAAATCTATCACAAAGAGTTGCATGCTAACATAGGATCTTAGGATCTTATCATTCTTTAAATGGTTTAAAATGAAATAGACCTAAGATCGCCTTTTTCTAATAGGATTAGAAATATGTCTTACTTAGTTTTTTAAAATAGTTTTAAAATTTGAGTAAGTAGGACATAAGACCTTGGTTATAAGGGAACTCTCCCGGCAAATGGTTCGGAACCTGAGTTGAATTAACCAAAGTCTTAGTAGCATGCAATGTCACTAGGTTATTAAAAGAGTTTAATTCACCTAGACATTTAGTGTAAAGACCTTGTTTAATAAGGCATAGACTTAGATAGATTCATTTAGCCGGAATTTACCTAAGTAATAGACCCTAAAACTTTACAACACTTTAGTGGGAGGAAAAGTATAGAAACGAAATATTCATATTAAGTTTCTACTCTCACATCCCCTTGAGTTCACACCGTGAGATCCATGCTTGGCCTCGAGGCGCCCTGGGAGCGTCCCCCTACGGATGGTGTTTGCATGGGTTAATATCAAGGTGAATGGGGAAAGTGTTCATAGTAAGTGGGAGAAGGAAACGTGTCAAACGTATCCTGCGGTCTCCATCATTAGGTTGCACCGTGAGATTCCTATGCGCTGCCTGCGAGTCGCCCTGGGAGCGATCACCCTACGGAGGGCTTGCGCATGGGATTCGGAACAACGCAAACTCCAGAAATGGATAGGGTTTCCTAGGGCCATTCCCAACATTAGCTCTTCCCTACGGTGGCATTGTTGGGGCCGTCCTCTGCGATCTGAAAATGATGGGTAACACTTACAAGATGGTCTTGACCAAATTAACGTTAGCTAATAACTATTGGAGTAAGAGTTATTCTGGGAATAGTATTTGGCCGAGATTGTCTCGATTCAGAGGAGGAGTAGCTGACTGCCCTACGGTAGCGGTTATTCTAAACCCCTGAAGTATCGTTGCAAATAAATCAATTGTATATATGGGTCGATGATTGCTTTTGCTAAATCTGATTGGATAAATGTGATTAATGGGTTTAGTGCATGTTTCTAATAGAGATTAATTTGTTTGTTTCAGCAATATGTCGAAAAACGTATGTGCTTTGTCAAATGCCAAATTAAACGGTTTAGTACATACGACTAAGAATACTTGCTTAAACGCTAAACTCGTGGCAAAGAATTTAGGTTTGGTCTCAACTGAGGAATGTCCTCAAACTAACTGCATAGCCAAGAAAAACATAATCCACGACTCTAAATGCGATTTATTAGTCTTGGAAACGTGTTTAGTGGAAAACGACGATTCTGCCTGGATACTCGATTCAGGTGCCACTAATCACGTATGTTCTTCATTTCAAGGAATGAGTTCCTGGCAACAGCTAAAAGCTGGAGAGATGACACTTAAAGTTGGAACAGGAGAAGTCATCTCGGCTATTGCAGTGGGAGAAGTAAAATTATTCTTCACCAAGGAACGTTACATGATATTAGATAATGTGTACATAGTTCCGAAAATTAAAAGAAATTTGATTTCTTTATCTTGTTTATTAGAACAAGGTTACTCAATTTCTTTTTCAGTTAATGAAGCGTTCATAACTAAAAGAGGTATTGATGTTTGCTCTGCAAACTTGAAGAATAAATTGTATGTTTTAAGACCAATTGAGTCTAAAGCTATTTTAAATCACGAGATGTTTAAAACCGCTGAGACTCAACCTAAAAAGCGAAGAGTTTCTCAAGATACCTATCTCTGGCACTTGAGGTTAGGCCATATCAACCTCAATAGGATTGGGAGATTGGTCAAGAGTGGACTTCTAAACAAGTTAGAAGACGACTCGTTGCCTCCTTGTGAATCATGCCTTGAGGGCAAGATGACAAAACGACCTTTTACCGGAAAAGGTTATCGTGCCAAAGAGCCCTTAGAGCTCATTCATTCGGACCTCTGTGGACCAATGAACATTAGAGCTCGAGGAGGGTACGAATATTTCATCAGTTTCATTGATGATTATTCGAGGTATGGCTATCTCTACCTGATGCATCATAAGTCCGAAGCTTTTGAAAAGTTCAAGGAGTATAAGGCCGAGGTTGAGAACCTATTAGGTAAGACGATAAAAACACTTCGATCCGATCGAGGTGGAGAGTATATGGACTTAAGTTTTCAAGACTATTTGATAGAGCATGGAATTACGTCCCAACTCTCAGCCCCTGGTACACCTCAGCAAAACGGTGTATCAGAAAGGAGAAACAGAACCTTGTTGGACATGGTTCGTTCGATGATGAGTTATGCTCAGTTGCCTAACTCGTTTTGGGGTTATGCAGTAGAGACTGCAGTTTATATCTTGAACGTAGTTCCCTCAAAGAGTGTTTCTGAAACACCGTTTGAGCTCTGGAAAAGACGTAAAGCTAGTTTACGACATTTCAGAATTTGGGGATGCCCTGCATACGTGCTAGAAGCAAATCCAAAGAAATTAGAACCTCGTTCTAAATTTTGCCTATTTGTAGGCTATCCCAAAGAAATGAGAGGTGGATACTTCTTCGATCCAGAGGAAAATAAAGTACTTGTATCGACAAATGCTACATTCCTAGAAGAAGACCACCTCAGAGATCACAAGCCACGAAGTAAAGTCGTTTTAAGTGAACTATCAAACGAAGCTACAGAAACATCAACAAGAGTTGTTGATGATGCTGGCACCTCGAGTCAATCGCGCCCTTCTCAAGAAATAAGAGAACCTCGACGTAGTGGGAGGGTTGTTAGACAACCTGATCGCTTTTTGGGTTTAATTGAAACTCCAGTTGTCATACCTGATGACGGAATCGAGGATCCATTAACCTTTAAACAGGCAATGGATGACGTTGACAAGAACGAGTGGATTAAAGCCATGGACTTAGAGATCGAGTCCATGCATTTTAATTCAGTATGGGATCTTGTAGATCAACCTGAAGGGGTTAGACCCATAGGGTGCAAATGGCTCTACAAGAGAAAACGAGACGCTGCTGGAAAGGTACAGACCTTTAAGGCACGACTTGTGGCAAAGGGTTTTACCCAGCGGGAGGGGATTGACTATGAAGAAACCTTTTCCCCTGTTGCCATGTTAAAGTCGATCCGGATACTTTTGTCCATTGCCACGTTTTACGATTATGAAATATGGCAAATGGATGTCAAGACTGCCTTTCTGAACGGTAATCTTGAAGAAAGTATCTACATGTCTCAGCCAGAGGGGTTCATAGCTCAGGATCAAGAGCAAAAAGTTTGCAAGCTTAAGCGATCCATTTATGGATTAAAACAAGCATCTAGATCCTGGAATATGAGATTTGATACTGCGATCAAATCTTATGGCTTTGAACAAAACGTTGATGAGCCTTGTGTTTACAAAAGGATCATCAACAACTCCGTAGCTTTCTTAGTACTGTATGTGGATGATATCCTACTCATCGGGAATGATCTAGGTTATCTAACTGACATTAAACTGTGGCTAGCAACTCAATTCCAAATGAAAGATTTGGGTGAGGCACAATTTGTTCTAGGGATCCAAATTGTTCGAAACCGAAAGAACAAAACGCTAGCCCTGTCTCAAGCGTCTTATATCGACAAATTGTTAGTTAGATATAAAATGCAAAATTCCAAGAAAGGACTATTACCTTTCAGGCACGGAATTAACTTGTCTAAGGAACAGTGTCCTCAGACACCTCAAGAAGTTGAGGACATGAGACGTTTTCCCTATGCCTCTGCAGTAGGTAGCCTAATGTATGCCATGTTGTGTACAAGGCCTGACATTTGTTATGCAGTAGGGATTGTCAGTAGATATCAATCCAATCCAGGATTCGATCACTGGACAGCCGTTAAAAATATCCTCAAGTATCTAAGGAGAACGAGGGACTATATGCTCGTGTATGGTTCGAAGGATTTGATCCTTACAGGATACACTGATTCTGATTTTCAAACCGATAAAGATTCGAGGAAATCTACATCGGGGTCAGTATTCACTCTAAATGGAGGAGCAATAGTATGGCGTAGCATCAAGCAAGGATGCATTGCAGACTCGACCATGGAGGCCGAATATGTAGCCGCTTGCGAAGCAGCAAAAGAGGCAGTATGGCTCAGGAAGTTCCTAACTGACTTGGAAGTCATTCCGAATATGCATCTGCCTATCACCTTGTATTGTGATAATAGCGGCGCAGTTACAAACTCAAAGGAACCTCGCAGCCATAAGAGAGGCAAGCACATCGAAAGGAAATACCATCTCATTAGGGAGATTGTGCACCGAGGAGACGTGATCGTCACGAAGATAGCATCGGAGCACAACATTGCTGATCCATTCACAAAGGCTCTCACGGCTAAAGTGTTCGAGAGTCATCTACAAGGTCTAGGTCTGCGAGATATGTACGAGAAATAATCTAGGTCAAGTGGGAGATTTTGTAACCGGTATTTTGATACCTTTGCATACTGGGTATTTAGATGCCGTAGTTTATTGTATTTTTACTCTGTTATTAATACAAGTATTTATTCACCCACTGTTGTTATAGATTATAGTACATCCCACTAAACTAAGAGTTTTAGTTCAAGTGGGAGATTGTTGGGATAGGTGTCCTAAAACTCGTAGATAGTGAATGATAAACGAATTATATACTTATTCGATAAAAGCGTTATCGAGACTAATTCAGTAAAGTTATTACTGAATAAAGTAAATTGCACTTATAATTACCCAAATCCAATAAACTAAGATCCATGGCTATAGGATGAACTCTTGAGCTTTATGTAGAGACATAAAAGTGGATCAAGCTTGAATAATAGCCAAAACGGTCTATAGTATAGGAATAGGGTTGGGTACCTTATTCTGGAGACACTATGAGACGCGGCCCACTTTATAGATGGTATAGACGATGTGATCCTAAATCGTCCATGTAGAGACATGCGAGTGGGGGCGTCCTATGCAATGAGTTTGCATAAGACCAGGACCAAGAAATAAGTCACTCTCGCTTTATAACACCGTTTACTGACGAGACTGACTATTTCATGTGATGACCTAGGTAACTCGATCTTAATCCTGAGCTAACTATGAACTCCTGTTTATTCGGGCTTATCCTTAGATCTGCATAGGTGAGAGTGGCTCAGTATCGCCGACTCAATAAGCCTCCCATTTCAGGGATAGGAACGGGTAGATAGCTGGGGACATAGTCGTGCAAGAAGGAATTCACTCCTACCCGAATTAGGGATAGTAGAGAGGTTGTTCCCTTAAGTGCTGACTTCGGGGCTTGAACAAAGGGATCTCGCCCTCTCATTGGCCCGAGAGGGACTCGGTTTATTGGTTGGACCATAAACCAATTGTTCATTAGAGGATCAGTGGGACTTAAGGAACTAGAAGTACTATAGGGGTGAAACGGTTTTTTGACCTAGCTATAGCTACGAACAACCTGTGAAGGATCGACTTACTAATCATGGTTAAATCAAGTGGACGGAAATATATCTATAGTGAGGGGAGTGCAACTATCGGGCTATAGTGGAGTGTCCCGATAGTTAACGAATGTTGGCTAGCTTGGACAATGAGATTAGTCGGTTAGCCTCGAATCGTTGGAGCCCATGATCTATAGGTCCATTAGGTCCCCCTACTAGCTCATATCGGAATTAAGCCTAGAACAAAAGATAGGAAGCTTTGAATCGTTCAAAATCGGGAAAAAGGGTATTATCGTAAATTGTGTTTGACACAATAATTTAATTATGAATTAAATTAGAAAATGAGAGATGAAGTATTTAAAAGTGTTTTGAATACTATATATATGTATTAGGAATCATATATATGGAATTGCACAAGATAACAAAGATTAATTAGATTAATCATATCAAAATTAATTTGAAAATTTTCAAATTAATTACCAAGCAATCAATTTCAATTTAGAATTGAAATTGGGGGTAATTTGCAAGCTTGAAATTTGATTTCAATTTGAATTTAGTGGATTTAGTTGGAAATCCACTTAATGCATGATCATTCAAAGTGGAAAGACAACTCACTCATGCATTGTTGCATGTCTTGTGTAATGTACACCTAGAATCCACTTGAGCTTGCAAATACACCATGTGTCTTGTGTCTTGAGGCTTGGCTTTGCATGGAGAATGTCTTTAAAAGGAGTTTGAATCATATTCAAACATAAGAGAGCCATTTCCTTAATGTTATGCTGCTGGAATTTGGACTCAAAGTTCTCTCATCTCTCATTCTTCTCCATTGTTTGATGCTTCAAGCATTCCCTTCCCATTCCCTATCTTATATAGACTCCCACAAGTCGTTCTTGGCCCGGAGTATAGTAGGGAAGACTCTAGAGGTTGTCCAAGGAGCATAGGAGAGGCAAACACCACAAGGAGCTCAACATAAGTGAGCTACAAAGGTTGGTGTTTTCTAAACTCTCTATTCTGTCTTTTCTAGAACATGCATGCTTTAGGAGTAAAATTGAATGTCTTAAGTGCTTTCGATCTTCAATTGCTTCCGCATGTGTAATATGTACACCTTCAATTTTTCGATATAAAGTATAAATGAAAATGAATAAAAATATTTTAAATATGAATAATGATTAAAAAGAACTAATTCCGTAAAGTGAAATTACAATTCATATATATATATATATATAAATTTAATTATTATTTTAAGTTCTGTTTTGTTTCTGGTATGTTTATATAAAAAATACTAGTCATATTTTCTATTCAACAAATTAATGGAAATTTTATTCATGGGTAGTCTTTCAAAAAAAACTTAACTTTCCTTTACTCATTTTTTTAAAATATAGTAATGTTTGAATTTGAATTCCAATTTGAAATTGAGCTCTTTTAATGTCTTTGTGATTGAATTATGTTAGTTTGGAATTTCTTTCTAATTGCTTCTGAGATTATGATTTAATTGAGCTTGTGACGCTCCGTGCATTTTGGTATATTTATATTTCGTACATCTAGTCAAATTAAATGTAAATTTTATTTGGACTAGTACTAAGGAATTACTAATTTATTTATGATGATTTAATTTCCTCCCTAAAGCTCGATTTTAATTGGTTAGTCATTGTTATAAGATCTGTTTCAGCGTTGAAGTATTCACGCTGACTTAAGGAAGTTACCTATTATTGGGCTTCTATTTTGGGTTTTCTTAATTAAAGAATTAAGAAATAAGAAAAAGAATTAAGGAAAATAAAGAAAAACCTAGAAGCTCTCTCTCTTACAACATCTTTTCTCTCTTGCATGGGAAGACCCCCCTCTTTCGTGAATCAAGCCCCAGCCGCCCCCCCTTCGCGTGTGTGTAACCACCCACGACCCAACCGCCACCGCCTAATGGATCGCCTCGCGCGTCGCCGGTGTTGAAGCGCCGCCACCCCGTTAGCACAGTCATCGCGCCGTTGCCGCCCAGTCCGCGCGATTCTTCTTCTCTGTGGGTTCTCTCTCTCGCGAATCTCTCTAATCCTGTGGGTTTGTTCGTCCATGGCTCTCTCCCTCTCTACGGTCTCTCTCTCGTGTGAGGCCGCCGTGTTTCCTCTCTGTTCCGTGGGTTTCAAGGTTCAGATCTCTCTCTGTCCCCGCGTTTTTCAGTCGTAATCTCATGGGTAAGCTGCTTTCTTCCTCATTATAGGTTGATTAAGGCCCGATCTAAGAGTCATTTGTGCTGTTTTGGTTAGATCTTGCGCAGCAAGCAGCTCGGAGCCTCGTTTCCTCGCGTTTTCGCCTCTATCCAGCAGTGTCATTGGGCGTTTTCGACGTCACTTAGCGATTCTGGTAAGCTTTAACTCCTACCCATGTTCGGTTGGTGTTAAAATCAAAATGCCCAATGGTTTAGGTGCTGGAATTTTAATGTTAGCGTCGATTTTCTGTTCTGCAGCGCCGCCTAAGTGTTCGATTGAGTTTGATACACTTCAACGTGGTCACCCACTGCCCAAGGAGTGTTCTAACACGTTGTTCGAGGTTAGAATAATTCGTCGTTGCCCATTAGTTATCTAGGCCCTTAGGTGTTGCCCGACCTTTATAAGTCCTAGAACATGTTTAAAAATGGGTCGTTGCTGCTATATGTGGTTTAAAAGCATGTAGTATCAATGCCCATTATGTCTCATTGCGTAATTAGTTTTACCCGACCCTTATAGGTTCTTAAATCATGGAAATAAATGAGTTTATGCTTGCTGTCCATAGTTTAAAAAGCATGCTAAATAGGTTTCCATTAATTATCTAGGCCTTAGTTGCATTGCCTAAGCTTTAGGAGCCCTTAGAATGTCATTCATGTGCCTAAATCACTTGCTGTCCAGCGGTTGGAAAGCCTTAGTAATGGTCGTTCAGCATATACCCATGGCCCGTAGTGCCTTAGACATGGTTGCCCATGGTCTAAAGGTGTTGGGTTTTTAATTTGGGGAATTTTGAGTGGCTGTCCAACAAGGAAATAGGTCTTCTCTTAGTTGAATTAGGCCTTTCAATTGCTTTCGATCTTCTACTTACTAAGTTTGTTTGATTGCATGAAGTATGATTGTTCGTTACCTGCTTTACTCGTATTTGTGCTATGTATGAAATGTTATATATATGAACTGTTGTGCTATGATCATTAAAGTGTTTTGTATGAAGTATGAAACGTATCTTCTATATTGCTTGAGATGTGTACACTTAAGGTGTTTAAACATGATGATTGTTTGTCTTAAACATGTTGAGTGTTTGGGTGTTAAGCATGATGAGATGTCTTGTTGAGCACGTTTGAGTCTAGCTTGCATGTTGCATGGGGGTGTGTAGCATGAGTCGGGTGTGAGGCGCAGCACATGACGCGTAATTCATGTGTAGCGGAGCGTGACGCGGAAATCACGTGGGTGTGAGTGCGAAGCGTGACGTGGAAATCACGTAAGAGTGGCGCAACACATGGCGTGGAATTCATGTGGGGTAGGTGCGGAGCATGATGCAGAAATCATGTAAATTGCGGAGCATGATGCAGAAATCATGTAAATTGCGGAGCATGACGCGGAAATCATGTAAATTGCGGAGCATGCCGCGGAAATCATGTATTAGTGGAGCATGACGCAAAAATCATGTGTATTGCGGAGCATGACGTGGAAATCATGTAAATTGCAGAGCAAGACGCGAAAATCATGTATTAGCGGAGCATGACGCGGAAATCATGTAGTTGCAGAGCATGACGCGGAAATCATGTGGTGTCTAGTGTGTGCGTTGCATAGTGTGAGATGCATGTGCATGGTCGTTTAATGTTTCTAAGTTGTTAGTTTATGGCTTAAAAGTATGTTGAATGTTTATGGTTGTATTAGCATGTTGCTTGTTCGTGGTTGTGAAAACTTGTTGGATGCATGTGTTAAGCATGTTGGTTGTGTTGTTTGTTGTTTGTGGCTTGGTAAGTGTGAGCTGCTTACCAGTACCACGGTTGTACTAATACCCCCTTTCCCCAACATTTTAGATGTTGCAGGTTTGGTCGATGAGCTGGACCTTGGTGATGAGGAGGAGAGCTACGAGGAAGATGCTTAGGATGTCGTGGTTTTATTTGCTTCCTAAGTTTTGGATAGCCTAGCGTTGTTACGGTTTTATTTAGTTTGCTTGAGTAGACTAGTTGGAGTTAGTTGCTATTATTTCTGTTATGGTGAGTTTTGGTTGAGTTGCTATAATACGAACTTAAGGCTTAATTTTGTTGCTATCTCATTTAAGGAAATAAAGTTGTTTAGCTAGTATTCTTTTGGGATGTGTTGTTGGTGTTAATAAAAGTTGAATAAGTAACGTGTTCTGTTGCATGATTGGTTTAATGAATGTTGTTACGAGGCCTGACTCGTATAGTGAAGTAGGTTGTGAATCTGAATCGTAGTTTGGTGGAGTTAGGTTGATTGTTTAGAAGTGTTTTTGTTGCTTATCAGGTGTTGACAAATTTTGGTTCAGGCCATTTTACGCCATTATGCTGTCGAAATTTTCGGTACATTCAGTTTAAAAGTGGTTCAGTTCCGTGGTTAATGGTTTAAGTGTTGTAGTGGCGTCTCTAAGTTAGAGTTGAAAAACCTGGGACGCTACAAAGTTTAACCTTCCTTCTTTTATCAATTTCATTTCTTTATATATGGTGGCATTTGAGCATTGTGGAACAAAGATCAATGAAGCAAACTTTTTTATTTACCCCTAATTCTTCTAAATTAATTGTAATATCTGAGCATTCTTTTGTGAAATTGTAAAATTGTAATTAAATATTTTTGGTAGCAGATTTATCCACCTTTAAAGGGAGTTCAAATGGTGGGCCACAATATAACTGAAGCTTGTGTTCAGACGAGATTCAATGAAGGAGAAGTCGATTCTATTGCAACATGATGAAGAAGGGAGTTCTTTTATACATAAGTGAATATTGATTGTAAATTATTCCAACATTTGATTGATTTAATCTTATTCTCACATAACCTCATGACATAGGTTTTCAACCTAAGTTAAAAACATCTTTTATCGTCTTCTTTGCGATTGAACATTATATTCTTTATTATTGATTTCAAAATTTTAAAGCGCGGTTACCATCATTAAATAATTTCAATATCTATTAACTTAAATTTATCCAACTTATTAGTTTCACATTTTAGCACGTATTTAAATCTTATTATTAATATCAAAATACACCAAACATCCAATTTATAGATCAGACACTCTGTAATATGTAATTAACTATATCTTACCTAAAAACGATCTAACTATACCCTTTTCTTTTTCTTTTTCGTTCAAATTTGCTAACAAACTGTTGTAACATTTTAATATTTAATTGTATTTTAAATATGAGATATTAAATTTGTAGAGAGTTTTTTCTCATTTAAAGGAGAAAAACATATTTGGTGAGAGATGTTTTTATTTGAACTTTATGGTTACTCTTTTTTGTATTAAATTCCTAGATCTAAAATTCTTGTATAAATAGCTCTCTTACCACACTTTCAACACATAAGAAGAAATACAACAATTCCTATCTTCTTTTGTTTCTACTTTCTCATATTTCTCTCATTTGCTCTTTTAAGAGCAATTGGCCAAAAGAGGGGTGTTCTTTGTTGTGGAGCTTTGAGCTCAACCTCTTAGTGCAGAGTGGTTTGAGCTACACAACGTTTCAGTTGGGTTGTTGTATCTTGGAGGGGACAGGCTTGAGAATACCTGCTGCATCGATGATTGATAAATAATTATACACCGCAGAGGGCTTGAATCTCCTTAAAGAGAGCGAGATACCAGCGCCTCAACCTAATTGTTTACGTGTTTGTTTCTCAATATTTTCTCAATTTCCTCTGTTATTTGTAATTTCCCCCAACAATTTTAAGGAGAGTTCAAACAGGGAGTCTACTATTGAGAAACCAAATGAGAATGTTGGAGATCTCAACAAGCCCTTTCAATTTAAGGGAGCACACTTTAAGAGATGGAAAGGAAAAGTGTTGTTCTACCTTAATCTTCTCAAGGTGGCCTATGTCCCCACAGAAAAGAACCCAAAGAAGATCGATACTGAAAGCATGAGCGTTGAAGAGTTCATGGAACACCAAGAGAAAATTGATAAACATGAGAAAAATGAGTACAATTACCTATACTCTCTTTTAAGTTTTCTTATTGAGTATTTTTATGATTATTATCATACTATTCTTACAACTGCCAAGAAAATATTATATTGAAAGTCTTACAGAGTAAACTTGATGGTAAAGTGGCAAGAGGGCAAGATGCATTGATTCAAGAAGGCAATAAAATTCCCACCATTGCCACCAAGGTAAATCTAATCTCTTCAAATGATAATTTACCTAATGGTCAAATTCCAAAAAACAGTCACTTAAAGCCAAAGAAGAATTATATGAAAAAGAATAACAAACCTCACTTTTCTAATAAGAAAAATCCAAGCCAAGTGAATAAGAACCAAGTACATCCTCAACACTCAAGATCAATATGTTTTGTTTGTGGCAAAAGTGGGCATATTGCTCGAATTTGCAGATTCCGGAAACAAGAACCTTTACCTCAGGCCAATGTTACCGAAGAGCCATTTGTGGCTATGATTACTGATGTTTATATGGTTCAAAGTGTTGAAGGATGGTGGGCTGATTCTGGAGCCAATAGACATGTCTGTTATGACAAAGATTGGTTCAAAGTTTATACTCCTTTTAAGGAGCCTAAAACAATAATGCTTGGTGATTCTCATACTATCCAAATTATGGGAACTGGTGAGGTTCAATTAAAATTCACCTCTGGAAGGGTTTTAATGTTGAAAGATGTGCTTCATACACCCTCCATGAGGAAGAATTTAATGTCAAGTTATCTTCTTAATAAAGCTGGCTTTAAGCAAACTTTGGAATCTGATCAATATGTGATAACTAAAAAGGGAATTTTTGTTGGAAAAGGTTATGCTTGTGATGGAATGTTCAAATTGAACATTGAAAATATTAATAAAGCATCTACCAGTTCAATTTACATGCTTTATTCTTTAAATTTTTGGCATGCTCGTTTGTGTCATATAAATAGTAAATATGTGGGAGTTATGAGTAGTCTTGGATTAATTCCTAGTCTAAAAAATAATTTTGAGAAATGTGAAATTTACAGCAAAGCAAAAATTACAAAAGGACCTCATAAAAGTGTGGAAAGAAATACTGAATTATTAGAGTTAATTCATACAGACTTGTGTGAATTTGAAGGAATTTTAACCAGAGGAGGAAATAGATATTTCATCACTTTTATCGATGATTTTTCTAAATATACTCATGTTTATTTATTGAAAAATAAAAGTGATGCTTTTGAGAATTTTAAAAATTCCTCCTCGAAGTTTAATATCAATTCGATAGAAAAATTAAAAGAATTAGAAGTGATAGGGGTTGAGAATATGAATCATTTGAATTCAATTCATATGTTGAATCATTGGGAATAATTCATGAGACTACTCCACCATATTCACCTGCTTCTAATGGAGTAGCTGAGAAGAAGAATAGAACCTTAATTGGTCTAACTAATGCTATGCTATTAGAATCAGGTGCATCTTTTAATCTTTGGGGTGAAGCAGTTTTGACTGCTTGTCATGTGTTAAATAGAGTGCCACATAAAAAGACAGAGATCACACCTTTTCAATTGTGGAAAGGGTATAGGCCAAATTTGGGATACTTAAGGGTTTGGGGATGTTTAGCTTTTGTAAGGCTAACAGACCCAAAAAAGCCTAAGTTAGGGTCTAAAGCTACCACTTGTGTTTTTCTTGGATATGCAATTAATAGCGTATAGCCTATCGATTTCTTGATATCGAACATAACGTGATTTTTGAATCAAGCGATGCAATTTTTCATGAAGAAAAAATTCCTTTCAAGTCAAGAAATAGTGGGGGACAAAATTCTGAACAAACTTCTACTAAGTTTAGTTCTTCTACTCCTAGTGATAATAATGAAAATAATTCCCAAGTAGAATTAAGGAGTAAAAGAACTAGAATTGTGAAAAATTTTGGTCCTGATTTTTATGTTTATAATATTCAGGAAACACCAATTTGTTTGCAAGAAGCCTTATCATCTCCAGATGTAATTTTCTGGAAAGTGGCTATAAATGATGAAATGGAATCACTAATTTCTAACAAAACTTGGAAATTAGTTGATCTACCACCAGGGTGTAAAACTATAGGGTGTAAATGGGTCCTGAGAAAAAAGCTGAAACCGGATGGTAGTATAGACAAGTATAAAGCTAGACTTGTTGCAAAAGGTTTTAAACAAAATGAAGATTTAGACTTCTTTGATACCTTTTCTCCGGTAACGCGAATCATATCCATTAGATTGTTAATTGCAATTGCTACAATTTTTTATATGAGCATTCATCAAATGGATGTGAAAACAGCTTTTCTAAATGGTGATTTAGAAGAAGAAATATATATGGACCAACCTGAAGGTTTTATAGAACCTGGACAAGAGAACAAAGTGTGTAAGCTTACTAAATCCCTATATGGCTTAAAACAAGCCCCAAAGCAGTGGCATGAGAAATTTGATTCTTGCATGCTAAATAATGGTTATAAACCAAATGAATGTGATAAATGCACCTATTATAAATCATGGGATGATTTGCATGTTATTATTAGCATATATGTTGATGATTTATTGATCTTTCGCTCAAATATTTTTGTTATAAATATAACAAAAAATTTATTGAGGAGTCATTTTGACATGAAAGATCTTGGTGAGGCTAATTATATTCTGGGTATGAAAATAACTAAAACCTCAGATGGGTTTTTTCTTGACCAATCACATTATATTGAGAAAATACTCCGAAAATACAATTATTTTGATTGTAACATGTATCTACTCCATTTGATTCAAGTGTTCAATTGTTTCCTGTTGAAAATGAATGTGATATAATTAATCAAAAGGAGTATGCTAGCGTGATTGGTAGCCTACGATATGCAACTGATTGTACTAGACCTATCATTGCATATGCAGTAGGAGTTCTTAGCAGGTTTACAAGTAAGCCAGGTAAAGAACACTAACATGTCATTGATCGTGTTATGAAATATTTATTGGGAACGAAAGACTATGGCTTACTTTATAAAAAATATCCTGCTGCTGTTGAAGGATTTTCTGATGCTGACTGGAATACATTGTCAGGTGATTCTCTATCTACTACAGGGTATATTTTTACCTTGGGAGGTGTTGCTATTTGTTGGAAATCTAAAAAACAAACAATTATTGCCAACTCTACTATGGAAGCAAAGCTTATTGCTTTAGCTTCAGCTAGTGAAGAAGCTAGTTGGCTAAAAGATTTATTATATGAGATTCCAATGTGGGAGAAACCAATACCTCCTATTTTAATAAATTGTGATAGCACTGCTACAATTGGTAGAGTAAAAAACCGTTTTTATAACGGAAAGTCCAGACCTATTAGAAGAAAACACAGTACTGTGAGATCTTATTTGAGTAATGAGATTATTGATGTGAATTACATTAAATCTTGTGATAATCTTGCAGATCCATTAACAAAGGCCTTGACTAGAGAAAGGGTCTGGAACACGTCGAGGGGGATGAGATTGAAGCCCTTATAATTATCATGAGCCATATATAAGGATACCCACCTAGTGATCAGAGATCCTGAGAACTAGGTTCAAAGGGAAAAACGAATTATAAGGTGGCCGTAAAAATGCACTATCTTTATATTTAATCCATCCCTATGGTGTGAGTGCATTTATCCTATAACGTTATGGAGGGTTGAGTTTTTCAATAAACTCTTAATAAGATCTGTAGCTCTTATGAGTGGGGTGTCATAGTTATAGGGGCACCCTTGACAGATTTTACCAATATGAGTGTGAGAGTGGGGTCGCTCTCTATGAGGATATGGGGCTTATTCTCAAATACACTCATGAAATACTGGGATCAGCACAAGGTCGTAACGTGCTAACCAATAAAGCTCATGTCAACACCTGGATAATTATGTGTGGATAATAATCCTCTATTTCCCCATAAGTGTTAGAGTTCAAGTCAGAGACCACTACTAACGCTGGAGTAGAGATTATTATTTCACTAGTAAAGGTTCAATGCAGAGTCACACCTTTATGATGCATAATTATCTTTCTTATGGCCAATTGATTCTGATTATTTTAAATATTAAAATGAGTAGGGGAATGTTGTAACATTTTAATATTTAATTGTATTTTAAATATGAGATATTAAATTTGTGGAGAGTTTTTTCTCATTTAAAAGAGAAAAACGTATTTGGTGAGAGATGTTTTTATTTGAACTTTTTGGTTACTCTTGTTTGTATTAAATTCCGAGATCTAAAATTCTTATATAAATAGGTGTCTTACCACACTTTCAACACATAAGAAGAAATACAACAATTCCTATCTTCTTTTGTTTCTACTTTCTCATATTTCTCTTATTTGCTCTTTTAAGAGCAACTAGATTTTCCATACGTGCGTTGCACGTGGTTTTTCATGTTTTTCACATTGATTTAAATATGTAATTTGAATACAAAATGGAGAAAGAATGATGAATGTTATTTGGTTCCAACCTAGCTATAACTATCCATATGTATATGAATAGTTAATTAAGTAAGCAAATAAAAAAGGTTAACACGTGGTATTTCCATTCACCTAGTTTTTTAACACGTGCCTTGCACGTGGTATTTCTAATTATTTTATAATATTGATAGTATTTTCTTTTTATTTAATCATATATATAAGAATAATTTTATAAAAAAGGTTGCATATGTATCTGACACTCTCACTTATACTTACAATAGAATAAAAGAATTATAAAGTAGTGTATAATTTTTCAAACAACAATTTTTTAGAACATAGAAGAGACAACAAAAAAAAAAAAAAATAATGTGTAAAAAAAAAAAAGAGGAAAGAGTTCTTTAAGTTCAAAATTATTCAAAATTATTCAATGAATATATTCATGTACTATAAATTAAGCTTAAAAAATCATAGAATATAAACAAAAAATCACAACAATTATCATTATTATTTAAAAGAAGTTAAATACATTTATAAAAGAGAGAATAATTGTGCACTTAACTTAAAAACATCAAGTTTTTTTTAGAAAAAAAAAAACTTAAAAACATCATTATTTAAAAAAAAAAAACTTAAAAATATCATTAGGTTTGACTTCAATTGACATTATATCATTTTTAAGCTTCCCTATTTGCATATCTTCAAATCTTCTCTTAAATTACAAAATATTAGCATTGCAACACAAAAGTAAAGTTAAAGAAAAAGGTTAAATTAAGCAATCTAATAAAACTTATAAGGCAAAGCAAGACAATAAATAAAATAAGAAAAAAAAAACTAAGTAGAAGAGAATGCTCAAGCGTTTGTTAAAAAAAAAAAAAAGTTGAAGAGGGTTCTTTATATAGTTTTTTTTTTTTTTTTATGCCCGAGGATAGGAGGGGTACATAAATGAATCGAGACCACATCCGAATAAGAGGAATCCTGAGGACATGTCACGATAAACTTAAAAGAATTTATAGTAACTACCTATATATATCAACACCTTCCTTTTTGGCAGTTCAATCATAGGAACTGCAAAGTTTAAGCATGCTTGGCTTGGAGACGTTCTATGTTGGGTGACTTTTGGGGAATTTTCCTAGCAAGCATGTGAGTGAGGACAAAACATCACAAGGATAAAATGGTCCAAATATGATACATCCTCCTTAGTCACTTTTTAAAATAGTAAGATAAGATATGATAAGATAAGATACATAGTCTAAAATTTATTTTTCTTACTTCTTGAGATCCAAATTTATGTATTAATTTTGAACGTTATAATTATCTACTATTTTTGTTTCATCTTTTGATTTGTCTATACCTATCTTTAGCCACAAAACCTTAAAATAAAGTCATAAATGTTTTAAATAGATTAACAATTTTATAATTAAAATTTGAATTTATTAATTTTGGAAATATTCTTTTAGAGAGGGATAATTTGTTTGAGGAGAAAAAATCAAACATTAATGTAGGGAGAGATTTTTTTTTTTACAACGTAGGAAGAGAAATTTGAATGGGTTAAAGATGGTGGAAGAGAGAGAAATGTATTAAAGAGAGAGGACGTATTGTTGAGAGAGAGAAACTAATAAATTGGGTAGAAGAGAGAGGCATGTAGAGTTAAATTGGTGGGAGAGAGAAATGTAGAATTAAGATAGATATAAATACTTAAATGAAACTCTTTAGGGACAACTAAGTCATTTTTTAAAAAATCAAGGTTAATATTGTCCAAAATAAGTTTCTTCTTCATTCGTACTTTTATATATATTATAGATTATAGATTGGCCAAAAGAGGGGTGTTCTTTGTTGTGGAGCTTTGAGCTCAACCTCTTAGTGCAGAGTGGTTTGAGCTACACAATGTTTCAGTTGGGTTGTTGTATCCTGGAGGGGACAGGCTTGAGAATACCTGCTGCATCGGTGATTGATAAATAATTATATACCGCAGAGGGTTTGAATCTCCTTAAAGGGAGCGAGATACCTGCGCCTCAACCTAATTGTTTACGTGTTTGTTTCTCAATATTTTCTCCATTTCCTTTGTTATTTGTAATTTCCCCCAACACAAACTAACGTCAAACGGGCCAACATGAGCCAAGCTCAACTGGCATAAGGCTGTACTGAGATGACCAAGACGTCTATGGTTCGAATCCCCCACCCTACATATTGTCAAAAAAAAACATTATCGTCAAAAGCAATCCAACGAAACGATGATTGAAACTAAAAAACTAAAAAAAAAAAAAAAATCCTGCACAAGAATTCGGATTGTCACCCAACCATCTTTCAAACCACATGTCGACATCATATGCAATTTTCTTTTTAGGAAAGCAAATGTGTGAAACGACGAGTAAAAAAATGATCACGAGCAAATAATTTAAAGACGAAAAAGAAATTTAAAAAAAAAAAATTGAGAAGAATCTTTCTTCTACCTGCATCAGCATTGTGTGCCTCTCTTCTATTTGACTAATGCCAATATAATAATTCTCAATATATATATATATATTCAGTGGCGGATCCAGAACTTTATCTTAGGGGGGGCTTGATATATTTTGATATTAGTTTGTTCAATAAAAAATATTATTGACATTTTTTAGGTTAAAATACCATTTTGGTCAATGTACTTTAGGTCTCATTTCATTTTAGTCCGTATACTTTTAAATGTCCAAATTTAGTCCACATACTTTCAATAAATCTTAAAATTAGTACTTATTTTGGTAGTTTGAAGTAAATTTGTATTAAATTTCATAATGATAATAATTTTCATTTAAGAAAAGACAAAGACACAATGTCCATATGTTTCCAAAATTTATACAAGGAGGGTCGGAGATAAAAATATATATATATAAAAATGAAAATCACAATAATTATAGTTTTTCAAATAGAATTAATTATTAAAAAACAATATTAGCATTTAAAAATATTATAGGTCTAATATTATTTCCTTGAAAAGTATAGGTTTAGTATTGATTTAAAGAGTAGTAACTTTTTTTTGATCATATATACTCATCAAAAGTTTTATAAAAAAAAAAAACAAAAAGTTATTAAAAAAGAAAAAAGAAAACATTTTTTAAAATATATTTTTAATAAAAAAACGAACTTAAAGCGAAAAAAGCGAAAAATACGTTCCAGAGGCCTCGAACTCAGTCACTGGGCGCAAAAAAATAGACTTAAAAGAACGTTTCATGGGATTCGAACTCAGTCACTGGCGCAAAAAAAATGGACTTAAAAGCGAAAAAAAAAACATAAAAATACGCTTCAGGGGACTCGAACTCAATCACTAGGCGCGCGTTAGGGGGGCTTGAGGTGATAGTGCCAACGAAGCAAGTAGAAATTTTGTAATCTATGTGAACTTTTTAATATAAATCTAATAAACAGTAAAGTTCAGGAGGGGCTCCAGCCCCCCCTGGACCTACTGTAGCTCCGCCGCTGTATATATTAGTTCTCATAAAAAAAAAAAAAACAATATAATAATTTCATCATCACCATCTTTATAAAAATTGATTCTTTGTTATATAAATATATATACATGCAAAAATATTTGTATATATATACTTCATGGTCATATATTGACTGTACAATATTCTCACTGCCTCTTTAATATTAAATTAATTTCAAATATTCTTCTCTTATTTTTTTCAAAAATTGTTGCATCATCTTGACATCATCATCTTGAGATAATGACATCTCTAGTATATATTCGTAATATGTTTTCAATAATATACGTTATTATTTCAAAATTCGATTTGCAATACAGAGATGGAAAATATTTGAATTTGATATAAATTTAAGTACTGATTTTTTTTTTTTTTTGGTTTGTAATGTTTTTCTTTATTACACAAAGAATTCATAAAAAAAAAAAAAAAAAAAAGACTCTGCCTTGTTTCAATTTCAGCAGCGTTTTCTAAATGCCTTTTGGCCATTTTTCTTGGACCAGTTTTCTGAAAAGCTAAGTCTTAAAAGAGAATAGTTTAAAAAAAAAGTCTAAAAAGAAAATCTTTTAAGCTTAAATCTTATTTTGGCAACTACATTTTAGTGTTTATTTCATTTTAATTATATATATATAATTTCTTAAAAGGGGTAACTAATTCAGTTTATTAAATTATATTTGGATTGATAATTTCTAAGACCCAGTTTGATAATCATTTTGTTTTTGGTTTTTTGGTTTTTGAAAATTAAGCCTATAAACACTATTTTTACCCACAAACTTCTTTGTTTTTTTATCTACATCATTTCCTATGCTTTCAAAAACCAAGCCAAATTTTGAAAAAAAAAAAATAGTTTTCAAAAATTTGTTTTTGTTTTTGGAATTTGGCTAGGAACTCAAATGTCTACTTAACAAAAATGAAAACCATGGTAGGAAGATTGAGAGAAAACAAGCACAATTTTCAAAAACCAAAAACAAAAAACGAAATAGTTATCAAACGGGACCTAAAGTTTTTTTTTTTTATTATTAAATTATGTAAGATTATAAAACAAATCATTTGTCGTATGTATATTTTCTTATAAATAGTTTAATATAGATCATACTTTTTACTCATCTACATGATGGTATACAAACTAAGTATTTAAAAAAAAAACTATACGTAGTAGGTAAAATGTCAAATTTTAAATCAAATTTTACTTCTATTTCAATTTTTTCAACCAAAAAACTAATGAAAAATTTAAAATAAGTTTATTTAATGCAAAACTAATGGTTTCCTTGTTTTTTTTTTTTTTTAATGAAAGTTTGGAAACTTTTTTTAAGTGAAAAATGACCGTTTAGAAAAAAATAAAATAAAATCATTACTATATATATTGTGAAGGTAGAATGTCACATAGTTGTATACCTAAACTTTTCAATTGAGTTCTACCTAAATTCTTCAATGGAGAATGGATAGTGTCGATGTCATTTATTTAATGTTTTAAAATTTTAATTTAATCAATCGTATAATCTATCTTTATCTTTACCAAATTAAAATAGTAAAATGTAGGATACTCGAGACCTATTTTTCGACTTCTTTCTTTTTTATATAATTCTAAATTTTCAAACTGACACCTAATAATTATAGATTATATTGGATTTATTCCATTATTTTAATAAAATTAAAATAATATTTATGTTATAAAATAAAAAATGTTATTGAAATCTTCACCAAAATTTTAAAATGAAAAAATAGTTTCAAAATCTCATGAGTCAGTGTTTATTTTTCAAATTGGTTAAGATTTTATTAATAACTTAAAAAACATATATATAATATGTTTTAAAACTTTAAAACTTTATGTAAAACAACAAATGTTTATCTAAAAAAAAGTAGTAAATACACCTCACAAATTCAAAAGTTTGTTTTAGTAAATATAAAAGTAAACCAATTTGAGCATAACTCAACTGGTGGAGATATATTTTTTTTTTTTTAGACCAAAAGGCAGCCTTATCATTAAGAGGAAAGTTCACGACAAAGTACATCAGAAGCCTCAATAGGTCAATCCTCAAGACAAATAAAGTCAGCATAAAGAAAAGCTAAAGAAGTCATAGTATGAACTGCCAAGTTGCCTTGTCTGGAGGTAAAGAACACCCTACATGAAATGTCTTGTCGGAGTAAACCACGAATCTCTTTCGTAATTGCACCTACTTCCGAAACATCAGTTAAATCTTCATTTAAAGTTCTGGATTATCTCAGCGAGTCAGTCTCAACGTGAAAACTGAAAAAACCCATTTGACGTGCAATTTGTATACCCCTCAACATAGCCAAACCTTCAGCCAAGTCAATATTCTAGCACCTAGGCAGAATTGCACAAGGCGATAGGAGAACCTCATATATCCTTAACTAAAAAGGTCAAATGTTCGAATTTTCATCCCACATGTCATTGTACTCAATAAATAAATAAATAAATAAACAAACAAATAAATGAACAATATGTGATATTTTTTTAAAAAAACAGTCAAAATAAAGAAATCCCTTCTTGTTTGACCAAGTTGTTTTTAAAATGAAAAAATCTAATTTGGTGTAAGGCGTGGATTGGAGGGACTCACCTAATTAACCTACTCCCTCCCATAAATGAAAAGGGCAAAATTGAGTTTGTAATTTAAAATGAATAATTGATTGTAAAGTTGAATCACATGCATTCATCATACGCCACTAAAAGTATGCCTTTTCACATTGAATGGTTGCACTTTTACGTAGTTTCCCCATTTGAATTTCTCACAACTCGCTCTCTAAAATTATTGAATTTGAGTTTCTATGCAAATGTCAAAGGCTTTGAGCATGGTTTTCGAGTTTTTATTGTTTTCCTATTACTAGAAGATTCTCAAATGGAAATAATAATGATAAACAATAAATTCACTTTCCAAATTTTCATTTCTTTTCTCTTTTGTCTTTGTAGGTTTGTTGGTCAATAATTGCAATTAGTAGGGTAGGTGTTAAAAGATTTTTTTTCTTTTTTTTGCCTTTTTAATCTTTATTAATGGTTTGATTTAAATACTTGTTTGGTAAGTTGGCTTATTTGATTGACATAAAAGCTAATCGATATAATTTATCTAGTTAAAGTATTGATATATTTAGTTATGATATTAGAAGTCTCTAACCGAAGATTATAACTTTGAGTTTCTACCCAAAATTACAAACTTGAATACTTTTTCAAACCTAAATTGAAAAAATTGCTCATAAATCATGAACCACGAAAATTCTCAAAAACCTAACAACAAATTGAGGTAAGTAAAAGAAATCTCAAACTCAACCATAAAGTATCTAAATCAAGCTAAAATAACATCCAAAATGACTTAGAAGAATCAATTCTCAAAAAAGTAGTCTTTGTCAAGCCACAAACCCTTCAAATGGTAAAATATTACTCTGAAATTATGGTGGATTGGTTGTTTTACCACCAATATTTTTTAAATGTCTAACTTTAATAAAATTTACATATTTAGCTTTTAAAGCATTTTTTTAAATTTCTCTCTTACGAAAATACCCTTCTACAAATTCTCTCCCTCTTAATAAGGTGATTCAAATGATTTATTTTCTATTAGACATAAATCAATTATGGTAAGTAATATTGCAATTAAATATTGAATCAAGATTTCAAGAAACTCATTTGTGGTACTCTTACTTACCAACAATGATTTAAACAAAATATTGGAGGTAAAATTGTTGCAACAGGAAGTCTGAAAGGACTTGAGATCTAAAACAAAGATGCTCCTACAGAAAAGGGACTTTTTTTTTTTATTAAAATTGTACTTTTAAAAACTTATTACAATAATAAAATTATTTGGAAACTTATTATTACAATATTGTGGTTTTTTTTCCACGTCAATAGGTCGTCTCTTAGAGACGACCGGATGACGTGGCACGCCGTCTGCCCAATAAATTTTTAAAAAAATAAAATTAGTAGGTTGTCTCTTGAAGAGACGACCTACATTCAAATTTTTTTTTAAAAAAAAAAACGGGCCAAAAATAGGTCGTCTCTTGAAGAGACGACCTATTAACGTGGTTAACGCAGGTCGTCTCTTTGCACGCTTGTTTACCATCATTTGATATGTGGTAAGTTGGTGAGATAACCACCCAGTTATGTGACAGGCCTTTGGTTCGAGCTTGCTGACCGTTTTTTCTCTTTTATTTTTTTCATCGTATTTTATGTTTTTTTTTCTTGGTTTTTCACTCAGTTTTTGTTTCTTCTTTTCTTTTTTTTTTCTTCATTTTTCAATCACTTTTTTTTTTCTTCTTTTCTTTTTTTTTTTCTTCGGTTTTCTTCTTTTCTTTTTTTCCCCTTCCCATTTCAACTGTTTTTCAAAAAAATAAAATAAACTTTCATCTTTTTCTTTTGTTTGTTTTTTTAAATGTTTTTATTTTTTTTGTTTCTTTTTTCAATTTGACGTTACCTGTGGTTTGCTTAAATTTATACTTAATCGACGGACGGCGACTGGTGGTTGGACTCGAAGAAGAAAGAAGAAAGAAATAATAAAAATATATATTACAATTTATTTTTTTTCTTACAGAAATTGAAATTTAATTAAGTTTTAATTGTTTTTATTTTTTGGTTTCTCTTTTCAATTTGACCTTACTTGTAGTTTGTTTAAAACAATTAATACTTAATTAAATTTCAATTTCTTTAAGAAAAAAGAATAAATTGCAATATAATATTCAATGTTTTTAAAATATTAAACAAAAAATGTAACTAGTTTATTTGGTTTAAAAAAAAAAACAAATAAAAGAAAAGGATCGAAGTTTATTTTATTTTTTGAAAAAAAATTGAAAGGGGTAAGGGGAAAAATTGAGAGAAACGAAAAAAAAAAACCGATTGAAAAAAAAAATACAATAAAAAACAATTGAACAGGCTCGAACCAGGGACTTCTCACATGACTGGGTGGCTAGCTCACCAACTTGCCACATATCAAATGACGTTAAAAAGTATGCAGGTCGTCTCTTAAAGAGACGATCTGCGTTAACCACGTCAATAGGTCGTCTCTTCAAGAGACGACCTATTTTCGGCGCGTTTTTTTTTTAATTTGAATACCTACTGATATTTTATTTTATTTTTAATTTATTGGGCAGACGGCGTGCCACGTCATCAGGTCGTCTCTTCAAGAGACGACCTATTGACGTGGAAAAAAAACTACAATATTGTAATAATAAGTTTTCAAATAATCTTATTATTGTAATAAGTTTTAAAAAGGACAATTTTAATAAAAAAACTCCATAGAAAAGGGT
Source organism: Luffa aegyptiaca (assembly GCA_017139565.1). Lineage (NCBI taxonomy): Eukaryota > Viridiplantae > Streptophyta > Magnoliopsida > Cucurbitales > Cucurbitaceae > Luffa > Luffa aegyptiaca. The sequence continues at coordinate 16,538,317 of CM029406.1, read as the reverse complement.
TGGAAAAAAATGGAGGTCTGAAAAATTCTAGCGCAAGTTTGAAAGAAATGCAAGATATTCACGTAATATGGGGAGAAGATTTTCATAATATGTCATTTTAGAAAGAATCAAATATGAGTCGTTATGGTATTTTTTTCAAAATTCAAATCTCATACACTTTTTCCATATTGGTTATTTTTAACATGTGTGCAAATAAGGGTATATTGGTAATTGGGTTTCAAATTTTGAGCTTCTTTATACAATGGTAGACATAAATGTAAAATTTGATAGTTTTGGACAAAAGTAATGTGACGCCTCGCATCCCAGGTAACCCAAATTTTTTAATTAATCGATATGTTAGGCTGATTAAGATATTTTCTTTTCCCGTGCGTTAGGAATTCGGTTAAATTCTGCAGGTTAGTGGGAGAGGAAGTGAGCGTATTTTTCTCATTGTTAGTGGATGGTTATTGGAGTCAGTTGGGTTTTTAAAAAAAAAAAAGAAAAGAAAAGAAAAGAAAATCAAACCCTCTCTCTCTCGCGTGGAACCCCTCCCCCATCCCTTCTTTGCGTTTTTTTTTCTCCTTCCAGTCGCACCGCGCCACACCGCCCCTCCCCTGTTTTTCTCCTTGCGCCACCGCCGAGCCCTCCGGTCACCGCCGCCGCCGTTCTCACCTCGCACCACCTCCTTCCTCCGCCCCGATCTGCCGCTTCCCTCGCCGCCAGTCCGTTTTCCTCCCAGCCGCCGCCGCCGCCTTTTCTTCTCCATCTCTCCCCTTCGTTTTTCTGTCTTCCTCGTTGTCGCCTTCTCTTGTCGCATTTTCCCTCAGCCAAGAAACCCACGTTGCCCCGTCAGACTTCTCCTTCTCTTCACGAATCAGCCGTCTTCCCTCGATTTCGGCCAGCCGCGTGTAAGTCTCTGTTTTTTCTCTCATTCTTAGTTAACTAAGCTTGATCTGACCTTCGTCCTCTCTCTCGTTTTGGTTAGATCCCGCGCAACCAGCATCTCGTATCTCGTTTCTCTCGCGATTTTGTCTCTGTCTAGCGTGATTTGGGTGTGGTTTCAGCCTTTGTTTAGCCCTATTTGGCGATTTCAGTAACTTTTATCTTGACCATTTGTTATTGGCTAGAAATATGAGTTACCCATGATCCAAGAAGTGTTATTCTAAGTTACCCATTCTTTATCGCCTCCTAAATTGCAAGTTTTGGAGATTTTCGGACACCATACAACACGTATCCAACTCTATTTGGTGTTGAACGGTAAGTTCCAGTGCCCTTAGTGAAGGGGATGAAAGCCCCTACGCATCGAAAGCGCATCGAAAGGACCTTACGCCGTATATTAATTAACATTAAAATACCATTATGAAAAGCCAAAATAAACTTTAAACATGCTGTAAAGTTGCTGGAAATTGCTATAAACATGCTGGAAAATTAAATCTAAATTTATTTTCATGCTTTTCTAAAGAAACAGGAAAGAACCGTTACAAACCTTCGTTGTAGACTTGACCGTTCTTTGCCAACGATGCTCCAACGAACGAAAACGCAGCGACACTCCTTCTTGATTTCTTCGCTGGAAATTTTCTTCAAAGACACAATAACCACAAAGGTTACACCGGTATGTCTCTAAGTCTAGGAGGCAAAAGACTTGTGGGAGTCTTTCTCTAACAGGGAGGCTAGAGAGAATTCTAGGGTCTTGTCTTGTGAGTCTAAGAGCAAGAGAGCTATTAAGCCAATTAGGTCTAGTGTTCTATTTATAGAAGAGTGACCATGAATAAAATATTCAATTAAATCAATTTTTTCCAAAATGGATTCAATCTTATTCCTTATTTAATCAATCCAAGATCAATCAATTCCATAATTGATTAATCTTTTCCACAAATGACTAATTACTTCCATAAGTGATTAGATCATTTCCATAAATGCTTAATCACTTCCTTAAGTGATTAATTATTTCCATAATTGATTAATTCCCGATTAATTAATTCTTTAATTAATTAACCACCTTCTGGCCTTGAATTAATTAATTTTGCCCAAATAGATTTCAGACCTTAAAATTGATTCATTCATTATTTGAACTCTTTCAAACTTCCATAAATTTAATGTGACTCAAAATTTATTTTAATATTTGAATTTCTTCAAATATTAATTTCTCTCATAATAATATATCAATATATATTATATTGTTTCCCTTAGTAAATTGAACATTTTCAATTTACATTTATTACTTAGTTGCCTCAAATTACTTTATGAGCTACCAGTGGGACCTAATGGACCTGCAGATCAAAAGCTCCAATGATGTGAGATTAATTGGTCAAACTCATTAACCAAATTAACCAATATTCATTAACTGTGTGTACATTCCACTATAGACTCACAGTTGCACTCTTCTCACTACAGACATATTTTCTGTGTCCACGAATATAGACCAATATTGACTAGTTAGTCCTTCACGAGTGTCCGTAACACCAGCTGGGTCAAATTACCTTTTTACCCCTGGGTTACTTCTATTTCCTTAAGTACCAGTTCTCCTCTAATGAACAACCTGTTTGTGGTCCAACCATCAAATAGAAAACCCTCCAGTGCCATTGAGAGGGTAGGGCCCTTTATTCAAGACTCGGAGTCACCACTTAAGGGAACACTCATCTGCTTCCCTAAAGTCGGGAAGGAGTGAATTCCATCTTGTACGATTATGTTCCCAGCTCCCCACTCGGTCTTGTCCCCAAAATGGTAGGCTTATTGAGTCGGCGTATTGGCCACTCTCACCCATACAAATCAAAGGGCAATACCTCATGAGCAGGAGTCCATAATCAACTCAGGATTAAGACCAAGTTATCTAGGTCGTCCTAGTGAAATAGAAAACCAACTAGTTAACAGTGTTATAACCAGTGGTTACTATTTCGCGGTTCGATCTTATGCAAACTCATTGCATAGGATACCCCCACTCGCATGTCTCCTACACGAACGCGTTGGATCATAGCGTTTGTATCAAATACAAAGTGGGTCGTATCCATAGTGTCACCAGGATAAGGCACCCAGTCTTATCCCTATACTAAGACCCTTTAGGCTGTTTCTTGAACAGTGATCCCTATATGTCGCTACATATAGTTCAAGACTCATATTACAACCTAGGATGTCTAGTTTATTGGATTAGGGTTATTTTAGGCAAAGACAAATATAAAATAACTAATAACATTTAATGGAAAAATATATCAATATTATTCACTAATATCCGGTCAACGGTTACATTCACTATCTACGAGTTTTATGGCATAAAACCCAACAAACTCCCACTTGAACTAAAACACTAGTTAGTGGGATGTAAATGCAATAATCTAAATCTGGAAATGTCATGTATACTAATACAATGAACTAGGGCATCCTTATACCCATTATACATTTATCCCACTTGTCCTAGATTAGATGGCATACATATCTCTTAGACGTAGACCCTCTAGATGACCCTCACACACTTTAGAATAACCTTTAATCATTGGGCATTCTTTAGTTTCAGTTTTAAACTCAATTCGAATCTCGGGTAGTGCATATTTAAAGGATTTTGGTGCTGGTCGGCAATTTCCAGCAAGCATTCAGTTCTATTCGGTAAGCGTAAGCGATTTCAAACATGCTTTAGGCTCATTTGAACTCATTTAGAGTGTTGACAAGTGGGCTAAGTTATTCCCTAAAAATTAGAAGGTCTCTTTTGTGCATTCAGGCTCGTTTAGAGTATATTCTATTATTTTCCAGCAAGCGTTAGTGGGATTTAGGAGTGCTTTTAAGCTAGTGTAAGTAGTTTCTACTTGGGTAAGGCTGTTTGTTTGCTTAAGCATGCTGCTTGTTTTACTTGTTTGCTTTTATGCTTTCTGTATGTGATAGCAGGCATAAATGCTGCTACTTTAGCCTTGAATTTAATAGCTTTTGATGTGCTTTATTGTGTTTTTATTATATAAATTCATTTAATTGATTAATTTTGGTCCCTAGGAGTTTTTGTGGAAAATTGGAGAAAAAGAGGAGAAAAGAAGCCCAAATTACTGAAGATTGATCTTGGAGAACCATGGTGGGTCAAGTGGGAGAAGTCCAAGACCCAACATGGAAGTCAATTGGGCCAAAAAATGGAGAGGAAGCCCAAAATTCAGCACAAGACACGATCTGGAAAGTTCCAGCCGGAGGACAGCGTCGAGACGCTGTCCCTTATCGTCGAGACGTTGGGATGTCTTGGCGCCCAAGTAGACTACATCATAGCGTCGCGACGCTGTCCAACTTTTGAGCCTATATAAAGCGTGGTTCTCCTCCCATTTTGATCATCAAGCAATCATCCAATTCATTTCCTTAGTCCTTTCAAGGCTCTTTGAGCCATCTTTGAGGGTCGAGTTGTGAGGAGAGTGAAAATTCTTGTATTGGACATTTTTTGGAGTGCTTGGGAGCTTGTAACGAGGAGGATCCAAGGCGCAAGCAAGGGGTCCCTCTACGGTTCATCTCCTAAACTCATTTATTTGTTCATTTATGCTTTCCATTATGTATAGACGAGAAATTTTGGTATACATGTATAGCTAAATCCCGGTTTGCGGGTCTTGAATGAAAGAACATAGTTAATTGTTATTTTGATTGCCTATCTTTGTGTCCATTATACTGAGTATTTGTGTGGGTGCTCGTAATGCTCTATAGAATCTGGCCAATTTTATAGTGATTAGATACTTAGTGGAAACTTGACGGAGAGAAACTAAGTTAGGCCATAACCCACCCAACTAGGTTTAACTGCTCGTAGTGACAGCGAGAGTAGTTGGTTAGACTTAGAGATCGATAATGAATCAGGGTTGTAACGCCCCAGGTTCTCCAACCTCTAGCCTAGTGACGTTACTACTCACTCTAGACTCTTAAGCAACTAGGACAACTCTCTTTAAACCGAATGTACCGAAAATTCGGCAGCATAACAGCGTAAAACTGGTTATCCCAAAATTCTTACAACACCTAATAAAGACATTTAACACTTCTAATCATGCATAAGCCAAACTCCATCAAGCTACAGCCAGATTTCACAACCTATCTCCTCTAGACGAGACAAACCTTATAGCAACATTAAAAAAGAACAAGAACCATGCTACAGAACATAAGAGCATTTTATTAACGAGAATAGTAAATCCACTAGCAACCTACTAGCTAAAACAAATTATTCAACTTAACCAAAACTAACAAGTCAAGTTTTAAACTCGAAAACAAAACCTTTCTCAAGTGAATCCCTCACCGAAATACAAACTACAAAAACAATCTTGCTAGCCAACTCAAAAGCAACTAAGAGCAACATATCAATGAAAGAAACCTAACACTCTAGGAATCCTCGTAGTTCTCCTCCTTGCCACCAACGTCTGGATCATCCTCGATACCTGTAACATCTAAAATGTTGGGGGGAAGGTGGGGAAGGGGGTATCAGTACAACCGCGGTACTGGTAAGTAGCTCACACAAGCCAGATCACAAGCATCAAACATTTTCAAACAGCATGCTTCTCAGACGCATACAACATGCTTCAAAAAACAATAAACTCACATCATGCTCACAAGCAATAAAACCACTTCATGCTCACAAAGCAAAAAAACCACATCATGCATATGCTTCCCACACTATGCACCCACACTCTACTAGACCACACATAATTTACGCGTCATGCTCCACACCTATCCACCACATGCATTACGCACCATGCTACGCAAAACCAACTGCATGCATTACGCGCCATGCTACGCAAAACCATACACGTACATTACGCACCACGCTACGCAAAACCATTCGCATGCATTAAGCGCCATGCTACGCAAAACCACTCGCATGCATCACGCGCCATGCTACGCCAAACCCAAACACGTGAATTACGCGCCACGCTGCGCACCTACACATGATTTACGCGTCATGTAACGCAACTGCTAGACTCGTGCTACACATCCCGTGACAACATGCTAGCCTAAGCCCACATACATAACACGACATCCCATCATGCTAGAATGCAACACCTAATCATGCTTTAACAATAACACAACATGCTTATCCCAAGCAACTGAACAGAATAAGCTCATCTTAAGCATTTCAGTACAATTATAAACATCAAAACATGTTTTACACAAGTACAAAAATAAAACATAGAAACAAACATCATGCTCCACACAGTAAACCAAAATCTAGCAAGTAGAAACTACTTACAACAATGCTTCAAATTACCAACGAGGCGACACTTGCACCAAGCTCCACAAACACCTCGAACTATAACAAAAAACGCTACCATCAAAGACTAAACCAAGAGAGAACGACCTAACATGCTACTAGGGCCAAAACCACTTAACCAGCTCATTTCTTTGTTGGACAACCTTTAAACGTATCCCATAATGAAAACCCAAAACCTTTAGACCATGGGCAACCATGTCTAAGGCACAACGGACAATGGGTATTCGCCGAACGGCTCCATATAAGGCTTTTCAGTCGATGGACAACAAGTAAATGACCCACATTAAGCGTATTAGGAACTCCTAAGGACCGGGCACGCTACTAAACCTAAGACAATTAATGAGACTTAATCTAGCATGCTTTTTAAGCCACGAACAACAAGCAAAAGCTCATTAATTCATGCTTTAAGAACCTACAAAGGTCGGGTAAGACTATTGAGGCAACGAGACTTAATGGGCATTGATGAACTACAAGATTTTAACCAAAACAGCCATGATGACCCATTTGAAAACATGCTCTAGGACCTATAACGATTAGGCAACTCCTACGAGCCTAGATATGCAATGGGTATCGACTAACACATGCTTCTAAGGCTAGAATGACTAAAGGGCAACAGACTTCAATGCTATAAACGAGGGGACATCAAGCATTCGACCCTTTTTATCACATTCTAAGACCTAAACAATCAATGGGCAAAGGTAAATTCATGCTTCTAAAGCTAAAACACTTAACTACCAATGAACCTCAAAACTAATAAACAGAAGACATCAGTGAATCTTACCCAAACGGTCTCGTTTCAACGCTAGACGGGTTATACAAACCACAACCAGGGAGTCAGAACGATCCTTGGGCAGTGGGTATTCAAGTTCCAGTGATTCGAACTTAATCGAACAGTTAGACAGCGCTGCAGATCAGAAAATCAAACACAACTTAATTTTCCAGCACCTAAAACGAATGGGTATTCTAATCTTAACACCATACAAGCATGGGTAAGAGATTAGACTTACCGGAAACGCCAAACGACACCAACAACAACAAAAAATGTTGTTGGACAAAGGCGGAATCGACTAAAACGAGGTCGACGGGGCTCCGAATTGCTTAGGCACGCGAGATCTAACAACGCTGAACCAAGATAAACTTAGATTGGGCCTCAAACCACACGGAAAGAAAAGGGAAAAGGCTTACCCACGATTTTTTTAAGACTGAAACGCGGAGGAGACGAGGCTTCGAGCTGCTGTTCGTGCAAGATCTAACCAATACAGACAAAAGGGAGTTAGATCGGGCCTTAACGACTACAAATGAGGGAGTATGAGCCTTACCCACGAGTTTTTCTTGCTGAAAACGCAAGGAAAAGGACGCTTGAAACACGAAACCCACGAACAGAGGGAACGCGGCGACGGCTGGACGGGGAAGGCGACGGCGCGAGCTGGGGAAGGCGGCGGAGCTACTCTCACAGGGGAATAGGTTTCAAGGCAACACGAGAGGGAGAGAGATCCGCGGAGAGAGGGAGAATCCGCGAAGAAGGCGACAACGGCGCGACCTAAACGGCGGCGGCGGCGCGATCTGGACGGCAGCGATCCTCGACGGCGGCGGCTGCAGACTCGACTGGGGGGGGGGGGCTGCCTCACGATAGAGAAAGAAAGAGATGGGAGAAGGAGGGAAAATAGAGCTTAGGGTTTGATTTCTCTTCCTTTGGATTCCCTTTCTTTTTTTTCTTATTAACCATAAGCCCAAAAATAGGATTCCTCCCAACAAACACCCGATATTCATCGTAAACTTATAATTTAACGCTAAAACTTCTCAACCAACGCAAACCAAAACCAACGGGTTTTAGGGAGAGATTTAAAACACGATAATTCCCCTAAACACCTCAGTGTATAATTAAAATCCCCACAATACAAGCCAAATAATAGTTTTCATATAATTCGCCTATATCTATGGAATTTAATTAACACCAGAAGTTTACGGGGCATCACAAGGGCTCATTAACTAACCCGTTTAATAGCACTAAGGACACTTAGGTTATTAAAATGAATTAGTTATAATTAGGGGAAACCAACAGGAGAACCTATGTAATTAACAGAGATTCTAGGTCTATAATTAGTCGGACACAGGATAGGATAATTAGAATAACTAGTAAACTATATTTCGGATTTCAAGACCCCGCCTCTCAATCGACTCTGCCATCCTCTTTGCCACTTTGCTTGATCAATTTAATTAATTGTTTGCTTTTAATTTTGACTGCATCTTTCATTATGTCTAGGTCCCTAAATAACAATCAATCTTAGTACTTTTAGTGCTTATTTTATTATCTTGTCTGAATCACTCCTCCCTGTGGAATCGATACTCGGTACTCTATCATTTTATATTACTTGTGGCAACCGTACGCTGGCGGGAACCTGCAACAAGTTTTTGGCACCGTTGCTGGGGAGGTGTGTTTTTTACGCAATATAATTTCCTGACATTAAAAAGAAAGGATTGAATATTAATTTAGGGTGTAAATATTTGAATTATTTATTTATTGATTTTTGAATAGTTTTATTTTTTTAGTTTGATTAGCTTGGGGCTGTGCATGCGAAGATATAAGGAGGCTGATCTATTTTCGTTAGATCTTGAAATTGATAGAACAATTAGAGCTATTCTTAAGGATAGAAGACTAATAGAAAAGATGGCCCAACAAGAAGATGCACCCAAAGCTATTCGTGATTTTTTGCAGCCGGTTCTCCCAACATAAAATTCTGGCATCATTTACGCTCCCATACAGGCGAATAATTTTGAACTGAAGACGAGTTTGATCCAAATGGCGAGGGATTGTTCTTTTAAAGGACATCCTTCAGAAGGTCCTCACTCCCACCTTCGGGCATTTCTAGAGATATGTGGGACGGTTAAGATGAACGAAGTTTCGCCCGATGCTATAAGATTGAGGTTATTTCCATTCTCCCTCCAAGACAAAGCTAAGGATTGGCTTGAATCCTTAGAACCTGGCAGTATTAACACCTAGGACGAGCTGGCTCAAGCATTTCTCACAAAGTTTTTCCCGCCCGCCAAGACAACCAAACTCCGTACGGAGATTGGAACATTTAGACAGAATGATGACGAGCAATTATACGAGGAGTGGGAACGCTACAAAGAGATGCTAAGGACATGCCCACAGCATGGCTACCCGGATTGGCTCCAGGTACAATTGTTTTATAACGGTTTAAATAGTTCCACTAAAACTGTTCTTGATACATCTACAGGTGGAAGCTTTTTGTCAAAAACCGTTATGACGCGAAGGAGTTGTTGGAGGAGATGGCATCCACCAGTTATCAATGGCCTACGAAGAGGGCATCAATTAAGAAGGTTGGCATGTACGAGATTGATGATTCAAATTCACTAAAGGCGCAGATGGCTTCCTTGCAAGCACGCTGAACAAGTTGTCTTCCTCTGAGGTGGTGAAATCCATTGCTACCTTAGCGGAAAATTACTCAAAGAAGGAAAGTCAAGAAGTGGAAGAAGTTCAATTTATAGGCAACAAAGCATTCAATCAGAACCAAGGGCTACCGAACTTCTACCACCCAGGTCTGTGTAACCATGAAAATTTTTCTTATTCAAATACTAAAAATGTTTTGCAGCCACCGCCAGGATTTGCTTCTACATCAAATTCCCAAGAGAAGAAGAGTAACCTGGAGGATATGGTGGCACTCTTCATCAAGAAAGAAAAAGTGTTGAACGTTAATCTCCAAACGACGGTGAACACTCTGGTGACATCGGTGAACAACCACGACATCGCTCTGAAAAACATGGAGGTCCAGCTGGGACAGATTGCAACCGCAATGAATGCCCTTCAGAAGGGTAAATTCCACAGCAACATAGAGGTAAATCCTTGAGAGCAGTGTAAGGTATGAAGGATTGGAATTCCGTAATTCCGTAAAACGGAAGCGTGATTGAGACCGATTCGTAATTAATTTTGTTTAATCTAAAATACCAATACATTGGCAATAATCTTAGAACTATTCTAAATTTATATTAAGGCTAAACATACAAAAATATTAGATCTAAATCTAATTTATATAGTAACAAATTACTTACTCTCGTTGACGACTCAGATTAAATTCACGAACTGCTTGTGAAATAATCACGAACTACTGCGAACACCACCACTATGGCTACACCGGTATGACTCTTAGACTTCTAGAGGCAGGAGACTGGTGGGAGTCTAGAGGGAGCCTTCAGGGGAATTCTCTGAGAGTAGGAGAATGAATGAGATGTCTTTCTCCCCACCCTAGGGGTCCTATTTATAGGAAAGACCAGGAAAAGGTCATGAATACGATCAAATCTATTATCTTATTCTTATCTAATTTTAATAAATAATTATTTAATTCCATAATTAATTAATTACCCAATTAAATATCACATATTTAATCTTAGGGATTTTATTAAATTATTAATATGAATCCAATTCATATTAATAATTTGAACTCTTTCAAATATTTTCTCTCAAGAATTAATTTTGAAATTAATTCAAAATTATATTATAAAGTTTCATAAACTTTTAATTATAATGTATCAATATACATTATATGATTCCCCTAAATAAAATGAACACTTTCAATTTACAATTTATACTTAATTGCCTCAAGTCTCTTTGGTGCGTGGTCAGCTGAATGGATGGAATGTGAGATAAGATGAATAATAAGAATAAAGAATAATTTAGCTAACACTTAAGTGCAAGTATACACTGTCGCTCGAAGTAATAAAAAAACCTCAGAAGTATTCCAAGGGTATCAATCCCACGAGGACTAAACTGGAAATTCAGATTTGATGAAGAAACTGCTCAAATGATTGCTTTTGAAATGGTAACCAAAGAAAATAAGTTGATTGATTGGGTTTTTGAAAAGATAAATAAAACAAACAATAAAATACTAAAGAATAACAATAAGATAAAACAAGGTATTCAACATGGATTCATCCCTAAGGTAACAACCATAGTCATGCAATATCTAACTTGAGTGTATTCAATGCATTGGGTCAGATTTAACTCCTATTTGGCCCTTGTTTCCAAAAACCGTTAGAAGGCTAAGCGAGTACCGTTATGCACATTTTTGTGACTCGACTTCGACATAGATAATTCACGAATGCAACCTATAACCCTATAGTCGATATAGGGTGCCTTAGGCAGCTTGCCCTATACCGTCGAATAATCTCTTTCGAGCTTTTTCTCCTATATCACCTTTATGAGAACCAATATCGTTTGTCCCTTTCGAGATCAAACTCACATAACATGCAAAGTCTAAGTGATCAAATTAAACTCAGCAAGATTAGAGTGATAATCAATAAAGAATGACATGCATTGAACACTACTTAAGCAAATAAAACACTTTCAAGCCATTAAACCCTAAGGGAATTCACCACATTGAACCCCTCAACGAGATTTAGCTACTCATGATGGGATAAGAAGCAAATGAACACATTTTCATTGAAATAAGAATGTAAATAGTACAGAATAATGAAAAGATTCAAGAGCTGGAAATAAAGGAGATAACTAAATATTATGGGTTTTTTATTTACTCAATCCTTCTAGAGTTCGCTAAGACACTCCACTCTCTCACTTTTACAAGGTAGGAATTGGTAAAACTCTCTACAAACCACAAGGTTTGATGTCTAACTCTCTCTCGGGTTAGAATTTGGTCATCTAAGAAGGACCTCGGGCATCCCTACTCATTGGCGTTGAGCCAGGGTTCTGTCACCACCCTTTTCTTCCAAGTGAGTTATGCTTGTGTTTCCTCTCGATTGTTGGCCTTTTATAATGTAAAAAGTGGTTGGGGAGTCACGAAATCTATGCTAGAAAATAGCCCAGGTTGTTTCGAAGTCAAATCAGCAAGTTAGGTGCGTGAAAAGCTCGTCGGTTGTTGACTCACGAAAATTGGGGACTGACAGTTTCTGCCTAGAAATGCTGTCGCATTTTATTTTGCCTTAGTAGAAATGCGTTTGCATTTCTCTGTTTTCCTCTGTTTTTCTGCAGCATGTAAAACTAAGTTAAATTCATACCAAAATGAGTTCATTTAAGCACAAATATGCATAATTTAACACACATGACTCTCAAAGACTAACTTACCAACTTTTACACTTTTTAGGCTTGGGAATAGTAATTTTGACAAAAAACATACAAGTTTCACAAGAAATAAGCTAAGAATAAGGGACAAAATATGTATATTTTTGGCACTTATCACTCTTTACGAGCTACAAGTGGGACCTAATGGACCTACATATCAGAAGCTCCAACGATATGAGACTAATTGGCTAAACTCATTAACAAAGTTAGTCAACATTCGTTAACTGTGGGCCACTCCACTAAGGACCCACAGCTGCACTCTTTTCACTGTAGAATATTTATGTGTCCACGGATATCAACCAATGCAGTAAGTCAATCCTTCACGTGTGTTCATAACACTAGCTGGGTCAAATTACCGTTTTACCACTGGGTTACCTCTGGTTGCTTAAGTACCACTGATCCCTCTAATGAAAAAGTTATTTAGGGTCCAAACACTAAACAGGAGTTCCTCTCGGGCCAGGAGAGGACGACGCACGTTTGTTCAAGCCCCAAAATCAGCCCTTAAGGGAACACACATCTACTTACCCCAATAGGGGAAGGAGTGAATTCCATCTTGTACTGTTATGTTCCCAGCCCCCATTCGGTCTTGCCCTTGAAATGGTAGGATTATTGAGTCGGCGAACTGGCCACTCTCACCCATACAAATCTAAGGACAATCCCTCTTAAAAGGAGTTCATAACAGACTCAGGATTGAGATTGAGTTACCTAGGTCATCCTATTGAAATACTCCCTGTACCTACACATTATCACCCTAGTAATAGAAATCATGAGAATTTTTCGTATGCAAATAATAAGAATGTTCTGAATCCTCCTGGCTTCACTCCTAAGCAAGAAAGTAAACAGTCTTTAGAGGATCTAGTTGGAGCTTTTATTGCAGAATCAAGTAACATGTCAAATAAGCTCGAGGAGGCCGTGATTGCCATAAACACTACTGTCAATGGTCATTCTGCAGCTATCAAAAACATAGAAACTCAGTTGGGACAACTGGTAAGTGTTGTCAACACTATGAACAAAGGTAAAGCCCCAGCTGAACAGGAGAAATCTTCATTGGAGTACTACAAGGCCGTCTCTGTGCATCACGAGGAGGAAACTCAAGTAGCTGAGGAGGATGAGACTACTGAAACTGAGGAACTCACTGGAGAAGTTGAGGAGGGCACCACCTCAAACGAAGCTGAAAAGCTTATACTTGAGCCATCTATCCCTTCTCCTACTGCTTTAGTTCCTAAGTCAAAGAATAGGAAAAAGAAAAATTCTAAGGCTCAGTTTAATAAGTTTCTTGATGCTTTTACAGGATTGACTGTTAATATTCCTTTTACAGATGCACTAGAGCAGATGCCTCATTATAAGAAGTTCATGAAAGAATGGCTGAACAAAAAGAAGAAGGAAAAGCAGATGGAGACTGTATACCTCGCATCGACATGCAGTGCTCGTGTCCAACAGAACGTACCAGAAAAATTGTCTGATCCAGGGAGTTTTACTATTCCTTGTAATTTTGGTACTTATTCTTGTAGAGCACTATGTGATCTAGGGGCTAGCATAAATATCATTCCATTATCATTGTGCAAAAAGCTAAATATAGGAGAGATAAAATCTACTACTGTTAGGCTCCAGTTGGCTGACCAGTCTGTGGTTAGTCCTTATGGAATTGTGGAGAATGTTTTGATTAAAGTAGGTAGATTTTTCCTTCCTGTTGATTTCTTTGTTTTGGACATTAAAGAGAATCCTGCCATGCCTATTATATTAGGGAGACCATTCCTTGCTACAGGGAGGGTTATAATTGATATTGAGCGCAGGGAGCTAATCATTAGAGTCCAACAGGAGAAGGAGATTCTAAAAGCTTTTGAGGACCCTAAGAACACATCAGAGACCATGTTGGTGGGATACAGGAAAGGTGCTAGGAAGAGCACGGTTGAACGAACAGCTGACATTAGACCACCTTGATGCCTATTCAGTTAACACGTCGAGCTATTGACGTTAAACAAGTGCTTATGGGAGGCAACCCAAGTAAGTTCAGTTGTGTTTTTCCTTTTCCTTTTGATTTATTGTTTGTTTTTGTTTTGTAGGTCTTGGTTCCAATTTCTCCTTTGCTTGCAAGCTTCCACAAATGAGGACATCGTCATTCTAGGACAGTATTGTTCACTCCTCCTACTCTTTTATTGTTCTCATGTTTGATTATGCTTTATTTTCTTCATACATTGAGGACAATGCATGCTTTAAGTTTGGGGGTGGAATAGCATGTTTGTGGAGCCCTTGAGCATCTGAGTTCGGGCTATAGTTTTGAGCTTTCTTTGAATTGAGCATATGGTTGTTTTCTGGATGCTATTTTTGCATGACTATGATTTCCTAGGATAGGCTTTCTTGTCAATTTTCAAGCTTTCGATGAGTTGTAAGCATGAGTGCCCAAAAAGGGAGACTTTTTAAACTTTTTCTAGGAGATGTCTTGAATGAGTAGAGTATTTGTCTTGGCTAGATTTGGATTTGAATGCTTAGGAGCGAATTATTAGGTTCATATGCTTGTTGTCACCTCGATAGGTGTAGGGAAGAGCTAAAGAGTTAATTTTTTTTGCAAATTAGCATGTTTGATCTTGCTTAGGAGGAAAGAAAAGAATATATGCTTATCATGCTCATAAAGAAAAATCATTCTTGTTGTTACAATTTGAAAAAAAAAAAAGGAAAGTCATGACTTATGCGCGCAATGCAATGCTTAATAAAGTTTTGGCAAAAAGAGCTACCCCTATTGTGATCAGTTAGGCCAACCAAAGGGTAAAACTCGGGTTAAGGGTCCCTGCAATAGGTGTGTGAAAGCTAGTGCCACATATAAATGCATGTTGTAATTTTCAATTATAAGAACCTAAGTATGGAGGAAAACAAACTAATTTGTTCCATTGACTCGTTAGTGAATCCTTAGTGCCAGTGTAGAGGGAAGATGAGTTGAGAGTTTAGTAATCCAATCCCGGGCTAGTAGAGTCTGATCTCGTTAAGTTAGATCTCGCTTTTGCAAGTTAATTTTGGAAAACTTTTGATTTGTCTCCCTCATTGGTCCTTATGTGCATGTCTCTTGATTGCTTGATTATTGACTTTTGAGCCTTGAGGATTGAGTCATGTTTGTTGCATGCATTCTTCCATTGTATGCTTGATTTTTAGTTTGCTCGAGGACTAGCAAAAGCCTAAGTTTGGGGGAGTTTGATAGCGAGCATAGCTAGCTATTTTTCTCTAATTAATTAAGCTAGTCTTTTACAATTATTTGGCCAAATTTATGCATTTATATGTTTTATTTGTAGGAAGTATGTGTTTGAAGCTTAATGGAGAAATTGGAGTCAAATGAGTTCGAGATTCTTAAAAAAAAAAAAAAAAAAGAGAGTCAAATGCATTTATATGTTCGCGGTAGCGTCGCGACGCTACCCCTACAGCGTCGCAACGCTACGACCAATTTTTGCCTTATTTAAAGATTGCGATTAGGGCTGATTGGGGGGACTTTTTTGGTGACTTTGGAGCCGTGAAACAGAGAGAAAAGGTTGCTGTGAAGGCTGAAGCAAGTGGAGAAAAGTGGATTTCAAGGCTTTGTTCGTGGAGATCATGACGGGGACGTTCGGTCTCGGCCTACTTAGCGTTTACTTCTCTTTTCCCTTTTCTTTAGTAGTTTTTATGGCTTGTTTAGACTTAGTTTATATTGCAATTTGGATTATGTGTAGTTAAGTTTAATTCTTAGGGATTGATGTAGCCGTTGGGCAATTTATGGATTGATTTTATGGTTTTATTGCTATTGATGTCATTTATGCATAATTGTGTTCTTAATGCTTTTAATTTACCGGCCATAAATTGATTGTTGTTTGTGCTTGAATCTTACTCGGGAGAGAGGATTTATCTTAGAAATCATTATGCATAACTAGGATTTAGCTAGAAATCGGGAGATAATAGTTAATTCTAGAAATCGTTAAAAAGGTTAACCTTAATGCTTTGCATGTTTAATGAATTTTGATAGGGATATCGGGTTCATTGCATGTGGGAGAATCATGTATGCTCGGGAGAGATATGTGTGATTTTAGTTTCCCAAGATTTATGAATCATAGCATGTCATTAAACCATGAATTAATCCATAATCCCAATTGGTGAAATCAATTCCCTAAGACCGTTGTCATCAATTGTTTGTCACTATTTTATTGTTTTGTGTTAGATTTCCATTATTTCTCACTTTGTTTGGTTCCCTAAATAAAATTGGACAAGATTATTTTCGGTAATTAAATTTGATTAAAAAAATCCAATCCAAAGGACGACACTCGATTTCAAAAATCACTTTACTATTACTTGACCCGTGCGCTTGCGGTAGGAAAATTGCACATCAAGTTTTTCCTACCGCAACGGCGAACAGGAGAAATCTTCATTGGAGTACTGCAACGGCGCCAAAAACTTGATGTGGAATTTTCCTACTGCAAGCGCATGGGTCAAGTAATAGTAAAGTGATTTTTGAAATCGAGTGTCGTCCTCTGGATTGGATTTTTTTTTAATCAAATTTAATTACCGAAAATAATCTTGTCCAATTTTATTTAGGGAACCAAACAAAGTGAGAAATAATGGAAATCTAACACAAAACAATAAAATAGTGACAAACAATTGATGACAACGGTCTTAGGGAATCTATTTCACCAATTGGGATTATGGATTAATTCATGGTTTAATGACATGCTACGATTCATAAATCTTGGGAAACTAAAATCACACACATCTCTCCCATTTTCAGCTCGAAATTATTAGCATTGATTGTGGCATAGACAATCCCCGACTGTTGCTCCTGAAAGGCCGGCTGAAAGTAGTCTCTAATAGGCTTAGGCTCCTCGGGGTTAGGATTGGCCATTTGGATACAATTAACTTTACTTTCCCTTCGAAGTTTATTAAAAAGTCTCTCAATCTCCGGGTCAAAGGGAACTAAGGCCAACTCCCTAACCTTTCACATACACCAACAAAACTAACCTAAAAAGGAAAATAAAAAAAAAAAAACAAACAAGGAAAGAAAACAAATTAGGAAAAAAAAAACTAGAAAAGGAAATAACTAAATCTAAATAAGGAAAATATAATCTACAAAAGGAAAAGATAAACAAATATGGAATGCAAAAACAAATATGGCAAAAACAAATAAGGAAACTAGCAAATAAGGAAAAACTAATCTAAAAAGGAAAAGACTAAAAAGTAAAAGTCTATCTATGGAAAATTCAAACAAATATGGAAAAATCTAAATATGGAAAAGAAAAACAACAAAGGAAAAAAAATGCAATCTACCTAAAAACAAAAATAACAAAAAATAAAATACACCCTAAACTAAGACCGGACAATTTTTCTTCGATATTAAAAATGACAAAATTTGCCAATCCCCGGCAACGGTGCCAAAAACTTGATGTGCAATTTTCCTACCGCAAGCGCACGGGTCAAGTAATAGTAAAGTGATTTTTGAAATCGAGTGTCGTCCTCTGGATTGGATTTTTTTAATCAAATTTAATTACCTAAAATAATCTTGTCCAATTTTATTTAGGGAACCAAACAAAGTGAGAAATAATGGAAATCTAACACAAAACAATAAAATAGTGACAAACAATTGATGACAACGGTCTTAGGGAATTGATTTCACCAATTGGGATTATGGATTAATTCATGGTTTAATGACATGCTATGATTCATAAATCTTGGGAAACTAAAATCACACATATCTCTCCCGAGCATACATGATTCTCCCACATGCAATAAACCCGATATCCCTATCTAAATTCATTAATCATGCAAGGCATTAAGGTTAACCTTTTTAACGATTTATAGAATTAACTATTATCTCCCGATTTCTAGCTAAATCCTAGTTATGCATAATGATTTCTAAGCTAAATCCTCTCTCCCGAGTAAGATTCAAGCACAAACAACAATCAATTTATGGCCGATAAATTAAAAGCATTTAGAACACAATTATGCATAAATGACATCAATAGCAATAAAACCATAAAATCAATCCATAAAGTGCCCAACGGCTACATCAATCCCTAAGAATTAAACTTAGCTACACATAATCCAAATTGCAATATAAACTAAGTCTAAACAAGCCATAAAAACTACTAAAGAAAAGGGAAAAGAGAAGTAAACGCTAAGTAGGCCGAGACCGAACATCCCCGTCACGATCTCCACGAACAAAGCCTTGAAATCCACTTTTCTCCACTTGCTTCAGCCTTCACAGCAACCTTTTCTCTCTGTTTTACGGCTCCAAAGTCACCAAAAAAGTCCCCCCAATCAGCCCTAATCGCAATCTTTAAATAAGGCAAAAATTGGTTGTAGCGTCGCAACGCTACCGCGAAATCTCGGATTCTGGATGTTCGTCGAGAGCGTCGCGATGCTATGATTTTTTTTTTTTTTTTTTTTAAGAATCTCGAACTCATTTGACTCCAATTTCTCAATTAAGCTTCAAACACATACTTCCTACAAATAAAACATATAAATGCATAAATTTGTCCAAAATAATTGTAAAAGGCTAGCTTAATTAATTAGAGAAAAATAGCTAGCTATGCTCGCTATCAATAGAAACCTAAACTAGTTAACGGCGTTACATCTAGTGGTTACTATTTCGCGGTTCGGTCTTATGCAAACTCATTGCATAGGATACCCCCACCCGCATGTCTCCTACATGGATTCTTTGGATAATTGCATCTGTATCGAATACAAGGTGGGTCGTATCACATAGTGTCACCAGGATAAGGTACCCAGCCGTATCCCTATACTATAGACCTTTTAGGTTGTTACTTGGACATCGATCCCCGTATGTCCCCACATACTAGTCCAAGTTTCATTTAAGCAACCTTGGATCTTAGTTTATTGGATTTAGGGTTTATTAATGCAAACTCGATTATCAATAACCAAATTACTGAATCACTCAAATAACGCTTTATTGAGATCAATTAATTTGTTTCATTTACTATCTACGAGTTTTAGGGCATAAAACCCAACAGCTCCCACTTGAACTAAAACTCTAGTGGACAATGTACATCAACAATCAAAATTGAATGAATAATCATTGAAGTAGGAATAGTGGTTTGTATTAATACTGTATATAATACATGAAAAGTACAAATACAGATAAATACAATAAACTAGGGCATTCACAATACCCATTACACTTCTCCCACTTGCCCTAGATTATTCTATGTACATATCTCGCAGACCTAGACCCTCTAGATGACCCTCGAACACTTTAGTCGTGAGAGCCTTCGTAAATGGATCAGCAATATTGTGCTCAGAGGCTACCTTCGTGAAGATCACGTCCCCTCGTTGCACGATCTCTCTGATGAGATGATATTTGATGTGCTTGCCTCTTTTGTGACTGCAAGGTTTTTTAAAATTTGCCACTGCACCACTATTATCACAGTAAAGGGTGATTGGAAAGTTCATATTCTGAACAACTTCCAAATCCATCAAGAACTTCCGTAGCCATACAGCCTCCTTAGCTGCTTCACAAGCAGCGACATATTCGACCTCCATGGTGGAGTTTGCAATGCATCCTTGCTTGATGCTACGCCAGACTACAGCTCCCCCATTAAGGGTAAATACTGACCATGATGTGGATTTCCTAGAATCCTTATCAGTCCGAAAGTCAGAGTCTATGTAACTTGTAAGGATCAAATCCTTAGAGCCATACACAAGCTGATAGTCCCTCGTTCTCCGAAGATACTTGATGATGTTTTTAACTACAGTCCAGTGGTCTAACCCTAGATTGGACTGGTACCTGCTGACTATCCCAACTGCATAGCAAATGTCAGGCCTAGTACACAACATGGTATACATAAGACTGCCCACAGCTGAAGCATAAGGGATCCGTCTCATCTTATATCTAGACAGCATCTTGTCTATATATGATGATTGAGACAGGGCTAACGTTCTGTTCTTACGATTCCTGATAATTTGAATCCCTAGAACATACTGAGCTTCACCCAAATCTTTCATTTGGAACTCAGTCAATAGCCATTTTTTAATGTCAGTTAGATATTCTACATCATTTCCAATGAGAAGAATATCATCTACATACAACACTAGAAAAGCTACTAAACTGTTGATAATCCTTTTGTAAACACAAGGCTCATCAACGTTCTGGTCAAAGCCATAAGATTTGACAGCAGTGTCAAACCTTATATTCCAAGATCAGGAAGCATGCTTCAATCCATAAATGGATCATCTAAGCTTGCAAACTTTTTGCTCCTGACCTTGAGCAATGAACCCCTCTGGTTGAGACGTAAAGATGCTCTCATGAAGATTGCCATTCAGAAAGGCAGTCTTGACGTCCATTTGCCAAATCTCATAATCATAAAACGTGGCAATGGACAAGAGAGTCCTTATCTACTTTAACATGGAAACTGGGGAGAAGGTTTCCTCATAGTCCACCCCCTCCTTTTTGGTATAATCCTTTGCCACAAGTCGAGCTTTGAAAGTCTGTACTTTCCCAACTGCGTCTCATTTTCTCTGTTGGGTTTTATGCCCTAAAACTCGTAGATAGTAAATGTAACATTTTGACTACTATTTATAATAAAGAGTTATTTTCGTTCAATAAAATGTTATTGATTTTAAATAATTAGTATTGCCTAAATATAACCACAAATCCAATAAACTAAGAACCCATGACTATATTGTGTATACTTGAAGTTTATGTGTTACATAAGTATGGATCAAGTTCAAGTAAATAGTCTAAACGATCTATAGTACATGGATAAGGTTGGGTACCTTAATCCTGGGGACACTATTGGCGTGGCTCGCTTTGTTATTTAAAGACAGACGATGTGATCCTAATCATTCATGTATAAGACATGTGAGTAAGGGCGTCCTATTCAAAGAGTTTGCATAGAGATCGGACCACGAGATAAGTCACTTTCACTTTACAACACCGTTTACTGTTGAAACTGAACATCTCATACATATAACCTAGGTAACTCGATCTTAATCCTGAGCTAACTATGAACTCCTGTTTATTTAGGATTATCCTTTGATTTGCATGGGTGAGAATGGCCAAACATCGCCGACTCAATAAGCCTACCATTTTGGGGATAAGACTAAATGGATAGCTGGGGACATAGCTTTGTAAGATGGAATTCCCTGCTACTCGTTTTAGGGTTAGTAAAGGTTGTTCTCTTAAGTGTTGACTCCGTGTCTTGAACAAATGGGCCTCACCCTCTCATAACCTTGAGAGGGACTTGGTTCAGTGATTGTATCATGAACTAATTGTTCATTAGAGGATCAGTGGAACTTAAGGAACAAGATGTAACTATAGGGGTAAAACGGACATTTGACCCAACTCTAGTTACGAACAAACCGGTGAAGGGTCGACTTACTAATCATGGTAATCTAAAGTGGACAAGAAATATATCTATAGCGAGGGGAGTGCAGCTACGGGCTATAGTGGAGTGTCCCGGAAGCTAACGAACGATGAATGACTAAGTTAATGAGATTAACCAGTTATCATCATTTCGTTGGAGCCCATGATCTGTAGGTCCATTAGGTCCCTCTACTAGCTCAATAGGAATAAAACTTGGAACAATATGATAGGTTAATATTTGAAACGTTCAAACACTACTACAAAAATAGCTTTTAATGACGGACGGAAAAAAAATCACGGACCTTTTAATGACGGACGAAAAACGCGCGACCTTTTAATGACAGACGAAAAACGCGCGACCTTTTAATGACGGACACGTGTTTTAAAAAAAATTCGGACCTAAAGAGCCCGTCATTAAAAAAGTCAGAAAAAAAAAGATTGGATTAAGGGATCGGAAAAAAAAAAAAAAATAAAGAAAAGAAACAAGCCCTAGAAACCTCCATCTCTTTCTCTCCTTCTCTTTCTCCTTCCCAATCGCCTCTTCTCCTTCTTCTTCGGTAGCTTGAGAACCCCTCCCCTCTTGATTTTTCTTCTCCCTGAGACCGCCGCTCGATCCCTTCAGTCACCCTTCACGCCACTTCCTTCTTCTTCATATCCGGCAAGCACCTCCGACGACATTGTGAGTAACGGGCGTGAGACACCCAGCCAGGCGCGCGTTCAAGCGGTAAAGTCTCGTTTAGGCGTGATTTCTTCTTCCCTTGGTGTGCTGCGGCGTAGTGGTTGATCGAAACCTCAAATCCATCACAGCTCCGGCGGCGACGACCTTTAAACAACACCTCCGACGACCTTGTGCAACAACCCACGGATCGAGACCCATCTCTGTGCGTGGTTCAGACTTCCAGTGGGCTTCAACTCCGATTTTCCTCCTCTTCATCCACCCAGGTCTCTTTTCTCTCACACACAAATTTTTCTCTCTTCTCCCCGTAGGTCTTTGTCATTCATCATCATCGTTCGCCATGGATTTCTTTTCACTGCAACGTGATTCACTATTGTTCGTGGGTTTCATTCACCATGGGTAGCAGCTAGTTCTTGGTGTTGTAGATCTGTGGTTGTTTGTGGGTTCATGGATTTGTTTTCCATACACTACTTTACTTAAGGTCAGTGAACTTTTCACCCACTTCACTTATCGTGTAAATAGATTTTCCTTGTACAAGTTAAATATGTTTAGGATCTGTAGCTTTTGAATTATTTGAATAAAATTTTTTAGTTTTGGGCTCCTCTGAGTTAATTCTTTTGGGCCATATTTTAGCATCTCCGGAAATGTTGTTGCAGCGTGTGAACTGAGGTAGTGTAGGTCATTTGGAAGGTTGCCTATTTTTAGTTTATTAGACTTCTTTTTAGTTGATATTGGCATTAAAGAGATTATGGGTGTATATATATTGAAGTTTCTAGTTAAAAAGTGTTCATTTGGCTGGATGGATTTGGAAGCTTTTCAATGAATGATAGCATTGATGTGCAATCACTTTGATGAAGAGAAGTTTTGGGGTTCTTTATGGTCTTTGTAGAGGAAAATATAATCTCAAACAAGTTACTGCCATTGGATACTGTTTCTATCCTTTAAGAGTGATGCATAGACATTATTTGTTTGACCACTGTATCTGGATTTCTTCTAGCCATAGGACTAAGGAGGATCCCCCACCCCCCATTCTGGTCTGACCCACAAATTCTTCCATGTTTTTAAATTTCCTCGAGGGATTATAGCTCCTGTGGGTAACTAGAGCTACGAGCTTGTGCATCTTGATTCACTTTTGAGACATGACCGTTGCATTCATTAATTATTATTATATTTTTCTTTAGGGTTTTGGGATTCTAAAAAATGTCCATGTAGTTCACAACATAGTGCTGGAAATGAAGTCTTGTCATGATTTGTTGATTGATCAAACAGCATACACTGCAATGATGGATGTGTTGATTAATTGTGGCTCTATAAACGGTATGTCATGTTTATACATAACCAGTGATTGGTGATAGGAAAATTGCTAACCGCAAGCGCACGGGTCAAGTAATAATATAGTGAATGTAATTCGAATGTCGTCCTTTGGATTGGATTTTTAAGCAAATCAAGTATTGTGAATTATCTTGCTCAATTTTATTTAGGGATCAAAAAGTGATGAATGGATGGTATCAAAATTAAATAAAAACAAGTAAAAACTGTGGAAATTCAATTGGGAAAAATACTTAGGGAATTGATTTCGCCGATTTAATCTAGGATTGATTTTAAGGAACAAGTTATTATGCACAATGAAATTATGAGCCTAAGACCCTTTTATCACAACTACCTCTCCCGAGTATAATTGATTCTCATGCAAATTAATCTACTTGATATCCCTATCTAAGTTGGTTAACATGCAAGGCAATGAGATCTTTTGACCAATTCTAAAGTTAATCTAAAACCGTCATGAATTAGAAAGTAAACTTTAGTCATGCAATCTTGAGTAAGTCTATATTAAACCCCCTCTCCCGAGCTAGATTCAAAACTTAAATCATTCAACTAATGGCCAATTAATTGAAAGCATTAAATCAAGATTACAAACATAATCAACATTGCACGACTTAAACCATAAATCAATCCATAAACAAAATCAACTACATCAATCCCTAAGCTATGAGTTTAGCTACTCATGAATGGAATTACAAGCTCAACTAAACATAATGAAGCCATAAATCTAGCTAGAGAAAAGGAAAGGGAAAAGAAAACTCAATGTAGGCCGAGACCGAACGTCCCCGTCACGATCCCCACGAACGATGGGTTGATTTCCGCTTTTCTCCCTTTGCTTCAGCCTTCATCCTCTGTTTTCTCCTCTGTTTTACGGCTCTAAAAGGTCCCAATTTCCAATCCCCTAAAACCTAGCCGAAAGGAAGCTTTTATTCTGATTTTTCGTCGTAGCGTCGAGACGCTATTAAGACAGCGTCGCGACGCTGCCTCTAAAACACGCGCGTCTGGAATAGAAATAACAGTAGCGTCGAGATGCTATTGTCACAGCGTCTCGACGCTGTAACGCTGCCGCCTCTTCTAATTAAGGAAAACCAGCGTCGAGACCCTCCACGAGTGGCGTCTCGACGCTAATGGGCAGAATGCCCTCTCTTGGCTCCTTGTTGCTTGAACTTTCCGGTTCTTTGGCATATTTTCACGTTCCGAACACCCGAATAACTCCAATTCCACGTTTTAGCTCTAATCAACGCTTTCCTACAAAATAAACAATAAAGTGCAATAAAATGGCCAATAATCATCAAAGACTAGCTAATTTAAATAAGTAAAGATAGCTAGCTATGCTCGCTATCAAATACCCCCAAACTTAAGCTTTTGCTAGTCCTCGAGCAAACTACAAATCAAACATACAGTAGAGGAATGGATGCAATAATCATAACTCAATCCTTAAGGCTCAAAAGTCAATAGTCAAGCAAGCAAGAGATATGCACACGATGACCAATGAGGGAGACAAATTAATATTTCTCCAAAATTAACTTGCATAAGCGAGATCTAACTCAACAAGATCAGACTCTACTAGCCCGGGATTGGATTATTAAACCCTTAGCTCATCTTCCCTCTACACTGGCACTAAGGTTTCACTAATGAGTTAATGGAACAAATTAGTTTGTTTTTCTCCATACTTAGGTGCTTTTAATTAACAATTAAATTAAGCATGTATATGTGACACTAGCTTTCACACACCCATTGCAGGGACCCTTAACCTGAGTTTTCTCTGGTTGGCCTAACTGATCACAACAGGGGTAGCTCTTTTTGCCTTAATCTTTATTAACCATTGCATATTGCGCATAAGTCATGACTATTTTCTTTTTCAACAATAACAACAAGAATGATTTTTCGTTATGAACATGATAAGCAGATATTCTTTTCTTTTCTCCTAAGCAAGATCAAACATGCTAATTTGCAAAAAATTAACTCTTTAGCTCTACCCTACACCTATCGAGGTGACAACAAGCATATGAACCCAATAATTCGCTCCTAAGCATTCAAATCCAAATCTAGCCAAGACAAATACTCTACTCATGCAAGCCATCTCCTAGAAAAATTTTAAAAAAATCTCCCTTTTTGGGCACTCATGCTTACAACTCATCACAAGCTTGAAAATTGACAAGAAAGCCTATCCTAGGACATCATAATCATGCAAAAGTACATCCAAACAACAACCATATGCTTAATTCAAAGAAATCTCAAAACTATAGCCCGAACTCAGATGCTCAAGGGCTCCACAAACATGCTACTCCACCCCCAAACTTAAAACATGCATTGTCCTCAATGTATAAAGAAAGTAAGGCATAAACAAGCATGATAACAATAAAAGAATGAGAGGAGTGAATAATACTGGCCTGGATTTATGATGACTTCTTGCTTGAAATCTTGAAAGCTTGAAAGCAAAGGAGAGACAGAAAACAAGACCTACAACACAAAAACAAACAATGAATCAAAAGCAAATAGAAAAGCACAACTACACTTACTTGGGTTGCCTCCCATAAGCGCTTGTTTAATGTCATTAGCTCGACGTGTTGGCCATGCTTCAAGGAGGCTTCTTTTCTGTGAATCCAACAGTGGTGCTCTTTCTTGCACCTTTCTTGTAGCCCATGAAAAGCACGTCCGAGTGTCCCTTAGAGTCTTCAACTGCTTTAAATATTTCTTTGTCATTCTTGACTCTTACAGTGAGCTCCCTGCGCTCAATATCAATAATTACTCGCCCAGTAGCGAGGAATGGTCTTCCTAATATGACAGGCATCAAAGGATTTTCTATCATGTCCATAACATATAAATCAATAGGGAGGAAAAATCTACCTACTCTGATTAAGACATTTTCTACAATGCCAACTGGTCTAACCACAGACTGATCAGCCAATTGGAGCTTTACAGGAGTAGATTTAATCTCACCTATGTCTAACCGCAAGCGCACGGGTCAAGTAATAATATAGTGAATGTAATTCGAATGTCGTCCTCTGGATTGGATTTTTAAGCAAATCAAGTATTGTGAATTATCTTGCTCAATTTTATTTAGGGATCAAAAAGTGATGAATGGATGGTATCAAAATTAAATCAAAACAAGTAAAAAGTGTGGAAATTCAATTGGGAAAAATACTTAGGGAATTGATTTCGCCGATTTAATCTAGGATTGATTTTAAGGAACAAGTTATTATGCACAATGAAATTATGAGCCTAAGACCCTTTTATCACAACTACCTCTCCCGAGTATAATTGATTCTCATGCAAATTAATCTACTTGATATCCCTATCTAAGTTGGTTAACATGCAAGACAATGAGATCTTTTGACCAATTCTAAAGTTAATCTAAAACCGTCACGAATTAGAAAGTAAACTTTAGTCATGCAATCTTGAGTAAGTCTATATTAAACCCCCTCTCCCGAGCTAGATTCAAAACTTAAATCATTCAACTAATGGCCAATTAATTGAAAGCATTAAATCAAGATTACAAACATAATCAACATTGCACAACTTAAACCATAAATCAATCCATAAACAAAATCAACTACATCAATCCCTAAGCTATGAGTTTAGCTACTCATGAATGGAATTACAAGCTCAACTAAACATAATGAAGCCATAAATCTAGCTAGAGAAAAGGAAAGGGAAAAGAAAACTCAATGTAGGCCGAGACCGAACGTCCCCGTCACGATCCCCACGAACGATGGGTTGATTTCCGCTTTTCTCCCTTTGCTTCAGCCTTCATCCTCTGTTTTCTCCTCTGTTTTACGGCTCTAAAAGGTCCCAATTTCCAATCCCCTAAAACCTAGCCGAAAGGAAGCTTTTATTCTGATTTTTCGTCGTAGCGTCGAGACGCTATTAAGACAGCGTCGCGACGTTGCCTCTAAAACACGCGCGTCTGGAATGGAAATAACGGTAGCGTCGAGACGCTATTGTCACAGCGTCTCGACGCTGTAACGCTGCCGCCTCTTCTAATTAAGGAAAACCAGCGTCGAGACCCTCCACGAGTGGCGTCTCGATGCTAATGGGCAGAATGCCCTCTCTTGGCTCCTTGTTGCTTGAACTTTCCGGTTCTTTGGCATATTTTCACGTTCCGAACACCCGAATAACTCCAATTCCACGTTTTAGCTCTAATCAACGCTTTCCTACAAAATAAACAATAAAGTGCAATAAAATGGCCAATAATCATCAAAGACTAGCTAATTTAAATAAGTAAAGATAGCTAGCTATGCTCGCTATCAATTGGTAGGAAATTTTTAGATTAAATTGTACCGAGTAGGTAATTTGTCCATGGTATCAGGTGCTCTTTCTTTATTTGGGGAATTATTGAAGCTTTTTGGATGGAATTTGGACCTGCGGCTAAAGCCACATCTCTGTCTCACTCTTATGAGAGTTTTTTCTAGTAGAGGAGATTATAGGATGGTCGAATGTTTGCATAGACGAATGTGGCTGGACTCCTCTGGAACCATTTCTCCTGAATTTCAAGAAGAAGCAGATCATCTTCTCATGGAGGCAGCTTTAAATGACAATCAGGTACTATCCATTTACTTCTGAGATTTAAATGTTTTTGGACGAGAATATATGGCTTGTTGTTCCTTTTCGTGCACCCTGAGTAGAGAGAGATGAACTGGGTTGATTGTTATATAAGTTAACGAGCTAATACAATATAGTTTGTCTAATTTACTCTTTGTACCACAATGAGGGTCTGAACGGTAAAAGAAGAAATATTTTGCCTTCTTATGTACTTGGCAAAATTTTAAGTGGTAATTAAAGGCCATCTGGAAGCAAAAATCTTCTTTTCATGGATTGTTTTTTGGGTTGTTGGTGTATCGCAGTACATTTGGTCCTAATAAGGGTTTCCTTCCTGTCATTTCTCCAAATTGGTGTTTAATGTGCAGCTGTGAGGAAGTGCGGGAAAGTCTAGACTGTCCGTCCATTAATTCCTTAAGATCCTAGACATTTTTGGTCCTTTCGGGTGCTTTCCATGTGATATGAGAAAGTCTACAGAACAAAGTATCGTGTGTCATCTTTTTAAGCATACAGCTGGGATTATTTGGAATGCTCTGGTGAAAGCTCTACTCTTTGGGAGCTTTGGAGCAAGAATAATCATGGTATTTTTTAAGAAAAGTCTGTAGACTTAGAGAAAGCGTTGGAGCTAATTAGTTCTTTGAACTCTTTGTGAGCTTCTATTAATGATACACCATCAAAGCTACCACCTGCCCCACTGGAAATATGGGCATACGAGGTCATTTAATCGTTGACTTATTTGAAATTTTAATGTCATAAGTTCATTGTATTTCATGATGATCACATGTTTTTGGTCTAGTGATAGATTTGTAAGATTCTCTTCTCTATGCTTCTCTTCTCTCTCAGGGTTCTCCTTTTTGCAAACTTGTTCGTGAAGTACTTGTAGAGTTGGAGTTACCACATTTAGTACGTTGGTAAAGTTTCTTACACGTTCACTTTTTAAGGTAGATTAAAGTTTTAATTACATTTATGGATCTTTGCATATAAATCTTTGTCGATGTGGCAATGAAGCCAAGTCTTTTAGGGAAAGAAATATTAGGAGGAAGAAAAAACATTAGTAATTGTGAATAGAGTATTAATAAGCTAATATTGGGATGCATTATGATACTCGTAGTGGTATAATTGTAGTTAGGTAGTTTGTTAGGGTGGAGTGGTTATAAATAGTAGGAGTTAGGAATTTGGGTGTGTGGTAAAACCATTTTTTTTTAGTTTTGAACCAAATGGCTGATAGGTTCCATACTTAGATGACCCAAACACTGGGGTGCGTATGTTTGAAAGTGCTGAAATTGTGGAGTACCTTCAAGCAACTTATGCTCTTTAGCAAGCATGCTTGCAAGTCATTTCTGAGGTCAGATCTTATTCTCCCATTCTTTTTCACACGGGAAACACATAATTTGTTCCAATTCATCTAAGTTCCTAATATTTCTATGACATCAGTTTTTTTTTTTTTTTGGGGGGGGGGGTAAATTACAAGTTTATTACTTAAATTTCTATGGTTGTCCCGTAAGTCTATGGATTTACAAAAGTGTCCAGTAGGTTTCTAAACTTTTTATTTTGTACAAGTCGTTTGACTTTAAAAACATTTAATAAGTTTCTAAACTATCAATTTTGTATCTAATAGGACCTTGACCTTTCAATTTATTGTCCAAGTTCTATGAATTTAAAATTAAAGTTCATAGACCTATGTCTTTTTGTAGCTTTTGGTTTACATTATTATTGATGAAACTCATCAAATTAAGAATGAGAATTCCATCCTTTGAAACATGTAGCTCAGCACCCTATCAAGGTTAGAATGCAAAGTATTTCATTATTTTATGTTTATGGCATCTCTCGATCTGATATCGTGTTAATTTAAGAAGTTCTTGCATAGAGCTTTTGTAACTATGATCTTTCATTTGGGGTCTTGTTGTGAACCTGAAGTGTTGTGAGGCTGTAGTTGGGTGATTTTTTTTCATATAGAAGTGTGTTTCTCTTGTTTAACAGGTTTAAAAATTTTTGGGTTAGTCATCAGTATGTCGTTATGCTGTCGAAATTTCTAGAGCAACCGGTTAGAATTAGGATAGATGCTTTAGTAATGTCTCTAGGTTAAGTATAGAAACCTAGAGCATTACAGGTTCTTTGAAGGGGTTAAACTTGATATCTTGAAGTTTGTAAGCTTTTGAAGTTTATTGGGTTTTCTAACAATTTTTTTTGATACTCATCGAGATTGGATTTTTTTTTTGTGTATTTTATTGTTAACTAAATTTGTTTTTCTTAGGTTTTTCGAGTTGTTGGACCTATGTTTGTTATGTGAGTTGTTGTTTTGGCGTTGTATCAAACCTAATTACAATTTGTTTTTCTTAGGTTCTTCAAGTCTGATGTACGAGCAAGATTATGGTGACAAGAATGAAAGTGGCATGTACGAGAATTTTTGTTTTTTGGTGTAGTTGTAGACTTTTAATCATAGGTGTTTAGTAATTTTGAGGCTTTGAAGTGTAAGTGTTTGTAGTTTTATTCATATATCAAACTTATATGAATAAAAATTGTATGAACAAATTTGGTTCATTGACTTATTGGAATGAAATTTGACAAATATCTGAGTTCTATACAATTTTGCACATTTAAGATTAAGATTACTTTCTTTACAGGTTGACAAATGAAGAAAATATTGTTGGTATGCCTCCGGGCAACCAACAATTTTTTTTATTAAATTATGAACAAAATGATGACGGGCAATGCCTGTCATTAAAAAAGATATTTAATGACGGACTTTTAATGACGGACATTTGGTTGAAAAATGCCATTTCAATGATGGACTTTTCATGACGGGCAGCTTTTAATGACGGGCAATGCCCGTCATTAAACATCTGGTTGGTTGGAAAATACCCTTTAATGACGGACTTTTGATGACGGACGACTTTTAATGACGGGCATTGCCCGTCATTAAAAATGTACGTCATTGTACCTTGTTAGGACGGACAGCTTTTAATGACGGGCAATGCCCGTCATTAAAAGTCGCCCGTCATAAAAAGGTACGACGACACTCGTATAGACGACGGACGCTGCCCGTCATGAAAAGTCTTTAATGAAGGGCAATGCCCGTCATTAAAAGCGGTTTTTGTAGTAGTGAAAATTGGAAAAGGGTACAAAAGTCGGTTATATGCGATATTTGACGACTTATTAGTTTAATTGTGAATTAAACTTAAAATGAGAGTTGAATATATATTTAAATATGATTTAAATATTAAACATGTGAATAGGGATTCATGTTCGAGAAAATTCGTTGGGAGAAAATCGGGATTTGACAAGTAATGTTGATTTAATATATATGATATTAAATTAATCATTTTATTTTATTTTAATTAAATAAAAGGGTTATTTAAATTAAAATAAAAATAAAAGAAAGTGGGATTATTCAGAATTTTATTTGCAAATTTTGAATTTAAAAGAAACTCAAAAGTTAGCAAATTTTGGAGGTGGTGCTTAATGACTAATCACTTATAATTAGCCTTATTGCACCGCCTAACCTTATGACTCAAAATGATCCCAAATTGCTGTCAATTTCTTGTGCAATTTTTGTGCATGATTTCCCTCTATATATATAGAGGATGAGCTGATGAGAATTGCAGGGATTTCTTCAACCTAAAATGCTGCCAAAATTCTCCCAAGAACTTCCATGTTCATACTCTCAAGTTTGCTTATACCCATAAGTTTTCCTTTCCAATTCCTATTAATTGAGGATCCCACAATCCGTTCCAAGGCCTGAGGATAGTAGAGAAGATCCAAGTGGTTGATGTGAATTATAAAGCATCGGGTTGCTCGAATTGGGAGCTTCAAGAGGTAGGTACCTTATTACTCTGTTTTTTGTACTTATGGACATCATGTCTTCTAGAATTAAATTGATCAAATTGTGTGCCTAAGATCCAAAATTGCTTCCGCATGTGTGATATAAACACCTACATTCTCTTATAGATCCATTTGCACCCTATGGGTTTAACCCCTTCAGGTAGGTCTACAAGATCCCAAACTTGATTGAAGTACATAGACTCCATCTCTAGGTCCATACCTTTGACCCACTGGTCATGGTCCACATCATTCATTGCCTGTCTAAAGGTCAATGGATCCTCAACTCCATCATCAGGTATGAAAGTTGGATTTTCTGCTAAACCCAGATAGCGTTCAGGTTGAGTAACAACCCTCCCACTACGTCGAGGCATTCTCAACTGTTGAGAAGGATGGGCTTGACCAGATGTACTGGGCTCATCTACAACTCTTGTTGAAGGTTCAATCTTTGTACTAGGCTCATCAACAACCCTTGTTGAAGGTCCAGCCTAATCAACAACTCTTGTTGATTCATTTGTAGCTTCACCAGAAAGTTCACTTAACACCATTTTACTGCGTGGCTTGTGTTCTCGAACGTGGTGTTCTTCTAAGAAAGTAGCATTTGTCGAAGCAAACACTTTATTTTCTTGTGGATCGAAGAAGTATCCACCTCTTGTTTCTTTTGGGTAGCCTACGAATAGGCATAATTTTGAACGGGAATCCAATTTCTTTGGGTTTGCTACTAGCACATGTGCAGGGCATCCCCAAATTCTGAAATGACGTAAACTAGCTTTACGCCCTCTCCAGAGCTCAAATGGTGTTTCAGAAACACTCTTTGAGGGAACTACATTCAAAATATAAACTGGAGTCTCTACTGTATAACCCCAAAAAGAACTAGGCAGTTGAGCATAGCTCATCAAAGATCGAACCATGTCCAACAAGGTTCTGTTTCTCCTTTCAGATACACCATTCTGTTGAAGTGTACCTGGTGCTGAGAGTTGAGACAAGATTCCATGTTCTATCAAATAGTTCTGGAATTTTAAGTCCAAATACTCTCCACCTTGATCAGATCGAAGTGTTTTAATGGTCTTACCTAAAAAGTTCTCAACTTCAGTCCTGTACTCCTTGAACTTTTCAAGGGCTTCAGACTTATGACTCATTAGGTATAAGTAACCATACCTTGAATAATCATCTATGAAAGAGATGAAATATTCATACTCTCCTCAAGCTTTTACATTCATTGGACCACAGAGATCTATATGTACGAGTTCTAAGGGCTCCTTGGCATGATAACCTTTTCCAGTAAAAGGTTGTTTGGTCATTTTACCTTCGAGACATGACTCACACGAAGGTAAAGTACAATCTTCTAACTGGCTTAGAAGTTCGTTCCTAACCAATCTCCCAATCCTATTAAGATTTATGTGGCCAAGTCTCTAGTGCCAAAGATAGGTACTTTGAGAAACTTTCTGCCTTGTTGGTTGAGTCTCAGCTGTTTTAAACATTTCATTGTTCAAAGTAGCCCTAGACTCTATTGGTCTTAAAACATACAAATTTTTCTCCATTTTTGCAGAACAGATATTAGTACCCCTTTTAGTAATGAAAGCTTCATTCAAAGAAAAGGACACTGAATATCCTTGTTCTAGCAAACAAGAAATAGAAATAAAATTTCTTTTTATTTTGGGAACTATATATACAATATCTAATAACATATAACGTTCCCTGGAGAAGAACATTTTAATATCTCCCACTGCTTTAGCTGAAATGAGCTCCCCAGTCCCAACTCTAAGAGTCATTTCCCCAGCATCCAACTGTTGCCTGGAGCTCATTCCCTCAAAGGAAGAGCATACATGATGAGTGGCACCTGAATCAAGGATCCATGTTGTATCATCGTTTTCCACTATACACATTTCAATGACCGATAAGTCAAATTTATTTTCATTGAGATGTGCTAAGCAGTCTATGTCATATTCATCATGAACAATTTCAGATGAATTAGACATGTGGGATTGAGGAACGTCCTCAGTTAAGACCCATTCCACGCAATTAATGTTTTAAGTTCATTTTCTTAGTTGTATTATAAATACCAGTTTTGTAATTGGCGTTATTCGAGGCATACAACGAACGTTTCATGTTGGGAACAAACAAATTAACTTAATAAGTGATGTTGCATTAACTCATTACACAAAATAATAGTATTATTTTAATCCAAACAATTTAGCAAAAGTAATGATCGACCCATAGAGTAAAAATTCATTTTGCAACGATACTTCAGAGGTTTAGTACAACAGCTACCGTAGGGCAGTCAGCTACTTCTCCTCTGAATTGAGACAATCTCAGCCAATCCCTATTCCCAGAATAACTCATATTCCAATAGTTCTTAGCTACCATTTTTTTTATCAGGAAATTATTAACACATTAACAATTTTTCGTAAGTGTGACCCTCCATTTTTCAGATCTTAGAGGTCGGCCCCAACAATGCTACCGTAGGGAAAGTAAAAGTTGGAAATGGACCTAAGAAACCCTATCCATTTCTGGAGTTTGCGTTGTTTCGACTCCCATGATCAAGCCCTCCGTAGGGTGATCGCTCCCAGGGCGACTCGCAGGCAGATCATGGGGATCTCACGGTGCAACCTAATGGAGGAGACTGTAGGATACGTTGACATGTGTCCTGCTCCCACTTACTATAAAATATTCCCTCATTCACCTTGATATTGATCCATGCAAACACCATCCGTAGGGGGTCACTCCCAGGGTGACTCGAGGCCTAGCATGGATCTCACGTTGTGAACTTTTGAGGACGTGAGAGCAAAACTTGATTTATGAAAATCTTGTTTTTATATATTTCCTCCCACTAAGTATTTTTATAATTATAGGATCTATTACTTAGGTAAATTCTGGCTAAATGAATCTATCTAAGTCTATGCCTTATATAACTCTTATATGGAGGTCTTTAATCTAATGTCTTAGGAGAATTAAACTCTTTTAATTAACCTGGCAACATTACATGCTAACATAACTATGGTTAATTCAACTCAAGGTTCGGGTCAGTTCCCAAGTAGCACGTGTTCGGTAAACCGTCATCATAAGTACCTTCAACCTTAGACAGAACTTCATCGGGAGAGTTCCCTTATAACCATAGTAATGTAAACTCTTTACCCTAAAGATCTAGGTGAATTAAACTCTTTAAAAAACCAAGTGACATTGCATGCTAACATTTAACTCTGATTAATTCAACTCCATTATTCCAGGTTAGTTCCCAGGTAGGAGGTGTTCCGTAAACCGTCATCTTAAGTACCTCCAGCCTTAGACTTTTAACCAATGGAGTTCTCTTATAATCATAGTAATGTTTTTCCTACTTAGTCAATTAAAACTATTTTTAATTCTAAGTAAGAATAATTCTAATCCTATTAGAAATATGATCTTAGGTCTAATTAATTTTAAACATTTTAAAATTAATCTAATTTTCTTAAGATCCTATGTTTGCATACAATTCTTTGTTATAGGTTAACGGATTCTAAATTTTATAACACTTATAAAATTTTAATGAATTAATCCTATAACTTGCTACTATGGTGACATAAATTAACAATCGAATTCTAATTAATTTATAACCATACAATAGCATTTATGACATACATTAATATAACAATTATATTAAACTAAGGTAAGGTCATGCTCAATGCATTTTAATTTTCATCCATTTAATATAACACTTTATATTAAACATCTATGAAAATAAAATTCATACATATTTCATACATTATAACATTTATAATAATAAATATGCATGAATATGTTTAACCTAAGGTGGGAATTTAAGTTATATGACATCCCATAAAGCAAATAACTAGTAATTGAACCGGTTAATTTTGGGCCCTAGGATGAAATAAAGCATAAATTACAATAATTATAGCTAAATTCTATCCTAAAAGTCCTTCTGCAACTCCAAATACTGGTCTAGACCGCCCGAACCGACCTGAACAACTTCGAACTAGCCACGAAAAACATGAACCGAGCTAAATTCCAGCTAAACCGGACCAAATCGGTCCCAGCCCAGATGGATTGTGCAAACCAGACCGCCAGCTTCCTTGAACCGCCTGAAACACGTCATAGCGAAAACCTAACGCGCGCTGCACATCGTGACAGCGTCGCGACGCTGTTGCGTCTGGAGCACTTTCTGGGCAAAAAACAACGTCTGTTCGTCGTCTTTTTCTTCGATTTCAGCCGTGAATTCAACGTTTTTCATCTCATAGAAAACTTAATCTAGACCCGGACTTACAAAGGACTCGATTTTACA
Source organism: Luffa aegyptiaca (assembly GCA_017139565.1). Classification (NCBI taxonomy): domain Eukaryota; kingdom Viridiplantae; phylum Streptophyta; class Magnoliopsida; order Cucurbitales; family Cucurbitaceae; genus Luffa; species Luffa aegyptiaca. Next base: position 16,502,075 of record CM029406.1, on the reverse strand, counting down.
TAAAATAACCGAAACACCGGGCCCTTACATGATCAAATCACATAAAAAACAGTAAAATCTATGGCCATAAAGTTAACCTAAACAGTCCAATGAAAATCATACATACATTATGCATTAATCAATTCCACCAGTAGCCAATGCAAATTTTAGAGAAACAAAATTGGATCTACGATCGGCTCTAATACCAATTGAAGGATTAGAATTCCGTAATTCCGTAAAGCGGAAGCGTGATTGGGACCGATTCATAATTAATTTTGTTTAATCTAAAATACCATTACATTGCAATAATCTTAGAACTATTCTAAATTTATATTAAGGTTAAGCATACAAAAATATTAGATCTAAATCTAATTTATATAGTAACAAATTACTTACTCTCATGTTAGGATAGCAATGATAGCCTAGGATTTGATTTTGAGTTTTTGGGGGATGAGGTTTATATGATTGTGGAGTTCGGGATCATAGCAGAAATCTGAGAAATTTTGAATTTTTTTTCATAGTATTAATGTCTAAAGCATGCAATAAACTTGTCTTGTGAGATCTTTGAAAATCTAGATTTTTATTATGGTTTTTATAATTTTGTTGTCACTCCGATAGGCTTAGTCTCTAGCACTAGGAGTTATGATTGACTGTTTCAAGAGCTAGGTAAAAAAGAAAAAGAAAAATATGTTATGCCTACAAAAAGAACGCACCACTAGAAAAAAGAATTATCTGTTGAGAAAGAAAATAATTTTTGCTTGCAAAAAGAAAAAAAAAATAGACTAGGGGTAAAAAAACTTCCTCCGTTGTGATCAGTTAGGATCATCCAAGGATTAAATTCGGGATATGGGTCCCTGCAGCGGTGTGTGAAAGCTAGTGCCCTTAGGATCATAAGATGCAAGTTTGGGGGAATCCCCTAAGAGAAAGAAAAGAATCAGGCACCCTAGTTTCTTTGTTTGCATGATAGCTAGATTTCGACCTGTTAGGACTCTTAGCCAGTGTAGGGGGAAGACAAATGGAGAAAGCCGTAAAACTAATCTAGGTTAGTAAAAGAACCATTAGATAAGTTTTGAGCATGCTATTCGTTAATGCTAAGTTTCATTTTTGAAATTTCTTCATGAGTATGTTGTGCTTGCTTAGTCCACTTGCATGTTTTTCGTATTTCCCTAAGAATCCTAAAATCATTGAGGCTAGAGCGATTATTTTCATGCATCCTTAGAATTTATTTTGCTCAGGACTAGCAAAAGCTTAAGTTTGGGGGTGTGATAGTAGGCATAAATGCGGTTATTTTAGTCTTGAATTTAATAGCTTTTGATGTGCTTTATTGTGTTTTCATTATATAAATTCGTTTAATTGATTAATTTTGGTCCCTAGGAGTTTTTGTGGAAAATTGAAGAAAAAGAAGAGAAAAGAAGCCCAAATTATTGAAGATTGATCTTGGAGAACCATGGTGGGTCCAGTGGAAGAAGTCCAAGACCAAACATGGAAGTCAATTGGGCCAAAAAATGGAGAGGAAGCCCAAAATTCCGCACAAGACGCAATCTGGAAAGTTCCAGCTGAATGACAGCGTTGAGACGCTGGGATGTCTTGGCGCCCAAGCAGACTACGTCACAGCGTCGCGACGCTGTCCAACTTTTGAGCCTATATAAAGCGTGGTTCTCCTCCCATTTTGATCATCAAGCAATCATCCAATTCATTTCCTTAGTCTTTTCAAGGCTCTTTGAGCCATCTTTGAGGGTCGGGTTGTGAGGAGAGTGAAAATTCTTGTATTAGGCATTTTTTGGAGTGCTCGGGAGCTTGTAATGAGGAGGATCCAAGGCGCAAGCAAGGGGTCCCTCTACCGTTCATCTCCTAAACTCCTTTATTTGTTCATTTATGTTTTCCATTATGTATAAATGGAAAATTTTGGTATACATGTATAGCTAAATCCCGGTTTGCAGGTCTTGAATGAAAGAATATAGTTAATTTTTATTTTGATTACCTATCTTTGTGTCCATTATACTGATTATTTGTGTGGGTGCTCATAATGCTCTATAGAATTTGGCCAATTTTATAATGATTAGATACTTAGTGGAAACTCGACAGAGAGAAACTAAGTCAGGTCATTGTTGGGTTTTATGCCCTAAAACTCGTAGAGAGTGAATGTAAACAAATTGTATACTTGTTTCAATAAAGTGTTTTTGAGTTTCTACAATAAAGTGTTATTGTTAAATACTGCCCAATTTGACCCAAATCCAATAAACTAAGATCCAAGGTTGTTTGTATGTAACTTGAACTAGTATGTGGGGACATACGGGGATCGATGTTCAAGTAAGAACCGAAAAGGTCTATAGTACAAGGATAAGGTTGGGTACCTTATCTTGATAACACTATGTGATACGACCCGCTTTGTATTTGATACAGACGTATTGATCCAAAGCGTCCATGTAGTAGACAGGCGAGCGGGGGTATCCTATGCAATGAGTTTGCATAAGACCGGTCCATGAAATAGTAAACCACTAGATATAACACCGTTGACTAGTTAGGTTACTGTTTAAATAGGATGACCTAGGTAACTCAGTCTTAATCCTGAGTGTGTCATGAACTTCTTCTCATGAGGGATTGTCCTTTGATTAGCATGGGTGAGAGTGGCCAATACGCCGACTCAATATGCCTTCCTTTTTGGGGACAAGACCGAGTGGGAGGCTGGAGACATGACAACACAAGAAGGAATTCACTCCTTCCCACTTCAAAGAGAAGTAGATGAGTGTTCCCTTAAGTGGTTACTCCGGGACTTGAACAAAGGGATCCTGCCCTCTCACTGGCCCGAGAGGGACTTTCTGTTTATTGGTTGGACCATAAACAGGTTGTTCATTAGAGGAGCACTGGTACTTAAGGAGACAGATGTAACACAGGGGTAAAACGGTAATTTGACCCTGCTCTGATTACGGACCCTCGTGATGGATTGACTTACCGGTATAGGTCTATATCTGTGGACATAGAAATGTTCTACAGTGGAATGACCCACAGTTAATTAATATTGGTTAACCTGATTAATGAGTTTAATCAATTAACCTCATATCATTAGAGCTTCTGATCTGTAGGTCCATTAGGTCCCTCTGCTAGCTCGTAAAGAATAATTATGAACAATTATATCTTGAGACAATTTGAATATTTCAAATTCATATTGGGAATTAAGTTAATTGTATGAGATACAAATTAATATAATGTATAGTGAAACATTAAAATGTAAAGTCTAATTTGAATTTAAACTTTACTATTATGAGAAATAAATATTTGAAGAAGTTCAAATATTAATATGAATTTGATTCATACTAAATTTATAGGATATAAGAGAATTTGAAGGAGTTCAAATTTTAATATGAATTTGATTCATACTATAGAATTAATTAATTGAAGGCCTGAAATTAAATATATGATATTTAATTGGGGAATTAATTACTTAACTAATAGAAGGTCTGAAATTAAATATATGATATTTAATTAGTGATTAATTAATTAAAGAATTAATTAATTGGAAATTAATCAATTATGGAAATGATTAATCACTTATGGAAGTAATTAATCATTTATGGAAATGATTTAATCACTTATGGAAGTGATCAATCATTTATGGAAAAAATTAATCAATTATGGAATTGATTGGTTATGAAATTGATTAATTATGGAAAATATTAAATCAGTTATGGAAATAATTGATTTGAAATGAATATTTTTTTCATGGCCTTTCTCCTATAAATAGAACACTAAACCTAGGGTTTAGGTACCACAACATAAGGCCACAGGAATGCACTCTTGCATTCTCTCTAGCCTCCTTAGCCACTCTCTTATATTCTCTCAACCCAAGAACTCTAGGGAGAAATTTCTCTCTAGAGTTTTTTCCATTAAAGATTAGGTAGTCCCACAACTACGTTCCTAATCTCAGAGTCATAGCAGGAAAGATCAATTGGTGGTGTCCCAATTGTTGATGCTTGGTCCCTATGAAATCAAGAAAGGCGTTCTTGGATACTTTAGAGACGACAACGACGGTATGTTTGCTTCTCCCCTTTAGAATTAGTTCTAAGGTTGTATGCTTAGCCTTAATAATTGATTTAGAATAGTTTTCTAAATTTTTTCAATATATTGGTATTTTGGTGGAAACAAAATTAACTACGAACGGTCCCAATTACGCTTCTGCTTCATCGAAATTAGGGAATTCCAAATCGTTCAATTGGTATCAGAGCCGATCGTAGATTTAATTTCGTTTCTCTAAAATTAGCATTGGTTCAATGGTGGGTATTTTAATTTCATATATGTGATATTGTTTTAATTTACAAAATTGATTATTTAGGCATATTTGTTGGCATTAGATCTATACTTTTGATTAGATCAATTGTAAATGCCAAAAAGGAAAATATTTGAAGACCAAGATATGTCTTGGTTTTAAATTATTGTAATTTAAATTGCTTTAAATTTCTTAGGATATGCCAAATATGCCTGTCAATTTTGGTAGTCTTAATTTAATTATGCATGAGATGTATGTATTAAATTAATTGATTGTTGCATAAAGTATGTCATTTAGCTTAAAATCCCACCATAGGTTAAGCATATTCATGCATATTTATTATTATAAATGTTATAATGTATGAAATATGTATGAATTTTATTTTCATGAGTATTTAATATAAATTGTTATGATTAAATGGATGAAAATTGAGAAGCATTGAGCATGAAATTACTTTAGCAAAGAATATAAAGAGTTATATTTATGAAAGTAATTTATATGCTTATTAATTTTCATGAGCAATTAATATAAAGTGTTATGTTAATGTATGAAAATGTGAATGCTTATTTTAATTTTCTTGGGTAATTAATTTAAGAGTTAGATTAATTGAAGAAAATTAATTTGCATTGAGCATGAAATAACTTTAGTTTAAAAATATAAGAGTTATATTTATATTAGTAATTAACATGCTTATTTTTCATGAGCTATTAATATAAATGTTATTTTAATGTATGAAAATGGTAATGCTTTTTTTTTTTGATAAATTAAAATTAACACTTTATATTAATTTTAATTTTATTGGGTGATTAATTAAAGAGTTAGGTTGATTAAAAAGAAATTAAATTGCATTGAGCATGACATTACCTTAGATTAACATAATTGTTATATTTTTGGTATGCCATGTATGCTAATGTATGGTTTTATAAATTAATTAGAATTTGATTGTTAATTTATTCACCATAGTAGCATGTTATAGAGTTAATTCATTAAAATTTATAAGTGTTATAAAATTAATGAATAGAAACCTTTAACCTATAACAAAGAATTGCATGCAAACATAGGATTTTAGGATAAATGGATTATTCTTACTCAGAATTAAAAATAGTTTGAATTGACTAAGTAGGAAAAACATTACTATGATTATAAGGGAACTCCACCAGTTAAGTTCTGTCTAAGGCTGGGGGTACTTAAGATGACGATTTACGGAACACCTCCTACCTGGGAACTGACTCGGAATACCGGAGTTGAATTAATCATGGTTAAATGTTAGTATGCAATGTCACTAGGTTTATTAAAAGAGTTTAATACACCTAGATCTTGAGAGTAAAGACTTTACATTACTATGGTTATAAGGGAACTCTTTCGGTGAAGTTCTGTCTAAGGCTGAAGGTATTTAAGATGACGGTTTACGGAACACCTCCTACCTAGGAACTAACATGAAACTTGAGTTGAATTAACCATAGTCATGTTAACTTGCAATATTGCTGGGTTTATTAAAAGAGTTTAATTCACCTAGAACGTTACAGTTAAATCCTCACCATAAATGTTATAATAGGATTAGACTTAGATAGATTGACTTAGCCGAATTCATCTAAGTTAAATAACCCTAAAATATGGTAGGACATTTAAGTGGGAGTGAGATGGGTGTCGACGTATCCCTCGATCTTCGCCCTTAGTTCACACCGTGAGAGTTCTATGGTCCGCATGCGTGTTGCCCTGGCGCAATCATCCCTTCGGAGGGCCCGACCATAGAATTCAGAACACCGTGAACTCCTGAAAGAGGATAAGGATTCTTAGGTTAATCACCAACAGTTGTCTTTCCCTTCGGTAGCCTGTTGGTGCGTGCCTTTGAGTTCTGAAAGTGGGAGGATAAATATAAAAAACAAGATCGACTTTTTACTCTCAAGTTCCCTTGAGTTCACACCGTGAGGTTCATGCTCGGCTTCGTGTCGCCTTAGGAGCGGCCTCCCTTCGGAAATTGTTTGCATGGATCAATAACAAGGTGAATGGGAAAAATGTCTATAGTAAGTGGGAGTGGGACACGTGTCAACGTATCCCTCAGTCTCCACCCTTAGTTCGCACCGTGAGAGTCCTATGGTCCGCCTGCGTGTTGACCTGGCGCAACCATCCCTTCGAATGGCCTGATCATAGGATTCGGAACACCGTGAACTCCTTAATAGGATAGGGTCACTTAGGCTAATCACCAACAGTTGTCTTTCCCTTCGGTAGCCTGTTGGTGCGTGCCTCTGAGATCTGAAAGAGGGAGGGTTACACTTACGGGATGAGTTAAATGTGTTAATGAATCCTTGACCAAACAACGATAACTAAAAACTAACGAAATATGAGTTATTTTGGTGTTAGGGTTTGGTTGGGATTGTCTTAATTCAGAGAAGGAATAGCTGACCACCCTTCGGTGGCTGTTGTTCTAAACCTCTGAAGTATCGTTGCAAAAACTAAATCAATGGTTTTCTAGGGTTTCTTTGATTGCTTGTGTGTTTTTGCTTAATTTGATTGGATAAGATGTAATGGGTTAGTGCGATAAATAGTCAAGTAACTTGTTATTTCAGCAATTCAATAATAAAATATGTGCATTGTCTTACGCCTATGTAATAAATAACGGTGATTATACAACAAACTTAAACGATTAATTTGTGGTGAATGATTTAAGATTAGTCTTAACAAAGGAATGTGCTCATGCCCGAAATATCTAACTCATTAAGAAGTATTCCTAATGAATATGACATCGGACCTTGCTCAGCCAAAGAAGACTTATCCAAAGATAGTAAATTTGATTTACTAGTTTTGGAAGCGTGATTTGTGGAGAATGATGATTCTGCCTGAATAGTTGATTCAGGGGGCCACAAATCACATTTCTTCTTCTTATTAAAAGGAATAAGTTCCTGGCAACAGTTTGATGCTAGTTATATAGCTTTCAAAGTTGAAACTAGAGAAGTTATCTTGGCTGTAGCAATGGGGAACGTTAAGTTGTTTTTCCCAGTGGGAGCAAATACATATTATAACATAATGCGTATGTATTTCCTAAGATTAACAGAAATTTGATATCTGTATCATATATGTTGGAACAATGTTGCTCTATACCTTTCCCTACTAACGGAGTTCATTTAAAGAAAGGGAGTTAACTTTTGTTCAGCTGAACTGAAAGTAACATAAATGTTTTAGGACTAATCAAGAGTAAAATAGTCATGAACATTGAGTTGTTTGAGGCTGCTACTACTCAAAGAAATGAAAGCCAAAGGTTTTCTCCTAAAGGAAAATACCTTTCTTTGGCGCTTAAGGTTAGGCCATATTTACCTCAATATGATTGGGAGCTTGGTCAAAAGTAGACTTCTAAGCAAGTTAGAAGATGACTCTCTACTACCTTGTAGATCATGGCTTAAGGACAATATGACTAATAGGTTCTTTTAGTTGGAAAGAACTATAGAGCCAAAGAGCCCTTAGAGCTTGTACATTTGGATCCTTGTGGTCCAATATGTTAAAATAGTGGGAGGGCATGAATAATTCATCTATATTATAGATAATTATTCAAGGTATGAGTATCTCAACCTAATGCAACTTAAGTCTAAAGCTGTTCAGAAATTCGAAGGGACTTGGGACTAAAATTGGAAACTTGTTAGGTGAGATGATAAAAACACTTCGATCTGATCGGGGCGTAGAATATGCGGGACTTGAGATTCCAAGACTATTTAATAGAACATGGAATTACATTCCAACTCTCAACCCCTAGTACACCTAAAAAGAATTGTGTATCAAATAGGAGAAATAGAACCCTATTGGATATGGTTCGGTACATTATGAGATATGCTCATTTGCCTGACTCGTTTTGGGGTCATACAGTGTTGACTGCAGTGTGTATTTTGAACAACGTTCCATTAAAAAAAATGTTTCTGAAACATTTTTTGATTTGTGGATAAGGCGTAAAAGTGGTTTACGTTATTTTTGGGGACACTGTTCAAGAGTATACCTATTCGTAGGATGTCCCATGGAAACATGAGATGTGGATACTTCTTCAATCCACAAGAGAATAAAGAATTTGTACCGACAAATGCTACATTCTTAGAAGATGACCACATGAGAAATAATAAGCCACAAAGTAAGATCATTTTAAGTAAATTACTGATGAAGCTACAAAAATATCAACAAGAGTTGTTGATAAGTCAACAAGGGTTGATGATGCTGAACTCTTAACAAGAGTTGTTGATAGGGCCGATACAACTGGTTAGTTACATCTATCTCAAGAGTTGAGAGTGCCTCGATGTAGTGGGAGGGTTGTTCTACAACCTGACCATTACATGGGCTTAATTGAAGCCCATAACGTCATACTTGATGATGGCATTAAGGATAAATTGTCTTAAAGCAAGGCAATGAATGATGTTAACTAGGACCAGTGGATTAAAGCCATGTACCTAGAAATGGAGTCTATGCGTTTCAATTCCATCTTGGATCTTGTAGATTTATCTAATGGGGTAACGCCTATGGATTGCAAATGAATCTACAAGAAGAAACGAGATGTAATCTTATGGTTAGACTTGTGGCAAAGGGTTATACCCAGAGACAGGGGACTGTAAGAAATTCTTATCTCCTGTCGTCATGCTGCAGTCTGTTAGAACTCTTGTCCATTTTGAATGGATGTCAAGAGTACCCTTTTGAATGGTAATCTTGATAAGAGCAACTACATGTCTCAACCAGAAGAGTTCATACAACAAGATCAAGAGCAAAAGGTTTGTGAGCTTAGTCGATCCATTCATGGATTGATTGAAGCATTTTGATCTTGGAATAGAAGATTTTAATACTGTGATCAAATCTTTTGGCCTTTAATCGGAACATTGATGAATCTTGTCTCTACAAGAAGATCGTCAATAGTTCAGTAGATTACTTAGTGTTGTATATGATTGATATCCTAGTCATTGGGAATGATGTAGGTTATCTTACTGACTAGTAAAAAGAGCTAGCAGCTCATTTCCAAATGAAAATTTGGGAGAAGCTGAGTTTGTTCTTGGGATCCAAATTGTTAGGAACCGTAAGAACAAAAAGCTAGCCTTGTCTCAAGTGTCTTATATCTACAAGATGTTAGTTAGATATAAGATGCATAATTCCGAGAAAGGTTCACTACCTTTCAGACATGAAATTCTTTTGTCTAAGAAACTGTTTCCTGAGACACCTCAAGAAGTTGAGGACATGAGACGAATGCCCTATACAGTAGGGGTTGCCAGTAAGTACCAATCTAATCCAAGATTTTATCATTGGAAAACCATTAAGAATATCTTCAAGTATTTGAGGAGAACGAGAAATTATATGCTCGTGTACGGGACTAAGGATTTGATCCTTACAGGATACACTGACACAAGTTTCAAGACTGATAAGGATTTGAGGAAATCTACATCAGTATCTATGGTCAATCTTTACGAAGGAGCTATAGTATGACATAGTTACAGTCTTGACCATATAGGCTGAAAATATAGCTGCTTGTGAAGCAGCAATAGAGACTGTATGGCTTAGGAAGTTCTTGACTAATTTGGAACGTGTTCCAAATGTGAACTGGCCCATCACACTTTATAGTGATACAGTGGTGTTGTGGCAAATTCAAAAGAACCTCGCAGCCTAAGACAAGCAGGCATATTGAATTGAATGGAATATTGTTGATTCATTCACGAAGGCTCTCTCGGCTAAAGTGTATGAGGGTCATCTAGAAGGTCTAGGTCTACGAGTTATGTACAAAGATGAAATCTAGGGCAAGTGGGAGAAATGTAATGGGTATAGTGATACCATTATGTAATGGGTATAGTGATGTCCTAGTTTATTGTATTTGTACATTGTATATGTTTTATACATGTATTTATACACCCACTGATGTGTAGATTATTGTACATCCCACTAAACTAGAGTTTTCGCTCAAGTGGGAGTTTGTTGGGTTTTATGCCCAAAAACTCGTAGAGAGTGAATGTAAACAAATTGTATACCTGTTTCAATAAAGTGTTATTGAGTTTCTACAATAAAGTGTTATTGTTAAATATTGCACAATTTGACCCAAATCCAATAAATTAAGATCCAAGGTTGTTTGTATGTAACTTGAACTAGTATGTGGGGACATACGGGGATCGATGTTAAAGTAACAACCGAAAAGGTCTGAAGTACAAGGATAAGGTTGGGTACCTTATCCTTATAACACTATGTGATACGACCCGCTTTGTATTTGATACAGACGTATTGATCCAAAGCGTCCATGTAGTAGATAGGCGAGCGGGGGTATCCTCTGCAATGAGTTTGCATAAGACCGGACCATGAAATAGTAAATCACTAGATATAACACCGTTAACTAGTTAGGTTACTGTTTCAATAGGATGACCTAGGTAACTCAGTCTTAATCATGAGTGTGTCATGAACTTCTTCTCATGAGGGATTGTCCTTTCATTAGCATGGGTGAGAGTGGCCAATACGCCGACTCAATATGTCTTCCTTTTTGGGGACAAGACCGAGTGGGAGGCTGGGGACATGACAACACAAGAAGGAATTTACTCTTTCCCACTTCTAGGAGAAGTAGATGAGTGTTCCCTTAAGTGGTTAGTCCGGGACTTGAACAAAGGGATCCCGCCCTCTCACTGGTCCGAGAGGGACTTTCTGTTTATTGGTTGGACCATAAACAGGTTGTTCATTAGAGGAACACTGGTACTTAAGGAGACAGATGTAACACAGGGGTAAAACGGTAATTTGACCCTGCTGTGATTACGGACACTCGTGAATGATTGACTTACCAGTATAGGTCTATATCCGTGGACACAGAAATGTTCTACAGTGAGAAGAGTTCAGTTGTGGGTCTTTAGTGGAATGACCCACAGTTAATGAATATTGGTTAACCTGATTAATGAGTTTAATCAATTAACCTCATATCATTGGAGCTTTTGATCTGTAGGTCCATTAGGTCCCCCTGCTAGCTCGTAAAGAGTAATTAGGAACAATTATATCTTGAGAGAATTTGAATGGTTCAAATTCATATTGGGAATTAAGTTAATTGTATGAGATACAAATTAATATAATGTATAGTGATACATTAAAATGTAAAGTCTAATTTGAAATTAAACTTTACTATTATGAGAGAAATAAATATTTGAAGAAGTTCAAATATTAATATGAATTTGATTCATACTAAATTTATAGGATATAAGAGAATTTGAAGGAGTTCAAATTTTAATATGAATTTGATTCATACTATAGAATTAATTAATTGAAGGCCTAAAATTAAATATATGTTATTTAATTGGGCAATTAATTAATTAACTAATAAAAGGTCTGGAATTAAATATATGATATTTAATTAGTGATTAATTAATTAAAGAATTAATTAATTGGAAATTAATCAATTATGGAAATGATTAATCACTTATGGAAGTAATTAATCATTTATGGAAATGATTTAATCACTTATGGAAGTGATCAATCATTTATGGAAAAGATTAATCAATTATGGAATTGATTGGTTATGGTATTGATTAATTATGGAAAAGATTAAATCAGTTATGGAAATAATTGATTTGAAATGAATATTTTATTCATGGTCTTTCTCCTATAAATAGAACACTAAACCTAGGGTTTAGGTACCACAACATAAGGCCACAAGAATGCACTCTTACATTCTCTCTAGCCTCCCTAGCCACTCTCTCATATTCACTCAACCCAAGAACTCTAGGGAGAATTTTCTCTCTAGAGTTTTTCCCATTCAAGATTACGTAGTCCCACAACTACGTTTCTAATCTCAGAGTCATATCAGGGAAGATCAATTAGTGGTGTCCCAATTGTTGACGCTTGGTCCCTGTGAAATCAAGAAAGGCGTTCTTGATACTTCAGAGACTACAACGACGGTATGTTTGCTTCTCCCCTTTAGAATTAGTTCTAAGGTTGTATGCTTAGCCTTAATAACTGATTTAGAATAGATTTCTAAATTTTGTCAATGTATTGGTATTTTGGTGGAAACAAAATTAACTACGAACGGTCCCAATTACACTTCTACTTTATCAGAATTAGGGAATTCCAAATCCTTTAGTCATAACACACCCAACTAGGTTTAACTGCTAGTAGTGACAGCGAGAGTAGTTGGTTAGACTTAGAGATCGATAATGAATCAGGGCTCATTAATTAACCCGTTTAATAGCGCGAAGGACACTTAGGTTATTAAAATGAGTTAGTTATAATTAGGGGAAACCGACAGGAGAACCTATGTAATTAACGGAGATTCTAGGTCTATAATTAGTCGGACACAAGATAGGATAATTAGAATAACTAGTAAACTATATTCCGGATTTCAAGACTGGTGCGTCGTCAGCTGTATAGGTGGATGTGAGATAAGATGATAAATAAGAATGAAAAATAATTCAGCTAACACTTTGTGCAAGTATACACTGTCGCACGTAGTAATAAAAAAAACCTTAGAAGTACTCCAAGGGAATCGGTCCCACGAGGACTAAACTTTGAAATTCAGATTTGATGAAGAAACTGCTCAAATGATTGCTTTTGGAAAAGGTAACCAAAGAAAATAAATTGATTGATTGGGTTTTTGAAAAATAAGTAAAACAAGCAATTAAATAATAAAGAATAACAATAAGATAAAACGAGGTATTCAACATGGATTCATCCCTAAGGTAACAACCATACTATTGCAATATCTAACTTAAGTGCATTTAATGCATTGGGTCAGATTTAACTTCTATTTGGCCCTTGTTTCCAAAAACCGTTAGAAGGCTAAGCGAGTACCGTTATGCCCATTTCTGGGACTCGACTCCGACATAGATAATTCACGAATGCAACCTATAACCCTATAGTCGATATAGGGTGCCTTAGGCAGCTTGCCCTATACCGCTGAACAATCTCTTTCGAGCTTTTTCTCCTATATCACCTTTATGAGAACCGGTATCGTCTGTCCCTTTCGAGATCAAACTCACATAGCATGCAAAGTCTAAGTGATCAAATTAAACTTAGCAAGATTAGAGTGATAGTCAATAAAGAATGACATGCATTAAACACAACTTAAGCAAATAAAACACTTTCAAGCCATTAAACCCTAAGGGAATTCACCACATTGAACCCCTCAACGGGATTTAGCTACTCATGATGGGATAAAAAGCAAGTGAACACATTTTCATTGAAATATAATATAAAGAATACAGAATAATGAAAAGATTCAAGAGCTGGAAATAAAGGAGATAGCTAAATATTATGGGTTTTTTGTTTACTCAATTCGTCTAGAGTTCGCTAAGACACTCCACTCTCTCACTTTTACAAGGTAGGAATGGGTGAAACTCTCTATAAACCACAAGGTTTGATGTCTAACTCTCTCTCTGGTTAGAATTTGGTCATCTAAGAAGGACCTCGGGCATCCCTACTCATTGGCGTCGAGCCAGGGTTCTGTCACCACCCTTTTCTTTCAAGTGAGTTCTGCTTGAATTTGACTTCGAATCTCGAGCTTATATAGTGTAGAAATTGGTTGAGGAGCTGCGAAATAGGTGCTGGAAGGTTTCCCAGTTAGATTCGGGGTCAAAACAACTGGTTAGGTGCGAAGAAGACTCCTTAACAACGACCCGCGTGCGACTCGGAACGGCCTCTGTTTTTCCAGAAATGAAGTCACATTTCATTTTTGCCTTCCCAGAAATGCGGTCGCTGTTGGACGATTTAACACCACAAGCGTACGGGTGGTCACAAGTAATATAGTGATTTTGAGTATAGAGTATCGTCTCCACAGGGATTGGATTTATTCAATTAATTACCATAAATAATCTTGTTATGCTTTATTTAGAGAACAAAATCTAACGCCGGAAAGAATAACAAAAATTTAATCTAGAAAGCAAAAGATAAATGGAGACACAATTTGGAGGGATAATTCTAGAGTGGTTGATTGTTGGGTTTTATGCCCTAAAACTCGTAGATAGTAAATGAAACAAATTAATCGATGTCAATAAAGTGTTATTTGAGTAATTCAGTAATTTGGTTATTGAATAATCGAGTTTGCATTAATAAACCCTAAATCCAATAAACTAAGATCCAAGGTTGTTTAAATGAAACTTGGACTAGTATGTGGGGACATACGGGGATCAGTGTCCAAGTAACAACCTAAATGGTCTATAGTATAGGGATAAGACTGGGTACCTTATCTTGGTGACACTATGTGATACGGCCCACCTTGTATTCGATACAGATGCAATGATCCATAACATCCATGTAGGAGACATGCGGGTGGGGGTATCCTATGCAATGAGTTTGCATAAGACCGGACAACGAAATAGTAACCACTAGATGTAACACCGTTAACTAGTTTAGGTTTCTATTTCAATAGAATGACCTAGGTAACTCAATCTCAATCCTGAGTCTGTTATGAACCCCTTCCAGGAGGGACTGTCCTTAGATTTGTATGGGTGAGAGTGGCCAGTTCGCCGACTCAATAAGCCTACCATTTCAGGGGCAAGACCGAATGGGGGCTGGGAACATAACAGTACAAGATGGAATTCACTCCTTCCCCTATTGGGGTAAGTAGATGAGTGTTCCCTTAAGGGCTGATTCTAGGGCTTGAACAAAGGCGCGCCGTCCTCTCCTAGCCTGAGAGGAACTCCTGTTTAGTGGTTGGACCCTAAACAACTTGTTCATTAGAGGAATCAGTGGTACTTAAGGAACCAGAGGTAACCCAGGGGTAAAACGATAATTTGACCCAGCTGGTGTTACGAACACACGTGAAGATTGACTTACTGCTTGGTCAATATTCGTGGACACAGAAATATTCTATAGTGAGAAGAGTGCAGCTGTAGGTCTTTAGTGGAGTGACCCACAGTTAACGAATGTTGGCTAAACTTGGTCAATGAGTTTGGCCAATTAGTCTCGTATCGTTGGAGCTTCTGATCTGTAGGTCCATTAGGTCCCACTGGTAGCTCGTAAAGAGACTTGAGGCAATTAAGTATAAATTGTAAATTGAAAGTGTTCAATTTATTTGGGGAATCGTATAATGTATATTGATGAATTATAATATAAAGTTTGAATTAATTAATTCTTGAGAGAAAGTATTTGAAAGAGTTCAAATAAATTTAATATGAATTGGATTCATATTAATTTTAATTTTAATAAAATCCCTAAGATTAAATATATGATATTTAATTGGGTAAATTAATTAATTATTTATTAAAATTAGAGACCTTTTCCTATTAGGAAAGAAAATATTTGAAAGAGTTCAAATAATTTTAATATGAATTGGATTCATATTAATTTTAATTTTAATAAAATCCCTAAGATTAAATATATGATATTTAATTGGGAAATTAATTAATTATGAAATTAATTAATTATTTATTAAAATTAGAGACTTTTTCCTATTAGGAAAAGGTCTCCCTTTTCCTATTAGGAAAAAGGTCTTGGCCTTTACTATATATAGGACCCCTGGGGTGGGGTGAAAGGTATCCCATTCATTCTCTTACTCTCAGAGAATTCTCACAAAGGCTCCCACAAGTGTCCTGCCTCTAGAAGTCTCAGAGTCATACCGGTGTAGCCATAGTGGTGGTGTTCGCACTAGTTCGTGATTAATTCACAAGCAGTTGGTGAATTTAATCTGAGTCGTCAACGAGAGTAAGTAATTTGTTACTTTATAAATTAGATTTAGATCTAATATTTTTGTATGCTTAGCCTTAATATATATTTAGAATAGTTCTAATATTATTGCCAATGTATTGGTATTTGAGATTAAACAGAATTAATTACGAATCGGTCCCAATCACGCTTCCGCTTTACGGAATTACGGAATTCCAATCCTTCATTGATTTCATCAATTGGACCTTTAATGCTTAATCAATTAACTAATATGGATTAACTAATCATTCGATTCATAAGTCTAGAAGCCTAATGACAATGACTCTCCTGTCGGTCTCCTCCTATCTCATACCTTTCAATAAAGATTCTCCTTTCGGTCTATTCTTTATTTACTTAGTATGGCATTACGACCCTTCAATACAACCTTTAACGTTATTTGTTCTATCCCGTGTAACTCGGGTAAATAGCGTTAGTCATGCATTCAGTTCTAGTCTAAGCTTCTCTCCGTCGAGTCTCCACTTAGTAACGATTCATTTAATCAGTGATCAGTTGATTAAAAGCATTACGGACAAAATGCTCAAATGAACAATTATGACAATTAAACCAAATAAATTCATTAATCAAGCAAAGGTTCAACATCTAAATCAATCTCATAGAATTTAGGAATTAACTACCCATAATCACTAAAATCCAATAATTCCTAATCACAACAATTCTAAAAACTAAAACATAAAGGAAAAGGAAAGAGAAATGCTCATAAAAGTGTCGATCTCCTCGATCTCGCGCCGACCTCCATCGATCCCGAGCTCCAAAGATCTTCAACAAAGCTCCAAAATTCTCCCAAAAATCCCCAATTTTAGTGTGGATTCTAGAATGGGGTGAAAACCCACAAATTGGCACACCAAACTTGGATGCAAATGGCCCCTTTTATAGGCTCCCAGCAGGCACAGCGTCGCGACGCTCTGACGTCAGGTTGTCTTGGGCTCCAAGTTGTCGCAGCGTCACAATGCTACATGGACAGCGTCGCGACGCTACCCACTTTCTGGATCTTTCCGCATAGCTGCGTAGCGTCGGGACGCTTCGGCCTAGCGTCGCGACTCTAGGCCCTGGATCTTCTAGAATGCCCCGATTTTGACTCAATTTTTGGGCCTCCTTCATTTCCTTTGGCCCAATTGCTTCATGTAATGGATATTGGGCTCTTTTCTTGA
Organism: Luffa aegyptiaca; assembly: GCA_017139565.1. Taxonomy (NCBI): domain Eukaryota; kingdom Viridiplantae; phylum Streptophyta; class Magnoliopsida; order Cucurbitales; family Cucurbitaceae; genus Luffa; species Luffa aegyptiaca. Next base: position 16,485,050 of record CM029406.1, on the reverse strand, counting down.
CCCAACTTGATAATAAAAGCTTGTAATCCATGAATTTGGGCTTCTAACTCATTCTTCTTTGGCTTTTTTGATTTGGGTCTTCAATGGACTTCTCCAAAATGCTCAAAAAGCCCCCAAAGTCATCAAAATTCTCTCAAAAATCCGATTTTGCTTATTTGGATCGGTTTTCTGAATTTTAAACATAAAATAGCATTAAAGTACACAATTCATGCACAAAAGTAGCTAAAATTAATAGGAAAATGATAGCATTTATGCATGTCATCAGTCGCATTTATGGGGAATCCAGCTTTTCCTCTGTTTTTCTGCACAACAGCAAACTAAGTCAAATTTACTTCAAATCAAGTCTTTTTAAGCACAAATAAGCATAATTCAACAAAAGTGACTCTCAACACCCTAACTTATCAAATTAATATATTTTGAGCTCGAAAATAGTAAAATTGACCTAAACACTCAATATTTGACCAAGAAATGAGCTAAATATAAGGGTAAAATAGGTATATTTTTACCCTTATCATACCCCAAACTTAACTCATTGCTTGTCCTCAAGCAATTGTCTATCAAAATGTTAGAGATCAACTTCTTAATTGCAATCAAAACGTTAGAGCTCAATATTAATTGCAAATCAAAATGTTAGAGTTCATGCATAGTAATGAATCATGGTACTAATATCAACTTTTCATTTTCAAATCAAGTGACATGGAATCAAATAACCATGCTTTTCAAGATCGTTTTCTCAAATGTTTTCCTTTCAGGAGAGGGTTCTACTCTAGTGCCAGTCACAACATCTAAGTTTCCTAGGCATGAAGATTTCTATCGTTCTTTTTCAAAGCAAAACTCTCTCTCATCCATCCTATCCAACATGCTTAAACTACCTAACTTCTACTCATAGAGCCTAGTGTAGTCCTTTTAGTCTAAGAAAACAATCTTTAGGAAAACAAAACCATATGTGAATTACTAGACCTTTTCCATCTCCCCCAAACTTATTTGACTGCTGGTGCTCCTTTTATTCAACTTCTTTTTCTCCCAAAAGCATCCTTGCTGCCATCTTTACCTTCGTTCTAGCTTATCGACACTTTGTGGTGAAGATATCTAGCTACGAGCAAAGTTCACGGGCTCGGAGTGATACTCACTTCCCTAGGTAAACTTTTCATGCAGTGGCAAACAATGGGTGTCATGAATGCCCCTGGTTACTCAGTAAACCCTAGGAAGGAGGAGTAACTCTTGGTTCTTTTTCTCTTTTTTTTTTTTCCAGCCGTACAAATTTACAAAAGATATTTATATAGTAAAGCATAAAGCACCCCCCCCCCCCCCAAACTTAAAGGTAGACAATGTCCTCATTGGCTTGTTTTTGAGGCATGGGCTTTACATGGGTCTTTTTGTTTTCAAAACATCAAGGCTAAACTCTCCTAGAGTGTTAGAAAGGTTAAACACGAGGAAGTTTAGACTCTAAGACAATTTTGTAAAGAAAAAGACTAATGGAAAGCCTATGACTAGAAAACAACTCAGTTGAGACGGTGACACTTTTGAGATAGAACAAAGCTCTAGTTTTCATCATTAAGGGCTTAAAAGAAAACTCCTTTGAAAACATGCTTTTTCTTCCAAAACTTTTTAAAGCAATTTTTCTTAAAGTTGATTCTTTCTTCCAAAAATTTCATAGGTAAAGCTAAAAATACAGCAAGCAGTTTTTTTTTCAAGAAAAGATAAAAAAACCCAAGTTTATCTGGTCTTAAACTATCCACAAAACTATCTAAACTAACCTACGATCAACTATAAACAACTAAACAATTAAAAACAATCAAAACAACAACTAAACTACTAAAAACAGAACTTTAAACATACTAAACTAAAAAAAAATAGCAAGCAACAAAAATGGTAAACAGTATTATTCACAAAAAGAATTTCAGTCCAAGGGGATCAGAAAACTCCCCTATTCCTCGTCCGAGGAACTCTCTTTCTCTTCATTCTCTTCATCTTCCTCTTCATCAGAATCCTCTTCTTCTTGGGGCAGCAACGACTAAGGGAAATTTGGAAAGACCGGAGCAATGCTTGGGGCGATAGAGAGATAGAACTCTCTAATAGCTTCATCCCTCTCCTTTGCATATACCTAGTACGTCTTCAGGTTCTCCTTGATTTGATCTAACTAGTGGTGGACCATACCTAGAGCTTTCGATGCTGGTGAAGGCCCTGTGAAAGGAGTGTGTTGGGATGGAGAGGCTACATTCGGCCCTGATTGAGGAGTGGCCTGTGATGTGGAGGCTTTATCCTTCATCTGGATGTTGTTCTGCTGAAGCTTTCCTATAAAGGACAAGTCAATGGTTGGTTTAAAGAAATGGCGCTCCTAGTCCTTGCCTGACACAATCTTCACCCTCTGACAGAGTTGGGTGATGAGTGAGCCAAAGAACAGCTTGCTTGCCCTTTTCCGTCCACAGGCTAAGATCTCATCCCTAATTATGCTCCATACGTTGATCTCCAACCCCTTCATAAGGCAATAGACTAGCATCACTCTATCCACTGAAATCGTGCTGTCATGAGTGGTTGGCATCATATGTTTCTTGATGAAATGAAGCCAAACTGTCGATTCTGGCTTTAGGTCGCTTGGCACTACAGACTTCACTTTCGTCTGCGATTCTTTCCATTGAACCCCCTTGTTGGCCACAAGTTTCAATGCGTCCTTCATCTACTTGGCCGAAGGGTTCCTTATCACATCATTCAATCTCGGATTCAGGGGTTCCTTGATCCTGTACACCCTATTAATGTCGACTGAGGAGAAACTGACCATCTTCCCCCTCACTACCGCCATGCTAATGTTTTCCTTCCTCAGGCCAGCGTAAAACTCTCGAACTAGAGGCACAATAGCCTCCTAAAGGTGAGCACAGAACTCCTGCCACTTGTACTGAGATATGATCTTGCTCACGAACTCTGGCAGTGTTCCTGCTCTGTTAGAGAATCCTTTTTCATTGAGGAAATCTCTTTTCTTCATGATCTCCATTCGTTCCTGAAAATTAGCATCTTTAAATACCCCAGGGAACGAATTTTTAGGAGATGCGACATTGGGTGATTTGCCCTTGGGCTTGGTGGGTGAGATGGTCGGAGGAACTGCAGGAGAGGCGTCTATGGACCTTGTCCTCGACCTTTTGTCAAATATGGGGTCATTCTTGTTCTTTGTCCTCCTCTCAGCCTTGGTCTCTCTCTTTCTTTTCCTTCTTAATGCTGCAGAGATAGGGACTTGGTCTTCATCTAGCTCCCTAATCTCTGAATCAGATTCTGTTTTAAAATCAAAATCACTGGAGGTCTCGACCTCCTCGTCTTGTTTTTCCTCTTCAACCCTCTTCTCCCCCGAAAAGGTGCTATCAGCTGCTGGTGGGTCATTTGGGAATAGAGGCTCAAAAACCTCTTCAGCAAGCTGCTCAACGGTGGCCTCGGTTAGGCCTTCCTCAGAATGCGGTCTAGATGCGGTTGCATTCTGGCCTTCATTCTCCATTTCTTTTTCTTTTTCTTTTTCTAAATTTTCTTCTCTTGGCCCCTGTTGGGCCTCTTCTTCTACCCTTCCTTGCAGCGGTTCAGCCTCACTTTGAGCCTTGTGGAGTGGCTCAAAAGCTGCAAGGAAGTCTTCAGCTTCCTTTCTTCTCTTTTCGTCTTCTTTTATTTCTTCCCTTATCTTTTTCTCTTCCTCAAGGAGTTGCAAGTCAGCAGCTGCCCTCCTGAGGTTTTCCTCATATTTTCTTTCTTCCTTAGCTTTTAAGGCCCTCTCAGCCTCCTGCTCTTCTTCTCTTCTTCTTTTCTTTTCTTCCTCATCTCTTTTCTTTGCAAACTCATCTTCCTCAGTCATTTTCTGATTTTCCATGTCTCTCTCCGCTTCAACGTCTTTCAGGCATCCTTGCGGTTTTGAGGGGCTTAATTTCAAGTGGCTTTTCAGGCACATTCTTCTTAGGGCTTCTCTTTCTTGGGCTGTAAGTAACAACGGGTTTTGTCCTTCAAGATAGAAAAGGGTTAGATGAAGGTTCGAAAACCTTATCCATTGAAGCTTCTCCTTGCCGAGAGCTTCCAGCTGCCTTGGCAGCTTCTTCCTCATCTTGCCGATTCCCTTATTCTTCAAGGGCAGCACGTCTCTGAGCACCCATCTCACAGATCATTGCAAACCACTCCCGCGAACGTTTTCTGAACTGTTGAGTGGGAGGCTTTTGGGTTTGGCGGACAGTAGTGGCGCGTGTGAACCTCTTTGGTCTCGTTCGACGTGGCTGGCATTGTCGAAGAGGATGGAGTTGGAGCGTTGGGCGCTTGGTTCACGACCGCCGGCGAGAATCTTGTTGGTCTCGTTCTTCGCGTGCCTTGCATGGGGTTCTCTTCTTGCCGTCTAATGTTTTCTTCAGCTTCGTGGGTGTTCGGATTACTCTGGGAACGAGTAATCTTGCGTGAGGATGATGGCTTTGGAGTGTTCTTCATCTTCTTTGAGCGTGGGTCTTTCGGTTTCACAATGGAGAGAATATGGAGAGTTGAGGTTTTGACTTGAATGCAAAGGCTTAGTATTTGGTGAAGAGAAAAAGACTTAAGTCAAACTATTTATACTTTTCTAATTAGGTCACGTGCACGTCAAACAAAAATTCGTGACTCCCTTTTTATTCGGGCAAATGTGACCGCATTCCCAAACACACTAGGGAGAAATGCGATCACATTTCACCGAGTTTTCTGCCTTCACTTTTTTTCTGTCTTTTCTCTTTTCCTTTGCTTTCTCCTTTTCTCTGAAACACTCATAAACAAGTTAGAAAGCTCATCTGCTTAATCATGATTTATTTCTATATTTTCTCAATTTAAAAAGAATTAAGGAAATGTTTTGATCAATTCAACTTCCAGGTAAGTCCCCAGGTAGAGGTGTTCCCAATGGTCAGCTTAAATACCTCAGCCTAGGCAGGACTTGCCTTAGACAAAGTTCCCTCTTGATCAAAAATCATTTATTCAAACAAACTTACACTTTTCTCATTTTCCTTTATTTGAAACACAAGACAGAGCTCAACATAATAATATGGACTTTTCAAAACTCCCAGGTAAATCCCCAGGAAAGGGTGTTCCCAATGGTCATCTTAAATACCCTTTCCTAGACAGGATTTTCCTAGACAGAGTTTTTACTCTTGCCCCTATATTTCGGAACTCTAGTCTACATTATTATGTATAAACCCATATAATATACAAAAATTAATTCAAGGTGTAGAAATCATACCAAATCAATCACGGAGACATGGGCTTCCTCATCCTCAAAGCCTCTTCCCCAATATGGTTTTATCCTTTGTCCATTTACCTTGAAGTGCATGCCCTGATTGTCGGTCAATATCACAGTTCCATAGTCAAAGATTTTCACAATTTTGAAAGGTCCTAACCATCTTGACTTGAGTTTTCCTGGAAATAATTTGAGTCTGGAATTAAAGAGTAATACTTTCTGGCCCTTGTGGAACTCCTTTGGGTGAATTCTTCTATCATGCCATCGCTTGACTTTCTCCTTGTAGAGCTTTGCATTTTCATAAGAGAAATATCGGAGTTCTTCCAGCTCGTTAAGTTGCAATTTCCTTTTGATCGCTACTTTCTCCATGTTAAAGTTAAACTTTTTCAATGTCCAATAAGCCTTGTGCTCTAATTCAAGTGGCAAGTGACAGGCTTTCCCAAATATGAGGCGGTATGGAGACATTCCTAATGGCGACTTATATGTAGTTCTATGCGCCCATAATGCTTCATCGAGCCTTAGTGACCAATCCTTGCGAGTGGGATCCACTGTTTTTTCCAAAATAGCCTTGATTTCCCTGTTAGAGATCTCTGCTTCACCATTAGTCTGGGGATGGTAAGCAGTAGCTACCCTGTGTCTAATGTTATATTTGGAAAACAAACTGGCTATTATTTTGTTCAGAAAGTGAGAGCTTTCATCACTTATGATGAAGCGAGGGGTTCCATATCTGGTGAAGATATTCTTCAAAAAGAATTTCTTTACCACCTTTGCATCATTTGTTGCGGTTGCTATTGCTTCAATCCATTTTGATACATAATCCATTGCAAGCAAGATGTAGATGTTCCCAAAGGATGGTGGGAATGGTCCCATAAAATCTACCCCCCATACATCGAAGATTTCTACTTCGAGTATGAAGTGCAGAGGCATTTCACTTTTAGCTGTCAGGTTCCCTGTCCTTTGGCATTGATCACAATTATTCGTGAACAGGTGTGCATCTTTGAAGAGACTGGGCCAAAAACAGCCAGATTGGAGGACTTTGGCAGCTGTCTTAAGACCTGCGAAATGTCCTCCGTATGGAGCTGCGTGGCAGACTCCTAATATCAACGGTATCTCTTCTTCCGGTACACACCGTCTTAGTATTTGATCAAGCCATAACTTATACAAATACGGTTCATCCCAGTAGTAGTATTTGATATCTTTTAAGAACTTCTTGAGTTGTTCAGCGGTCGCCTCTGGTGGTTTCAGTCCACTGACTAGATAGTTTACATAGTCTGCAAACCATGGAAGTTCAACAGTTCTCACCGCAAGAATCTGCTCATCCAAAAACGATTCTTGAATGTCCAGCCCTTTTTCTATATGTGCTTCTTCTCCAAGTCTTGATAAATGGTCTGCTACCTGATTTTTTGTTCCTTTTCTGTCTTGGATCTCTATGTCAAACTCCTGCAAAAGCAAAATCCATCGAATTAGTCTGGGTTTGGCATCTTTCTTTGAAAGTAAATGCTTGAGGGATGAATGATCTGTGTGAACTATGACTTTAGTTCCCACAAGGTAGGATCTAAATTTGTCAAAGCCAAACACTACAGCAAGTAGTTCCTTTTCTGTGACTGTATAGTTCAACTGGGCCTCATTGAGTGTTTTTCTTGCGAAGTAAATCGGTTGCACGATCTTTCCTCTTTTCTGACATAGGACTGCACCGACCGCAAAGTCGCTAGCGTCACATATCAACTCAAATGGTTGGGTCCAGTCTGGTTCAATTATGATCGGCGAAGTGCTAAGTACCTTCTTCAAAGTCTCAAACGCTTGTTTGCAATCTTCATCAAAGTCGAATGGTCTATCTACCTCCAGTAACCTGCGCAAAGGTTTGGAAATTTTAGAAAAGTCTTTAATGAATCTTCTATAGAAACCTGCATGTCCTAGGAAGCTTCTGATATCTCGCACTGTTTTTGGGAAAGGCAACTTGGATATGATCTCGATCTTTGCCTTGTCCACCTCAATTCCTTTCCTGGAAATACGTTGCCCAAGGACTATGCCTTCTCGTACCATGAAATGGCACTTCTCCCAGTTCAATACCAAATTGGTTCCCTCACATCTTTCTAGTACTTGGTCTAAATTTTGTAGACATGCTGAAAATGATTCACCAAAGACCGAGAAGTCATCCATGAATACTTCCACAGTTCGTTCTACCATATCGGAGAATACAGCCATCATACACCTCTGGAAGGTGGCTGGTGCATTGCATAAACCGAATGGCATTCTCCGGAAGGCAAATGTTCCGTATGGACATGTGAACGTTGTCTTCTCCTGGTCTTCTGGGGCTATAGTTATCTGGTTGTAACTAGAGTAACCTTCTAAGAAGCAATAATAGTCTTTCCTTGCAAGCCTGTCGAGCATCTGGTTTATGAATGGCAACGGGAAGTGATCTTTCTAAAGGGAATAAAAGTCCCCACGCAGTGGAAGCGCATCGAAAGGACCTTATGCCGTATATTAATTAACATTAAAATACCGTTACGAAAAACTCAAATACACTTTAAACACACTTTAAAGTTGCTGGAAAATTGGTTTAACATGCTGAAAAATAAATCTAAATTTATTTTCATGCTTTTCTAAAGAAAAGGGCAAGAACTGTTACAAACCTTCATTGTAGACTTGACCGTTCTTCGCCAACGACGCTCCAACGATCGAAAACGCAGCAGCCTCCTTGTCTTATAATCACTGGAAATTTCTTCTTAATTGACACAATAACCACAGAGGTTACACTGGTATGTCTCTAAGTCTAGGAGGCAAAAGACTTGTGGGAGTCTTTCTCTAAGAGGGAGGCTAGAGAGAATTCTAGGTCTTGTCTTGTAAGTCTAAGAGCAAGAGGAGAGTATCCTTGAACAATTAGGTCTAGTGTTCTATTTATAGAAGAGAGACCATGAATAAAATATTCAATTAAATCAATCTTTTCCAAAATTGATTCAATCTTATTCCTTATTTAATCAATCCATGATCAATCAATTCCACAATTGATTAATCTTTTCCACAAATGACTAATTACTTCCATAAGTGATTAGATCATTTCCATAAATGATTAATCCCCGGTTAATGAATTCTTTAATTAATTAACCACCAATTAAATATCACATATTTAATTTCCGGCCTTGAATAAATTAATTTGCCCAAATAGATTTTAGGCCTTAAATTAATTAATTCATTATTTCAACTCTTTCAAACTTCCATATATTTATATTAATATTTGAATTTCTTCAAATATTAATTTCTCTCATAATAATATATCAATATATATTATATTTGTTTCCCTTGGTAAATTGAACATTTTCAATTTACATTTATTACTTAGTTGCCTCAAATTACTTTATGAGCTACCAGTGGGACCTAATGGACCTGCAGATCAGAAGCTCCAACGATATGAGATTAATTGGTCAAACTCATTAACCAAATTAATCAATATTCGTTAACTGTGTGTACATTCCACTATAGACTCACAGTTGCACTCTTCTCACTACAGACATATTTTCTGTGTCCACGGACATAGACCAATATCGACTAGTTAGTCCTTCACGAGTGTCCGTAACACCAGTTGGGTCAAATTACCGTTTTACCCCTGGGTTACTTCTATTTCCTTAAGTACCAGTTCTCCTCTAATGAACAACCTGTTTGTGGTCCAACCATCAAACAGAAAACCCTCTCGTGCCATTGAGAGGGTAGGGCCCTTTGTTCAAGACTCGGAGTAACCACTTAAGGGAACACTCAACTGCTTCCCTAAAGTCGGGAAGGAGTGAATTCCATCTTGTACGATTATGTTCCCAGCTCCCCACTCGGTCTTGTCCCCAAAATGGTAGGCTTATTGAGCCGGCGTATTGGCCACTCTCACCCATGCAAATCAAAGGACAATCTCTCATGAGCAGGAGTCCATAATCAACTTAGGATTAAGACTAAGTTGTCTAGGTCGTCCTAGTGAAATAGAAAACCAACTAGTTAACCGTGTTATAACCAGTGGTTACTATTTCGCCGTCCGATCTTATGCAAACTCATTGCATAGGATACCCCCACTCGCATGTCTCCTACACGAACGCGTTGGATCATAGCGTTTGTATCAAATACAAAGTGGGCCGTATCCATAGTGTTGCCAGGATAAGGCACCCAGTCTTATCCCTATACTATAAACCCTTTAGGCTGTTTCTTGAACAATGATCCCATGTGTCGCTACATATAGTTCAAGACTCATATTACAGCCTAGGATGTATAGTTTATTGGATTAGGGTTATTTTTAGGCAAAAACAAATATAAAATAACTAATAACATTTAATGAAAAAATATATCAATATTATTTCATTAATATCCGGTCAAAGGTTACATTCACTATCTACGAGTTTTAGGGCATAAAACCCAACAAACTCCCACTTGAACTAAAACACTAGTTAGTGGGATGTAAATGCAGTAATCTAAAGCTGGAAATGTCATGTATATTAATATAATACAATGAACTAGGGCATCCTTATACCCATTATACATTTCTCCCACTTGCCCTAGATTAGATGGCATACATATCTCGTAGACCTAGACCCTCTAGATGACCCTCAAACACTTTAGCCGTGAGAGCCTTCGTAAATGGATCAGTGATGTTGTGCTCTGAAGCGATCTTAGTGACGATCACATCTCCTCGTTGCACAATCTCCCGTATCAGGTGATACTTCCTCTCGATGTGTTTACCTCGTTTGTGGCTTTGAGGTTCTTTTGAGTTGGCTACAGCTCCACTGTTGTCACAGTATAGTGTTATGGGCATGCAAAATGAGGGGCTGATTCCTTGAATGTCTGCAATGGTCCATCCTATTGCTCTTTTATGTTTAGAGAGGACCTGCAACAAAGAAATTTCATCTTGTCAAGTAAGGTAAGCTGAGATAATGACTGACAATGTCCTATTTTCACCAAGAAAGCTATATTTAAGATGCTCTGGTAGAGGCTTGAGTTCCAGTTCAGGAGGACTGATCAGAGATGGTTGTAATGGCCTGATTTCTTCGTGATCTGATGACTCCCTTAATGCCTCTATCCTTGCTGCTGCGGAATCATTTGTGACTGGTATTTCTTCAATCCTTTTCAGTGGTTCTCCCTTCAATGCTTCCTACAAAACAGATACAGAGAGTTCGTCAATTTCTTCAATCATGGAACATCTCTCAAGGTATCCTGGATATTGCATTGCCTTCATCACATTAAAAGTGACTTGCTGATCGTTGACCCTCATGGTTAATTCTCCCTCTTGTACATCTATTAAGGTTCTGCCTGTGGCTAGGAACGATCGTCCTAAGATGATCGGAACGTCTTTGTCGGCTTCGCAATCTAAGATAATGAAATCTGCAAGGAAAACAAACTTATCAGCTTTAACCAATATGTCTTCAATCTTTCCAATGGGATGCGTAAGTGATCGGTCTGCCAACTGTAGAGTCACAGTTGTTGGCCGTGCATCACCTATCCCTAACTGTTTAAAAACCGAATATGGCATTAAGTTGATGCTTGCTCCTAAGTCGAACAAAGCTCTTCCTACATCCCCGCCTCCTATAGAGCATTGAATTGTGAAGCTCTCTGGATCTTTAAGCTTGGGAGGAATCTCGCTCTTTACTAGTGCACTGGAGCATTCTGTGAGTGCAACCGTTTCGTACTCCCCCAACCTTCTCTTTTTCGATAGGATATCTTTTAGAAACTTCACGTATGTAGGCATTTGTTCAAGTGCCTCCACTAATGGTATGTTAATGTGCAACTGCTTCAATACGTCTAGAAACTTCTTGAACTATACATCTTGTGAGGCATGTTTGAATCTCTGGGGGTACGGAGGAGGTGGTCTGTAATCTGGGTCTATCACAAATTTTTGAGGTTTTGCGGTCGCAATTTCCTTGATTTTTTTCCAACTTTGCTTTTTCTTCTTTTGCTACCAAGGCTTCATGCTCCTTGGTTTTGTCAACTTTTTCTTCTTTATTCTCTGAAATGTCTGTGGTAATGTCTGACTTATTTTCACAAATCTTTTCTCGAGCTTCAACTGGGATCTCTGCTTCTGAATTTCCTGGATACTTTGGTCCATCGTATTCTAATCCACTTCTTAGGGTCACTGCCTTGCATTGCTCCTTGCCTTCTCTGTGTGGGGTCTCGGTTTTGCTCGGCAACGTCCCTTGAGGTCTATTCTTTATCTCCTGAGCAATTTGGCCCAGCTGAACTTCCAAATTCCTTACTACAATATCGTTCATTTCCATGTACTCCTTCATAAGAGTCTCTAGATTTGACTCTTGGCTCTGCACTGGAACTTGTTGGAAGTTTTTCTGCGGCTGTTGTTGTGTAGGTTGCTTCCCAAACTGATTAGTGTTGGAATTACTCGACCCGACTTGTCCTCCCCAAGAAAAATTCGGATGTTGTCTCCATCCTGGGTTGTACGTGGCCGAATAAGGATTCCATCTATTTTGGTTCTGATTTCCTTGCGGACCTACATAAAAAACAAATGCAGGGTTTAGTGGACAACTATCAGCGATGTGTTCCTCACTACATATCTCACAACAGGGAGAAGAAAAAGCGTTTGTAGGGGCTATGTTGGCTTGATTGTTCATGGACATGCCCATTATCATGCTATGGATGGCTTTGATCTGGGCTTGCATCGTAGAGTTGGCCTCTGTTTCTACTGCTTTCACTGGATTTTTCAAAATGGTTGTTGGTTCATTTTCTCCCCAATGTCGATTGTTGGTAGCTATGGTATCTAGAATAGTGTGCTCCTCGTTAGCAGACTTCTTCAGAAAAGATCCGTTTGCAAATGCGTTTACTAGTGCATTTGAAGCTTGATCTAACCCACTGTAAAAATGCTCCAAAATAATGCACGCAGGCAGTCCATGGTGTGGACACTTCCGAACCAGCCTCTGGAATCTCTCCCAAGCTGCATCCAACGGTTCATTGTAGGACTATCTGAAAGCAATGATTTCTGCTCTTTACTTGGCATTCTTATGGGAGGGAAAGAACTTCTCAAAAAATTTCTCCGCCAAATCATTCCAAGAGGTGATGGAATTAGGAGGAAATGAATCTTACCAGGCTTCAGCATCTCCCTGCAAAAGAAAACAGAAAAAGTTTTAGCTTTAAAGTATCTTCTAGCACTCCTGTTACTTTAAAAGAACTGCAAACTCTCAGGAACAGCTTAATATGCTTGTGTGGATCTTCGTTCAGAAGTCTTGAGAATTGGCCATCATATTTAACATCTGGAACATCACAGGTTTAAGTTCAAATTGTGGAGCGTCAATCGGTGGCTCCAAAATTCCTGGATTCAGTGTCTGGGAAACTGGTAAAGCGTAGTCCCTTATTGCTCGGTTTCGATCTTCAGCAATGTAGATCAGGTTTTCTTGTTGTGGCACCGGTGGAACTGGAGGAACATGAGGAATTCTCCCGCCATTCTGCTCCCTTCCACGATCTTGTGGATCAACATGAGGCTCGACTCCAGGAGGATCCATTGGAAACTCTTGAATGTAAGATGCTTCCTCTAGAAATTCTCGTGCGCTCAACTCTTGTTGCTCCTTCTTTCGTCTATGTTCCTTCCTTCGACGACGAAAGGTTCTTTCTATCTCTGGATCAATGTCAAGGAGTGGACACCCCTTGTTCATGCACTAACTTCAACTTGCAAAAGAGAAACAAATGCAAACCAAAGTCAAATTCCCTTTGAGACAGAAATGCAGTCGCAATCTGATCGCAATTTAAAAAACAAAACTGGTTTCACTTTTAGTCCCCGGCAACGACGCCAAAAACTTGGTGCGTCGTCAGCTGAATAGATGGATTACGAGATAGGTGTTCCAAAATAGGTGCTGGAAGGTTGCCCAGTCAGTTTCGGGGTCAAAACAACCTGTTAGGTGAGAAGAAGACTCGTCAACAACGACCCGCGTGCGACTCGGAACGACCTCTGTTTTTCCAAAAATGCGGTCGCGTTTCATTTTTGCCTTCCCAGAAATGCGCCGCATTTCTGGGGAATCCAACTTTTCCTCTGTTTTTCTGCACAACAGCAAACTAAGTCAAATTTGCTTCAAATCAAGTATTTTTAAGCACAAATAACCATAATTCAACAAAAGTGACTCTCAACACCCTAACTTATCAAATTAACATATTTAGAGCTCGGAAATAGTAAAATTGACCTAAACACTCAATATTTGACCAAGAAATGAGCTAAATATACGGGTAAAATAGGTATATTTTTTACCCTTATCAAAGACCCCGCCTCTCAATCGACTCTTCCATCCTCTTTGCCACTTTGTTTGATCAATTTAATTCATTGTTTGCTTTTAATTTTGACTGCATCCTTCATTATGTCTAGGTCCCTAAATAATAATCAATCTTAGTACTTTTGGTGCTTAGTTTATTATCTTGTCTGAATCAGTCCTCCCTGTGGAATCGATACTCGGTACTCTACCGTTTTATATTACTTGTGGCAACTGTACACTTGTGGGAACGTGCAACAGTATGTTATATGTCACACCCCCTCCCGGACCACCTGCTAGCTTAGTCTGGAAGATGGTGTGAAGCCAATGGACATCGTCCTCCTGTAACGATACCCATTGACCCTCCTGAAACATTGAACCTGATAAACATACTAATCTTAGATATAAGATATTCTACGTGAAACACAACACAGCGGAATCCCTGGAAACCTTTCAACATACACGAGGTGCCGCCCTGACATAACTCGATTTGGAAAATAACCTGATATAGATACCACAACCCAAAACATATACAACTTGGGTTTATACAACCACGACCTCGAGGACTAAATTACCCAATCCTTACAAAACATTTACGATATGGACAGACTCAATATACAACTCCACCCATGTACTGGAGCTTGATTTGGAACTTTCAGCAGACGTTGGCAGTGTATCAGGCACCGGGAGCTCGATCTCTACTTGAAAAGTGGGAAAACATTTTGAAAGAATGAGCTACGAAGCCCAGTGAGTGACTAAATTTAAAACTGCAGATTCAGAAATCAGAACACGTGATAAAACTTTAAACGTATAAAGCTGCTCAACCAAAGCGTTAAACATAAACGTGCAACGATAAAAGGTTTTTTAAAACATCGCAGGTTCGTCATTAAAAATCTAGCAATGCATATTAAGTACATCAAACGTTTTAACTAACATGACCGATCTACATTGTGTAGGGCACGCCCAGTACAACCAACGTTTACTAGTACTACGATGTAGTGGGGCCCGCCCAACACTCCCATCGTCTTTGTCGTAGTGGGGCCCTCCCAGCACTCACGACAGCATCGTTGTCACGGAGTACACTCAACGTCAACAACGGAATATAACCTGTGTGCACACGGTACCATATAGCCTCGGGCTCAATATCTCAGTCATGTAGTCAATAGAAATCTCAGAAAATCACATGAAAACATTAGAACATGCCTGCTTATCGTTATCTTTCGTAAAACTCAATCTTACTCAGCTTCCTCGTGGAAAAAAAACCGAAAATCTTTAAATAATGCATACTAATACATGCTTGGCTTAAAAGGATGTCGTTTCAACTATTTTTCAGAAACTCAATAATCACGTGCTCATTTATAAACCTCATTAGAAAATCTAAGCTCATAACATAAGCTTGAAACCATTCATAAAAACCATGTATCATTCATAGAAAAGCATGTAAAACGTCTAAACATGAACAAACATTTGGAAACAATTTTCGAAATTCGTTTTGTCACTCACAGTCTTAGCTAGTTTCCTGGTCTGTAGACTCGACCTATTTCCTCTTGGCCTGTCAAACAACAAAAACCGAGCATTAGAACCATAGATAGTCTTATTCTCCCATGCTCATGAATTCTAAATACTTGAATTAAAAAACACACTTCACATTCTACTTTTCCAGATTTTCCAGATTCTATACCCTAACTTCCAACACCCATAACTTCCTCAATACTTAACCAAAATTAATGTGCTATACATCAAACTCTTCATTTTCGAACACTCTACAACTTACCAGAAGAAATGAAAATGAGTTTCCCAACCGAGTTGTCCAGAAATGCCCCGAACACAGACAATACAGATTCGAGGTTCTCTGCTACCCTTTATCTATCTCCTGAAACTAAACCTACTTCAAGTCATTTTTGGCTCACGAATTATTCATGAAAGTTGTAGGAAATTGAATAAGCTTTCCACCGTACCAAATAGAGCTTCTGATTAAACTTGTACACCCCAGAAAGCTCGAAAAACCAGAGAAAACTAGAGATCCTCTTGGTTTGCTCGAAAATCCTGTGCTCTGTTTTCCATTTCAAAAACCATTAACTTCTCATCATATTTAGCTCAAGCTTCCTTCATGGAATTTGTTATAAAATTGACTAACGTTCAAGAAAATAAAACCTCACCTCTTAGTTCCTTCTGTGTAGCTCAAACCGAATAAAAAACAAGAGGTTGGCATGTTGAACTCAGATTCTGCTATGGCTGGCTTTGCAGGAGCTTTTCCTATCTTCTTCAACCTCAAAACCCCAAAATTCTTCTTCTTCTTCTTCCTTCACTCTCTCCCTTAAGTGCTCTGAAATTTTGGGTGGAAAATGATGAGAAATATGGCTGAAAATGACTAAAAATGGGTTGGAGTTCAGCTTAGGCGGTGGTGGGTTGTTTGCTGTCCATTCCCATTTTCTTTTTTTTTTTCTTTTTCCTTTTAATTTTCCTTTTCTGTTCTTTTCTTTTCTTTACTTCTTTATTTCCTTCCTTTCCTTTCTTTTTAAATTGGTAAGTTCCAACACCTTAATTCAACATTGAAACCACAATAACCACAAAACTGGCCATTGTCCTTCAACAATGAACAACAACTTGAATTCAACTTCCACAATAGATGACAAGAGAGAATGATCCTAGAGAAGTCTCGGGTTTACAATATGTAACTTGCGTGAAATAAGCATGTTGCTTCGTTTATTTTCATAAGCATGAGATATTGTCGTTAGTTGGCTATGTTGCATGAGAGTCAAGTGAAAGTGTTAATATCTAAATTACAGAAGCAATTTTTGATCTTAGGCACATAATAAGCTCAATTTGATCATTCATTGTATGTTGTTCATGAGAAGAAAAACAGAGATAGTTTACCAACCTCTTTTCAATGGAGAAATTGGTTGGATTCTCTTGTTGTTTTTCTTTACCAATCAATCACGAACCACCACTGGATCTTCCTTGCTATCCTGAAGCCTTTGGAACAGATTGTGGGATCCTTAAGTGATGGAATTTGACGAGAAAAGCTTGAAGAACAAGCTAATGGAGGTGGGTTTGGTGAGTATCAATTTTGGCAGCAATTCACTATCTTTTAAGCTTTTTTCTTTCAGCCTTCTTCTTCCCTTTTATAGAGGGATCAAAGATGAAGAAAAGCCCCAGAATTTGACACCAATTTATCCATGAAAATAGTGGGAAATGTTGTGGCTTTCATGAGGGGAGTTCATGGGTTTAGTCACCATGCACTCCACCTCCAAAAATTCAACATTTTTTTATTTTAATTAATTCAAGTATTATCTTGAATTATTTAGTTAATGATTTAATTTTCAATAATCTGAAAAATGAAAAATTAAATTTCAAATTTTCAATTTTAAATTAATTCAAAATTAATTTAAAATAATTATGAAGGAGTGAAGAACACTCGAGCGGAAGCGTTAGCGGATCTTAGGCACCGATTTTCATCAATTTTGAAGATTTAAAGCATGCTAGAATTTTATTAAAAACAGAGGAATTCGAACTTATCTCTTGGAGTTCCAAATTCGTTGATTCCTCTTGTTGTTTCTCCACACGATCACTTAATGGACGACCACCGAGATCTTCCCCGCTATTCACCGGCCTTAGAACGGGATTGTGGGAACCCGAGCATGATGAATTTGAGGGAGAAAAGAAGCTTGAATGCCATGGGTTTTTCTTTGAATTTTGAGAGAAAAATTCAGCATGTGTGTTGTGTTTTTCCTTCCAGCAAGCTCCATACATTCTTCAGCTCATTTTCTCACTTTTAAAGTGGAGAAACATGCAGCCAAAAAGCATCAAATGAAGACAACTCATGCTTGAAGAATTAGTCATGTTGGTTGGTGTCAAGTTCTAGTATTTTCATAATTTGAAAAACAAAATGATTTTCTTTTTATAAATTCATTTATAATCATTTGATAAATGAATTTCTAAAATCATTTTCCTAATTAAAATTAATTCAAAATTAATTTTTTAATTAAACAAATTTTAATTAATTACATTTATTTAATTTAATATCAAATATTAAATCAAATAATTGCACCAACCCGACTTCTCTCAAAACCAATTTCTCAAGCCTGAATCCCTATTCATGTATACAATATTTAAAACATATTTAAATATTTTTCATTCTCTCAAAATATAGTTTAATTCGTAATTAAACCGATGTGCTTAATTATATCGAATATAACTAACGACATCTCCCTAAATCGAATTTGAACGTTTTTCAAATTCTTTCATCACTCTGTTCCAAGATTTATTCCATTTGAGCTAGCAGGGGGACCTAATGGACCAACAGATCATGGGCTCCAACGATCCGAGATTAACCAGTCGAACTTTTTCAATCTTAGTTAACAAACATTCGTTAACTAACGAGACACTCCACTATAGCCCGTAGCTGAACTCCCCTCACTGTAGATATATTTCTGTCCACCCGATATAACCGTGATCAGTAAGTTAATCCTTCACAGGTTGTTCGTAACTATGTAAGGTCAAAAGTTCGTTTTACCCCTATAGCACTTCTTGTTCCTTAAGCCTCCACTGAGTCCCTAATGAACAATTGGTTCGTGGTCCACACACTAAATCTAAAACCTCTCAGGCCAATGAGAGGGCGGCGCTCCTTTGTTCACGTCCCAGAGTCAGCACTTAAGGGAACAACCTCTCTGTTATCCCTAAAGACGGGTAGGAGCGAATTCCATCTTGCAGGACTATGTCCCCAACTATCTACCCGATCTTATCCCCAAAGTGGCAGGTTTATTGAGCAGAGGATAATCCTGAATAAACAGGAGTTCATAGTTAGCTCAGGATTAAGATCGAGTTACCTAGGTCATCGCTTGAAATATATCAGTTTCACAGTAAGCGGTGTTATGAAGTGAAAGTGACTTATTTCGCGGTCAGATCTTATACAAACTCTTTTGCATAGAACGCCCCCACTCGCATGTCTCTACATGAACGAAACAGGACCACATCGTTTGTATTAAAACAAAGTGGGCCGCATCACATAGTTTTTCCTAGGATAAGGTACCTAGTCTTATCCCTATACTATAGACCATTTTAGGCTATGTACTTGAACCCGATCCATTTTATGTCACTACATATAGTTCGAGTGTTTCATATCATAGCTATGGATTCTAGTTTATTGGATTTGGGTTAATAAAAACATAGATAACTTAATCTTTCGACAACCAGAATATAAACTATTCTAATAACGTTTTATATATAACTTTGTTACATTTACTATCCACGAGTTTTAGGACATAAACTCCAACAAATTATAAATTAAATAATTAATAATTAATTTAATATCTAATATTAAATTAATATTTTTCCATCAATCCCAAACATTTTCGAAATGTTATTTTCCAATCATGAATCTATTTTCATGTTCTCGATATTTAAATTATATTTAAATATTAAATATCACACAAACCCGATTTTCACAAAAACCCGACATATCGACAATGTCAATCACCTCTATCCATTTCCCTAAACATGAATATAAAGTAATTCATATTTTATCCATCATATTGTTCCAAAGGTTAGTCTCGAGCTAGAAAGGGAACCTAATGGACCTACAGATCATGGGCTCCAACGATACGAGGTTTAACTGGCCAAACCCTTTTAACCTAGCTAACCAACATCCGTTAACTAATAGCCTAGTAGTTGAACTCCCCTCACTGTAGATATATTCCCGTCCACTCGATATTACTATGATTAGTAAGTCAATTCTTCACATGTCGTTTGTTACTATAGCTAGGTCAAAATGTTTGTTTTACCCCTATAACACATCGTAGTTCCTTAAGTTCACTGGTCCTCTAATGAACAATTTGTTTATGGTCCAACCACTAAACAAAGTCCCTCTCGGGCCAATGAGAGGGTGAGGTCCCTTGTTTAAGCCTTAGATTCAACACTTAAGGGAACAACCTCTCTACTATCCCTGAATAGGGTAGGAGTGAATTTTGTCTTGCTTTACTATGTCTCCAATTATCCATCTAGTCTTATCCCCAAAATGGTAGGATTATTGAATGGCACTTTTGGACCACTCTCACCCATGCAGATCAAAGGATAATCCTAAATGAACAGGAGTTCATAGCAAGCTTAGGAGTAAGATCGAGTTACCTAGATCATCGCATGAAATAGTCATTCTTAACAGTAAACAGCGTTATAAAGTAAGAGTGACTTATTTCTCGATCCTATCTTGTGTAAACATCTTTTACACAGGATGCCTCTACTCACATGTCTCTACATGAACGATCCAGGATCACATCGTTTGCTTCATTCGCAAACTAGGTAGCATCCATAGTGTTACCAGGATAAGGTACCCAGCCTTATCTATTTACTATAGACCATTTAGGTTATATACTCAAACTTGATCCCTGTCTATATCCACGATATAGTTCGAGTATTTCATTTTATAACCATGGATGTTTCTATTGGATTTAAGATATAAAATAAATCATTTCACTAAATAACATCTTTATTATAAAAAGGATAACAAAATTTGAGTTCTTGGACATAAACCCCAACAAACTCCCACTTGGACTATAACTCAAGTGAGATTACAATATGTATGGTGACAGCAATAATCATATGCTAAAAACTCTTAGTCCTAAACTCTGAAGATGTCCCTCAAACACTTTAGCCGTGAGGGGTTTTGTAAATGGATCAACCATGTTCTGCTCTGAGGTTCCTTGTACAATCACGTCTCCTCTTTGTACAATCTCCCAGATGAGATGGTATTTGCGTTCAATGTGCTTTCCTCGTTTATGAATTCGAGGTTCCTTCGAATTTGCAACTGCTCCACTATTGTCACCATAGAGAGTGACAGGCAGGTGCATGTTAGGAACTACTTCTAACTTGGTTAGAAATTTTCTTAGCCATACTGCTTCCATTGATGCTTCACAGGCTGCAACATATTCAACTTCCATTGTGGAGTCGACGATACATCCCTGTCTAATACTTCTCCACACTACTGCTCCTCCATTAAGAGTGAACACAGATCCCGATGTAGATGTCCTGGAGTCTATGTCGGTCTGAAAATCTGAGTCAGTGTATCCAGTAAGGATAAAATCCTTAGAACCATACACTAGCGAATATTCTCTTGTTCTCAAGTATTTGAGGATATTCTTAACAGCAGTCCAATGTGCTTGACCATGATTGGACTGATATCTGCTGATAATACCTATCGCATAGCATATGTCGGGACGTGTGTATAACATTGCATACATTATACTTCCGACTGCTCATGCGTAAGGAACTTGTTTCATATCCTCAACTTCTTGAGGTATTTGTGGACTCTGTTTCTTTGATAGGTGAATTCCATGTCTAAAGGGTAACAGACCCCTTTTGGAATTCTGCATCGAATATCGAATCAAAATTTTATCGATATAAGATGACTGAGACAGTGCTAATAATCTGTTATTCCAATCTCTTACTATTTGGATCCCTAGAAAGAACTGAGCTTCTCCCAAATCATTCATTTGGAATTGAGCTCCTAGCCAATGCTTTATGTCAGACAATGCTCCCGCTTATTCATTCCCTATGAGCAAGATGTTATCCACATATAAAACTAAGAAAGCTACAGTAGAATCAATGATCTTTTTATACTCACAAGGTTCACTATGGATGCGGCCTACTTTGCAAATGAGGCAAACAATGTGATCTTGGATCGTTCATGTAGAGACATGCCGGTAGGGGCATCCTGTGTAAAAGATGTTTACACAAGACCGGACCGAAAAATAAGTCACTCTTGCTTTATAACGTCGTTTACTGTTAAGACTGACTATTTCATGCGATGACCTAGGTAACTCGATCTTAATCCTGAGCTTACTATGAACACCTGTTCGTTTAGGATTATCCTTTGATCTGCAAGGGTGAGAGTTGCCCAGTAGCGCCTATCAATAAGTCTACCATTTTGGGGATAAGACTAGATGGATAGCTGGGGACATAGTATTGCAAGACGGAATTCACTCCTACCCGAATCAGGGATAGTAGAAAGGTTGTTCCCTTAAGTGCTGACTCTGAGGCTTGAACAAGGGGCCCCACCCTTTCATTCGCCTGAAAGGGACTCTGTTTATTGGTTGGACCATAAACAAATTGTTCATTAGAGGACCAGTGGACTTAAGGAACTAAGATGTGCTATAGGGGTAAAACAGACATTTGACCTAGCTATAGTAACAAACGACCTGTGAAGGATTGACTTACTAATCATGGTTATATCAAGTGAACGGAAATATATCTATAGTTAGGGGAGTTCAACTACTAGGCTATAGTGGAGTGTCCTGGTAGTTAACGGATGTTAGTTAACTAGGTTAAAAGGGTTTAGCTGGTTAAACCTCGTACCGTTGGCGCCCATGATTTGTAGGTCCATTAGGTCTCTTTGCTAGCTCGAGACTAACCTTTTGAACAAGATGATGGATAGAATATGAATTAGTTTGAATTCAGTTTAGGGAAATAGTTGGATGTGTTTGATGTTACCGATACGTCGGATTTTATGTAAACCGGGTTGTGAGAGATATAATATTTAAATATGATTTAAATATCGAACACATGAATAGGGATTCATGGTTGGAAAATAACATTTTGGAAATGTTTGGGATTGATGGCAAAATATTAATTTAATATTAGATATTAAATTAATTAATTATTATTTAATTAATAATTATTTTTTATTAATCTTGAATTAATTTAAAATTGAAAAATTAAAATTGGATTTTGAATTTTTCAGATTATTAATATATATTAATTAAAAATTAAAAATCAAGATAATTTTGAATTTTGTAAATTCAAAATTAAATTGATTTTTAGGTGGAGTGCATGGTGACTAAACCCATGCACTCCCCTCAAATTAGCCACCAAATTACCCACTTAATCTTGGGTAATTTGGTGTCAATTTTTGGTAACTTTCTTTAGCTATCTTCCCTCTATAAAAGGGAAGAGAATTGCTGAAGAAAACCATCTTCTTGCTTAAGAAATTGCTGCCAAAA
Source organism: Luffa aegyptiaca (assembly GCA_017139565.1). Lineage (NCBI taxonomy): Eukaryota > Viridiplantae > Streptophyta > Magnoliopsida > Cucurbitales > Cucurbitaceae > Luffa > Luffa aegyptiaca. The sequence continues at coordinate 16,462,635 of CM029406.1, read as the reverse complement.
TCTCTCTTCATCATAACCCACCTCCATAGCTTGTTCTTCAAGCTTTTCCCGTCAAATTCCATCATTAGAGGATCCCACAATCCGTTCCAAAGGCTTGAGGATAGAAAGGAAGATCAAGTGGTGGTTTGTGACTGATTGGAGAAGAAAAACAACAAAAGGATTCAACCAATTTCACGAATTAAAGAGGTTGGTGTTATTGTCTCTGTTTTTCTTCCATAGAACAACATGCATAGTTTGATCAAATTGAGTTTATTAAGTGCCTAAGATCCAAAATTTCTTATGCATATTCGATATTAACACTTTCAATTGGTACCAAAGCATGATTTGGACACCTAATTTGCTTTAATTTTGAGATTCAATTTGCATGGGTGTTGAAATGGATATATTAGGGTTTTGGCAATTTTTTACTCTTCAATTTGATTATGAAATTGTAATTTCTCACATGCATATGAGCATTAATGTGTTGAGAAGAGTCTGAAATTTTTGGAGAGTCATTAGAGTCCATTTAGTGTTGTAATTGATCGAAAGAAGGAGAAGAACTCAAGCTGGCCGAAGAATAGGGGGCTTCCAATCGCGACGTTGTTCTTCAGCGTCTCGACACTGATGAGTTTTCAAAGCAACGCACGAATTTTCCAGAAACGGTTCGGTTTGAAGATTCACAGTCCGGTTCGCCCATTCTCGGCAGGTTCAGCCCCATATGGTCCGGTTCAGTGATGTTCAAGCCATTGGAGGTTCGGTTCGATACCTTCCAAGCAGGTTCGAGATGGTTCGAGATTCCCGGGAGCTTCATAACACATTTGTTTATTATTATTTGTAATAATTTAGTTAATTGCTTTCTTGAATTGCCAAAACCGATCCATTTCAGTGTGGTTTAATTATTTATGCTTTACGAATGCATGTTATAATTAGAATAAATGTTATATGCATAAGAGTATGCCATATAGATTTAAAATCCCACCATAGGAAGCATGTTTCATACATTTAAGTAAGTTATAAAGAGTTATAATATAAGTATGCATGTTTTTTTAGGTTTCATGTTAGATGCATGCTGAATGAATAGTTCTCGTTAATTATAAACGTTATATAACCTAAACAAAAATGAACGAGCATGCATCATGAAACTTCCTTAGCTCGATATTAAAGCGTTAACATCGATTAGGAGGCATGTTATAGGTTGATCTCTTTTATAATCGAGTTATAAACCGAGATAGACGTAAAAGGTATAACAAAGATAAAAGCATGCTCACCTAGGGTTAAACGAACGAAATCAATCAATCTCATAGAATAGGTCGATAACCTGTAAAGCTAAGGTTACAAGAGAACTCACCCGGTTTAATGTTGTCTAAGGCGGGAGGTATTTCAGTTTACGGTTTACGGAACACCTCCTACCTGGGCATCGGGCCGGTACTTGAGTTAGACTAACCTAGGTTTTACGAGCATGCAAGTGAGAGATGTGAGGTTATAAATCACCTAGACATTGTAGGTTAAATTTATAACATAGACTTAGGTAAGTATTCAAATAGCCAGAATATGCCTAAGTGACAATATACCCATTAACGTTAAAATACTTAGTGGGAGAAAAAGATAATCATAGTTTTTTCTCACGCTCTCCTTATAAATTCACACGGTGAGATTTATGTTTGGCCTCGTGTTGCTTACTAATGCAATTGCTCCATTTGGAAGGTGTATCATAAATCAATATCAAGGTGAATGGAGAAAGTATTTATAGTAAGTGGGAGAAGGAAACGTGTCAACTCATCCTGCGGTCTCTTCCATTAGTTTATACCATGAGATCCCTATGTTGCGCCTGCTAAGTATGCCCTGGATCTACTACACCATTCGGAGGGATGTAACATAGGAATCGGAACAAAGTAATATGCGTCTCTTTTCCTCTTATAGATCCATTTACACCCTACGGGTTTGACCCCTTCAGGTGGATCTACAAGTTCCCAAACTTGATTGAAGTACATAGACTCCATCTCTAGGTCCATTGCTTTGGCCCATTCGTCTTTATCTACATCATTCATTGCCTGATGATAAGACAATGGATCCTCAACACTGTCATCAGGTATGACTACTTGTGTTTCAGTTAAACCCAAGTAACGGTTAGGTTGTATTACAACCCTCCCACTGCGTCGAGGCTTTCCCACTAAGTGAGGAGGATGAGATTGACATGAAGCGCTGGCTCCTACATCAACTCTTGTTGAAGGACCAGCTTCATCAACAACTCTTGCTGACTCTTTTGTAGCTTCTCCTAACACTAATTTACTACGTGGTTTGTGATCTCTAATGTGGTCTTCCACCAAGAAAGTAGCGTTTGTCGATACAAACACTTTGTTTTCTTGAGGGTCGTAGAAAAGACCACCTCTCGTTTCTTTAGGGTAACCAACAAATTGGCATACTCTAGAACAGGGTTCCAGTTTCTCAGGATTTGTCACTAGCACATGTGCAGGACAACCTCAGATACGAAAGTAACGCAAACTAGGTTTACGCCCCCTCCATAGCTCAAAAGGCGTTTCAGAAACACTTTTTGAGGGAACATTGTTTAGAATATGTACTACAGTCTCTACTGCATACCCCCAAAACGAGCTGGGCAATTGAGCATAGCTCATCATTGAACGAACCATGTCTAACAAGGTTCTATTTCTCCTTTCTGATGCACCATTTTGTTGAGGTACACCAGGTGTTGAGAGTTGGGATTGGATTCCATGTTCAATCATATAGTCCTGGAATCTTTGATCCATATACTCTCCACCTCGATTCGATCGAAGCGTTTTAATTGTTTTACCTAATAGGTTTTCTACTTCAGTCTTAAACTCTTTAAACTTTTCAAGAGCTTCAGACTTATGACCCATTAGATATAAGTAACCATATCGAGAATAATTATCTATGAAAGAGATGAAATATTCATAACCTCCTTGAGCTTTTACATTCATTGGACCACAAAGATCCGAATGTATTAACTCTAGAGGTTCTTTGGCACAATAACCTTTTCAAGTAAAAGGTCTCTTAGTCATTTTACCCTCGAGACACGATTCACAGGGTGGTAAAGAATCATCTTCTAAATCAGTTAGAAGTCCATTCTTTACCAAATGACCGATTCGATCGATGTTAATATGACCAAGACGTAAGTGCCAAAGATATGTATTGTTACTTATTGGAGAAATCTTTTTCCTTCTATTTTGTGTTTCAGTCGTTTTAAACATCTCATGATTTAAAATTGCTTTGGTATCGGTTGGTCTTAACACATATAAGTTGTTTTCACGCTTAGCAGAACATATAAGAACTCCATTTCGTGAAATGAATGCTTCATTTAACATAAATGAAATAGAATAATTTTGTTCCAATAATGCAGATACAGAAATAAGATTCCTTTTAATTTTAGGAACCAAGTACAGTTCCTCTAAAATTAAAAACTTATTTCTAAAAAACAACTTAGAAGCTCCCACTGCTCTTGGTGAGGCTCAGTTTGTTCTAGGGATCCAGATAATAAGAGATCGAAAGAACAAATTGCTAGCACTGTCTCAAGCATCCTACATCAATAGTATTCTGATTCGATATTCGTTGCGCAATTCCAAAAAGGGTTTGTTACCCTTCAGGCGTGGAATTCACCTATCAAAGGAACAAAGTCTGAAAACTCCTCAAGAAGTCGAGGATATGAAACGAGTTCCTTATGCATCAACAGTCGGTAGTTTGATGTATGCAATGTTATGCACACGACCTGACATATGCTATGCGGTAGGTATTGTCAGCAGATATCAGTCCAATCCTAGTCAGGCGCATTGGACTGCCGTTAAGAATATCCTCAAATACCTGAGGAGAACAAGAGACTATTCACTGGTGTATGGATCTAAGGATTTGATCCTTACTAGATACACTGACTCAGATTTTCAAACCGACATAGATTCTAGAAGATCTACATTGGGATATGTGTTCACTCTTAATGGAGGAGCAGTAGTATGGAGAAGCATTAAGCAAGGATGTATTGTTGACTCCACGATGGAAGCTGAGTACGTTGCAGCATGTGAAGCGTCAAAGGAAGTAGTATGGCTTAGGAAATTTCTAACCGAGTTAGAAGTAGTTCCTAACATGCATCTGCCTATCACTTTGTATTGTGACAATAGTGGGGCAGTTGCGAATTCGAAGGAACCTTGAAGCCATAAACAAGGAAAGCACATTGAACGCAAATATCATCTCATCCGGGAGATAGTACAGAGAGGAGACGTGATCGTCAGCCAGATAGCCTCAGAGCAGAACATGGTTGATCCATTTACAAAACCCTTACGGCTAAAATGTTTGAGGGACATCTCCAGAATTTAGGACTAAGAGTTTTTAGCATATAATGTGTTGCTAAGTCACCTGACATATTGTAATCTCACTTGAGTTATAGTCCAAGTGGGAGTTTGTTGGGTTTTATGTCCTAAAACTCAAGTTTTGTAATCCTTTTATAATAAAGATGTTATTCAGTGAATCATTTGTTTTATATCTTAAATCCAATAGAAACATCCATGGTTATAATATGAAATACTCGAACTATATCGTGGATATGGACATGGATCAAGTTCGAATATATAACCTAAATGGTCTATAGTATAAGGATAATGTTGGATACCTTATCCTGGTAACACTATGGATGCGGCCTACTTTGTGAATGAGGCAAACGTGTGATCCTGGATCGTTCATGTAGAGACATGCGAGTAGGGACATCCTGTGTAAAAGATGTTTACACAAGACCGGACTGAGAAATAAGTCACTCTTGCTTTATAACATCGTTTACTGTTAAGACTAACTATTTCATGCGATGACCTAGGTAACTCGATCTTAATCCTGAGCTTACTATGAACTCCTGTTCGTTTAGGATTATCCTTTGATTTGCATGGGTGAGAGTGGTCCAATAGCGCCTATCAATAAGCCTACCATTTTGGGGATAAGACTAGATGGATAGCCGGGGACATATTATTGCAAGACGGAATTCACTCCTACCCGAATCAGAGATAGTAGAAAGGTTGTTCCCTTAAGTGCTGACTCTGAGGCTTGAACAAGGGGCCCCACCCTCTCATTCGCCCGAGAGGGACTCTGTTTAGTGGTTGGACCATAAAGAAATTGTTCATTAGATGACCAGTGGACTTAAGGAACTAAGATGTGCTATAGGGGTAAAACGGACATTTGACCTAGCTATAGTAACAAACGACTTGTGAAGGATTGACTTACTAATCATTGTTATATCAAGTGGACAGAAATATATCTACAGTGAAGGGAGTTCAACTACTACGCTATAGTGGAGTGTCCCGGTAGTTAACGGATGTTAGTTAACTAGTTGGATGTGTTTGACGTTATCGATATGTGGGGTTTTGTGTAAACCGGGTTGTGAGAGATATAATATTTAAATATGATTTAAATATCAAACACATAAATATGGATTCATGGTTGGAAAATAACATTTTGGAAATGTTCGGGACTGATGGCAAAATATTAATTTAATATTAGATATTAAATTAATTAATTATTCTTTAATTAATAATTATTTTAAATTAATTTTGAATTAATTTAAAATTGAAAAATTAAAATTGAATTTTGAATTTTTTAGATTATTAATATATATTAATTAAAAATTAAAAATCAAGATAATTTTGAATTTAGAAAATTCAAAATTAAATTGATTTTTAGGAGGTGGAGTGTATGTGACTAAACCCATGCACTCCCCTCAAATTAGCCACCAAATTACCCATTTAAATCTTGGGTAATTTTGTGTCAATCTCTGGTAACTTTCTTCAGCTATCTTACCTCTATAAAAGGGAAGAGAATTGCTTAAGAAAACCATCTTCTTGCTTAAGGAATTGCTGCCAAAATCTCTCCTCACCATAACCCACCTCCATAGCTTGTTCTTCAAGTTTTTCCCTTCAAATTCCATCACTAGAGGATCCCACAATCCGTTTCAAAGGCTTGAGGATAGCAAGGAAGATCAAGTGGTGGTTCGTGACTAATTGGAGAAGAAAAACAACAAAAGGATTCAACCAATTTCACGAATTAAGGAGGTTGGTGTTACTGTCTCTGTTTTTCTTCCATAGAACAACATGCATAGTTTGATCAAATTGAGTTTATTAAGCGCCTAAGATAAATTGTTTCCACATATTAGATATCATGTAAACCCGAGACTTTCCTTGGCTATTGTGGAAGTTGAATTAAAGTTGTTGTTGTTCAATGTTGAAGAAAATGGCAAAGCTTTGTGGTTCATTGTGGTTTCATGGTTGGATTTAAGTTGTTGGGGTTTACTAATCTAAAAGAAGGAAGAAAAGAAAGGAAATAAAAGGAAACAAATAAGAAAAATAAAATGAAAATAGGGAAATGAAAAACAAAAAAAAAAAAAAAAAGAAAGAAAGAAGAAACTGGGCGGTGCTAGTGCATTAAAGGCAAACTCCACCACCGTTTAACTCATTTCAGGCCATTTTTTCCATCATTCCCCAACCAAACTTCAGAGCATTCGAGGGAGAGAATGAAGGAAGGAGAAGAACAAGGTTTCTAGGGTTTTGAGGTTGAAGAAGATAGGAAATAGCTCAAGCAAAGGCAGCCATGGTAGAATCTGAGATCAACCTGTGTATCTCTGGTTTTTTATTCTGTTTGAGCTACACAAAAGGAACTAAGAGGTGAGGTTTGATTTTATTGAAAGTTAATCCATTTTCTAACAAATTGCATGAAGGAAGCTTGAGCTAAATCTGATGAGAAGTTAATGGTTTTTGAAATGGAAAATAGAGCACAGAATTTTCGTGCAAACCAGGAGGATCTCTGGGTTTCTCTGGTTTTTCGAGCATTCTGGGGTGTAAAAGTTGAATCAGAAGCTCTATTTGGTATGGATGGAAAGCTTATTCACTTTCCTACAACTTTCATGAGCCAAAAATGACTTGAAGTAGGTTTAATTTCAGGAGATAGATAACGGGTAGCAGAGAACCTCGAATCTGTGTTGTCTGTGTTCGGGGCATTTCTGGACAAATCGGTTGGGAATCGCGTTTTCATTTCTTCAGGTAAGTTGTAGAGTGTTCGAAAATGAAGAGTTTGATGTATAGTACATTAATTTGGGTTAAGTATTGAGGACGTTATGAGTGTTGGAAGTTGTGGTATTGAATCTGGAAAATTTGGAAAAGTAGAATGTGAAGTGTGATTTTTGATTCAAGTGTTTAGAACTCATGAGCATGGAAAGACAAAACTACTTATGGTTCTATTGCTCGGTTTTGGTTGTTTGACAGGGCAAGAGGAAATAGGTCGAGTCTACAAACCTGGAAACTAGCTAAGACTGTGAGTGACAAAACAAATTTCGAAAATTTTTTCTAAACGGTTGTTCATGATTAGATGTCTTATATGCTTTTTCCTATGAATGATACATGATTTCTATTAACGGTTTCAAGCATGAGTTTTGAGCTTAGATTTTCTAATGAGGTTTATATACGAGCACGTGGTTAATGACTTAATGAAAAGTAGTTGAAACGATATTATTTAAAGTAAAGTATGTATTAGCAAGTACTGTTTAAAGATTTTCAGTTTTTCACGAGCAAGCTGAGTCAGCTTAAGTTTTACGAAAGATAACGATAAGCATGCATTTTTTAATGTTTTCATGTGATTTTCTGAGATTTCTATTGACTACATGACTGAGATATTGAGCCCGAGGCTATATGGTACCGTGTGCACACAGGTTATATTCCGTTATCGACGTTGAGTGTAGTCTGTGACAACGATGCTGTCGTGAGTGCTGGGCGGGCCCCACTACGACAAAGATGATGGGAGTGCTGGGCGGGCCCCACTACATCGTAGAGCTAGTAAACGTTGGTTGTACTGGGCGTGCCCTACACAACGTTGATTTGTCATGTTAGTTAAGATGTTTTATATAATTGATATGCCTTGCTGAATTTTAATAACGTACTTGCGAGTTATTTGAGAAAGCTTTTATCGTTACACGTTTATGTTAAACGCTTGATTGAACAGATTTAAACGTCTAAAGGTTTATCTCGTGTTCCGATTTGCAAATCTACAGTTTTTAAAGTTAGTCACTCACTGGGCTTCGTAGCTCATTCTTTCAAAATGCTTTCCCACTTTTCAGGTAGAGATCGAGCTCTCGGTGCCTGATACACTGCCAACGTCTGCTGAAAGTTCCAGATCAAGCTCCAGTACATGGGTGGAGTTGTATATTGAGTCTGTTTATATTGTAAATGTTTTGTAAGGATTGGATAATTTAGGTTCTAGAGGTCGTGGTTGTATAAACTCCAGTTGTATATGTTTTTGGTTGTGATATCTATATCAGGTTATTTTCCAAACCGAGTTATGTCAGGGCTGCACCTCGTGTATGTTAAAAGGTTTTCAAGGATTTCGCTGTGTTGTGTTTCATGTAGAATATTTTATATCTAAGATTAGTATGTTTATCAGGTTCAACGTTTTAGGAGGGTCAACGGGTATCGTTAGAGGAGGACGATGTTCGTTGGCTTCACGCCATCTTCCGGACTGAGCTAGCAGGTGGTTCGGGAGGGGGTGTGACATATCAACACTTTCAATGTTGTCGTCCCGTCATTGCATGAAGCACGTGTTAGCATCATTTGTTTCTCGTTTAAAAGTATGTTTGGTTTATTGCTTAAAAAACGTGTTGGTTATGGTATCGCTTTTAAAGCATGATGTTTGCGTGTGAATAGCATATCGATGTGATTGTGTTGTTTGGTGGCTTGCCGGGTGTGAGCTACTTACTAGTACTGTGGTTGTACTGATACCCATCCCCTTTCTTCCCCCCAACATTTTTAGATTATGCAGGTGTTGACGAGATTTATGTGTCTGGTGATGTAGATGAGGGGGTTCACGAGGGATGACCACATGGTTTCATGTATTTGTTATTTTCATTCGTTGGATAGGATAGTTCTTTATTATTTGATGATTAGGTTGATTCTAGTATTTTGCTACTGAGATTGAGAAATCTTTAGTTGTTAATCTTGTAGTAGTTAGTGCTTCCTTTAGGTTGTAAATATGTTAAAGACCAATAAAGTTAAGTTGACTCTAGATATTAAGTGCATGTTATACTTAGGATTGTAGCTCTAACGTTGATTGTGAATACGAGACCTATTTTCATGCTATCAAATACCCCCAAATTTAAGCTTTTGCTAGTTCCGAGCAAAATAACATAAGATAATATATATGAATCAGAAATTGCATATCAACGACTCTAACCTCAATTCTCTCAACCATGAATTCAAACCATTTAAACAAGTAAGCAAGCATGATCAACCATCAAGAAATTCAAAATTTAAAACCTATCCTCCCTTGCAAAGACGAACATCATTTGTCTTATCATAATTTCTACTAGCTCGGAATAATTTATACACTCCTCCGCTCACTTCCCCTACACTGGCCTGAAGCTCGCTTTTTAGCCATCTTACTTATCTAGCAAGCACCACTTCACTAGCACCCAAAATTCATGGGGCATCCCCAAACTTGCATTTTTATGAAGGCACTAGCTTTCACACAACTCCTCGAGGGACCCATATCCCGAGTTTAACCCTTGGATGGCATAACTGATCACACAGCGCTGAAACAAAGATTCTCTTTTCATTTCTTTTCTATCTTTTTCTTTGTTTTTTTTATATTTTTTATTTTTTTATTGGGCAAAACATTCCTTTTCCCAAAGATCGGCATTACTCACTATTATGCAAGAAAGCCATATAGACAAACTTTAAGCCTATAGGAATGACAACAAACTTCAAAAGCATACAAATGTCATCTAAGCTTTTGAAATCATAATAAGACAACTGAATCTTCATAATTGCAAGGGATTCAAAGAAAAAATTTTAGATTTTCTTGAAATTAGACATACTTTCAAATTTGCAACAATAAGAATGAGTCATGGCTAAAAGCAAATCATTAGTCATCATCATCACCAATATGCATTTCAATCATGACATACATTATCATCACAAAACCAAAACAGAGCAAACATCCCCCCAAACTTAAAATATATATTGTCCCCAATATATTAACAATTAATTAGATAAAGAGAGATCGATACTGTCCTAAAAAGTGGGGGAATCCAAATCGTCTTGAATCGTCGAATCGAAGAGAGATTATGAAGCTAAACATGAATTCAAGAGCTCCTGCACAAGGATCGATCACAAGGGAGCATAAGATACAACACACAACAATCTAGAAAAATAACAACAAAAAACTAAAAGCTTGGGTTGCCTCCTAAGAAGCGTTTGTTTAATGTCCTGAGCTACGGGGCTCGATCACCCAGGATCCACCAAAATCATTTTTTCTACTTTCCGTTCTTTGGATCCACAATAATGCTTCACACGTTGTGCATTGACTTTAAATGTAGAACCATCACTTTCCATCAACTCTATTGCACTGTGGGGAAACACTGATAGTGCGCATAGCGAGCTACTTTTCCCTATTATTTTGGTTAGTCTTTGAGAATTATTTGGCCATTTTAATGCACTTTAATGTTTCTTTTGTAGAAAATCCATTCTTGGAGCAAATTGGACCATTTGAAGTTGATCGGGTGCTTGAGACCTAAAGAAAAGCAAAAGAAACGAAAAAGGAAAGAAATTGGTGGCTCGAAGAGATTGAAGACACGAGAGATAGCATCGAGACGCTACCTCCTTAGCGTCGAGACGCTGTCGAAGAATTCCATATCTGTTAGTGGCGGCAAAGGGGCCACGTCTCGACGCTGTCAACAGATTCCTTACAAACAGAAAGAGATCTTGCACGAAGGAAAGGAGTTCTTTTGGTGGATTTTTAGCCCTAATTTCGATTAGATACCTTTTGTGGGAGCTAGATTGAAGACAATAGCTTGTGGATATCGTGACGAGAATGTGTGGCATCGACGGGATTAGAGTTTTTCTCTTTCTCTTTCCATCCTTTAGTTGTTGTTATGGCTTTTATTGTTTCTAGCTTATCTTGTAACGTGAACCATGAGTAGCTAGACTTTTAATTCTTAGGGATTGATGTAGCCCTTTGGGCATTATGGATGATTCTTGGATGTATGCTTTGATTTCATTTATGCATATCTTTTTTTAATGCTTTCAATTTATTGGTCATGAGTTGAATGATGTTTTGTCTAAATCTTGCTCGGGAGAGGGGGTTTAACTTAGATCTTGTTATGCATAACTAGGATAGTCTTAAGATCGGGAGATTTAAGATAGTCTTTGAAATCGTTAAAAGGATTAGACTTAAGGCCTTGCATGTTAATGAGTTTAGATAAGGATATTGAATTCATTGCATGTTAGAGAATTATTTATGCTTGGGAGAGATAAATATGAATCTTGTTTATCCTAGATATATGAATCATAGCATGATAAATCATCCAAGTAATTAATTCATAACCTCAATAGGTGAAGTCAATTCCCCAAGAGTTTTCCCTCCAATTGAATTCCCAATATTTTAATTCTTGTCATTAGATTTCTTTGCATCAATAAGTCCTTGTCTCTAAATAAAATTGAGCGAAATTATTCACGGTAATTAATCTAGTTAGAAAACCAATCCAGAGGACGACATTTGATTTTAAATCACTATATTATAACTTGGCCTGTACACTTGCGATAAGCAATTTGCACATCAAACAGCTCCTTGACTATGAATGGACCAGACCACCTTGACCTTAATTTTCCTAGAAACAAATGCAAACGAGAATTAGAAAGAAGAACATGTTGTCCAGTTATAAAAGAACGTTTTTTAATCAAACGATCATGTCATCTTACTGTTCTTTCTTTATAAAGCTTAGCATTCTCATAAGCCTGACTTTTGAATTCTTCTAACTCATTGAGTTGCAATAATTGTTGCTCTCTAGCCTTCTATGAGTCAAGGTTTAATTTCTTGATAGCCCAATATGTTTTGTGCTCAAGCTCCACTGGCAAATGACAAGCCTTACCATACACCAGTCGATACGGAGAAGTACTGATTGGAATTTTGAAAGTCATCCGATAGGCCCACAAAGCATTGTCCAACTTGAATGCCCAATTCTTTCTGTTGATGCGAACTGTCTTCTCCAAAATTTGCTTTATCTCCTTGTTAGATATCTCAGCCTCACCGTTAGTTTGAGGATGATAAGCTAAGGAAGTTTTATGCTTGACATCATACTTCTTAAGCATTACTTCAAACAATTTATTGCAAAAGTGGGACCCTTCATCACTAATTGTAGCTCGTGGTCTAGTGAAAATATTTTTATGCAGCTGTTACCTTCTGGAGTGGTTAAAAATATGAGATAAATTAACTCCAAAACATTGTGCAAGCATACACAATCTGCAGCAAGTAATAAGTATTTATCGTATCCACGAGGTCTTGAATAGTTTCACTCTATCTATTTGGTTTTAGTTCTTTAGTGATTTCAAGGTTGGTTAAATTAATTGGGTTTTTAAAATGCTGGAACAAAAGAAATGATAAAGCAGAACTGTAAACGAATAAAAGAAACAAATTGGAAACAGGCACTGGTTAAGACTTCTGTAATTGTTGTAAAGTGATGACCGCAAAGTGCACGGGTCGCAAGTAATAATAAAACGATAAGTATACCGAGTATCGAATCCACAGGGAGGACGATGGTGATTAAGCAAGATAATAAAATGAACACTAAAAATACTGAGACAGAATATTAGTTAGGAGCCATAACATGATGATGAAGCAAATCAAGAAATAAAGCAATTAAAGAATCCAAGTGATCAATCAAAATAAAAAGTGGAGAAAGAATCGAATTTGAGACGAGGTCTTGAAAATAAGATTATAGCTAATCAATTATTCTAATTGTCCTATCTCATGCCCGACTAATTATAAACCTAGAATCTCCGTTTAGCACATAGGTTCTCCTTTCGGTTTTCCCTAATTGTAATTAACTCATATTAATAACCTAAGTGTCCTTAGCGCTATTTAATTCGTTAATTAATTAGTCCTGATACATTTTCGGTCTCTAAGCCTAACCAACTACTCTCGTTGTCACTACGAGCAGTTAAGCCTAGTTGAGTGGATTATGATCTATCTTAACTTCTCTCCGTCGAGTTTCCATTAGGAATCTAATCATTATATAATTGGCCAGATTATATAAAGCATTAAGACCATCCACACAAATAATCAGTATTCGGACAAGAGATAGGCAATTAAGAATAATAATCAACTATAAACTTTCATTTCAAGACCCACAAATGGGATTTAGCTATACATGATCAAAATTTCCCAAATGTACATACTATTAAGCATAAAAATGAGCAAAGTAAGAGTTAGGAGAATGACCGTCGAGAACCCCTCACTTGCACTATGGATCCTCTTCGAAGCAAGCTCCCGAGCCCTCCAAAAATGCTCGTTTCAATGATTTCCCACTAATTCTCACACTCGGCCCTCAAAGAGGCTTTAAGAGCCTTAAGAAAGACTAAAGGAATGGAAATGGGTGATGATTGATGATGAAATGAGGAGCCAAAACGCGCCTTATATAGGCCTTCAGCAGGTACAGCGTCGCGACGCTGACGTCACCTTGGCTCTGGCGGCAAGAATGGGACAGCGTTGAGATGCGAGAGGACAGCGTCGCGATGCTGTCCCAATTCCAGAACTTTCCAATGCGCGAATTGAGCTTGGAATTTGGGCTTCCTTCATTTTTCCTTTGGCCCAACACTTCATGTGATGATCCTTGGGCTTCTTCTTGACCCAACTTGATGCTCATTACTTGAAATTCACAAAATTGGGCTCTTTTTCTCCATTTTCCACAAATTTCTCCTAGGGACAAAATAATGAAATTAAATAGATATGCAATATAAAAACACCACAAAAGCACATAAAAGCCCATAAATTTAGAGATAAAATAACAACGTACTCATGAAGAAAATTTTGAAAACGATACTTAGAATTAACGAATATCATGCTCAAAACTTATCTAATGGCTCTTTTACTAACCTAGATTAGTTTTACGGCTTTCTCCATTTGTTTTCCCCCTACACTGGCTAAGAGTCCTAACAGGTCGGAATTCAGCTATCATGCAAACAAAGATACTAGGACGCCTGATTCTGTTCTTTTTCTTAGGGGAGCATTCCCACAAACTTGTTTTTTATGATTCTAATGGCACTAGCTTTCACACTACGATGTAGGGACCCATAACCCGAATTTTATTCTTGGTTGGCCTAACTGATCACACCGTAGGTAGCTCTTTTTACCCCTAGTATATTATTTTTCATGCAAGCAAAAATTATTTTTCTCTTTTCAACAGATAATTCTTTTTTCAGTGTTGCTTTTCTTTTTGCAGGCATAGCATATTTTCTTTTTCTTTTTCTCCTAGATCTTAAAACAATCAAGCATAAAACCTAATCTTAGAAACTAAGTCTATCGGAGTGACAACAAACTTATAAAAACCATAATAAGAATCTAAATTTTCAAAGATCTCAAAAGATAAGTTTATTGCATGCTTTAGACATTAAAACTAAGCAAACATTTTCAAAAATTTCTCATTTTCTGCTATGCTCCCAAATTCCACATCATATAAACCATATCCCCAAAAAATTCAAAAACCAAATCTTCATCTATCATCGTTATCCTAACATGCAACCAGAAGAATTTAAACATGCTCAAACACAGCGAAAGCCTCCCCCCAAACTTAAACTAAACATTGTCCCCAATGTTTGAAAGCAATAAAGCATAAAGAATGGGATACTGAGACTTCCCTGAATTTAGAAGAAAATGTCCTCATCCTTCGGGGTCGAGAAAGTGCATCTTTGGATTTTCGGGGCTTGCTAAATGGATCCTGCAAGACAAAATTGGATCACGAAGCAAGGGGGATTTATTTACAGCAAAAAGAAAAACAATTTTAAATCCTTGGGTTGCCTCCCAAGTAGCGCTTTCTTTAACGTCTTTAGCTAGACGAGGCTCGGCATGCTCATGGAGGTTCGAAGTAAAAGTTTTCATCATCCTCTGGGCCCTAAATAAAATCACGTGTCGAAGCACACATTGCAAACAAGGGAGTAAAAAAACATTCCCCTGGCCCGTCCTCGCTAAACAAATTCTCATAATAACAAGTCATAAAAAATTTAACAGTATTAAATCTTTTCTCTAAGTCTCTATTCACAAAACAATTATTTACTGAGTCATCAAGCATCATAATATCTACTGGTCTTGGGTCCTGAGGTGGTCTATCAACTAAAAATAACCATTCATTAGGCATAATCTCTACATGCTCATGAGACTCAGTGTTGGGCTCCTAGAGTGAGTAAAAATAAGATGTAAATAGACTCTATAACTCTGTGTAAGCATACACAAGCCGCAGCAAGTAATAAGTATTTATCGAATCCAAGATCTGAATTAGCTCTCACTTTATCTATTTTGTATAACTTTTCAATGGTTTCAAAGGTGGTTAAAATGATTGGTTTTTATAGAATTGCTGAAGCAAAAGAAATGACAGAATAGAAAGTAAACAAATAAACAGACAGATTAGAAACAGGCGATGGTCAGGATTTAGTAATTGTTTTAAAAGATGCTCTAGCAATATTATTGATCAGGCAAAACTCTTGCAGTCTTATTACCAAATTCCTCCCGGAACTCCGGATTTTTTAGAATGTGTTTCAACTCCAATGACGCACTACTGATCAAGCACTAGGCAACTGGCTAACCCTACCTCAGTCATGGCATTCACCAATACACAATGATCTAGTGTGATTAAATGCCACCCACTTCCCAAATCATCCCTGAAACTAGGAAGTGATATTCATACCGGCTGGCCAAGCGGGCACAAAATGTAAATGAGCACAACAAATAATCAAGATGCATCAAACCAACATATGTTGCATAGAGATTAAGCACGACAATTACATATTCCTAACCAACACCTAAAATTACTTAGTTCATAAACTGCATGGTAACACACGTTACAATCTGAGTAAATGCATCCATAATTACAAAACAATACAAGAAAATACTAATTCCCTTGATCAACTTCGTAATTGATGGTCTTCTTGTAGGTCTCCAATCTTTCTCCTCTATTCGGCTCCCAATAGTGGAAATGAGAAGTGATCCCTTTCCAAGAGTGGAATGTTCCTCAAAAGAAAGGAATTTTCTCCCCCACTAAGGAATGAATTTGACTTGAGACGGCTTCTCCTTTTATAGAGTGATAGCAAGCTTGAATGAACAGAGGCCACATCCGAATGAGAGGGATCTTGAGGACATGAAAGCATGGTCAAGATAAGCTTAAAAGAATTGATAGATACTACCTATACCAACAAGGTGCACCTTCCTTTTTGGTGGCTCAATCATAGGAACTTTGAAGTTAAGTGTGCTTGGCTTGGAGAAGTTCTATGTTGGGTGACCTCCTGGGAATTTTCCTAGGAAGCATGTGAGTGAGGACAAAGAATGCTAAAAGGACCACGTGTTGGTTTGTAGGGACAGTCTTCAATCTTAGAAGCAGTTTAAGACAAGTATGGTGACGTGGCCAGGTCGTAGGGGAATGCTGGGGCCGTTAGGTGCCGAATCCGGATTTCGAATCCTGGGTCTGGGGCGTGCCAGATGGTATCAGAGCGGAACCTCTCCCAGTAGGGGATGTGGTTCGGGGACGAACCAAAGCGGAAGCTGGTGGGCATGTAACACCCGAGTTAGGAGGGGTACATGAATGATCCGAGGCCACATCCGAATGAGAGGGATCTTGAGGACATGAAAGCATGGTCAAGATAAGCTTAAAAGAATTGATAGATACTACCTATACCAACAAGGTGTACCTTCCTTTTTGGTGGCTCAATCATAGGAATTTGAAGTTAAGTGTGATTGGCTTGGAGAAGTTCTATGTTGGGTGACCTCCTGGGAATTTTCCTAGGACGCATGTGAGTGAAGACAAAGCATGCTAAAAGGACCCCATGTTGGTTTGTGGGGACAGTCTTCAATCTTAGAAGCAGTTTAAGACAAGTATGGTGACGTGGCCAGGTCGTAGGGGAATGCCGAGGCCGTTAGGTACCGAATCCGGATTTCGAATCCTGGGCCTAAGGCGTTACATCTTCGGCCTCTTTTTTCCTCTGTTCTTCTCTCTCTGCATTCTCTTTCTCAGAATCACTTGTCGGCGCGAAGGAGTATCAGTTCGAACCACCTTAACACAGCCGGCTTTTTGCTTCCGGCGGCGACCTCTTGGCAGTTACGGCATGATAACCTCCACTCGAGCCTTCTGCTCTTGTTCCACCTGCTCATCGCCTTTTTCCAGCACATCCTCTGTCTGTTTCTCTTGTGTATCCTCGGTCTGGTTTTTGAACTTCCTCTGTGTTCTCTTCTTGAACTTCCTCCGTATTCGCAACTGTCGGGTCAGTCTACTCTGGGTTTTGTCCTTCAGGTTCCTTCGGATTGCCTTCTTCAACTACCTCAGCAGCAACATCCTCGACTACCTTCTGCACTATTTCTTGATCCTCAATCCTCTGCTGTCTTCTTCTCCTCTTAGCAGCTTTTTCTTCTGGTGTTTTCTTTTTCTTTGCCTTCGTTTTTGGTGCTTCGGGAGTGACCGGCACCTCCTCTTCCTCATTGTCTCGCTCTTTTCTTGCTCTCGTTTTCGCCATTAGAGACTCAAAAGGTATTTACTGCGAACAGAAGAAATAGAAAAAAACACACGGTAAAGGAATGAAACGAGAAGATGAAGTGAAAAGAAACTTACCGAAGGCTGTGAATAAATAGGGCTTCAGCAAAATAAAATCTGAACTAAAAGATTTTGCTCTTCATTAATTGAAATTACGGTTCAAATCTCATGCAATCTATAAAATTAAAACCATCAACGGTAAAATTTGAATTTCAATCGCCCATGGTAATTGATGATGCGTTGTCTAACGGCTACACCCTTGGATTGCCCCTGCGCGACACGTGGCAGCATCAGACTTCCTCATGCAATTTACCTACCCACAGAAAATTCAAAATCAAACGGTAAAAGTAATTACTCCACAACTAAACCCTTCCTATTCGGACGAAAGATTTGATTCGGCCAAAACTTTGTCGCAACAACCTTCTGAACAAAGAGAATCTTGGATACGGAAGAATTTAAATTCAAATCAGAAAAATCAAATTAGGAAATTTAAATTAACTGCTCAAATCAAATCTTATCTTCTCTTCTTCTTTTTTTTATATTATTCAAAACTGAATAAATCAGGAGAAACTTTATTAAGAACTAAACCTAAACAGGAATTAAATAACCGAAAATACAAATTAAGCTAAAATCTAAACTAACAGATTAAATTAAAAATCAGCTAAACGAATAAACCAACTAAAATCTACGGAAATAAACAAAATCACATAAATTTCAAACTTATCGAATCTGATTCAAAACAATTAAAATCAAACCAAATCCAATTAAAATAATTCAAATTGAACCAAACTAATCAGCGAAAAATAAAATAAAATCTCGGCAATCACTGGGAGCTCAATATATTGCTTCTGTGAAATGCTCCTGCAACTCTCATGCTCTTTCATTCATCAACCAACTTTAGGGAAGGATATTTCGACTGGAATTCCTCTCCCCAATAATGTTTCACAACTGTCCATTAACTTTGAACACTCTCCCATCTTTTTCATCCTGCAAAGTAATTGCTCCATGGGGAAAAACTTCAATCGCCACAAATGGCCCTGACCATTTGGATTTTAGTTTCCCAAGAAACAATTTTAATTTAGAATTATAAAGCAAAACTTTTTGACCTTTGACAAACTCTTTAGGCTTAATTTTCTTATCATGCCACTGCTTAGTCTTTTCTTTATACATTTTCGAATTTTCGTAAGAAAATTGGCGAAATTTCTCTAATTCATTAAGCTGCACCATTCTAATTGCCCCGGCACGACTCAGATCAAAATTTAATTTCTTCAAAGCCCAAAACGTTTTATGCTCAAGCTCTAATGGTAAATGACAAGCTTTCCCATATACTAACCTATAGGGAGACATACCTAAAGGAGTCTTGTAGGCTGTCCTATAAGCCGAAAGAGCCTCATCCAACCTAAAAGACCAATCCTTCCTAGATGGATGAACTACTTTCTCTAGAATTGATTTGATTTCCCTATTGCTTATTTCAGCTTGACCATTTGCTTGTGGGTGATAAGGGGTAGCTATCCTATGCTTGATTCCATACTTAGCTAAAAGCTTAGTTAATATATTATTAACAAAATGTGTACCCTCATCACTCACTAGAGCTTTAGGTGTCCCAAACCGCGCAAAAATGTTGGATTGAAGAAACCTTGATACTGTCTTGGCATCACTCTGATGGCATGCAATGGCCTCCACCCACTTGGACACGTAATCAACTGCCCATTAGAAGAGGGAAATGGCCCCATAAAATCAATACCCCATACATCGAATAATTCTACTTCCAAAATATAAGTAAGAGGCATTTCATCTCTAGGCCCTAAGTTTCCTCTCCTTTTGGCAAGCCTGACATTGCTTGTAGAACCAATGGGCATCCTTGAATAAGGAAGGCCAGAAGAATCCACAATGCAAAATCCTCATAGCTGTCCTCTGACCGCTGAAATGGCCTCCATACGGCGAAGAGTGACATTGCTCTAGGATTTCCTTTGCTTCATCACCTGAAACACACCTACGAATAATACCATCAGAGCATTGCTTATACATAAATGGCTCATCCCAATAGAAAAATTTTGTATCATGCTTAAACTTTTTCTTCTGCCTCTAGTCCATGTCAATAGGAGTGACTCCTTTTACCAAAAAGTTGGCAATATCAGCATACCAAGGGACATCCTTGACCACTTTTACCTCAACAGCAAACAGCTGCTCATCCAGAAAAGAATCTGAAATGGCAGATTGCTTCAGCAAAGATGATGTTGGATCAAGACAAGACAAATGATCTGCAATGACATTTTCTGATCCTTTCTTGTCCTTTATCTCCAAGTCGAATTTCTACTATAATAAAACCCAACGAATTAATCTAGGCTTTGCATCTTTCTTAGACATTAAGTACCTTATTGCTGCATGATCCGTGAACACTGTGACTTTGGATCCAACCAAGTATGGCCGAAATTTCTCAAAAGCAAATACAACAGCTAACAACTCCTTTTCAGTAGTTGTATAGTTGACTTGTGCGCTTCATTTAAAACTCTACTCGCGTAATATATAGGATGGATAAATTTGCCCTGCTTTTGCCCCAACATAGCACCTACTGCAACATCATTTGCATCACACATTACCTCAAATGGTAAATTCCAGTTAGGTGCACACAGAATGGGTGCTGAAATTAAAGCAGCCTTTAATGTTTCAAAAGTCTTCCTACAATCTGCATTAAATTCAAAAACATGATCAGTACACAATAAGTTATAAAGACGTTTACTAATTTTTGAAAAATCCTTTATGAACCTCCTATAAAATCCAGCATGACCTAAAAAGCTCTAAATCCCTTTAATAGAATTCAGTGGTTCTAATCTCCCAATAACCTCAATTTTTGCTCGATCAACTTCTAGACCGTTCTTTGAAATTCTATGACCTAACACAATGCCCTCCTTCACCATGAAGTGGCATTTCTCCCAATTAAGAACTAGATGGGTATCCTCACATCTCTTTAATACCTTACCTAAATTATCCAAACAACTCTGAAAACACCCTCCAAAAACTGAAAAATCGTCCATAAATACTTCAACAGTGGACTCAATCATATCAGAAAAAATTGCTAACATACATCGCTGAAATGTTGCTGGAGCATTGCAAAGGCCAAAAGGCATTCGCCTAAAAGCAAATGTCCCATAAGGATAGGTGAAAGTGGTTTTTTCCTGATCCTCAGAAGCAATGGTAATCTGGTTGTACCCAGAATAACCATCTAAGAAACAGTAGTAGGCCTGACCAACCAATCTATCCAACATTTGGTCAATAAATTGTAGAGGGAAATGGTCCTTACGGGTGGCTTTGTTAAGCCTCCTGTAATCCATGCACACCCTCTAGCCAGTTACTGTCCTAGTTGGGATCAATTCATTGTCTTTATTGCTCACCACCGTGACACCTCCTTTCTTAGGAACACATTGGACAGGGCTTATCCAATTGCTGTCTTCAATTGGATAAATAATGCCAAAATCCAACCATTTTATCACCTCCTTTTTAACAACCTCTTTCATCGCAGGGTTAAGCCTTCTTTGTTGCTCAATACTCCTAAAGGATCCCTCATTTAGAGTGATTTTGTGCATACAAAAAGATGAGCTAATTCCCTGAATGTTAGCCAATGTCCAACCTATTGCCTTGTGATATTGCTGCAGCAAATTTATTAAGGCTTCTTCATGCTCCGGCATTAAATTTGATGCAACAATAATGGGCAACGTCTCACCTTCCCCAAGATACACATACTTTAGATTATCCGACAAGGGCTTCAAATCTAAAGTGGGTGCCTCAATTAGGGATGGCTTAATAGGAGGAGCCTTCCTTCGATCTAAATCTAAAGACTCAAAAACATCTTCACACCTAGACACTTTTTCATTTTTTCTTTCTAAAGAACAAACTTCTAAATCCTCTACACTAACCTCTCCATGATCTTCCAAATGTTTGTTTGTCAAATCCTGTATTGTTGTCTCAACAATTGTGTTCTCCAGAATTATAATGAAAGAGCAATCTTCCATTTCGTCTGGATACTTCACGACCTTAAAAACATTAAATTTTACTTCCTCATTATAAACTCTCATCGTTAATTCCCCTTTTTGAACATCTATCAATGCCCTACCAGTAGCCAAAAATGGACGACCAAGAATAATTGGGACCTCTTTATCTGCCTCATAGTCCAAGATAATAAAATCAACAGGAAATATGAACTTATCTACTTTCACTAAGAAATCCTCAATTTTACCCTCAGGATATGTGATAGACCTATCAGCTAATTGGAGTGTGACTGTGGTAGGCCTAGCTTCACCAATACCTAGCTTTCGATAGACCGAAAGAGGCATAAGGTTAATGCTTGCACCTAAATCACAAAGTGCTCTACCTAACTCTTTTCCACCTATAGACACAGGTATAGTAAATAATCCTGGATCCTTAGCCTTGGTTGGTAGCCCATTCTTAAGAATAGCACTGCATTCCTCAGTAAGTGATACAGTTTCAAACTCACCTAACCTCTTCTTTTTAGTTAAAATATCCTTAAGAAATTTAGCATAATTAGGCATTTGCTCAATAGCTTCTACTAAAGGGATATTTATATGCAATTGCTTAAGAATCTCTAAAAACTTCTTGAATTGACCATCCTGATTCTTAGGCCTTTGCCTTTGTGGAAAAGGTAGAGGTGGTACATAAGGTGGGGGCGGCAAATAAGGTGGTTCCACATCTGGAACAGAACCAGATGCTCCAGCATCATTATTGCTGCCTCCATCACCCTGACCAGACTCCAACTCTTTTTCAACAACATTTTTATCACAATTCTTATCTATTTCCTGGGTTTTACTAAGCTCTTTTCTTTCCTCTAGTGGCTTACCACTCCTAAGAGTTACTGCCTTTACTTGCTCCTTACCTTCCCTTCTAGGGTGTTCAGTATCTGAAGGAAGTTTCCCTTGAGGCCTTGCCTTCAGCTCATTAGCTAGTTGTCCCACTTGCAATTCCAGGGCTCTCATTGAAACTTGATTACTTTGAATTGCGGCATTTGTACGAGCCATATATTCTTTCATCATTGCCTCAAGAGAACTCTCTGAATTTTGCTAAGGTAAAACCTGGTTATTTTGCTGGGGTAATACCTGTGCTTTAGCAAATCCCGATTGGTTCGCCTTTTGTTGTGCTTGCACATTATTTCCTTGTCCTCCCCATACGAAGTTGGGGTGGTTGCGCCAACCTGGATTATAAAAGTTAGAATAAGGGTTATTCCTCTGATTACCTACAAAAAACACAGAAGCTGGATTGCTGGGGCAAAACTCGTAGTTGTGGTCTTCACCACAATAAACACATGCTTCCTCTGCGACTTGGTTCACCACTGCAGCAGGCTCCACAGCTAGCGGCTGCTGATGACTAACCACTGTCACATTTTTAAGAGCGTTAGCTAACAGTGCAATATCACCTCTAATGGTGGACACACCATCAACCTCTAACACACTCTTGACTTTTCTTTTTGTGCCTCTAACATCTGACCACTGACAACTATTAATTGATATTCTTTCTAAAATTTCATGGGCTTCATTAAAAGTTTTTGCCAAAAGGGCCCCTCCAGCCAAAGCATCAACCATACCTTGGGTTGGTCCATTTAACCCATTGTAAAATGTTTCCATTTGGATACAATGTGGTAAACCATGGTGGGGACACTTTCACAAAAGCTCCTTAAACCTCTCCCAAGCCTCATTAAAAGTCTCATCTTCAAGTTGCCTAAACCCTACTATTTCAGTCCTCAATTTAGCATTCATATTTGGTGGGAAATATTTACTAAGGAATTTTTCTACTAACTCATTCCATGTTCTAATTGAACCTAGAGCAAAAGAATTTAACCATGCCTTTGCTCCATCTCTAAGAGAATAGGGAACAAAGTTAATCTAAGGGCATCCCTAGGCACTCCTTGAATCACAAAAGAATCACTAACTCCTAGAAAAGACTTCAGATGTAAATGAGGGTCTCCAGATGACAAACCATGGAACTGCCCCACGGTTTGCAACATCTGAAACATTACCGGTTTCATCTCAAAATTTGCTGCCTCAATGTGAGGACATGCAATTCCTGGATTTAACTCATCAAACATTGGAAAAGCATTCGCTCGAATGGCTCTGGCCCTATCGTTTGCTACCAAGATAGGATTCTCAACCTGATTATTTTGTTGTCCATTTTGCTCTAGCGGCTGGTTTTGCTGCATCAACGATTCTGCTGGGGGTCCACTGGATCTTCTGGAGCCTGCGGGAGACGCGACACGTCAGCCATTGGATTTTGGTTTCTACGCTGCTCTCTCGTTCTTCTCCTGAATGTCCTCTCGATTTCTGGATCAAGCTCGAACTTACCCCAGGCGGATCGCTCATGCACCAAACTCACACCTGCAAAAACAAAAGAAACAATCAAAAAGTTCTAGCACCAAACCACTAAAACACATACACAAAACAGATCAGATAAAAACTTATTCAAGTCCCCGGCAACAGCGCCAAAAACTTGTTAGGCTCCTAGAGTGAGTAAAAATAAGATGTAAATAGACTCTAGAACTCTGTGCAAGTATACACAATCCACAGCAAGTAATAAGTATTTATCGAATCCAAGGTCTGAATTAGCTCTCACTTTATCTATTTTTTATAACTTTTCAATGGTTTCAAAGGTGGTTAAAATGATTGGTTTTTATAGAATGCTGAAGCAAAAGAAATGACAGAACATAAAGTAAACAAATAAGCAGACAGATTAGAAACAGGTGCTGGTCAAGATTTAGTAATTGTTTTAAAAGATGCTCTAGCAATATTATTGATCAGACACAACTCTTGTAGTCTTATTAGCAAATTCCTCCCGGAACTCCAGATTTTTTAGAATGTGTTTCAACTCCAATGACGCACTACCGATCAAGCACTAGGCAACTGGCTATCCCTAGCTCAGTCACTGGAGTTCACCAATACACAATGATCTAGTGTGATTAAATGTCACACACTTCCCAAATCATCCCTGAAACTAGGAAGTGATATTCATACCGGCTGGCCAAGCGGGCACAAAATGTAAATGAGCACAACAAATAATCAAGATGCATCAAACCAACATATATTGCATAGAGATTAAGCACGACAATTACATATTCCTAACCAACACCTAAAATTACTTAGTTCATAAACTGCATGGTAACACACGTTACAATCTGAGTAAATGCATCCATAATTACAAAACAATACAAGAAAATACTAATTCCCTTGATCAACTTCGTAATTGATGATCTTCTTGTAGGTCTCCAATCTTTCTCCTCTATTCGGCTCCCAATAGTGGAAATGAGAAGTGATCCATTTCCAAGAGTGGAATGTTCCTCCCAAGAAAGGAATTTTCTCCCCCACTAAGGAATGAATTTGACTTGAGACGGCTTCTCCTTTTATAGAGTGATAGCAAGCTTGAATTAGGTTGACCTAGACACGTGGATGGCTCTCCTTGCTCCTTAAATCTGAGAATAGCTTAACTGAATTCAGTTCATTAAATTGGCTAACGAGCTGTGACGTGGCAGTTTTGCTCCCAGCTTTGCTGCAGCACAAAATTTGTACCCTCAAGTCGCTCAGCAATATATTCTGCACAAAATAACTTCCAAAGCATCCATTCATCCAAATGGGTTAAAACATATAATATACATCTAAAAGCAACCCTATTTAGCACAAAAGACACACAAATCACTATAGAAATAAGGCCTAAATAACTCCCTTTTGGAGAGTTATCATACCCCCAAACTTGAACTATTGCGCGTCCCGAGCAATACTAACCAACCTTCCCTTAAGAATTAAAAACATTAGACAAAGCATAACTTAATCAAGTCAAATAATCCAGCACTACCTTCCAGCAAATAAGACACAGAAATCAAATTTCTTTTGATCTTAGGAATTAAATACACATTATCTAATAATATGTATTTTCTCCCACTGAGAAAAATAACTTAATGTTCCCCACTGATATAGCCAAAATAACCTCTCTAATTCTAACTTTGAGAGTTATTACACAAGCAGCAAGCTCTTGCCAGGAACTTATTCCTTTAAAAGAAGAACACACGTGATTTGTGGCCCCTTAAGTCAAAGTTACTCAGTGCTCATAGAACAGAAACATCTAGGAAATTTCATTAAAAACATGAAAAGAAATTACATAAGCAGAGATATATTTTTCTTTTAAAAGCAAAAAGAAACAAGCAAACAGAACAGTAAGCAGGGTCAAACATGCACGAGCAAACAAAAATATAAGAACAAAAGAAATGCTCGCTGAAGATCATCTCATCCATCAATCTTCCTGACCCTGCTCTTCATCATCTTCCTCTCGTTCAACAGGTGGGGGCGGAATCCAGGGGTTCAGTAGGTCATCAGGGAATACGGGTAAAGCCGGATATGGCTTGGAAAAATTCGACTGCAAGGCTACCCTCAACGCGGCATCCCTCCTTTTCACATAGCTCCAGAAAGTCTGCAATTGCCTTTCAACAAATTCCATCCTACTGGAAAGCAGCTGTAATTGCTCCTGCATTTGGTGGATGCCGTACACCAAACCTCCTTGGCGTGCTTCCTGCGTCCTCTGAAGCCTAGCCAGATTTGGTGTGTTAATTATTCCCTTGTCTATTAGTGGCACATCATCCTCATCCTCTGGCACCCCTGCCCTTCGGCATAGCATCGTGATAGTGTTGGGGAAAAACAGCTTCCCCACCTTTTTCCGCCAGCAATCAAGAATCTCAGAAGAAATTATCTTACCCACATCAATACTCATGGAACGAAGAATAGCAAAGGCAAGCAAAACCCGGTCTCGAGACACCGTTGAGTCGTGAGTTGTCGGCAGTAAGCGCAACTTGATGAAACCCATCCATGTATTGGCCTCGCTCTTCAAATAAGCAGCCTGAAATGTGCGCTTTTCCGTCTTCGACAGTCTCTACTGGGCCCCATCAATGCCAACCTCTCGGACAGCCGCATTTAGTTGGTCGTTAGATGGTGCGACCACCATCTCATTAAAGCCTGCGTGTGGAAAGTCCTGGAGGTTGAACAAAGCATTAATGGCTCCTGGGCTCCAGTCAACGGGCACTCCTCGAACGATAGCCTGAAATTCTTCGTGATCGTCAATATTGGCGTAAAATTCTTGAACAATGTTTGAATTAACAGGTTCCGGCTTTGCACAAAATTTACTCCAGCCGAGGTTCACTATTCCAGTCCTCAAGAACCGTGGCAAATCATCGCCAAATCCTCGTTCAAACAGGAAGTCCCTTCTCAGCATCTCAACATACTTTGCCCGAGCAAGGTTATTGGTGAAGCGATTGTACGGAAATCTCGATTCCTCAATCTCGTCAGGTTCTTCCGATGCTTCAGCAACACTTTTGCCCTTTTCCGCCCTTCGCTTGATCAAAATCTCCTCTTCCGCTTTCTTTGCTTCTTCTTCTCTTGCCTTGTCCTCAGCTTCCTTCTTTTCCCGTTCCTCTCTTCTTGCATTTTCTCTTTCAGAATCAGTGGTTGGAGGCGAAGGAGTATCAGTTCGGACAGCCCTAGCGCGGCCTGCTTTCCTCTTAACGCGGCGACGTTTTGGTACCTCTGGCATGATCACCTCCACTTGAGCCTCCTGCACTGGCTCATTATCCGTTACCTGAACATCTTCTGCCTGTTGCATTTGTACATCCTCGGCCTGCTTTTCTTGAACTTCTTCTGTAATTTCTTCTCGAACTTCCTCGGTTTGCTCCTCTTGAACTTCTTCTGTTCGCTCCTCTTCTTCTGTATCCGCGACTCTCTGCTCAGCCTCCTCTGGGTTCTGTACATCAGGTTCTTGCGGGTCTCCTTCTTCAACTGTGGCAGCAACAACCTCTGTTGCCTTTTCTTGTTCCTCAGCCCTCTGTTGTCGTCTTCGTCTTTTGGCTTCTTTCTCCTCCGGGGTCCTCTTCTTCTTCGCCTTAACTTTCTGCACTTCAGGGGTAACAGGTACCTCTTCCTCCTCATTCTCCATTTCTTTTCTCGCTCTCGTTTTCGCCATGGAAGACTCAAGGGGTTTACAGAGAATGAAAACGAAAAAGAAAGCAAAAGATCGAAGCAAGAAGATGAAGTAAGAAAAACGTACCGAGGGTTGCCAATAAATAAGGCTTCAGCTCAAGAAAATCCTAACAGAAAGATTTTGCTCCATTAATTAACATTACCGTTTGAATTCGCATGCAGCTTAGTGGAATTAAAACCATCAAACGGTAAAATCAGACTTCCAATCAGCCCATGGTAAATAATTATATGCTGTCTAATGATTAAGCCCTTGGATTGCCCCTGCGTGACACGTGGCAGCATCATAATTCCTCATGCAATTTCCTGCACACGAAAATTCAAAAATTCAAACGGTAAAGATAATCAATCATTAACCAAACCCTTCCTATTCGGACTGAAGATTTGCTTCAGCCATAACCTTGCCGCAACAACCTTCTGAAAAGATTACCTTAAGAATCTTGGATACGGAAAATTTAAATTCAAAATAGAAAAAGAAAAATCAAATCCAGAAATTTAAATATTAACCGCTCAAATCAAATCTTTTTATTTTTACTATTCAAAACCGAATTAAATAAGGATAAATTTTATTCAAATCTAATCTAAACAGAAATTTAAATAACCGAAAATAAAAACTGGAATAAAAATCTGATCTAAACAGAAAATAAACTTAAACTACCTTTATTCTGAACTAATAAAATAACTAGCGAAAATAAAATAAAATCTTACGGAATTAAAAATACAACAAGTAAAATAAATCATGCAAAATTTAAACAAAACAAATCTAACCTAATTAAAATCAAATCATATCAGCGAGAAAAATAAAAATAAACACTGGGAGCTCAAAATATTGCTCTGTGAAATGCTCCCGCAAACATCTCGCTTTCTTATTCATCAACCAGTTTTAGGGAAGGATATTTCGTCTGGAACTCCTCTCCCCAATAATGTTTCACACGCTGACCATTCACTTTGAACACACAGTCATCATCAACACATTGTCTAACCATAGATGCATCATTTGATATATAAAACTTCACCCCATGGAAAAATTCTTTCATCCGTTCTTTTGATAAACCAGGAGGCAAATTTCCAAAATTACGGTAATTGGAAAAGTCATCATACCAAGGTGTTTTCACTGCCTTAATATGAGCTACTGTAAATAACCGCTCATCAATAAAGCACACTTGGAACACTGATTTGAGAAGAATACACAAAGGCAACTTTATTAAAGTCTCTTCATGCTCTGACATTAAATCTGATGCAACAATAATGGGCAACGTCTCACCCTCCCCAAGATACACATACTTTAGATGATCCGGCAAGGGCTTCAAATCTAAAGTGGGTGCCTCAATTAGGGATGATTTAATAGGAGGAGCCTTTCTTTGATCTAAATCTAAAGACTCAAAAACATCCTTACACCTAAACACCTCTTTTTCATTTTTTTCTCTCTACAGAACAAACTTCTAAGTCCTCTATACTAACCTCTCCATGATTTTCCAAATGCTTATTTGCCGAATCCTGAATTGCTGTCTCAACAATTGTGCTCTCCAGAATCCTAATGAAAGAGCAATCTTTCATCTCGTCTGGATACTTCATGGGCTTAAACACATTAAGTTTTACTTCCTCATTACAAACCCTCATTGTTAATTCCCCTTTTTGAACATCTATTAATGCTCTACCAGTAGCCAAAAATGGACGACCTAGAATAATTGGGACATCTTTATCAGCCTCATAATCTAAGATAATAAAATCAACAGGAAATATGAATTTATCTACCTTTACTAAGACATCCTCAATTTTCCCCTCAAGATATGTGATAGACCTATCAGCTAATTGGAGTGTGACTGTGGTAGGCCTAGCTTCACCAATACCTAGCTTTCGATAGACCAAAAGAGGCATAAGGTTAATGCTTGCACCTAAATCACAGAGTGCTCTACCTAACTCTTTTCCACCTATAGACACAGGTATAGTAAATGGCCCTAGATCCTTAGCCTTGGGTGGTAGCCCATTCTTAAGAATAGCACTACATTCCTCAGTAAGAGATACAGTTTCAAACTCACCTAACCTCTTCTTTTTAGTTAAAATATCCTTAAGAAATTTAGCATAATTAGGCATTTGCTCAATAGCTTCTACTAAGGGGATATTTATATGCAATTGCTTAAGAATCTCTAAAAACTTTTTAAATTGACCATCCTGATTCTTAGGCCTTTGCCTTTGTCGAAAAGGTAGAGGTGGTACATAAGGTGGGGGCGGCACATAAGGTGGTTCCACATCTGGAACAGAACCAGATGCTCCAGCATCTTTATTGCTGCCTCCAGCACCCTGACCAGACTCCAACTCTTTCTCAACAACAACATTATTTCTATCACAATTATTATCTATATCCTGGGTTTTACTAGGCTCTTTTCTTTCTTCTAGGGGTTTACCACTCCTAAGAGTCACTGCCTTTACCTGCTCCTTACCTTCCCTTCTAGGGTGTTCAGTATCTGAGGGAAGTTTCCCTTGAGGCCTTGCCTTCAGCTCATTGGCTAGCTGACCCACTTGCAATTCCAGGGCTCTCATTGAAGCTTGATTACTTTGAATAGCGGCGTCTGTACGAGCCATAAATTCTTTCATCATTGCCTCGAGAGAATTCCCCGAATTTTGCTGGGGCAAAGCCTGCTTATTTTGCTGGGGCAGTACCTGCGCTTTAGCAAATCCCGACTGGTTCACTTTCTGCTATGTTCGCACATTACTCCCTTCTCCTCCCCACGCGAAGTTGGGGTGGTTGCGCCAACCTGGATTATAAAAGTTAGAATAAGGGTTATTCCTCTGATTACCTACAAAAAACACAGAAGTTGGATTGCTGGGGCAAAACTCGTAGTTGTGGTCTTCACCACAATAGACACAAGCTTCCTCTGCAACTTGGTTCACCACTGCAGCAGGCTCCACAACTGGCGGCTGCTGATGACTAATCACTGTCACATTCTTAAGAGCGTTAGCAATCATTGCAAGATCGGCCCTAATGGTGGACACACCATCAACTTCTAATACACTCTTAACCTTTTTATTTGTGCCTCTAACATCCGACCACTGACAACTATTAGTAGATATCCTTTCTAAAATTTCATAGGCTTCGTTAAAAGTTTTTGCCAAAAGGGCCACTCCTTGACATTGATCCGGAGATAGAAAGAACCTTTCGTCGTCGAAGGAAGGAACAGAGACGAAAGAAGAAGGAACAACAAGAGTTGAGCGGACGGGAATCTCTAGAGGTAGCATCTTACATTCAAGAGTTTCCAATGGAACCTCCTAGAGTCGATCCTCAAGTTGATCCTCAAGTTCGTGGAAGGGAGCAGAATGGCGGGAGAATTCCTCCAGTTCCTCTAGTTCCACCGGTGCCACAACAAGAAAACCCGATCTACATTGTGGAAGATCGAAACCGAGCAATAAGGGATTACGCTTTACCAGTTTTTCAGACATTGAATCCAGGAATCTTGGAGCCACCAATTTGAGCTTAAACCAGTGATGTTCCAGGTGTTAAACACAATGGGCCAATTCTCAGGACTTCCAAATGAGGATCCACACAAGCATATTAAATTATTTTTTAGAGTTTGCAATTCTTTTAAAGTAACAGGAGTGCCAGAAGATACTTTGAAGCTAAAACTTTTTCCGTTTTCTTTACAAGGAGATGCTGAAGCCTGGTTGGATTCATTCCCTCCTAACTCCATCACCTTGTGGAATGATTTGGCGGAGAAGTTTTTAGAGAAGTTCTTTCCCTCCAATAAAAATGCCAAGTACAGAGTAGAGATCATTGCTTTCAGACAGTCATACAATGAACCGTTGGATGTAGCTTAGGAAAGATTCCAAAGGCTGGTTCGAAAGTGTCCACACCATGGACTGCCTGCATGCATTATTTTGGAGCATTTTTATAGTGGGTTAGATCAGGCTTCAAACGCACTTGTAAATGCATCTGCAAACGGATCTTTTCTGAAGAAGTCTGTTAATGAGGCGCACGCTATTCTAGATACCATAGCCACCAATAACCGACATTGGGGAGAAAATGAACCAACAACCATTTTGAAAAATCCAGTGAAAGCAGTAGAAACAGAGGCTAACACCACGATGCAAGCCCAGATCAAAGCCATCCATAGCATAATGATGGGCATGTCCATGATCAATCAAGCCAATATAGCCCCTGCAAACACTGTTTCTTCTCTCTGTTGTGAGATATGTGGTGAGGAACACATCGCTGATAGTTGTCCACTAAACCCTGCATTTGTTTTTTATGTAGGTCCACAAGGAAATCATAACCAAAATAGATGGAATCCTTATTCGGCCACATTCAACCCAGGATGGAGACAACATCTGAACTTTTCTTGGGGAGGACAAGTCGGGTCGAGTAATTCCAACACTCATTAGTTTGGAAAGCAACCTACACCACAATAGCCGCAGAAAAAATTTCAACAAGTTCTAGTGCAAAGCCAAGAGTCAAATCTAGAGACTTTTATGAAGGAGTACATGGCACGAAACGATGCTGCAGTCAGGAATTCAGAAGTTCAGCTTGGACAAATTGCTCAAGAGATACAGAATAGACCTCAAGAGACGTTGCCTAGCAAAACCGAGACCCCACATAGAGAAGGCAAGGAACAATGCAAAGCAGTGACTGTGAGAAGTGGATTAGAATATGACGGACCAAATTATCCAGGAAGTTCAGAAGCAGAGATCCCAGTTGAAGCTCGAGAAAGGATTTGCGAAAAGAAGTTAGACAATACCACAGATATTTCAAAGAATAAAGCAGAAAAAGAAAAGACCAAGGAGCCTGAAGCCTTGGAAGAAAAAGAAGAAAAATTGAAGTTGGGTAATGCGACTGCAAATGCGACCACAAAACCTCAAAAGTTTGTGATAGACCCAAATTACAAACCACCTCCTCCGTACCCACAGAGATTCAAACATGCCTCACAAGATGTACAGTTCAAGAAGTTCTTAGATGTATTGAAGCAGTTGCACATTAACATACCATTAGTGGAGGCACTTGAACAAATGCCTACATACGTAAAGTTCCTAAAAGATATCCTATCGAAAAAGAGAAGGTTGGGGGAGTACGAAACGGTTGCACTCACGGAATGTTCCAGTGCACTAGTGAAGAACGAGATTCCTCCCAAGCTTAAAGACCCCAGGAGCTTTACAATTCCATGCTCTATAGGGGGCAGGGACGTAGGCAGAGCACTGTGCGATTTGGGAGCAAGCATCAACTTAATGCTGTATTCGGTATTTAAGCAATTAGGAATAGGTGATGCACGACCAACAACTGTGACCTTGCAGTTGGCAGACCGATCACTTACACACCCCATTGGAAAGATTGAAGACATATTGGTTAAAGTTGATAAGTTTGTTTTCCCTACAGATTTCATTATCTTAGATTGCGAAGCAGACAAAGATGTACCGATCATTTTGGGACGACCATTCCTAGCCACAGGCAGAGCCTTGATCGATGTCCAAAAGGGAGAATTGACCATGAGGGTCAATGATCAGCAAGTCACATTTAATGTGATGAATGCAATAAAGTACCCTGGAGATCTCGAGGAATGTTCAATGATCGATGAAATTGATGAACTCGCTCAATTTACTTTGCAGGAAATAGTAAGAAAATAAACCTTGGAGGATGTACTTGGACATGAAGAATTAGACGAAAAAGGTGGGAAAAAGATTGAAGTTGAAGGAAGCAGTCAAACCATGAAGCGACAAAAAATAAAGCCATATTGGGGAAGTGGCTTCGAGGATGAGGAAGCCCATGTCTCCGTGATTTGGTATGACTACTGCCTTGAACTAACTTTTGTATAGTATCTGGGTTTACAAATAATAATCAAGACTAGAGCTCTAAAATATCTGACAAGAGTAAAAACTCTGTCTAGGAAAATCCTGTCTAGGAAAAGGTATTTAAGATGACCATTGGGAACACCTTTTCCTAGGGATTTACCTGGGAGTTTTGAAAATTCCATCTTATTATGTTGAGCTCTGTCTGGTGTTTGAAATAAGAAGGAGATAATTGCAAGTTTGTTTTTGAATAAATGATTTTTGATCAAGAGGGAACTTTGTCTAAGGCAAGTCCTGACTAGGCTGAGGTACTTAAGCTGACCATAGGGAACACCTCTACCTGGGGACTTACCTGGAAGTTGAATTGATCAGGACATTTCCTTAAATTCTTTTTAAAATTGAGAAAAATGAAAAAATAGAAATAAATCATGATTAAGTGTATGAGCTTTCTAACTTGTTTGTGAGTGTTTAAGAGAAAGGGAGAAAGCAAGGGAAAAATGAAAAGCAAAGGAAAAGAGAAAAGTCAAAAAAAGTGAAGGCAGAAAATCTGGGTGAAATGCGACCGCATTTCTTTCCAGTGTATTTGGGAATGCGATCGCATTTGCCGAATAAAAAGGGAGTCACGATTTTTTTCGTTTGACCTGCACGTGACCTAATTAGAAAAGTATAAATAGCTTAACTTAGGTTCTTTTTTCTTCACCAAACACCCAACCTTTGCATTCAAGTCAAACCCAAAACTCTCCATATTCTCTCCATCGTGAAACCGCAAGACCCACACTCAACGAAGATGAAGAACACGCAAGGATCCTCATCCTCACGCAAAAACACTCGATCTCAGAGTGCACGATCGATCCACGTAGCTGAAGGAAGCAGCCGACGGCAAGAAGAGAACCTCGAAGCACACATGCAAGGCACGCGAAGGACGAGACCCACGGGATTCTCGCCGGCAGTCGTGAACCGAGCACCCAACGCTCCAGCTCCATCCTCTTCGACAATGTCGACTAGTTCGAAGGAGATGCCGAGCTCATCTACACCAAAACGGTTCACATGCACCACGACTGTCCACCAAACCCAAAAACCTTCCACTCAACAATTCAGAAAATGTTCGCGAGAGTGGTTTGAGATGATCCGAGAGATGGGTGCCAAGAGAAGAGCTGCCCTTGAAGAAGAAGGGAATCGGCAAGACAAAGAAAAGGCCGCCAAGGCAGCTGGAAGCTCTCGGCAAGAAGAAGCTTCAAGGGTAAGGTTTCCAAACCTTCAACTAACACCTCTCTATCTTGCAGGACCAAACCCGTGGTTACTTACAGCGCAAGAAAGAGGAGCCCAAAGAAAATGTACCTGAAAAGCCGCTTGAAATTCAGCCCCTGAAAATTGCAAAGATGCCGACCAATGTATTCGAAGGAATAATCCGTCAGGCAGTGGCAAGGGCCCTTGAGATTGCAGAGGGGTACAAGGTTGAACAGGACGCTTTGAAAGAAGTTGAAGTGGAGAGAGAGATGGAAAATCAAAAGATGGCTGAGGAGGATGAGTTTGCAAAGGAAAAAGATGGGAAGGATGAGAAAAGAAAAAGAGAAGAAGAGCAAGAGGCCGAGAGGGCCTTAGAAGTTGAGGAAGAGAGAAAATATGAGGAAAACCTCAGGAGGGCAGCTATGGATTTGCAGCTCCTTAAGGAAGCGAAAAAGAGAAGAGAAGAGATAAAAGAAGATGAAAAGAGAAGGAAGGAAGCTGAAGACTTCCTTGCAAACTTTGAGCCACTCCACAGAGCTCAAAGTGAGGCTAATGTGCTGCAAGGAAGGGTAGAAGAAGAGGCCCAACAGGGGCCAAGAGAAGAAAATTTAGAAAAAGAAGAAGAAACAGAAAAAGAAGAAGAAGGCCAGAATGCAACCGCATTTGGGCCGCATTCTAAAGAAGGCCTAGCCGAGGCCAATAGAGAGCAGCCAGCTAAAGAGGTCTTTGAACCTCTATTCACACATGACCCACCAGCTGCTGATAGCACCTCTTTAGGGGAGAAGAGGGTTGAAGAGGAAAAAGAAGACGAGGAGGCCGAGACCTCCAGTGATTCTGACTCCGATACAGAGTCTGATTCAGAGATTAGGGAGCTAGATGAAGACCAAGTCCCTATCTCTGCAGAATTAAGAAGAAAAGGAAAGAGAGAGATTAAGGCTGAGAGGGGGACGAAGAACAAGAATGACCCAATCTTTGCCAAGAGGCCGAGGACGAGATCCATGGACGCCTCTCCTGCAGTTCCTCCGACCATCTCACCCGCCAAGACGAAGGGCAAAACACCCAAGGCCGCATCTCTTGAAAATCTGTTCCCTGAGGTATTTAAAGATGTTAATTTTCAGGAAAGGATGGGAATCATGAAGAAAAGAGATTTCCTCAATGAGAAGGGATTCTCTGACCGAGCAGCAGAGTTATCTTCCAGTACAAGTGGCAGGAGTTCTGTGCTCACCCTCAGGAGGCTGTTGTGCCTCTAGTTCGTGAGGGGGATGATGGTCAGTTTCTCCTCAGTCGACATCAACAGGGTGTACAGGATCAAGGCACCCTTGAACCCAAGAGGGAATGATGTGATCAGGAACCCTTCGGCCAAGCAAATGAAGGAAGCTCTGAAGCTTGTGGCCATCAAAGGACTCCAATGGAAAGAATCGCAGACGAAAGTGAATTCTCTAGTGCCAAGCGACTTAAAGCCAGAATCGGCAGTGTGGCTTCACTTCATCAAGAACCGTTTGATGCCAACCACCCACGATAGCACGATTTCAGTAGATAGAGTGATGCTACTCTATTGTCTTATGAAGGGGTTGGATATCAACGTAGGGAGCATTATAAGGGATGAAATCTTAGCCTGTGGACGGAAAAGGGCAGGCAAGCTTTTCTTCGGTTCACTCATCACCCAAATCTGTCAGAGGGTGAAGATTGTGCCAGGCAAGGACGAGGAGCGCCATTTCTTCAAGCCAACCATTGACTTGTCCTTGATAGGAAAGCTTCAGCAGAACAACATCCAGAGGAAGGATAAAGCCTCCACATCACATGCCACACCTTAATCAGGGTCGAATGTAGCCTCTCCCTCCCAGCACACTCCTTTTACAGGGCCTTCACCAGCATCAGAAGCCCTAGGCATGGTCCACCACCAGCTTGATCGAATCAGGGAGAACCTAAAGACTTACTGGACGTATGCCAAGGAGAGGGATGAAGCTATTAGAGAGTTTTATCTCTCTATCGCCCCAAGCACTGCTCCGGTCTTTCCAAATTTCCCTCAGTCGTTGCTGCCCCAGGAAGAAGAGGATTCTGATGAAGAGGAAGATGAAGAGAATGAAGCGAAAGAGAGTTCCTCAGACGAGGAATATGGGAGTTTTCTGATCCCCTTTGAATGAATACTTTTGTGAATAAATACTATTTTTGATTGTTTGTTGTTTTTTAGTTTTTAGCATGTTTAAATTCTGTTTTTAAAGTTTAGTTGCTGTTTTTACTTGTTTTAATGTTTAAGTTGTTAATAGTTTTGATCATAGGATAGTTTTAGATAGTTGGTGGATAGTTTAGGATAGAAAACTTGGGTTTTTTAAATCTTTTCCTGAAAATCTGCTTGTTGTTTTTACCTATGATAGTTTTGAAGAAAAAATCAACTTTAGAGAAAAAGTGCTTTAGAAATGTTTTGGAAGAAAAAGCATGTTTTCAAAGGAGTTTTCTTTTAAGCCCTTAATGATAAAAACTAGAGCTTTGTTCTATCTCAAAAGTGTCATCGTCTCAACTGAGTTGTTTTCTAGTCATAGGCTTTCCATTTGTCTTTTTCTTTACAAAATTGTCTTAGAGTCTAAACTTCCTCATGTTTAACCTTTCTAACACTCTAGGAGAGTTTAGCCTTGAAGTTTTGAAAACAAAAAAAACCTCATGTTAAGCCCATGCCTCAAAAACAAGCCAATGAGGACATTGTCTACCTTTAAGTTTGGGGGGGTGCTTTATGCTTTATGTTCTATTATGTAAATATCTTTTGTAAAATTGTACTGCTGGAAAGAATATGTGCTCAGTATTCCAAAAAAAAAAAAAAAAAAAAAAAAAACCGAGAGTTACTCCTCCTTCCTAGGGTTTACTGAGTAACTAGGGGCATTCATGACACCCATGGTTTGCCACTGCATGAAAGGTCTACCTAGGGAAGTGAGTATCACTCCGAGCTTGTGAACTTTGCTCTTAGCTAAATGTCTTCACCACAAAGTGTCGATAAGCTAGAACGAAGGTAAAGATGACAGCAAGGATACTCTTGGGAGGAAAAAAGAAGTTGAATAAAAGGAGCACCAACAGTCAAATAAGTTTGGGGGAGATAGGAAAAGGTCTAGTAATTCATATATGCTTTTGTTTTCCTAAAGAATGTTTTCTTAGACTAAATGGACTACACTAGGCTCTATGAGTAGAAGTTAGGTAGTTTAAGCGCATTGGTTAGAATGGATGAGAGAGAGTTTTGCTTTGAAAAAGAACAGTAAAAATCTTCATGCCTAGGAAACTCAAACGTTGTGACTGGCACTAAAGTAGAACCCTCTCCTGAAAGGCAAACTTTTTAGAAAACGATTTTGAAAAATATGTTTACTTGATTCCATGTCACTTGATTTGAAATGAAAAGTTGATACTAGTACCATGATTCATTACTATGCATGAACTCTAACGTTTTGATTTGCAATTAATATTGAGCTCTTACATTTTGATTGGCGATTAAGGAGTTGATCTCTAACATTTTGATTGACAATTGCTTAAGGACAAGCAATGAGTTAAGTTTGGGGGTATGATAAGGGTAAAAAATATACCTATTTTACCCTTATTCTTAGCTCATTTCTTGGTCAAATATTGAGTGTTTAGGTCAATTTTACTATTTTCGAGCTCAAAATATGTTAATTTGATAAGTTAGGGTGCTTAGAGTCACTTTTGTGGAATTATGCTTAATTATGCTTAAAAAGACTTGATTTGAAGCAAATTTGACTTAGTTTGCTGTTGTGCAGAAAAACAGAGTTGAAGCTGGAATTCCCCAGAAATGCATCGAAGGCAAAATGAAAATGCGACCGCATTTCTGGAAAAACAGAGGTCGTTCAGAGTCGTGCGCGGGTCGTTGTTGACGAGTCTTCTTCGCACCTAACTGGTTGTTTTGACCCCAAAACTGACTGGGCAACCTTCCAGCACCTATTTCGCAGCTCCTCAACCAATTTCTACACTATATAAGCTCGGGATTCGAAGTCAAATTCAAGCAAAACTCACTTGGAAGAAAAGGGTGGTGACAGAACCCTGGCTCGACGCCAATGAGTAGGGATGCCCGAGGTCCTTCTTAGATGACCAAATTCTAACCCGAGAAAGAGAGTTAGACATCAAACCTTGTGGTTTGTAGAGAGTTTCACCCATTCCCATCTTGTAAAAGTGAGAGAGTGGAATGTCTTAGCGAACTCTAGAAGGATTGTGTAAACAAAAAACCCATAATATTTAGCTATCTCTTTTAATTCCAGCTCTTGAATCTTTTCATTACTTTGTATTATTTACATTATTCTTTCAATGGAAATGTGTTCAATTTCTTTTTATCCCATCATGAGTAGCTAAATCCGTTGAGGGGTTCAATATGGTGAATTCCCTTAGGGTTTAATTACTTGAAAGTGTTTTATTTGCTTAAGTAGGGTTTAATGCATGTCATTCTTTATTGATTATCACTTTAATCTTGTTGAGTTTAATTTGATCACTTAAACTTTTCATGCTAGGTGAGTTTGATCTCGAAAGGGACAAACGATACCGGTTCTCATAAAGGTGATATAAGAGAAAAAGCTCGAAAGAGATTGTTCGGCGGTATAGGGCAAGCTGCCTAAGGCACCCTATATCGACTATAGGGTTATAGGTTGCATTCGTGAATTATCTATGTCGGAGTCGAGTCCCAGAAATGGGCATAACGGTACTCCCTTAGCCTTCTTACGGTTTTTGGAAACAAGGGCCAAAAGGAAGTTAAATCTGACCCAATGCACTAAACACTCTTAAGTTAGGTATTGCATAAGTATGGTTGTTACCCTAGGGATGAATCCATGTTGAATACCTCGTTTTATTTTATTGTTATTCTTTATTGTTTTATTGCTTGTTTTATTTATCTTTTCAAAAACCCAATCAATCACTTATTATTTTCTTTGGTTACCTTTTGCAAAAGCAATCATTTAAGCAGTTTATTCATCAAATCTGAATTTCCAATTTAGTCCTCGTGGGATTGACACCCTTGGAATACTTTCTAAGGTTTTTTTATTACTACGTGCGACAGTGTATACTTGCACTTAAGTGTTGGCTGAATATTTCTTAATTATTTCACTTACCATCTTATCTCACATTCCATCCATTCAGCTAGCCACACACCATCTTTCTCTTCTCCCTCTTGTCTTAGCCATCTCAAACTTACAGTATTTTTTACTCACAGTAATTGAAGAAAAGAAGGAGAAAATAGGAAGCACAGAATAAATGCAAGAAGAAGATGAAGTGAGAAGAAAATGTACCAGGGGTTTGGGTTAAATAGGGCTCCAGCACGTTGAATCCTAATCGAAAAGATCTGCCCCAATTAAATAAACTTACCATTTTAATTTGCATGTAATCATGGAAAATTAATCTCCATAAACGGTAAAATAATCGCCTGGTAAATGCTTGATGTGCTGTCCAACGGCTAGGCCGTTGGATCTCCACTGCGCGACACGTGGAAGCACCAGATGCTCCACGCGTTTTACCTGCCCACAGAAAATTAAATTCCAAACGGTAAAAATATTTAATTCTTAACCAATCCCATTATATTCTGAAGATACATTTGCTCCAACCAAAAGATTGCGAAAACAAATTGATCAACAAAGATTTTCTTCTAGAGAATCTTTTACACAGAAAAATTCAAATTAAAATTCAAACCGCCAAAAATCAAATCAAATCTTATTTAGCCGAATAAATTAGGAAATATTATTATAAACCTAAACTATATGAAAATAAAAATACAAATTACAAATAAATCTCAAAATAAAATTATCCGATTAAATTAAAAATTGAATCGGCAAAATTAAAAATCAATAAAATAAAAATAAAATCTACAAAAAAATACCAACAAATTAAAATAAATCAGATAAAATTAAAATCAACAAAATCTAATTCAAAATAATTCAAATTAAGATAAAATCAAATCAACGAAAAATAAAATCGCAACAAACACTGGGAGCTAAAAATATTGCAATATGAAATGCTCCTGCAAAACTCTCGCTCGCTTATTCTTCAACCAGTTTTAGGGAAGGATATTTCGAACAAAACTCCTCGCCCCAATAATACTTCACTCGCTGTCCATTAACCTGAAAAACTCGTCCATCTTTTTCATCTCGCAAAGTAATTGCTCCATGAGGAAAAACTCAATCACAATAAACGATCCAGACCATTTAGATTTTAACTTTCCAGGAAACAATTTTAATCTAGAGTTGTACAGCAAGACTCTTTGACCATTAACAAATTATTTAGATTTTATCTTCTTATCATGCCACCACTTTGTTTTCTCCTTATACATTTTAGCATTTTCATAAGAAAACTGACGAAACTCCTCTAACTCATTAAGCTGCAACATTCTTATTGCACTTGCACGACTCAAATCAAAATTTAATTTTTTCAAAGCCCAAAACGTTTTATGCTCAAGCTCTAACAGTAAATGGCAAGTTTTTCCATACACTAACCTATAGGGAGACATACCTAGAGGAGTCTTGTAGGTTGTCCTTCAAGCCCAAAGAGTCTCATCTAACCGAAAAGACAAATCTTTCCTAGATGGATGGACTACTTTCTCTAAAATAGATATCTAATTTCCCTATTACTAACTTCAGCTTGGCCATTTGCTTACGGGTGATAAGGGGTAGCAATCCTATGCTTAATTCCATATTTAGCTACAAGCTCAGCTAAAACATTATTCACAAAGTGTGTGACCTCATCGCTCACAAGAGCCCTAGGTGTTCCAAACCGCGCAAAAATGTGCGATTGAAGAAACCTCGACACCGTCTTAGCATCATTCTGATGCCATGCAATGGCCTCTACCCACTTGGACACATAGTCAACTGCCAATAAGATAAAAACATTACCATTAGAAGGGGAAATGGCCCCATACGTCGAATAATTCCAATTCTAAAATATAAGTAAGAGGCATTTATTCTCTAGGTCCTAAATTTCCTCTCCTTTGGCAAGCATCACATTTCTTATAGAACCATTGGGCATCCTTAAATAAAGAAGGCCAAAAAAATCCACATTGTAAAATCCTCATAGTTGTTGGTGCGGCAGAGGCTGAATGATTGGATGTGAGATAAGGTGATAGATAATAATAAAGATAAATTCAGCCAACCTTAGTGCAAGTATACACTATCGCACGTAGTAATAAAAAAAACCTTCGAAGTATTCCAAGGGTATCGATCCCACGATGACTAAATTGGAAACTCAGATTTGAAGAAGAAACTGCTCAAATGATTGCTTAAGATAGGTAACCAAAGAAATAATTAATGAATGGTTTTTGTAAGATAATAAAACAAATAAATAAAGAAATAACAATGATAAATAAAACGAGGTATTCAATATAGTCTCATCCCAAAGGCAAATAACTTTAATCATAGAGTATTCAACTTAAGACTAATCAATGCATTGGGTCAGATTTAACTTCTATTTGGTCTTGCTCCCAAGAACCGTTAGAAGGCTAAGCGAGTACCGTTATGCACATTTCTGTGACTCGACTCCGACATAGATAATTCACGAATGCAATCTATAACCCTATAGTTGATATAGGGTGCCTTAGGCAGCGACCCTATACCACCGAACAATCTCTTTCGAGCTTTTTCTCCTATATCACCTTTATGAGAACTGATATCATCTGTCCCTTTCGAGATCAAACTCACATAGCATGCAAAGTCTAAGTGATCAATTTAAACTCAGCAAGATCAGAATGATAATCAATAAAGAATGACATGCATTGAATAGAAACTTAAGCGAATAAACACTTTCAAGCTATTGAACCATAAGGGAATTTGGGCCAAAAGAAAGTTGGGTCAAGAAAAATGCCCAAAACCCATTGCATGAAGTATTTGGGCCAAAAGAAAGTTGGAGGCCCAAAAATAGAGTCAAAATCGGGCCATTATTGAAGATTCAGGGCCTAGCGTCGAGACGCTAAGCCTGGAGCGTCCCGACGCTAGGCAGCCGCGTGGAGAGTTCTAGAATCGCGATAGCGTCGCGACGCTGTCCATGTAGCGTCTCGACGCTGCGACGTCTTGGAGCCCAAGAAAAGATGACGTCAGAGCGTCGCGACGCTGTGACGTAGCGTCTCGACGCTACGCCTGCTGGGAGCCTATAAAAGGAGCCATTTGCATCCAAGTTTTGTGTGCCAATTTGTGGGTTTTCACCCCATTCTAGAATCCACACTAAAATTGGGGATTTTTGGGAGAGTTTTGGAGCTTTGTTGAAGATCTTTGGAGCTCGGGATCGATGGAGGTCGGCGCGGGATCGAGGAGATCGACACTTTTATGAGCATTTCTCTTCCCTTTTCCTTTATGTTTTAGTTTCTAGAATTGTTGTGATTAGGAATTATTGAATTTTAGTGATTATGAGTAGTTAATTCCTAAATTCTATGAGTTTGATTTAATATGTTGAACCTTTGCTTGATTAATGAATTTATTTGGTTTAATTGTCATT
Source organism: Luffa aegyptiaca (assembly GCA_017139565.1). Lineage (NCBI taxonomy): Eukaryota > Viridiplantae > Streptophyta > Magnoliopsida > Cucurbitales > Cucurbitaceae > Luffa > Luffa aegyptiaca. The sequence continues at coordinate 16,419,639 of CM029406.1, read as the reverse complement.
ATTGTTCATTTGTGCATTTTGTCCGTAATGCTTTTAATCAACTGATCACTGATTAAATGAATCGTTACTAAGTGGAAACTCGACGGAGAGAAGCTTAGACTAGAACTGAATGCATGACTAACGGTTATTTACCCGAGTGACACGAGATAAAATAAATAACGTTAGAGGTTGTACTGAAGGGTCGTAATGCCATACTAAGTAAATAAAGATGAGACTGAAAGGAGATTCTTTATTGAAAGGTATGAGATAGGAGGAGACCGACAGGAGAGTCCTTGTCATTAGGCTTCTAGACTTATGAATCAAATGATTAGTTAATCCACATTAGTTAATTGATTGAGCATTAAAGGTCCAATTGATTAAATCAACCCCTCTAAGAATTATCCCACCAAATTGTGTCTCCATTTATCTTTTGCTTTTTATTAGGTTTATGTCTATTTTATCTTTTTGGCATTAGATTTTGTTCTCTAAATAAAGCTAAGCAAGATTATTCGCGGTAATTAATTGAATAAATCCAATCCCTGTGGAGACGATACTCTATACTCAAAATCACTATATTACTTGTGACGACCCGTACGCTTGCGGTGAGCGACCAACAAGTTTTTGTAAAAACTTGATGACCGCAAAGCGCACGGGTCGCACAAGTAATATAAAACGGTAGTAATACCGAGTATCGAATCCACAGGGAAGCGAAGCGAAAATTAAGCAAAAATAGAATCTCTTGAGCACTAAAAGTACTTAGGCAAAATAATATTTAGGGAACAACTCATGCAAATAAGAAAAATTTAAGATTTAAAGCAGGAAAATAATTTGATCAATCAAATAAAAAAAATATGGAGAAAGAGATTTCTTTAAATGGGAAGAGGGGTCTTGAAAATCAATTATGAGCTAAAGAATTGTTATAATAATCCTATCTCATTGCCCAACTAATTATACTCCTAGAATCTCCGTTAATCACATAGGTTCTCCTGTCGGTTTCCCCTAATTGTAATTGATTCATTTTAACAACCTAAGTGTCCTTAGCGCCATTAAAAATCATTAATTATTACGCTCTGATTCATTTTAGGAATCTAAGTTTAATCAACTAATCCCGGTGTCACGACGGGCAATTAAACTAGTTGCATGGATTATGATCTATCCTAACTTCTCTCCGTCGAGTTTCCATTAAGGATCGAATCATTACACAATTGGCCAGATTGAATAAAGCATTAAGCACATCCATACAAATAATTAGGAAAAAGGGCAAGAGACAGGTAATTATAACAACGTTTCAACTATAATTTCATTCCAAGACCCCAAATTGGGGTTTAGCTATACATAGCTAAAGTATCCACAACATTTATAATAGAAAGCATAATTTAAGAGCATAAAAGGAAAGGAATTGACCGTCGAAAAACCCCTTCGCTAACGCTCAGAGCTCCGCCGAACACTCCTTTGAGCTTCCTAAGATGCTCCCCAAAATTCCCCAAATATTTCCCACTAAAGAAAAAGGCTAGAAAGCCTTGAGAGAGGCTCCAAAGGAGCCAAAGGAAGGAAAGAATGGATTGAAGAATGAATTGATTGATGGAAAATGAGGCACCCAAGGGTGCCTTTTTATAGGCCCGGAATGGGGGTAGCGTCGCGACGCTACATTGCACAGCGTCGCGACGCTGCAACGCACGCGTCTTGTTGCCCAAGAAATGGGTAGCGTCGCGACGCTGCCTTGCATAGCGTCTCGACGCTGCCCCAATTTTCAGAATTTCCAGCTTTGGTTTTGGGCTGATTTTTGGGCCTTCTCTTCACTTCTTTTGGGCATTTTCATCATGATTGGTTTCATTGGATCCCCATTTGATCCATGCTTGGATTTGGGCTTCATTTGCTTCATTTTTTGCACTTTTTCTCCCAAAATCACCAACTTTGCTCCTAAGGACCAAATAACGGAATTCATTAAATATTTTCATTAAAAACACGATTAAAGCACAGAAAAGCCTAATAAATTGGGACTAAAATAGCGACATTTCTGCTCGCTATCAATTCCTCAGTAAGATATACAGTTTCAAATTCTCCTAACCTCTTCTTTTTAGTCAAGATATCCTTAAGAAATTTTGCATAATTTGGCATTTGCTCTATGGCTTCTACTAAAGGAATATTTATATGCAATTGCTTAAAAATTTCTAAAAACTTCTTAAATTGACCATCCTGATTCTTAGGCTTCTGCCTTTGTGGAAAAGGTAGAGGTGGTACACAAGGTGGGGGCGGAATATAAGGTGGTTCTACATCTGGAACAGAAATAGATGCTCCAACATTATTATTGCTGCCTCCATCATTTTTACCAGACTCCAACTCTTTCTCAACAACAACATTTTTATCACTATTCTTCTCTACATCCTGGGGTTTACTAGGCTCTCTTCTCTCTTCTAATGGCTTACCACTTCTTAAAGTTACTGCTTGCACCTGCTCCTTACCTTCCCTTCTAGGGTGCTCAGTATCCGCAGGAAGTTTCCCTTGAGGTCGTGCCTTCAGCTCATTAGCTAGCTGACCCATTTGCAATTTCAGGACTCTCATTGAAGCTTGATTACTTTGAATTGCAGCATTGGTACGAGCCATATATTCTTTCATCATTGACTCAAGAGAACTCTCTGATTTTGCTAGGGCAAAACCTACTTATTTTGTTGGGGCAAGGCCTGTGATTTAGCAAATCCTGATTGGTTCACCTTTTGCTGTGCTTGGGGGACTTGTGAATTGCTTCCTTACCCTCCCCATGCAAAGTTGGGGTGGTTGCACCAACCTTGATTATAAAAATTAGAATAAGGGTTATTCCTTTGATTACCTACAAAAAACACAGAAGCTGGATTGTTGGGGCAAAACTCGTAGTTGTGCTCTTCACCACAATAGACACATGATTCTTTTGTAACTTGATTCACCACTGCAGTAGGCTCCACCACTGACGGCTGCTGATGACTAACCACTGTTACATTTTTAGGAGCGTTAGCTAACATTACAATATCAACCCTAATGGTAGACACACCATCAACTTCTAACACACTCTTAACTTTTTTATTTGAGCCTCTAACATCTGACCACTAACAACTATTGTTTGATATTCTCTCTAAAATTTCATGGGCTTCATTAAAGGTTTTTGCCAAAAAGGCCCCTCCCACAGAAGCATCTACCATACTTTGGGTTGCTACGTTTAGCCCATTATAAAATATTTTCATTTGGATACAATGAGGTAAACCATGGTGGGGACACTTATGCAAAAGCTCCTTAAACCTCTCCCAAGCCTCACTAAAAGTTTCATCTTCGAGTTGCCTAAATCCCACTATCTCACTCCTCAACTTGGCATTCCTAGTTGGTGGAAAATACTTACTAAGAAATTTTTTGGCTAACTCATTCCATATCCTAATTGATCCTGGAGCAAAAGAATTTAACCACGTCTTTGCTCCATCTCTAAGAGAATATGGGAACAAAGTTAATCTAAGGGCATCTCTAGACACTCCCTGAATTACAAACGAATCACTAACTCCTAGAAAAGACTTAAGATGTAAATGGGGGTTTTTAGATGATAAACCATGGAACTGACCCACGGTTTGTAACATCTGAAACATTACCTGTTTCATTTCAAAATTTGCTACCTCAATTTGAGGACGCACAATTCTTGGATTTAACTCATCAAACATCGAAAAAGCATACGCTCGAATGGCTCTGGCCCTATCATTTGCCACCAAAATTGGATTCTCAGCCTGGTTATTTTGCTGTCCATTTTTCTCCAGCGGCTGATTTGGCTGCAGCACACGATTATGATGGGGATCAACTTGATCTTCTAGAGTTTCTGGGAGACGCAGCACGTTATCCATTGGATTTTGATTTCTTCGCTGCTCTCTCCTTCTTCTTCTGAATGTTCTTTCAATTTCTTGATCAAGCTCAAATCTAACCCCAGGAGGATCGTTCATGCACCAAACTCACACCTCTAAAAGCAAAAGAAACAATAAAAAAGTTCTCACACCAAACCACTAAAACACATACACAAAACAGATCAGATAAAAACTTATTCAAGTTCCCGACAACGGCGCCAAAAACTTGTTGCCTTCTAGAGTGAGTTAAAAATATGATAAAAATGATCCCTAGAATACTATGCAAGTACACATAGTCTGCAGCAAGTGATAAGTAATTTATCGTATCCACGAGGTTTTGAATAGCTTTCACTCTACCTATTTCATGTAACTTTTTAATGGTTTCAAGGTTTTTAAAATGATTGATTTTGAAATATGCTGAAGCAAAATAAATAACGAAGCAGAACCTAAACGGATAAAGTAGACAGATTGGAAACAGGCGTTGGTTAAGATTTCTGTAATTGTTTAAAAAGATGCTCTAGCAATAATATTGATTAGGCAATTCTCTTGCAGTCTTATTAGTAGGATCCTCCCGGAACTCTGGATTTTTTGGAATGTGTTTCAACTCCAATGACGTACTACCGATGAAGCACTAGGTGACTGGTTATCCTTAACTCAGTTACTGGCGTCCACCAACACATGATGGTCTAGTGTGATTAAATGTCACAGACCTCTCAAATCATCCGTGAAACTAAGAGGTGATATTCATACTGGCTGGTCAGGCGGACACAAAATAATAATAAGTACAACAGATAATCAAGATGCTCAAATCAATATCAATTGCATAGAGTATGAAGCACGGCAATTACATGAATCCTAACCAACAACTAAGTAAATTTAGTTCATGGAATAAAAAGTAACACATGCTACAATCTGAGTATTGAAGGGATAAAAGCCCTACGCAGCGGAAAGAATTATCGAACCTACTTAGAGTCTATGTTTTTAATTTGAAATACCAATACAATTTGCAAAATATTACAGCAATAAATTTATATTTAACGGGTTGTACAACGGTTATAAACATGTTAAATAATTAACTAGATCTAATCTAGACAATCCTAGTGATCAAGGATTTCAAAAAAAAAACTTACTTTTGTAGAAAGCCTTGATCGATTCGCCTTTTTTTGCTAGTAAGATCGAAAACTCAGCAACCATCTTGTGCGAACACCACCAATTGGTTACACCGGTATATCTCTAAGACTTCTTGAAGCAGGAGACTGGTGGGAGTCTTTTGGGAGAGATCTTTGAGAGAAGGAGAGTGAATGGGATGCCTTTCACCCCACCCCAGGGGTCATATATATAGGTAAAGGCCAAGACTTTTTCCTAATAGGAAAAGGTTTATGAATAAGTTCAAATCTATTATCTAAACAATATCTAATTTTAATAAATAATTAATTAATTACCCAATTAATATCACATATTTAATCTTAGGGATTTTATTAAAATTAAAATTAATATGAATCCAATTCATATTAAATTTATTTGAACTCTTTCAAATATTTTCTCTCAAGAATTAATTTTTGAAATTAATTCAAAAATTATATTATAAAGTTTCATAAACTTTATATTGTAATGTATCAACATACATCACATGATTCCCTTAAATAAATTGAACACTTTCAATTTACAATTTATACTTAATTGCTTCAAGTCTCTTTACGAGCTACTAGTGGGACATAATGGACCTACAGATCAGAAGCTCCAACGATACGAGACTAATCGGCTAAACTCATTAACCAAGTTAGTCAACATTCGTTAACTGTGGGTCACTCCACTAAAGACCCATAGTTGCACTCTTCTCACTGCAGAATATTTCTGTGTCCACGGATATCGACCAATAACGGCAAGTTAGTCCTTCACGAGTGTTCGTAACTCCAGTTGGGTCAAATTACCATTTTACCCTTGAGTTACCTCTACCTCCTTAAGTACCAGTGCTCCTCTAATGACTAACCTGTTTGTGGTCCAACCATCAAATAGAAACCCCTCTCGGGCCAGTGAGAGGGTAGGGCCCTTTGTTCAAGACCCGGAGACACCACTTAAGGGAACACTCATCTACTTCCTCAAAAGTCGGGAAGGAGTGAATTCCATCTTGTGTGATTATGTTCCTAGCTCCCCACTCGGTCTTGTCCCCAAAATGGTATGCTTATTGAGTCGGCGTACTGGCCACTCTCACCCATACAAATCAAAGGACAATCCCTCGTGAACAGGAGTCCATAATCCACTCAGGATTCAGACTAAGTTGCTTAGGTCATCCTAGTGAAATAGAAACCTAACTAGTTAACGGTGTTACAGCTAGCGGTTACTATTTCGCGGTCCGGTCTTATGCAAACTCATTGCATAGGATACCCCCACTCGCATGTCTACTACATGGACGCTTTGGGTCTAGTACTTCTGTATCAAATACAAAGCGGGTCGTATCACATAGTGTTACCAGGATAAGGTACCCAGTCTTATCCTTGTACTATACACCTTTTCGGTTGTTACTTGAACATCGATCCCCGTATGTCCCCACATACTAGTTCAAGTTACATACATACAACCTGGGATCTTAGTTTATTAGATTTGGGTCAAATTGTGCAATAATTAACAATAACATTTTATTGCATAAACTTAATAACACTTTATTAAAACAAGTATATAATTTGTTTACATTCACTATCTACGAGTTTTAGGGCATAAAACCCAACAAGTATGTGCATCCATAACTACAAGAATTTTACAAGAAAAGATTAATTCCTTTGAAGAAATTTGTAGCTAATGGTCTTCTTGAAGTCTCCAATCGTTCCTCCTTTAAACGACTTCCAAATATGGAAAGTAAGTCTCCAACTTGGAATGAATTGACTTGAGACGGCTACTCCCTTTTGTGGAGTGGAGTCAACCCTAATTAGGTCAAACTTTACACGTGGAGGGCTCTCCAAGCTTCCTAGATCCGAGATTGATTCAAAAATGCCACCTCATTAATGAATCACATGCAGCTCACATGGCAGTTTTGCTCCTAGCTTTGTTGGATCATGGAATTTGCTCCCTCAAGTCGCTCAGCATTATTTTCTCTGCAAAATAACTTCTGAAGCATCCAATCTTCTAAATAGGTTGAAACACATAATATTCATCTAATAATAAACCTATTTGGCATAAAAGACACACAAATCACTATAGAAATAAGGCCTAAATAACTCCCTTTTGGAGAGTTATCAGGTCTCAACTTGAGCGCAAACATCTAATGCTAATTTATCCTCCTTATCTAGTTCTATGGGTCTATCTATCAGCTTTTTACAAAATAAAGCACAATCCTGACTAGTATCCATTCATTCTTCACCAAACACATCCAGCATGCTTATTTCATAACGATGAATAGGAGACTCTGACTCTATACATGCATCAATAATATTGTCAATTGAATCAATTATATTGCATGTACTAACCTCATATGAGTGTCTTAAAGCCTTAAAAACGTGAACACTACTTCGTCATCCTACACTCTAAGAGTCAAAGTTCATTTTTGTACCTCTATTAAAGCATGAGCGGTTGCCAAAAAGGGCCTTCCAAGAATGATTGGAACTTCGGGGTCTTCTTCCATGTCTAAAACTACAAAATCTGTAGGGAAAATGAATTTGTCAACATTAACCAATACATCCTCTAATATACCTCTTGGATATGTCATTGAACGATCTACTAACTGTAAGACAATAGTGGTTGACTTTAATTCTCCCAAACCATGTTTCCTGTAGACCTTAAAAGGCATCAAGAAATTTTGAACTCCCTTCACAAAGCTTTCTTAATAAACAAACTACCAATAGTGCAAGGAAGAGTAAAACTCCCTAGATCTTTTAATTTCTATGGTAGATGTTTTTGAAGGATGGCACTACGCTCGACAGTCATATTCATTGTTTCATGATTCCCAAATGTCCTCTTTTTAGAAAGAATTTCCTTGATGAATTTTGGATAATGCGACATCTATTCCGAAGCATCATCAAAAGGAATGTTAATATGTAGCTGTTTAAAAATATTAAGAAAATTAGAAAATTCAGCATCCAACTTTTTCTTCTGAAATCTTTGCAGATACGGGATTTTATTAAGAATTAGATGAATAGAATCAGAAGACTTATCTGGCAAAGGCTACACTAACTCTTCCTCTGATATATTTTGATCATCATCCTCATCTTGCTCCTTCCTAATGTTGGGCTCCTTAGCTTCTTTTTTCTCCACTTCATTTAATTGCTTCCCACTTCTCAATCATATAGTGTGACAATGCTCCTGTGGATCTGCAATAAGGACATGAGAGAACTTACCTTGTTGTACATTGTTCATGAAAATTGCCATTTGATCGATCTTTACTCCCATTTTACTAATGACAATCTCCTATCTTTCTACTCTGGCTTGAACTGTAGTCATTGCTCCCTGCAAATTACTTGACATATTCCTGGTCTCTTCAATAAATTTTCCTAAAATGTCCTCCAAAGGATTCTTCCTTTGTTGAGACTCCTATTCTACTTGAGAATTTTCTTTGCAAGAATTTGGAATCTTCGAACCTGAAAGTTTATTCAAGACTTTAGTCAAAGCTTCTACTTGGAATTTTAAGGAACTTACCTCATCAGTTTCACATGGTTCCAATCTTGATTTAGACTCTGATTGCTCAGATGGCCACTAGTAATTTGTTAGAGCCAACTCTTCTATTAATGTTTGAGCATCATTGACCGTTTTAGCTAAAAAGTTTCCTTCAACTACAGCGTCAAGAATTGTTTTAAAATTAAGAGTCAAACAATTATAGAAAGTTGTATCTGATGCTAGTCGAGGTATCCATGCTGAGGACATTTTCTTAACATGTCCTTATAACGTTCTCATGCCTCATACAATTGCTCATCTTACAATTGCTTAAATAAACCAATTTTCGTCTTGAGCTTTGTAATTTTAGCTAATGGGAAAAATTTTGTAAGAAAAACCTTAACTAAATCATTCCAAGTAAAATACTTTTTGGAGTTAAAGAATCTAACCAATCTCTTGCACTGTCCTGCAAAGAAAAAGGAAATAATTGTAAGCGAATAGCGTCAGACACTACAACAATTTGAGGCTACGATGTCTGATTGTATTTTTTTAAACAATGATGAATTGACTCAAAAATGACGGATTATGAAAAAAAAAACGCCACTTTTAAAAAAAACGGAATTTTTTGGAAATTCAGGGTTTGATGACAGTTTATACCCATCATTAAAGACCACCATTTCAATGACTGTTTATACCCGTCATGGAAAGTAAAAAAATGAACCATAACATGACGGTTCCCAACTGTCATTATCAATGATTTAAAAATGGCGCGAAAAATTTTAACAACAATGATGGTTTGTAACTGTCATTAAAGACGACCTTCAATGACGGTTCCTAATCGCCATTAACAAGAATTTAAAAAATGCGTCGTGTTCCTAACCGTCATTAACAAGAATTTAAAAAAGGCGCCGTGTTTTTCGGAGTATGACTGAAATTTTACGAAAAATTTTATAAAAGGTGTCGATTTTGGACCGTCATTAAAGGGGCCTTCAATGACGGTTCTGGCCCGTCATAAAAAGTAATGGTCTTCAATGTCGGTTGCGACCCGGTACATAATTGTGGGCTTCAAATGGGTTAGATGACGTTTTTGGACTGTAATTAGAATGGGCTTCTATGACGATGTTAGCCCGTCATAAAAGGGATGGGCTTCAATGTCGGTTGTGGCCCGATACATCTTCAAACGAGTTAGATGACGGTCATGACCCGTCATTAAATATTGGCTTCGATAACGATGTTGGCCTATCATAAAAGGGATGGGCTTCAATGTCGGTTGCGGCCTAATACATCATTGTGGGCTTCAAATGGATTAGATGTCGGTTATGGCCCGTCATTAAAAGTTGGCTTCGATAACAGTTTAAAACAGACATGGAAAACACACAATACGACGTCGTTTTGGATGTTAAACGCGTGTGGCCTATACTTATTAAAACAATGTCATTTTGTTTTGTTTTTTTTAAACATTCCTTACTCAAAACGATGTCGTTTTTTTCCTTTCATTCACGATAACGGTAACGGTCTGCGACTAAGCCCTAATCCCTTTCCTTTTCATTCACGGTACGTCCAGCTGTCAATTTCTTTCGTATACGCAATGTAATCGTATTTCGATCGTACGTTGTTCACAGGTCTTCTTCTCTGAGTGTCGTTCATAGGTCTGTTTCTCTGGGTGTTTAATCGGCGACGGCAACAGCTGTGGGTGTTTAACCGGCGGCGGTGACTACTTTGGGTATATAACCGATGGCGACTCTGCGTTTAACCAGCGGTGACTCTGAGTTTAACCGACAGCGGCTCTGCGTGTGTAATGGCAGCGACAGCTCTGAGTGTCTAACAGAGTTTGCAACGGTGGTTGATGACGATGATCGACGGAGCTTGTAACGGAGGTTAACGACATCATTCAACAACTTTGGACTCTTTAATCTAGAGGTTCTCTCTCCCTCTTTTTAATTTCATTATATATATACACACATCCAATTTGTCGTTTTCTTTAATTTTTCTTGAGGATACATCACTGTAACAAGATGATAAACACATTTTACAGCAAGTTTTTAAAATAACTTTGGACTCTTTAATTTACTTTCAAGTCAATTTAATACAACTATGTTCTTGAAATCAAAAGAAATCGAATTGTTTACTTCATAAACATGGAAAAATTCAAGAAGAATAACTTTAATTTGTAGTTCTATATTGTTTACTTTAATTTGTAGTATTTTATTTTCTCTTTGCAAAAGTTATAGAAATAACTAGAAAAGGCTTAAAGTCCATTATAATAGTAAGCCATGAGAAAAAATAAATCAGAGAAGCTTTTAATTTATATACGTATTCATAGGATGCCCTTATTTTAATTAACTCATGGGTATTGATTTCTATATTATATTACCTTGAAAAGTAAGTGATCTTGTTAGATCTAGTGTAGTAGAATTTCTATTAAATCAATAAAGTTTATTCTTATGAAGTCAAATGCTTCTTGGGTGCCAACTATTTTTCAAATACTTCTATATGGTTTAACTTGAGACAAGCTCAATCACATTAACTTTGGTTTATTTCTTTGTTATTACTTTAGGTGAGTTTAGCTACTTATTTCTTTCATGATGTTATTGGTTGCACTCTGGTTAGGTTCCAAGTTTGTCCATTCTTGTCTTGAGATTTTCTTTTCTTCTTGAAAGTCAATGAAGTTATGTTTTTTTTTTTTTTTTTTTGGAATGTGAAGTTGTGTTGTTGTCTATGAAGTCTGTACTGGAGCTTGTGGTGGTAATTAAATTAAATTTAGGAGGGTAGTTTTTCTGTTTTGTAGGTGAATTTTTGTTGGGTAACTATACCTATGTCGTTATGCTGTCGAAATTTTCGGGACACTTTTGTTGTTTTTTTAGACAAAGAAGGTTACTTTTGATAAATTATTAAGTTGGTTGCAATTAAATTTTTTATTGGTTCATTTTTCAAATTTTGTTTTTGTAGATAACATTTTTATAAAATTTATTCCAATGGATAAGTCATGGATGAACAAAGATAGGTTGTCACATGAATACAACATAGCTGTTGAGAACTTCATTGAAAAATATGGACTACGTCATGCAAAAGGGTCGAAGTTCATGTGGTGTCCATGCTTAAACTGTGGAAATGCACTCAAACAAGATGCTAACATAGTTAGAGACCACTTGTATGTCCATGACATTGATAAGAGTTATAAAATATGGATTTGGCATGATGAATAAGTACCTACTAGGGATAAGGATGAAAACGATCCTACTCGTGGTGATGAAGACTTTACTGAAAGTGATTTACAAAACACCACAAAGTTGTTTATCACTACTACAAATTTGGCCTTTATTGACACGTGAACTTTTTGTTTAGTTGACGGTCGTGGCAAAAAACCGTCAATAAATCTTTAATTTTTCAACTTAAAATAAATTGTTAATAATAGATATATTGACAGCTATAAAATGTCAATAAATGTTTATATTTAAGTTGATGCAATAAACCGTCAACTTTGATAATTTTGTTGATGCAATTTCCGTAATTTTCCATTCATTTTGGTTAAACTCCGTATTTTCACATCGTTGACGCTTTTTAGCCGTCAACATTACACAGTTTTCATTGACGACTAAAAAACGTCAAGAAAGATGTTATTATTGAAGGACATTAAGTGTCAATAAAAGATGGTTGTATTGACATATTTTAACTGTCAATAAAGCGTGTTTATAGTTGATGGCCAAAAAACGTCAAGAAAATAATTTTATTTAACCATCAGATTATATACTATTTAGGTTATACATTTTAATTTTTTTTTCTAAATGGGGTAAAGGTAATTGAGGAATTTAATTTAGATGGATTTAAATTAAGATAATTAAGGCTCCGTTTGATAACTATTTGGTTTTTTGTTTTTTGTTTTTGAAAATTATATTTGTTTTCTGTTAATTTTCTTATCATGGTTTTCATCTTTGTAAAGCACACATTTGAACTCTTCGCCAAATTCCAAATCCAAAAACAAAAATAATTTTTTGAAAACTACTTTTTTTAGTTTTTAAAACTTAACTTGGTTTTTGGCAAAATATTATGGGTGGTAGTAGTATTTAGGGCAAATTGCAAAAACCACCCCTAAACTATTATGATTGTTGCAATTTCACCCTTAAACTTATAATTGTAAAAATTAGACCCTCTAACTTTCATTTACGTAAAAATTAGATCCTTTTCTTAACTAGGGTTTCAATTTTTGGATGAGAAGAGTATTAAAAAAATCCTTTAAAACGTCTCTCTCCCCGTTCTCTCTCTTCCATCTTGGAAACTTGCGTTCAGAATGTTGTCGTCTGAACCAAAATTCCCAAACCCATCTTTTGATGACTGCAACAATCTTCAGTCATGGTTCAAAACCCATCTTGGAAACCCATTTCCCCTTCCATACTAGTTTTTCCTTCTTCTGAAAATAAAACCACTTTTCCAATATTTGGGTTCAAACCTTGATGATGAAGATGATGGACTTGCAGCAGCAGAGTTCATAGTTTGAAAAGGATGATAAAGTTTCGGGTGTCCATTTCTCCACTTCCCTCCTCCCTCTCCTCAACGATGCCAAATATCATGTATAGAAACTACACCTTCTTAATTTATAATGGAATTCTCTTTCTTCTGACTAATTGCTCTGTTATTGAACAATTTTCTAAGATTTCATTAAATTTTCAGATTGATGATCAGTTTGAACATCTTGTGACTGCCATTGATGGTTCTAATTTTAGGAAGAAGAGAAAAAACAAGAAATTACAATCGAAGAAGAAGAAATTGAAGAAAATGGCGGAGATGATGATGAAGAAGAAGAATTAGCTAAAAGAGGTTGAAGAAGAGGACTATGGGTGTTCAACAAAAGTGTTGGAAGAAGAAGAAGGGAGAAATGAGGGAAGATGAGTGAATTAGAGGTGGCGGTGAGTACACGTCTGGCGTCAAGAGGAAGGTGACGTTGATGATCGAGGAGGAGCCGAAGAGATGCTCATTGTTGTTCATTCAAAGGGAGAGAGAAACATCAAACTCAAAGAAACATGTAGTTTTAAAAAAAGTTCTCTCCTACCCACATTTCTTTAACCATAGTTAATACAAGATCTAATTTGTAACCTTAGTAAAAAAAAATGACCTAATTTTTACATAAATGAAAGTTAGAGGGTCTGATTTTTACAATTATAAGTTTAAGGGTGAAATTGCAACAATCATAATAGTTCAGGGGTGGTTTTTACAATTTGTCCTAGTATTTATATGCTTAATTTTCAAAAACAAAAAACCAAAAACCAAATAGTTATGGAATGGGATCTAAATTTTTTTATTTTGGATAAAAGTTTTTTTTTTTAATTTTTAGAATTAAGACTCAAATTAAAAAATTCAAGAATTTAATCATTTGTTAGATTTTTAATTAAAGCTAAGTCCAATTTTCTCTTTTAAAATTTTCAAGATCTTGCCAAAAACTTTTTAGAGTTTTAGTTAGAATTTCAAATTTTTTAGAAACGAAAGGAAGAGAGAAAAGAAAAAGGAAAAGAAAAGAGAATATTAAAAGAAACAAAAGGGAATTAAAGACCCCATAAATTTTAACGGATTTTAAAAGATGGAAATTATTATAAATTCCAGGATTTAAAATGATTTTAAGTTCTAGAATTTTAAAAGATGAAAATGATTTTAAATTCTTATTTGTGCTTGGAACCCAATAGATTTTAACGGATTTTAAATTTACGAAAATAAACTTTACTCTTTTGATGCTCAAAATATGGAAGGATAAAAAAAAAATTAATATTGGTTAGTTACACTAGATTTTCCTAAAATCTAAATCGTGGAGCTACTCTTAACAGCTTTTGCAAATTCAAAAATTGATTTTGTCTAGATTATTAAAGAATCAGTTTAACCAAACACAAAAAAAACGGTTAAAATTTATCTGCAATCACTTTTTTGATCTTCAAAATCAACCCCAAACGGGGCCTAAATTCTCTTCTTCCTCCCATTTTCTTTTTCTCTTTTATTTTCCAAATTAAAACCAAAAGTGTTCAAATATCCACAATTGACTAAATAAACCCCTTCAATTTCTCCTCCAAACTTCCTATTAACAACTTAATTAAACAAAAATAAGTTTAATTTAAATTCCCTAATAATTTATAGCCCCCAAAACTAAGTACAATTTCAATATCTCATCAAACTACTTAAATCATGAACTCATTAAAGTTTGAATGTAAAATAAACCTTGAAATAAATTATATGACAAGAATTTAATTGCTAGCTAAAATTTGGGGTGTTAGAGGATTTGCAGACTATGGACCTCGACAACGAGCAGAAGAATGTGGTGGACTTTCGTGTCGTTGTGGCATTTGCAACAGAGAGGGAGATAGGTAGAAAAGATAAAAAATGGTGATTGTGGTATGTATGTAAAGAAAAGGAAGAAAGGTTTAAATGGAAATTGGCATTGGATGGGTGACTCTAATGAAAATGAGAAGGAGAAGAAAGAAAATGGTGGGGAAAATGAGGGATGGGGATACTAATACTAGGGTTTTATTTATTTATTTTTAAATATTTAATAGATATAGGACAAAATTAGGGAGAGTAGATTTTTTTTTTTTATTTAATATATAATAAACAATTGGGAAATGAAAGAATAGTGTGTAATTATCATGTTTTTTTTAAATATATATAATTGTAAAGGTCCCGTTTGATAACCATTTGGTTTTTGGTTTTTGGTTTTTGAAAATCAAGCTTACAAACACTACTTCCACCTTAAATTTCTTTGTTTCTTTATCTACCATCTTCCCATGATTTCAAAAACCAAGCCAATTTTTGAAAACTAAAAAAAATAGTTTTCAAAAATTTGTTTTTGTTTTTAGATTTTGGCTAAGAATTCATATGTGTCCTTAACAAATATGAAAATCATGGTAAGGAAGTTTGGAGAAAACAAACATAATTTTCAAAAACCAAAAACAAAAAACCAAATAGTTATCAAACGGGGCCAAAAATTTTAGGCCCCGTTTGGTTCATGATTCATTTTCGTTCTTATGTTTTCGAAAATAAAAAATACAAGGGAAACAATGAAAACGTGTTTGGTTAACTTGTTTTCAAAAACAATTTTCGAAAACAACTCAAAAAATAGCCTGTTTTCAAAAACGATAAAATGTTGTTTTCATTGTTTTCCAATTTTGTTTTCAAAATAATGGAAACACGAGATACAACTTTTAAAACACAGGATACATCTTTCTTTCCATCAAACAATGTTGCATTATCTACAAACAACATTTTTTATTTTTGATATCCAAATTTTCTTCGACTCTAAAGGGAAAAAAATACAAAATTACTGTTGTGTAAATAGTGTGTTTGATTGATATTTGATGTTTTGGTTGTCATTTTTACTTTTTACATAATTCTACCTATTTTGATATACTCCTCCACTTTACAATCAAAAGTTTCATGTAATACAACTATATGATATATCTTTTTTTTTCCTTATAATTTCAATTCCAACAATTTTTTTTTTTTTTTTTGAAGAATCATTTCCAGCATCATTGATCTATAATCTCTCTACAAATGAATAAAAGTCAAGTAGAAAAATAATCATATTAAATTAACTTTTTCTAAAAAAAATTAATTTTACCAAGCACATATTAATATTTTCATGCATTTTCAAATTCATAACCAAACACAGTTTTCAAATTTTGAATTCAAACTTAAAGTTTTTAAATTAGAACCAAACATGTTTTTAGATATAATGGAAATAAGAAATTTGTTTTCGTTTTCTGCTGAATTCTTTATTTTCGAAAACAATTTTCAAATCACGAACCAAACGGGGCCTAAGGTTTTCAAATATTATTATCCACAATTTATCTCATCTCATCTCATTTTTTTTATTTTTAAATTTAATTGGTTGTTTCTAATTTATTTTTCTTACTTTTTTGTATTTAAACTAAAATTAGATTTTGGGTCCGTTTGGAATACATTTTAATTTAAATGTTCTTCAAGAATGCATTTTTTAATAAACATTTTGTACAAAAAAATTTTAGAATTTAAACACTCATATGTTTGGTTACATTTCCTCATAGGTGTTTTTATACACAAGTTATTGTATACTAAAGACTCTTTTCAAAAAAGTTGGTTCCAAGTGTTTCTCTCAAAATGGTTTATTTATTAATCTCATTCTCTAATAAGTCATTTTTAGTGGTTGCCAAACACTCATTTTTTTTTTTCAAAATGATTTTTTTTCAAAATTAAACACTTGAAAAGTTAAACCAAACACACCCTTTGTTTGACACAATTTTTTCTATAATTGATATATTTTTTTTCAATTTACTTAAAGTAAACAAAACATAATTTATAATATAAATGATAAAAATTTACATTTTTTTAAGAGTAATTTACCTAATTATCTCGAGAAAGTTTTGAATGTAAATTTTAATGCAATCTCATGCTAAATTGAAATATGTCTATTTTGGTCATTATACCTACCTCATAACAATTTAATATTAACTAGTCAAGTAACACGTGCAATGCACGTGGAATCGTATAGTCTTAAATTAGAATAAGAGAAAATAGCAGTTTTTTTAGTATATGTAATGTAATAAGCAAATACCATATAATTTTTAGTTTAATTACCATAAACTTTTGAAAGTTAGTGATAAAAATAAAGGATTTCTTATTATATAGTATGTATATAGACATAATATCAACACACACGTATGTTGCACATATTTTTTAAATTTAAACTTTGACAATAAATTTAATAATTATCATATCAAGATTAGAAATAAAACAATATGAAATTCTACAAATAATTAATTTTTAATATGTTAAATTGTCTTTTCTAAGATAAAAAAAACTTAAAATATAAGTAATAAGCAAAACAATAAAGATTACAGTTCTACTCTAGATTTTAAGTAGCTAATATTGTTACATAAATATTTGATGGGAAAAATACACTTTTGGTCCCTAAGGTTTGGGTTAGGTTACACTTTTATCCCTAAGTTTTCAAACTCAACAAAATTTCCCCTGAGGTTTGGATTTTGTTACACTTTTGGTCCATTCGTCAAATTTCCTTTTAAACCCTCACGAAATGTTGACATGACACATATTTTTTATTAAAAAAATTATTTTTTGATTTTTAAAAATAAAAATATATTAAAATAATTAATATATATTATCTTTTAATATTTTTAATTCCTCCCCTTATTCTTCAACCCAACCCTTCATCTTCTTCCAACCACCACCACATACCGTCGGCTATCGACGGCCGACGGTAAATCTTTTTTTTTCTCTTGTCTTCTCTTCTTCTCCTTTCTTTGCTTTCTTCTTTTCTTTTTTTTTTTTTTTAAGAAAAGAGGGATAATCGAGGAGGAGGAGCGCCGAAATCAGGGAGCTCCTCCCCCTCCCGTTTCAAATCTGAAACAGGAAGGGGAGGTTCCTCCTCCCCGATTTCGGCGTCGAAACGGGAGGGGGAGGAGGAGCTCCTCCTCCCCGATTCTCCCTCTTTTCTTAAAAAAAAAACAGAAGAAATAAAAGAAAGAAGAAGAAGAGAAGAAAGAAAAAAGAAAAAAAAAGTTGTTGGCCACGTGCGATTTGCTGAAGAAAAAGAATGAAGAGGTATAAGAAGAAGTTGAAGAAAAGAAGAAGAAGAATAAGAGAGAGGGAGAAAGAATTTTAAAAAATAATAATATTTTATTATTTTAATATATTTTTATTTAGAAAAATTAAAAAATAATTTTTTATTAAAATAATAGTGTCACGTCAGCAAACTGTTAGGATTTACCAGAAAATTGGACGGAGGGACCAAAAATATAACGAAATCCAAACCTCAAGGGTAATTTTATTGAGTTTGAAAACTCAGGGACCAAAGTGTAACTTAGCCCAAACCTTAGGGACCAAAAGTGTATTTTCCCCACTAAAACTAATTGCATAAATTTAAATATAAATATTAAAAGTTGTTGTATTTATGATTAATGAAAAAGATAAATTAAACTATTTAATTAGAAAAACTGAAAGTGTGTTCAATTATTTTGGTATTTGAAAATTTTAATTTCATATTTAAAATTATGCATGCATTTATTACTTAATAAGGTTTTTTTTTAATAATAACTTAATAATTTTTAGGCTATTGTGGTTATTATTATTATTATTATTTTTCAAACTTCTAAGTTTCTTTACCTAAAATGTATTAATTTGTATATAATTGACATTTTCTCAATTATATATTTTCTTTTTATACATGGGATATCACCTATACACGAATGAATGCACCAATTCAATGTGTAACCATTTCCATATGAACAGTTGCATCTTATCGACATCAGTTGCACCTATTGGACAAACTTTCATATAGTTTGATATTTTGACAATTATATATTATATATGTTTTTCTTATACATGGATCACACCTATACACGAACGAATTTACCAATTCAATGTGTAACCATCTTTACATGAACAGCATCTCGTCAACATTAATTGCATTTATTGGACTCAATGGAAACTTACACTCAAAGAGTCGTGTCCCATCAACAACGGGTAAAATTGGAATTTACTTTAAAAGTAAGGGCAAAAGAGGAAATAAAAGATTCTCCCCTCTTAGGGTAGAAGGACAAAAAGTCATTATAAAAAATTTTAAGGGCAATAAGGGAATGTAAAAATTCTCCCCTCTTAGCCCCTTTTAATTTTAATATAGTAGGGATAGAGATAGAGATTTACCAAACACTATAACTTGACTTTCCATGTTTAAATCTGAAATTTACTTGAATATACTTGAATATCAGGTATAGGAATGGTAATATACTTCCTTTCATGACTACTCAACTTTAGAAAGCTGGTTTCATGAATACCCTATTCTCTCATTTGGCTTTCTAAAGATTTTCACTCATTACATTTTCTTGATGTACTTTGGTCCCTAACAGTTTTATGCTTATGAGTATTGTAGCAGTTTAAAAAAAAAAAAAAAAAAAAAGAGAAAATAAGGGAAATGGGCAATTGCCCGGTCAAAAGGGGGAAAAGGAAAAAAAGGGGGGAAACTTCCCCCCAATTTTTCGGTCAACTAGCTTTAAAAAAAAAAAAAAAAAAAGATCTGAGCTCTCTCTCTCCCTCACGCTCTCTCACTCTCTCGGCTTTCTCTCTCCCTCGCAGCTCTCTCACTCTCTCGGCTCTCTCTCTCCCTCGCAGCTCTCTCACTCTCTCGGCTCTCTCTCTCCCTCACAGCTCCCTCTCCCTCTCTGCAACCCGCCGCCGACCGCTCGCCGCCGTCTCCCGCCGTGAAGCGCACGCCGACGCCGCCACCGCCGTTTGCAAGCCGCCGGTAAAATCTCGTCTCCCTCTCGGTCTCTCGTTTCTTTCTCTCTCTCAGCACTCTCCCTTTATATCTTCTGTAGAACGAATCCGACTGTTGCTATTCAGAACCGATCGTCGCCGCCTCCGCCTCAAGGAAACAGACTCTCGTGTCTTGAATGTGCAACGCTTTCAGCTAGTGGGTAAGGAATTTGTAAGTGAAATTTAAGGTTTTTTGGTCAATTTAATGTTTAATCATAGATACCCATTGATTTTAGCTTCCAGTTTCAAGGTGCCCGTAGCGTTTGGAGGTCGAATCGTCGAATTTGAGCGATTTTGGACTGCTGGACAGCAAGCTGTGGTTCTGTTTTGGGTGAGTTTTGGGTGTTAAATTACCCCCAAATTTAATGGGTTCCTAGTTGAATGCTTGGATTAGAGTCCCTATTTATTTGAGAGTTTCTTTCCTTGTTGTAGCTTGCTTAAGAACCTTGGAGTTAAGGAATTTCGTGAAGGTTAATCAAATATCGTCTTCACTAAGGTAAGTAGCCATTTGGAATAAATTCTATGCTTTAAACCCATTTTAGTTGAGAATGGTTTATGCTAGCATGAGTTGGATTTAATCCTTAAGTTGCCCCTCTGAATTTAAGTAGCTATTTGGATTCAAACTTCATGTTTTAGATACATTGAATGGTAGCTGAATATGGTAAGTAACTTGCTGCATTGGAATGAAATGTTTATGCATTGAAATGACTGTTTACTCCTGGCATGAGTTGGTATCAAATATTTTGGATTAAGATTGAGATGATATGAATGCGTTTGTCTTCAAGAATTTGGGTTGTTGTGTACTTGTGCTACGTGATAGGTCAAAGTGCTTGACTGTTTTATATTATAAGTTGACTGGCATTGTTTGTGGCTTCTCTGTTTAGGAGTGTTGGTTGTCGCCTCCATTTCTTGTTTCTCGAGATGTGACTGAGTTGGGATGGTACATATCAGTTAGCCTGTCAGTAATCTATGAAAAGAAACCGATTGTACTAAATAGGTTGTAGTTAAAATTAGTAAGTGTTAAGGGGACCTAAAGGGTAAAGGATTAAGAAAGGGAAAAGAATAGGCTAGATGCCTCGGTTGAGGGCCGTGTCGATTAAACACCTAGGACTGAGATGTAATAGACTGAAATGAGGGGCTTAATGGGCGGGACTTGGCTTCGCAGACTAGGTGCCATTTGTTAACTGTGGAAGTTAATTTCTGACTTAAACCCATGAATGCCCCACCAGTGAAATGGTAGTTTAGAGCGCTACGCGCCCATTAGTGCCTTGAGGGATGAGACTCAGCTCCACTGATTGGGTGCCTTCTACCATCAGTAGGGGTAGAGACCTCCCAAAACGCCCACCTGTGCACTACCAGTGAGTTGGCAAACTTATATATAGGTGAGTTAATTGATCACGAGGCCCGAACTTCAGATAAATGAAATGAAATGAATGAGAATGAGATGACCTAACCTTTAGGCTTAGCTCGAATAAAATGTTGAAACCTCGGTGCAAGTGTCTAGCAGTATTGCTACTTACCGAGTATTTTCTTAAATACTCATTCTTTTCCCTAACATTTAACTGCAGGTAGAGGTAAAGGTGTACAGAATGCGTGACGGAGTGCTGCTGAGCGAGCCATGGATTTCCTTAGGATAGTCTTCCGCATTTTTATGTTTCGAAATTCTTCTTTTGAACTTGCATTGCAATGTTTTATGGTTTATTCCGCTTTAAGTTTTGCTTGAATAGCTAAAGATTTTTTTTTTGTTCTGTTTTAACTGGGATCCCAGGTTGAAAAGTTTCACGTATTTTCTAAGCGTGTTTTACTCCAATGCTACTTCTTATCCACTATTTGAAAGTATAATGAAATGCACGTAGTAATGGCCCTAGGATCTAGGCATGAAATGTAGGGTCGTTACAAGTATCTTCTTTTCTAGTCTTGGATCCATTTGTGCAAAATAATTGAGCAGAGAAAACTATGATTTGGAGTTACTGTTTCATGTTTACTGTATTTGGATCATTTGTTCGTGTAATTCTATACTTTCTTTCACAATTTTAGGTGTCTTTCCTCAGTTTTGAAGTACTTTGATTTTTTAGTGTGTAGTTGTTTATTTATTATCCCCTTTCTTTTTCTCCTCACATCTTTGATAGATTGAATTATATTTGAGAAATTGTGATTATCCCGTTCAGAGTGAGGATTATTTGCATTCTAGTATTGATGTTTTTCTTCTGCGGGAGTTCTTAAATTGGAGATGGTGCAAATGTATCCACGAGACCTAATGTGATGCTTTTCTTTAGTTGCTTTTTAGATCTTAGACAACTTATTGGTTAACGAAAATCTGTTAGTTCATTATGATTATATTTTTGGATGAAATTGTGGTTGAATATACAGTTTTTGTAGATTTTTTTTAAACTCTATTTCTAGGTGAAAAATCCGGTAATCGCTTGCTAGCAAGCAAGTTGTGATAATTAAATTTCAAACAACCATTTTAATGAAATCTATTAGTTCATTATGATTTTATGTTTAGTTGAAATTATGATTCATTTGATTCTGTATTTCTAGATAAACAATAATGTGCTTGTTACGAGATCTGACTTGTATTATTTATACTTGAGTTTTGGTGTTAGCTTCATAATGTATTGATTATGTCTTGTTGTTGTCAAGTAAAGTGAAAGTTGTGGGAGTGCATATTCCTGTTTTTTTAGGTGCTTAAATTTTTTGGTTAGTTATAATTACGTTGTTATACTGTCGGATTTTTGGTAGCATCAAACTTGGTTACAGGATAAAGTGGTTAGTAATGTTCTCTAGATTAGGTCGAATTTTGGGGCATTACAGTTGGTAGCTTGCTACTTTTGCATAAATGCAGGTTGTAGATGAGGGGTAAAAATAATTGAGAGGTTTTTTTTTAATAATTTTTTTAGAAATATGTATAGTTGACGGTTAAAAAACGTCATTAAAAATATAATAATTGATGGATATTAAGCGTTAATAAAAATATAATATTTGACAATTTAGCATGGTAACTTGACGACTAATAAACGTCAATAAAAAATTATATTCACAGTGTAAAAGTGTCAATAAAGATAGATATATTGACATTTTAGGTCTTATAATTGACAATAAAAAAACGTCAACATATATTGATGCTTCAAAAATATCAATAAAAGTGTTTAGGAAAGGACTATCTCATACAAATTCATGCCCAGTTTGTAAAACATTGTGCTATATTTTCCATTAAAAAAATCCTGATTGCCACCAAATGCAATTTCTAAGAAAAAAAAAAACATTGTCTTTCCGAGAAGAGGCTAATCTCGTGGGCTGGGCTAAAATAAACATGTGATTGTAAACAATATTCTAACGCAAGCTTTGTTGACGCTCCAGGTGGATTTGGAAGAGCTCAGCGAAGTTGGACCTGAATTGCAGTATGATCTTCCTTTGATCTTCATGCTCTAAGTTCTTGTTAGTTTCCTCGGCCAAATCCAAGACTGAAATTGAATGATGCTTTCCGGTGTCATGGGAAGCAGATTTCAAGCTGTTACACACCGCATTTTCTCATCACTCAGTGACTCTGTTCCCTCCACTACAGCGCAAACTTTGAACCAAACATCCACTTCTTTGTCATCTGCTCTGCAACATTACATCAATTCAAATGACCCTTCTCATGGCAAGAAGATCCATTCCCATATTCTCAAAACCGGGTTCATATCCAATACAAATATATCCATTAAGCTCCTCATATTGCACCTGAAATGCGAGTCATTGAAGTATGCACGCCAGGTGTTCGATGCATTGCCTCAAAGGACTCTTTCTGCTTACAATTATATGATCAGCGGATACATAAAGGTGGGAAAAGTAGTAGAATCGCTTGATGTGGTCCGTGAGCTAATAATTTCAGGTGAAAGGCCCGATGCGTATACGTTTTCAATGCTTTTGAAGGCGTTTACATTTGCACGTGATGACTCTGTACCCCGTAGTTTAGGAAGAGTGGTTCATGCCCAGATATTGAAGTCGGATGTCTCACCAGATGATGTACTTTACACGGCGCTTGTTGACTCATACGTTAAAAATGGTGAGGTATATTTTGCTAGGATGGTGTTTGATATGATGTTGAAGAAGAATATGATATGTTCAACATCGATGATTTCGGGATATATGAATCAGGGGTTAGTTGAAGATGCTGAAGAAATTTTCAGCAAGACTGTTGAAAAGGATATAGTTGTATTCAATGCAATGATTGAAGGTTATAGTAAAACGCTTGAACATGCCAAGAAATCGCTTCAGGTTTACATTGACATGCAACGTTTGTGTTTTTCACCAAATATTTCGACATTTTCCAATGTGATCGGTGCTTGCTCAGTGTTGGCAGCATTTGAAGCAGGCCAACAAATCCAATGTCAACTTATGAAGACTAGATTCTTCATAGATATCAGAATGGGAAGTGGTCTTATAGACATGTACTCCAAATGTGGAAGAACGGAGGACGCTCGTCGAGTTTTCGACCAAATGCCGGAAAGAAATGTCTTCTCATGGACGTCTATGATAGATGGATATGGCAAAAATGGATATCCAAGTGAAGCACTTGAGCTCTTTTGCGTTATGCAAGGGGAACACCAGATTCCACCAAACCTTGTTACCTTTCTTAGCGCTCTCTCAGCTTGTGCGCACGGAGGGCTAGTAGGAAGGGCCAAGAGATTTTTGAAAGTATGGAGAGAGACTACTCATTGAAACCAAGAATGGAGCATTGTGCATGTATGGTGGATCTGCTGGGACGTGCAGGAAGTTTACATCAGGCATGGGAATTCGTTATGCAAATGCCTGAGACTCCTAATTCTGATGTATGGGCAGCTCTACTGAGCTCAGCTAAGCTTCATGGCAACATTGAAATGGCATGCATAGCTGCCAATGAACTATTTAAGCTGAATGCCGACAGTCGACCAGGGGCTTATGTTGCATTGTCCAATACTTTTGCAGAAGCTGGGAAATGGGACAATGTTAGTGAATTGAGAGAGATTATGAAGATGAGAAGAGTTAAATGCAAAGGTAGCAGTTGGGTGGGGGCTGATGGCAGCTTATAAGTGTCCATGTCGACTGATGTTGTAGAGTTGCTTGTTTTGTCAGGGAATTGTTTGTGCCTAATATAATTTGCCGAATCTTGTTGTTCGAGTGCTCTTTCCAAATAACCTCTTGTGTTTCTTTGCACACCTCATTTAAGACGATATAATTTTGTAAGTGCTAATGTCATACTTGGTTGGAAAATTGGATCTGAAGCCTCTGATATGTGAAACCATCATGGGCAAAATTGATGCTTGAGGAATATGGCAGTAGCATTGATAAGGTGTCCATTCAAGTATTGAAGAACGATACTGCTCCAATGTTTACCGAGAGACCAGGGGCTAATGAGATTTTGTTATCCATGAACATTTCTATATAGCCCCCCACATAAAGTTCTGGATCCACCACAGTGGTAGGTATTGCATAATGGAAATAAAGACGATGAAATTTACAACTCTGGTGCCTGTAGGCAAATGTTTTCCAAGGGCAAATTGGAGCAGAGGGGGAGGATTCAACAATTTGGATGAGTTATTCATGAGAGAGACGCAAAGGCCACAAGTTAACATATCTTTGATCATGGACGTCTTTTCAGCTATGGTTGGCCAGAGTTGACGACGCCAATCTTTGTCCATTCATGTTTGAATTTTTCATACTTCATTTAGTTTTCTTGAAGTTTTCAAATTATCCAATATCATACTATTTTTAAATGATCCAATTGACCAGAACATAAAGGGGTCGTTTGGCCTCGTGTTGGTTATAATAGTGGGGATTATTATAGCCCACCCAGTGTTTGGGGCATCAACAAAAATAAGGGGGTGAAGTGGGTTATTTTTACCTCCTGTCACTACTACAAAAATCGCTTTTAATGACGGGCATTGCCCGTCATTAAAGACCTTTAATGACGGGCGTTGTACGTCGTCTATACGAGTGTCGTGGTAACTTTTCATGACGGGCGACTTCTAATGACGGGCATTGCCCGTCATTAAAAGTCGTCCGTCATGAAAAGGTACGATGATGGACAGTTTTAATGATGGGCAATGCCCGTCATTAAAAGGCCGTCCATCATGAAAAGTTAGTAAGTGCAATTTCCAACCAAATGTCCGTCATTAAAGGTCCGTCATTAAAGGTGTCCGTCATGAAATGTCCGTCATTAAAAGTCCGTCATTAAATGTCCGTCATTAAATGTCAGTCGTTAAATGTCGGTTTTTAAATGTCCGTCATTAAATGTCTTTTTTAATGACAGGCATTGCCCGTCATTATTTTGTTCATAATTTAAAAAAAAAAATTGTTGGTTGCCCGGTGGCAAACCAACAATATTTTATTTCATTTGTCAACCTGTAAAGAATGTAATCTTAATTGTGAAATATGAAAAGCTTTCAAATGATCCAAGTATGTTTTAAATCACACTTTGAACACACATTGACTTGGAAACACATTTTCACATAACAAGCTTTAAGTCAACGTTTAACTACATAAAAAACCTTCAAATCATATAAATATGCTTGGAATCACACTTTGGACACACATGTAATAGAATTGGAATCACACTTTGAAAATTTCGGCATGACCTCTATTAGACAATCCAAAACTAACCTGAAATAATACAACATATAATCACTTCTATAGCATATACATCATGTATATGGAACCACTCGTCCTTCAATAAACAACATCCAGCAGAAGTTTACACAACATACAATGGGACCACCCCGTCCCTCCACAGGTCATCAAAAATAATCCTACACAAATCTACAACAGATAGAAAATCTAGTACTTACACATCACATTTACAACATTCACATCATCCAGAAAGAACCCTACACAAATGTTCCCACGAACCCTGCCCATTCTATTTGAACCTCGTCAATTTCTTCTTGCGTATATGTTGTTTTCGTGTTAAACTAAATATAAGAAAAACCATAAACAAAATATAAGAATCCTTAAGAAAATTGAATTATAAATAATTAAAAGATATTTATAGAAGTAGTGGAGTTGAATACGATTACGTACAAGATTATTTATAGACGTAGAGGAGTTGTGTACTATTTCTCGAATATACTTTTGTACATAATATCCACACTCTACAGAACCCAATTGACGGGCACTACATGTAAAAAGAGTTGAAAAACAATTAAATACTTGAGTTGGCAAATTTGATAACGTTGAGAATATAGTCAATGTAAATTTACCTTTATAAGTTTCCAAATTATGTTCGAGCGATATTGTGGGAGTGAGTTCTTTGCTTGCCACATTCTCAGTGATCTAAATAATTTGAACATTAGAGTGATATACATATATGAGAATCAACCACAATAAAAGTTTATAAATACTTACGTATTGATAATTCCTTGAAAACTTTCTTCAAGCTTACTACGTAATGAGTTCAATACATAAACGGTATTCTCTCCAGGATTGATCACAATCAACATCCAATGACACCTATAAGAAACGAACATTCTTTTTAATAGTTTATCACAAATTACACCTATAATGAAGTATAACTAATTTGAATTGACATTACTTACCCAGTATTATACGGGATGATGACTAGTTGATTCAAATTAACCATGTCTAGCCGGTTGGCTAGATTTCTGCAACGAGTTTCTTGACACTATCAGAAATTTACTGGTTATTTCATTGTCACATACAGTCCAAAGATACCTAAAGAAAATAAACAATATTATAAAACATTGAAAATCATAGTAAATAAATAAAATATGTCACACGTTTTTACTTACGCAATGTACACCAGTATACATGAGTACCCTATTTCAGTCATCCCGCAATACTGCATGATGTCATCACGATGTAGAAAAATTGTTTTATCCTCTCCAAAAATGGCGTCACTTAATTTGATAGGAATTGTGTCATCCACTCCCATAGAAAGAACGACATATCGATTCAGCAACTTGATGGTAACGTGGATATCTGTATGTTCGGAAGATTGTGTAACGGACACATTCCTTTTAGGTTTTGCGGGAGAAGATACCTAACACAAACATAATTGTAAAATGTAAATAAGGAAAACAAAACACATTTAAATTGAAGAAGACATACATACCTTTTTCTTGATATTCAAAATCACAAGTTCGCGGGCCATGCCACAAAGCTACCTTTTGCTTGACTAAGCGTCTCTATTTCTCCAACCACAGGAATTGGTATGAGAACAACTTCGCCCGTGATCATATCCACCACCATTCGAACATTATTGGCTCCTAGTGGTACTCCATGAATGGTTGGACATCCGACACTAGATTCACACATTGTGCCTATGGCAACAATGTTATCAACTGAATTTACAGCCAGGCGACATGGCGTACCCTTCAAACATTATTAAATAAAAAAAAATGTTAAGTGTCACATTTTATGGTTAACTACACAAGAATGTATAGTTATCTCCTAGGCACAATCTAACATGCTAAACACAAAAGAACACTTTTCTAGTTTAGCAACAATACTTCAACTCTAAATCACTTACAACCGAGTGCACCGAAAATTTCGACAGCATAACGACGTAAAACTGACTATTCCAAAAATTTCTCACCTGCCAAACACAAAATATCACTTCTATATCCTTAAACCAATTCCTCCAGACTTCAATTTAGATTTCACAACCTATGCACTATACGAGTCAGGTCTCGTAGTATCAATTAACAAAAACTCTAAATCAATATCATAATGCAAAAGATTATATTTGGTAACTTACGAAAACAAACAAAAACATCACCTTTAACAAATTATATTATTCCATATCCAAAGTAACTAGGTGACACTGATTACTAGTTCATTACCTCTAACACTTTTTCTGACTCGAACACCTCTTCCGGCTCTTCAACAATCTCCTTTCCTTTTGTTTTTGTCCTGGAAGTCTTACTTTCTACCTCTGTTGACTTTCTTGAACCACTGCCTTCCGTTTTACTCTTGGTTTGGGATTGTGTACCCAAGTTTGATGTCCTTTTAGGAAGATTGAAACAATCGTTGCTACATGCATGAATCTTTTCTACAGACATTCCAAGAGTACACAAAACCTTTTTTGCTTGATACGTAGAAGTCGGAATTTCATTTGGACTTGGTAAGATATCTTTGACTAATGTCAACAATTCAGTAAAACTTACATCGCTCCATCCAAATTTTGCTTTCAAATTATATAACTTTACCAATGCAGATATTTTGGAAAAGTTTTTACAATTTCAGTACAATGGTTTCTTGGCATCATCCATTACTTCCTAAAAAACGTGGGATTCATCGTTAACGTAATCATGTGCAGCGTTAAACATTCCTATTACGTCATCAATATCTTCATCTTCATCCTCTCCTTCTTTTCCACTAGATGAGACGTTTGCATTATTCCTCTTAACCGGTAGTGATTCACCATGCCAAATCCATGTTTTATAACTCTCATCAATACCATAAATGAATAAGTGATCTCTTACTGTATTTGCATCTTGAGACTTTGCATTCACACACCGCAAACATGGACAACAAATGACATTTGACCTACTTGAATGTCGTAGTGCATTTTCAATGAACATCTCAACCCCTAGACCATATTCTGATGACATTCGATTCTTTGTCATCCACGACTTATACATTACTATAAAATTGTTTGCTTGAAATTTCAATCTACAAAGAAAAATAATTATTCCATAAAAATCTGTTCTTATTAGATCCTTAAGGAAAAGTTATAACAATCAAATACTCAATTGTTAATTCAATTTCACCCAAATTCATGATGTTGAGACAAAACTCAACATCGTGAAATTTTGACATGTAAATTCATGTCCAATCATGTCATTTCTCAACTTCCACCTAAACTCAACTAAAAACATAAACTAAACAACCAAATTTAAAAGCATTTCTCAACCCCTCTCCCACTAAACTCAAGCAAAATAACGAACTATAACTCATAATTTCAAGATAACTTAAGTATCCATCAACTTCCCACAAAAACAAACTCAAACAAACCATTTCAAAACAAGACTTAAGTATTTATATCAACTTCTTTCCAATAAATCAAACCAAAAACATAATCCCACAAGTACATTTCCCAACCCTCCCCCCCCCCCCAAACTCAACTAAACTTATAAAACAACACAAACAAACAATTTCAAAACATAACTAAGTATTTCTCAACCCACAACTCAACTATACTTATAAACTAACACCAACCATTTCAAAACTTAATTCAAGTATTTCTCAACTTCCACCTAAACTCAACTAAAAACATAAACTAAACAACCAAATTTAAAAGCATTTCTCAACCCCTCTTCCACTAAACTCAAACAAAATAACGAACTATAACTCATAATTTCAAGATAACTTAAGTATCCATCAACTTCCCACAAAAACAAACTCAAACAAACCATTTCAAAACAAGACTTAAGTATTTATATCAACTTCTTTCCAATAAATCAAACCAAAAACATAATCGCACAAGTACATTTCCCAACCCCCCCCCACCCATCCAAACTCAACTAAACTTATAAAACAACACAAACAAACAATTTCAAAACATAACTAAGTATTTCTCAACCCACAACTCAACTATACTTGTAAACTAACACCAACCATTTCAAAACTTAATTCAAGTATTTCTCAACTTCCACCTAAACTAACCTAAAAACATAAACTAAACAACCAAATTTAAAAGCATTTCTCAACCCCTCTCCCACTAAACTCAAACAAAATAACGAACTATAACTCATAATTTCAAGATAACTTAAGTATCCATCAACTTCCCACAAAAACTAACTCAAACAAACCATTTCAAAACAAGACTTAAGTATTTATATCAACTTCTTTTCAATAAATCAAACCAAAAACATAATCCCACAAGTACATTTCCCAACCCCCCCACCCCCCCAAACTCAACTAAACTTATAAAACAACACAAACAAACAATTTCAAAACATAACTAAGTATTTCTCAACCCACAACTCAACTATACTTACAAACTAACACCAACCATTTCAAAACTTAATTCAAGTATTTCTCAACTTCCACCTAAACTCAACTAAGAACATAAACTAAACAACCAAATTTAAAAGCATTTCTCAACCCCTCTCCCACTAAACTCAAGCAAAATAACGAACTATAACTCATAATTTCAAGATAACTTAAGTATCCATGAACTTCCCACAAAAACAAACTCAAACAAACAATTTCAAAACATAACTAAGTATTTCTCAACCCACAACTCAACTATACTTATAAATTAACACCAACCATTTCAAAACTTAATTCAAGTATTTCTCAACTTCCACCTAAACTCAACTAAAAACATAAACTAAACAACCAAATTTAAAAGCATTTCTCAACCCCTCTTCCACTAAACTCAAACAAAATAACGAACTATAACTCATAATTTCAAGATAACTTAAGTATCCATCAACTTCCCACAAAAACAAACTCAAACAAACCATTTCAAAACAAGACTTAAGTATTTATATCAACTTCTTTCCAATAAATCAAACCAAAAACATAATCCCACAAGTACATTTCCCAACCCCCCCCCCCCCCCCCCACCCATCCAAACTCAACTAAACTTATAAAACAACACAAACAAACAATTTCAAAACATAACTAAGTATTTCTCAACCCACAACTCAACTATACTTATAAACTAACACCAACCATTTCAAAACTTAATTCAAGTATTTCTCAATTTCCACCTAAACACAACTAAAAACATAAACTAAACAACCAAATTTAAAAGCATTTCTCAACCCCTCTCCCACTAAACTCAAACAAAATAACGAACTATAACTCATAATTTCAAGATAACTTAAGTATCCATCAACTTCCCACAAAAACAAACTCAAACAAACCATTTCAAAACAAGACTTAAGTATTTATATCAACTTCTTTCCAATAAATCAAACCAAAAACATAATCCCACAAGTACATTTCCCAACCCTCCCACCCCCCCCCCCCCCCAAACTCAACTAAACTTATAAAACAACACAAACAAACAATTTCAAAACATAACTAAGTATTTCTCAAGTCCTTGATTTTTCATAGCCATCATATTCACAATCCATCAAATGAGGAGGTTCGACTCCAATTTCGTTGAACTCAAAACCTAAGAAAAATCCTCAGTCAACCTAAAGCATTTCTTCTAAGTCTACACAACCAAATTCTTAAGATACTTTTAAAACCACTTGAAATTATACCATCATTTTTCATTAACCACCCTCAATTCTGATAATCTCCCAAATGTTCCAAGCATTCACCACCAATCAAAATGTTCACAAACCACAACAAAAAATCTCACAAGATAGAGTTAGTTTTCATCGCATGGTCGGACATCGGCCACCTCTCCGCCACCCTCCACCTCGCCCACCTCCTACTCCACCGCAACCACCGCCTCTCCGTCACCCTCTTCCTCATCCCACCGCCGTGGGAATCCATTACAGTAAAACACATAGGCTAGATCCACGATTTTCTTCTTGAAAATAGAGGGATTTATTTTTTTTTAAATTTTAACTATGAAACCGCTGGATATGAAAGATTGACTAACCTGTTAGAATGCGAGAAAGAAGTCGACGAGGTGAAACCCACACTGTCTAGTCGCCGTCGGTCGAAACGCACGGGAGAAACAGCTGTCCAGTTCGGCCGTCCACGATTTTCTTCTTGAAGATTGACTAACCTGTTAGAATGCGAGAAAGAAATCTTGTTCTCCGGCGCCGTCCAGTTCGACCGTGCGTTGCACGCGAGGATGAAAGCTTGTTTGCAAAAGCAGCCGCGACCGAAGGTTATTTGCAAAATCTTCACCGGCGGCCGAATGTTGAAGAACAGACCACGGCCTGAGTGGAGAACAACAGCTGCGGCGGCCGGCGAGCGAATGATGAAGAACGGAGGATGAAAGCTGTGCGCCGAAGGTTGAAGAAGGGAGCTGCGGCGGCTGAAGGTAGAAGAAGCTAGGGTTTAGGATGTGGGCCTTCGGGGAGAGAGAAAGTGATTTTTCTTTTTACCATTTTAAAAAATAAAAAAAAAAATCAAAA
Organism: Luffa aegyptiaca; assembly: GCA_017139565.1. Lineage (NCBI taxonomy): Eukaryota > Viridiplantae > Streptophyta > Magnoliopsida > Cucurbitales > Cucurbitaceae > Luffa > Luffa aegyptiaca. The sequence continues at coordinate 16,386,911 of CM029406.1, read as the reverse complement.
CACACTTTTAATAACGGCGGGCAATGCCCGCCATTGAAGGCACTTTTAATGACGGGCAATGCCCGTCATTAAAAGGTCCCGCGCGTTTTCCGTCCGTCATTAAAGGTCCCGCCCCTTTTTTTCTGTCCGTCATTAAAGGCTGTTTTTGTAGTAGTGTGTGCTTCTACAGTAACCACCATTCAACCCACCCGATTATTCTATCCATTCTCTACAGTAACTCTCTCCTCTCTTCTTCCATGTGACTCCTTGACTTTTTCGGCGACGATCGGTCGACGACTTTTTCGACGACCACCGACGAATTTTCTGGCACTGTTGTCGACTTTTTGACCATTTTTCCAGCGATCACTGACAATTGATTTTTTATTTTATTTTATTTTATTTTTTTTTTATTTTTTAATCTTTCTTCTCATGTTCATTTCGAAAAATATAAAAAACGAAAATAAAGAAAAAAAATGGGTAGAAGAAAAGAAAGGAAAAAAGAGGGAAAAAATTTCAGTTGTTGGAAAAGTTGGAAAATTTATAGGGAGTTAGATACTAAGTTGTCTTTGTACATATATACATATAAAGTTTTGTTACATAATTACTTTTGACAATAAAGTATATGAATGTTTACCTTCATCGTATCATATTTTTCACTCCAAATTATACTTATCCTATTCAACTTTACTGTGATAATAATAATTAAAAAAAATACTACTCAAGCCTTAAATCTGAAAGTTCATGAACTTGTGCCCCCCTATGATAAAGTTTTGAACTTGTAATTTAACCTTGTATATGAATTTGTGCCCCCCTATGATAAAGTTTGGAACTTGTAATTTAACCCCTCGACCATTTTTACCTGAGGCACTTGGTATTCACCTAACTTTCCTTTTCAACACACAAGGTCCTCTGACCTCACAATCTCACGAGAATGCATGAATCCTACTCATCATGCTTCTAGACCATGTTTTATGCCAATGACATGCTCGCTACTCAGAATGCACATCCCAAACATGCTTTCTAACTCATGTCATGCTTTTAGTTAATGCAACAACCAAAATTACAACATATGCTCACAAAAAAAATCATGCTTTACAACCAACCACAACATGATAACAACATGCTTGTCACGACAATATTGCACTACAACAGTTCAACATACTTCACCACAACAGTTCGATATATCAGATGCCACAACAATCCAGCATGCGCAAAACTCATCATTTGCATAACAGTTCAACATGCTAGCACACAAGCAAACAAACTCAAAAGGTAGAATTCCACTTATTGATCAAAAAACGCTCCTCAGCGAAACTAACGGGATCCTGAAATAGAAAGATGAAGTCTCAAGGCTAACTCAACTTCAAACCTTAACCAACGCTAAAGAGATGCTTAAAAAGAACGTTCTTACCCAAACACAATCTTAGAAGTTAGCCTGAACTCCCTAGATTAACCTAAACCTTCGCCAAGGACTTTCTAAGGATTAACAACTATTCTAAAACACTTTAATCAAGATAAAAAATGCTTAAAGAGCATTTAAACTTACTTATCTTCATCAAAAGCACCCAAACGCTTGCTGGAATTTGTCGAACAACACTAGAGCTCCTTGAATACATGCCCCTCCTGGCCCCAACGTGGATCCACCCCTGGGTGGTATGTCACCAATGGACTAAGAGGAGCATCAGGTGCCTTGGGTAATATGGCCAAGGGACGATGTACAGTTTGATTGTGAAAGTCATCAGGTGCCTTGGATAATATGGCCATGGGGCGATGTACAGTTTTATTTTGAAGTCATCGGGTTCCTTGGGTAATATGGCCAAGGGTTGGGGCGATCTACAGTTTGATTTTGAAGTCATCGGGTGCCTTGGGTAATATGGTCAAGGGTCGAACGTTGAGCGCCGTAGAGAAACGTCGAGGCCCTAGGTAATATGGTCAGGGGTTGGCGTGACTGGAAGAAGTCAGTCTCAGAGAGCTTTGTGAGAGCTATGAGTGTTGAGTGAGCTCGTTGGCTTGAGAGGAAATTGAGTATGCATGGCATGATGCGGAATTCATGTGTTTTGAGTGTGCATGGCATGATGCAGAATTCATGTGTTTTGAGTGTGCATGGCTGGTGCGGAAATTCATGTGTTAGGTGTATGGTTGTTGCACGATTGCATTAGTTGAGTATGTTTTTATGTGTTGATTGTTTGTCTTGTATGTGAGACATGATATTGCAATTGAAAAGCATGATAATTGTCTTGTATATGTATGATGTTTGATGGCTCTTCAGGTGTGAGCTACTTACTCAGTACCGTGGTTTTGTACTGACCCACCACCGGATTTTGCAGGTGCTGAAAGCATATTCGAGCTTGGTGATGCAGAGAGATGGGAGAAGGACCATTAGAGAAGTGTTAATTTGGTTGCCTTTCTTTTAGTGGTTAAGTTAATATGTGGTCTCTATGTCAGTACTCCAATATGTCATGTTGTTAGTTTTGCAGTTCAGCGGACTTTGTGTTAGATGGAGATGTTTTACTTTGGAGCGAAATGTTGAAAATTATTAGATATGTTAGAAGTTCAAATTGTCTTTAGAATTAATGTAGTTGAGCATCGTTATCTCTAGCTTGTGAAATAAGATTGAATGTTACCTTTATAAGAGTTGTGACTTTAGAATTTTGGCTACATAGTTGTCGATACAAAATTTGATTCGTTCTTGTGTATCTAGAGGTTTGAAAGTGTCTAGCTGTTGTGGGGTGATGTTTGTTGTTTGGTTGATCTCACTTATAGAAGTGTATATGTATTGTTTAATAGGTGGTTAAAAATTTCTGGGTAGCTTATAGTTACATCGTTATGCTGTCGAAATTTTTGGAGCATTAGGTTGGCACAAGAATAAATGTTTAGTAACGTTTCCTTAAGTTAGGCCAAATTTGAGGGGCGTTACACGTAGAGTGAATCAGTTCCCAATAAGGAACCCCCGAAAGGTTTGTCGTTCGATGAGTACACAAAAATGATAAAGTTGCTTTTACTATAGAACCATGCATGTCCATTGGAGCAAATGAGATGATCGGGCCTCGTTGATGCGTTCTTTTAGGCTATATATTATAGGAACAAATGTAGTTGAATGAGACATCAGACGGGTTACACGCTCTACTTTGTCGAGATGTAAGGTGCAGGTGGTGATCATCACCATTTTAGCAAAAATGCTTTGTTTAGGGAGAAAAGTTTAAACAAAGAAAAAAAAAATTAAGAGAGGGACAAAAAAAATTGAGAGAAAAAAAAAAGTTATCAAAAGAGAGATATAAGAATTAGAGAGAAACAAAGTTAGAGAAATAAATAAAAAAAAAATGTATAGACTGAGAAGCAATTTAGAGAAAAAAATCAGAGATAAAAAAGCTAAAGAGATCGTATAAAAATTTAGATAGAATAAGAGATATCATAAGACAAATTTTAAAAGGAAAAAAATGAAGTTTTCACACATAATTTTGAGATGAAATAGAAGGATTTTTAAAAGAATTTTGAAATTAAAATAATTTAGGGTGTGTTGGTTTAACTTTTCAAGTGTTTAATTTTGAAAAAAGAAAAAATCATTTGAAAAAAAATTAGTGTTAGGCAACCATTAAAAATGACTTATTAAAAAATAAGATTGAGAAATAAATCATTTTGAGAAAAACATTTGAAAGCAAAATTTTCAAAAAGAGTTTGTTAGTATATAGTAACTTGTGTATAAAAACACTTAATGTAACCAAACATATGAGTGTTTAAATTCTAAACAACTTTCATATAAAATGTTTAAAAGAAAATGCATTCTTGAAAAACACTTAAACTAGAAGATATTCCAAACAAACCCTTTATTTTAAGATTGAAAATTAAAATTTTTCTCTTCTGAAAGGGTCAAGTAAATAAAAAATTTCTCACGTCCACAAAGACCGTTGTTAGTTTATTTTTCCCTCACCACCTACACAGTTGTAACTAGATCAAATGGGGTGGATATGAGGTTTGTGCAATTCTCATTATGAGGTGTGAATCTCCCCCACACCCTTGTGTTGTTGAACTGAAAAAATTAAATAAACTTAGTTTATTATTATTATTTTTCAAACTCAACAATTTAGTCCTTCGGGTTTGATTTTAGTTTCATTTTGGTCCCTCCATCTATTTTTCCGTTAGAAACTAACGACTTGACGTGACACTATTTTTTTATTAAAAAAATTATTTTAATTTTTTTTAAATAAAATAAAATATATATTAAAATAATAAAAATATTATTATTTTAATTGTTTTTTACTTCTTCTTCTTCAGATGGTTGGTGGATGGCGGCGACCACTGCTCGCCGGCAACAACTTTTTTTTTCCTCTTTCTCTTCTTTTCTTCTTATTTTTTCTCCTTTTCTACAACTTTTTTTTAAACGTGGTTTGCCAGCGAGAAACTGAGCCTCTCTCCTTGTTTCAGACAAGCTTCGGTGAAAAATCACGTCTCCTTCGTTCTCAGAAAATGCATCTCTTTTTTACAACTCTACAGCTCCTCTGAATCCAAGTTGAAGCAAATCCACGCCTTCTCCATCAAACATGGCGTCCCACCGCCCAATCCCGACTTCGACAAACACCTCATCTTCGCTCTTGTCTCCCTCTCGGCTCCCATGTTCCACGCCACTCAAATCTTCCATCTGAAACGAAGGGGATTTTCCCTTCGTTTTAGACGATTCAGCTCGAAACAGGGGTGCGAAGCAAACGACATGCAGTGGAGATTGGGAGGAACAGACGGCGAAGGTGCGAGACCCACGAAAGTTTGTCGTTCGTGCGTAGCTACATTGGCGAGACGAATAGCGAAGGGATGATGACGTGCAGTGGGAAGTTGGCGTATTTGCATTCTCCGTTTGTCGTTCGTGTAGTGGCGGAACAGATCTACGGTTCCCTCTTCAATTTTTTTTAACAGTAAGAGAAGAAAATGAAAAGGGAAAAAGAAAGGAAGAGAAAGAGAAGGAAAAAAAAGGTCGTTGTTGGTTGCCGGTCGTCGGTCGGCGGCCATGTTCAGAAGGTGGAGAAGAAATAAAATATTTAAAAATAATAATATTTTTATTATTTTAATATATTTTTATTTAAATAAAATTTTAAAATAATTTTTTTAATTAAAAAATAGCGACACGTCAACAAGCCGTTAGTTTTTAATGGAAATATGAATGGAGGGTCCAAAATGAAACTAAAACCAAACTTCAAGGGGTAAATTGTTGAATTTGAAAACTCAGAGACTAAAATGAAACCTAACCCAAACCTCAGTGACTAAAAGTGTATTTTTTCTAATTTCTAATAACTTCCAATATTGGGCCTAAATTTCTTGTTTAATTAGTTACAGAAATTATTTTTCGTCTTACAACTTTGAATAATCTCAAACTTCCATTTCCAACAAATTCAACTTTAAATTCAAATAAGTGGTAAACTTATTATTTCCTTAAATCAAAAAATTCAACCATGTAAACATGCCGATTTGAACTATTGTCTTTTTTGTCGAAGATATAACCTCTTGAATTATATTTAGATGGGTTGACTAGGAGAACCATTATTCACAAATAATTTCATCCACACCCACAAACCCCCATCATTTTTTTTGGGGCGTGAAATTTACACACCAAATTATGCATAAAAGTGCTAACAAGAGCATAGCTCAACTGACACAAAGTTGTATTGATATTACAAGGTTTGTGGTTCGAATCCCTCATCCCACATATTGTCAAAAAAAAAAAAAAAGAGATTATGCATAAAAGTAAAATGTAAAAGCTTTTCTAATTTTTATTTTTAATAATACCCATGTTTTTTTTTTATGTATGAGATTGATTTTAATTTATCTTTTATATATATATATATATATAGTTCAAACAATATGTTGGCGATTCGAACCTCTGACTTCTTAATCGAGAGTATAAGTCAATTAAGGTTGAGCTATACTCGCTTTTGCATTTTATTTGAAATTGGAAGAAATGATATGATGAATTACGACATTTCTATAGTTTTATCCCAAATGTATTGACCAACCTAACCATAACTTAATTAACTAAGACATTATACTCTTAACTTAAAGGTTGGAAGTTTAAATCTTCATCCTTTCATGTTGTTAAACTATATATATATATATATATATAAGCCAAGAGCTCAGCGGTAATTGACATGTATCATCAACCAAGAGGTCAGAGGTCCAGATCCCCCACTCCCCAATGTTGTTGAACTCAAAAAGAAAAAAAAACTTTATATATATATATAATATTGTGAAGTTCGTTCATAGTTTAATATAGGGAAAAAATCATTTTTAACCCTAAACTTTGGGGGTTGTATCAATTTTAACCCTAAACTTTCAATTTTATCAAATTGAACCCTAAACTTAACAAGTTGTATCAATTTTAACCACAAACTTTCAATTTCATCAAATTGAACCTCAAACTTATCTGATCGTATCAATTTTAACCTCAAACTTGCATAAATGATACAATGTATACCTTTGGTTAACTTTCCATTTGAACTACACACGTATGTAATTGATTATTTCTTCATTTTTTCTTAATTCACATTGCACCTGAATTGGTTTTTAATCAATAAAAATATTGAAGAAACTTTATTTTAGATGACTTTTTCTTGTTGTTGAGAACTTTAATTGTGAAGGCCTTTTCCTTACTATTTAATATTATGAAAGCAAAGAAAATTTGGAGGTTTTTTTATCTTCAAACATTTGTTGGTTTTTTTTTCTTCTCATATTTGCTAGATTTTTCTTATTGTCAATAACTTTGTGATTCTTTTTGGGATAATAATGAGAAGAATAGTTTGGGATATTTGATTTCTTCTGGTTTTCCCAAAAAATTTCTTACAAAACACTAACTCGTGTGCAATGTGAATTAAAAAGGGGAAAAGAAAATTGTCAATTACATGCTTTAATAGCAATTCAAATTAAAAGTTGACCAGAGGTCTACATTGCAACATTTATGCAAATTTGAGGTTCAAATTGATACAATTTATTAAGTTTAGGGTTCAATTTGATAAAATTAAAAGTTTAGGGTTAAAATTGATACAAGCTGCTAAGTTCAGGGGTCAAAATTGATTTTTTTCCTTTAATATATAAGATGCATTTTCCATAAGTTTGAAGCTTGGATCCTTCACTCCACGATTATTTAGGAAAGAAGCACAAAATTTGAAACCCAATTACCAATATACCCTTATCATGTTAAAAATAACCAATATGGAAAAAAAGTGTATGAGACTTGAATTTACCGCTCATATTTGATTCTAAAATGCCATATTACGAAAATTTTCTCCCCATATTACAAGAATCTATTGAACCTCAATTTCTTTGACATTCTTCTCTAGACTTCTATTGTAGCAATTTTACCCCTAATATTTTGTTTAAACCATTGTTGGTGAGTAAGAGTACCACAAATGAGTTTCTTGAAATCTTGATTCAACATTTAATTGTAATATTACTTACCATAATTGATTTATTTCTAATAGAAAATAAATCATTTGAATTACAAGAGAGAGAATTTGTATAAGGACATATTTGTAAGATAGAAATTAAAAAAAATGGAGTAAAAACTAAATAAGTATGTGATTTGAATCCTCCCCACATATTATCAAAAGAAAAGGTTATAATTATAAAACATTTAATTATATGAAATTGTCAAAGCGAGCTTAGCTAAGCGGTAATTGGCATATACCCTCAACCATGAGGTCAGAGGTTCCAACATTCGTTTTCTCTCATTCAGATTTTTTGCGAATTTAAGTTCATTTGAAAGAGAGAGAGAGAGAAAAAGGAGAAATGGAGGGTGAGAAGAAATCATCGGCGGTATCAGATGTTGGGGTGTGGGCGATGAACATCATCAGCTCAATCAGGATTATCATGGCTAACAAGCAACTTATGTCTGCCAATGGTTATGCTTTCTGTTTCGGTGAGAGTCACTGAATCTTATCGTTGTTAGTCTTTCATCCCCCATTCCTCGCAAAGTTCTCCCGTAGATCTCTGATTGGAAAATTATGCACTTTTCTTTAATATATTTTTATTATATTATTTTAAACTCCTTGTGGCAATTTTTCGTTTTTCACCGATCTATATCGTATCCATGGGTCTCGTTCTGTTAACTTCACTCTCGTTTCATCTCATGTAATGCGAAAAATTAAGGATCCGTTCTCTTGGTAACTGTAAGGGACAATCGGGTACCCACATATCTGCACAATGGTATGATATTGTCCACTTTGGGCATACACCCTCATGGCTTTGTTTTTGGATTACCCCAAAAGGCCTCATACCAATGGAGATACTAGTCCTCCCTTATATACCCATGATCATTCCCCTATCTAGCCAATGTGGGACTTTGGTCGCACTCCCTGTTGGGATTGGTGCCCTAAAACTCGTAGATAGTGAATGTTAAACAAAATTATATACTTGTTCGATAACGTCGTTATCGAGATTAATTCAGTAAAGTCATTACTGAATAAGTAAATTGCACATTAGATAACCCAAATCCAATAAACTAAGATCCATGGCTATAGGATGGACACTTAAGCTTTATGTAGAGACATAAAAGTGGATCAAGCTCGAGTAATAGCCAAAACGGTCTATAGTATAGGGATAGGGCTGGGTACCTTATTCTGGGGACACTATGAGGCGCGTCCCACTTTATAGATAGTATAGACGATGTGATCCTAAATCGTCCGTGTAGAGACATGCGAGTGGGGGCGTCCTATGCAATGAGTTTGCATAAGACCAGGATCGAGAAATAAGTCGCTCTCGCTTTATAACACCGTTTACTGACGAGACTGACTATTTCATGTGATGACCTAGGTAACTCGATCTTAATCCTGAGCTAACTATGAACTCCTGTTTACTCGGGCTTATCCTTCGATCTGCATAGGTGAGAGTTGCTCAGTATCGCTGACTCAATAAGCCTCCCATTTCAGGGATAGGAACGGGTAGATAGCTGGGGACATAGTCGTGCGAGAAGGAATTCACTCCTACCCAAATTAGGGATAGTAGAGAGGTTGTTCTCTTAAGTGCTGACTCCGGGGATTGAACAAAGGGATCCCGCCCTCTCATTGGCCCGAGAGGGACTCGGTTTATTGGTTGGACCATAAACCAATTGTTCATTAGAGGATCAGTGGGACTTAAGGAACTAGAAGTACTATAGGGGTAAAACGAACTTTTGACCTAGCTATAGCTACAAACAACCTGTGAAGGATCGACTTACTAATCATGGTTAAATCAAGTGGACGGAAATATATCTATAGTGAGGAGAGTGCAACTATCGGGCTATAGTGGAGTGTCTCGGTAGTTAACGAATGTTGGTTAAGCTTGGTTAATGAGATTAGTCGGTTAGCCTCGAATTGTTGGAGCCCATGATCTATAGGTCCATTAGGTCCCCCTACTAGCTCATATCGAAATAAAGCCTAGAACAAAAAGATAGGAAGCTTTGAATCGTTCAAAAACGGGAAAAAGGGTATTATCGTAAATTGTGTTTTGACACAATAATTTAATTATGAATTAAATTAGAAAATGAGAGATAAAGTATTTAAAAGTGTTTTGAATACTATATATATGTATTAGGAATCATATATAATGAATTGCACAAGGTAACAAAGATTAATTGGATTAATCATATCATATTAATTTGAAATGTTTCAAATTAATTACCAAGCAATTAATTTCAATTTAGAATTGAAATTGGGGTAAATTTGCAAGCTTGAAATCAGATTTCAAAGTTGAAGTTAGTGGATTAAGTTGGATTCCCACTCTTGCATGAAGATACAAAGTGGAAAACAACACATCCATGCACTAGTTGCATGTCTTGTGAAATGAACACCTAGAATCCACTTTAGCTTGCAAATCCACCATGTGTCTTGCTTCATGAGGATTCTCCTTGCATGAGAATTCTCTATAAGTAGAGTATAAATCAGATTCAAGCCTAAGTGAGCCATTTCCTTACTGTTATGTTGCTGGAATTTGGACTCAAACTCTCTCATTTCACATACTTCGCTATAGCTTGATCCTTCAAGCATTCCCTTCCCATTCCCTATCTTTATAGACTCCCACAAGTTGTTCTTGGCCCGGAGAATAGTGGGGAAGACTCTAAGGGTTGTCCTAAGTAGATTGGAGAAGAAAAGAATCCAAGGAGGTCCACCTATTGAGCTGCAAAAAGGTTGGTTCTTCTTATCTCTCTGTTCTGGATTCTTTAGAACATGCATGCTTTAGAAGTAAAATTGATGTAGTTAGGTGCTTACGATCTTCAATTGCTTCCGCATGTGTTATATGAACACCTTCACTCCCAACAATCCTTCCCTTGAACAAAGTACCACCGAGCCTCCCCTCAAATAGTCATCTATCCGTCCAACTTTCTAGCCTTCACCGCTTGACCGAGAGTTCTTACTCTTATCCAGGACGACTCCTCTACTTTGGAGTATACCGCCTGCCCAACAGAGCTTAACCACGGACCTCCACCATGATTATTAAGGCTCACAACTTCTTTGTTCGGCACCCGAGGATTCTACCCGACACGGCTATGCCCGGGGCATGGCTCTGATATCACTTGTAAGGGACAACCGAACACCCACATATCTCCACAATGGTATGATATTGTCCACTTTGGGCATACACCCTCATGGCTTTGTTTTTAGATTACCCCAAAAGGCCTCATACCAATGGAGATACTAGTCCTCCCTTATATACCCATGATCATCCCCCTATCTAGCCAATGTGGGACTTTGGTCGCACTCCCAATAGTAACGATGGAATTTCACATCTCATATCTACGCTCAATGACGATTTTACACTTGTAGACAAATGTTTTACCCCATTTTCATATTGCAAGTGAAGTTTTATCGCCCATACTTGCAAGCTTGGGACAGGCTTCTATGCTATAGTTAACCAACGTTTTCTTCTATCTAGAAATTTTTTGCAGATAATGTTTTGTAATGCTTGTTAGCTTCCAACTAAATAAATATACTACTCCTTAACTTAGATAAATTATTTGCTTTTCAGCCACAACTTTAACTGGGTTCCACTTCGTGGTGACTACACTAGTGTTGATATAGGGTGCCTTAGGCAGCTTGCCATATACCACCGAACAATCTCTTTCGAGCTTTTTCTCCTATATCACTTTTATGAGAACCGATATCGTCTATCCCTTTCGAGATCAAACTCACATAGCATGCAAAATCTAAGTGATCAATTTAAACTCAGCAAGATTAGAATGATAATCAATAAAGAATGACATGCATTGAATAGAAACTTAAGCGAATAAACACTTTCAAGCTATTGAACCATAAGGGAATTCACTATATTGAACCCCTCAACGAAATTTAGCTAAGCATGGTGGAATAAAGTGAAAATGAACAACTTTCCATTGAAAATATAATGTAAAGAATACAAATGAATGAAAAGTGCCAAGTGCTGGAAATAATGGCAGTAGCTAAATACTAGGGTTTTTTCTTTTATCCAATCCTTTTAGAGTTCGCTCGACACTCCACTCTCTCGCTTTTACAACTAGGAATGGGTGAAAATCCCTACAAACACTAAGGTTTGATGTCTAACTAAGGTTAGAATTCAGTCTTCTAAGAAGGACCTTGGGCATCCCTACTCATGGGCGTCTACTAGGGTTCTGTCACCACCCTTTTCTTCCCAGTGAGTTCTGCTTGCATTTGACGTTGAATCAAGGCCTTATATAGTGTGGGGAGTGGTTGAGGAGCTGCGAAAATGGTGCTGGTAGGTAGCTTAGACAATTTCGGAGTCAAAACAGCCGGTTAGGTGCGCAATAGTCTTGTTCAAAGCGACCCGCGACAAACTCGGAATTGCCTCAGCTTTTCCAAAAATCCGGTCGCATTTCATTTTTGCCTTCTCGCATTTCTGGGCAGTTTCCAACTTCCTTTGTTTTTTCTGCATAGCAACAAACTTAGTCAAATTCCTAACAAATTGAGTCTTTTTTGGCACAAATAAGCATAATTTAACAAATGTGACTCTCAACTCCCTAATTCATCAACTTTAACATATTTTGAGCTCGAGAATAGTAAAATTGATCTAAACATGCAACTTTTAACAAGGAAATGAGCTAAATATAAGGGTAAAATAGGTATATTTTTTACCCTTATCATACCCCCAAACTTAACTCATTGCTTGTCCTCAAGCAATAGCCAATCAAAATGTTAGAGATCAACTTTTTAATTGCCAATCAGAATGTGAGAGCTCAATACTAATTGCAAACCAAAACGTTATGGATCATATGTAGTGATCAATCATGGTACTAGCATCAACTTTTAATTGCAAATCAAGTGACATGAAATCAAGTAAACATGTTTCTCAAGATCGTTTTCTAAAAAGTTTGCCTTTTAGGAGAGGGTTCTACTCTAGTGCCAGTCACAACGTCTAAGTTTCCTAGGCGTGAAGATTTCTAATGTTCTTTTTCAAAGAAAAACTCTCCCTAGTCCATCCGAACCCATGTGTTTAAACTACCCAACTTCTACTCATTGAGCCTAGTGTAGTCCTTTTAGTTAAGAAAAATCAAGACTTGAGGTTCCTTGAGCATACATGAGTTACTAGATCTCTTTCTGAAGGTGTTCATATAACACATGCGGAAGCAATTGAAGATCGAAAGCACTTAAGACATTCAATTTTACTCCTAAAGCATGCATGTTCTAGAAAGGGTAGAAAATAGAGTAAATGAGTACCAACCTCTTTGATGCTCACTTGTAAGGAACTCCTTGTGATATTATCTTTCTCCAACTTCTCTTGGACAACCTTTAGTGTCTTCCCTACTATTCTCTTGAGCCTAGAAAGACTAGTGGGAGTCTATAGAAGAAAGAAATAGGAAGGGAATGCTTGATGGTACAAGCTTTTGGAAGGAGATGAAATGAGAGAGAATTTGAGGGAGAAAATTTGCAGCATAACACTAAATGAAAGCTTTTTCCACTTGAATCTAATTCAAGCCCCTTTTATAGACCTCTCCCATGCAAAGACAAGCTTCATGACACTTAGCCACATGGTCAAGATACAACTCAAAGTGGATTCTAGGTGTCTACTTCACAACACATGCATCTAATGCATGTTTGTGTTGTTTTCCACTATGTATCATTATGCAAGAGTGGAAAAACCACTAAATCCACTATGAATTGAATCCTAATTGTGAATTTTCAGCTTTCAATTCATTTCAAATTCAATTCAAAATTGAAATTGATTTCTAGGCAATTAATTGGGACATTTCCAAGTAATTTTGATATGATTAATCCAATTAATCTTTATCACCTATTGCCATGAATTATATATGATTCCTAATACATATATAGTATTTAAAACACTTTTAAATACCTTATCTCTCAATTCCTAATTTAATTCATAATTAAATCATTGTGTCGAACACGTTTTACGATAAAGCTAGGTCAAATAACCGTTTCACCCCTATAGTACTTCTTGTTCCTTAAGTTCCACTAATCCTCTAATGAACAATCGGTTTGCTGTCCAACCATCAAACCTAAGTCCCTCTCGATCTAACAAGAGGGTGGGGCCCCTTGTTCAAGTCCTGGAGTTAGTACTTAAGGGAACAACCTATCTACTAACCCTGAAAAGGGTAGGAGTGAATTCTGTCTTGCGAAACTATGTCCCCAGCTATCTATTCGATCTTATCCCCAAAATGGTAGGCTTGTCGAGTCGGCGATGCTGGCCACTCTCACCCATGCAGATCAAAGGATAATCTCGCATAAACAGGAGTTCATAGATAGCTCAGGATTAAGAACGAGTTACCTAGGTCATCTATGAGAAATAGTTAGTTTCTTCAGTAAACGGCGTTATAAAGAGAAAGTGACTTATTTCGTGGTCCAGTCTTATGCAAACTCATTGCATAGGACGCCCCCACTCGCATGTCACCACATGAACGATTTAGGATCTCATCGTTTGTACTTAATACAAAGTGGGCCGCGTCCATAGTGTCTCCAGGATAAGGTACCCAACCTTATCCTTATACTATAGACTATTTTGACTATAAACTTGAACTTGATCCTATGATATGTCCCTACATATAGTTCAAGTATTCATTTTATAGCCAAGGATCTTAGTTTATTGGATTTAGGTTAATCATTCGCAATTTACATATTCAATAACATCTTTTACTGAATAACCTCAATAACGTCTTTATTGGAAATAGAATATGTTTAATGATTTACAAACTACGAGTTTATAGGACATTAAACCCAACACTTTCTTTCTTCCCCCAAACTTATTTGATCGCTGGTGCTCTTTTTATTCAACTTCTTTTTCTCCCAAGAGTATCTTTGCTGTCATCTTTACCTTCGTTCTAGCTTATCGACACTTTGTGGTGAAGATATCTAGCTACGAGCAAAGTTCACAAACTTGGAATAATACTCACTTCCCTAAGTAAACCTTTCATGCAGTGGCAAACCATGGGTGTCATGAATGCTCCTGGTTACTCAGTAAACTCTAGGAAGGAGGAGTAACTCTCGGTTTTTCATTTTTTCTTTTTTTTTCTTCTTTTTTTTTTGGGATAATAAATACTGAGCACATATATTTTTTCAGCAGCACAAATTTACATAGAGCATACATAAAGCATAAATATTTACAAAGTAAAGCACCCCCCCCCCCCCAAACTTAAAATTAGACAATGTCCTCATTGGCTTTTGTTTTTGAGGCAAGGCTTGCATAAGGCTTTTTGTTTTTCAAAACTGTAAGGCTAAACTCTCCTAGTGTGTTAGAAAGGTTAAACACGAGGAAGTTTTAGACTTAAGAAAATTCTGTAAAAAAAAAGACTAATGGAAAGCCTATGACTAGAAAACAATTCGGTTGTGACGGTGGCACTTTTTGAGATAGAACAAAGCTCTAGTTATCATCATCAAGGGCTTAAAAGAAAACTCAAATGAAAACATGTTTTTCCAAAACATTTTTCAAGCAATTATTTTCCATAAAGTTGATTTTTTTTCAAAGAGATTCACATTTTAAGCACAAAAACAGCAAGTAGAGATTTTTTAGACAAGTTTCAAAAACCCAAGTTTATCTAAACTAATCTATCAATAAGCTATCTAAAAACTATCCTTATCAACAAACTAATCATCTAAAGTAATAAAAAAACAACTAAACAATTAAAAACAGAATTTAAACATGCTAAAACTAAAAACAGCAAACAACTGAACATAAAAACAGTATTATTCACAAAAAACAGCATGTAGAGGGGTCAGAAAACTCTCATAGTCCTCGTTCGAGGAACTCTCTCTTTCTTAATCTTCATCATTTTCATCATCATCTTCTTCTTCAGAATCCTTACCTTCTTGAGGCAACAACGATTGAGGAAAATCGGAAAAGACAGAAGCAATACTCGGGGCGATATAGAGGTAGAACTTTCTAATCGCTTCATCTTTCTCCTTGGCATATGCCCAATAAGTCCTCAGGTTGTCCCTGAGTTGATCAAGTTGTTGGTAGGAAATTGCTAGGGCTTTAGACGATGGTGAGGGCCCTGAAAAAGGAGTGTGCTGAGATGGAGAAGCCGTGTTCAGCCCTGATGGTGGAGTGACTTGAGATGTGGAGGCTTTGCTTTTCTTTGGGCATTATTTTGTTGGAGCTTCCCAATCAAGGATAGGTTAATGGTAGGCCTGAAGAAGTGACGCTCCTCATCCTTACCAGGGACTATCTTCACCCTCTGACATAACTGGGTGATCAATGACCCAAAGAAAAGTTTTCCTGCTCTTTTCCTTCCACAGGCAAGGATCTCCTCCCTGATGATGCTCCCGATGTTGATCTCCAACCCCTTAATAATACAGTAGAGGAGAATAACTCTCTCTACTGAGATGGTGCTGTCATGGGTGGTTAGCATCAATCGGTTCTTGATAAAGTGAAGCCATACTGCATATTCAGGCTTTAGGTTGCTTGGCACCAGTGTCTTCACTTTAGTCTGGGACTCTTTCCACTGAACTCCCTTGTTGGCCACGAATTTCAGTGCATCTTTCATCTACTTGGCCGAGGGGTTCCTAATGGCATCATTTCCTCTTGGATGCAAGGGTGCTTTAATCTTGTACACCCTGTTGATGTCCACTGAAGAGAAGATGACCATCTTGCGTCTCACCACTGCCATACTTATGCTCTTCTCCCTCAGTCAGGCGTAAAATTCTCGAACTAAAGGCACTACAGCCTCCTGAGGGTGAGCAGAGAACTCCTGCCACTTGTACTGTGAGATAACTCTAGTTACGAACTCTAGCAGTGCTCCCGCTTTGTTAGAGAATCCCTTCTCGTTGAGGAAATCTCATTTTCTCATAATCTCCATCCGTTCCTGAAAATTGACATCTCTGAAGACTTCTGGGAATGAATTTTTAGGAGATGCAGCCTTAGGAGATTTGGCTTTCGGCTTGGCAAGTGAGATGGTTGGAGGAACTGCGGGAGAGGCGTCCATGGACCTTGTCCTTGACCTCTTGGAAAAAATTGGGTCATTCTTGTTTTTGGTCCTCCTTTCGGCCCTGATCTGTCTTCTTCTCTTTCTCCTCAATGCTGTAGAGGTGGGAACTTGGTCGTCATCCAATTCCTTGATCTCTGAGTCGGATTCTGTTTCTGAGTCACTGGAGGTCTCGACCTCCTTATTCTCTTTCTCTTCTTCATCCCTCTTCTCTCCCGAAGAGGTGTTATCAGCTGCTGGTGGATCATATTTGAGTAGAGGTTCAAAAACCTCATCAGCTGGTTGTGCTTCGGTGGCCTCATCCTGACCTTCTTCAGAATGCAACCCCAATGTGGTCGTATTCTGGCTTTCATCCACTTCTTCTTTTTCTTTTTCTTTTTCTGGACTTTCTTCATTTGGCCCCTGAAGGGCCTCTTCTTCCCTTCCTTGCAACAATTCAGCCTCACTTTGAGCCAAGGCTCAAAGGCCGCAAGAAAGTCTTCGGCTTCTTTTCTTTTTTTTTCTTCTTCCCTCAAATTTTTCCTTTTCTGTTTTTCTTCTTCAAGGAGCTTCAATTCAGCAGCAAGCCTCCTTAGTTTTTCATCTTGTTTTCTTTCTTCTTCTTTAGCTAACTTGGCCATCTCGACCTCTTGTTTTTCTTCTTCCTTCTTCCTTTCAACTTCTTCCAAGTCTTTTTTTCTAGCAAACTCATCCTCTTCCCTCATGCTCTTGTTTTCCATCTCTTTTTCAGCCCGAATCTCCCTCAAGGCATCTTGTTCAGCGTTATAACCTTCAACAATCACGAGGGTCTTTACCACAGCTTGGCGGATAATGTCCTCGAACACATCCTAGGGCATTCTCGCGGTCTTGAGAGGCTCGATGTCAAGTGACTTTTCGGGAGCAACCTTCTTGGGACTCTTCTGCCGTGCGCTGTACGTAACAAATGGTTTGTCCCTGCAAGACGAAGAAGGGTTAGTAGAAGGGTTGGAATTTTTACCCGTTAGAGCCTCTCCTTGCCGAGATCTCTCTCCTGCCTTGGCGGCTTCTTCATCACGCAACCTTGCTTCCACCTCAAGAGCCGCACGCCTTTGGGCTCCCATCTCCCTGATCATCTTAAACCACTCCTTTGAGCGCTTCTTCATCGATTGGCCCGTAGGTTTTTGGGTTTTGTGGATGGGATTGGTGCGTGTGGACCTCCTAGGTTGAGATGAACTCGGATTCTCCCTCGAGGTAGCCAACATTGTCGAGGAAGAGGGAGTTTGAGTGGCGGATCCTTGGTCCACGATCGCCGGTGAGAAACCCGAAGGTTTTGTCCTTCTTGCGTCTTGCATGGAAGCGTCGAGTTGTCCTTCTTGCCGTCGAACGCTTGCCTCAGCAGCTTGGGTATGTTGATCACTCTGGGATCGAGTGATCTTGTGAGATGAAGTTGTGTTTTTCATGGTTCTTTGTTGTGAGTTTCGGTTCCAAGATGGAGTGAAGATGGAGAGTTCTTGAGTTTGACTTGAATGCAAAAGGTCTAAGTGGTAGGTGAAGAGGGAAAACACTTAAAGTCAGCTATTCATAGGTTTCTCAATTAGGTCACGTTCTGGTCAAAAAATGACGTGACTGCCCTCTTCCTTTTGGAGAATGTGGTCACATTTCCAAATGTACTGGGGGAAATTGCGGTCGCATTTCTCCCAGTATTCAACCTTCTTTTATTTTTTTGAACTTTTTCATTTTTCTTTACTTTTCTTTCTTTTTATTAGCGGAAACAATCACAAACATGTTACAAAATTCACATGCTTAATCATGATTAATTATTATTATTATTATTATTATTATTATTATTATATATTTTTAAATAGATGGATACAAAATAATTTGGACTTTTCAAACTCCCAGGTAAATCCCCAGGAAAAGGTGTTCCCTACGGTCAACTTAAGTACCTTTTCCTAGATAGGATTTTCCTAGACAGAGTTTTTACTCTTGTCCAGATATTTTAGAGTTCCTATCTATACTATTTTATTTTGATTCATTATTTTAATTTATTATAGATCCACATAATATACAAAAACAAATTCTCAAGGATAGTAATCATACCAGGTCAATCACAGAAACATGGACTTCTTCATCTTCAAAGCCCTTCCCCCAATAAGGTTTGACTATTTGTCCATTCATGGGTTGTTGATTGATTTCTTCTACTTCAATCTTTTTCCCACCTTTTTCTTCTTGTTCTTCATTTCCAAGTATATCCTCCAAAGTTTCTCCTTTCATCATTTCCTGAAGAGTAGATCGGGAAAGTTCATCAATTTCATCAATCATAGAACACTCCTCAAGATCTCCTGGATATTTCATTGCATTCATCACATTGAAAGTGGCTTGCTAGTCATTGACCCTCATAGTCAATTCTCCTTTTTGCACATCGATTAAGGTCCTGCCAGTTGCTAAGAATGGTCGTCCTAAAATGATTGGCACTTCCTTATCGGCTTCACAATCCAGAATGATGAAATCTGCTGGGAATACGAATTTGTCAACCTTGATTAACACATCTTCAATTTTACCAATAGGTTGTGGTAGTGATCTGTCAGCTAACTGTAAAGTTACAGTTGTTGGTCTTGCTTCACCTATCCCCAACTGTTGAAAAACTGAGTATGGCATCAGGTTTATACTCGCCCCTAGATCGCATAAAGCTCTGCCTACATCCCTTCCTCCAATGGAGCATGGAATGGTGAAACTTCCTGGGTCTTTGAGTTTGGGAGGGATCTCATTCTTGACCAGTGCACTAAAACATTCAGTGAGTGCAACTGTTTCATATTCTCCCAATCTTCTTTTCTTGGATAGAATGTCCTTCATTTGTTGGTCTTGCAACTGTTTCATAAGTAGGCATCTGTTCGAGTGCTTCTACCAACGAAATGTTGATATGTAGCTGCTTCAAGACATCTAAAAACTTTTTAAACTTTGCATTCTGCGAAGCATGTTTAAATCTTTGAGGGTATGGAGGCGGTTGTCTGTATTTTGGATCTATCACAAACTTTTTAGGTTTTGTAGTCGCATTCCCCTGTTTTTTCTCTGAATTTGAATTTTCATTTTTTTTTCTTCCAAGGCTTCATGCTACTTGGTCTTTTCTTCATTTTCTTTATTATGTATGACTTCTGTGGTAACTTCTGATTTCTTTTCTGAAAACTTTTCTTGAGCTTCTTCTGGGATTTTTACTTCTTGATTCACTGGGTACTTTAGGCCATCATATTCTAGTCCACTTCTCAAGGTGACTGCCTTGCATTGCTCTTTTCCTTCTCTGTGAGGGATCTCAGTCTTACTGGGCAACGTCCCTTGTGGTTTATTTTTAATTTCTTGAGCAATCTGTCCAATCTGTACTTCCAAATTTCTAACTGCAGCATCATTTCTTGCCATGTACTCTTTCATAAGAGTCTCTAGATTTGACTCTTGACTTTACACTTGGACTGGTTGGAAGTTCTTTTGCGGCTGCTGTTGTGTAGGAGGTTTCCCAAATTGATTTGTATTTGAATTACGTGGACCGACTTGTCCTCTGCAAGATAAGTTTGGATGTTGTCTCCAACCTGGGTTGTATGTAGCAGAGTATGGATTCCATCTGTTCTGGTTTTGGTTCCCTTGTTGACCTACATAAAAGACAGACGCGGGATTTAGTGGACAATTGTCAGCAGTATGTTCCTCACCACAAATTTCACAGCAGGGAGAAGAAATAGCATTGGCAGGGGCTATGTTCGTTTGATTGCTCATAGTCGTGCCCATCATCATGTTGTGGATAGCTTTGATTTGGGCTTGCATGGTAGAATTAGCCTCTGTCTCTACTGCCTTAGCTGGATTCTTCAAGATTGTTGTTGGCTCAGTTTCTCCCCAATGTCTATTGTTTGTGGCTATGGTGTCCAAAATAGCATGTGCCTCATTTGCAGACTTCTTTAGAAAAGATATGTTTGCAGATGCATAGACTAGTGCCTTCGAAGCTTGATCCAATCCACTATAAAAATGCTCTAAGATGATGCAAGCAGGCAATCCGTGGTGTGGACACTTCCGAACCAGCCTTTGAAATCTTTCCCAGGCTACATCAAGAGGTTCATTATAAAATTGCCTAAACACAATTATTTCAGCTCTGTATTTGACATTCTTATTAGAGGGAAAAAACTTCTCTAAGAATTTCTCAGCCAAATCGTTCCAAGAAGTGATGGAGTTTGGAGGGAATGAGTCCAACCAAGCTTCAGCATCTCCATGCAAAGAAAATGGAAAAAGCTTTAGCTTCAAAGTATCTTCAGGCACTCCTGTAACTTTAAAAGAATTGAAAACTCAAATATAGCTTGATGTGTTTATGTGGATCTTCATTTGGAAGTCCAGAGAATTGGCCCATGGTATTTAACATTTGGAACATCACTGGTTTAAGTTCAAACTGTGGAGCATCTATCGGTGGCTCCAAAATTCCTGGATTTAAAGTATGAAAAACAGGTAAAGCATAGTCCCTTTTTGCTCTATTGCGGTCTTTAGCAATATAAATTGGATTTTCTTGTTGTGGAACTTGTCGAATTGGAGGAATTCTCCCACCATTTTGCTCCCTTCCATGATTCTGGGGTCAACTTGAGGATCGACTCCAGGTTGGTCCATCGGAAACTCTTGTATGTAAGAAGATTCTTCTAGAGGTTTGTTCAGACGATTTTATACCGATAATGCCGCAAGCGCACGGGTCATCACAAGTAATATAAAACGGTAGGTAATACCGAATATCGAATCCACAGGGAGGCGAAACGAAAATTAAGCAAGCAAAGATTCTTTTAACACTAAAAATACTTGGGAGAAATAATATATTGGGACCAAAACATGCAATTAAAGAGAAATTAAAAATCAAAGCAATTAAAGAAATCAATGTGATCAATCAAAGAAAATAAAATATGGAGAAAGAGTTTTTAATGGGAAGTGGGGTCTTGAAAATCAATCATTAGCTAAACATTTATTATAATTATCCTATCTCGTTGCCCGACTAATTATAATCCTAGAATCTCCGTTAATCACATAGGTTCTCCTGTCGGTCTCCCCTAATTGTAATTAATTCATTTTAACAACCTAAGTGTCCTTAGCTCTATTAAAAATCATTAATTATTACGCTCTGATTCATTTTAGGAATCTAAGTTTAATCAACTAATCCCGTTGTCACGATGGACAATTAAACTAGTTGCATGGATTATGATCTATCCTAACTTCTCTCCATCGAATCTCCATTAAGAATCAAATCAATACACAATTGGCCTAATTGCATACAACATTAAACACATTCATACAAATAATTAGGAAAAAGGGCATGAGATAGGCAATTATGACAACATTTGAACTATAATTTCATTTCAAGATCCCAATTTGGGGTTTAGCTATTCATAGCTACAATATCCACACAATTTACAATGAAAAACATAATTAAGTTCACAATAAAAGGAAAAGAATTGATCGTCGAAGACCCCTTTGCTGACCCTTGGAGTCCCTCCGAGCTCTCCTTGAGCCTCCTAGAATGCTCCCAAAATTCCCCCCAAAGTTTTCCCACTAAAGAACTCTCAAAAAGGCTAAAAAGCCTTGAGAGAGGCTCCAAAGGAGCCAAAGGAAGCAAGGAAAAAATGGAAGAAATGATGATTGATTAATAAAAATGGATCCAAGGGGTGCTATTTATAGGCTCGGAAATGGGGTAGCGTCGCGACACTATTGGCACAGCGTCGCGATGCTGTGACGTCATCGACTTGCCGGCCAAGAAATGGACAGCGTCTCGACGCTAGGTGAATTCCAGAACTTTCAGCTACGGTTTTGGGCCTGAATTTGGGCCTCCCTTCATTTCCTTTGGGCCTCATCTTCATGGTTGACCTTCATGGCTTCCCCCCTTGACCCATGCATAGATTTTGGGCTTAAATGACTTCTTTTTGGGCATTTTTTCTCCAAAATCCATAATTTTGCTCATAAAGCCAATTAACAAAATATATTAAATATATTCAATAAAAACACAATTAAAACACTAAAAAGCCTAATAGATTGGGACTAAAATAGCGACATTTCTGCTCGCTATCACACCCCCAAACTTAATCTTTTGCTAGTCCCGAGCAAAATAAATTCTAAAGATGCATGAAATAGAATCGCTAAAGCCTCAATGATTTTGGAACTTTTAAGATAGAATGCAAAACATGCAAGTAGAATAAGTAAGCTCCGCATACTTATGAAGAAATCTTAAACTAGTTTGAACTTAAGATTAATGAATAGCATGCTCAAGACTTATCTATTGATTCTTTTACTAACCTAGATTAGTCTTATGGCTTTCTCCATTTGTTTTCCCCCTGCACTTTCTAAGAGTCCCTAATAGGTTGGAGTTCTTCTATCATGCAAAAAAAGAAACTAGGGCGCCTGATATTTTTCTTTTTCATGGGGGAGCACAACTCACAATTGATTTTTCACTTTTTTTTTCTTCTTTTTCTTTTGCTACTCCCCCAAACTTGCATTTTGATATCTAATGGTACTAGCTTTCACACTACGGTGCAGGGACCCTTAACCTGAATTTTATTCTCTGGTTGGCCTAACTGATCACACCGCAGGTAGCTCTTTTTACCCCTAGGCTTTTTCTTTTGTGCAAGCAAAAATTTTCGTTTTCAACAAATTTTTCTTTTCTCTCATTTTCTTTTGTTGCTTTTGCTTTTCTCTCAGTAGGCATAAATTTTTTTTTCTACCTAGTTCTTTAGAACAATCAAGCATGAACTTCCTAGTATTAGAAACTAAGCCTATCGGAGTGACAACAAACTTTAAAAATCATAATAATAATCTAGATTTTCAAAGACGTCATTAGATAAGACTATTGCATGCTTTAGACATCAAAACTAAGTATAAAAAAATTTTAAAATTTCACAATTTCTGCCGTGCTCCCGGATTCCACAACATATAAACCATTTTCTCCCAAATCTTCTAAAATCACATCCTTGGCTATCATAGCTATCTATTCATGCATCCAACAGAATTCAAATATGCTCAACACAGCGAAAGCCTCCCCCCCAAACTTAAACTTAACATTGTCCCCAATGTTTATAAACAATAAAGCATAAAGAGGGATACTGAGACTTCCTTGAGCTAGGAGTGATTCATCCTCTTCCTTTGGATCCAGAAAAATGGGATTCATGGAATTTTGGGATTTGCTAAGGTAATCCTGCAAAACAAAATTGGATCACGAAGCAAAGAAAATTATTTACCGCAAAAACAACTACCTAAACTTTTAATCCTTGTGTTGCCTCCCAAGCTGCGCTTTCTTTAACGGCTTTAGCTAGACGAGGCTCGGCACGCTCACAGAGGCTCGAAATAAAAGT
Organism: Luffa aegyptiaca; assembly: GCA_017139565.1. Taxonomy (NCBI): domain Eukaryota; kingdom Viridiplantae; phylum Streptophyta; class Magnoliopsida; order Cucurbitales; family Cucurbitaceae; genus Luffa; species Luffa aegyptiaca. The sequence goes on along the minus strand of CM029406.1, from coordinate 16,363,244 downwards.
TTTCATCATCCTCCGGGCCCTGCACAAAATCGGGCACCGAATTGCACACTGCAAACAGGGGAGAAAAAAAACTTTCCCCTGGGAGATTGTCATAATAACATTTTAGAAAATATGCAACAGTGTCAAATCTCTTTTCTAAATCTCTATTCACAAAACAATTGTTAACAGAGTCATCAAGTGTTATGATATCTACTGGTCTGGGATCTAAAGGTGGCCTATTAACCATGCCAGTCCATTCATCAGATTCAATATCTACATGCTCAGAAAATTCCTCAGACTCAGAATTAAAAAATGATTCAACTAGGCTATCATATGACTCATCATTAGAAGAATTAAAGAATTCAAGTAATTTCGGATCAGATTCTATACTATGCACACATTCGAGCTCCTCTAGGTCAGATTCTATGCTATCTACATCATTAGGACACGAATCAAAGTTATTAACATTTTCAGGGTCCATGCATTCAGGAATGTCAGGATCAGACTCGATAGATTTAGCACTATCATGATCAGACTCAGAATTATCTATCAAGTAATCCTTTCTATGTAAATCATGCTCATTCTCAATGTCAGGTAATTCAATATCATCATCAAAATCATTCATTTCAGACAATTCCAGTTCATTCTCAAAAGAAGGTAAATCATCAACTGCAGATATTTCATTCTCAAAAGCAGGTAATTCTAATTCATTCTCGAAATCAGGCAGATCCATATCATTCATCTCGTTCTCAAATAGAGGGTCATAAAAAAAATGCATTATGATTAAAATCCCCATCATCCATAAGCTCCTCTCCTAATCCTAGGCCAAGATTATACTCTACCTCCTCATCATCGTCAATCAAGTATTCAGGACCAATAAAAAAACAAGTATGCAGACTACATACAGATTCATCATGCCCAAAAATACTAAAAACGACTTTTTCATCATCAATGTTCAGGGTAAGCTTACCAGTATGCACACTAATTTCGACCTTACCAGTTGCTAAGAAAGGTTTGCCTAGAATAATGGGTACCTCTCTGTCTTCCTGCATGTCGAGTACCACAAAGTCTACAGGGAAGATAAATTTATTGACCTTCACCAAAATGTCCTCCACAACACCCATCGGGTGGGTGATGACATGCAAAAATGTCATCATTTTCCTATTAATTTTAGCTAGTTTTGTGCATGAATTGTGAGCTTTAATGCATTTTTATGTTGATTTTGTAGAAAACCGAGTTCGAGAAGCAAAACCAAGAATTTTACCAATTTTGGGTATAAAAAGAAGACTTTGGGCCATAAAAGAAGAAAATAAAAGAGAACATTTGAAGTGGAGGCCCAAAAAGCCCAAAAGAATGAAAAAATGAGGCAAAAATCCGCATATAGGGCTTCTAGAAGGCCTAGCGTCTCGACGCTAGGACCAGAGCGTCTCGACGCTAGGTGATCAGTGAAGAAAATTCCAGAATCGCGGTAGCGTCGCGACGCTGCGACAACTTTTGCTCCAAGAAAACCTGACGTCACGCTGTGACGTAGCGTCTCGACGCTGTGCGTCTTGGGCAACAAGAAAGGTATGTCCAGCACCTATAAAAAGCCCCCTTCTCCATGGATCAAATCATCCCATTTTGGGGAGCTCTCCCCTAGCTCAATAGAGAGAAAAAGTGAGAAGAATTGTGAGGAAAAAGGAGGAATTGAGCGAGATTCCAAGGCTCGGGATTCGAGATGCTCGTGACGGGAGCTTGGGATCAACTTATCGGTTATTTCTTCCTTACTTCTTTGTAATTTCTTATTTTAATTTGAGTTAGGCCTATGGATCAAGATCATTTTGGCAAAATTATTTCCAATTGTGAGTAGATCTTGAGACCTAGGGTCGTTATTCTAGTTAATTGGATATTGTAGCGCAATTACTTGGATTATGTAATGAATTTCTTCATATTTCATCTATGCAATTTATGCTTAATGCCTTTAATCTCTTGATCACAGATTAATTGATTTGTTGGTCTAAATTGATACTCGACAGAGAGAATTTAGATTAGATCCAAATTGCATGGCTAATAATTGCTTGGAACACGAGAGTGAAAAAGAATTGTTAGAAATTGATAATGAAGTTGCTTAATGCCATATTATGATTAACTAAGGAGATGGACACATGAATTAGTTATGTTAGTATGAGATGTGGAGGAGCTTGAAAGAGAATTCCGCTTAAAATTACTTCTAGATTTATGAAATTGAAGATTATTAGTTACATGCATCCATGTAATTGAGCTACAAATCCAAGAAAGGTAGATAACACCCTAGGTCAAGTTCCCTTAATTGGTTATTCCCATTTTGTTGTTGCATGTTTCTTTTTATTAGCTTCTTTAATTTTTCGCTTTATCATTCGAGTTGGAATTCTAAATAAAATTGAACATGATGGTTCTTGGTACTTAATGGATATAATTCAAATTCCCTGAGGATTCGATACTCGGTATTACCTATCGTTTTATATTACTTGCGGCCCGTGCACTTTGCGGTCATCAGTGGGTAATTGATCTATCAGCAAGCTGGAGGGTGACGTCGGTGTCCTTCATTCCTGTTAAACCAATCTTCCTGTAAACAGAATAGGACGTTAAATTTATACTAGCACCTAGATCACACAAGGCCCTATTGAAAGATACTTCTCCTATTATGCAGGGAACAGTAAAACTCCCTGGGTCTTTCTGTTTAGAAGACATCTTTCCAGAAACTATGGTACTACTACTTTCAGACAATTTAAAAACTTCTTTTTTCAAACTTTTCTTCCTAGAAAACATCTCCTTCATGAATTTCCCATAATTAGGCATGTTATATAAAGCATCTACTAAGGAAATATTCACAGAAAATTTTTTAAACATTTCTAGGAATTTCTGAAACTGCTCATCTAATTTAACATTTTTAAAGCGCTGAGGAAAAGGTAACTCCCTGTAGTCAAAGGTTGGACATTCGCCCCTCCACTTGGGCGGGTTGATGTGCGAGCCTTTGTCATGATGGTTGCATGGAATCACTTCTTCCTCGTTCAGCTTCACTTCATGCCTGCCATCTTTTTCTTTTCCAGCAAAAGAGTTAGAAAAACCACAATTCAAATTAACAGAGTTAGGAGGATGTTGGGACCTTTAAGAGGAGGCTTTTTGTGCCTCAGCCCTTTCATCTTCATCCTTGCTCTTCTCTTCTTTCTTCTTCTTTTCTAAACTAATCTCGAACTATCTACCACTTCTCAGTGTCACCATCTTGCACTGCTCTCTTGGGTTAGGTTCAATGTCGCTTGGGACTTTTCCCTTCTGAAGGGCATTTACCGCTGAAGTTATCTGACCTATCTGAACTTCCATATTTTTCAGAGTTGTGTCGTGGTTATTAACTGCCGTTTGGAGATTCACATTCAACACTTTTAGTTCTTTGATAAACATAGCCACCATCTCCTCCAGGTTACTCTTCTTTTTAGGCGTACTGGATGATGCAAAACCTGGCGGTGGCTGCAAAACAATCTTCGTGTTCGAGTACGAGAAGGTCTCATGATTGCGCAGACTAGGGTGGTACAAGTTCGGTACTCCTTGAGTAAATGGTCTGTTTCCCACGTACTGAACCTCTTCTACATCTTGACCTTCCTTTTTTGAATATCCTTCAGCTAAGGTGGAAATGAATTTGACCACCTCAGATGAAGTCAGCTTGTTCAGGGCATTTGTCAAAGATGCCATCTGTGCCTTCAACGAACTTGATTCATCTAATTCATAATTTCCAGCCTTCTTAGAAACTGCTCCCCTCTCGGTCGGCCACTGATAACTAGTTGCTGCCATTTCCTCTAACAGATCCTTGGCTTCCGTTACTGTCTTGGAAAGAAAGCTCCCACCCGCTGATGTGTCTAAAACTGTCTTGGTGGATGGATTCAGTCCATTGTAAAATAATTGCACCTGGAGCCAATCTGGGTATCCATGCTGCGGGCATCGCCTAAGCATTTCCTTATATCTCTCCCATGCCTCGTACAACTGCTCCTTGTCAAGCTGCCTAAATGTTCCGATCTCAGTCCAGAGCTTCGTGGTCTTGGCAGGCGGGAAAAATTTTGTCAGGAAAGCCTGGGCAAGCTCGTCCCATGTGCTGATACTGCCCGTCTCGACTGATTCAAGCCAATCTTTAGCTTTGTCTTACAGAGAAAATGGGAATAACCTCAATCTTATAGCGTCGGCCGGAACTCCATTCATCTTTACCGTCCCGCATATTTCTAAGAATGATCGCAGATGTGAATGTGGGTCCTCCAAAGGGTGTCCCTTAAATGAATTATCGCGCGCCATCTGAATCAATCCTGTCTTTAACTCGAAATTGTTAGCTTGGATTGGGGCGTAAACGATTCTAGAATTCTCGGTCGGGAGAATTGGCTGTAAAAAGTCTCTAATTGCCTTGGGAGCTTCATCTTGATGGTCCATTGCTTCTGCTAATCTTTTCTCTCTACGAAGGGTTCTAAGAGTCCTGTCAATTTCAAGATCTAGCGGAAACAAATTAACCACCTTGTTTCTTCGCATACAACACTCCCGATTAATCAAAAGAACCAAACAAAAACAAAAATAAAATATTCACAAAATAATAAAAGAAAAATATTTACTCCTAAATTACTATTCATCCCTTTCTTTTTGATGTCAAGAAAAAAATTTGATTTGCTTAAAAAATCAAGCCTCCCCGGCAACGGCGCCAAAAACTTGTTCGGACGATTTTATACCGATAATGCCGCAAGCGCACGGGTCGTCACAAGTAATATAAAACGGTAGGTAATACCGAGTATCAAATCCACAGGGAGGCGAAGCGAAAATTAAGCAAGCAAAGATTCTTTTGAACACTAAAAATACTTGGGAGAAATAATATCTAGGGACCAAAACATGCAATCAAAGAGAATTTAGAAATCAAAGCAATTAAAGAAATCAATTTGATCAATCAAAGAAAATAAAATATGGAGAAAGAGTTTTTAATGGCAAGTGGGTTCTTGAAAATCAATTATTAGCTAAACATTTATTATAATTATCCTATGTCGTTGCCCAACTAATTATAATCCTAGAATCTCTGTTAATCACATCGGTTCTCCTGTCGGTCTCCCCTAATTGTAATTAATTCATTTTAACAACCTAAGTGTCCTTAGCGCTATTAAAAATCATTAATTATTACGCTCTGGTTCATTTTAGGAATCTAAGTTTAATAAACTAATCTCACGGGCAATTAAACTAGTTGCATGGATTATGATCTATCCTAACTTCTCTCCGTCGAGTCTCCATTAAGAATCAAACCAATACACAATTGGCCAGATTGCATACAGCATTAAGCACATCCATACAAATAATTAGGAAAAAGGACAAGAGATAGGCAATTATGACAACATTTGAACTATAATTTCATTTTAAGAACAATTTGGGGTTTAACTATTCATAGCTACAATATCCACACAATTTACAATGAAAAACATAATTAAAAGCACAATAAAAGGAAAGGAATTGACCGTCGAAGACCCCTTTGCTGACGCTTGGAGTCCCTCCGAGCTCTCCTTGAACCACCTAGAATGCTCCCAAAATTCTCCCCAAAGTTTTCCCACTAAAGAACTCTCAAAAAGGCTAAAAAGCCTTGAGAGAGGCTCTAAAGGAGCCAAAGGAAGCAAGGAAAGAATGGAAGAAATGATGATTGATTGATAAAAATGGATCCAAGGGGCGCTATTTATAGGCTCGGAAATGGGGTAGCGTCGCGACGCTATTGGCACAGCGTCGCAACGCTGTGACGTCATCGACTTGTCGGCCAAGAAATGGACAGCATCGCGACACTGTCCCTACAGCGTCTCGACGCTAGGCGAATTCCAGAACTTTCAGCTACGGTTTTGGGCCTAAATTTGGGCCTCCCTTCATTTCCTTTGGGCCTCATCTTCATGGTTGACCTTCATGGCTTCCCCCCCTTGACCCATGCATAGATTTTGGGCTGAAATGACTTCTTTTTGGGCATTTTTTCTCCAAAATCCATAATTTTGCTCCTAAAGACCAATTAACAAAATATATTAAATATATTCAATAAAAACACAATTAAAACACTAAAAAGCCTAATAAAGGTTCCTATGCGCTCAACTCTGGTTGTTCCCTTCTCTTTCGTCCTTGCTCTTTTCTACGATGGCGAAAGGTTCTTTCTATCTCAGGATCAATGTCAAGGAGTGGACACCCCTTGTTCATGCACTAACCTCAACCTGCAAAAAAAAAATTGCAAATTAAAGTCAAATTCCCTTTGAGAAAGAAATGTGGTCGCAATCCAATCGCAATCTCAATAACAAAACTGGTTTCACTTTTGGTCCCTGGCAACGGCACCAAAAACTTGGTGCGACGGAGGCTGAATGATTGATGTGAGATAAAATGATAAATAATAATAATGAAAAATTCAGCCAACCTTAGTGCAAGTATACACTATCGCACATAGTAATAAAAAAAACCTCAGAAGTATTCCAAGGGTATCGATCCCACGAGGACTAAATTGGAAATTCAGATTTGAAGAAGAAACTGCTCAAATGATTGCTTTAAGATAGGTAACCAAAGCAATAATTGATGATTGATTTTTGGAAGATAAATAAAACAAATAAATAAAGAAATAACAATGATAAATAAAACGAGGTATTCAATATAGTTTCATCCCAAAGGAAAATACCCTTAATCATAGATTATTCAACTTAAGCCTATTCAATGCATTGGGTCAGATTTAACTTCTATTTGGCCTTGCTCCCAAGAACCGTTAGAAGGCTAAGCGAGTATCGTTATGCACATTTCTGTGACTCGACTCCGACATAGATAATTCACGAATGCAATCTATAACCCTATAGTTGATATAGGGTGCCTTAGGTAGCTTGCTCTATACCACCAAACAATCTCTTTTGAGCTTTTTCTCCTATATCATCTTTATGAGAATCAATATCGTCTGTCCCTTTCGAGATCAAACTCACATAGCATGCAAAGTCTAAGTGGTCAATTTAAACCCAACAAGATTAGAATGATAATCAATAAAGAATGACATGCATTGAATAGAAACTTAAGCGAATCAACACTTTCAAGCTATTGAACCATAAGGGAATTCACCATATTGAACCCCTCAATGGAATTTAACTAAGCATGGTGGAATAAAGTGCAAATGAACAACTTTCCATTGAAAATATAATGTAAAGAATACAAATGAATGAAAAGTGCCAAGTGTTGGAAATAATGACAATAGCTAAATACTAGGGTTTTTTCTTTTATCCAATCTTTCTAGAGTTCGCTCGACACTCCACTCTCTCACTTTTACAACTAGGAATGGGTGAAAATCCCTACAAACCCTAAGGTTTTATGTCTAACTAAGTTTAGAATTCAGTCTTCTAAGAAGGACCTCGGGCATCCCTACTCATGGGCGTCTACTAGGGTTCTGTCACACCACCCTCTTCTTCCTAGTGAGTTTTGCTTGCATTTGACGTTGAATCAAGGCCTTATATAGTGTGGGGTGTGGTTGAGGAGCTGCGAAAATGGTGCTGGTAGGTAGCTCAGACGATTTTGAGGTCAAAACGGCCAGTTAGGTGCGCAATAGTCTCGTTCAAAACGACCCGCGACAGACTCAAAACTGCCTCTGTTTTTCCAGAAATGCAGTCACATTTCATTTTTGCCTTCCCAGAAATCGCATTTCAGGGCAGTTTCCAGCTTCCTTTGTTTTTTATGCACAATAACAAACTTAGTCAAATTCCTAACAAATTGAGTCTTTTTAGGCACAAATAAGCATAATTTGACAAATGTGACTCTCAACTCCCTAATTCATCAACTTTAACATATTTTGAGCTCGGGAATAGTAAAATTGATCTAAACATGCAACTTTTAACAAGGAAATGAGCTAAATATCAGGGTAAAATAGGTATATTTTTTACCCTTATCACCCTACCCTCTCTATGGCATGAGAGGGATTTCTGTTTGTTGGTTGGACCTCGAACAGGTTGTTCATCAGATGAGCACTGGGACTTAAGGATAAAGTGGTAACCCAGGGGTAAAACGGTAATTTGACCTAGCTGAGGTACGAACACACGTGAAGGACTGACTTGCTGTTATTGGTCGATATCCGTGGACACAGGAATATATCTGCAATGAGAAGAGTGCATCTATGGTTCTATAGTGGAGTGAACCATAGTTAACGAACATTGATTAACTTGGTTAATGAGTTTAGCCAATTAATCTCATATCGTTGGTGCTTCTGATCTGTAGGTCCATTAGGTCCAACCGGTAGCTCATTTAGGGTGTTGAGGTAAATTTCTAAGGGAGAATTGTATATTCGGAGGGGTTCAAATATTAAGTTTAAAATATGAATTGGATTCATATTCAAACTATAGGTTATAATTAATGCGCATTAGATGCACATTAATACTATAGTTTATTTGAGTGAAATATAATTAAATATATGAAATTTAATTATAATATTAATTAATTGTTAAATTAATTAATAATTTGTTTTAATTTAATTTAATTACATTTGATTTAATTGAATTACATTAAAACTATAGGTTATGTGGAATATTTATATAAATAATATTAAATTAAATGTTAATTTAATTACATAATTAATTAATAATTTTATTTATTAATTAATTTATTTTATCTTATATCAGTTTTTGTTAACTGAACAAAAACTGAGTCCTCCACTAACCTAGGGAAAAATATGAATGAGAGGGATTTTAGGAGGGAGTGGCTTTCATCCGTTGAATAACTTCCTCCCTATCGATAAGATCTCGAATGCTCACGTCAGGCAAGCTTTCTTTACCTCTCTCATTCTCTCGTGTATTCCAGAGAAATTCACAGAGAAAACTTCTCCCAATTCCCTTAGTGATCAACCTCTCCCACAAGCAATCTCAACCAAGTTCTCAAGGAGAATACTGGTGCAATTCTATTGGTGGTGTTCGTGAATAATTCCAGCAAAGAAGGTCTTTGGAGGTTGCTGTATTTTTTGCGATTTGGCAAGGAATTTGGTGAATTTTGATCAAGACCAACTTCGGTAGTAAGTATCACGTTCCTTGATCAATAGGATCATTTAAATCTAGATTAGATCTGGGTTTATATATGAAATTTAGCATGTTTTGTAACCATTTACAACATATTAAATTTGTTTTTTTTTTCTGCTGGGATTATATTGACGTCGTATTGGTATTCCAATCGACATTTAGATCGAATTGGTCCTCTGATCGTTTCCGCTGTGCTATGGCTTTTATCCCTGCATTTAGTTCCCACTAAGCAGGATCTAAATTTTTCAAAACCAAATACTACTACAAGTAACTCTTTTTCTGTGACAATATAGTTCAATTGTGCTTCATTGAGCGTTTTGCTTGCAAAATAAATTGGTTGCACAATTTTTCCTCTTTTCTAACATAGCACTGCTCCAACTGCAAAGTCACTAGCATCGCACATCAACTCGAATGGCTGAGTCCACTCTGGTTCAATTATGATTGACGATGTACTGAGTGCATTCTTCAAAGTTTTGAAAGCTTGCTTACAATCTTCATCGAATTCGAATGGTCTATCTACCTCGAGCAACCTGCACAAAGGTTTAGAAATTTTAGAGAAATCTTTAATGAATCTTCTGTAAAAACCTGCGTGGTCTAGAAAGCTCCTGATGTCTCGAACTGTTTTTGGAAAAGGCAACTTGGATATGGTTTCAATCTTTGCCTTGTCTACCTCAATTCCATTTCTAGAAATTCGATGTCCAAGGACTATTCCTTCTCGTACCATGAAATGACACTTTTCCTAGTTTAATACCAGGTTTGTTTCTTCACATCTTTCTAGCACTTGGTCTAAATTCTGTAAACACACTGCAAATGTTTCACTGAAGAAAGAGAAGTCATCCATAAACACTTCTAATGTTTGCTCTACCATATCGGAGAATATTGCCATCATACACCTTTGAAAGGTGACTAGTGCATTGCATAATCCAAATGGCATTCCTTGAAAGGAAAATGCCCCGTACGAACATGTGAATGTGGTCATCTCCTGGTCTTTTGGGGCTATTTTTATCTGGTTGTAACCTGAGTAACTGTCTAAAAAACAGTAATAATCATTCCTTGCAAGTCCGTCCAACATTTGATCTTTAAACCGTAACGGGAAGTGGTCTTTCCTGGTTACTTTATTGAGTCAGCGATAGTCTATGCAGACTCGCCATGATGTGACTGTCCTAGTCGGAATCAATTCGTTCTTCTCATTCTCCACTACAGTTATCCTACCCTTCTTGGGGACGCATTGTACTGGATTGACCCAGCTATTGTCTGAAATTGGATAAATAACTTCTGCGTCCAGCCATTTTAAAATCTCTTTCCTGACGACTTCTTTCATAATGGGATTCAGCCTTTGTTGACTTTCAATGGAATTCTTGGCTCCTTCTTCAAGGTTGATCCTATGCATGCAAAACGATGAGTTGATTCCTTGAATATCTGCAATTGTCCAACTTATTGCCTTTTTGTGACTAGATAGGACCTGCAGCAAAGACATTTCATCCTTGTCGAGATATGCTGATATAATAACTCGCAGTGTTTTGTTTTCTCCAAGGAAACTGTATTTAAGATGTTCCAGTAGCAGTTTAAGTTCTATATCTGGAGGGTTAATCATAGATGGCTGCAGCGACTTGATTTCTTCCTGGTTTGACTCCAAGGAATCTCTCAACGTTTCCATCCTTGCTACTGCAGATCCATTTGTGGCTGATTCTTTTACTTCTTCAATCTTTTTCCCACCTTTTTCCTCTTGTTCTTCATCTTCAAGCATGTCTTTCAGCGTTTCTCCCTTTAATAATTCCTGCAAGGTAGATAAAGAAAGTTCGTCAATCTCATCAATTACTGAACATTCTTCAAGATCTCTTGGATATTTCAGTGCGTTCATGACATTGAAGGTGACTTGTTGATCATTGACCCTCATAGTCAATTCTCCTTTGTGTACGTCGATCAAGGTCCTACTAGTTGCTAAGAATGGTCGACCTAGAATTATCGGCTTCACAGTCTAATATGATGAAGTCTGTTGGGAATATGAACTTATCAACCTAAGTAACATATCCTCAGTCTTGCCAATGGGTTGTGTTAGTTACCTGTCGGCTAACTGTAAGGTTACAGTTGTTGGTCTGGCTTCTCCTATACCTAACTGCTTAAAAACTGAATATGGCATCAGATTTATGCTTGCTTCTAGATCGCATAATGCCCTACCAACATTTCGTCCTCCAATGGAGCATGGAATAGTGAAACTTCCTGGATCCTTTAACTTGGGAGGGATCTTGTTTTTAACCAATGCACTGGAGCATTCGGTAAGTGCAACTGTTTCATACTCTCCCAATCTTCTTTTCTTGGACAAAATGTCCTTCAAAAATTTCACGTAAGTTGGCAACTATTCAAGCGCTTCCACCAACGGGATGTTGATGTGGAGTTGCTTAAGGATATCTAGAAACTTTTTAAACTGTGAATCCTGTGAGGCATATTTGAATCTTTGAGGATATGGAGGTGGTTGTCTGTAATCTGGATCTATAATAAACTTTTTAGGCTTTGCGGTCGCATTTTCTTGCTTTTTCTCTGAACTTGAACTTTCTCTTTTTTCTTCCAAGGCTTTTGGCTCCTCGGTCTTTTCTTTATTTTCTTCTTTATTCTAACAAACTTCAGTGGTAACTTCTGACTTCCTTTCTGGAACTTCTTCTGGAGCTTTTTTTGGTCCATCGTTTTCCAATCAACTTCTCAAGGTGATGGCCTTGCACTGCTCCTTACCTTATTGGTGAGGGTTTTCAGTCTTGCAAAGCAATGTCCCTTGTGGTCTATTTTTTATTTCTTGAGCGATCTGCACAATTTGTACTTCCAAATTCCTAACAACGGGATCATTTCTTGCCATGTACTCCTTCATCAGAGCCTCGAGATTTGACTCTTGATTCTGAACTTGGACCAGTTGGAAGTTCTTCTGCGGCTTCTGTTGTGTAGGCTGGAAATTGAATCCTGTTGAAGATTTCCCAAACTGATTTGTATTGGGATTACTTGTACTGGTTTGACCTCCCCAAGAGAAGTTTGGATGTTGTCTCCAACCTGGGTTGTATATGTAGCCAAATATAGATTCCATCGGTTCTGGTTCCCTTGTTGACCTACATAAAAAACAGATGCAGGAATTAGTGGACAGTTATCAGTAACATGCTCCTCACTAAAATATCACAACAGGAATAAGAGATAACATTGGCGGGGGTTATGTTTGCTTGGTTGGCCATGGTCATGCCCATCATCATTTTGTGGATGGCATTGATCTAGGCTTGCATGGTTGAATTTTCCTCCGTCTCTACTACTCTAACTGGATTCTTTAAAATTGTTGGCTCAGTCTCTCCCCAATGTCTATTATTTGTGGCAATTGTGTCCAATATGGCATGTGCTTCATTTGCAGAATTCTTTAAGAAAGATCCATTGGCAGATGCATTAACTATAGCTTTTGAAGCTTGATCCAATCCACTGTAAAAATGTTCTATGATGATGCATGCAGGCAATCCATGATGAGGACAATTCCTGACTAGCCTTTGGAATCTCTCCCAAGCTGCATCTAAAGGTTCATTATAAGATTGTCTAAAAGAAATAATCTCAGCTCTATACTTAGCATTTTTATTAGAAGGAAAAAACTTCTCTAGAAACTTCTCAGCCAAGTCATTCTAGGATGTGATGGAGTTTGGAGGAAATTAGTCCAACTAGGCTTCAGCATCTCCCTGCAATGAAAAAGGAAAAAGCTTTAGTTAGAATGTATCTTTAGGTACTCCTGTGACTTTAAAAGAACTACAAATTCTCAAGAACTGCTTGATATGTTTATGTGGATCTTCACTCGGAAGTCTGGAAAACTGGCCAATGGTATTGAGCATTTGAAACATCACTAGTTTCAGCTCAAATTGTGGAGCTTCTATTGGTGGCTCTAGAATTCCTGGATTTAGAGTTTGGAAAATGGGTAGGTGTTGGGTTCCTAGAGTGAGTAAAAATATGGTATAAAAGGACTCTAGAACTCTGTGCAAGTATACACAGTCCGCAGCAAGTAATAAGTATTATCAATCCAAGGCCTGAACTAGCTTCCACTTTATCTATTTTATATATTTCTTTAATGGTTTCAAAGATGGTAAAAATGATTGGTTTTTATAAGAATAATGCTGAAACAAAAGAAATGATAGAACAGTAAATAAACAAATAGACAGATAGATTAGAAACAGGCGCTGGTCAGGCTTCAATAATTGTTTTAAAAGATGCTCTAGCAATATTATTGATCATGCAAACTCTCACAGTATTATTAGCGGATTCCTCCCGGAACTCCGGATTTTTTGGAATGTGTTTCAACCCCAATGAAGTACGACCGATCAAGCACTAGGCAACTGGCTATCCCTAGCTCAGTCACTGGCGTTCACCAATACACAATGATCGTAGTGTGATTAATCGCCACACACTCTCTAAATCATCCCTGAAACTAGAGAGAGGTATTCATACCGGCTGGCAAGGCGGGCATAAAATAGAAACAAGTACAACAATTAACAAAGATGCAGTAATCAATTTATATTACTAAAGTTAAGCACGGCAATCACATTGTTCCTAACCAACGCCTAAGCTACTTAGTTCATAATATGCATGGAAACGCACGCTACAATCTGAGTAGGCATGTCCATAATTACGAGATAATAAAAGGAAATACTAATCTCCTCGATCAGCTTGCAATGATGGTCTTCTAGGTGGTCTCCGATCTCTCTCCTCCATTCGGCTCCAAAAGGTGGAAGGAACTTCCCAAGAATGGAATGTTTTCTCCCAAAAGTGGAATAACTTTGACTTGGGCGGCTACTACCTTTTATAGAAGGATAGGAGGCTTGACTTAGGTCAACCTGGACACGTGTAGGGCTCTCCTTGCTCCTTTGTCACAAGAAAAACTCAACAGAATTCAGTTTGGCAATTTGGCTAACGAGCTGTGATGTGGCAGTTTTGCTCCCAGCTTTGCTGCAGCACAGATTTTGCTCCCTCAAGTCGCCCAGCAACAGATTCTGCACAAAATGATTATCAAAGCTTCCATTCTTCCAAATGGGTTAAAACATGTAATATATATCTAAAACCAACCCTATTAAGCACAAAAGACACACAAATCAATATAGAAATGAGGCCTAAATAACTACCTTTTGGGCAGTTATCACACCCCCAAACTTGAACTATTGCGCATCCCGAGCAATACTAACCAACCTTTCCTTAAAGAATTCAAAACGTTAGACAAAGAATAGCTTAATCAAACCAGACAATCCAACACTACCTTCAACCTTTACCTGAGCACTCTGCAAAACCAAGCTTTGCTGCAGCAAAATAATTCCTCCGGCATGGACAAATAATCACCACTTTTAACTCAATTCTAAGAACTTGCCACAGCTCAGCTCTAATATCAGACATATTAAAACACATTTTTAAGGGGTTTATATTCTTGTTTTTCAGACTTAAAGCAGCCTTACAGTCATAAGTTTTTAAGCAGGGGATGACCCACTTTATGGTGCAGTATACCCTTGCCTCAAACTCATCACCAATTAGGCTAAATACTCTTTGTAAAGCTAAAAAATCGTTAGTTATTCCATCTCTTGCCCCTCAGAATGGCAACATTTTATGATGAAGCTCACCTAAGTTCTGGGAGATAGAAAAACTGCTGGACTATCATTCATCCTTCAAAACTTTTGCTCCATGAATTTTCTCAGCAAAACAATCAATTTTTTTCAACAAATAATTTTTTCCATTTTTCACATTTCCTAGGTCATCTTTTGACGCGAAGACAAACTGTGGGTATCACAAATGTCCCCTGTTACTCAATAACCTAACAAATTATTTAATGAAGGAGAGGAATGCTCGAGCAAAACAATTGGAGTAGCAAAAAGTCCCCCAAACTTGAATTATTCATTGTCCCCAATGAATTATCCGTTTTGCAATTATACCCCCAAACTTAAATTTTCCTATCTGAATTTTTAATCTAAGCGTGGGACTAGAACTAAGCTTAAAGTGGATCATATAAATCGATACTACCTCAGAATCTTCTTTGCCGCAGCATCGACAAGGCTAGAAGAAAATGCTCAAGCAAAAGGTTTCTGGAGATCAGAATACCTTGATCTAATTAAGCTTAGCCAGTCCAAGCTTCAAAAATTCAGAAAGAGAATCAGTTAAGTTAGAGTTACTCAACGCTTATGGAACAGAAATAACTTCGGAAATTTCATTAAAAGCATAGAAAAAGAAATTACATAAGCAGAGATATATATATTTAAAAAAAAAAAAAAACAGAAAAACCAACAAGCAAACAAGCAAACAGAACAGTAAGCAGGGTCAAACATGCACGAGCAAACAAAAATATAAGAACAAAAGAAATGCTCGTTGAAGATCATCTCATCCATCAATCTTCCTGACCCTGCTCTTCACCATCTTCTTCTCGTTCAACAGGTGGGGGCGGAACCCAAGGGTTCAGTAGGTCATCAGGGAATACGGGTAAAGAAGGATATGGCTTGGAAAAATTCGACTGCAAGGCTACCCTCAACGCGGCATCCCTCATTTTCACATAGTTCCAGAAAGTCTGAAATTGCCTTACAGCAAACTCCATCCTACTGGAATGCAGCTGTAATTGCTCCTGCATTTGGTGGATGCCGCACACCAAACCTCCTTGGCGTGCTTCCTGCATCCTCTGAAGCCTAGCCAGATTTGGTGTGTCAATTATTCCCTTGTCTATTAGTGGCACATCATCCTCATCCTCTGGCACCCCTGCCCTTCGGCATAGCATCGTGATAGTGTTGGGGACAAATAGCTTCCCCACCTTTTTCCGCCAGCAATCAAGAATCTCAGAAGAAATTATTCTACCCACATCAATACTCATCGAACGAAGAATAGCAAAGGCAAGCAAGACCCGGTCTCGAGACACCGTTGAGTCATGAGATGTCGGCAATAAGCGCAGCTTGATAAAATCCATCCATGTATTGGCCTCGCTCTTCAACTAAGCAGCCTGAAATGTGCGCTTTTCCGTCTTCGACAGTCTCCACTGGGCCCCCTCGATGCCAACCTCTCGGACAGCCGCATTTAGTTGGTCGTTAGATGGTGCGACCACCATCTCATTAAAGCCTGCGTGTGGAAAGTCCTGGAGGTTGAACAAAGAATTAATGGCTCCTGGGCTCCAGTCAACGGGCACTCCTCGAACGATAACCTGAAATTCTTCGTGATCGTCAATATTGGCGTAAAATTCCCGAACAATGTTTGAGTTAACAGGTTCCGGCTTTGCACAAAATTTACTCCAGCCGAGGTTCACTATTCCAGTCCCCAAGAACCGTGGCAGATCATCGCCAAATCCTCATTCAAACAAGAAGTCCAGTCTCAACATCTCAACATACTTTGCCCGAGCAAGGTTATTGATGAAGCGATTGTACGGTAATCTCGGTTCCTCAATCTCGTCAGCCTCACTCGATGCCTCAGCAATACCTTTGCCCTTGTCTTCCGCTTGCTTGGGCAAAATCTCTTCTTCTGCTTGCTTTGCCTCTTCTTCTCTAGCCTTGTCCTCAGCTTCCTTCTTTTCTCGTTCCTCTCTTCCTGCATTTTCTCTTTCAGAATCCGTGGTTGGAGGCGAAGGAGTATCCGTGGTACTTCTGGCATGATCACCTCCACTCGAGCCTCCTGCACTGGCTCATTATCCGTTACCTGAACATCTTCTGCCTATTGCTCTTGCACATCCTCAGCCTGCTTTTCTTGAACTTCCTCTGTGTGCTCCTCTTCTTGAACTTCCTCGGTATTTTCCTCTCGAACTTCCTCTATTTGCTCCTCTTGAACTTCTTCTGTATCCGCGACTCTCTGCTCAGTCTGTTCTAGGTTCTGTTTTTCTGGTTCTTTCGGGTTTTCTTCAACTACTGTGGCAGCCACATCATCCGTCGCTTTCTGTAAAGCCTCCTGATCCTCGGCCCTCTGTTGCCTCCTTCTTCTTTTCGCTTCTTTCTCCTCTGGCGTCTTCTTCTTTTTCGTTTTCGCTTTCTGTACTTCAGGGGTAACAAGTACCTCTTCGTCCTCATTCTCCCTCTCTTTTCTAGCTCTCGTTTTGGCCATTGAAGATGCAAGGGGTTGACAGAGAATAACAACAAAGAAAGAAGAATGTAACAGGCAAAGATTTGAATCAAGAAGATGAAGTGAAACTTACCTACCAGAAGCTGTTAATAAATAGGGCTTCAGCAAATTGAAACCTAACCGAAAGATTTTGCTCACATTAATTGAGTTTACCGTTCAAACCCGCATGCAATCCTGAAATTTAAATCCATCAACGGTAAATTCCTGAATTTTAATCGCCCATGGTAAATAATCATGTGCTGTCCACCATCAACGCCCTTGGATGATCACTGTTTGACACGTGGCCTCATCAGATTACGCATGCAACCTAACCTATAAAAATTCAAAGAAAATCCAAACGGTAAAAATAAATTTACAACAAAATCCCTTCTATTCGAACTGAAGATTTGCTTCAGCCATAACCTTGCCGCAACAACCTTCTGAAAAGATTACCTTAAGAATCTCGGATACGGAAAATTTAAAGAAAAATCTAATCCGGAAATTCAAATATTAACCGCTCAAATCAAATCTTTTTATTTTTACTATTCAAAACCGAATTAAATGAGGAGAAATTTTATTCAAATCTAATCTAAACAGAAATTTAAATAACCGAAAATAAAAACTGAATTTAAAATATAATTAAATCTAATCAAAAAATAAAACTCACCCAACTCGAATCTAAACTAATCAAATTAAATAAAATATCTAGCGAAAATAAACTAAAATCTACGGAATTAAAAATACAACAAGTAAAAATAAATCATGCAAAATTTAAACAAAACAAATCTAACCTAATTAAAATCCAATCATATCAGCGAGAAAATAAAAATAAACACTGGGAGCTCAAAATATTGCTCTGTGAAATGCTCCCGCAAACATCTTGCTCTCTCAATCATCAACCAACTTTAGGGAAGGATATTTTGTCTGGAACTCCTCTCCCCAATAATGTTTGACACGCTGTCCATTCACTTTGAACACTCTCCCATCTTTTTCATCTTGCAAAGTAATTGCTCCATGGGGGTAAACCTCAATCACCACAAACGGACCTGACCATTTGGACTTTAGTTTCCCAGGAAACAATTTCAATCTAGAATTATAAAGCAACACTTTTTGACCTTTGACAAACTCTTTAGGCTTAATTTTCTTGTCATGCCACAACTTAGTCTTTTCTTTATATATTTTCGCATTTTCATAAGAAAATTGGCGAAATTCTTCCAATTCATTAAGCTGCAGCATCCTCATTGCCCCTGCACGACTTAGATCAAAATTTAATTTTTTCAAAGCCCAAAACGTTTTATGCTCTAGCTCTAATGGTAAACGACAAGCTTTCCCATATACTAACCGATAGGGAGACATACCTAGAGGAGTCTTATAGGCTGTCCTATAAGCCCAAAGAGCCTCATCCAACCTAAAAGACCAATCCTTCCTAGATGGATGGACTACTTTTTCTAGAATTGATTTAATTTCCCTATTACTTATTTCAGCTTGACCATTAGCCTGTGGGTGATAGGGGGTAGCTATCCTATGCTTGATTCCATACTTAGCTAAAAGCTTAGTTAAGATATTATTAACAAAATGTGTACCCTCATCACCTACTAGAGCTCTAGGTGTCCCAAACTGCGCAAAGATGTGCGATTGGAGAAACCTTGAAACCGTCTTGGCATCACTCTGATGGCATGCAATGGCCTCCACCCACTTGGACACGTAATCTACTGCCAATAAGATAAAAACATTGCCATTAGAAGGGGGAAATGGCCCCATAAAATCAATACCCCATACATCGAATAATTCAACTTCTAAAATGTAAGTAAGAGGCATTTCATCTCTGGGCCCCAAGTTTCCTCTCCTTTGGCAAGCATCACATTGCTTGTAGAACCAATGGGCATCCTTAAACAAGGTAGGCCAGAAGAATCCACAATGCAAAATCCTCATAGCTGTCCTCTGACCGCTGAAATGGCCTCCATACGGCGAAGAGTGACATTGCTCCAGGATTTCCTTTGCTTCATCACCTGAAACACACCTACGAATAATACCATCAGAGCATTGCTTATACATAAATGGCTCATCCCAATAGAAAAATTTTGCATTATGCTTAAATTTTTTCTTCTGCCTCCAATCCATGTCAATAGGAGTGACTCCCTTCACCAAAAAGTTGGCAATATCAGAATACCAAGGGACATCCCTGACTACCTTTACCTGAACAGCAAAGAGCTGTTCATCTGGAAAAGAATCTGAAATGGCAGATTGCTCAGGCAAAGATGATGATGGATCAAGACGAGACAAATGATCTGCAATGACATTCTCTGATCCCTTCTTATCCTTTATCTCCAAGTCGAACTCCTGCAATAATAATATCCAACGAATTAGTCTAGGCTTTGCATCTTTCTTAGACATTAAATACCTTATTGCTGCATGATCCGTGAACACCGTGACTTTGGATCCAACCAAATATGGCCGGAATTTCTCAAAGGCAAACACCACAGCTAACAACTCCTTTTCAGTAGTTGTGTAGTTGACTTGTGCCTCATTTAAAACGTTGCTTGCATAATATATAGGATGAATAAATTTGCCCTGTTTTTGCCCCAGCATAGCACCTACCGCAGCATCACTCGCATCGCACATTACCTCAAATGGTAAATTCCAATTAGGTGCACAAAGAATGGGTGCTGAGATTAAAGCAGCCTTCAATGCTTTAAAAGCCTTCCTACAATCTGCATCAAAGTCAAAAACATGATCAGTACACAATAAGTTACAAAGAGGTTTACTGATTTTTGAAAAATCCTTTATGAACCTTCTATAAAATCCAGCATGACCTAAAAAACTCCGAATCCCCTTCACTGAATTCGGTGGTTCTAATCTTTCAATAACCTCAACTTTTGCTCTATCAACTTCTAGACCATTCCTAGAAATCCTATGACCTAACACTATGCCCTCCTTCACCATGAAGTGACATTTCTCCCAATTGAGAACTAGATGGGTATCCTCACATCTCTTTAACACCTGACCTAAATTATCTAAACAACTCTGAAAAGACCCTCCAAAAATTGAAAAATCGTCCATGAATACCTCAACAGTGGACTCAATCATATAAAAAAAATTGCTAACATACACCGCTGAAATGTTGCTGGAGCATTGCAAAGGCCAAAAGGCATTCGCCTGAACGCAAACGTCCCATAAGGGCAGGTGAAAGTGGTTTTTTCCTGATCCTCAGGAGCAATAGTAATCTGGTTATACCCAGAATAACCATCTAAGAAACAGTAGTAGGCCTGACCAGCCAACCTATCCAACATTTGGTCAATAAATGGCAGAGGGAAGTGGTACTTACGGGTGGCTTTATTAAGCCTCCTGTAATCCATGCAAACCCTCCAACCAGTTACTGTCCTAGTTGGGATCAACTCATTGTCTTTATTGCTCACCACAGTGACACCTCCTTTCTTAGGAACACATTGGACAGGGCTTACCCAATTGATGTCTGCAATTGGATAAATGATGCCAGCATCCAACCATTTAATCACCTCCTTTTTAACCACTTCTTTCATTGCAGGGTTAAGCCTTCTTTGTTGCTCGATACTCCTAAAGGATCCCTCCTCTAGAGTGATTTTGTGCAGACAAAAAGATGGGCTAATCCCCTGAATGTCAGCCAATGTCCAACCAATAGCCTTGCAGTATTGCTGCAGCAATTTTATTAAGGCCTTCTCATGATCCGGCATTAAATCTGATGCAACAATAATAGGCAACGTCTCACCTTCCCCAAGATACACATACTTTAGATGATCCGGCAAGGGCTTCAAATCTAAAGTAGGTGCCTCAATCAGGGATGGCTTAATCGGGGGAGCCTTTCTTTGATCTAAATCTAAAGACTCGCAAACATCCTCACACCTAAACAATTCTTTTTCATTTTTTCTTTCTAAAGAACAAACTTCTAAATCCTCTACACTAACCTCTCCATGATCTTCCAAATGCTTATTTGCCGAATCCTGAATTGCTGTCTCAATAATTGTGTTCTCCAGAATCCTAATGAAAGAGCAATCTTCCATCTCGTCTGGATACTTCATGGCCTTAAACACATTAAATTTTACTTCCTCATTACAGACTCTCATTGTTAATTCCCCTTTTTGAACATCTATTAATGCCCTACCAGTAGCCAAAAATGGACGTCCTAGAATAATTGGGACATCTCTATCAGCCTCATAGTCTAAAATAATGAAATCAACAGGAAATATGAATTTATCCACTTTCACTAAGACATCCTCAATTTTACCCTCTGGATATGTGATACACCTATCAGCTAGTTGGAGTGTGACTGTGGTAGGTCTAGCTTCACCAATACCTAGCTTCCGATAGACCGAAAGAGGCATAAGGTTAATGCTTGCACCTAAATCACAGAGTGTTCTACCTAACTCTTTTCCACCTATAGACACAGGTATAGTAAATGATCCTGGATCCTTAGCCTTGGGTGGTAGCCCATTCTTAAGAATAGCACTACATTCCTCAGTAAGAGATACAGTTTCAAACTCACCTAACCTCTTCTTTTTAGTTAAAATATCCTTAAGAAATTTAGCATAATTAGGCATTTGCTCTATAGCTTCTACTAAAGGGATATTTATATGCAATTGCTTAAGAATCTCTAAAAACTTTTTAAATTGACCATCCTGATTCTTAGGCCTTTGCCTATGTGGAAAAGGTAGAGGTGGTACATAAGGTGGGGGCGGCACATAAGGTGGTTCCACATCTGGAATAGAACCAGATGCTCCAGCATCTTTATTGCTGCCTCCAGCACCCTGACCAGACTCCAACTTTTTCTCAACAATAACATTTCTATCACAATTATCATCTATATCCTGGGTTTTACTAGGCTCTTTTCTTTCTTCTAGTGGCTTACCACTCCTAAGAGTCACTGCCTTTACCTGCTCCTTACTTTCCCTTCTAGGGTGTTCAGTATCTGAGGGAAGTTTCCCTTGAGGCCTTGCCTTCAGCTCATTGGCTAGCTGACCCACTTGCAATTCCAGGGCTCTCATTGAAGCTTGATTACTTTGAATTGCGGCGTTTGTACGAGCCATAAATTCTTTCATCATTGCCTTGAGAGAATTCCCCGAATTTTGCTGGGGCAAAGCCTGCTTATTTTGCTGGGGCAATACCTACGCTTTAGCAAATCCCAGCTGGTTCACTTTCTGCTGTGCTTGCACATTACTCCCTTGTCCTCCCCATGCGAAGTTGGGGTGGTTGCTCCAACCTGGATTATAAAAGTTAGAATACGGGTTATTCCTCTAATTACCTACAAAAAACACAGAAGCTGGATTGCTGGGGCAAAACTCGTAGTTGTGATCTTCACCACAATAGACACAAGCTTCCTCTGCAACTTGGTTCACCACTGCAGCAGGCTCCACAACTGACGGCTGCTGATGACTAATCACTGTCACATTCTTAAGAGCGTTAGCAATCATTGCAAGATCAGCCCTAATGGTGGACACACCATCAACTTCTAATACACTCTTAACCTTTTTATTTGTGCCTCTAACATCCGACCACTGACAACTATTAGTAGATATTCTTTCTAAAATTTCATAGGCTTCGTTAAAAGTTTTTGCCAAAAGGGCCCCTCCAGCCGAAGCATCAACCATACCTTGAGTTACCACATTCAATCCATTGTAAAATGTTTCCATTTGGATACAATGTGGTAAGCCATGGTGGGGACACTTTTGCAAAAGCTCCTTAAACCTCTCCCAAGCCTCACTAAAAGTCTCATCTTCAAGTTGCCTAAACCCTACTATTTCACTCCTTAATTTAGCATTTCTATTAGGTGGGAAATATTTACTCAAAAAAATTTCAGCTAACTCATCCCATGTCCTAATTGATCCTGGAGCAAAAGAATTTAACCACGCCTTCGCTCCATCCCTAAGAGAATACGGGAACAAAGTTAATCTAAGTGCATCTCTAGGCACTCCTTGAATTACAAAAGAATCACTAACTCCTAGAAAAGACTTAAGATGTAAATGAGGGTCTTCAGATGACAAACCATGGAATTGACCCACGGTTTGCAACATCTGAAACATTACCGGTTTCATTTCAAAATTTGCCGCTTGAATTTGAGGACGTGCAATCCCTGGATTCAACTCATCAAACATTGGAAAAGCATATGCTTGAATGGCTCTAGTCCTATCGTTCGCTACCAAGATAGGATTCTCAGTCTGATTATTTTGCTGCTCATTTTGCTCCAGCGGCGGGTTTTGCTGCAGCAAACGATTGTGCTGGGGGTTCGCTGGATCTTCAGGACCCTGCGGGAGACGCGACACGTCAGCCATTGAATTCTGGTTTCTACGCTGCTCTCTCCTTCTTATCCTGAATTCTGGTTCCTAGAGTGAGTAAAAATATGGTATAAAAGGACTCTAGAACTCTGTGCAAGTATACACAGTCCACAGCAAGTAATAAGTATTATCAATCCAAGGCCTGAACTAGCTTCCACTTTATCTATTTTATATATTTCTTTAATGGTTTCAAAGATGGTAAAAATGATTGGTTTTTATAAGAATAATGTTGAAACAAAAGAAATGACAGAACAGTAAATAAACAAATAGACAGACAGATTAGAAACAAGCGCTGGTCAGGCTTCAGTAATTGTTTTAAAAGATGCTCTAGCAATATTATTGATCATGCAAACTCTCGCAGTATTATTAGCGGATTCCTCCCTGAACTCCGGATTTTTTGGAATGTGTTTCAACCCCAATGAAGTACGATCGATCAAGCACTAGGCAACTGGCTATCCCTAGCTCCGTCACTGGCGTTCACCAATACACAATGATCGTAGTGTGATTAATCGCCACACACTCTCTAAATCATCCCTGAAACTAGAGAGAGGTATTCATACCGGCTGGCCAGGCGGGCATAAAATAGAAACAAGTACAACAATTAACCAAGATGCAGTAATCAATTTATATTACTAAAGTTAAGCACGACAATCACATTGTTCCTAACCAATGCCTAAGCTACTTAGTTCATAATATGCATGGAAACGCACGCTACAATCTGAGTAGGCATGTCCATAATTACGAGATAATAAAAGGAAATACTAATCTCCTCGATCAGCTTGCAATGATGGTCTTCTAGGTGGTCTCCGATCTCTCTCCTCTATTCGGCTCCCAAAGGTGGAAGGAACTTCCCAAGAATGGAATGTTTTCTCCCAAAAGTGGAATAACTTTGACTTGGGCGGCTACTCCCTTTTATAGAAGGATAGGAGGCTTGACTTAGGTCAACCTGGACACGTGTAGGGCTCTCCTTGCTCCTTTGTCACGAGAAAAACTCAACAGAATTCAGTTTGGCAATTTGGCTAACGAGCTGTGACGTGGCAGTTTTGCTCCCAGCTTTGCTGCAGCACAGATTTTGCTCCCTCAAGTCGCCCAGCAACAGATTCTGCACAAAATGATTTCCAAAGCTTCCATTCTTCCAAATGGGTTAAAACATGTAATATATATCTAAAACCAACCCTATTAAGCACAAAAGACACACAAATCAATATAGAAATGAGGCCTAAATAACTACCTTTTGGGCAGTTATCAGTAGGGCATAGTCCCTTATTGCTCTATTGCGGTCTTCAGCAACATAAATTTGATTTTCATGTGGTGGCACCGGTGGAACTAGAGGTGCTGGAGGGATTCTTCCACCATTCTGCTCTCTTCCACGATTCTGTGGGTCAACTTGAGGATCGACTCCAGGTTGGTCCATCGAAAATTCTTGTATATAAGAAGCTTCTTCAAGAGGTTCCTGTGCGCTGAACTCTTGTTGTTCCGTTATCTTTCGTCTTTGGTCTTTCTGACGACGACGAAAGGTTCTTTCAATCTCAGGATCTATATCAAGGAGTGGACACCCCTTGTTCATGCACTAACCTTAACCTGCAAGAGAAAAAGTGCAAATCAAAGTCAAATCCTTCTTGAGATAGAAATGCAGTCGCAATCGAATCACAATCTCAATAAACAAAAATGGTTTCACTTTTGGTCCTCGGCAACGGTGCCAAAAACTTGATGCGTGTTGGGCTGAATATGGATGTTGGAAAGTGATGGTGAATAAAGATTATGAATAATTCAGTCAACCTAGTGCAAGTATACACTATCGTATGCAATAATAAAATCTCTGGAAGTATTCCAAAGGTATCGATCCCACAGGGACTAAATTTGAAACACAGATTTGAAGAAGAAACTGTTCAAAGATTGCTTAGATAAGGTAACCAAAGAAATAGTTGATGATGATTTTTGGAAAATAAACAAAATAACAAGTAAAGAAAAACAATGATAAATAAGCGAGGTATTCAATATAGTTTCAACCCTAAGGCAAATAACTCTAATCATGGATTATTAAACCTAAGTCTATTCATGCATTGGGTCAGATTTAACTTCTATTTGGCCTTGCTCCCAAGAACCGTTAGAAGGCTAAGCGAGTACCATTATGCACATTTCTGTGACTCGACTTCACATAGATTGTTCATGCATGCAATCTATAACCCTATAGTTGTTATAAGCAGTGGCGGATTTACCTTGGGCCAGGGGGGGCTCGAGCCCCTCCTGAACTACAAACGTTATAATATTAGTATATAAAAATTTGCTTCATATGCCAAAATTATAACTTGGCTGCGTTGGTATTGGCGCTGTAGCCCCCTTGAAACTACCGATCAGTCAACGGTTTGACCCTCAAAGCACGCTGATTTATGTTTCTTTTTCTTTCTCTCACTAATCAGCGTGCTTTTGATGTTTTTTTAGAATTTTTTTTTTATCTTTTCCTTCTTTGCGATTATTTTATTCATTTAAAAATATATACAAAAACTGTAAAAAATTATATTTTATAAATTTAAATTGTAATTTATATTTCCTTTAAAAAATTCTAGGTGTAAATTATTTACAAATACGAAACAATAATAAATAGATTAAATTACTTATTTCGTCCCAAGATCTAGATAGTATCAAATAGGTCCAACTTTCAATTTTGTGCGTTAATCAATCCTTAAACTTTTAAATGTGGTGTTTAAATTTTCAATTTTATGTCTAATAAATTCATGAACTTCCACACAAGAAAAAAAAAATCATGGACATTCAAATTTGTATTTAATAAATCTTTGACTTATTCAACATTTTTTAAGACTCATGAATTTATGGAACATAAAATTGAAAGTGTAATATTATGTTAGACAGAAGATTCAATTTTATGTCTAATATGAATGTTATTTTTTTTTTAAAAAAATGTTGAATATGTCAAGGATTTGTTAGAGACAGAATTGAAAGTTTAGAAACCCTATTAGACATTTTTAACGTTCGAAGACCCATTATCAAAAAATTGAAAGTTCTGAGGCCTATTAGACACAAAAATGAAAGTTCATGACCTAAGCTAGTAATTTATCCTAACAAATATATAATATTATAATTTTTATTTTAATTTATTCTTTAAATTTTTTAATCAAATATAAACAAAAATTGATAGAAATATTTTTTTAAAAAACAAATCGTTATTTTTTAAAAATTAATTTCATAATATTAAAACTTGTAGCCGACAATTGCAATGGATTAAATTAGCAGTTAAGTTTTCATTTACGAATTTTTTAAATTGCTTACTTGTAAATTTCTTTTACATAATTTAAGGGCAGCCCCCCCTAAACAAAAAGTCTGGATCCGCCACTGGTTATAAGGCGCCTTAGGAAGCCTTCCTTATAACACCGAATACACTCTCTCGAGCCATTTCTCCTATATCACCTTTATGAAAATCGGTATTGTTTGTCCCTTTCGAGATCAAACTCATATAGCATGCAAAGTCTAAGTGATCAATTTAAACTCAACAAGATTCAGAATGATATTCAATAAAGAGTGACATGCAATGAATAGAACTTAAGCAAATAAACACTTTCAAGCTATTTAAACCATAACGGAATTCACTATATTGAACCCCTCAATGGAATTTAGCTACGCGTGATGGGATATAATGCAAATAAACAACTTTTCATTGAAATAAATGAATAAAGACTACAAAGGAATGAAAAGTAGTAAGTGCTGGAAATAAGGTGCAGTAGCTAAAACTAGGGTTTTTTTCTTTTATCCAATCCTTCTAGAGTTCGCTCGACACTCTACTCTCCTTTATAAATGAGGATAGGGTGAAAATCTCTACAAACACTCGGGTTTGATGTCTAACTAAATGTTAGAATTTAGTCTTCTAAGAAAAACCTCGGGCATCCCTACTAATGGGAGTCTACTGGGGTTTTGTCACCACCATTTTCTTCCCAGTGAGTTCTGCTTGGATTTCTTTTCGAATCAAGGCTTTATATAATGTGAGGAGTAGTTGAGGAGCCACGAAAATGGTGGTGGTAGGTAGCCCAGTCAGTTTCAGAGTCAAAACAGCTAGTTAGGTGCGCAAAACACTCGTTCAAAACGACCCGCGATGAACTCAGAACTGCCTCTGTCTGCCCAGAAATGCGGTCGCATTTGGTTTTTGCCTTCCCAGAAATGCGGTCGCATTTCTGGGTTTTTCTAGCTTTCCACTGTTTTTCTGCAACATACCAAATTAAGTTAAATTCTCATCAAAATAAGTCTTTTTAAGCACAAATAAGCATAATTTGACATATATGACTCCCAACTCCTTAATTCCTCAACTCTAACACTTTTAGAGCTCGAGAATAGTAAATTTGATCTAAAACATGTAATTTTGACAAGATAATGAGCTAAATATAAGGGAAAAATAGGTATATTTTTTACCCTTATTACGCGGCTCGCTTTTTTCCTTAAAGATAGACGTTGCGACCCTAATCGTTCATGTATAAGACATGTGAGTGAGGGCGTTCTATGCAAAGAGTTTGCATAGAGATCGGACTAGGAGATAAGCCGCTTTCACTTTACAACACCGCTTACTGTTGAAACTGAACATCTCACACATGTAACCTAGGTAACTCGATCTTAATCCTAAGCTGACTATGAACTCCTGTTTATTTAGGATTGTCCTTTTATTTTCATGGGTGAGAGTGGTCAAACATCGCCGACTCAATAAGCCTACCATTTTGGGGATAAGACTAAATAGATAGCTAGGGACATACCTTTACAAGACGGAATTCACTACTACCCGTTTTAGGGTTAGTAAAGAGGTTGTTCTCTTAAGTACTGACTCAGATTCTTGAACAAGGGGCCCCACCCTCTCATAACCTTGAGAGGGACTTGGTTCAGTGATTGTATCACGAACTAATTGTTCATTAAAGGATCAGTGGAACTTAAGGAACAAGATGTAACTATAGGGGTAAAACGAACATTTTGATCCAGCTCTAGTTACGAACAACCTGTGAATGGTCGACTTACTGATCATGGTTATCTAAAGTGGACAAGAAATATTTCTACAGTGAGGGGAGTTCAACTACGGGCTATAGTGGAGTGTCCCGGAAGCTAACGAACGATGAATGACTAGGTTAATGAGATTAACCGGTTATCATCATTTCTTTGGAGCCCATGATCTGTTGGTCCATTAGGTCCCTCTACTAGCTCAATAGGAATAAAACTTGGAACAATATGATAGGTTAATATTTGAAACGTTCAAAATCGGAAAAGGATACCAAAGTCGGTTATATACGATATTTAGCGACATATTAGTTTAATTATGAATTAAACTTAAAATGAGAGTTTGATATATTTAAATATGATTTAAATATTAAACACGTGAATAGGAATTCATGTTCGAGAAATTTCGTTGGGAGAAAAACCAAGATTGCACAAATGGTATTAATTTAATATGAGATATTAAATTAAATAATTTTATTTTTAATTAAATAAATGTTATTTAAATTAAAATAAAAATAAAAGAAAGTGGGATTATTCAGAATTTTATTTGCAAATTTTTAATTTAAAAGAAATTCAAAAATTAGAAAATTTTGGAGGTGGTGCTTAGTGACTAATCACTCATAATTAGCCTTATTGCACCACCTAACCTTATGACTCAAAATGATCCCGAATTGCTGTCAATTTCTTGTGCAATTTTTGTGCATGATTTCTCTCTATATATAGAGGATGAGCTGATGAAAATTAGTGGATTTATTCAACTTAAAATGCTGCCAAAATTATCCCAAAACCTCCATAGCTCAAACTCTCAAACTTGCTTATACCCATAAGCTTTCCTTTCCAATTCCTATCAATTGAGGATCCCACAATCCGTTCCAAGGCCTGAGGATAGTAAAGAAGATCCAAGTGGTTGTCCAAAAGTCGTTAGTGTGAATTATAAAGCATCGGATTATACGAATTGGGAGCTTCAAGAGGTAGGTACCTTATTACTCTGTTTTTTTGTTCATATGAACAACATGACTTCAAGGATCAAATTGATGAAATTGTGTGCCTAAGATCTTAAATTGCTTCCGCATGTGTGATATTAACACCTACAGTTTGAAATTTAAGAAGGAAGTTCAACAACTAGAATCTAAACTAGGATAGAGTAAGGAATATATGTGAAAAAAAAAAGGTCGAAGGCTGTCTGTTAGGCAACTTTAACAATTAAAAGGAATTATCCTTTGGGATTAATGGATAGGTTGGTTGGACCCATGGAGATTACTTTAATTTTAGAACTGGGTGAACGGTTGATAAGCCAATTACCGTCTATGCAAATGGAGGACAAAGAGGCATTAAGCCAACAAGCTTAGTTATCATATATTTTGGGACAATATACTTTGGTACTGTGGGACCTTTCGTTTTTTATCTCTGTTCTTGAGAAAGGCTTAAATTGATCGTTGAATGCCTGGATGGAAGCCTCTACCTTCAACTTTTAATGACTTGTGACATTAGTTCTCTACGGGGTCAAATAGATCATGCTTGTTTTTATCTTTGTTAAGGTCGTAGACAAAACTTGCTTTATCAAATTTTAGAAAGTTGTCAACGCAATCAAATTTCATTTGTGAAGATTTTGATCAATGTTTTTCTTGTGTTTGTTTGTAGTCTTTCTATTCATGTACAAAAGTTGATTTTTTTTCTTCTAATATTTTGCTTTTGTGTAATTCTTTCTGACCATCTTATACTTTTTGCTTTGGCTTTGGCTCCCATGATACACAATCGGGATAATCCGTTTTGCTTTGGCTCCCATGGAACACAATCGAACCAGCTCTTACTTTTACTTTTTCTAAGTGTCAGATTCTTGTAGCTTTTTTTTTAATTCTTGCCTTCAAACTTGGGCAAGTGACTTGTGAAAATTGGTATAGCTATCCTGCAGTTATGGTAGTTATATAGCCTAAGTTATAATTTATAGAATTGTTTGATAATGCTTATTTTGTGGCATAGTTATCCTGAAGTTATGATAGCTATATAGCCTAAGTTGTTATTCATAGAATTGTTTGATAATGCTTTTCACTTTTTTTTCTTAATTTGTTTATTTTATTTCTATATTTAGGTATTAATTACTTTATTAATGATGTGCTAGATTAATCATTCAATGGACAAGAGTTGGATTGGTAAATCTAGAGTTAGTAAAGAATATTTAGATGGAGTTGCTTCATTTCTGAACTTTGCCTTTGAGAAAGCATCTGAAGATGGAAATATTTTGTGCCCATGCAAAAAATGTGGAAACACATTTTGGTTTAACAGAGACAATGTATACAATCATCTAGTTTGTAATGGATTTGCTATAGGTTATACTTGTTGGGTTTTCCATGGTGAATCTATTTTGGATCGCTCAGTTAGCCAAACTCAGGTTTTGAATGAATCTCCTGTTCATGAAAGTTTAGATGTAAATGACCGTGATAATATGCAAGACATGTTGCAAGAAGCTTTTGGATATTTTGCAAGAAAATGCATTCGAAGGAGTCAATGTCAACGATGATGAATTGATTAGAGAAATATCAAATATTGATGCATCAAATTTTTGTGACTTAGTTAGAGACTGTAATTGTGAGTTATATCCAGGATGTAAAAACTTTTCCAAACTTTCATTTATTGTACGCCTCTACCATATCAAATGCATAAGTGGTTGGAGTAATAAGTCATTCTCATTACTTCTTGACTTATATGTGAAGCATTTCCAAAGGGAATCAAGTTGCCCAAAACTTTTTATGAAGCAAAGAAAATTATCAATAAATTAGGGCCCAATATGAAAAGATTCATGCATGTCCTAATGATTGTATGTTATATTGGAAAGACAAAGTAGATGATGAATCATGCATGACTTGTGGTACTTCAAGATGGGTAAAAAAGGAAAAAGAAGGTACAGAAATATCAAGATCACAACCAAAAAAAAAAAAAGATGAAGAAAATTGTTGTTAAAATACTACATTACTTTCCACTAAAGAGTAGATTACAGAGGTTGCACCTGTCTTCAAAAACTGTTGAACACATGCGATGGCATGACGAATGGCGAACTAAAGATGGGGTTCTAAGGCATCCAGCTGACTTAGAGGCTTGGAAAACATTTGATAAGAAATATTGTGATTTTTCTTCTGAATCTCGTAATGTAAGACTAGGGTTAGCTAGTGATGGCTTCAATCCTTTTGGGATCAGGAGTTGCAGTTATAACATGTGACCTGTTTGAATTATTCTTTACAATTTACCTCCTTGGATGTGTATGAAACAACCTTATATATTTCTTTCTATGTTAATTCCAGGTCCTAAAATGCCTGGAAATAATATAGATATATATTTGCAGCCACTAATTGATGAACTCAAAGACTTGTGGAACATAGGTATTCCTACCTATGATGCATTTATAAAAGAAATGTTTACACTTTGTGTAGCTCTAATGTGGACCGTTAGTGACTTTCCTGGATATGATAACTTGTCTAGATGGAATACTCGTTCTAAACATGCATGTCCCTCTTGTGGGTTGAACATTTGCTCATTAAGATTAAAGAAATGTAGGAAATTTGGTTTCATAGGCCATAGGAGATTCTTAGAGTTGGGCCATAAATTTCATTATGACAGGAGATTTTATGGTACTATTGAAGATCAAGTAGCCCCTATACCACCTTCAGGCTCGACAGTGCTACAACAACTATCTAATATTAATGTGGTTTTAGGGAGAAGTGCAGTAAGTGGAACAAAAAGAAGACCTAGGGTAGTTATGTTTGTCCTACTTAATCATATTAAAACTATTTTAAAAAACTAAGCAAGACTTAATTCTAATCCTATTAGAATTAATGTGGTCTTAGGTCTAATTAATTTTAAACATTTTAAAATTCATTCATTTTCCTATGATCTTATATTTGTGTGCTATTCTTTTTTATAGGTTGATGGTTCCTAATCATCAATTTTATAACTTTTACAAATTTTAATGATTAGCCCTATAATAAACTTTCTATGGTTTTAATTAATTAACAATCAAACTCAAATTAATTAATAAACCATAACATATGCATTTCATGACTTAATATAACAATTATATTAAACTATGGATGTGTCATGCTCAATGCAAATCGATTTTCATATTTATTAATATAACTCCTTATATTAAATAAATCATGAAAAACATATAAGCATCCACAAGATATTAAATTAAATATAACTCTTTATATTTAAACTATGTAATGTCATGCTACATGCTTACTCAATTTCATATATTTAACATAACCATTATATTAAATTACCCTTGAAATCCATCTAGCATGCATTAATACCATACATTACATTTTTTTTTTTTAGTACATCAACATTTGGGGTGGGGGGATTCGAACCTCTGACCTCATGGTCGAGGGTACATGCCAATTGCAGCTGAGTTAGGCTCGCTTTGGCCCATACATTATAACATTTATAATATACTAAAATGCATGATCATGCTTAACCTAAGGTGGGATTTTAATCTAAATGACATCTATAAAGCATTTAAATAGCAAATGAACAAATAATTTGGCCCCTAGGATAAAATAAAGAAATAAATTACAATATTTATGTTAAATTTCATCCTAATAATTCTTCTGCCGCTCTAGAATCGAACCAAAGCGACTCGAACCAGCCTCCAAAACCTCGAACCAAGCCAATCCACCACGAACCGAAACTAAACCATTAAAAACCGACCGAACCGAACTGCCTACATCATGAACTAGACCACTTGAAACTCTAGTTGTCGCTACTGAAATTCGACACATCGTCAAGACGTTGTCGGTTTCCGCATGCAACTGGGAAACAAGACAGCGTCGAGACGCTGATGAACCAGCGTAGAGACGCCATTGCGGCTGGAGGCAAAATCTGGGCTATTCCACGACTTGTTCTTCCATTTTGGCAAAATTTGGTCTCGATCTCCATTGAATTTTGAGCCTAATTTAGACCCGAACTTCCAATAGACTCGAATTTACATATAATTTCCCAAAAACACAAAGGCCCTCACAATTTTGATCATATCAAAGCAGTAAATTCTAAGGTCAAATCTATCGAAAACATTCAATCACAAACCACATTCATAATGCTATTTAATCCCACCAAAACCAATGCAAATTTTAGAAAACTAAAATTAAACATACGAAAAGGCTATGATACCAATTGAAGGATTGAAATTCTTAAATTCTCAACGGAAGTGTATAGGACCAATTCATATTTTAATTAAGTTTTCTAAAATAGCAGTACACTGGCAACCCATATAGAACAATTCTATATATAAATTAAGCTAAGCATGCATTACAATTAAATCTAATAATTGAAAGAAATAAAATACTTGTTGAAAACTTTCTTCAATGAACTCCCACCAAGAACAATATGATCACAGTAGGAACACTATCACCGAGATCTTCCACTGCTATATCTCCTGGGACTAGGAACCAAGTTGTGGGACTTGGTGTTCTTGAATTTTGGGAAAAAGAATTTCACTAGAATGTTGTGAAATTCCTAGAGAAAAATTTTGCTTGAGAGCAAACTGTTGAGCACCAACTGGGAAGGCATTTTGTGCTTTATATAGAATGTCATACCCCTTTTCCTAGTCGTAATAAGATAGAGATTTAATTAATTAATAATTAATTATCTTTCGTAGAGGTAATAGGATAGGGATTTACTTAATTAATTAACTAAATTAACAATTAATTAAATTAAATTCATTTAAATCATATTTTAATGAACATCTCCCATATAACGTATAGTTTTTAATTAAATCAAATTTAATTAAATTAAATAATTAATTAATTCTCCAATTAAGTAATTACCAAATTAAATATCTCATATTTAATTTAAGCCTACAATTAAATCGTATTTAATTGTATTTCTTTCGTTTAATAAAGTTTAATCTTAAATTAAACTTTATATTATAATGTGTCACATACATTATATTAATTGTATCTCATACAATTAAGTTAATTTCCCATAATGAATTTGAACTATTCAAATTCTTTTCAATACTAATTGTTCCTAATTACCCTTTATGAGCTAGCAGGGGGACCTAATGGACCTACAGATCAGAAGCTCCAATGATGAGGTTAACTGACTAAACTCATTAATCAAGTTAACCAATATTCATTAATTGTGGGTCACTCCACTAAAGACCCACAGTTGCCCTTTTCTCACTGTAGAATCTTTCTGTGTCCACGGATATAAACCAATATCGATAAGTCAATTCTTCACGAGTGTTCGTAACGCCAGCTTGGTCAAATTACCGTTTTACCTCTGGGTTAACTCTGTCTCCTTAAGTATCACTGATTCCTCTAATGAACAACCCGTTTATGGTCCAACCAGTAAACAGAAGTTGATGGTCCGCAAAGTGAACGGGTCGCAAGTAATAATAAAACGGTAAAGTATACCGAGTATCAATTCCACAGGGAGGATGGCTTTTAGGCAGAATAAGAAACTTGTTCGGTTCTATGCCCTAAAACTCGTAGATAGTGAATATAACCGTTGACCGGATATTAATGAAATAATAATATATTTTTCCATTAAATGTTATTAGTTATTTTATATTTATCTTTGCCTAAAATAACCCTAATCCAATAAACTAGACATCCTAGGCTGTAATATGAGTCTTGAACTATATGTAGCGACATATGGGGATCACTGTTCAAGAAACAACCTAAAGGGTCTATAGTATAGGGATTAGACTGGGTGCCTTATCCTGGTGACACTATGGATACAACCCACTTTGTATTTGATACAAACGCTATGATCCAACGCGTTCATGTAAGAGACATGCGAGTGGGGGTATCCTATGCAATGAGTTTGCATAAGACCGAACCGCGAAATAGTAACCACTGGTTATAACACCGTTAACTAAGTTGGTTTTCTATTTCACTATAAAAACCTAGACAACTTGGTCTTAATCCTGAGTTGATTATGGACTCCTGCTCATGAGGGATTGTCCTTTGATTTGTATGGGTGAGAGTGGCCAATACGTCGACTCAATAAGCCTACCATTTTGGGGATAAGACCGAGTGAGGAGCTGGGAACATAATCGTACAAGATGAAATTCACTCCTTCCAGACTTTGGGGAAGTAGATGAGTGTTCCCTTAAGTGGTGACTCCGAGTCTTGAACAAAGGGCAATACCCTCTCAATGGCACAAGAGGGTTTTTTTGTTTAATGGTTGGACCACAAACAGGTTGTTCATTAAAGGAGAACTGGTATTTAAGGAAATAGAAGTAATCTAGGGGTAAAACGGTAATTTGACACAGCTGGTGTTACGGACACTCGTGAAGGACTAACTAGTCGATATTGGTCTATATCCGTGGACACAGAAAATATGTCTGCAGTGAGAAGAGTGCAACTGTGAGTCTATAGTGGAATGTACACACAGTTAACGAATATTGATTAATTTAGTTAATGAGTTTGACCGATTAATCTCACATCGTTGGAGCTTCTGATCTGCAGGTCCATTAGGTCCCACTGGTAGCTCATAAAGTAATTTGAGGCAACTAAGTAATAAATGTAAATTGAAAATGTTCAATTTACTAAGGGAAACAATATAATATATATTGATATATTATTACGAGAGAAATTAATATTTGAAGAAATTCAAATATTAATATAAATTTGAGACACATTAAATTTATGGAAGTTTGAAAGAGTTCAAATATGAATTAATTAATTTTATGGCCTAAAATCTATTTGGGCAAATTAATTAATTCAACACCGGAAATTAAATATGTGATATTTAATTGGTGGTTAATTAATTAAAGAATTAATTAATCGAGAATTAATCAAATATGGAAATAATTAATCATTTAGGGACTGTTTGGGGCGCTGAATTGGTTATAACATCTGGTGATTATAATAATTTGGGGATTATAATAGTCTGGGGGTTATAATAATCTGTGTTTGGGGTGCAGATTATTATAGTCTGAGATAAGATAATCTGTGTTTGGGGTGCAGATTATTTTAGTCTGTGATAAAATAATCTGTGTTTGGGATACAGATTATTTTAGTCTGAGATAAAATAGTTTGTGTTTGGAGTGCTAATCTGTTTTAACATGGGGTTCTGAATCAAAGGTTCAAACTGACTGTTTTCTTTTTCTAGTTTTTTTTTTTTTTTTTTATGATATACGATTCACTTTGGTTTAGGGTTATTTATTTTTTTTTTTTTTTACAAAACAAAAAAGTTTAGGATTTGGTATAGAAAAATCATATTAGTTAACTTTTAATAAATGTTTAGTTAAAAATCATATTAGTTTTTATTATTATTATTTTTTTTATCAATAAAATCATTTGAAATAAACTTGAGTGTGGTAAATACAATTTCGTTTGAATGTTCTTTTTTTTTTTTTTTTTAAGTTGGTTAACCTTCGATGTTGTCAACGACTTTTCCTACAACCTTCGATGTTTTTTTTTCTTTATTTTCATTTTTTATATTTTTCAAAATGAAAATGAGAAGAAATATGAAAAAAAAAGAAAAAAAATCGGTGGCCGGAAAAGTCGTCGGCGATCGCCGGAAAAGTCGTCAGTGGCCGTCTGAAAAGTCGTCGGAAACTTCGCCGGCCGACAACGACCGACGGTCGTTGGAAAAGTCAAGGAGTCGCATGGAAGTAAATAGGAGAGAGTTACTGTAGAAAATAGATAGAATAATCGGGTGGGTTGAATAATGGTTACTGTAGAGAATGGATAAAATAATCGGGGGTAAAAATAACCCACCTCACCATTTATTTTTGTTGATGCCCCAAACACTGAATAGGTTATAATAAAGGGGATTATTATAACCTATTTAGTGCCCCAAACACCCCCTTAAGGAAGTGATTAATCATTTATGGAAATGATCTAATCACTTATGGAAGTAATTAGTCATTTGTGGAAAAGATTAATCAATTATGGAATTGATTGATCTTGGATTGATTAAATAAGGAATAAGATTGAACCAATTTTGGAAAAGATTGATTTAATTGAATATTTTATTCATGGCCACTCTTCTATAAATAGAACACTAGACCTAATTGGTTTAGTAGCTCTCTTGCTCTTAGACTCACAAGACAAGACCCTAGAATTCTCTCTAGCCTCCCTCTTAGAGAAAAACTCCCACAAGTCTTTTGCCTCCTAGACTTAGAGACATATCGGTGTAACCTTTGTGGTTATTGTGTCTTTGAAGAAAATTTCTAGCGAAGAAATCAATAAGGATTCGCTGCGTTTTCGTTCGTTGGAGCATTGTTGGCGAAGAACGGTCAAGTCTACAACGAAGGTTTGTAACAGTTCTTTCTCGTCTCTTTAAAGAAGCATGAAAATAAATTTAGATTTAATTTTCCAGCATGTTTATAGCAATTTCCAGCAACTTTAAAGCATGTTTAAAGTTTTTTTTGCCTTTTTGTAATGGTATTTTAATGTTAATTAATATACGGCGTAAGGTCCATTCGATGCACTTCCGCTGCGTAGGGGCTTTCGTCCTGATATGGAATTTTCCTTACCGCAAGCGCACGGGTCAAGTAATAATAAAGTGTTCGTATAAACGAGTGTCGTCCTCTGGATTGGATGTTTAAGCTAAATCAAGTATTGTGAATTATCTTGCTCAATTTTATTTAGGGAACACAAAGTAATGAGTGATAGATCGAAAACTAAATCAAAACAAGTAAAAAGTGGAAATTCAATTGGAAGAATACTTAGGGAATTGATTTCGCCAATTTAGTCTAGGATTGATTTTAAGGAATAAGTTATTATGCACAATGGAATTATGAGCCTAAGAACCTTTAATCACAATTACCTCTCCCGAGTATAATTGATTCTCATGCAAATTAACCAACTTGATATCCCTATCTAAGTTTATTAACATCCAAGGCAATGAGTTCTTTTGACCAATTCTAAAGTTAATCTAAAAACCGTCACGAATTAGAAAATAAACTTTAGTCATGCAACCTTGAGTAAGTCTACATTTAATCCCCTCTCCCGAGCAAGAATCAAAACTCAAATCATTCAACTAATGGCCAATTAATTGAAAGCATTAAATCAAGATTGAATACATAATAACCATTGCACAACTTAAACCATAAATCAATCCATAAACTAAATCAACTACATCAATCCCTAAGTCACAAGTTTAGCTACTCATGAATGGTATTACAAGCTCAACTA
Organism: Luffa aegyptiaca; assembly: GCA_017139565.1. Classification (NCBI taxonomy): domain Eukaryota; kingdom Viridiplantae; phylum Streptophyta; class Magnoliopsida; order Cucurbitales; family Cucurbitaceae; genus Luffa; species Luffa aegyptiaca. The sequence continues at coordinate 16,324,754 of CM029406.1, read as the reverse complement.
AACATGACAAAACCATAAAATCTAGCTAGAGAAAAGGAAAAGGAAAGGAAAAACTCAATGTAGGCCGAGACCGAACGTCCCCGTCACGATCCCCACAAACAATGGGTTGATTTCCATCTTGATCTACTTTGTTCAGCCTCAATCCTCTGTTTTCTCCTCTGTTTTACGGCTCCAAAAGTGTCCAAAAGAATCCCCCTTTCAGCCCTAGTCGAAAATAACTTATATTGCAGATTTTTGCCGTAGCATCGAGACGCTAAGGTCGCAGCGTCTCGACGCTGTGACCGTTTCGCGCCTATTCAGATAAGGAATGCTAGCGTCGAGACGCTCAAGGGCTAGCGTCGAGACGCTAGTCTGCGTTTGACCCTATTTTGACTTTTTTCTCTTTGACTCTTTTTCATTCCTTTGCATCTTTTCGCGTCCCGAGCACCCGATTAACTCCACTATTGCGTTTTGGCTCCAATCAACCATTTCCTACAAAATAAACATTAAAGCACAATAAAATGGCCAAAAAATCATAAAAGACTAGCTAAATTGAATAGGGAAAACTAGCTAGCTATCACGTCCCTTTCAATCGGCATCAGAGCCATCGCTGTCACTATTAATTGATATTAAAATTTGCGATAGGCTCTAATAGGTGGGATTTATGCATAATGTATGTTCGGTTTGCGTTGAACTGTTTGGGTTAATTTTATGGCCATAGATTTTATTTTTATGTGATTTTGATCATGTAAGGGCCCGGTGTTTCGGGTATTTTATGTAAAATCGAGTCCTATGTAAGTCCGGGTCTAGAATAGATTTTTATGAGATGAAAATCGGTGAAATCGCACTGAAATCCGAGGCCAAAACCGAAGAAAAACACTGCTGTTTTGCCCAGATCGAGCTCCAGACGTAACAGCGTCGGGACGCTGTTCACAAAGCGTCCCGACCGTGTCCCGATTCCGAGACACTGAAGACTAGATGAAGGCGCAGCATCGGGACGCTGTGTTACTAGCGTCTCGACGTTGTCCCAAATGCGACACGAATTAGGGTTTCACATAGGAGAGGTTCAAGACATTTGATGTGGTTTGGTTTGACGATTGGACCGGTTCGACTGGGCTCGGACCTATTTGGTCCGGTTCAGCTGATTTTGGGCTTGGTTCGTGATTTTTTAGGCCGGTTTGAGGTTGTTCAGGGCGGTTTGTGCTGTCTAGACAAATTTTTTGGAGCTGCAAAAGGATTTTAGGATAGAATTTAGCTAAAATTAATGTAATTTAATGCTTTATTTTATCCTAGGGGCCAAAATTAACCGGTTCAATTGGTATTTATATACTTTATGGATGTCATATAGTATTTTGGGAAAAATACACTTTTGGTCCCTGAGCTTTGGGTTAAGTGACACTTTGGTACCTGAGTTTTCAAACTCAACAAAAATACCCCTGAGGTTTGAGATAAGGAGCACTTTGGTCCCTACCGTCAATTTTTTTGTTAAATGTTAACGGTGGCTGACGTGACACTATTATTTTAATAAAAAAATTATTTTTTAATTTTTTAAATAAAAAACATTAAAATAATAAAATAATATTATTTTTTATTCTTATTTATTATTTCTCCCCCCCCTCTCTTCTTCTTCTCCATCTTCTTCTCCATCTTCTTCCTCTTCATCCTCTTCCTCCTTCTTCGTCTTCCTATCTTCAGCGACCGGCGACCGGCGGTCGCCGCTCGCCACCGCCGGCTGCCGGCGACTGAATTTTTTTTTCCTTTCTTTCTTCTTCTCTTCTTTTGATACCCTAAATCTTGTTGCTTCTTCGCTTCCGATTCCTGCAACGATTTGATCGCTAATTGATTCTTTAGTTTCAGGAAATCTTCCGGATCCATCAGAAGGTGAAGATCTTTGATCTCTTGCAGAAGCTTCCAGATCCACTCCATCAAATAGCAATTGCTCGCGGCTCTCGCAAAATTATTCTTCTCAATTCTCTTTGCAATTCGTTTGAGAGGCTCATGCCCGGCGTAAATCCACGACTCCAGGATTTGGTGCGTTGTGTAAACTGTTTGATTCTCGTAATTTTCGATCTGATCGTACGGACTCTTTCTCAGAGAATGAAGCTCGTTTGGCCTGCAAATTAGGTCGTAATCGAGATTCGGCTTGCCTGCCAAATTCGGCTCCCCTAACCCTAGCATGTAAGGACATCTCCTCATCTCGCATTCGACGGAGTACAGAATCATCTGCGCGATGTCTTCAGAGCTCTGCCATGAAGCAAGCCGAGGAAGAAGACTCGTTTCACTAGTTCTGCTCACAACAGTAGCTTCTCCGCGAACCTTCCAGACCTCCGCCGAGCTTCCGTCGAGAGTAATCACGCTGTCGTACGAACTCAGATCGACGATCGGAACTCTGTCGGGCGCTTCGCCGTCCTCTTCATCATCTTCGCAAATCATAGCAATGAGTTGGCAACAAGATTTAGGGTATCAAAGCGATCGTGGACGGCTTGTCTTCACCGTCCTCTTAATCGTGTTCACCGTCCGCTAGCCGCTCGCCGCCGGAGACGGAGGAGGGAGGTCCCTCCTCCCTCTCCTTTCTCTGTCTTTCTTCTTTTTAAAAAAAAAACCAGTGAAAAGAAAAAGGAGAGAAGAAGAAAGAAGAAGGAGGAAGAGGATGAAGAGGAAGAAGATGGAGAAGAAGAAGAAGAGAGAGAGGGGGCGAGAAATAATAAATAATAATAAATAATAATATTATTTTATTATTTTAATGTTTTTTATTTAAAAAAAATAAAAAATAATTTTTTTTTATTAAAATAATAGTGCCACGTCAGCCACCGTTAACATTTAACAGAAAAATTGACGGCAGGGACCAAAGTGCTCCTTATCTCAAACCTCAGGGGTATTTTTGTTGAGTTTGAAAACTCAGGGACCAAAGTGTCACTTAACCCAAACCTCAGGGACCAAAAGTGTATTTTTCCCTAGAATTTTTAATCCCACCCTAGGTTATAAACATGCTCATGCATTTATTTATATATTATAAATTGTTATAATGTATGTTTTAAATGCATGGAATTGTTTTCATTTTTTTTAATATAAGTGTATATTAATTATATGAAAAATAATAAAGCATGAAGCATGTCATTACTTAGATTAAATAAAAATAGTTATGTTTAATGTGATGAATGTAGCATGCTTGATTGATTTTCTTGATTGGCTTATAATTGTTATATTAAATGGAAATCAATATTGCATGAAGCATGAAACATCTATAGTTATTAATATAATTGCTATATTATTCATGCGATGCAATTAGTATGGTTTAATTATTTAATTTGAATGAGATTGTTGAATGAATTAAACCCTAGATTCTTGATTATAGGATTAATCATTAAAATTTGAAATAGTTCTTTAATATTAATGATCAGAAACCGTCAATCTATAATCAAGAATTGCATGCAAACATAAGATCATAGGATAAATTGGATTAATTTTAAATTGTTTAAAATTAATTAGACCTAGATCAGTTTCTAATAGGATTAGAATTATTTCTTACTTAGAATTAAAAATAGTTTTAATTGACTAAGTAGGAAAAACATTGTTATTATTATAAGGGAACTCCACTGGTAATGTTCTGTCTAAGGCTGGGGGTATTTAAGTTGATGGTTTACGGAACACCCTCTACCTGGGAACTGACCCGGAATACCGGGGTTGAATTAATCATAGTTAAATGTTAGCATGCAATGTCACTAGGTTTGTTAAAAGTGTTTAATGCACCTAGATCTTTAGACTAAAGACCTTACATTACTGTGGTTATAAGGGAACTCTCTCGGTAAAGTTCTGTCTAAGGTTGGGGGTATTTAAGTTGACAGTTTACGGAACACCTCTTACCTGGGAACTGACCCGAACCTTGAGTTGAATTAACCATAGTAATGTTGACTTGCAATGTTGGGTTTATTAAAAGAAGTTTAATTCACATGAAACATTGCGGTTGAATCCTTTCCATAATTGTTATAATAGGATCAGACTTAGATAGATTGACTTAGCCGAATTTTATCTAAGTTAAACAACCCTAAATTAACCTTAGGACATTTTCAGTGGGAGGAAAATTACAAAATGAGATTTAAATCAAGTTTTCCTCCTACGTCCCTATATTCACAACGTGAGGTTCATGCTCGGCTTCGAGTTGCCTTAGGAGCGGCCTCCCTTCGAAAAGTGTTTGCATGAATCAATAACAAGGTGAATGGGAAAAATGTCTAGAGTAAGTGGGAGCGGGACACGTGTCAACGTATCCCTCGATCTCCGCCCCTAGCTCACACCGTGAGAGTCTTATGATCCGCCTGCAGGTTGTCCTGGCGCAACCATCCCTTCAGAGGGCCTGATCATAGGATTCAGAATATCGTGAACTCCTGAATAGGATAGGAACTCTTAGGCTAATTACCAACAGTTGTCTTTCCCTTCGGTAGCTTGTTAGTGTGTGCCTCTGAGATCTGAAAGTGGGAGGGTAACACTTACAAGGATGAGTTAAAAGTGTTAACAAATCCTTGACCGAACAATGGTGGCTAATGTCTATAGGAATATGAGTTATTCTGGAATTAGAATTAGTTGAGAAATGTCTCATTTCAAAGGAGGAGTACCTGATCACCCTTCGGTGGCTAATATTCTAAACCTCTAAAACATCGTTGCAAAACTAAATCAATAGTTTTAGGGTTCTGTGATTGCTTGTTTTTCTAAATTGATTGGATTGTGTGCAATTGTTTGCTTGTATGATGGGTTAAGACAAAGATAACTAATACGGTCATTGTTTGTTTAAATTTCAGCAATGTCTTCCTCAATAGCCTCTCTACTTAAAAATGAGAAATTAATCGGCGAAAATTACGCTACGTGGAAGTCGAACCTGAATATGATTCTTGTTGTCGATGATCTGCGGTTCGTCTTAACGAAGGATTGTCCTCCAGCCCCTGCTCGTAATGCATCCCAAGCAATTAAGGATGCTTATGATCGCTGGACAAAGGCCAATGATAGGGCTCGCGTCTATATCCTAGCCAGCTTATCTGAAGTTTTGGCTAAAAGGCATGAGGGAATGGTCACAGCAAGGGAGATTATGAACTCTCTCCAGGAGATGTTTGGACAAACGTCCTACCAACTCCACCATGACGCTCTCAAATACGTTTATAGCTGCCGCAAGAAAGAGGGCATGTCTGTTAGGGAACATGTCCTGGATATGATGGTCCAATTCAAAGTGGCAGAAGCAAATAGGGCGGTCATAGATGAGCGTAGTCAGGCTGCATTCATCTTAGAATCTCTTCCGAAGAGTTTTCTACAGTTTCGAAGCAATGCAATGATGTATAAAATAGTATTCAACCTGACTAGCCTCCTGAATGATCTACAACTCTATCAATCTCTTCTTAAGAACAAGGGACAAGTAGAAGGAGAGGCAAACGTTGTTCACTCTAAAAGAAAGTTCGAGAAGAGTTCATCCTCTGGAACTAAATCTGTAGCCACTTCTTCGAAGAAGATTCAGAAGAAGAAAGGAAACAAGGGGAAGGCTCCCGCTACTGCTGCTAAAAGCAAGGGAAAAGCCAAAGTTGTGGCAGACAAGGGCAAGTGTTTCCACTGCAATGTAGATGGACACTGGAAGAGAAACTGCCTAAAGTACCTTGCTGAGAAAAAAAAGGAAAAGGAAGGTAAATTTGATTTACTAGTTTTAGAAACATGCCTAGTAGAACATGATGAATTTACCTGGATACTTGATTCAAGAGCAACTAATCATGTTTGCTCTTCTTTTCAGGAAAATGATTCCTTTCGGCAGTTTAATGATGGGGAAATGACACTTAGGGTCGGAACTGGAGAAGTCATTTCAGCTAAAGCAGTGGGAACTGCGAAGTTATTTTTTAGAAATAGATTCTTACTTTTAGAAAGTTTGTTAATTGTTCCCAAGATTAAGAGGAACTTAATTTCTATTTCATGTTTGATTGAACAATCGTATACAGTTTCTTTTAATATCAATGAAGCGTTCATTTATAAGAATGGTGTACTTATTTGTTCAACCAAATTAGAAAATAACTTGTATGTATTAAGACTAACCGAAAACAAAGCACTTTTAAATCACGAGTTATTTAAAACTACTGAAACTCAAAGAAAAAGGCAAATGATTTCTCCAACAAGTAACAATACTCATCTTTGGCATCTTAGACTTGGTCATATAAACATCGATAGAATCGGTCGTTTGGTAAAGAATGGACTTCTAAGCAAGTTAGAAGATGATTCACTACCACCTTGTGAATCTTGTCTCGAGGGCAAAATGACCAAAAGACCCTTTACTGGAAAAGGTTACAGAGCCAAAGAACCCTTAAGTTAATACACATTCGGATCTCTGTGGTCCAATGAATGTAAAAGCTCAAGGAGGGTACGAATATTTCATCTCATTTATAGATGATTATTCAAGATATGGTTACTTGTACCTAATGGGACATAAGTCTGAAGCTCTTGAAAAGTTTAAGGAGTTTAAGGCTGAAGTTGAAAACCTATTAGGTAAATCAATTAAAGTACTTCGATCTAATCGATGAGGGGAGTATATGGATCAAAGATTCCAGGATTATATGATAGAACATGGAATTCAATCTCAACTCTCAGCCCCTGGTACACCTCAACAAAATTTTGTATCAGAAAGGAGAAATAGAACCATGTTAGACATGGTTCGATCAATGATGAGCTATGCTCAATTGCCTAGCTCGTTTTGGGGGTATGCAGTAAAGATTGCAGTACACATCTTGAACAAAGTTCCCTCGAAAAGTGTTTCTGAAATGCCTTTCGAACTATGGAAGGGGCATAAACCTAGTTTGCATCACTTTTGCATCTGGGGTTGTCCAGCACACGTGCTTGTGACAAATCCTAAGAAACTGAAACCTCGTTCAAAACTGTGCCAATTTGTTGGTTACCCTAAAGAAATGAGAGGTCGTTATTTCTATGACCCACAAGAAAATAAGGTGATTGTATCAACAAACGCCACCTTCTTGGAGGAAGACCACATGAGGGATCATAAACCACATAGCAAAATAATATTAGGAGAAGCTACTGAAGAATCACCAAGAGTTGTTGACGAAGCTGGACCTTCAACAAGGGTTGATGAAGGAACTAGTTCTTCAAATCCATCCCGCCCTTCTCAAACGTTGAGAAGGCCTCAATGTAGTGGGAGAGTTGTATTACAACCTGATCGCTACTTGGGTTTAACTGAAACTCAGGTTGTCATACCTAATGATGGCATTGAGGATCCATTGTCCTATCGACAGGCAATGAATGACGAAGATAAGGATGAATGGGTCAAAGCCATGAACCTGGAAATGAAGTCAATGCATGCAGGTCCATTAGGTCCCACTGGTAGCTCATAAAGTAATTTGAGGCAACTAAGGAAGTGATTAATCATTTATGGAAATGATCTAATCACTTATGGAAGTAATTAGTCATTTGTGGAAAAGATTAATCAATTATAGAATTGATTGATCTTGGATTGATTAAATAAGGAATAAGATTGAATCAATTTTGGAAAAGATTGATTTAATTGAATATTTTATTCATGGCCACTCTTCTATAAATAGAACACTGGACCTAATTGGTTTAGTAGCCCTCTTGCTCTTAGACTCACAAGACAAGATCCTAGAATTCTCTCTAGCCTCCCTCTTAGAGAAAGACTCCCACAAGTCTTTTGCCTCCTAGACTTAGAGACATACCGATGTAACCTTTGTGGTTATTGTGTCTTTGAAGGAAATTTCTAGCGAAGAAATCAATAAGGATTCGCTGCGTTTTCATTCGTTGGAGCATTGTTGGCGAAGAACGGTCAAGTCTACAACGAATGTTTGTAACGGTTCTTTCCCGTCTCTTTAGAAAAGCATGAAAATAAATTTAGATTTAATTTTCCAGCATGTTTATAGCAATTTCCAGCAACTTTAAAGCATGTTTAACGTTTATTTTGCCTTTTCGTAACTGTATTTTAATGTTAATTAATATACGGCATAAGGTCCATTCGATGCGCTTCCGCTGCAGAGGGGCTTTCATCCCCTTCAAAACCAAACACTAAAAATACTGGGACAAAATATTATCTAGGGATCCTAGCATGATGATAAAGCAATCAAAGATTAAAGCAATAAAAGAATTCAAGTGATCAATCAAAACAAAAGATGGAGAAAGAATCGAATATGAGGCGGGGTCTTGAAAGTCGGATTATAGCTAATTAATCATTCTAATTGTCTTATCTCATGCCCGACTAATTATAAACCCAGAATCTTCGTTTAGCACATAGGTTATCCTTTCGGTTTCCCCTAATTGTAATTAAATCATATTAATAACTTAAGTGTCCTTGACGCTATTAAATTCGTTAATTAATTAGCCCTGATTCATCTTCAGTCTCTAAGTGTAAGGACCCGAATTCTTAAAAAGTCTTAAAGGGACCGCTATGACAATGCATTCTTTGGAGGCCTTTATAAATAAAAATATTTTAAAACATAAACACTTATTTTAAGTAAAAACTTTAAAACAAAACTTTTATTCGAGATCCCTAATTTTAAAAAGGTTTTAATTAATCTTGAATAATTTCTAAAATATAAATGTACATGGCATATTAGCCAAAAAAAAAAAATGTACATGGCCTCTAGAAAATTTCTCAAACAAAATTACAATAAGAAAAACATAGTTCTTGAAGCGGAAGAAAAATAAAATATGAAATTCAATATAGTTTCCTCATGGCTGCCTTTCGTATTCTCATCAATCACCTTTCACCTGCCCTTGCCCATACCTGAAAAAAATATTTTTTTTGAAAAGAATGAGTATTTTAAAATACTCAGTAAGTGACCCTACTATTGAGGTTGGGTCACGCTTTAAAATTTTTTTTAAATCAACAACAAATACTTTTTGGTGGCTCTAAACTTTATTTTAACTTACTAATGAGAGAGGATATACATCAATTTCATGCATATCCTAGACACATCAATTTCATGTGCCTCCTACGGAGGCCGTTAATTTCACAAGCCTCGACTCAGGTACATCAATTTCATGTCCCTAAGTCCTATGTAGGCATCTCTGAATGTGCATCAATTTCATGTACACTTATAAAATTCAAGAAATTTCAAAATATCAACAATTGCAAGCAAGAATAATAAATTTCATACTTTCAACAATTTTCATAAACGCATACGTAATTATAATAATAAATTTGTCATGCTCAATTTTCATGTTTTTAACAATTATAATAAATTTCAAGAACAACTCATAAACATGAGAAATTTAGAAAAATCAAGTATGCACACCCAATTAAAAGTTCAATAGTAAGTTCACTTACTTCGGCTTAAATATTCTCGATCTAGAATCCCAACTAACTCAAGCAATGCCGCCCTCGATTTCAACCAAACGATTGCCAAGAAATAAACTTCAAGCTTTCTGTCCAACTTCAATTTGTTCTAAGATTTCACGAGTTCGACTCCAATCGCTTGAGATAACAAAGATCCAAAGACTAAAATTAATGGGCATTCTTGATTAGCCAAAAAAAACTCTCTAAAACTCACTTACCCTCTATAAACCTGCTGAAATTCAAAGACCCAAGCTGAAAAACTGCCCAAAACTCACAAAATGACTGCTGGACAACCTGAATCGTCGGAAAACTCGAATCATCGCCGCACCAACACACCTACTCGCTGCTGCCGCTGGAACCGAGAGCAGTCGTCGGAAGGACGAGCGCTTGAAGCTGCTCGGACCGCCGCAATGCTTGCTGCTGCACGTCGCGCCTCTCCACACGCCAGACTACTCTACAACCACTACCGTCGCTTTGTGTGCTGTCGCCGGTGAAGGTTGCTTCCAGAGGTACTTGTGGCCGGAAGAAGATGCACGCCGGAGTTGATGCTGAAGTTGCTGGTCGGTGCGTAAAGAAGAAAAATCGAGAATGGGGGCTCCTGAGCGGCTACTCTTAGAGAAGAAGGGGAAGATGGCTCCCTGACTTGGGTTGCGTGCACATCTTAAAAATAACCTAATGGGCTTGGGCTTGGCTCTAAAGTCCAAATATTTACGAAAATGCCACTCAGCCTAAATTTTAAATTTTCCACCATTTTTTTTTAAATCTTTAAATTTCCCTCTTAACCAATTTAACTCCAACAAAGGAAATTCGAAATTTTCCTTAAATTACGGGCGTTACACTAAGTCTAACCAACTACTCTCGCTATCACTACGAGCAGTTAAACCTAGTTGAGTTGATTATGATCTATCCTAACTTCTCTCCATCGAGTTTCCATTAGGAATCTAATCATTATACAATTGGCCAGATTATATAAAGCATTAAGACCATCCACACAAATAATCAGTATTTGGACAGGAGATGGGCAATTAAGAATAATAATCAACTATAACCTTTCATTTCAAAACCCACAATTGGGATTTTAGCTATACATGATAATCAAAATTTCCCAAAAGTACAAACTAATAGACATAAATGAGCAAAGTAAGAGTTAGGAGAGTGAACCGTCGAGAACCCCTTGCTTGCGCTATGGATCCCCTCCGAAACAAGCTCCCGAGCCCTCCAAAAATGCTCGTTACAATGATTTCGCACTAATTCTCACACTCGACCCTCAAGGAAGGCTTGGAGAGCCTTGAAAGGGACTAAGGAATGGATTAGACTCTTGATTGATGATGAAATGAGGAGGCAAAATGCGCTATATATAGGCCTGGAAATGGGTCAGCATCACGACGCTAGGGTCATAGCGTGCGACGCTATGACATCACCTTGGCTTGGAAGGCAAGAATAGGACAGCGTCGAGACGCTAGGGGACAGCGTCGCAACACTGTCCTAGTTCCAAAACCTTCTAAAAGCATATTTGAGTAGAATTTCGGGCCTCCTTCATTTCTTTTGGCCCAAACACTTCATGCAATGGATCTTGGGCTCTTTCTCTTGACCCAACTTGATAATTAAGGCTTGAAATCCATGAATTTTGGGCTTTTTTTCTCCAATAATCCATATAATTCTCCTAAGGACAAAATTATAAAAATCAATAGATATTTATGATAAAAGCACATTAAAAGCATACAAAAGCCAGCAAATTTAAGGATAAAATAGCAACATTTATGCTTGCTATCACAAGTTCATCTCAGGCCAGAAGAGGATGGGCGCCCTTGTTCAAGACCTAGAATCAACCCTTAAGGGAACACTCATCTACTTGCCTTAAAGACAGGAAGGAGTGAATTCCATTTTGTGTTGTTATGTTCCCAACCCCCACTCGATCTTATCCCTGAAATGGTAGGCTTATTGAGTCGGTGAATCTGGCCACTCTCACCCATACAAATCTAAGGATAATCTCTTATGAAAAGGAGTCCATAACACATTCAGGATTAAGATTGAGTTACCTAGGTCATTCTATTGACTATTTCACGGTCCAGTCTTATGCAAACTCATTGCATAGGATTCCCCCACTTACATATTGACAACACTCATTTATGTGCGTTATTTAGCCTTAAAAGCTTAGGTAATTGTTTGGAAGGAAAAGACTTTATGACTAAAATCTTATCATTTTAAGTCATTTTAGCAAGAGTTGTAGAATCATGAAGGAAATCTTAGAATTATAGAATTTAAGATTTTAGAATTATACTATCTACATCATCAGGACCCGAATAAACACTATTCACACTTTCAGGGTCTGACTCTATGTACTCATCAGGATCAGACTCAATAGATTCAACATTATCATAATCAGACTCAAAATTGTCATCTATCAAGTAATCGTCTCCATGCAAATTATGCATATTATCAGACAAATCATGCTCATCAGATAAATCAGGCAATTCAATCTCATTATCAAAATTATCAATTTCAGGCAATTCTAATTCATTCTCAAAAGAAGGTAAGTCATCAATTGCAGACATTTCATTCTCAAAAGCAGGCAGCTCTAATTCATTTTCAAAATCAGGCAGATCTACATCAATTAGCTCATTCTCAAACAGAGGGTCATTGAAAAGTGCATTATGATTAAAATTCTCATCATCCATAGGCGCCTCTCCCAATCCTAGGTCAAGATTATACTCTACTTCTTCATCATCGTCAGTCAAATATTCTGGACCTATAGAAAAACAAGTATGCAAACTACATACAGACTCTTCTTGGCCAAAAATATTAAAAACGACTTTTTCATCATCAATGTTCAAGGTAAGCTTACCAGTATGCACACTAATCTCAGCCTTACCACTTGCTAAAATTGGTCTGCCTAGAATAATGGGTACCTCTCTGTCTTCCTACATGTCGAGTACCACAAAATCTACAGGGAAGATAAACTTGTTGACCTTCACCAGTACATCCTCCACAACACCCATTGGGTGGGTAATCGATCTATCAGCGAGCTGGAGGGTGATGTCGGTGTCCTTCATTCCTGTCAAACCAATCTTCATGTACACAGAATAGGACATCAAATTTATACTAGCACCTAGATCACACAAAGCCCTATTGAAAGATACTTCTCCTATAATGCAGAAAACAGTAAAACTCCCTAGGTCTTTTTGTTTAGAAGGCATCTTTCCTGATACTATGGTACTACTGCTCTCAAATAATTTAAAAACTTCTTTTTTCAAACTTTTCTTCCTAGATAGCATCTCTTTCATGAACTTCCCGTAATTAGGCATATTATATAAAGCATCTACTAAAGGAATGTTCACAGAAAATTTTCTAAACATCTCTAGGAATTTCTGAAACTGCTCATCTAATTTAACATTTTTAAAGCGCTGAGGAAAAGGTAACTCCCTGTAGTCAAAGGTTGGACATTCGCCCCTCCGCTTGGGCGGGCTAATGTGCGAGCCTTTATCATGATGGTTGCATGGAACCACTTCTTCCTCGTTCAGCTTCTCTTCATGCATGTCATTCTGCTTTTCATCTTGTTTCTTTCCTGCAAAAGAGTTAGAAAAATCATAATTCAAATCAACAGAGTTAGGAGGATGTTAAGACCTTTCAGAGGAGGCTTTTTGTGCCTCAGCCCTTCCATCTTCATCCTTGCTCCTCTCTTCTTTCTTCTTCTCTAAACTGATCTCCAGCTGCCTACCACTTCTCAGTGTCACCATCTTGCACTGCTCTCGAGGATTGGGTTCAGTGTCGCTTGGAAACTTCCCTTTCTGAAGGGCATTCACTGTTGAAGCTATCTGACCTATCTGAACTTCCATATTCTTCAGAGCTGTGTCGTGGTTATTTACTGTTGTCTGGAGATTCATATTTAACACTTTATGTTCTTTGATAAACATGACCACCATCTCCTCCAAGTTACTCTTTTTTCTGGCGAACTCGTTGATGCAAATCCTGGCGGTGGCTGTAAAACATTCTTCGTGTTCGAGTACGAAAAGTTCTCATGATTCGCCGACTGGGATGGTAGAAGTTTGGTACTCCTTTGAGTGAATGGTCTATTTCCCACATACTGAACTTCTTCCACATCTTGACTCTCTTTCTTTGAATATCCTTCAGCTAAGGTGGAAATGGACTTGACCACCTCAGATGAAGTCAGCTTGTTCAGGGCGTTTGTCAAAGATTTCATTTGTGCCTTCAACGAACTTGACTCATCTAATTCATAAATTCCAGCCTTCTTGGAAATTGTCCCCCTTTCAGTCGGCCATTGGTAGCTGGTTGCTGCCATTTTTTCTAGAAGATCCTTGGCTTCCGTTACTGTTTTGGAAAGAAAACTCCCACCCGCTGATGTGTCTAAAACTGTCTTGGTGGATGGATTCAGTCCATTGTAAAATAACTGCACCTGGAGCCAATCTGGGTATCCATGCTGCATCGCCTTATATCTCTCTCATGCCTCGTACAGCTGCTCCTCGTCTAGCTGTCTAAACGTTCCGATCTCAGTTCGGAGCTTCGTAGTCTTGGCAGGCGGGAAAAATTTCGTCAGGAAAGCCTGGGCAAGCTCGTCCCATGTGCTGATACTGCCCGTCTCGACTGATTCGAGCCAATCTTTTGCCTTATCTTGCAGAGAAAATGGGAATAACCTCAATCTTATAGCATCGGCTGGAACTCCATTAATCTTTATCGTCCCACATATCTCCAAGAATGATCGCAGATGTGAGTGTGGATCCTCAGAAGGATGTCCCTTAAAAGAATTATCGCGTGCCATCTGAATCAGTCCTGTCTTCAACTCAAAATTTTTAGCTTGGATTGGGGCGTAAACGATTCCGGAATTCTCGGTTGGGAGAATTGGCTGTAAAAAGTCTTTGATTGCCTTGGGAGTTTCATCTTCATGGGCCATTGCTTCCATTAGTCTTTTCTCTCTACGAATAGATCTGAGTGTCCTGGTAATTTCAAGATCTAAAGGAAACAATTCAACCACCTTATGTCTTCGCATGCAAAACTCCCAAACAATCAAAAGAACCAAACAAAAAATAAAATAAAATATTCACAAAAAATATTCACAACCTAAATTACTATTTATCCCTTTCTTTTTAATGTCAAGAAAAAAATTGTTTTTCTTAAAAATAAAGCCTCCCCGACAACGGCGCCAAAATCTTGTTAGCCGATACCGCAAGTGCACGGGCCGCAAGTAATATAAAACGGAAATATTCCGAGTATCGAATCCAGAGGGAGGCGAAGCGAAAATTAAGCAGATGGAACAATTTCTTGATCACTAAAAAATACTTGGGAGAAATAATATTTAGGGACCAAAACATGCAATTAAAGAGAATTTAAAATTAAAGCAATCAAAGAGAAAAGTTGATAAATCAAGGAAAATAAAATGCGGAGAAAGAGCTTTTTAAATGGGAAGTGGGGTCTTGAAACTCAATTAATAGCTAAACAATTGTTACAGTTATCCTATCTCATTGCCCAACTAATTATACTCCTAGAATCTCCGTTAATCACATAGGTTCTCCTGTCGGTCTCCCCTAATTGTAATTAATCCATTTTAACAACCTAAGTGTCCTTAGCACCATTAAAATTCGTTAATTATTACGCTCTAATTCATTTTAGGAATCTAAGTTTAATCAACTAATCTCGTTGTCACTACGGGCAATTAAACTAGTTGCATGGATTATGATCTATCCTAATGTCTCTCCGTCGAGTCTCCATTAAGAATCGAATCAATACACAACTGGCCAGATTGCATAAAGCATTACGAGCATCCATACAAATAAATAGTAAAAAGGGCAAGAGATAGGCAATTATAACAACATTTAACTATAATTTCATTTCAAGACCCCAAATTGGGGTTTAGCTATACATAGCTAAAATATTCACAAAATTTACAATGGAAAGCATAAATATGAGCACAATAAAAGGGAAGGAATTGACCATCGAAGACCCCGTCGCTGGCGCTTGGAGTCCCTTCGAGCGAACCTTGAGTCTCTTAGAGCGCTCCCCAAAACTCCCCAAAATTTTTCCACTAAAAGAACACTCAAAAAGGCTAGAAAGCCTTGAGAGAGGCTCCAAAGGAGCCAAGGAAAGAAGGGAAAGAATGAAGGAAATGATGATTGATGATAAAAAATGGCTCCAAGGGGCGCTATTTATAGGCCCAGAAATTGGACAGCGTCGCAACGCTATTGGCACAGTGTCGCGACGCTGTGACGTCATCAACTTGCCGACCAAGAAATGGGACAGCGTCTCGATGCTAGGCGAATTCCAGAACTTTCAGGCATGTTTTTGGGCTTGAATTTGGGCCTCTCTTTATTTCTTTTGGGCCTCTTTCTCATGGTTGACTTCTTTAGACTCCCCCTTGACCCATGTATGGAATTTGGGCTTGAATGACTTCTTTTTGGGCATTTTTTCACCAAAATCCATAATTTTACTCCTAAGGACCAAATAACAAAATATATTAAATATCTTCAATAAAAACACAATTAAAGCATTAAAAAGCTTAATATTTTAGGGTTAAAATAGCGACATTTCTGCCCACTATCAGGGATCTTCACAAATTCATCTGAAAATCCCCAATCTAGCATCAAATCTCCGAGGATCTTGAATTTTTTCCTTCCAAAGTCTTCTCACACTGATCTCGGCAGCCAACCTTACCTTCCATGGTCTATAAAAGGGGACCAAGGTGCAAGAAGCAAAGAAAGCTCGGTGCTTGGAGTTCGTCTTTAGGATTTATTTTTAGTTTCTCTCTTCTCACCTTGTAACCACTCTGAGTTTCGGATCCCTCAGTCTCTGTCGGCTCTTTTATTCGAAAGAATGAGAAGAGAAAGACTTATCTCTCCTTGAAAAAGGACAAGAGCTAGCTAGATAGAGAGAGAGAGATCCTTAGTAGAGTCTTGTCTTTATTTCCTGTATTACACTCTTTAATTTCCAGCATTTTGAATTTTCTTTCATTTACTTTCAGTTGTAAGTTAATCTTTTGTACTCGGCTCATTCTTTAATATTAATTTCAATTGTCTTTTCTTCATGTCGAGCTTTTCTTTCTTTATGTTTTGCAATTTAATTTCAATTATGAGTTAAGCTTTTATTTAGGGGTTCAAATATGTGGATTCCTTGAATAGAAGAAAGCCCCACATATGAAAAAGAAACTTTGCTCACTCTAGCATTTTTTGTTTTTGTGGAATTTAAGGTTTAAATGTTAGCTTAAACTAATCGCTTAGGTTGGCATAGTTTGCATTTAACTAATGGTCGAAAGGTTGGAGTAAAGGTGTGGGGTCACAAAACAATAGTGGAAAAGATCCTAGAAATAGGACTGGAACCACTAGGGTTTTAAGAGTCGTGAGTATTAATTATCTAAGTTTCAACTAGTCCTAGAAATAGATGTCTAGTTGGCTTAGTCTTCTAAAGGCACCTACAACAGAGCTGAATAGGAGGAGGACTTAACTCACAATCAAGTTGTCAAGGTATTTGCAGGCGCAAACTGGTAGCAACCTATCTGCACCATGTCTATGTGGGCACTAATAGATAGTATTCTCCAGCCATGTGCATTGCTTGAGTGAGTTGCTAGCACAAAGGTGGGCGCATATTAAGCTCTCGGTTTATAAGTATTTGAATTCCCCGTCTTATCTCATATATCTTTAATTGCTTTATTTCATTGCTTTTATCTATCACAAAACCACTATCAAATTACTTCTTTGGTTACCATCCTCGGTTGCAAACTTAGAGGAGGTTCGTGTTTTCTCAAATTGTAAGAGTGTTTTTCAACTAGTCACCATTATTCCTACGGTTCGATATTCGAAGTACTCACCACTTTAGTACTTGATAGTGTATACTTGCACTTAGAAGTGTCTTGTCACATCACAACACTCATCATCCCCCCTTTGTTGCGATTTTCCGACAAGCCCTTCTTCGCAAGAGACGTTGTCGTTTGTGTGTCGCCTCCTCTATCGGTTCCATCTGTAGCCATTGTAAAGTTGCCAATGACAAGCTCCTTGAGGTATTTTTTTGAGCACGACAAGCTTTAGGGTTAAAAATCAATCTCTCATTTTTTAAAAAATTATTATTATTGATTTTATTATGTATTAAGTTTGCTCAATCTTTCTCTCATTGTACCGAAATGTTGTTCAAATGTCTAATATCAAAGAGTAATTAGCATGATTGACTACTTTTTTAGACTCTGAACGTGGATGGATTAGTTACCATAACTATATAGTGTAATAATTATAGTTTTGTTACCATGCAGTTATGGTAGCAAATGAGTTGTATGTAGTTTATCTTGTTACTATCTTGTAGTTACGGTAGCAAATGAGTGAATCATTGAGTGTATCTTGTTGTTATCGTGCAGTTATGGTTGCATATCCTTGTGTTTTGACTACTTTAATCTAAGTTTCGTTCTTAAGTGATTGTGATGTGGGAGGGGGGGTCATAAGTCTAGGTTTGAGATAATGTTTGATTTTGTTAATTGTTGCTTGATTTTGGAGAACTTAGATTTTAATAGTTTTCTTATGGGATCTAAGATGTGGTAGCTAATGATGTTGAAAGATGGTTTCTTAATTGTTGCTTAATTTTAATTGAAACTTAGAGATGGTTTCTTTGTGATTCATTTTGGTGATTCATGAATAGGTTGGGTATTGACCTTTTATCTTGATTTGGGTTTTGTTCAATATGAATTCTATTCGACTATTTTTTGTGTTTTTGTTTTGCATTATGATATGTTTAGGTTGTCTCTTTTTGGTTGGGAATTTGGGTTTTGGAGCTTATTTGTGTGATTAGAAGTGTGATTTGGATGTTATTTCTATTATTAAAGTTCATTTTTAGATTTTTTTTAATGTGATTAAAGTGTGATTGTAAGTTTATTTGTGTGATTATACTATGATTTTGAGTCTATTGTGCATTTAAAATGTAATTTGAAGCATATTTGTGCGATTAAAGTGTGTTTTGGAGGCTTTTTATATGGTTGAAGTTCGATTATGAGCTTTTTTGTGTGATTAGTTAATGTCTGATTGTAAGCTTATTTGTGTGACTTAAGTATTATTTTGAGTCATTTGTGTGCTTAAAGTGTGAATTGAAACATATTTGTGTGATTAAAGTGTGATTTGAAAGTTTTTTATGTGATTAAGGTTTGATTTGGGGCTTATTGTGCGATTAAAATGTGATTTTGACCCTATCGTGTGTTCAAAGTGTGTTTTAGTGTTTATTTGTTGTGATTAAAATGTGATTTATAGGTTGTTTATGTGATTAAATTTTGATTTTGAGCTTTTTGTATGATTTAAGTATGATTTTAAGTTTACTTGTGTCGATAATATGTGTTCAAAGTGTGATGTGAAACATATTTGTGTAATTAAAATGTTATGTTGATCTTATTTTTAGCTTACTGATCAGTAAAATATGATTAAGTATGGTTAGAAAGCTCTTTTGAGCTTATTAATTAATGATTATATTGTGATTTTATTCACTTAAATGGAAACTATGATCATTCTAATGTTTTTGGAATGATAGATAAATGATTTTATATTTACTAAGATAAAACATGAATAAAATGTGTGTGGGGGTGGGGGTGGGTGTCTTTGTTGTTTTGACTTTACTTATGTTTTAAAGGGTATCTTTTAAGTAGAGTTAGTAGTGAGATTTGTAAATGTAGTTTTAGTGGAAGGATTGATAGTTTTTATGTCCATTAGAATTTAGTGAATGTAATTGAGAATTAGGGAGAGAGTTTTTTTTTTTTTTTTTTTTTATACAAATTAGGGAGAGAGGTTAACGTGTTTGTTGTTGTAATCTTAAGAATCACTTCTGACTTTTAGTATGTTTACTTATGTTTCGTTTGAATTATAATAACTTCATTTTAGTATGGTTGTCTTTTTCTTTGATGGTTTCAAATTCAATGGTTCCATGCTAGAAATCTCATAAAGATTTTTCAGATTCTATCTTGTGACCATACCCTTAGGGAAAAAAGGCTATAGACACTTAGTTGAATGCCACCAAGACTATCCTTTGGTTAAGAAATGGATGAAAAGTTAAGGCCACGTTTGATAACCATTTGGTTTTTGGTTTTTCAAAATTATGCTTATTTTCTTTCAATTTCCTCACCATGGTTTTCATTTTTGTTAAGGAGACATTAGAGTTCTTTGTCAAATTCTAAAAACAAAAACAAGTTTTTGAAAACTACTTTTTTTGGTTTCCAAAAATTGACTTGGTTTTTGAAAACATGAGAAAGATGTAGATAACAACCAAAATAAATGTATGGGTGAAAAGAGTGTTTATAAGCTAAATTTTCAAAAACCAAAAACCAAAAACGAAATGGTTATCAAACGGGGCCTAAGGCATTGAAGAAATACACATGAATTGATTGAGCTAGTGTGTTTACTAGTTCCCTTTTGGAGTTCTCTTTATAGTGATTTTGTTAATTATTGCCCCTCTTTGATGTTTATGAATTGGTTTGGATTTTCATAATCTCTCTCATTGGTTCTTGGAGGATGGCTTTCCATCTTTCAGTTTTGGTTCTTTGATCAAAAAGTTTGCTTCACGATAGGCTATTAGTGGAATGAAAATAGATGTAACACAAATAAAATGAAAGTTCAAGTACTCGCATGATTTCACTTTTTTTTTGTCTTCAAATGCTCATTAAGTTATGGCTATTCAAGCATGTTTTAACATTTAATGTGAGTTTTACTTTGGTTGAGTACTTTAAGCTTCTTTTACTAAGTCTCATATTATTCTATTCTTTTACAACTTGCTTCTGGGTGATTAGTGGTTCTTCCTTTTTTATATATTTCTTTGTAATTTTAAATGTTATATTTCTTTGTAATTTTATATCTTCACTAAATTAATTATGTACGACATAACCTTTGATATTATGTATTAACTTATTAATTTTTAATTTTTGATATCATGTATATTAAATTTTGATGTTAAGTCTGTACATTTCGATTTTATTTTAATGAAAAATTACATATTAAATTTTGTGGTCAATTTGAGGTTCCTTTCGTGAAAACAGGCTGTCAAGAAATTAATTAAAAAAACAAATATATATATATATATATATATATATATATATATATATATATAAATTACTGTTGACGCCGCCACATGGCGTCAGCAGAGACACTTTCTGCCAACGCTATCAATAGCGTCGGTAAAGGGCTTTTCTCCCGACGCACAAACTTGTTTGGCCTGAACACTATTTTCTCTCGACAAGGATGTTAATGCGTCGGGAAGGACAATTTTTGTTGACGCCATTGAAAGTGGATTCGGTAGAGGGTCTGTCGACTGTTCTATTTTGATTTACTTCCCGATGCATGGAAATGAGTCGGGAGAGCCTTTGCCGATGCATAATCGAACTTCTACCGATGTTTATATGCGTCAGGAATGAAGGAATTGAATCCCCTAGCGGAAGCGCTTTTCACTGATCGTGATTTTAATTTTAGTTAAAAGAAAACCAATACGTTGGACAAAATAAGAAACGTTTTCTAAATAAGATTAAGCATGCATTAAAGAGATCTAAAACCTATTTTAGATCAAGAAAACTTACTTGAATTTGGAGGCAAACAGCACGATGCTCCAATAATCACGATCTTGATCTTCCAATCGACACCACCAATAGCGAACACCCGCTATATCTCTTGGATTACTGAGATAGGGATGGTGGGATTCAAAATTAGTTTTGGAAGGGAATTTTCAGCAAAGTGATTGCTGGAATTTTGACAGAGGAAGAGAGAAAATTGAGAGAATTCACTTCTTTGTAATCGTGAAAAATGAGAGAGCCCCCCATGTGTTGGGTAACCCCCTCTCCACAAACGATCTTGGTCGTTTATTAATTAAATAATAATAATAATCATCATTTAATTAATTAATTAATTATAATTAATTTAATTAAAACAATATTAATTAAATCAATTATAACATAAGGTATTTAATTCAATTTGAATCATATTCAATTGAATTAAATTGGTCATTCAATTAATCTCATTAATTGAATCCACATTAATTAAGTATCCAATATTTAATTAATATTACAATTGAATCATATTCAATTTTAATCTCTCTCATTTAACCTATAGTTTTAATGTGCATCATAATGTACATTAATATAAACTATGTTATTTATTTGATTAAATCACATTTAACCAACCAAACTTAATTAATTAATTCCCCAATTAATTAATTCATGAATTAATCAAATATCACATATTTAATTAAATTCATTATTCTCTCAATAATTAATTTTGAATCATATCCAAAATTAATAATAAAGTTTAATTCTTTAATTAAACTTTATACTATAATGTATCTCCATACATTATATTAATTCCCTTTAATATCAATACTAAATTATCTCAGAACCCGTTATGAGCTAGCAGGTGGACCTAATGGACCTACAGATCAGAAGCTCCAACGATACGAGATTGATCAGCTAAACTCATTAACCGAGTTAATCAACATTCGTTAACTGTGGGTCATTCCACTAAAGACCCACAGCTACACTCTTCTCACTGTAGAATATTTCTATGTCCACGGATATTGACCAATAACAGTAAGTCAATCCTTCACGAGTGTTCGTAATGCCAGTTGGGTCAAATTATCGTTTTACCCCTGAGTTACCTCTGGATCCATAAGTACCACTGATTCCTCTAATGAACAATCTGTTTATGATCCAATCAATAAACAGCAGTTCCTTTCGGGCTAGGAGAGGATGGGCGCCCTTGTTCAAGACTCGGAATCAGCCCTTAAGGGAACACACATCTGCTTAGCCCAATAGCGGAAGGAGTGAATTCCATCTTGTAATGTTATGTTCCCAGCCCCCACTCGGTCTTGCCCCTGAAATGGTAGGCTTATTGAGTCGGCAAATCGGCCACTCTCACCCATACA
This sequence comes from Luffa aegyptiaca, assembly GCA_017139565.1. Classification (NCBI taxonomy): domain Eukaryota; kingdom Viridiplantae; phylum Streptophyta; class Magnoliopsida; order Cucurbitales; family Cucurbitaceae; genus Luffa; species Luffa aegyptiaca. The sequence continues at coordinate 16,302,589 of CM029406.1, read as the reverse complement.
AATCTAAGGACAATCTCTCCTGAAAGGGGTTCATAATATACTCAGGATTGAGATTGAGTTACCTAGGTCAACCTATTGAAATAGAAACCTAAACTAGTTAACGGTGTTACATCTAATGGTTACTATTTCGCAGTCCGGTCTGATGCAAACTCATTGCACATGATACCCCCACTCGCATGTCTCCTACATGGATGCTTGGGATCATTGCATCTGTATCGAATACAAAGTGGGTCGTATCTCATAGTGTCACCAGGATAAGGTACCCAACCTTATCCCTATACTATAGACCATTTAGGTTGTTACTTGAACACTGATCCCCGTATGTCCCCACATACTAGTTCAAGTTTCATCTAAACAACCTAGGATCTTAGTTTATTGGATTTGGGTCAAATTGTGCAATTTGAGTAACAATAACTGTAAACCCGAGACTTTCTTTAGATAATTTTCTCTTGTCATCTATTGTGGAAGTTGGACCTAAGTTGTGTTGTTTCATTGTTGAAGGATAATGGCAAGCTTTTAGTTCAAGTTGTTTTTTTTTATAACTTTGGAGTTTTTTTAAAAAAAAAAGAAAAGAAAAGAAAAGAAAAGAAAAGGAAAAGGAAAAGGGAAAAAGGAAAAAAAAAAAAGAGAAAAAAAGGAAAGGAAAAGAAAGCGAGTGGAAATGGACAGCAATGCCCACCACCGCCTAAGCTCATCACCAACCTATTTTTAGTCATTTTCAGCCCCATTTCCTCATCATTTTTCATCCAACATTCAGAGCACTTTAAGGAGAGAGTGAAGGAAGAAGAAGAAGAAGAATTTCGTGGTTTTGAGGTTGGAGAAGATAGGAAAAGCTCATGCAAAGCCAGCCATAACAGAATCTGTGTTCAACCTGTCAACCTCTGGTTTTTTATTCGGTTTGAGCTACACAGAAGGAACTAAGAGGTGAGATTTGATTTTCTTGAAAGTTAGTTCATTTTCTATTAAATTGCATGAAGGAAGCTTGACCTAAATCGTATGAGAAGTTGATGGTTTTTGGAATGGAAAACAGAGCACAGGATTTTCGAGCAAAGCAGGAGGATCTCTGGTTTTCTCTGATGTTTTGAGCATTCTGGGGTGTACAAGTTGAATCAGAAGTTCTATTTGGTATAGTTGGAAAGCTTATTCAATTATCTACAACTTTCATGAAGAATTCGTGGGCCAAAAATGACTTGAAGTAGGTTTAATTTCAGGAGGAAGATAAAGGGTAACAGAGAAGCTCGAATCTGTGTTGTCTAATTTCGAGGCATTTCTGGACAAATTGGTTAGGAATCTCTTTTTCATTTCTTCAGGTAAGTTGTAGAGTGTTCGAAAATGAAGAGTTTGATGTGTATTTCATTAATTTTGGTTCAGTATTGAGGATGTTATGGGTGTTGGAAGTTAGGGTATAGAATCTGGAAAATCTGGAGAGTAGAGTGTGAATCTGATTCTTAATCCAATTGTTTAAAAATTCATGAGCATGGAAAGACAAAGCTATCTATGGTTCTAATGCTCGGTTTTGGTTATTTGACAGGCCAAGAGGAAATAGGTCGAGTCTACAAACCGGGGAACTAGATAAGACAGTGAGTGACAAAATGAATTTCGAAAATGTTCTTAAACGGTTGTTCATGATTATATGTTTTACATGCTTTCCTATGAATGATACATGGTTTTTATGAACGGTTTCAAGCATGAGTTTTGAGCTCAGATTTTCTAATGAGGTTTATATACGAGCATGTGTCTAATGACTTTATGAAAAGTAGCTAAAACGATATCTTTTAAAACAAAGTATGGATTAGCAAGTACTTCTAAATGATTTTCAGTTTTTCACGAGCAAACTGAGTAAGCTTAAGTTTTACGAAAGATAACGATAAGCAGGCATGTTTTAATGTTTTCATGTGATTTTCTGAGATTTCTATTGACTACATGACTGAGATATTGAGTCTGAGGCTATTTGGTACCGTGTGCACACAGGTTATATTCCGTTGTCGACGTTGAGTGTACTCCGTGACAACGATGCTATCGTGAGTGCTGGGCGGGCCCCACTACGACAAAGACGATGGGAGTGCTGGGCGGGCCCCACTACATCGTAGGACTAGTAAACGTTGGTTGTACTGGGCGTGCCCTACACAACGTAGATCGGTCATGTTAGTTAAAACGTTTGATATACTTGATATGCCTTGCTAGATTCTTAATGACGGACTTGCGAAATGTTTTAGAAAGCCTTTATCCTTACACGTTTATGTTAAACGCTTTGACTGAGCATATTTATACGTTTAAAGGTTTATCACGTGTTTTGACTTCCAGGTTTAGAGTTTTAAAATTTGTCACTCACTCGGCTTCGTAGCTCATTCTTTCAAAATGTTTTCCACTTTTCGGTAGAGATCGAGCTCCCGGTGCCTGATACACTGCCAACGTCTGCTGAAAGTTCTAGGTCAAGCTCCAGTACGTGGTTGGAGTTGTATATTGAGTCCGTTCATATTGTAAATGTTTTGTAAGGGTTGTATAATATCGTCCTAGAGGTCGTGGATGTATAACCCTAGTTGTATATGTTTTGGTCGTGATATCTATATCAGGTTACTTTTCCAAACCAGGTTATGTCAGGGCTGCACCATGTGTATGTTGAAAGGTTTCCGTGGATTCCACTGTGTGGTGTTTCATATAGAATGTTTTATATCTATGATTAGTATGTTTATCAGGTTCAACGTTTCAGTAGGGTCAACAGGGATCGTTAGAGGTGACGATGTCTGTTGGCTTCACGCCGTCTTTCGGGCTAAGCTAGCAGGTGGTCCGGGAGGGGGTGTGACAATAACTCTTTATTGTACAAACCTCAATAACAACGTATTGAGACAAATGAACGACAAGTGAACAATTTGTCACCATTCGCTATCTACGAGTTTTAGGGCATAAAAAACCCAACAAGGAAATGGTTAATTTCCAATAGTGGAGAGTATCAGGTGACACTAGTGTGTTGATATTGCGCCCCTTCCCATGGGTCGAAGGTTGTGTCATAGGGCTAGGCTTCAACACGGTATGCTAAAATGGCTCGGCATGAACACGCGAGGGTTCATGCCTCGATAGTGTTGGGTTTTATACCCTAAAACTCGTAAATAGTGAATGTTAAACAAATTGTACACTTGTTTTCAATAAAATATTATTGAGTTTTTTTTTTTTTTTTTTTTTTTGCAATAAAGTGTTATTGTTTTATTAAGTTTAGAATTGCACAATTTGGTCCAAATTCAATAAACTAAGTTCCAAAGTTGTTTATATGTAATTTGAACTAGTATGTGGGAACATATGAGGATCAATGTTCAAGTAACAACCTAAAATGTCTATAGTACAGGGATAAGGTTGGGTACCTTATCCTGGTAACACTATGTGATACGACCCACTTTGTATTCGATAAAGACATATTGATCCAAAGGGTTCATGTAGTAGACATGGGAGCGAGGGTATCCTATGCAATGAGTTTGCATAAGACCAGACCATGAAATAATAAACCACTAGATGTTACACCGTTAACTAGATAGGTTTCTATTTCAATAGGATGACCTAGGTAACTCGATCTTAATCCTAAGTGTGTCATGAACTCCTTCTCATGAGGGAATGTCCTTGGATTTGTATGAGTGAGAGGGGTCAGATTTGCCGACTCAATAAGCCTACCATTTTGGGGACAAGACCGAGTGGGGGGTTGGGGACATAACAACACAAGATGAAATTCACTTCTTCCCACTTCTAGGAGAAGTAGATGAGTGTGAATGATTGGAATTCCTAAATTCCCAGCAGAAGCGTATAGGACAAATTTGTATTTTAATTAAGTTTTCTAAAATATCAGTACATTGGCAAACCATACAGAACAATTGTATATATAAACTAGGCTAAGCATCCATTAGATAAATCTAATAATTGAAAGAATTGAAATACTTACTTGTTGAAGACTTTCTTCAATGAACTCCCACTAAGAACAATATGATCACAGTAAGGACACTACCACCAAGATCTTCCACTACTATATCTCTAAGACTAGGAACCAAGTTGTGGGACTTGGTGTTCTTGAATTTTGGGAAAAGAATTTCACTAGAATATTGCGAGTGTTGAGCATCTCAACTGGGAAAACATTCTGTGTTTTATATAGAATGTCATACCTCTTTCCTAGTCTAATAGACTAGGGATTTAATTAATTAATAATTAATCACTTTTCCCAGTTGTAACAGGATTGAAATTTAATTAATTCAAAATTAATTAATTTAATTTAAATCATATTTAAATGAACATCTCCCACATAACTTATAGTTTTTAATTAAATCAAATTAAATTAAATTAAATCTCCAATTAATTAATCACTAAATAAAATATCTCATATTTAATTCAAGCATACAATTAAATCGTATTTAATTGTATTTCTCTCAATTAATAAAGTTTAATCTCAAATTAAACTTTATATTATAATGTATCACATATATTATATTAATTGTATCTCATACAATTAACTTTATTTCCCATAATGGATTTTGAACTATTCAAATTCCTTTCAAGACTAATTGTTCTTAATTACCCTTTATGAGCCTAGCAGGGGGACCTAATGGACCCACAGATCAGAAGCTGATATGTGGTTAACTGACTAAACTCATTAATCAATTTAACCAATATTCATTAACTGTGGGTCACTCCACTAAAGACCCACAACTGCACTATTTCCATTGCAGAATATTTTTCTGTCCACGGATATAGACCAATAACAGTAAGTTAGTCTTTCACGAGTGTTCGTAACACTAGCTGGGTCAAATTACCGTTTTACCCCTAGGTTACCTCTATATCCTTAAGTACCAGTGCTCCTCTAATGAACAACCTGTTTATGATCCAACCATTAAACAGAAACCCCTCTTGGGCTAGTGAGAGAGTATGGCCCTTTTTTCAAGACCTGGAGACACTACTTAATGGAACATTCATCTACTTACCCTAAAATCGGGAAGGAATGAATTCCATCTTGTGTGATTATGTTCTCAGCCACTCACTCGGTCTTGTCCCCAAAATGGTAAGCTTATTGAGTCGGCGAACTAGCCACTCTCACCCATACAAATCAAAGGACAATCTCTCGCAAACAGGAGTTCATAATACACTCAGGATTGAGACTAAGTTGCCTAGGTCATCCTAGTGAAATAGAAACCTAACTAGTCAATGGTGTTACATCTAACGGTTACTATTTTGCGGTCCGGTCTTATGCAAAATCATTGCATAGGATACCCCCACTCGCATGTCATCTACACGAACGCGTAGGATCACTACGTTTGTATCAAATACAAAGTGGGTTGTATCCATAGTGTTATCAGGATAAGGTACCCAACCTTATCCCTATACTATAGACCCTTTAGGCTGTATCTTGAACATTGATCCTCGTATGTCTTCACATACAGTTCAAGACTCATGCAACAACCTAGGATGTTATTTTATTGGATTTAGGGTTATTTAAGACAAAACTGATACAATAACTCGATAACTCTATATAGAATATTAATCAATAATGCTTTATTGATAATAGTCAATAGTTTACATTTACTATCTACGAGTTTTAGGGCATAAAACCCAACAGAGCGTCCCTTAAGTGGTGACTCTGGGTCTTGAACAAAGGGATCATGTCCTCTCACTGGCCCGAGAGGGATTTTTTGTTTATTGGTTGGACCATAAACATATGTTCATTAGAGGAGCACTGGTACTTAAGGAGACAGAGGTAACACAGGGGTAAAACGGTAATTTGATCCAGCTGTAGTTACGAACACTCGTGAAGGATTGACTTATCGATATTGGTTTATATCCATGGACACAGAAACATTTTACAGTGAGAAGACTGCAGTTGTGGGTCTTTAGTGGAGTGACCCACAGTTAATGAATATTGGTTAACCCGATTAATAAGTTTGGTTAGTTAACCTCATATCATTTGAGCTTCTGATCTGCAGGTTCATTAGGTCCCCTTGCTAACTCGTAAAGAGTAATTTGAAACCATTTATCTTGAAAAGAATTTTAATTGTTCAAATTCATTATGAGAATCAAGTTAATTGTATGAGATGCAATTCATATAATGTGTAGTGATACATTATAATATAAAGTTTAATTTGAGATTAAACTTTATTGATTGAGAGAATAATATATTTGAAAGAGTTCAAATATATGGCTAATTAAATATATAATATTTAATGATAAATTAATTAATTATGAATTAAATAATTATTCTATTTAGTTCAATTACATGCGATTTAATTAAACTATAGTAAATGAGAGATTAAATTAGAATATGATTCTAATAGGTAATTAATTAAATATGGGTGATATTTAATTAATTATAAAATTAATTAATTTCGAATTAATTAATTTAATTTAATTTAATATGATTTAATTAAACTAAAACTATAGATTAAATTTAATGTGAATTGGATTCATATTAAAACTATAGTTTAAAAAGAGAGATGCACATTTGAATATGATTCAAATAGTTGGTTAGTTAAATATGTGATATTTATTTAATCATTGAATTAATTAATTTGGAATTAATTAATCATTTGGTTTAATTAACTTAATTAAATTGGATTTAATTAAAATTAATTAAAACTATATTTTATGTGAGGATGTACATTTAAATGTGATTTAAATGTTCATGTGGTTAAGTATATGATATTTAATCATATTAGTTAAATATTAATTAATTAAGTTGTTAATTAATTAAAATTAATTAACCAACTCTCCATAATGGGGAGTGGTTATCAATAGTTACTCCTGACACGCCAAACACGCCAAAATACCAATATTCTCTCTGGATTTCACATCTTTCTCATCATATTCTCTCTACCCAGAAACGCAACATAGAGACCATTCTTCTGTGTGTTGGTTTCTCCCAATTTCAAGATAGATCAAATCCCACAATTTGGTTCCTAAACTCAAAGATTCAGCGGGGAAGATTTTTTTGGTGGTGTTCATCCAATTGTTGGTGCTACACATTTGGTCCCTGCATTCAAGAAGGAGTTCTTGAACGATTAGAGTCATCAACAACGTAACGTTCTTCTAATCCCTTTAGATTAAGATCTAAATTTCGTGTATGCTTAACCTTAGGAATTTATAGAATTTGTTTTGTAAATTGTCGATGGCATCAGTATTTTATAGTAAACCTAATTAAACTACGTAGGTTCTGTAATATGCTTCCGCTCTGGAATTGGGAATTCCATTCCTTCAAATAGTGCTCGGATGGATGGATGTCTAGGAGGTCGCAAGTATAAGCAAACCCCATGGATTGATTCCCGATAAGCATGTCCAAGTGAGCAATGAAGTCAAATGACATCCCAAGGCTCGGGGTGGCATCATGATGCATCAATGAAACCCGATAGTTCTTGGTTGGCATGGTATTTGCTCGTTATGTCTTAGTAAGCATTATAATGGCTCGATAAGCCCCGATAAACATTAGATACATAAAATCAAAGCTACAACAATCCGTAGAATACCTAGAGCAACTAAAACTATCAAAATTACAATCTAAAGCCCAATATAAGAAAAGTTCCAATAAAATAGAAGACAAAAAAGTTTTAAGGCGCAAAAAATAATGTTGCACGAAAGTTGCTCCAGCTTGGTCTTCTTCTCTGCAATTATTCTTCTCCTTCCTTCAAATTGATTGCTTCTCCTCTCATTTTTCAGCTACCTTGCTTGTCTTTCCAATTTCTATTTATATGGAGGGTTAGGTGGCACTTAGATGGCTAAACTGTCCATTTTAAATGATTTGGAGTTGAGTCACATGCCATTTTTACGCTAATTTCTCTAGCTCACTATGCTACGACTTTGCTATAGCAAACTGCTACCCACAGGATTCTGCTTTCCATCTACAAAAATCAAAATAGTGACTAAGAAAACCCTTCTTGAAAACACTAGAATGGGGCAAAAACTAAGAGACAAGATAAAATAAAGCCAAAAACACAACAAAACCTAACCTCAAAGCTATCACCGAACAAACGACACAAAACACACGAAAATAGTAGAAATCAATCATTCTTTGCCACATAAAAAGCAATGAAAAGTGCTAAAATAATCCTATTTCATAGGATTATCACCTAAATCATGTGTTGAGAGTGCAAAGTATGAAACTTAAATCACGTGTTAAGTGTGCGGATATGACACTTAAAACATGCATGGGGTGCATAACATGATGTGTGGATTAATTCATGTGTAGTCTTAGTTTTCCATTCACTTGATAAAAATATTATCTTGTTGTTTGGGCTTTTGGCTTTTAAAGCATGTTGGTTGCGTGTGAATAACATGATGTTTGCCTTGCTTGTTGTTTGATGGCTCACCAGATGTGAGCTACTTACAGGTATGTTTGTGCTGATTGCCTCAAACCATCATATTATGCAGGTGATGATGGAAAATATGACCCTGGTGATGCAGATAAGGAGGCTCCATGAGGAAGGACTATAGCTAGTCTTTACTCTCTATCTTTTATTTGCATTCATTTAGCTGAGACTAGTCGATTCCTTGTAGTTGTAGATGGGCTTGTGTCTCATAGTTAATTTCATATAGTTAGTTTTAGTATTTTTCTTTTTTTTTCCGGTTGAGTTAGGATTAATATTAGTTTCCTTTTATTGATGAAGTCTGATTAGTTTGTTCTTTACTGGTTAAGTTTCCTTTTAGTTTGAAAAGGTTTCTAGCCCCCTTGATGTGTTGAGGTTAGACATTAAATTTGTGAGTTGGATCCTATTCTTGTATAAGTAATTGATGAAGTCTTTGTGTTTGTTGGTAGTGTGGACTATGTGAAGTGGTGTTACTACTAGTTAGCTTTGTTCTAGAAGTGTGTATTTTTGTTTTCCAGGTGTTAAAAGAGAATTTTTGGTAGTTATACTAGTGTTATTATGGGGAAATTGCTAAAAATAGGACAAAAAATAGAGAGGGAAAGACATTTGGGCCCGTTTTTATTTTGATAAACAAATAGGATTTTGGAGGGTATGAAATGACAAATATATCATTCTTAAAAAAACCCTAAAACACATTCACCCATCATCTTTCCACGGTATTTCACGAGACTAAGAGGAGGCAACCAACACGAGATTTCACGAGACCAGATGAGGCGGCGGCGGCGACGAGTACACGACGGCGGCGATAGTGAGTTCACGACGGCGACGAATACGATTTCACAATTTTTCAGATTTCTAGGCAGCGAATCATTTTCGAAGCATGTCTGAAGAGAAGCACGAACCATTTTCATCCTAGGCGAACACCATTTTTTTTTCCAGACGGCGATGACGACAAGTACACGAAGAGAAGTACGAACCATTTTCGAACTTACAACATGTTTCTGAGTAGGGGATGATTCCAATTTTCCCCATTTCTTCATAGTTGTTACTAGCAGATCTGCTCCTCGACCGCAGTGGTTTGTCTAAAAACTTCATTCGACTTTGTCTAGATATTATGATTTGGAACCTAGCACTTGTAAGTCATCTCTCTTGTTTAGGATGTGTTGGATTTGAGTTTTGGGATGCTAGCGAGGTTTATGTGTTGATTGTTTTTTTACTGAGTGTGTTTAATTGATTTTTGGATATTTGTTATTCTTTGATAAATATTAAATCTTAATAATTATTGTTATTTATATATATTGAATATTGATTAAGATGAGTTGATACATGTTAGTAGCTTGTTGGAGTTGTTTAGGTTTTCTTATTTAACTTTTGTATGTGATGTAGCTCAAATATATTGTGTTATAAAGTTTGCTAAACAATATTATTCATGATAATTGTTGGCTGAAATACATGAACCGGGAAGCATGGAGGGAACTTTACCTTTTGAGAATGTTTGCTTGAAAAATGGCCCAAAAGAAACCTTATTTAGAAAGCATGTTGTAGCATTTACTAAAGGTGGAAGAGCTGTGAGTGATCAGTGAAAAAGGGATAGTGACCCATGTGTGAGACAAAAAAATGTTTGGGTGCATATATCGGGGCTTTGAGTGTAAATGATGAAGAATTGATATGTCACTTGTTGGATGATAGCAACACAAAAAAACACCCACTTTTTTTGTTTTCCACCTGAATAATCTTGGATTTCTTAGAATATGTTTCTCAACTTTTAGCATTTTTAGCTTTTGCATTGCCTACTTTTATAGAGCCATCGTGCAATTTTTATAATAAGTGCGAGAGATTGGAAGAAAAAAACATAATGCTCAAAATCTATTAAGTAGGATAAATTTTCTTCTTCCTTGGGTTTGTTTTTCCTATCTTATTGTTGTTTGGGATGTTTGTCTATGAAATGTTCGTTGGTTGACTGTTGGACTAAATTATTTCTTGCATTGTCTTGCAAGTGTGAGACATTGGAAGACAAAAAACATAATGCTTAAAATCGTTAACAAGGACAAATTTTCTTCTTCTTGGGTTTTATTTCACCTTTCTCATTGTTGTTTGGGATTGTTTGGGATGCTTATCTATGAAATGTTTGTTGGTTGATTGTTTGACTAAATTATTTCTCGCATTGTCTTGCAAATGCGAGACATTGAAAGACGAAAAACACAATGCTCAAAATCTTTCACTTTGGTTTTGTTTCACCTTTCTTATTGTTGTATGAGATTGTTAGGAGGTTTATATATGAATTGTTGGTTGGTCGGTTGCTTAGCTATATAATTTCTTGCATTTTCTTGCAAGTGTGAGACATTGGAAGACAAAACACACATTGCAAGAAATCTTTCACTAGGACAGATTTTCGTCTTCTTGGGTTTTCTTTCACCCTTCTTATTGTTGTTTGGGATTGTTTGGGATGCTTATCTATAAAATGTTTTTTGGTTGATTGCTTGACTAAATTATTTCTTGCATTGTCTTGCAAGTGCGAGACATTGGAAGACAGAAAACATAATGCTTAAAATCGTTAACGATGATAAATTTTCTTCTTTTTGGGCATTGTTTCACCTTTCTCATTGTTGTTTGAGATTTTTGTCTATGAAATGTTCGTTGGTTGATTGCTTGACTACATTCTTTCTTGCATTGTCTAGCAAGTGCGAGACATTGGATAAGACAAAAAACACAATGCTCAAAATCCTTCACGAGGACAAATTTTCTTCTTCTTTAGTTTTGTTTCACCTTTCTCATTGGTGTTTGGGATTGTTTGGGACGTATATATATGAATTGTTGGTTGGTTGGTTGCTTAGCTATATAATTGTAACAGCCAGGTTTTTTTTAAAAAAAAAAAAGAAAAGAAAAGGAGGGAAGTGGGCAAAAGTGCCCGGTCAAAGGGGGTGAGTGGGGGGAAATTTTCCCCCCACATTTTCGGTCAATTTGACCGTTTAAAAAAAAAAGAAAAAAATGATTTTTTTTCTTTTCAGATTTTTTTCTTCTTCTTCCTCGATATGCTCTCTCTCTCCCTCGCCATTCTCTCTCTCCATCTCATCTCTCTCTCTCATGTATCAGACGCGAAGCCGCCGCCCTCTGTTGTTCATCGTCGTCGTCGCCGTCCTCACCTCTGCCGTCGTTTTCACCGCCCGCCGCCGGTAAGCTCTGTCCCTCGTTCTCTCTCCTCTCTCTCTCCCATTTTTGTTCCTCTCGATCTCACGATTTTTCCCCTCTCCCTCGGTCTGCCGTAAGCCGCCGCACGCCGCCGTCAACCACAAGTTTCTAGTGGGTTGTTTGTTTTCTCGTTTCCTCTCTCTCGTGTGGGTCTTTCTCCCTCGATCTCACTCTCTTTCTCTATCTTTTGTGGAACAAACAAAATCAGACCGCCGTCGCCTTAAGACAAACAGCCCCAGCACTGCAGTTGCCTTTCATATCTGTTCATTTCCTTTCAGATCTGTTTGTCGCGCGCTGTTCACTTTTCAGCTTTGCTTCTAAAGAATTAGTTGGGTAAGGTATTCAATTTGTTTAAGCTTCGGTGTCCTTGATTTGGTCGTACTGTGTTGGGATCTGAGTTGTTATTAAATTATTAGGAATTGTGGAGTTGCTAGAAAGACCTGTGGGTCAAGTTGTGTCGTTCTGTATTGAGTTGTAAAGGTAAGATAACTTGCTGATTTTTATGTGTTGATGCTTTGGTATGACAATTGTGTTTATGGCATATGAAATTATTATGTTTGATTTGAGATCGAAATGGCCTGAGAATGATATGAACACTGTTGTTTACAAGGGTATGGTTGTTTTAAGTTTTGTTTGTTATGAGGTGGATGTGAATGCATGTTTTTTTTGGTATATTGCTATTGGCGGACATTGTAAGTAGACGACGGGAAGTTTGTGGTTTCTCTGTTTAGAAGTGCTGGTTGTCGTTCTTGTTCCTGTAATTGACTGAGTTTTGGGATGATGCATATTGGTTTAGCCTGTCAGTAACCTCTGGAAAAGAGAAGAATTTTTTATTGACTTGGTTGCAGTATAAGTTAGCCTGTATGCTAAGATGCCTAAAAGGGAAAAGGAGTAAGAAAGGGAAAAGAATAGGCTAGTTGCTCTAGTAGGGGGGTCGTGTCAATTAAACACCTAAGACTGAGATGTATTAGACTGAAATGAGGGGCTAAATGGGCGGGACTTGGCTTCGCAAACTAGGTGCCATTTACTAACTGTGGAAGTTAATTTTCGACTTAAACCCATGACCCACCAGTGAAATGGTAGTTTAGAGCGCTACGTGCACATTAGTGCCTTGAGGGGTGAGACTTAGCTCCACTGACTGGGTGCCTTCTACCATCAGTAGGAGTAGAGATCTCCCAAAATACCCACCTGTGCACCTTCAGTGAGTTGGCAAACTTATATAGGTGAATTAATTGATCACAGGACCCGAACTACATAATGAAATGAAATGAGATGGAATGGAATGAGATGACTTCACCCTTAGGCCCTTAGCCCGAATAACCTCTTGAATCCTTGATTCTTGCATGTCTAGCAGTATTGTTACTTACTGAGTATTTTTCTTAAATACTCATTCTTTTCCCAAACATGTAATTGCAGGTAAAGGCAAAGGTGTACAGAACGCGTGACGAAATGTTGTTAAACGAGCCATAGATTTCCTTAGGATAGACTTCCGCTTAATATGTTTTCGAACTTCTTCTTTTTGCAATTGACATGTGTTGTTTTAGGACTTATTATGTTTTGAGATTTTTGTTGAAATGGTTAAGATTTTTAGTTGTTTCTCTTTTAACTGGGATCACATGCTGAAAAGTATTGCTGAATTTTCCAAGCTTTTTTTCGCTTTAAATGTCGTTGCACCGCTATTCTTAAAAGTAAAATGAAATGCATGTGGTAATGACCCTAGGATCTAGACATGAAATGTAGGGTCGTTACAATAATTTCTTGCATTGTCTTGCAAATGCGAGACATTGGAAGACAAAAAAAACACAATGCGAAAAATCTTTCACTAGTACAATTTTTCTTCTTCTAGAGTTTTGTTTCGCCTTTTTCATTGTTGTTTGAGATTTTTTGAGATGTTTATGTATTAATTGTTAGTTGGTTGCTTGAGTACATAATTTCTTACTTGTTTTAGTTTTTTTCTTGTTATTTTTTAGGAAGTATCCATGGCATTCAAAAAACCCCCCATGTACAAGATAAAGCCAGCAGATCATTTTCGATCTCAAGTCAGTGGTTTATCACACTTTGGAAAGACAATAGAAAATAGGGAAAAATACACTTTTGGTCCCTAAGGTTTGGGTTAAGTGACATTTTGGTCCCTGAGTTTTCAAACTCAACAAAAATACCCCTGAGGTTTGAGATAAGGAGCACTTTGGTCCCTACCGTCAACTTTTCTGTTAATTTTTAACGGTTGCGGACGTGACACTATTATTTTAATAAAAAATATTAAAATATTAAAATAATATTATTTTTATTATTTCTCCCTCTCTCTCTTCTTCTTCCTCTTTTTCTCCATCTTCTTCCTCTTCGTCCTCTTCCTCCTTCTTCTTCTTCCTATGTTCGGCGGTTGGCGGCCGTCGGTGACTATTTTTCTTTCTTTCTTTCTTCTTTTTCTCTTCTTTTTCTTCTTCCTCCCCTCTTTCCACTATTTTTAAAAAAAGAAAAAAAGAAAAAGAAGAAGAAAACAGAGAACGGGGAGGACCTCCCCTCCTCCCTCCCCGTTTTCTGTTTCTTTTTCTTTTTTAAAAAAACAGTGGAAAGAGGGGTGGAAGAAGAAAAAGAAGAGAAGAAGAAAGAAAGAAAAAAATTAGTCGCCGGCGGCGGCGACGAGTGGTGGCCGGCTGCCGGAGATAGGAAGAAGAAGAAGAAGAAGAAGAAGAAGGAAGAGGATGAAGAGGAAGAAGATGGAGAAGAAGAAGAAGAAGAAGAAGAAGAAGAAGAAGAAGAGAGAGAGGGAAATAATAAATAATAATAATAATAATATTTTATTATTTTAATTTTTTAATTTTTTTATTAAGATAATAGTGTCACATCAGCAATTGTTAAAATTTAACATAAAAGTTGACAGCAAGAACCAAAGTACTCCTTATCTCAAACCTCAGGGGTATTTTTGTTGAGTTTGAAAACTCAGGGACCAAAGTGTCACCTAACCCAAACCTCAGGGACCAAAAGTGTATTTTTTTCCTAGAAAATATTAAATGTAAGCTCAATCCTGCTCAACTAGTGATGTTCAGACAAACACGCTTTGGTCACTTTCTTGACGTCGATATTATATTTAATGGGCAACTCATTCACTACTTATTGTTGAGGGAAGTGGAAGAGGACAATGATAATTGTATAAGCTTTAGGATAGGAGAATTTGACATAGTCACTGGATTATGGCGACATGAACATTCGTTTAGTGAGCATCAAACAAAAAATAGACTACGAAAAAGGTTTTTCGAAGATAGGGTGTCTGTCCAAGCGAGTGAGTTGGAGAATATATTTTTGTCATATGAGAGCGATGATGAGGATGAGGTGAAATTATCTCTTATATATTTCATAGAATTAGCTCTACTAGGGAAAGAGAGGAAAACAAAAATAGACACTAAGTTATTAGAAATTGTGGATGATTGGTCTACCTTACACTGTTATGATTGAGGCACACTTATTTTTCAACGTACATTAATGGGGCTAAAGAAGGCACTAAACAGCGACAAGGCGACAAGCTGCACAAAGGGAAAGAAGAATGTTGCCAAGGAAAAATATAGTATAGTGGGATTTCCACATGCATTGCAGATACGTTAAATACTTTCCAACAATTTCCACATCCATTGCAGTTTCATAAATGAGTTGTTTTTCTTATACATTATAGGTATGGGCATATGAGTCTATATCAACCATATATAGTTGTGTTGCAAAACAAGTAAATGTGAATGCGATCCCTCGCATACTATGATGGTCTTGTTCACAACCACCGTCTGCCAATGTTGTGCAAAGTCAAGTTTTTGACTTAAAAAAGGTAAGGATCAATTACAATTTATCACATTCTTATATTAGTTCATTATGTTATTTTTTTTTTCTTTCCAACTTTTGTAGTTGAAAATTAAAACCTTCTTTGAAATGACGGAGGACGAAAAGGAAGCCGTTAATGTCATTATGGGTGGAACACCTCCTCTGCTTTGCCTTAAGGAACTCAATATTTCTGCTCCCCATACATTGAACATTGCTAGTGAGAATGTGCCCGTCCAAGGAGTTGTGAAAAATATATTGAACACCAATAATGAAGGTACGGAGAAAAAACACAAGTCAAGATCCAAGTCTTCAAGGAAGTCTATTAGGACCCTAGAGGCACGTGTAATGGGACTGGGGAAGGATATGAAATTGGTTATACGTAGCAATTCAGAAATAAAATTGATGCTATCAAACATCTTAAAACTCCTTGGACAAAAACAAGTATGCTATTTTATTCTTGTTATAAATTTTTTAGTATCAACAATATTATTCATTTCACTCAATATTTATTATCACAATATAGGTTGATAAAAAGAAAGATGTGGAAGATGAAAGTTTGGGCGACGGTGAATTGTCAAAGGATGAAACGAATGATGTGCGGGAGGAGGATGGAAATGACGTACCTGACCTAGCCACAATTTTGGACAAGGAGGATTTGTCCAAGGATAAAACTTATGAGACGAAGGAGGAGGTCCAAAACGAGGTACAACTTTCCACATATTCTATCAAGGAAGATTTGTTCTTCAACCTTGTCGAAGATACATTTGATGAGTTGGTAGTGCCGAGTGCTCCAATGATTGAACTACCAACCACAACCACTCAAGTTCGAGGTCTTGAAGACTTTGAGGTGAAAGAGATATCGCCAGTTATTGTTCCTTATGTTCGTGATGCACGTAAAAGACGTGCAAGTTCTTATATTTGCACTCCTTTCACGACTTTGAGTAAAAAGCCCAATAATTCAAAAAATGTTCAAACTTTCAAAGAAAACCCAATACTTTACGATCCCTTGCACATGATACCGAAGAGTGAGTTGGATAAGCATCAACGATGGATCAATGACAAAAACAAAAACAACAATTTACAGGACACGGTGTCTGGAAAAAAACCAAAAGTGTTCTTCAAAGACCTATTTACGTGTCGAAGGTGGTTGACCGATGAGGTACAACAATGTTAACCTTCATCTTTTTTTTTTTTAATTCTTTTTATTTCTGATTGTGGCCCGTAATTGTAGTTTTGTTTTTTTATGTAGCATTTAGATACAACTTTTTTATTCATTCGTTTAAAGCTTAAGGCCAATGACAAATTTTGTTCACAGAACTTCACAACGGTAGACATGGTGCTCATTGTATGTGCCCTTCCATTTGATTCCATTTAAGATATGCATTTAAATCAATTTATTATTATCATACTAATTGATCGTATATTTATGTGTGTGTAGCGCCATCTAGAAGCAAAGTGGCCTTTAAATCAGAAATGCCTAGATGAGAATCTTACATTCGATTGGCAAGCTGAGTATCAGTTAATCGATTATGTCAGTGGAGCTAATAGTTCATTCAAAGATTCTTGGGTTGACGTTGACTTTGTGTATGCACGATTCAACGTAAAGCAGTCACATTGGGTGTTAGTGTGCTTCGATCTAGTTCACTATCAAATCAAAGTTTGGGATTCCCTCCCGCTATACATTGCTTGAGGAGATGAAAACATTGTTAACAGAAATTCGCACGTTAGTGCCGTTACTTTTACAAAACACTGGATTTTTTTCAAGGAGGGGTGGACAATCTAAACATATAGAACCTTGGTCGATTTTAACTGACGAGTGATATCGGGTAGAAATGTCGCTATTTTAGTCCTAAAATATTAAGCTTTTTAGTGCTTTAATTGTGTTTTTATTGAGAAATTCTAATTTAATTTATTATTTTGTCCTAAGGAGCACTTTGTGGATTTTTGGTGGAAAAAGGCCCTAAAATGAGCAATCCAACCCAAATTTCCATCCATGGGTCAAAGGGAGAGCCCAAGAAGTCAACCATGCAAAGTTGATCCAAAAAGAAATGAAGAAAGGCCCAAAATTCAAGCCCAAACCGCGTGGACTGTTCTGGAATCTGCATAGCGTCGAGACGCTGTGGGGACAGCGTCGACGCTGTCCCATTTCTTGGCCAGCAAGTTGGGTGACGTCAAAGCGTCGCGACGCTGTCCTATTTCCGGGCCTATATAAGGCCTCCCTTGGTGCCCATTTTTATCATCAATCATTCCATATCCTTTCATTCCTTCCCTTCCTTGGCTCTTTTTGAGCCTTCTCTCAAGGCTTTTTAGCCTTTTTGAGAGTTCTTAGTGGGAAAATTTTGGGGAGTTTTGGGGAGCACTCTTGGAGGCTCAAGGCATGCTCGGAGGGACTCCAAGCGCTAGCGACGGGGTCTTCGACGGTCATTTCCTTTCCTTTTATTTTGCTCAATTTTATGCTTTCCATTGTATATCTTGTGAATATTTTAGCCATGTGTAGCTAAACCCCAATTTGGGGTCTTGAAATGAAATTCTATAGTTAAATGTTATTATAATTGCCTATCTCTTGCCCTCTTTTACTGATTATTTGTATGGATGTTCGTAATGTTGTATGCAATCTGGTCAATTGTATATTGATCTGATTCTTAATGGAAACTCGATGGAGAGAAATTAGGATAGATCATAATCCATGCAACTAGTTTAATTGCCCATCGTGACAACATGATTAGCTGATTAAACTTAGATTCCTAAAATGAATCAGAGCGTAATAATTAACGAATTTTAATAGCGCTAAGGACACTTAGGTTGTTAAAATGGATTAATTAGAATTAGGGGAAACCGACAGGAGATCCTATGTGACTAACGGAGATTCTAGGAGTATAATTAGTTGGGCAATGAGATAGGTTAATTGTAATAATTCTTTAGCTATTAATTGATTTTCAAGACCCTGTTTCTCACTAAAAACTCTTTCTCTATATATTATTTTTCTTTGATTGATCAAATTTTTAATCTTTAATTGCTTTAATTTTAAATTCGTTTTAATTTCATGTTTTGGTCCCTAAATATTATTTCCCCCAAGTATTTTTAGTGTTCAAGAATTTATTGTTTTGCTTAATTTTTGCATCACCTCCATGTGGATTCAATACTCGGAATATTTCCATTTTATATTACTTGCGGCCCGTGCACTTTGCGGTCAACAACGAGTCAACTCCAACTCAAGTAATACCAGTGATTGCGGTGTATTTACGATTAAATATTTCAAATATCTTGTAACTGGTTTTAATTTTGATAGTTTATGTCAAAAAAACATGTCATACTTTAGGAAACAGTTGGCCTTTCAATTATGGACTAATACTCCAATCTATTGAAGGAGTTAAATTGTAATTTCATGTACATATATATAAAGTTTTTGTGTACCTTTTGAATTTGAAAAAAATTGTGTATATTGAAATTTTTGTCACACTTTTAAATTACTGAAACCAATATCGCACACTCTCCAAGAAATTGCACTCAAGAAATGGTTTTTTCGAAGTGTTGCAATTTTTCTCGCAATATCTCGCAGCAAGAAAGTGCGAGATAAACTAAAGAAATTGTTTTATTGAAGTGCTGGAATTTTTCTCGTAGTATCTCACAACAAGAAGGTGCGAGATAAACTCAGGAAATGGTTCGTTTGAAGGGCTGTAATTTTTCTCGCAATATCTCGCCGTGAGAAAGTGCGAGATAAACTCAAGAAATGGTTGTTTTAAAGGGCTGTAATTTTTCTCGCAATATCTCGCAACGAGAAAGTGCGAGATAAACTACTTACACAATTCACCATAATGAAATTCATTTGGGCAAGTTATGAGACATAATTTGAGTGGTTCCATTTCACTGGTAACAACAATTACATTAAAATAACTAAAATATTCAGTATCACAAACAACAATTAAAATAAAGATACTAAAGTGTTCAATACAACAAAAAGTGTTCCCATTAATCTTGTACAACTGGCTTTTCATTGTATGCGATAGGATTACGACACGTTAATCTATTATGGTCTACTTTGTTACATCTACCACATTTATGCATTCTCGGAGTTTCACCAACAGATGAGATTCTCTTTTTTTGGCGTCGACCAGTCCTTGTCACTATTTTAGAAGGTAAGACCTTTATTTCCACATAGTCTATGAGAGTCTTACACTCTGTTGCATTACCAACTGGAAAAATAGGTTCTACATATGCAGACAACAAGCATTCATTAGTATAAAAGCGATCACATAAATTGTATACATTTACACTGTGCTCTCGTGCTGCAGCAATTACATAGGCACATGGTAGTTGCTCTGTTTGAAACTCCTTACAATTGCACTCCTATGTATGAATGTTAACAATCTCCTGTTTATTATCTACATCCTTCACATGAAAATGATAACAATCAATTGGATCAACCTTCATTGTTAAAGATTCCTCGTGAGTTTTCTGTACGATTTCTTCTGCCCAGTTTGTTAGTTTAGATGTAACTTTTGAAGCTTCATCCCGATGCTCCCCAAACCATCTCTGTAGCAAAGCTCTCACATGTTCAAGAAAAGCAGCAACTGGCAATTCTCTAGCTTCTAGCAAAATAGCATTCATGCACTCTGCTATATTTGTAGTCATCATAGTGTATCGTCTTCCTTGACAATGCATACGTGCCCAATGTAGAAGTCCAACTTCCTCTAAATACTTTCCGATACCATTATCAAATGCTAGAATGTGATCCCATGACTCTTGAAATTTTGACTCATGGTATGCTCTTGAGGCATTGTAAAATAAAGTATCTATTGCTTGATTCTTGAACTTAGAGGACAAATTTGCTCTCAAGTGTTGCACACAAAGACCATGAGATGCGGTGGGAAATACAGAAGCAATAGACTTTGCAAAACTACTATTTTGGTCGGTAACAAAAACTAAATCCTTAATTTCACCTATTGCACCTTTCAACTTTGTCAAGAACCATTTTATTGAATTATCAGTTTCTCTATCAACAATGCCAAAGGCAAGAGGAAAATTTTGATTATTACCATCTAAGCAAGTGGCAACTCTCAAAGTACCCCGATATTTGCACTTCAAAAATGCTCCATCCATAACTATAACATGTCGGATGCAATTTAAAAATCCTCAAACACATGGACCTAGTGCCATAAAAAGATACTTGAAAAAACGTCCATCTTCAAGTTCAACGTCATAAAATGTACCTGGATTTGCCAGTTTAAGTGCTTCACCACACCGACGCAATAGATTATATGACTCTTCTGGTGATCCCCGTACTCGCATATATGCATTTTCTCTGGCACGCCACGCTTTTTCATAACTCATATTAATACCATATTCTTGTCTCATGTCTTCTATGATCTCACGTGGTTTGTATTGACTACCAATTTCACTGAATTTGGATTTTATTATTCCCCCAACTATCCAAGATTTTGCTTGTCTATGGTCATGATTCAAAATATCAAGTGAACATGAATGAACTTTTATATACTTTGAAATCTTGAATATGTCTGAACCTTTTAATTTGACTGCCCGTACTCTCCATTTACAACTCTCGTCAATACATTTGACATAAAGTACCTTTGTAGTGGACTTTTTTACTCTAAATTCAAAATTCTTTTTCATTGCCATGACACTTAATTTCATGGACAAGTCCCTCTTTCCAAAAAAAAATTGTTCCACCTCCAACTGATCACTTGTAGAGCTTCCTTTTGACCAAATATTTTTATCCATTGATGTCTTTTCACTAGCTGATCGATCTTCTACTTTACATTTTCCTTTACAATCTTCATTTGAGGTACTTCTTACTTGTTCGGTGTCATATGATTCACACTTAAAGTTCTCGACCTCATCGAACTCAAATGCAACATTATAGTCTTTTGAATCATATGATTCACATTTCGTGGGTTGATTCTTGTCATCACCCAAGCCAAGTTCAACTGAATTGTCATCTAATCTTGCATGCATTGGAATCGAAACATTTGTATTTAACTTTTGAACTTCATTGCTCCTAGAAATAGATTTGTGACAGCGTTGGAAACCTTTATCATCTTCGGCATCTAAGGCCAAACCTTCGTTTCTAGGTTCAAATGAGATGTATAGTGGGACTTCAAACATATTTTCACCCAGAAGATAAAAATTCAAATCATCATTATTGCTTATCTCAAATAAGGGAGTTTTCTTTTCAGACTTTATCTCATACATGCATCCCATTTTGATATCAAACTCTTCGGGGTTAACTTTTGTAAGGGCATATAACTTGACCACTAAATCTTCATGTGATATTTCTTTACTTACAACAATACCTCTCAAAAAGCCTCATTCATATTTTCTTTGTTCACAATCCCATACTCCACCATAACGAACTAAAACACGAATTTGTGTCATCCTTTATCAAAAAGTTTGTAATTCCTAAAAAATAAAAAATAAAAAAAGCCAAATAAGGAGAATGATTAACCATGCAAGAAATGGTTCATTAGCAGCGAGAAAGTTACAAAAAGAAAAATCCAACAAGTTAAAAATTAGTTATAATATTTCTTGCAGTGAGAAAGGTACAAGAAAATTTTCAATTCCAAAATAAATTCTTCGTAATTTTTTTCTCATACCTTCTTGCAGCTAGAAAGTGTGAGTAAAATTCTATCTCTTCGAAAATTAAGTTGTTGTAACATTTCTCACACTTTCTTGCTGCAAGAAGATGCGAGAAAATTTCTAACACCACCAAAATTTATGCTTCTTATTTTTTTCTCGCACCTTCTTGCACCGATGAGGTGCGAGAAAAGTTCTAGCCTTTTTTAAAATTAAGTTGTTATAACTTTTCTCGTACTTTCTTCAATTTTTTCTCACACCTTGTAGCAAGAAGGTGCAAGAAAAGTTCAAACCCTTTGAAAATTAGAATGTCGTTACTTTTCTCGCTCTTTCTTGCAGCAAGAAGATGCGAGAAAAGTTCTAACACCTTGCAACGAGAAGGTGTGAGAAAATTTCTAGCATTTTGAAAATTAAGGCGTTGTAACTTTTCTTGCAGCGAGAAAAATTCTAATGCCTCCAAAATTAATGTTTCATAACTTTTCTTGCACCTTCTTGCAGCGAGAAGGTGCGAGAAAACATTTGACCCTTTAAAAATTAAGGTGTTGTAACATTTCTCGCACTTTCTTGCAGCGAGAAGATGCGATAAAAATTCCAACACCTCCAAAATTAATGCTTCATAATTTTTTTCTCGCACCTTCTTGCAGCGAGACAATACAAGAAAAATTCTAACCCTTTGAAAATTTAGGTACTGTGACTTCTTGCACTTTCTTGCCGTGAGAGGATGCAAGAAAAATTCTTAAACCTCCAAAATAATGTTTCATAATTTTTTCTCTTACCTTCTTGCAGCCAGAAGGTGCGAGAAATATTCTAACCCTTTGAAAATTAAGGTATTGTAACCTTTCCTACACTTTCTTACAATGAGAAGATGTGAAAAAAATTTTAAAACTAACGCCTTGTAATTAAATAAAGATGTAATGGAAAAAAATTGCAAAAATTTTAAAAAAGAAAAAAAAAATGCCCAACAAAGGTAAGATTTGTTGAAGAAAATATATAATCTATTACAAAAATGCCCAACATAATACGAGAGTGAGGTTGAAAAAAAGACTTCAAAAGAAAAATAAGCACGAGAACCTAAATGTAAAATCTTGCCTATGAGAAAAAAAGAGAGAATGAGGTTGGGAGAAACTTGGAGATGCTATAAATCTTGAATAAATGGAGATGAGATGCTTGAGCATGGAGAGGTTGAGAGAATCTAGAGAGAGATAGAAACTATAGAGATAAGAGATGGTGAAATAAAAGAAATGGTTATTGATATAAATGAGGGTTTTAACTTTAAATGATAAAATAGTTTTTTCACACCTCCAAAAGTCCTATTTGTCTATAAAATTGAAAACAATGATAAATGTCTTTTTGGTCCAAAACTTTGTCCTATTTTAGTAAATCTACCTAGTTTAAAATTCGGAGCGTTACATACGATCTTCGCATGCAAAGCTGCAAAATCAATGCTGCTTATGATTCTGTTTCGCTGTCGAAGCCTCCTTTTCTGCCGCCGACTCTACCACTCGAATCTCCAACTTCCAATTCCTCGTCAACCCATTGATTCTGATTCATGCACCGTCTACATAAAAAATTGCTGTACAATCAAATCTTTGAAATGTGTCCACGCTTCTATTCTCAGAGCCAATCTCCACCTCAACTTGTTCTTCTGCACCACTCTCATTTCCCGATATGCGTCGTTTGGCTCTGTTTCTTATGCCTATTCTCTCTTCTCTTTGTTGCAATCGCTCGATGTTTTTCTGTGGAACGTCATGCTTCGTGGTTTTGTTGATGCGGGGTTTTATCGCAGGGCCATGGTTTTATATGCCCAAATGAGGGATTTGGGTATTCGACCTGATAATTTTACGTTTCCATTTGTTTTCAAGGCGTGTGGGTTTGTGGAGGATTTGGATTTTGGGGCTAGGGTTCATCATGACGCTGTGGATTTTGGGTATGAGTTGGATGTTTTTGTTGCGAATTCACTCATTGCGATGTATGGTAGATGTGGACGTTTAGAGCTTGCACGAGAGGTGTTTGATAAAATGCTTCAAAGAAATGTGGTCTCCTGGAGTTCAATAATTGGTGCTTATGCACAAAATGGGCAATATGATGTGGGTGTTTCATTGTTCTCGCAGATGTTGGTCCAAGGATTTGAACCAAACAGGGCTGTTATGTTGAATGCGATGGTGTGCATTCATACAGAGAAGGAAGCTGATGATGTTTTTCGAATGGCCGTGGATCATGAGCTTGGTTTGTATCAATCAGTCCAAAATGCAGCAGTTGGTATGTATGCACGATGTGGAAGAATTGACACTGCTCGAAAGATCTTTAATGGAATTCATAATAAAGATTTGGTGTCGTGGGCATCAATGATTGAAGCTTATGTGCAGGCTGATCTTCCTCTGAAAGCTTTGGAGATTTTTAGAGAAATGATACTAAAAAATATTCTGCCTGATTCTATCACCATTTTGGGTGTGATTCATGCTTTTTTAGCATTAGGATCCTTCAGCCAGGCGTGTTTCATACATGGTTTTGTCATCCGGAGGTTTTTCGAAAACCAAATAGTGGTTGAAACTGCCATTGTTGATCTCTATGTCAAATGTGGAAGTTTAATATATGCCAGAAAAGTTTTTGATAACATGCAGCAAAGAAATGTTATCTCATGGAGCACCATGATTTCAGGGTATGGTTTACACGGCCATGGTAGAGAAGCAATCTGTCTCTTCAATGAGATGAAAAACTCAACTAAGCCTGACCACATATTATTTGTATCGATATTGGCAGCTTGTAGTCATTCTGGATTGGTTTTAGAAGGATGGAATTGCTTCAACGCCATGTATAGAGACTTTCAGCTGAAACCAGGACCCGAACATTATGCTTGTATGGTCGATCTCTTTGGTCGAGTTGGCAAGCTTAAAGAAGCTCATGATTTTATCTCCAAAATGCCAATTAGGCCCACTGCTGGGGTTTGGGGTGCATTGCTTGGAGCATGTAGAATACATTCAAATGTAGAAATGGCTGAAGTAGCTGCAAAGCATTTACTTGAGTTGGACCAGGAGAATCCTGGGAGATATGTTCTCTTGTACAATATTTATCTGTCATCTGGAAAAATAAAAGAAGCAGACCAGATTAGGACTCTTATGAAACAGAGAGGTCTGAGAAAAATTGCTGGCCGCACAACTGTTGAGATAAGAAACAAGGTTCATACATTTGTGGCTGGGGATCAATCTCATCCACAAACTGAAATGATCTACTCTGAGTTGGATAAAGTCATGTATAGGATTCAAGAAGAAGGATACATCCCTGATTTGAACTTTGTATTACATGATGTGGAGGAAGAGACGAAGGAAAAACTGCTATTTGTGCATAGCGAGAAGCTTGCTATTGTTTTTGGGCTCTTGAATTCCAGACCGGAGAGCATCATTAGACTTCAGAAGAATCTCCGAGTTTGTGGCGATTGTCATACATTTACGAAGTTCATATCAAAGGTTGCAGGAAGAGGAATTATAGTCAGAGATGCTCGTCGATTTCATCATTTTAAGGACGGGACTTGCTCGTGTGGGGACTACTGGTGAAATACTAGTTTCAGAAGTTAAATTCTTGTGCAAATGCATGACAAGCAATAATGTGCCGTGGACTAGACTAAATTGAACAAGGCAAATGCCAAGTTTCCTTTATCAAGCAGCTTGGGAAACTAAGACCGATGAGATGCGCATGCACCGCACAGCACAGCTTGATTAACTCCCAACAATGATGGTAATTGTGATTCTAAACACTTGCTTTCCGTAGATGCTAGTCTTTTACTGGACATGTTCATTTTAAGTTTAAAATTTTCACTTTGCTGGCCAGTGATTGAAGCCATTAGTTCAATACTACTTTAAAGAGAACCATGAGTGGTGCATATTCATATTCTTTCTCAAAATTTGTGTGCTAAAATTCAGATTGTTCATTGCCCTTTCTATCACTAGCCTTGGTGTCAATCTCCTGAGTCAAGTTGATTACTTCCTCTTAAGCCATCTTTATGCATTCTCTTGGGACCTTTTCTGAACTATGTGCTCGTATTTCACATGTAGCTTTGTTGTTATATTTTGTTAAGATGATTCATTCAGAAATTTTTATCTTGAATCATTGAACATTTGTCGATGCCCAATGATCTTTACTTGTTTCTAGGCAAATTTGATCGTTAGTTTCTGGATGTGAAGAGTGAAGTTTGACGCTTCCAGTTTCAGCTGATTCAGTCTACACTCATCGTAACGCCACAAATTTCAGGTAATAATTAATTCTCATCATTGAATTAATTTCGAGTTAATTTCACATTATTGTTAGTAGAATTATTTCCAAATTGTTATTAGATTTCATGAATTTCCGAATTAAGTAAATTGAGGGAAAATTGAAGTTTAGTGCTTATTTTCGGATGACTAATTTTAATTAGAAGTGGAACCTACTTTGGTTTAATTGAGTTTGCTAATTGGAATTTGGTGGAGAATTGAAAAATTGACTAATCCAATTTTGAGATTTACCAAGTCAAAGCAAGGTTTAAGTGACGTCTGGTGTTGGAATAATTGTACCTATTCACTAAATTTCAAATTTAGGAAATTAGAAACTTCAGTTTAATTCTTAAGTTGAGTGAATTAAATTTGGGAAATTGCAATGGGTAGCAAAATATATTAGAATATTGGTAAATTTAGCTATGCTTTTTGAGATTTGCAAATATAGCAAAAATTTTAAAATCTAATTTTTCGTTTTTTTTTTATTATTCCAATTTTACTATAGGTATATTAGTAGTATATCTCATATACTTTATATTTAATAATATACGAAATATAAAATATATCATTTAATTGATATACTCCATTTGATATACTCAAATGAATACAATGATATACCTAATATATACTTGATTTGATAAACGTAACCTTATACCTGATATATTATGTTAATATACTTAGATATGTTACATTTTTTTACTTATATTTGTTATGTTTCATTTTCTCTTTATTGATTTGTGTTGTGTTATTTACATATTTTAAATAAAATGTTTGTTTTTTATAACATAAAATGTTTGTCTTATATACTTGTTATGAACATCGATATACCATTGATATACCTCATTTGTTATATTACTCAAATAATCAAATAATTAAAAACATTGATATACCTAATTATGAGTGACTAAATACATCGATGATAGACTTGTTATTTTTTTTAAAAAAAAATCATTGATATATATTTTTAATTATCATTGATATACTTTATTTTAAATATATTTTTTATATTGAATATGAAGTGCTGATATACTGTTGATATATAATTCATATTAGGCATTTCACTGATATATCAGAGTATATTAGTAGTATATCTTCAATTTAGGTATATCTTATATACTGAATATAAAATAATGATATACTGTTAATATACTACATATTAAGAATATCATTTCACTAATATACCAGAGTAAAGTATATCAACAATATATTAGATATATTTCATTTTAGGTATATCAGTAGTATATCAACAGTATATCTGATATATTTCATTTTAGGTATATATGATATCCTGATATACTTCGTAACAGTAAAACACGGGAAAATGTTGGAAATAGTATTTTTTACTTTTTCTATTTGCGTTTTGGAGTGGGCTGAACTTTTTTTTGCCATAATTGAAATCCTAAAAAAGTGGAGGCACACATGCAATTGAAGATTTATCTTTTGCTATTGCTGCAACCACCCCATTAAATTTCGATAATTTGGTAATATAATCTTGGGCTTTATATTCAATTTCAAAAGAAACCCAAATACTATTTCAATTAGTGTTCTCCAAGTCATTAGGGAGTTTAAGTTGGATTTTCAATCTTGGATCTTTCCCCGGAATTGTGAAAGATGACTAGAAAAAAAAAGTCACTTTGTTTTATGGCTAAAATAGTTTCGTATTTGGAGGGATGGTTACTGTGAATCAAGGAACAACTAATCAATCTTTTTTTCACATTTTACCTCTGGTATATACTTGTATACACAGACGTCGTTTTTAACTGTCGTTATACACTGAGATTCATTTTTCAAATTTCATTGGATGCATGCCAATTTGGTCTCCAACCAAATTCCATGGAATTCGTTTTATTCTCCCTCTCCAACAGTAAAAAAGGATGTTTCTATATTTTCGTTTTATTCTCTCTCAATCGAAAAATCTTGGATTTTTCTCAATATATGTTAAAAAAAATATATAATTTTATCCTATATTTTCTCGGTCCCAACAATTTTTCAAATTTTTCTACATTCTCACTCGCCTCTTTATGATCGAACATTCCAATCTTTGCCTGAACATTCCAATCTTTACAGAATTTAAATTTCATCTCCACTGTCTTTGCACAATAGCATTTGGGAGAAGAAAATTCCTACAGTACTTTCAAGTGCAACGTAGTGGTAGTCAGCCATGACTCGACCCTTTCTCATCTCATTGAATTCGTCTCATACCTTATTAGGTTTGATGCTTGAAAGAAAATTTCACAGATCTCTCTCTTCAATAATGGTGAAGACAAGTTTCGGATTATAAGCTTTTTTGAGAACAAGGATATTGTCAGGATGCTCGCTGGGGTATGTAACAGGATGTACCATGATTGTTTCCTTGTTGTATATGCTGAAAGTGTGGATACTAGTATCCGGAGGGATGGTGCAAGTCTGAATTCAACGGAAAACACAATCAAACAGAAGAAGGATTTCATGTAAGTGTACATATCAATACATTACAGTAACTTTGTTGTCAATGTGGATGTTGAGCCTGTTAGATACCAATATACACAGAGACAGTGTTGGACCAAATCCACTAAGGAATGCAAATTGGAGAAGGATGATGCTTGTTTCCTTAATTCCGTTGTAAGTGATGTTGTTTTTACACTAATATATATAGTTAAATACATGTTGTAACTGAGTAATAGTCCTTACAAGAAAATTTTGGATTGTGTAAACAGGGTCCTCAAAACGAGGTTTCAAAGCATTTTATGAGCAAGTTTTGGATTTCATAAAAATGTCTTTAGATAAAAAGTATATTTCATCAATAATTATCATCAATTTCGAGTCTCCATTGAGTAAACAAAAAGAGAAAGCGAAAAATGATGAGAAATCCATTGTCAAGGAAGATGGCGAAAACCGGGTAATGTTTAGTTACTGTATTAATTATATGTATATATATTCTTAGGTACATGGAGACTTCAGAGATATATAACCCTTATCCATATGCGAACGATTGATAGAATCGTTGAATATGATGCTTGTTTGTATATATATATATATATATATGTTGTTATACTTATTGTGTATTTGTACACAATTACTTCTGTGCTTTCATGTATGTGTTATTATATACACATAAGTATTGAGTGATTTTGTACGAAAAAATGTATATTGATAGTTCAACATAATTTTTTTTTTCAGGATTAAGAATTTAAAATTTTTCTTTAAACAATATTAATTACGATTTTAGACTTAATGTCAAATTCAGTTTCTCTCCCCTTATAAGGTGGTTTTTTTTTTTTTTTTTTTTTTTTTTTTTTTTGATTTAGTTGATTAATCTGGTATTAAAATTAGATTTTCTTTTTCTGTTTTGATTTGGTTGTATTTTTTTTAGAAGAGAAACAATTCATTTCATTGATAGATGAAATAATAAAGGATGCCAACAAAGCACCCAACATCTAAAGACAATTACAATAAAGATCTCCAACTAGTAATCAAAGTAGAGAGACTATATGCATTAAAAGGGTGATTATTTTTACACCAATACATAGCATGAAAGATAATTAAATCCCAAAAAGAGTCAAAAGTTGAGGAGACGTCCCTGAATAGTCGACCATTTCGCTCACACCAAAGGTACCAGAAGAATACTCTGTTAATAGATAACCATAAGATTTTTTTCACACCATGAAATGGGTGTCCCGTAAACACATAGTCGAGAATTCCATAAATATTGTTGGGCAAGATCAAGGACCAACCAAAGGCATTCTTCATGATTAACCAGTATTTAGAGGCATACAGGAAGTGAACAAAAAGATGACAAGGATTTTCTGGGGCAGAATAACACATCACACAACAAGATCATGGAGAGAGAGTCAGATGAGGCATTCTCCTTTGCAATCGATCCGCCGTATTAATACCTCCATGGCTAAGCTCCCATAGAAAAATTTTGATTTTCTTAGGATAGGCATCTTTCCAAAGCTCTAAATAAAAGTTGGATGGTGTGGAACCATAATCAGTAAGCATATCAAACATAAGAGATTTGACAGTAAAACGCTTTGAATGATCAAGAGGCCAACACCATGAGCATTCACTGATCGAATCGTAACAGATGAAAGAATATGAGAGAGACTAGTCCATTCAATTACCTCCAAATCATTTAGATTACGTCTAAGTCCCAAATCCCATGCCGCATTGGAACTATTCCAGACTTGATCCACTATAGCAGTAGATCTGGTAGTTAAGCGAAATAGTCTTGGATATGCTTCTGCAATAATTCCACATGGTAGCCAACAGTCATGCCAGAAATAAATATTATGACCATTTCCAAGAACTCTTTGAATCCTATTTTCAATAAGATCAATTGTAGAACAGATATGACGCCGCGGTGATTTGTAAGGACCTCTCAAAATTTTGTGTGGCTAGTTAATATTATCATCAGCATAATAATATTTACCAACAATGATATTATACCAAAGAGAACCCCGTTCTTGTAAGAATCTCCAAATCCATTTAGCCATAAGAGCCAAATTTCGAATTTTAAAATGGCCAATGTTCAAACCACCCAAAAGAATAGGGAGCTGAGTTGTCTCCCAATTAATGCATACCACCATCTCCTTGAGATCCTTCCCAGAAAAAATCTCTAATAAGCTTCTCCAAAATTTTGGCAACCTTGATCGGGAGCTTAAACAAGGAAAGATAGTAAATGGGTATACTTGAGAGAGTAGCTTGAATGAGCGTATGTCTACCACCTTTTGAGATAAATGCATACTTCCAACCATGAAGCTTTTTCTCAATTTTTTCAATCACCGGTTGCCAAAAGGACACATTCTTTGGATTACCACCTAAGGGAACCCCAAGATATGTTATAGGCCAATTACCTTGTTTACATCCAAAAGTTGTCTTAAGCCAATCCATTTGATGGTCTTCAAGATTGATTCCCAAAAATTCACTTTTACCAAAGTTGATATTGAGTCCAGAAGCCAATTCAAAGATTTTGATAAGATTAAATAAATTCTCAACAACTTTCAAATAAAAAATGGAGAACAATAATGTATCATCAGCAAATTGCAAATGAGTTAATCTAACAAAAGAGATACCCACCGGATGAGATATAACTTTGCCAGACTACACTCCATGAGATACAAGTCTACTAAGACAATCAACCACAACGATGAAAAGAAATGGGGAAAGCGGATCCCCTTGACGAATACCTCTTGAGGGAAGAATTTTACCTCGAGGTCTTCCATTGATAATTATCGAGTAGTTAACTGAAAAGATACAACCCCGAATCCAATTCCTCCATTTTAAGCCGAAACCTTTAGCATTCAAAACCGCATCTAGAAAATCCCAATCCACTTTATCAAAAGCCTTTTCCAGGTCCAATTTAAGAACCACACCTTTCTTTTTAGAGATATTCCAGTCATCAATCACTTCATTGGCAATTAGAGAAACATCCATGATTTGTCTATTGGCTACAAAGACCATTTGATTTTCAGCAATAGTGTGAGGCAGAACAAACTTTAATTTGTTAGACAAGACTCTGGCAATAATCTTGTATGCACGGGGGATAAGGCTAATGGGACGATAGTCTGACACTGATTTAGCATCTAGTTTCTTTGGGATTAAGCAAATATAGGTTTTATTTAAGACTGCATTAATAATACATGAGTTATGGAATTCTCTAATCATGGTCATAATATCAGATTTAATAATATGCCAAGAATGCTTAAAGAATTCAGCTATAAAACCATCAGGACCCGGAGATTTACTTACACCCAAGGATTTGACCGCACAGTAGACTTCCTGCTCTGTAAATTCTTTTTCTAAATCAACAGCCATATCCCCATTAATAGGCCACCAATCTAAGTTTGTAGGGAGGAAACACAAATTACTGTCTTTGGTATAAAGCGCTTTATAAAAAGCAATAAACTCATTCTCAATATCCCCAGCTGAGATTAAGCTAACATTGTCATGAGATAGAACCTCAGTAATCATGTTTTTCCTCTTACGAGCTGCTAAAATACAATGGAAGAAATTTGTATTATCATCACCCTGATTAAGCCACTGAATTTTACATCGTTGATGCCATTGAATATGCTCTTTTGCTGTCAAATTTTCTATCTACTCTCGAAGTAGTCGCCTTGCTTCTATATGGGCCAAAGAGAAAATTTCACTGTCCTCAATACTGTCTAGTTTTCTCAATTCTGAAATAAGGTTAGGAATTTGAGATGCCAAAGATCGTTGCTCTTTATTCCAAAAGCGAAGAGCAATTTTTAGACCCTTAAGCTTATTCATAAAACCAAGACCCGGCCAGCCTTGCATAGGATTTTGTGACCACCAACTCTCAACCAAAGTCTTGAATGAACTGTCTTGCAACCAAGAGTTTTCAAACCAAAAAAATTAAGGCTAATGGATAATGGTTTGAAGTTAGTCGATCAATTCTACGCAGCATAGGAGAACCAAAATTTTTAAGACAATCGGTAGTAATTAAGAATCGATCCAACAGGGAAAGATAGTTCGTTTCACCATAACTAGACAGAAAAGCATCCATTTTGCAAGGGGATGTCCATAAGCTGATATGTAGCAATCCATCTATTGAAAGTTTTCATATTTCTAGAAACCGATTGGTCATGAGACTTCTCCCAGGACCAACGAGTAACATTAAAATCTCCACCAAGAATCCATTTATCTCCTCCTAACCCGCCAAATCATGAAGCTCTTGCCAGAAATCTCCATATAATTCACACCTATTAGGACCATAAACTGCCGAAAGCCAAAAGGAAAAACCATCAGCCATAAAAATGTGAATAGAGATAGAAAAAAAACCTTGGATAGTCTCCTTGACGACAAAATCAGGTTCACTCCACATAATAAGAATTCCTCCCGAAGCTCCATTAGAGTCCAATGTTGTCCATCCAATATAAGATGAACTCCAAATTGATTTAATAATATGTCGGTTGATATTGGATGATTTTGTTTCTTGAAAAAGAACCAAACTTGGATTTTGCTGTTGGATAGTTTGCTTAATCAAAGCCCGTTTCCGCCATGAACCCAATCCACGCACATTCCATGTCAAAAACTAGGGGTGAGCGAATTTTTCCGAAAAACTGATCCGACCGACCGAAACTGACCAAACCGACGTCGGTCGGTCGGTTTCATGTAGTAGTCGGTCGGTTTCGATTTGGCATAATGCCAAACCGAAATGTCGGTCGGTCGGTCCGATCGATAGGTCGAGAACCGACCGAACCGACCGACATATATTTAAAAAAAAAACAGCGTTTTTAATTTTATAATAATTCCCTTCCCTAATTCCCTTTCCTCCCAGGCCCAGCCCACCGACTCCCACAGCCTGTCCAGCCTAGCCCACATTTAGTCTTTCTTTTTTTTTTTTTTTTAAAAAAAAATTACATTTATCAATTATTCCCAGCACCCAGTTTCCCTTTCGTCTTCATCTTCCTCGATACCTAACCCTCACGAGTCACGGCCTCAAGCCTCTCACTCTCTCAGTCACTCGCCGTCGCCGACTCGTCGCCCCTCCGACTCCGATCAGCCGTCATTTTCACCGCGTCGCCGCCCCTCCGACTTCGATCTGCAACCCAGTGAAGCATCGCCGCCGTTTTCTTTTTCTTCTTCTTCGTTCTGCATCCGACTCGTTTGCCGACTCCGATCACGTCGCCGTCGTTTTCGCCTCTCAACTCTCACTCTCTTTTTCTTCTTTTGTTCTGCAAGCGCAAGCCGGTGAAGCTCCCTCTTTTCTTTAGTCTTTTACTTAATTTCATTTGGAGGATAATGCAATTTCAATTTAATTTTTTCCTTTTCATATACTTAATTACTTATGGAATCAAAAAGTAAAGAACTAATTGAATACAATTTCAATTTCTTTCTTAGAACACAAGTTTTACAAAAAAAAGTTTTGGGGACCGAGGGGGGTCAATGAAAAAGAGAAGAAAAAAAATATATTGAGTAAGAGTATGAGATTTTGATTGAGCCTATGACTTGACTAATATTGACTAATATTGACTATTGAGTCTCATATTGACTAACATTGGCCATTGGGGACCGAGGGGGGGTCAATGAAAGAGATGCACTAATATACTCCCATGCTTCACAATCATAACAAGGATGAGTTTAAGAATCTAAGACTCCGTTTGACTAGGAACTCAAATGTTTTCTTTCATTGTTGATTGTTGGGTTTAAGAATCATAACAAGGATGGGTTTAAGAATTTTGAATCTTTGGTTGTTGATTGTTGTTGATATTGTTGATTGTTGGATTGATAATAGCCCCCCACTGATTGAATATGAAAAGTTACATATTGTGAGATCGATTGCACTGATTTTTATGTTTTGTTTCTTCAGATTAAGATCACCATTCGATATTCGTCACGTTGGAAAGTTCTTACGAGTGAGTAAATACGGTGGATACATATTTGTTTGTACAATGTATTTGAAATTTGAATAATCAATAATGTAATCACTACTTTCGTAATTTTACTTTTTATCTGGTAGGGTAAACATAGATACCGTGGGAACAAACAATTCAAAGACTGAAAATGCTACAGAAACGGATACGACTACGAAGATCAAAACTAGCAATACCATTGATCTTGATCCAGATCCACATCCAGAAGCAGAACTTGAAGGAGAGAATTCTACCATTCCAAAAAAAAAAGGCGCGTACGAAACAATCTATGGTTTGGGATCATTTTGAGAGGTTGAAAGGTGATCCTAATGATCCTTATGCTAAGTGTAAATATTGTGGAATTGTTTATGCATGCCACTCTAAGCGTAATGGTACTGGAACAATGAAAAATCATCTAGAAAATTGTAAAAAGTATCCCTACCAAAGGAAGAGAGATGCATCCCAAACAACATTAGCTTTCAAACCTAAAGAAGATAATGGTGGGGAACGTAGTCTTGTATGTGAGTCATTTAGTGTGGAGAGATGTCGAACAGCTTTGGCTGAAATGATAATTAGAGATGAATTGCCTTTTAAGTTTGTGGAGAATGAAAATTTCTGAAATTTGTTGATACATTGACATGTGGGCAAGAACCTAAGTTTGTTGTTCCATCTCGATTTACTGTAGCTAGAGATGTTCTTGAGGTCTATGCTAGGTTGAGAGACCGTTTGAAAGAAATGTTTGCAAGTTTGAAATGTAAAGTTTCTCTCACTACTGATTGTTGGTCGTCGGGAGCAAACATGAGTTATATGGTACTGACTGCTTATTTCATTGATTCTGAATGGAAATTACATAAACGGATTCTTAGCTTTTGTCAAATTGAGAATCATAGAGGGGATACCATTGGTAAGACTATTGAGAGTAATTTAAAGAAATGGGGCATTGAAAATGTTATGACCTTGACTGTTGATAATGTCAGTTCCAATGATACTGCTGTTGCTTTTCTTCTCAAAAGATTTAGTAAGGGGTTGTTGTTTAAGGGTGAATTTTTGCATGTTCGATGTTGTGCACATATATTAAATCTTATTGTATGTGATGCTTTGAAAGAACATCATGAGTGCATTGAAAGGATTCGCAATGCTGTAAGATTTGTAAGGTCTTCTCCTGCACGTCTCTTGAAATTTAAGAAGTGTGCTGAAATTGAAAAAATTTCTTGCAAGAGTTCTGTATGTCTTGATGTTACTACTAGATGGAACTCAACTTATATGATGCTTGAGGCAGCTAGTAAGTTTGAAAAAGCTTTTGACAGGTTAGAGGATGAAGATCATATTTATAAGAATGATTCACCACCTACCAAGGATGATTGGACAAATGCTAAGATGTTGGTTAGGTTTTTGAAAGTTTTTTATAATGTCACGTTAAAACTTTTAGGGTCTTTGTACACTACTTCTAATTTGATGTTTCATCAGATTACTACCATTCAGAATTGTATACTCTTGAATTCGAGGGGTTCAAATAGATTGCTTTCTAGTATGGCTAATGCGATGAAGGCCAAGTTTGAAAAGTATTGGGGGTTTGATGAGAGGAAGAACAATATTTTGTTGTATGTTGCTGTTGTTTTGGATCCTCGATTTAAGTTGAAGTTATTATCATATTGTTTTGACAACTTCTTGGGTCCAGAAATTTCTAAAAGAATGACAACTTCAGTAGAGAATGTTTTGAGACGTCTTTTTCATGAATATAGTACTGGAGTTGCATCTGTTTGTTTTAGTAGTGGGAATGGTGGTGGTAGTAGTAGTGCTAGTGCTAGTGCTAGTGCTAATGTTGATTTGAGATTTGATGATGAAACAATGGACCTAGATGAGGATGAAAACTACAACTATGATATAATACCTCAGTTCAAAAGTGTTGAGACCACAATTTTGATAAGGAGTCAGAGATTGATGTATATTTGTTGGAAACTCTTGCTAAAGATAGTAGTTCTTTTGACATACTTTATTGGTGGAAGAAGAATGGTCATCGGTTTGAGGTTCTCAGTCGTATGAGTAGAGATATATTGGCAATTCCAGTATCTACCGTAGCATCTGAGTCAGCTTTCAGTACTGGAGGACGTGTAGTCAACACATCTCGTTGTTCTTTGACTCCAAAGACGGTAGAGGCTCTTATATGCGCTAAAAATTGGCTAGACTCTAAACCGATATCATTAGATCTTGATGATTTGATAGTCATAGCAGAAGCTTCAATGTTTGAAGATGGTATTGTATTTAATCTGTTGATTTTACTTTTTGTTTTTTTTTTAAATTTATTTATACTTTTAAATCTTAATAATGTTGTATTTCGTTTTTCTCTCTCTTTCAAATTTTGTAGGATTCCAACCAATTGTGGATGAAGAAAAGAAACCGGATCAAGTGGAGCAGTTTGCACAGTTGCATATTTGATTTTTGTACTTTTTTAAGAAAAAAATGTTATGTAATATGTATCTTGATTTTTAGCATTTGTTCTTGTATCAAAATATTAAGAGTACTTTGATTCATATGTATTTGAATCTTATGTTTAAACTTTTAATTTAGAGACTTTTATATGATAATGTTCTTTTTTTCATTTTCAATCAAACTATTATTGTTATTTTGTTGTTTGGTAATTATTGTATGTTTGGTGTTTACATTAATTTAATATGTTCAATAGTAAATAATTTGAAATTGTCAAATCAAAAAATGTCTATTAAGAACATATCATTATTTACTTATTTCTTCAAAAATTCGTTCAAACTTAATCGACACATTGAAATTAAAATTACAATTTAAATAAAATTGAAAAAGTAAAAAAAAAATCATTAAAAAACAAAATTAAAAAGAAATAAAATCGATCCCGAATTTAATCACACATTGAAATTAAAATTATAATTTAAAAAGGAATTGGAGATCATTTCAGTAAAAGACAAAATTAAATAAAACTGAAAAACTGAAAAAGAAAATAAGAAAATTAAAAAATAAAAAGAAAAAAAAATCGGTCAAACCGACCAATCGGTCGGTCGACGAAATTAACAAATTTTAAAAAATCGGTTTCCAGTTTTGGAAACCGATTACGGTCGGTTCGGCGTCGGTTTGGGGCCAAAACCGACCCCGACCGACCGATGCTCACCCCTATCAAAAACTTCATCTATCAATTGGTGGGCCCTCCATAATAGCCAATGAGGCTGTTTTATCGTAATGAACTGTAGAATGTAGATTTTGGAGTTCACGCACTAGCTTCGGTTTTCTCCGAGTGGTAGAATACAATTTCTTTTTAGGTGGTCTTGGAAAAGGTGGTATTGCCATGATGCATAAACCATGCTCATCAAGGAGAGGGGCTAATTGACTGAGGCAGGAGGGGAGAGAAATAGCTGGGTGAGAATTGGGTGGTGGGTTTTCTTGAATTTGGGGACTTGGGCTTGGATCAGCATTAAAAGTCTTTGGTGGTGAGGCCACGATCAAGTTTGGATTTGGAGAAGTTGGATTGGGTGAGATAATATTTGAAGGAGATAAAGGTGGTAAAATAGCCCGTGGGGGTTGGTTTGGGTCGAGGGAGGGATAAATTGGTTCAATATAGGTAATATCAAGGGGAAATTGGGCTGAAGGATCTTGGGTGGAGTTTTGGGCCAAAAGGGAGTGGGCTTGGGTGGGGCTGGAAAGATAATCCTCAGTATCAGATCCCAATAAGGTCATTGGTTTATCTGAGGTGGAACCTTTTTAGCATATCTTCAAGTTTGTCGGTCTTCCTGAAGAATTTAATTCCTCGATAATATTTGGGTTATTCGGCTGATGTGAGAGAGAATCTTCAACAATTTCTTTTCCTTTTGAAGATGGCGGAAACGGTCTAGGAGATGTTCGGACGTATCCGCAATTTCCTCAATTTTCTTAGAATCTTCCAAATTTGATTCCTAGCCATTTAATTCAGCGTGATTTGGGCTTTTCTCTTTCATCATTAAGAGGAAATCCAAATTTTCCTTTTTGGGCACCATAGATTCTGGGCTGGCGGCGCCGCTTGGAGATCCGGCAGCCATGGCGTTCTGTCGGTGGTTGTCAATGCCTTGAATTTGAACAGAGTACTCTACTCCGTCAAGAGGTTTGGGGAGCATGATGGATGATGGAATAAAACCTTTAGAGTTCCGTTTGATTTTGATTCGAGCTTCTGTAATGTCAATCCAACGCTCCGTTTGACTGGAGATTGCCTCAAAACCACCGCAAGAGTCTCCTATGAATCTGAAAATAGGCTTTGTCCAGAGTGTTAATGGGAGATTTTTAATCCCTATCCATCCTCCATATGATGAGGTCATATTATCTTGTAGATATGATTGTGAAGACAAGGGATAAAATTTCAGTTGATAGTTCCCAACCAGAGACCAATCATCAAGACGAAGAAGGGCGTCGGATATATGTTGATCATATACATGGAGTAATGCCTTATTATCTTGGAAAGGGTTAATGGTACGTACATCTCTCAGCAAAGGATGCAAGGATAGCATTTTTTATACTTGACCAATCATCTTTCAAAAGACATCTCTGAACAACAATAATCTCATTCCCTTCATCCTTTGGATGATCGTTTTCAGTTTGGAGGGTAGAAGAGTTGGAAGCAAGGGGTTTTCGCTGAATAATTTCTTTGTAGGAGGATACTTGTTGCTTTGGTTGATTACGATGGGCTTCTCCAGGGTATTCAGATATCAAGGAAAAAAAAAAGAAAACCATCCCTGTTTATTGGTTTCTAATGGAATGAGGAGCCTTTTTTGTTGTATTTCTCTTTCTAAAAAGTCTAAACGGTAAGGTTAGGGACAATTTTGTCTATTTCAATTAGAAATTTATTAATTAAAATCACATTTAGCTACTTATTAATTTCTAAACATGTTTAGTCATTTTTCAAATCATCCTATTAAATCTAGCAATTTTTCTTGTTGTCCCTTATTTATAAGATTATTTTCTTGGGAGAAAGTTAAAATGAAAATGGGTTTTTGATTTAAAGAAAGAAAAAGGGAAAGGAAAAGAAAAGAAGAAATAAGACAGTCTTAACATCTCAATCTTCCTCTTCCTCCTTATTCAACCGTAGTCGACCCCCCTCCATCCATTCGCCTGCTTTTTCTTCTTGTTCTCGATAGTCGATTCGTCTCCTCATTTTTTCTTCTCCAGCGAGTTTTTCACAAAGGTGGCGAGCTTCGACAACTTCTAGCGGCGAGACCCATGGTGAACAGTGGCTTCGACGATGGTTTGCGGTCCTTCAACGACGGTTCTGACCCACTCATGCAACTGCTCGATATTCCATTGATTCCCACACGAGACCTATGACATCCTCCTTCAATTTTTCTCTTCTCCCATGTTCTCGGTGTCAATCCACATTGCAACCTCAAGTACGTTTGACACCCACGAACTCCAATGATGAGGACTCTTCTCCAATCGACCTTCTCCTCGGATGAAACCCATGAATGACGCAAACAAGCCATCCAGGCACGACAATAGCAAGATCCATGCGATTTTTGCAAGTTCTACATTGACCCATTTGATTTCGGACCCTAAGTTGCTTTGGCATTGTCACCCACAACCCAAACAACCTTGATTTAAATTATCCAGAGGTTGTGGGGATTGGATTTCTGATATTTGAGGTCTATTGAACACCAACCAGTGGTGATTTTGGGCTTAAGTTAGCTTTCGATGACTACCCGCTAGCTGCATCACCTCAAATTGGATTACCCATTGCTCGTGGAGCATGGGTTTGCAATTTCAAACGCTAGCAAACATTTTCCAGAGATCATTGAAGCCCTTTTCATTTTCCAAAAATTAGATTTTGGGCTTAAAGTAGACCCTTTAGAATTCAATTAAATTAGTTTAGAATAGCTTATAACCATTGGGTGCTCTCTATTTGCAACTTTGAGCCAATTCAAGCTCATTCAAACACCTTCGAGCTAGACCCAAGTCCTATTTATTTATTTACTTTGGTAAGAAATCAAACTTTCATGGAACAAATGAAAGAATACAAAAGCATACAAAAAACAAGCCCAAGAAAAACTAGAGTCTGAAAAAACTAAAAAAGGGACTCCAATCCAAAAGAACAAGACCAAGATCATAATTACAAAACGGTTTAATGACCGACGTCCATAAGGAAGAATTAGACCTAACAATCTCCCAAACTTCCTCAACCGATCTTTCTTTCTCCCTAAAGATCCTATTATTTCTTTCAAGCCACACACCTCACAACACAACAAAAATACAAGCTTGCCACAACAAATTGCCTCTCTCCCGAAAGGGAGGATGCAAGAGCACTTCCTCCACCGACCCTCGTCCATCTCTGTTACGTGGTCCACTAACACCAAACAAACTCCAACGATTCCAAAGATAGTTAGCAAATTGACACTCGCACAACAAGTGATCCAAATCCTCCCCGTGCCTTTGCAAAGAATGCACCATTGCGGAGCAAAACTAAGGAAGAATGCCTTTGAACACGATTCAAAGTGATAACCTTCCCAAGCAAAAAACTTTACCTTTTTAGGAATTTTAACCTTCCAAAGCTTGACAAAAATAGGAGCCTCAAAAGCAGCATGGGAAGCAGAAGATAGGGACAAAGACTGAAAATAGGAATGACAAGAGAAACCCTTAGACGAGTTCGGGGACCAAACTTTGACATCTCTCTTTCTAGAATGAATAAGCTGATCTCGAAGAATATGAAGAAAGTCTGCCACATCAATCACCTCCCTATTGGAAAGAGGGCAGAGAAAACCAAAGAGAAATTGAGGAAACAAGATGAGGAGAAGGCAACACAGAGGCCATCAAATGCAACCTCTTCTTTGACAAAAGAGAGAGACGGAGGAATAAGATATATAAGGGTTCATCGTCCACCCACGTGTCTTACAAAAAGTAAATATTAGAGCCTTCCCCCACATGACATCTAACAAACTGAGAGAAAAAGGGGAAACAAGAAGAGATAGCTTTCCAGAGGTTTTTGCTGAGACCCCTCGAATCCCTACTTGAGTGCCACTCAAAAGGGTGACGTTCATACCTACTCACAATCACTCTATACCACAGAGAGTCAGCTTTTGAAAAGAAGTGCCACAACCACTTAGCCAAAAGAGGTTCATTATGTAATCTCAGATTCCCGATACCCAAACCTCCAAGCTCCAAAGCCTTGGACATCGACTGCCACTTAACCAAATACTTTACCAAATGGGACATCGACTCCCACTTAACCAAATGGGATCCTTCCCCTTCCTCAACCCCCTCCTACAAGAAGTTCCTTATTAACCTCTCAAGCTTTTTACTAAAAAAGACCGAGATCCTAAACAAGAATAGGCAAAAACTAGGAATCCAACTTAAAATTGCTTGGATAAGGGTAAATTCCCTCCCTTAGAAAAGAAAGCCTTTTTCCAAGTAGGCAACCTTCTCTGAAACTTTTCCATTACAAAGCCTTTTTCCCTAGTAGGCAACCTTCTTTGAAACTTTTCCATCACAGGATCCCATAACCCTTGGTTTTTAGGGTTTCCTCCCAAAGGGAGCCCTACATAAGTGGAAGGAAATTGGCTAACCTCACACCCCACTAACGCTGCCCAAGTTCTTAACTTGGAGGGGCAACAAATTAACCCAAAATGGGAACTCTTCCCCCTGTTAATCTTATGGCCTGAAATAGCTTCATAAAAGGACAAAGGTCCTTTAAGGTTAACAAAATAAATCTCTTGACCAGAGCAAAATCTGTTAAAGTTAATGCGGTAATGTTGTGTTTAGATCCTTTCCAGCTTAGTTTATGTAAGCTGGAATGTTTTCTAATCCTTGGGACACTTTTGTGGTAGGTTTGAATTGGTATTGAAGTGTTTGAAATGATTTTGGGGGAGAAAATCGTTCCTAAACACAGAGAGCTCGAATTTTCGTCCTAGGATATTTTTTATGTTTTTCTTTCTTCTCACCTTGTAACCAATCTGAGTTTCAGTTCTTCTAGCTTATGTCATTCCATTCAAAAAAAGAAGAGAAAGACTTGTCTCCCCTTGAAAAAGAAAAAGTGCAAGTTAGATAGAGAGGAGAAAGAACCTTTAGTTGAGTCTAGAGTCTTTACATTCTGTTTATTTCTTTTGTAAGTTGTTTTGTTTACATTTTTCTTTAAGTTTAAGTTGGTAAGTTCATTCTTTTATGTACTCTTTTCAATCAATTAATATGAATGCAATTTATTCTTTCAATTTGTGTACCTTTTACTTTATGTCTTGCACTTTAATTTCTTCAATGAGCTAAGCTTCTTCTCGGGGGTTTAAATATGTGGATTCCTTGAGTAGAAGAAAGTCGCACTAATGCAAAGACAACTTTGCTTCCTCTTAGCATTGTTTGTTTTTGCTTAAAGTTTAAGTTTCATTGTTAGCTTAAACTAGTCACATAAGTTAGCATAGTTTGTGTTCAGCTAGTGGTCGAAAGGTTGGAGTTGAATGTGCGGGTTCGTAAAAGCAATAGTGGAAACGATCCTAGAAATAGGACTTTGTTTTCTTGCATCCTAGAAATAGGACTGGAACCACTAGAGTTTTGGGAGTCATGTGTGATAATTATCTAAGTTTCAACTAGCCCTAGAAATAGATGTCTAGTTGGCTTAGTCTTCTAAAGGCACCTATAGTGGAGCTGAATAGGGGTAGAGCTTAACTCATAATCTAGTTGCCAGCGGACGCAAATTGGTAGCAATCTATTTGCACCATGTCTATGTGGGCACTTATAGATAGTATTCTCTGGCCGTGTGAATTGCCTAAGTGAGTTGCTAGCGCAAAGGTGGACACATTTTGATGCTTTTGGTTGATACTTATTTGAATTCCCCTCTTATCTCATATATCTTTAATCACTTATATTTACTTGCTTTCTTTTATCTTATTGTCTCCAATCACAAAGTCTCCATGAAAATATTTCTTTGATTATCATTCCTCGGTTGCAAATTTAGAGGAGGTTCTTGCTTTATTGAATAGTTTTTAGTGTTTTTCAACTAGTCATGATCTCCCTTGGGTACGATATTTGGAGTATTCTCCACTTTATTACTTGATAGTGTATACTTGCCCTTAGAGGTGCCTGATGTCACAACACTCGCATCACAGTCATGATTATAGCTCATCGATAGCTAATAATTTTTGAAAAATTTGAGTCAATCCTAGGAAATCATTATCACATGAACACAAACATATACAACAAGCATGCAAGACAGTCATAAAGTGCAAATGTTGGCCTGACACACAGATGCTCAAGGCCCAACATGTTGGATTGGAATTTCCTAATTTCGTTTGCGGAAGCGAATTGGGACCGATTCATAGTTAATTTTCTTTCTACCAAAATACCAATACATTGGCAAAGATTCAGAAAAATATTCTTAATCTATTTATTAAGGCTAAGCATACAATCTTAAATCTAATCTAAAGGGGAGAATCATACATACCGTCGTTGTCATCTCTGAAATATCAAGAACACATTTCTTGATTTCATAGGGACCAAACGTCAACAATTGGGACATCACCAATTGATCTTCCCGCTATGACTATGAGATTAAGAACGTAGTTGTGAGACTACCTAATCTTGAATGGGAAAAACTCTAGAGAGAAAATTCTTCCTTTGTGTTCTTGAGTTCGGAGAATATGAGAGGGAGGCTAGAGGGAATGCAAAATGCCTTCTTGTGGCCTTAGGGCTAGGGTTCTCATAACGTTACCTTTTATAAGTGAGGAAACCCTAATGTGAGGTTA
Organism: Luffa aegyptiaca; assembly: GCA_017139565.1. Taxonomy (NCBI): domain Eukaryota; kingdom Viridiplantae; phylum Streptophyta; class Magnoliopsida; order Cucurbitales; family Cucurbitaceae; genus Luffa; species Luffa aegyptiaca. Next base: position 16,258,370 of record CM029406.1, on the reverse strand, counting down.
GGAAAAGATCTAGACCGTTAGATCAAAATCAATTAATTAAATAATATAAAATTGATTTAATTGTTTAATTAATCATATTAATTAATTAACCTCATGCAAATTTAAATCATACTAGTTTGAACTACGTGCGTTGCACGTGTTATAATACCTTTTAAAGTATAAGTTAATTAGAAAATTTGAAATATGACTTGATAATGTACCAAAAAAATATAAAAATGAATAAATACTACACATGAATTTATAATTATTGCAAAAATTGATCATATTTAGATGTATGTGACCAAATTGAACCAAAATCAAAAGTATAGGAAGCTCACATTCTAATAAAAATGGTTTTATAACCAATATCATGGATATAAATCATACCTTATACAATATCAATTTTTAAAAGTTTTTTCTTTATTGCACATTTAAATTCTCAATATTATTTGAATGTATAAATTATCATATTTATTTTATTTATCATAAAATTTTTTAAATATAAAAAATCTAACCTGCTTAAACCCTTTTTTAAGATTGAAGATAACGAAAAGTCTTTCAAATTACATAGGTAAACATTTATATTTTCCAAACACTTAATTTTGTAATCAATTAGTAATTAATAATTCAATTAAAGTTATGTTTAATCCAACCGTTAAATGAGTACTAATTAAATACAAAGATCATTTTCTTCCTATCATCTTATCCAAAAAAAAATCTAAAAAATATATGAAAAATTTTGAAGGTCGGAGAAAAGCATAATGAAAAGAGATCGATTTAAAAAAAAAAAAATAATAATAGTGATCAATCTCCTTTCCCATTTCAGAAAGAATAAGAAAGACAATACTAATGAACTCACACAAAGGTGTACTCGCTCCTATTAAAGAAATAAACAAAAAATATTTCTTATTTATAAGAAACTCGTAGGGGTGGCGAAAATATAATATAAACTAATAAAATCTCGATACTAAAGAAAACTAACAAAATCTCCTAAAGATATATTAGTCTACTCGAAAAAGAGATAAGAAAAAATTATATATATTTACACTAAATGAAAATGCTATATTTACTCACGTTGCTAAATATGGGGTAGGAATGAATTTTTTTAATTCGTCATGCACTACACGATGAAAAACTCCACCCCCATCTCTAAATTTTTCTTTGGATCTTTGTGTTGTCTTGGCAAACTGTGGCCATAAAAGAAAAAAAAAAAAAACTTTATATCCTCTAAACTCAAAATTTCACCTCTTTTCATCGATGATTTTCGATTTGTCTTTCCGTGGTGGTTTAGACCTTTGTTTATAGGGTTCAAGTGAAAGATGGGAAGGAAGTTACCCATAACTTCCCTATTCAAGCTTGGTCGTTGATCTTAATCAATAAAGTTCTGGACCGTTAATTATTATTAAATAATAATTAATAATCCAATTATTTATAAAATAATTTAAATTAAACTAATTTTAATTAAATTAATTATAATATAAAGTTTTTAATTCAATTAGATCATATTCAATTGAATTAAATAGGCCAATCAATTAATTCTTAATTAATTGTTTCCCACGTTAATTAAATATCAAAAACTTAATTAATTTTACAATTGAATCATATTTATAGTTTTAATGTGTATCAAATGTACATTAATTATTAACCATATAATTAATTTGATTAAATCACATTTAACCAAATTTAATTTAATTAATTAATTCTCCAATTAATTAATTTATGAATTAATCAAATATCACATATTTAATTAAATTTATAATTCTCTCATAAATTAATTTTGAATCACATCCAAAATTAATTTTATTATAAAGTTTAATTCTCTAATTAAACTTATACTTTAATATATCTCCATACATTAATTCCCTTAAAATTCAAGACTAGTTAATCTCAGTACCCGTTACGAGTTAGCAGGTGGACCTAATGGACCTATAGATCAGAAGCTCCAACGATACGAGATTAACCGGCTAAACTCATTAACCAAGTTAATCAACATTCGTTAACTGTGGGTCACTCCACTAAAGACCCACAACTGCACTCTTCTCACTGTAGAATATTCTGTGTCCATGGATATCGACCAATACAGTAAGTCAATCCTTCACGAGTGTTTGTAACTCCAGCTGGGTCAAATTACCGTTTTACCCCTGGGTTACCTCTGGATCCTTAAGTACCACTGATCCCTCTAATGAACAACCTGTTTAGGGTCCAACCACTTAACGAAAATTCCTCTCGAGCCAAGAGAGGGCAGCGCGCTTTTGTTCAAGCCCCGGGATCAGTCCTTAAGGGAACACACATCTACTTACCCCAATAGGGGAAGGAGTGAATTTCATCTTGTACTGTTATGTTCCCAATCCCCATTCGGTCTTGCCCCTGAAATGATAGGATTATTGAGTTGGCGAACAAGTCACTCTCACCCATACAAATCTAAGGCCAACCCCTCCTGAAAAGGAGTTCATAACAGACTCAGGATTAAGATTGAGTTACCTAGGTCATCCTATTGAAATAGAAACCTAAACTAGTCAACGACGTTACATCTAATGGTTACTATTTCGCGGTCCGATCTTATGCAAACTCATTGCATAGGATACCCCCACCCGCATGTCTCCTACATGGATGCTTTGGATCATTGCATCTGTATCGAATACAAGGTGGGTCGTATCACATAGTGTCACCAGGATAAGGTACCCAGCCTTATCCCTATACTATAGACCATTTAGGTTGTTACTTGGACACCGATCCCCGTATGTCCCTACATATCAGTCCAAGTTTCATTTAAACAACCTTGGATCTTAGTTTATTGGATTTGGGGTTTATTAATGTAACGCCCCGTGTTTCGAAATTGAGCCATTTTGGTATTAATTAATCTTGTTTATTCTAATTTGAAAAATTAGAATTTAGCCTAGCCTTGGGTCGACAAATTAAATTTCTATAATTTAGGGAAAAGAAATTTTAAAATTAAATCTATAATTTCCTAAAGTTTGGAGGTTTAATATTTGATATTTATTTTAAGTTTCAAAAGACCCAAATCCCAACTCAATTGGGTTATTTTCCATTCCAAATCCTTTAAGAGTTAGGAGATTTAAATGGGATTAAATAGCTTAATCCAAGCCCTTTTCCCTCCTATTCTTAATGGGTTTTTCTTTTCTTAAGGTGCTTTTTAAAAGAAGAGAAATAAGAAAAGAAAATCAAGCAAAAGCCCTAAAATCATTTTTCTTTCCCTCTCTTTCTCAGTCGCCGTCCTCACCCCCTCCTCCTCTGTGTTTTCATGCTTTCGGTCGGCTGCTACAATCGAGTTATCTCCTTTCTCGATCTCCTTCTCCGGCAAGGCCACGGTCATCAGCGTTCCAGCCCGACCTCTCTCTCTCCCATTTTCTCTTCCTCCGACGTGACCCACACGAGCTGTAAGTCCGACGGGCGATTCTTCTCCAGCCAGCCTTCCTCTGGTGCGAGCGGCGTCGAGTCTTCCCCTCTGAGACCCATGGTGAAAGTTCTCTCTCTCTCTCTCGTTTCGGCCAGCAGCGAGCAGACCCACGCGGATCTCGTTTTCCCTCGCTCGTTCTTCCTCTTTTTCGACCTGCGCAACAAGAGACCCGCGAGCCTCTCTCGTTTCAGGTGAGTGGTGCGGCGATAGCTTCTTTTTCGGCATGAGTAGCTCCAAGTTCCTGGATCTCGACCTTTCATTGAGTTTGAACTCTTCCGATAAGCTTTCATCATTTGTCCAAGCTTTATTAACCTCAAATTCAGATGACCCATGCTTATTCGAGCTTGAATTTGGATTACCCAATCGTTATCGACTTCGAATTTAAATTACCCATAACCCAAATGGCCTTGATATGGTTTACCCATTCCTTTTCGGCTTCGAAATTGCAGGATTAGGTGTATTCGATTGCTGTTCAGCGAGCGTTTGATCTCAAAGATCGTGTTCAGCTAATACCCACAACCCGGAAGGCCTTGATTTTGGTTACCTATAACTCGGTGACTTGGGATCTTGGTTGTTGGGTCATTTCGAACACAAATCAGCTTGTATTCGAGGTTGTTTGAGTGTTGAACGGTAAATTCCAGCACCCTTTACCTTCCTTTATTAAGTCTCTTGGGTGTTGTTTATCAATTCCTAACCCTTAGAAGTCGTTGCTTGTAGTTTGAGCTCTTTTAGGCTCTTCCGGTTGAGAATCAAGTGCTTTCGGTAAGAAATCCTTTCCCTAAAGCATTCTCTAGATTTTAATTAGATTCTCAAGCTTGGTTTTGACTCGTAGCTTTTATCCTGTTGTTTAGGAGCTCCGTTGGTCTGTTTAGGATTGCTTAAAAGCGTTGTATACGTAAGTAGTTCTTATCTGTTAAGTCTGTTTGATTGCATGATGCACGCTATTTGTTTTCTTGCTTTATAACTGTTCTCTTGTTTCTTGCTTCTCTGAATATATATATATATATATATATATATATATGTTGGGTTTAATGTCCTATAAACTCGTAGTTTGTAAATCATTAAACATATTCTATTTCCAATAAAGACGTTATTGAGGTTATTCAGTAAAAGATGTTATTGAATATGTAAATTGCGAATGATTAGCCTAAATCCAATAAACTAAGATCCTTGACTATAAAATGAATACTCGAACTATATGTAGGGACATATCGTAGGATCAAGTTCAAGTTTATAGTCAAAATAGTCTATAGTATAAGGATACGGTTGGGTGCCTTATCCTGGTGACACTATGGACGCGGCCCACTTTGTATTAAGTACAAACGATGAGATCCTAAATCGTTCATGTGGTGACATGCGAGTGGGGGCGTCCTATGCAATGAGTTTGCATAAGACTGGACCACGAAATAAGTCACTTTCTCTTTATAACGCCGTTTACTGAAGAAACTGACTATTTCTCATAGATGACCTAGGTAACTCGTTCTTAATCCTGAGCTATCTATGAACTTCTGTTTATGAGAGATTATCCTTTGATCTGCATGGGTGAGAGTGGCCAGCATCGCCGACTCGACAAGCCTACCATTTTGGGGATAAGATCGAATAGATAGCTGGGGACATAGTTTCGCAAGATGGAATTCACTCCTACCCATTTTAGGGATAGCAGAGAGGTTGTTCTCTTAAGTACTAACTCCAGGACTTGAACAAGGGGCCCCACCCTCTCGTTGGATCGAGAGGAACTTAGGTTTGATGGTTGGACCGCAAACCGATTGTTCATTAGAGGATTAGTGGAACTTAAGGAACAAGAAGTACTATAGAGGTGTAACGGTTATTTGACCTAGCTATAGCTACGAACAACTTGTGAAGGAACGACTTACTGAACATGGTTAAATCAAGTGGACGGAAATATATCTATAGTGAGGGGAGTGCAACTATCGGGCTATAGTGGAGTGTCCCGATAGTTAACGAATGTTGGCTAGCTTAGATAATGAGATTAGTCGGTTAGCCTTGAATCGTTGGAGCCCATGATCTATAGGTCCATTAGGTCCCTCTACTAGCTCATATCGGATTAAAGCCTAGAACATATTGATAGGAATTTTTGAATCGTTCAAAAACGGGAAATAGGGTTTTTATCGTAAGACGTGTTCGACACAATGATTTAATTATGAATTAAATTAGGAATTGAGAGATGAGGTATTTGAAAGTGTTTTAAATACCATATATATGTATTAGGAATCATATATAATTCATGACATTAGGTGATAAAGATTGATTGGATCAATCATATCAAAATTACTTGGAAATGTCCCAATTAATTTCCTAGAAATCAATTTCAATTTTGAATTGAAATTGAAATGAATTGCAAGCTGAAAATTTACAATTAGGATACAATTCATAATGGATTTAGTGGCATTTCCACTCTTGCATGATGATGCATAGTGGAAAACAACACAACCATGCACTAGATGCATGTGTTGTGAAGTAGACACCTAGAATCCACTTTGAGTTGCATCTTGGCCATGTGGCTAAGTGTCATGAAGCTTGTCTTTGCATGGGAGATGTCTATAAAAGGGGCTTGAATTAGATTCAAGAAGAGCAAGCTTTCATTTAGTGTTATGCTGCAAATTTTCTCCCTCAAATTCTCTCTCATTTCATCTCCTTCCAAAAGCTTGTACCATCAAGCATTCCCTTCTATCTTTCTTCTATAGACTCCCACAAGTCTTTCTAGGCCCAAGAGAATAGTAGGGAAGACTCTAGAGATTGTCCAAGGAGCATAGGAGAGGCAAACACCACAAGGAGTTCCACATAAGTGAGCTACAAAGGTTGGTGTTCTCTCAACTCTATATTCTGTCTTTTATAGAACATGCATGCTTTAGGAGCAAAATTGAATGTCTTAAGTGCTTCCGATCTTCAATTGCTTCCGCATGTGTTATATGAACACCTTCAATTGGTATCAGAGCATGATTAGAGCACTTAATTCGTTTTAATTTTGCTTTGGTGGGTACCATTTTGAAATTGAATTTTCTGTGTGCTAAAATGGAAGTGTTCTGGTTTGGCAATTTTTTGAGCATTCAAACCTTCATGAAATTGTAATTGCTCGGATATGTAAGAGCGTTAATGTGTGTACTATAGTCTGTAATTTTTATAGAGTCATTAGAGTCCATATAGGCTGTAAAATCGAAGAAAACCGGAGAAGACGCAGCAGAAAAGTAAAATTCCAGCAGCAGCAGTTTTTTTTTCTTCTTCTTTTCGGGTCCGGTTCGGTCTGCTGCAGTTTTTTTACACATATTTGAAGGCCGGTTAACTCCATGGAGGGTCGGTTCGGGTCGGTTCGTAAAGCTCGGGATCATCACAAGCAATTTTATTGATTATTATTGTAATAATTAGTTGATTGTTTGTTTTAAATTGCCAAACCATTCCATTTTAGCTTGATTTAATTTCTTTTATGCATTGAGAATGTATGGTTTAATTGGATTAAATGTATGTGCATTATGAGCATGCCATATAGTTTAAAATCCCACCATAGGAAAGCATGTTCATGCATTTTTTAATAAGTGTTATTAATAGTTCAAATGCATGAGGGAAATTTTATGTTTAAATTGATATAAATGTTGTATTGATTTAGGGAGATTCATGCTTGAATGATTAATTAAAATTGATTAATTGATATAAAAGATATTAATCAAAAGATAAAATTAACCTAGCATGAAGCATGAAATTTCCTTAGAATTTTGTTTATAAGAGTTATATTCAAAAGGCAAGTTTGTTATAGTTTAGATTTATAATTGTTATAAATCACATAGAAATTTAAAATCTATAACAAAGAAAAAGGTGCATGCTCACTTAGGGTTAATTTGATCCAACTCTCGATCGATTTCAATTAGATTCAAATAGGTCGATAAGCTTGTAAAACATAGGTTACAAGAGAACTCACCCGACGAGATGCTGTCTAAGGCTGGAGGTATTTAAGTTGACGGTTTACGGAACACCTCCTACCTGGGCATCGAGTCGGTTCTTGAGTTAAAGTTAACCCAGTTTTATGAGCATGCACGTGTGTGATGTGAGGTTTTAATCGTTATCACCTAGACATCGTAAGATTATATGAACTTAGACTTAGGGTTATTCAATTAGCCGGAATTCACCTAAGTATAAGTATACCCAAAACTGTTTAAAATACTTAGTGGGAGGGGAGAGATATATCAAATCCATTTCCCTTTTACGTTCTCCCTTTTGTTCACAAAGTGAGATTTATGCTTGGCCTCGTGTTGATTATACCTCAACTGCTCCATTCGGAAGGTGTTTGCATAAATCAATAACAAGGTGAATGGAGAAAGTATTTATAGTAAGTGAGTGAAGGAAGTGTGTCAACACATCCTGCGGTCTCCTCCGTTAGGTTGCACCGTGAGATTTCCATGTTGCGCCTGCTTGTATGCCCTGGAGCTACTAACCATTCGGAGGGTTGTAACATGGAGATCGGAACAACGCAAACTCCAGAGATGGATAGGATTACTTAGGACCATTTCCAACATTAGCTTTTCCATTCGGTAGCATTGTTGGGGCCGTTCTCTGTAATCTTAAAACGGCGGGTCACACTTACAAGGGTTACTAAGTGTTAGTAAATTCCTGACCAAACGTAACGATAACTAAACAACTATAGGAATAAGAGTTATTCTGGGATTAGTATTTAGTCAAGAACGTCTTGGTTTGGTGAAGGAGTAATTGACTGCCCCTCGGTAGCGGTTGCTCTAACTCACTAAAGTGTCGTTGCAAAATAATAATCCTGGGTACATTATTACTTTTGCTAAAACTTGATTGGATTTTGTCTAAAAATGGTTAATAAGCAATTTCTAATAGCTTTGTTTAATTTTTCAGCATGTCTAGCTCACTAGTACAATTACTCGCTTCGGATAAGCTTAACGGGGATAACTATGGAACTTGGAAGTCTAATCTAAACACAATACTAGTAATCGAGGATCTTAGATTTGTCCTTACCGAAGAGTGTCCGCCTAACCCTGGCTCGTCAACAAACCGAATTGTTCGGGAAGCATATGAGAAATGGACTCGAGCTAATGATAAAGCAAGAGTCTATATTTTAGCAAGCATTTCGGATGTCTTGTCGAAAAAACACGAGAGGATGGTCACCGCAAGGGAGATCATGACTTCGTTGCAAGGTATGTTTGGACAACCGTCCTCACAAATCAGGCACGAAGCTCTCAAGAATGTTTACAATTCCCGAATGAAGGAAGGTGCTTCAGTTAGGGAACATGTTTTGAACATGATGGTTCAGTTTAACATTGCTGAAGTAAACGGTGCTACAATTGACGAGGGTAGTCAAGTAAGTTTCATAATGGAGTCTCTTCCGAAGAGCTTCATTCAGTTCAGGACAAACGCTGTCATGAACAAAATAGACTTTAACCTGACTACTTTGCTAAACGAGCTCCAGACTTACCAAAGTCTCACTAAGAGGGGACATGAAGGGGAGGCAAATGTTGCTACAACCAAAAGGTTCCAAAAGGGATCATCCTCAGGAACCAAGTCTGGACCTTCCACTTCAAAGAATAAGAGTATTCAAATGAAGAAAAAGAAGGATAAAGGGAAAGGAAAAGCTCCAGTGGGAAGCAAGGCAAAAACTAAAGCTGCAGATAAAGGAAAATGTTTCCATTGTAATGTAGACGGACATTGGAAACGCAATTGTCCCAAGTACCTAGCAGAAAAGAAGGCTGAAAAGGAAAAACAAGGTAAATATGATTTGCTCGTTATCGAAACATGTTTAGTTGAGCAAGATAGCTCTGCCTGGATATTAGATTCAGGAGCGACTAACCATGTATGCTCTTCTTTACAGGAAATTAGTTCCTGGCATATGCTGGAAGACGGCGAAGTAACTCTCAAAGTTGGAACTGGAGAGGTCGTCACAGCCAGAGCTTCAGGAACTCTTAAGTTGTCTTTTGGAGATAGATTTTTGTTACTAGAAAATGTCTTGTACGTTCCCGATATAAAAAGGAACTTAATTTCTATCTCTTGTTTGATTGAACATGAATACCAAGTATCTTTTGATATTAATAAAGTGTTTGTTAACAAAAGAGGTATGCATATATGTTCTGCAAAACTTGAAAGCAACTTATATGTGTTAAGGCCAATTCAAGTTAAAGCTATTTTTAATACGGAAATGTTTAAAGTAGCAGAAACTCAAAACAAAAGGCGGAAAGTTTCTCCTAATACCTATCTTTGGCACTTGAGATTAGGCCACATAAATCGCAATAGGATTGAAAGATTGGTAAAGAGTGGACTACTAAACCAGTTAGAAGATGACTCGTTACCACCATGTGAGTCCTGCCTCGAGGGAAAAATGACCAAACGACCTTTTTCAGAAAAAGGTTATAGGGCCAAAGAACCTTTAGAACTCGTGCATTCGGATCTCTGTGGTCCTATGAATGTCAAAGCACGAGGAGGGTATGAATACTTCGTCAGCTTCATTGATGATTATTCAAGGTATGACTACCTTTACCTAATGCATCACAAGTCTGAAGCCCTTGAAAAGTTCAAAGAGTACAAGACCGAGGTTGAGAACCACTTAGGTAAAACGATTAAAACACTACGATCAGATCGAGGTGGAGAATATATGGACCTACAATTCCAAGACTATTTGATAGAACATGGAATTACGTCCCAACTCTCAGCCCCTGCTACACCACAACAAAATGGTGTATCAGAGAGGAGAAACCGAACCTTGTTAGACATGGTTCGATCAATGATGAGCTATGCTCAGTTGCCTGATTCGTTCTGGGGATATGCAGTTGAGACTGCCGTATACATTTTGAACATGGTTCCCTCTAAAAGTGTTTCTGAAACACCTTATGAGCTATGGAAAGGGCGTAAAGGTAGTTTACGTCACTTCAGGATTTGGGGATGCCCGGCACACGTGTTAGTACAAAACCCAAAGAAGTTGGAACGACGTTCAAAACTGTGCTTATTTGTAGGATATCCTAAAGAAACGAAAGGTGGTCTATTTTACGATCCTCAGGATAATAAAGTGATTGTATCGACAAACGCTACGTTCTTTGAGGAAGATCACATAAAAGATCATCGACCTCGCAGTAATCTAGTATTAGATGAGATTTCAAGAAAAACTACAAAAGAATCTACAAAAGTTGTAGATCAAGCTGGTCCATCAAAAGTTGTTGATCAAACACATCCATCTCAGGTAGTGAGAGAGCCTCGACGTAGTGGGAGGGTTATAATTCAACCTGACCGTTACATGGGTTTAACAGAAACTCAAACCATCATGTCTGATGATGGTGTAGAGGATCCATTGTCCTTTAATCAGACAATGAATGATGTTGATAAGGACCAGTGGATCAAAGCCATGGATCTCGAAATGGAGTCAATGTACTTCAATTCGGTCTGGGATCTTGTAGAGCAGCCGGATGGGGTAAAACCTATTGGTTGCAAATGGATCTACAAGAGAAAACGAGACCAAGCCGGTAAGGTTCAAACCTTTAAGGCTCGACTTGTGGCAAAGGGTTTTACTCAGCGGGAAGGAGTTGATTTTGAAGAAACTTTTTCCCCTGTTGCCATGCTTAAGTCGATTAGAATACTCTTATCCATTGCCACATATTATGATTATGAAATATGGCAAATGGATGTCAAGACAGCCTTTTTGAACGGCAATCTTGAAGAAACTATCTATATGGCTCAACCAGAGGGATTCATAGTCCAGGGTGATGAGCAAAAGGTTTGCAAACTTAAACGATCCATTTGTGGATTGAAACAAGCATCAAGATCCTGGAATATACGTTTTGACACTGCGATCAAAACGTATGGCTTTGAGCAGAATATTGACGAACCTTGTGTTTACAAGAAAATCGTCAAATCCACTGTAGCTTTTCTAGTTCTATACGTAGATGATATCCTACTTATTGGGAATAATGTAGGATTCCTGACTGACGTAAAACAATGGCTAGCGACTCAATTCCAAATGAAAGATTTGGGTGAGGCTCAATTTGTTATGGGCATTCAAATCATTAGAAATAGAAAGAACAAAACGCTAGCACTGTCTCAAGCATCATATATCGACAAAATGTTGGTACGATATTCGATGCAGAACTCCAAGAAAGAATTATTACCTTTTAGACACGGGGTTCACTTATCAAAGGAACAAAGTCCTAAGACACCTCAAGAAGTTGAGGAAATGAGACGAATTCCCTACGCATCAGCAGTTGGTAGTTTGATGTATGCCATGCTGAGTACCAGACCCGACATATGCTATGCCGTAGGAATTGTCAGCAGATTTCAGTCCAATCCTGGTCATGCGCATTGGACTGCCGTTAAAAACATCCTTAAGTATCTAAGGAGAACTAGGGATTATACGCTCGTGTATGGAGCTAAGGATCTGATCCTTACAGGATACACTGACTCAGATTTTCAGACCGATATAGATTCAAGAAAATCAACATCGGGATCTGTGTTTACTCTAAATGGAGGAGCAATAGTATGGAGGAGTATTAAGCAAGGTTGCATTGCTGACTCTACCATGGAAGCAGAGTACGTAGCCGCCTGTGAAGCAGCAAAAGAGGCAGTATGGCTAAGAAAATTCCTAACAGAGTTGGAAATTGTTCCAAATATGCAACTGCCTGTCACCCTCTATTGTGATAACAGTGGTGCAGTTGCAAACTCTAAGGAACCTCGAAGTCACAAGCGAGGAAAGCATATTGAGCGCAAATACCATCTCATCAGGGAGATCGTGCAACGAGGAGATGTGATCGTCACGCAGATTGCTTCGGAGCACAACATGGCTGACCCGTTTACAAAACCCCTCACGGCTAAAGTTTTTTAGGGTCACCTAGTTAATCTAGGATTACGAGCTTTATTAGACTAGGGCAAGTGGGAGAAATGTAAGGGTATGGTTGATGCCCTAGTTTATTGTCTTTATACTTCTCTCACACCTAACTTTATGTACCCAACTAGAGTTTCTAGTCCAAGTGGGAGTTTGTTGGGTTTAATGTCCTATAAACTCGTAGTTTGTAAATCATTAAACATATTCTATTTCCAATAAAGACGTTATTGAGGTTATTCAGTAAAAGAAGTTATTGAATATGTAAATTGCGAATGATTAACCTAAATCCAATAAACTAAGATCCTTGACTATAAAATGAATACTCGAACTATATGTAGGGACATATCGTAGGATCAAGTTCAAGTTTATAGTCAAAATAGTCTATAGTATAAGGATACGGTTGGGTGCCTTATCCTGGTGACACTATGGACGCGGCCCACTTTGTATTAAGTACAAACGATGAGATCCTAAATCGTTCATGTGGTGACATGCGAGTGGGGGCGTCCTATGCAATGAGTTTGCATAAGACTGGACCACGAAATAAGTCACTTTCTCTTTATAACGCCGTTTATTGAAGAAACTGACTATTTCTCATAGATGACCTAGGTAACTCGTTCATAATCCTGAGCTATCTATGAACTCCTGTTTATGAGAGATTATCCTTTGATCTGCATGGGTGAGAGTGGCCAGCATCGCCGACTCGACAAGCCTACCATTTTGGGGATAAGATCGAATAGATAGCTGGGGACATAGTTTCGCAAGATGGAATTCACTCCTACCCATTTTAGGGATAGCAGAGAGGTTGTTCTCTTAAGTACTAACTCCAGGACTTGAACAAGGGGCCCCACCCTCTCGTTGGATCGAGAGGAACTTAGGTTTGATGGTTGGACCGCAAACCGATTGTTCATTAGAGGATTAGTGGAACTTAAGGAACAAGAAGTACTATAGGGGTGTAACGGTTATTTGACCTAGCTATAGCTACGAACAACCTGTGAAGGAACGACTTACTGAACATGGTTAAATCAAGTGGACGGAAATATATCTATAGTGAGGGGAGTGCAACTATCGGGCTATAGTGGAGTGTCCCGATAGTTAACGAATGTTGGCTAGCTTAGATAATGAGATTAGTCGGTTAGCCTTGAATCGTTGGAGCCCATGATCTATAGGTCCATTAGGTCCCTCTACTAGCTCATATCGGATTAAAGCCTAGAACATATTGATAGGAATTTTTGAATCGTTCAAAAACGGGAAATAGGGTTTTTATCGTAAGACGTGTTCGACACAATGATTTAATTATGAATTAAATTAAGAATTGAGAGATGAGGTATTTGAAAGTGTTTTAAATACCATATATATGTATTAGGAATCATATATAATTCATGACATTAGGTGATAAAGATTGATTGGATCAATCATATCAAAATTACTTGGAAATGTCCCAATTAATTTCCTAGAAATCAATTTCAATTTTGAATTGAAATTGAAATGAATTGCAAGCTGAAAATTTACAATTAGGATACAATTCATAATGGATTTAGTGGCATTTCCACTCTTGCATGATGATGCATAGTGGAAAACAACACAACCATGCACTAGATGCATGTGTTGTGAAGTAGACACCTAGAATCCACTTTGAGTTGCATCTTGGCCATGTGGCTAAGTGTCATGAAGCTTGTCTTTGCATGGGAGATGTCTATAAAAGGGGCTTGAATTAGATTCAAGAAGAGCAAGCTTTCATTTAGTGTTATGCTGCAAATTTTCTCCCTCAAATTCTCTCTCATTTCATCTCCTTCCAAAAGCTTGTACCATCAAGCATTCCCTTCTATCTTTCTTCTATAGACTCCCACAAGTCTTTCTAGGCCCAAGAGAATAGTAGGGAAGACTCTAGAGGTTGTCCAAGGAGCATAGGAGAGGCAAACACCACAAGGAGTTCCATATAAGTGAGCTACAAAGGTTGGTGTTCTCTCAACTCTATATTCTGTCTTTTATAGAACATGCATGCTTTAGGAGCAAAATTGAATGTCTTAAGTGCTTCCGATCTTCAATTGCTTCCACATGTGTTATATGAACACCTTCAATATATATATGTGAAACCTCTGAATAGCGTGAACTGTTGTTGTGATGTTTGGTTGTAAAACATGCTAGTTTTGCTGTGAGCTAATGAGGTATGCGTGAGGTGAGAACACGTTGTTGTATGTATGTGCTTGGTGGACATAGTACTTGAGTCTAGAAGCTTGTTGCAGGGCATTTTTATTCTTGATAGTTGTGAGGAAAGAGGTCAGGGACCTAAAATGTGAAAAAGGGCAAGATGGGTGAATGTCAGTGCACCTCGGGTACAAATGGTCGAGGGGTGACATGTCACTATTGGTTTAAAGAGGACTAGCATTGTGATTGAGATATCAGGGCCTCGGGTATAAATGGTCGAGGATTGATATTGTTTCGAGGAAAGTAAAGTGATTATCAGGGCCTCGGGTATAAATGGTCGGGGACTGATATATCACTATTGGATGTTGATGCCTCGGGTATAAATGGTCGAGGGTCGATATGCCAATGTTAGATAAAGAGGAGCATCGAGGCCTTGGGTATAAATGGTCAAGGGTTGGTGTGATGATTCTTGAGGCAAGCATTGAGGCCTTGGGTATAAATGGTCAAGGGTCAATACGTTGCTTAGTCATCGAGGCCTTGGGTGTAAATGGTCAAGGATCGGTGCACAGTTTGAGGCCTTGGGTATAAATGGTCAAGGGTCGAACGCCGAGCTCTGTAGAGAAGTGTCGAGGCCCTGGGTATAAATGGTCAGGGGTCGGTGCAACTCGAAGGGTCAGTCTTGGAGAGTTTTGCGGAGTGTGACGCGGAAATCACGTGTGGAGAGCCATGTGAGAGCTAAACATGATTGTTGAGTAAGCTTGTGGAGCATGAGTGGTTAATGGGTTTCATAAAGAGATGCATGAGGTTTGACTTAGGAGAGTCATTCATTTTACTCGATTTTGAGCATGTTGATGTGTTTACAGCTTTAAGAAGCATGTTGTTTGCGTGTGAAAAGCATGTTGTTTGCTTGGTTGTTGGTTGATGGCTTTTCAGGTAGGGGCTGGTTACCAGTACCATGGTTGTACTGACCCCCTCCCCTCCCTCCCCCCAACTACCCGATTTTGCAGGTTATGAGGATTGCGTGGACCATGGTGATGCAGAGGAGGCAAATGAGGAAGGACCATAGCTAGTCTACGTTGTTTTCCATTTTATTTTCATGTTGGATAGTTTGCTGCTTAATTTGGTTGAACAGTTGTTGTCTTGTTAGGTTTAGTTCTGATTACTCTAGTTAAACTCTAGGTCTAGTTGTGTTTGTTTTAAAGAACTCTATCTATTCATTTAGTTAATAATAATTAAGTTTGGTTCGAATGAACTAAAGTTGTAAGCTTTCTTAAGGTTGTGTTTCTGGTTAGAAAGTTGCTGATATGAGACCTGACTCGTATGATGTTTGTAGTATGGTGGTGTTGTTGAAAATGTTATAGAAGTGTTAATCTTGTTCTAACAGGTGTTTGAAAAATTTTGGTTTAGTCCGATGTATGCCATTATGCTGCCAAAATTTTCGGAGCACTCGGTTAGTTTGGTTTTAGAGTTAGTAATGTCGCTAGGATAGTTTTATAAAATCCTGGGGCGTTACAATTAATGCAAACTCGATTATTCAATAACCAAATTACTGAATCACTCAAACAACGTTTTATTGAGATCGATTAATTTGTTTCATTTACTATCTACAAGTTTTAGGACATAAAACCCAACAACTCCCACTTGAACTAAAACTCTAGTGGGCAATGTACATCATTAGTCATAATTAATTGAACAATCATAGAAGTAGGAATAATGGTTTGTATTAATACTGTATAATACATGAAAAGTACAAATACAGATAAATACAATAAACTAGGGCATTCAGAATACCCATTACACTTCTCCCAGTTGCCCTAGATTATTCTATGTACATATCTCGCAGACCTAGACCTCTAGATGACTCACGAACACTTTAGTCGTGAGAGCCTTCGTAAATGGATCAGCAATGTTGTGCTCCAAAGCTATCGTCGTGACGATCACGTCCCCTCGTTGCACGCTTTCTTTGATGAGATGATATTTGCGCTCTATGTGCTTGCCTCTCTTGTGGCTGCAAGGTTCTTTAGAATTTGCCACAACACCACTATTATCACAATAAAGGGTGATTGACAAGTTCATATTTGGAACAACTTCCAAATCTATCAAAAACTTTCTAAGCCATACAGCCTCCTTAGCTGCTTCACTAGTAGTGACATATTCGGCCTCCATGGTGGAGTCTGCAATGCATCCTTGTTTGATGCTACACAGCTCCCCCGTTAAGGGTAAACACTGACCCTGATGTGGATTTCCTATAATCCTTATCAGTTTGAAAGTCAGAGTCTATGTATCCTATGAGGATCAAATCCTTTGCGCCATACACAAGCTGATAGTCCTTCGTTCTCCTAAGATACTTTAGGATGTTTTTCACTGCAGTCTAGTGGTTTAACCCTGGATTAGACTGGTATCTACTAACTATCCCAACTGCATAGCATATGTCAGGCCTAGTACACAACATGGCATACATAAGGCTTCCCACAACTGAAGCATAATGGATCCGTCTCATATTCTCAATTTCTTGAGGTGTCTTAGGACACTGTTCCTTAGACAAATGAACTCCATGCCTGAAGGGTAGTAAACCCCTCTTGGAATTCTGCATCTTATATTTAGACAACATCTTGTCTATATAGGATGCTTGAGACAAGGCTAATGATAACTTGCAAAAATCAAGTTATTTATCCTTTAAACTTAAGCTAAAACAAGGCTAAAAGAAACAAAGATGTGTTGCTTTGGCACTATAAGAAAGGAAAATATGATAATTTTATGCGGCGAGCTATATTCATGTTTGCGGTAAGAAATTATAAAATATAGGGCACTAACGCAACTAATTCAGTTGCTTTCCAAATTTCTTCTCAGCACAGGCACACATCCCAAGACGATCAAGAGACAGACAAGATGGATGAAAAGACAAATGCTGACACAACTGATAAAACTAACGCAAGTGGGCTGAAAAAGGGGCTGAAAAGTTGCAAGTTGGCTGATAATGACTGAAGTAAGTTGCTGATTACTTGAAAGAGTTAGCTTCCCTCGCCTATAAATAGAAGCCATCTGCTCAAAGATTCATAATTCAGATTCAGAAGAATTGAGTGACGAGAGTAGAGGACGAAGATCAAAGAGAAAGAGAAATCACAGAGAGCTGTGATTTAGAGTAGACTTGCGTTTGCAATGTATTATTGCATAATGTATTGTTTTGCTCGCATGAGCTAATTTCTTCTTCAAGGCTTAGCACAAGCACCTCATGCGGTGATAAGTATATTTTGTAAGTGCACATTTTGACTTAATGAAACATTAATTGCCTTCTACTTAGTTGCGATACTTTTTTCATTACTAACTCCCGCTTGGCCAGCCGAATGAGGTAATAGTATGCTAAATCCCTGACAGGTAATGCATGCGGACATCTGTAAGTAGAACAAGTTAGCGCATGACATGTAGTCTTGGTAGCATGAAAATACTACCGCTAAAAGATAGTGCATGCATGAGCTTTGATTTCGTTAAGACCAACGCAATCCCTTGTAAGTATTAGAGAACTAAACCCCACGCATGAACTAGCCAAATAACCAATTGATAGTTTTATGCCAAACGCAGAAGGAGTACCGGAAGGGAAACTTATGATTTTTTCTCACTTAGGCATTAATGGTTCAATTAACCAAAGTATGTGCTACAAGGTTCTTATAAACGCATGAGGTTGCAACCGCAACAGCCTTGATACCATTCTTCTTTACACTTTTCCTTTCACTCTTGTCGCATGTTTAGCTTTCTGCAAGTTTTATTTTTCAATCTTACCAACTCTATTATTTATTCTTTTATATAATATCATACGTTTTGAGTTTAGATCAGTAAATATTATTAAAACTTTGCAAATAATCCTTCCCTGTGGATTTGACCCTGGACTCACCAGGTCTACTTGATTTCTTCAATTTATACTTGGATTGATAAAAATCCACGACAGATTTGTATTGAATTGTTTAACACTCTAACAGAGGACATCAGCTAACGTTCTATTCTTACGATTCCTGGTAATTTGAATCCCTAGAACATACTGAGCTTCACCCAAATCTTTCATTTGGAACTCAGTCGATAGCCAAGTTTTAATTTCAGCTAGATATTCTACATTATTCCCAATAAGCAGAATATCATCTACATACAACACTAGGAAAGCTACTGAACTGTCGATAATCCTTTTGTAAACACAAGGCTGATCAACGTTCTGGTCAAAGCCATAAGATTTGATAGCAGTGTCAAACCTTATATTCCAAGATCTGGAAGTTTGCTTCAACCCATAAATGGATCGTTTAAGCTTGCAAACTTTTTGCTCCTGACCTTGAGCAATGAACCCCTCTGGTTGAGACATAAAGATGCTCTCTTCAAGATTGCCATTCAGAAAAGCAGTCTTGACATCCATTTTCCAAATCTCATAGTCATAAAACGTGGCAATGGACAAGAGTATCCTTATCGACTTTAACATGACAACTGGGGAGAAAGTTTCTTCATAGTCCACCCCTTCCTTTTGGGTATAACCTTTTGCCATAAGTCGAGCTTTGAAAGTCTGTACTTTCCCAGCTGCATCTCGTTTTATCTTGTAGATCCATTTGTACCCTATGAGTTTAACCCCTTCAGGTTGGTCTACAAGATCTCAGACTTGATTGAAGTACATAGACTCCATCTCCAAGTCTATAGCTTTGACCCACTGGTCATGATCCACATCATTTATTGCCTTTCTAAAGGTCAATGGATCCTCAACTCCATCATCAGGTATAACAGCTGGAGTTTCTGCTAAACCCAGATAGGGTTCAGGTTGAATAACAACCCTCCCACTACGTCGAGGCATTCTCAACTGTTGAGAAGGATGGGCTTGACTAGAGATACTGGGCTCATCAACAACTCTTGTTGAAGGTCCAACCTTTGAACTGGGCTCATCAGCAACCCTTGTTGAAGGTTCAGCCTCATCAACAACTCTTGTTGATTCATTTGTAGCTTCCCCAGAAAGTTCACTCAACACAATTTTACTGTGTGGCTTATGTTCTCTAACGTGGTCTTCTTCCAAGAAAGTAGCATTTGTCGATACAAACACTTTATTTTCTTGTGGATCGAAGAAGTATCCACCTCTAGTTTGATACCAATTGAAGGGATAAAAGCCCCACGCAGCGGAAAGTATTACCGAACATACTCAGAGTCTTAGATTCTAATTGAAATACCAATACAATTTGCAAAATATTACAGCAATAAATATATATTTAATGGGCTGTACATAGGCTATAAACATGCTAAAAGATCAACTAGATTGATCCTAGTGATCAAGGATTTCATAGAAAACTTACTTTTGTAGAAAGCCTTGATCAATTCGCCTTTTCTTGCCAATAAGATTGAAGACGCAGCAACCTTCTTGTGCGAACACCACCAATCGGCTACACCGGTATATCTCTAAGACTTCTTGAAGCAGGAGACTTGTGGGAGTCTTTTGGGAGAAATCTCTGAGAGAAGGAGAGACAATGGGATGCCTTTCACCCCACCCCAGGGGTCCTATATATAGGTAAAGGCCAAGACCTTTTCCTAATAGGAAAAGGTCTAGGAATAAGTTCAAATCTATTATCTGAACAATATCTAATTTTAATAATTAATTAATTCCATAATTAATTAATTACCCAATTAAATATCACATATTTAATCTTAGGGATTTTATTAAAATTAAAATTAATATGAATCCAATTCATATTCAATTTATTTGAACTCTTTCAAATATTTTCTTTCCTAACAGGAAAAGGTCTCTAATTTTAATAAATAATTAATTAATTCCATGATTAATTAATTACCCAATTAAATATCATATATTTAATCTTAGGGATTTTATTAAAATTAATATGAATCCAATTCATATTAAATTTATTTGAACTCTTTCAAATATTTTCTCTCAAGAATTAATTTTTGAAATTAATTCAAAAATTATATTATAAAGTTTCATAAACTTTATATTATAATGCATCAATATACATTATACGATTCCCCAAATAAATTAAACACTTTCAATTTACAATTTATATTTGTTTGCTTCAAGTCTTTTTACGAGCTACCAGTGGGACCTAATGGACCTACAGATCAAAAGCTCCAACGATACGAGACTAATCGGCTTAAACTCATTAACCAAGTTAGTCTCCATTCGTTAACTGTGGGTCATTCCACTAAAGACCCTCAGCTGCACTCTTCTCACTGTAGAATATTTCTGTGTCCACGGATATCGACCAATACTACAAGTCAGTCCTTCACGTGTGTTCGTATCCCAGCTGGGTCAAATTACCGTTTTACCCCTGGTTTACATCTTTGTCCTTAAGTCCCCAGTGCTCCTCTAATGAACAACTTGTTTGAGGACCAACAAACAAACAGAAGTCCCTCTCGTGCCATAGAGAGGGTTGGGCCCATTGTTCAAGTCCCGGAGACACCACTTAAGGGAACACACCTCTACTTACCCTAGAGTCGGGAAGGAGTGAATTCCATCTTGTGTGATTATGTTCCCAGCTCCCCACTCGGTATTGTCCCCAAAATGGTAGGCTTATTGAGTCAGCGTGCTGGCCACTCTCACCCATACAAATCAAAGGACAACTCCTCGTGAACAGGAGTCCATAATCCACTCAAGATTGTGACTGAGTTGTCTAGGTCATCCTAGTGAAATAGAAACCAAGCCAACTAACGGTGTTACAGTTAGTGGTTAACTATTTCGCAGTCCGGTCTTATGCAAACTCATTGCATAGAATACCCCCACTCGCATGTCAACTACATGGACGCGTTGGATCATAGCGTTTGTATCATAATACAAAGTGGGCCGTATCCATAGTGTCACCAGGATAAGGTACCCAGCCTTATCCCTATACTATAGACCCTTTAGGCTGAATCTTGAACATTGATCCTCGTATGTCCCTACATATTAGTTCAAGCCTCATACTATCAGCCTAGGATGTTTAGTTTATTGGATTAGGGTTAATAAGACAAGATCTACTAAATACAAACAAAATAAACTATTTTATTAATGTTCGGTAAAATGTTACATTTACTATCTACGAGTTTTAGGGCATAAAACCCAACATCTTTTGGGTAGCCTACGAATAGGCATAATTTTGAACGTGAATCCAATTTCTTTGGATTTGCCACTAGCACATGTGGATATCAAACCAATTTTAAAAGTTAAAAATGAGGATTTTTTAAAATTAGAATTTGTGCATTGAGATTTTATAACTGTAACAGCCCAAAAATTGGAAAAAGAAAAAAAAGAAAAAAAGGAGGGAAGTCGGCGTTTTGCCCGGTCAAGAGGGAAGAATGGGGGGAAATTTCCCCCCCAACATTTTCGGTCAAAGGTCAAATGGTTGTTTTTTTTTAAAGAAAAGGGAATCTCAGATTTTTTTCCCCTCTCACGCTCTCTCTCTCGTGCCCTCATCTCCCTCTCAGCTCTCTCTCCCGTTCGCACGCCGCACGCCGCACGCCGTCGTCTGTTCTGTCATCATCGCCGGTGAGCTCTCTCTCTCTCTCTCTCGTTTCTGTCCCTCTCTGCTTCTCACTCTCCCTCTCGTGTTTCAGCCGAGCGCCGCCCTTTCTATGTCGTGAACAACCTGGCGCCGCCGCCTCCATGCTTCGGTCAGTAGTGCAGCCGTCGACCTTCCTCTCTTCTTCAATCTGCTATTGTACCGCCCAGATCTGCCGCGAATCGCCGCCGCTGTCAAGTGTTGGTTGCAGCAGCCACAGTCACGTATTTGGAGTCGTTTGGGGTAAGCCTCGTTGAGTTTTCATGTTTGATTTGAGTTGCTTCAACAACTTTCTTAAGAATAGAAATTAACCCATAGATTTTTCCCCAAATTGATTCTAGGAGGTTGTGTGTTTCTGTCATTAAGTCGAGTATCGACCACCCAAGTTGCTGCCAAGCAAAAAGAAAAAAAAGAAAAGGGAATTATTGGTTGGGTGAGTTTTATTTATTCATTTAAGTCTCCGTTAGTGTTCATGTTGATACTTGGAGTTGCCCATTGTTAATTGAGCATTTCAGCGTTATCCACTTTTTTTCCAGCATTGAGATTGCAAGATTAAGTGATTTTAAGGATGTGTCCAGCAACTGTTTAGGCCTTTACGGGTGAGTATTCAAGGGTAAAGACCTCCCTTAAGCATGTTTGAGTTTCATTGAATTATTGGACAAAAATTTCTATTCTTGAAAAGCCTTTTATGTGTAGTTGTGGGCATTTTGAATAAAAAATTCTTGGGCGATACTGTGTAAGTGGCTTCTCTATCAGCGCGTTGGAACTTTATTTGCTTAGTTGTAAAATTGTTAGTTGCCATGATAATTGTGAAATTGTTGGGTGCTTATCTGTTTTGGTTGTGGCACTTGTGTTGAAATTGATTATGTGAAATTGTATATGTGTTGTTGAACGGTGATTGTTGAATATGTAAGTTAGAAACTACAGAATTGTGAAAAGAGAGTTATTTGATTGAAATGTGAATTGTCGTATGTTACATTATCATAAAGTTAGTTAGGGGACCTCACATGCACATGTATGATTCACGGTGACATGAGCTCTTAAAAGTTTGTCAATATTGGAAAACTTGGCGATATGGTCAAGATGTGATTTTTCATAAATTTTCTTAAAACTTGGCGATATGGTCAAGGGGATGATTTTAATATTTTATTAAAACTTGGCGGTATGACCATGATGACAGGTGACGATATGGTCACAATATAGTTTCATAGAGTGGCGTTAAGGTCACATTTCAGTTTTGTGGCGATAGGGTCACATTTGGCGTTATGGCCAAGAAGTAGAGCATTAATAAAGCAAAGTTTAGGTCCCCTCATAAATGTTTGTGCTTGCATAACCAACCCTGGTAGAGGGGTTACTTACTGAGTATTTTCAATACTCATTCTTTGTTTATTTCATTTTTTTAGGCAAGAGTAAGGATGTGATATGCGATTGATCAAGGGTACTTGCTGGTGGCGCCATGGTGGACGATGTCAGCTCAATTTTTACTTCTGCTTACTAGTTTCTTTATTTGAGTTTCCTGTGTAACTATTAAAAAATTTAATTCATTTGTTGCACTTGAGCTTTCCAAATGTTTTCATGTTTTGCAAAGTTTTCTTGGGATCCCAAATAAATGGTTTACTAAAATTATTTGTTTATTTTATGCATTCTAAGCTTCAAGGAAAAGTTTAACTTCATAGTTCTTTGAATCATTCATGCATGTGGTAACGTCCCTAGTCAGACTTTAAGTTTTAAAAAGTCGGGGTGTTACAATAACATTTATTTTAAATAAGTAAATATTAAATAATTAAATAGGAAAGACAAATGAGGAATTTGAAGATTAAAAGAGGGCTAAAAAGGAAATCAAAAGTTTCTCTCCTTAAGTGTCATTTATATATATAGATTATAGATTATAGATAGATTATAGATTTAAATGCAATGCCCTCACATAATATATAGTTTTAATTAAAATTAATTAAATCACATTTAATTAAATTAATTAAACCAACCAATTAATTAATTCATAATTAATTAATTTATTAATAAAATTAAATATCACTTATTTAATTGACCAACCATTTGAATCATATTCAGATGTACATCCCTTTCATAACCTATAGTTTTAATATGAATACAATTCATATTAAAATTAATCTATAGACATTAATTTAATTAAATCATATTTAACTAAATTAAATTGAATAATTAATTAATTGATTTACTAATTAAATATCATATACTTAATTAGCCATATATATTTGAACTCCATCAAATATATAATTCTCTCAATTTAATAAAGTTTGATCTCAAATTAGACTTTATATTATAATGTATCACAATACATTATATTAATTGTATCTCATACAATTTACTTAGTTCCCAATATGAATTTGAACTATTCAAATTCTCTCAAGATATAATTGTTTCCAATTACTCTTTACGAGCTAGCAGGGGGGACCTAATGAACCTACAGATCAGAAGTTCCAGTGATATGAAGTTAACTGACTAAACTCATTAATCAAGTTAATCAATATTCATTAACTGTGGGTCATTCCACTAAAGACCCACAACTGAACTCTTCTCACTATAGAACGTTTCTGTGTCCACGGATATAGACCTATACCGATAAGTCAATCCTTCACGAGTGTCCGTAACCAAAGCTGGGTCAAATTATTGTTTTACCCCTGTTTTACATTTGTCTCCTTAAGTACCATCGCTTCTCTAATAAACAGACTGTTTATGGTCCAACCTGTAGGAATTAAATCCCTAGCACAACGGAAGATTTATCAGAGGACCTATGACTGTGTTTTAATCTAAATTAAAATACCGATACGACGGGCAAAATTTTCAATAATTATCATGCATAATCTACTGTAAATATATCTAAAGCATGCTGGAAGTTACTGAATTAAAGTCTATTTAATTCATGCAAGTTTAGAGAAAAAAAAAAGGTTTTAACCAACATACCGTTGTTGCCGACTTGACCATTTCACCTAAACTCTTGATCCTTCTCTTAGATGAAAAACGCAGCAACTAAGCACGGTCTTTCACTGAAAATTTAGCGACCAAGTCGTGCAAACACCACCACTATGGCTACACCGGTATGACTCTGAGACTTCTAGAGGCAGGAGACTAGTGGGAGCCTTAAGGGGAATTCTCTGAGAGTAGGAGAATGAATGGGATGCCTTTCACCTCACCTCATGGGTCCTATTTAGAGGAAAAGACCATGAATAAGATCTAATCCTTATAAGAAAAGGTCATGAATAAGATCTAATCAAATCTATCATCTTATTCATATCTAATTCTAATAAATAATTAATTAATTCCATAATTAATTAATTACCCAATTAAATATCATATATTTAATTTTAGGGATTTTATTAATATGAATCCATTTCATATTAATTATTTGAACTCTTTCAAATATTTTCTTTCAAAAATTAATTTTGAATAATTCAAAATTATATTATAAAGTTTCATAAACTTTATATTATAATGCATCAACATACATTATATGATTCCCCTAAATTGATTGAACACTTTCAATTTACAATTAATACTTAATTGCCTCAAGTCTCTTCACGGGCTACCAGTGGGACCTAATGGACCTGCCAATCAGAAGCTCCAACAATATGAGATTAATCAGTTAAACTCATTAACCAATTAATCAATTTTCATTAACTGTGGGTTTACTCCACTAAAGACCCACAGTTGCACTCTTCTCATTGCAAACATAATTCTGTGTCCACAGATATAGACCAATAACAACGAGTTAGTCCTTCACGAGTGTTCGTAACTCTAGTTGGGTCAAATTACCATTTTACCCCTAAGTTACCTCTACCTCCTTAAGTACTAGTGCTCTTCTAATGAACAACCTGTTTGTGGTCCAACCACCAAACAAAAACCTCTCGAGACAGTGAGAGGGTAGGGCCTTTGTTCAAGACCCGGAGACACCACTTAAGGGAACACTAATCTACTTCCTCAAAGTCGGGAAGGAGTGAATTCCATCTTGTGTGATTATGTTCCCAACTCCCCACTCGTTCTTATCTCCAAAATGATAAGCTTATTGAGTCGGCGTACTGGCCACTCTCACCCATACAAATCAAAGGACAATCCCTCGTGAACAGGAGTCCATAATCCACTCAGGATTCAGACTAAGTTGCCTAGGTCGTCCTAGTGAAATAGATTCCTAACTAGTTAATGGTGTTACAGCTAGCGATTACTATTTCGCGGTCCGGTCTTATGCAAACTCATTGCATAGGATACCCCCACGCGCATGTCCCCTACACGAACACGTTGGATCATTGTGTTTGTATTAAATACAAAGTGGGTCGTATCACATAGCAACCAGGATAAGGTACCCAGCCTTATCTTTGTACTATAGACCTTTTAGGTTGTTACTTGAACACTGATCCCGGTATGTCCCCACATACTAGTTCAAGTTACATATAAACCATCTTGGATCTTAGTTTATTGGATTTAGGTTATATAGTGCAATTTGCAACTTAATATTAACAATAACACTTTATTGTATAAGATTCCTCAATAACACTTTATTGACACAAGTATACAATTCGTTAACATTCACTATCTATGAGTTTTAGGACATAAAACCCAACACCTAAGTGACCTTTGCGCCATTAATTAAGCTAATTAATTAAGCCCTGGTTCATCTTTTATCTTTAAGCCTAACCAACTACTCTCGTTATCACTATGAGCAGTTAAACTTAGTTATATTAACAAGTTCACTCTCTATTTCTCTCTGTCAAGTTTCCACCAAGAAACAATTCATCATAAACTTGGCCAGAGTTCATAAACCATTACGTGCATTCATATAAATAATCAACACATTAGAATATAATTAGACAACCAACTTAACAGAATAATCACATCTTTTTATTCAAGACATAATGTCGAGAAATTAGTTACACATTGTCAAATATCATACACAATATCCAACATATTCATAATCAAAACAGTAAATGAAACAACTAAAGGGAAAAATGCTAAGCTGATGACGAATCTCTTACGCTCTTGATCTGTCACGACCTAAGCCTCAATCGACCTTGAATAATCCGCCAATCAATCCCCAAATCGCCCACTCACTCTATCCATGATTTAGAAACTTTATCTAGCTCATTTGCTTCCTTGCCTCCCCAAATGTCAAAGAAGACGTTGCTTTAAATAGGCCTCCAACAGCTGCAACATCGAGACGCTATAAGGGGAGCATCTCAATGCTGCCTCGATGATTACTTGCTGCCTATGTTCATCAGCATCGAGACGCTGATGTCTAGCGTCTCGATGCTGGCCTTCAGCTAGAATGGAAATCAGTGTTTCAACCCTTCGGCTAGAATGGGCCTTTGGACTTTATTCATCAAATTCCAAGCTTCTAATCTTCAATTATGCATCAATTAAGACCCAAATTGCTTCAATTTCTCCATAAATTCTCTAATTTCTCCTTTGGACTCAAAAACTCTAAAATTAGCAAATATACACAATTAAAAAAAATTAAGCATTAAATTAGCCCAAATTTAGAAGTAAAAAGATAGCATTTTTTGCATGCTATTAGAGGGATTATGATTTCCTCCTCCAACTTTGTATCCTCTCCCACTTTTGGGAGAGCTAGATCGCACGAGTTTTCTTCCCCCACTTCTTGAAGAAGCTTGATTCCATCTCTGACCCTGGGGTTGATCATTGCTAAGATCAAACAAACGTTCTGCGGTAGCATATGCATCTGATAGGGTTTGTACTCTTTGTTCATAAAACTTAGACTTCTCCCACCACTTCAACCCTTCTATAAAACAAAAGACTTAATCTTTCCATGACATGTCTTGTATGTCTAACATTAATCTAGCAAACTTTTTGACATACTCTCTGATAGTTCCTGTGTGTTTCAACTCACATAACTTTCGTCTTGCCAATTTCAACATTTTCTGGAAAGAACTGAGAATGCAGCTCCTGTTTCAGTATTTCCCATGTGTCAATGACACATCGACCTTCTTGAACGTCAGGATAGATGAATCTCCACCAAAACTTGGCATCATCAGCTAGATGCATTATCGCCAAGGTGATTTTCGATTCTTCTGTAGCTGTGCTCGTGGCCCTAAAGTATTGCTCTAGGTTGAAGATAAAGTTATCTAGTGCCTTTGCATCTCGAGCCCCACGAAAGGGCTTTGGTTAAGGGACCTTTACTTTGTTAAACTGGATCGACGCACCCCCTATCAGGGCTTAGATTCCCACCACGCTCATGGTGAGATTTATCCTAGTGCTCAGATCCGCCACTTCAGCCCTAACAACATTGAGGGCAGCTTTCACATTTTTAGATAAGTTTGTGACCATCTGGACTATTGCTTTCTGTGAGCTGTCCAAACCTTCGACACGCTCCTCCATTAGGGAAACAGAGTTCATCAAGTTATCCCCACGCTAAAAGCTACTAGGTCTCATAGCTTTGTTCTCAAGGTTCTCAACCCTCATAATTAATTCTTGGAAAAAATACACTTTTAGTCCCTGAGGTTTGGGTTAGGTTTCATTTTGGTTCCTGAGTTTTCAAACTCAACAATTTAGTCCCTGAGGTTTGGTTTTAGTTTCATTTTGGTCCCTCCATCCATTTTTTCGTTAAATACTAATGGATTGCTAACATGACACCTATTTTTTATTTTAAAAAAATATTTTTAAATTTTTAAAATAAAAATAATATTAAATTAATAAAAAAATCATTATTTTAAATATTTTATTTCTTTCTCTCTCCCTCATTCTTCTTCTTCACCACCCACCTACCACCACCACCTACCATCCCTGTAACTGCCGGCGGCAACATCGGCCACTGGCCACCGCTGCCGACAACATTTTTTTCCTTTCTTTTTCCGAGACCCACTCTTGGAGCTAAACAAAACCCACAACGTCCCTCTCTTTTTGCCATCGAGTTCAGATCTGGAAAAACGCATGACATCGTCTTCTCCGACAAGGTGGGTAGTCTCCGACCAGAGTCCGGCGTAGGCAGTAGGTTCCGGCACTTCGCACGCAGCAGCAGCCACTCTTGGCGTCTCTCCCTCTCGTTTCCGGCGTCTTCTTCGTCGAGCAGCAGTGCGGCGGCACAGGGTAGCTTTGATTTGAGACTTTCAGCGTCTAGCAACATGGGTATTCTTCTTCTTCGAGTTCCAGCGGTGTGGGTCTCGTTTTTGGGTGTTTTCGATGGTTTTGGTGGCAGTGGGCTCTGGTCACTCCTCTTCAATCGGTGTGTTTTTTATGGCATGGGTCGTCGGCGTCGAAAGTTGCATTCCAGATCTATTCGTGGGTCACCCCTGAAAGTTGTGTTCCAGATCTGTTTGCGGTTGCTAGCGTTCGTCGTGTAGTGCACCGCCGGCACCGAATCTGTTCAAGGTTGAGTCTGAGGTGAGGTTTTTGGCTGGTTCGAGGCACGGGCAGCAACTGTAAGTTGTATTTCCAGCAAGGGGCGCTGAGGTGAGGTTTCCGGCGACAGTGAGGTGAGGGAGATGGTGAGGGAGAGAGAAAGAAAGAAGAAAAAAAGAGGAAAAAATGTAGGTAATGGTGGGCGGTCGTCGTCGACGGCTGTGACGGGCGGGCAGCGGCGACTGGAGCTTTGGTGGGATTGTTGAAGAAGAAGAATGATGTTGGTGATGATGAGGGTGTTGAAGATGAAGAAAGAAAAAAAAATATATTAAAAAATTAATATTTTTATTTTAAAAATGAAAAAATAATTTGTTTAATAAAAAAAATATCGCCACATCAGCATTCCGTTAACATGTAACAGAAAAATGGATGGAGGGACTAAAATGAAACTAAAACCAAACCTCGAGGGCTAAATTGTTGAGTTTGAAAACTCAGGGACCAAAATGAAACCTAACCCAAACCTCAGGGACTAAAAGTGTATTTTTCCCTTAATTCTTAGATAGGCATCCCATTCACGTGACCAGCTACCGCACCAATCTTGTATGTCTTGGCCACAATCTCTTCTAGGTGAGCTTCCAAGAACAAAACCGAATTAAAGACTTCTTTGAAACAGAGTAACTGCTCTTCGATCTCCACTAATCGTTCAACATGGGTCTTGTCCATCTGCTTTGTTTCAGATTCCAACTTTAGGAGCCAACTATGCTCTGATACCAACTATCACAATCAAGCTATGTTGAGACTCGCAAGCAATTGTGCGTTACTTACTCTCACCCACGAGTAAGTTAGCCTAATCTAATTGAGATCGTCGGTGGCACAACATGCCTATATTGCAACCTCCACCCTCGTTCTTGGAAAACGGTTTTAGAAAACAGGGTTAGAGAAAAGGCTTTGGAAAACAGTTGAGAACATTTTGAAAGAATATTTGTTGCAGACTATCAAGTAAACAAAAGAGACAACAACAAGCTTGATAGCAAATAACTTTGGGTTGGAATGATTGGCAACTAGTCGTACCCCCTTTAGTATATTATAAAGCATTTTGCCTTTGGTAGGCTTGAACATCAAAATATATGAGGAGTCATACACTTTAAAAATGCAGGAAAAATAAATAAGCGATAAAAGGAAATACACATAGATGAAAGCATGAGTAGGATAGGTTGTCATGGGCATTAGGGGTGTTCATTGGTCGGTCGGATGGGTTGTCATGGGCATAAGAAATCTGGAAATCGACAACTTTCGATGGGTGCTGCCAGCCGACCGACCGAACGGTCGGTTCAGTCGGTTTTTTAAAGGTCACGAGAACTAAGATTAAGAACGGCAGTCGGTTGGTTATGTGTAAAATCGGTCGGTCGGTCGGTCAGTTATGTGTTTTTTAAAAATATGGTTTTTTTATATATAAATATATTAGGCGGTCGGGCGGTCGGTCGGTCGGTCGATTATGTGTTTTTTTTAAAAAAATGGTTTTTATATATATATAAATATATCGGTTGGTCGGTTGGTTATGTGTAAAATTGTTTAACCGACCGACCGACCGGTCTCTCCAATGTAAGAATCGATGTCGACTGATAGCCGTCGGTTCGATCGGTTGTATCGGTCGTGTCGGTTTTCGATCTGAAGATGAACACCCCTAATGGGCATTCGACCATGGGCAGCACACCCTGGACAAGCATGACTGTGGGTCAGCGTCTTGACACAGGAAGACCACGCGCTTGCATCTCAACCCATGTTGTTATAGACTCCAAATGTAACAAATAAAACCACTCCTTTGTCTCTCCTTCGAGGGAAAATGGGAATGCCCTCAAACAGATTTGCTCCTCAGTCACACCACTTGGCTTCGTCCCTAAGCAAATCGATTTCTCCTACATTGCCATGAAAAGAAGATATAGTAAGTGTATTAAACTAGCTCTAAGCGCGTAATTACCTTGAGTCTCAAGGTACACTATGAGCAAGAGCATTTGGCTAAAATAAGGGGTTGCCAACTCCTTTAAAGTGCACTCAACCATATTTGATAAGAAAAGAAGCTCAATCGAGGTTATTCTAGATATAACTGACGGGACTTGTTGAGGGTCCCGGCCAAATGAAATTTATAGTTCCACGGTACTAGGCTACTTGCAGTAGTAGTGGTCGGGGTTGAACACAAGGAAGGGGATTCTAGCGGATCACAGGCTTTTGTGCTAGAGAACAGGGGGGATTTTATATATGAGCAAAAGGAAAGGAAAACAAATTGCAAAAATAGAAATAGACCAGATAAGCGAAGAGACAGAAAAAATAGAAAACAGCGCTTGGAAGGTAGAAATAACAGTTGCGAGAAAGATCATTGGATTCAAGGGGTTTGTTGGGTTGATTGATTAGTTGGTTTCATTGCTTGCTCTAAAGGTTAATTTTACACTATTTCTATGAACCCAACATGCTTCTTGGTAGATCGGATTCTGCATCCTCCTTACCTGTGCTAACCAACTAATTAACCCGTTAGCCCGCGTGATTAATTAATTGATTAATATAATATTGCGCCTGCTACCCCTCATGCTTTAGACCACTAGCCCTCGAATCTAATCTAACTAACCGAATAAATAACCCGTTAGCCCGCTGATTATTTACCGAATTAGTTGCATTACGAACAAGGGTCCGGAATTGTAAATTGAAATCAAGAAAATAAATTCCTAGATTAATTTAACAACTTCTCCATGCTTCCTAGGTTCTATCAAGCGAGTTATACAAGTTCGTATAGAAAAATGCAAAGGAATGATTCAAACCTAGTGGCTATCTCAAATAACTGATATGATTGCCTAAGAAAGCATTCAAAGACAATGGTTTAAATGGGAAAACATGGATGAACAAAGAAAATAGTGCATATAAGTTCTAGCAAGCTCAACAAAAAGAAAAAATCAATGCAATCCAACTACATCCCAAGAATCCAATGAATAGAGAATTAAACTAGCATAATGGAAAGGAACAAGGCTAAACTAATCAAGAAATGCATCCTAATCAGTCTAGGAAATCAAAGAAACAAAGAAACACAGAAAGGAAACGTGCTGAATACAGAGAAAATCGAAAATTCTAACCTCACAGCGGACTAAATTGAAGCCCTAAATTTATACTAAACGTCGCAGCGTCTCGACGCCACAGATATTTCACTCTGCTTTGATTTCGCGTCGGCGTCGAGACGCCAAGGTCAACGTCTCGACGCCGACCATCTTCCAGCCTTGCTACCTTTTTTCTCGGTCTTGTCTCGGTCTTTCTCGGTATGGAGCTTCAACCTTAGATTTTTGGTGTAGTTCTTCAGGCCCGCTACAATCCACTTGGGTATTTTCACCTCCTCGTCGTCCAAGAACATCGAGATGACTCCAAAACTCCTTAATTGGCTCGAATTAACACCAATTTGTGTGGTTGGCTCCCAATGTCACAAATAGGACCTAAATAGTCCTATTTTATCACCTCTAATCTAAGCTTGTTAGAGTATTGTTAAGCTTTACTTGTCTTGTTTGCAAGATCTTTGAGCTTAGGCAATGTCGGGAGTCAATCATGCTTAATTGGTGTTAATTTAGGCCAATTATGGAGTTTTGGAGCCATCTCAATGTCTTAAACGGTGAGGAGGTGAAAATACCCAAATGTATTGAAGCGAGCCTGAAGAACGACACCAAGAGCTGAAGATTGGAGCCCCGTACCGAGATGAAGCGAGACAAGGCCGAGAAGATAAGCAGTAGGCTCGAATCAGGGATGGCGTCGAGACGCTGCCTTTGGCGTCTCGACGCCGACGCGAATTTGAAACGGTGTACAAAGTTCGCAGCGTCTCGACGCTGCGACTTTTTCTATAAATAATAGGTCTCGGTTTAGTCCGCCGTTAAGTTAGAAATTTGGTCCCTTTACGATTTCATTCGTTTCTTTTACTTTCCAGCATCTGTGTAGACCTTGTTTGGTCATTATTTATGCAATCTTTTGTATTAGTTTGTGTTTTTACTTTGTTTATGAGTAGCTAAACGCTTCTATATTGTTGGATTGAGATTATGCCTTGATTGCTATTGAATTTCGTTGAGTTTTCTGGTGTTTTACGTACTGTTCTTGTTGTGTTTCTATTAAGTTTTGCATGTTATCCCGTTTAAACCAATACATGAGGCTAGTCTATTAGGATTGACGACCCTATGCGATTACCGCTTGTGTATTCTATCAGTTATTTTTAGATGGCCACTAAGCTGAGGCAAGCCATTCTCTACGTGAGACGACCCTTGATAGGCCTAGGATGCATGTTAAAGGTTGTATGAATTAGATTTAAATTGCATTTAAATTTAGTTAATACAATTCCAGACCCACGATCCCAAAGCGGTTAGTTTAAGTAGGTGATTGTGAAATTACTTATTCTAGATTAGTTAGATATAATTTAGTGACCGTTGTGAGGTCTCGGATGGTTGCTACTTTATGTATGAGGGGTGGCGGTCGATAAAGATAAAAATTGATTAATCTTGTTAATTGCAAAATTCACGATTAACAAGGTAATTAAACACAGGTTAGTGTAGGGGGGTCCTCCGAGTAACCAAGAAGCCAACCGGACTAATAAAAATCGGCATAGAATAATTATTAGAGAAAACTAGGAAGCCAAGTGAAATAGCAGTCAGGCATAAGAAATCCCAATCCAGCGATCCCTTTCATGATATTGATTTTTTGTCTTATTTCTCATTTGCATGCCTTATTTTGTCTCCTTTACATTCAAAATTTATTTTTGCGTTGACATGTTTTTCAAAATCCCCCCTGTTTTATAAGCACAAAATTCTGCATCTACTAGGTCCCATTCCCTATGTTCAACCCCGACCACTATTTCTACAAAATACTTATAGTGTCGTGAATTATAAATTTATTTGACCAACACGACTTTCGACAAGTCAGACCCGTCAGTCACATATGCTCAAAGTATCTGCAATAAAGACAATTAAAGCATAAAATTCCTCTAACAAGTTTAGATTAGAGGTAATAAAATAGCACGAATCAGGTGCTATCAATAACTTTGACACTCTCTTCTTCTTGCCTCTCTCCTTATGATTGGGTTGTTCTTGCAAAATGAATGATTGCTTGCAAAATGCAAGTTATTTGCTCTCTAAATTTAGGCTTAAAGAAGGCAAAAAAGAGCCTCCAATGCGTTATCTTAGCGCATAAAGAAAAGGGAAAGTGCTTTGATATAAGCGGAAGGCTATATTCATGTATGCGATAAGAAATTATAAACACAGAGCGCTAACGCAACTAATCTAGACATTTTAAGTATCCTTTCAGCGCAGGCACACTTTCCAAGATGATCAAAAGACAGAAAAAGATGGGTGAAAAGACAAGCGCCGGCGCAGCCAGAACAAGTAGGCGATAAAGGAGGTTTAAAAAATGGCGCAAGTGGCCTAAATGATGATTAAAGCTAACACAACTAGCGCAAGTGGACTTGCAAGTTGACCGTTGGTGACTTGAAGAAGTTTGCTCCCCTCACCTATAAATAGAACTCACTTATTCAAAGGAAGTGTGTGAGAAAAGAGAGGAGAAGAACCTTAGAGAGGAGCTGCAGAAATCTGTAAAGGGGAATACACTTGTGTGTAATGTATCTTTTCAAGTTTATCTGTTTTGCTTTCATGAGCTAAATCTTCTCATCAAGGCTTAGCGCAAGCGCCTCATGCGGCGATAAGCATCACTTGTAAGCGCATATTTTTGGTTTAATAGAAACATTGTTTGCTTTCTACTTAGTTGTGTTAATTCTTTTATTGCTAAGTCCCGCTTGGCCAGCTGGATGCGGTATCAGTATGATAAATCCTTGACAGGTAATGCATATGGATCTCTCTAAGTAGAACAAGCTAGCGCATGTCATGTAGTCTTGGTAACATTTAATTATTACCACTAAAAGATATTGCATGTTTGAGCTTTGATTGCATTATGACTAACGCAATCCCTTGTAAGTATTACGAGAACTGAACTTCACGCATAAAACTAGGCACAGAGTCATTTGCTAGTTTATTGTTAAAATGCATAAGGAGCACCGGAAGGAAAGCTTAATGATTTCTTCTCTTACTTAAGCATTAATGGATCAATTAATCAAAAATTAGCGCTACAAGTCTCTTATGAACGCATGAGGTTGCCACTGCAATAGCCTTGATATTTTTCGCATTTAAGTCCTTTCCTCAAATTATATTATTTTCTTTCCGCAATACATCTATTTTTTTTAAACTACACCACTCAATTTTCTTTACTTACCTAGCATGTGGAGAGATTAAATCAGTGAATATATAATTTTTTTTTTGTTCCATTTCCCTGTGGATTCGACCCTGAACTCATCAGGTACTACTTGATTTAATCAGTTTGTACTTGGATTGATTTAAATCTGCGACTATTCTACCAACTATACTGATACTCAATCAATGAACAAATCAAATAAGATCCTACAAGAAACAAACTAGGGAAAAATAGACTTTTAGTCCCTGAGGTTTGGGTTAGGTTTCATTTTCGTCCCTGAGTTTTCAAACTCGACAATTTAGCCCCTGAGGTTTGGATTTCGTTACACTTTTGGTCCCTTCGTCCAATTTTCTGTTAAACCCTAACAGTTTGCTGACGTGGCGCTATTATTTTAATTAAAAAAATTATTTTTTAAAATTTTTTAATAAAATAATGATAAATTAATTAAAAAAATATATTTTTTATTTCTTTCTCCATCTCTCTCCTCTTCTTATTCTTCATCTTCATTCTTATTCATTCATCTTCTTCTTCAACAACACCGTCTGGTGACCGACAGCTGGCGGCTGGCAGCGACTGACGGCCGACCACCGCCGACGACTTTTTTTTTTCTCCTTTTTTTTTTCTTCCTTCCTTCCTTCTTCTATTGTTTTTTAAACTACCAGAAAATGATGAACATGCGTTGTCCGCGAATCTGCCCAAAGCTACAATCGTTCGCCGAAAAACACAGTCTAACTTTGCTGCAAAAACGCCAGAAACTGAGAAAGAGGCCGCTAGACTGACACTCGCGACTTGCTGAACTCGAAACCCCTGGAAACTACTACACTTCGCCGGACAGAGCTTGAGATGGTGAAAGGAAACAAACCCACGTGATTCCGATGAGTCCTTCTTTGGTGTGAGGAAACAAACCCACAGATCTAAGCTTGCGTGCGGTGACCACAACGGCGTGAGGAAACAAACACGATGACATGGGTTTTTGGCCGAGAGGAAGCGTGGGAGAGAGAAAGAGCTTGAAGATTTGAGCTTCAGGCGTGGGTTTCTAGGGATTGCAGGGGCTTGAAGGAGGAGGTAGACGCTGATACGGACAGTGACGGCGGTGATTTGGAGGTAATCCTCTGGCGGGGGCGGTTGATAAATCGCAAAACCCAGATATTCGGGTTTCCGACTTCGAGCTTCACGTGTGGGTTTCCAAATTTGCGTGTTTTCTCTTCTTCTTCGTTCAAATCTGCGGGTTTTATGGGTTTTCTCTATTGGGTTCCATTACGTTTTTTTTTAGAAAAAAAAGTTGGAGAATTGGAGAAAGAGAAGAGGAAGAAAATAAGAGAAAATATTAAAAAAAAAAAAAAAGAAAGAAAAGGGCCGACTGGTGTGAAGAAGAAGAAGAAGGAGGGTGTGGAGGTGGAGAGAGAAGAAATAAAATTAAAAAATAATATTTTTATTATTTTAATATAATTTTATTGTAAAAAAAATTAAAATAATTTTTTTAATAAAAAATAGTGTCCACGTCATCCTACAGTTACTACTTAACGGAAATTTGGATGGAGGGACCAATAGTGTAATGAAATGCAAACCTCAGGTGTAAAAATGTTGAGTTTGCAAACTTAGGGACCAAAATGAAACCTAACCCAAACCTCAGGGACAAAAAGTGTATTTTTCCCAAAAAACTAAAACAAAAGAGACAAAAACGAAGGCAAAAAATCTATAATTAAGAGAATTAATAAGGACAAAGTTCACCAATAATGTAGTTAAAAAAACAAATGACAAAATTAGAGTAGTTTTGAAAAAAAATAATTTTACTAATGCAAATAAAAAAACAAATTATAAATTTGAGGTAAGAGAGAAAAGTATTGACAAATGTAGAGTAGTCTTTGCCAGCAACAAACTCGTGTACCATGTACTCGATTTAGGGTGGTCTACGTGGCGGTGAGGTGGTAAAACTCGTGTACATTGTACACGAGTTTGCAAAGAAATCGTGTACAATGTACACGATTTCCATATTTGGAAATCGCGTACCACGTACACGATTTCTATATTTGGAAATTCCTTTTTTAATATTAAAATAAACATATAGATCATATAGTATATATATATATATATATATATATATATATATATATATATATATATATATATATATATATATTGCAAATTTTAAATAATATATAAAACAAATGACAAAAAAAAAAGAGCACATAACCAAATTTGATCCCTGGAACTAGAGAATCTTTAGTAATAATTCAAGCCACTGAACCAATAGAATATTTTGAAGCATGAGTTGAGAGAAGATTTACATATGTTTACCGAACTCGTGTACTTGGTACACGAGTTCCACGTTGAACTCGCGTACGCCGTACGCAAGTTTTGCACGGTGGCACCAATTGGAGACGTGGCATGTAAATCGTGTACCGTGTACATGATTTACACTCGGAATCGTGTACCGTGTACACGATTTACACTCGGAATCGTGTACCTGGATCACGATTTAGAGAAAACGTGACCGATGTACACGATTTAGCTACCCCAGATTTGGAATTAGTTTCAAAACTACCCTAAATTTGTTTTTTGTTTTTTAAATTGCATTATTTTTTTAAAAAATCCGAATTAATAATCGTGATCTCAACAACGGTGCCAAATTTGACAAGCATTGGAATTGTCAAATTAAATTTATAATCACCGACACCCAACTTATGCAGTAAAAGCAATCAGGGTCAAACGTACAGAGTAACCAAATTAACTCGATTAATTTAGGATTCTTCGATTAGTAACCCGGGGGTGGGGGCTTGGCATGGAATAATAATAAGAGCGAGAAAAATAAAGTAAACATGCGAGAAATTTAAATAACAAGAATTAAAAAGGGTGGATTAGATAATCTTACCTAGGGATCATGTAATTAGGATTCCAATTTCATTTTGGTTTAATTCCATCATTGAATCCACATTTAAGCTATTTAATACTACGATGTCTTCTTTAAAAAAATAATAATAATATGATGTCTAGCTACTTAACTGGAAAAGCCGGCAAGCGTAAGGACCCCTATGGCAATTAATTTGTCCAATGCACCAAAATTAATTCCAAAAATCGGGAAACTAATTAATTGACCAGATTAAATAGAAATCGACAACATTAAGAACCATGGATCGTGAGATAACTTATTCACGAACTAGGAAAAGCCTCAGTTAATGCAAGTCAAATTATTGAATCCTAAGCTCCTATTTAATTTGCATTGGAGTCGATGTGACAAGCACCACATCGGTGTAGGGGTGAGCAAGAAAAGCCGAAAAACCGAGCCGAATGACCGAAACCGACCGAACCGACGTTGGTCGGTCGGTTTTTTCATAGACTCAGTAGGGTCGGTCGGCTCGCCCAAAAGGGGCGAGAATTGACAGAACCGACCGAAAAAAAAAATTAATGCGCTGACGTTGACGGTTGACGCTGCTGGAGGCAAGCATTAATGCATTGCCTGCAGCAACCCTTGGGAAGACCATCGGTCATGGTCTTCCCAAGGAAAATAATTAATATTTTTTTTTATTTTTTTTTTCAATTTCTTTGTATCTCTCTCTCACACTCTTCTCTCTTCCCAAACTCTCTCACCTTCTTCTTTCTTCTCCAAACTCCCTTTTCACTCTTTTTTCTTCCACATCCACTCTCTCTTCCTCATCTTCACCTCGCCTTCTCGTCGGATGGAACAACCGAACAACAATGCCCTCTCTTCGCCGGAGTTTAGCGCCACGACAAATCGTCTCGCCGTCATGTAGTTTTTCTTCTTCGTTTGTTTTTTCTCTCTCTTTCTCTGTGTCTTCCTTTGCCTGTAAATAGCACCACTGCTCCACCATCTTTTCTCCATCCTTTCTTTCTCCTTCACCTTACCGGAACAACATTCTTTCTTCACCGGAACTTCCAAAACCGATCGAAACCGATAGATATAACCGATGTATCGGTGGTCGGCGTCGGTGTCGGTTTGAGCCCAAAATCGATGTCGACTGACCGATGCTCACCCCTACATCGGTGTGCAGTTTTCTTATCTTCACATCTTCCTCTATCAAACAAATTTATTATCGCTGTCACGTGAATGTCAGGTGTAGATTTTAGCAACAATCGCTATATTGACGAAGAAAATTATAGCAACAACACTAAATATATAATATTTTTTATTGGTGTTGCAAGTGGTAAGAAAATGGCAAAAGGGAGTCGTACATATAGATCAATAAATAATGAACATTATTGTGATGTCTTTTGGCTCATTTTGCTGTGGGGTTTGGCCTATTATAATATAGAAAAACTATTATACAATAACGATACCCTTTCAAAGTTGATTGGATTCCTCTTTGTCCTCTGGCTTCAAAACATTACAATTTTCAAAGTTAACGTTGGTGGTAGCAGTTATGACGTTTTTCCTTTAAAAACTTTTCACTATTTAACCGTGGTTCTTCCTCGACTGAATTGAGAACATGAGTTGAAACAAAAACATGGTTCCTTGGAAGAATCAAAATTTGAGAACATGGAGAAGGAGGAGAAGAATAATATTGAAACTGAAACGTATGGAAAAGTCCCAACATCAGACTCAGAATCAACATGGCCAAGCATCTGTCTCAGATCCCAGAATTTGCAGCAATTTCATTGGCCAATCATCTTTATTTCGATTGGCAGATGAGTTTCCCAATATTGTTGGAGTAGAAGAAGAGATTGTTGTTGGAGACAACCTCACTGTTCCTCCGCCGCCTACGGCCAATGACGGCCATTTAGAAGCGGAGAGCCATACAATTGACGTCGCAGGATCCTCGGATGATGAACTTAATCCAGTTGCAAACCCCATAACAGGTATGCAATTCTAATTTATTAGTGTGATATTTTTTTTTTTTTTGTTAAATTTTAAGTTTAGTTTC
Source organism: Luffa aegyptiaca (assembly GCA_017139565.1). Taxonomy (NCBI): domain Eukaryota; kingdom Viridiplantae; phylum Streptophyta; class Magnoliopsida; order Cucurbitales; family Cucurbitaceae; genus Luffa; species Luffa aegyptiaca. Next base: position 16,218,038 of record CM029406.1, on the reverse strand, counting down.
GGAACTTCTATGTTTGTATCTGTTTTATAATTGAACTTTAAAAAGTGTCTAGGTAAGTTCTTCCGTATTTGAATTTTCAATTTTAAGTCTAATATATATTTGACCTATCCAATATTTTTTTTAGATTCTGCAAATTTATTAGACTCAAAATTTAATGTTTAAAGGTTCTATTAACCATGAAATTCTATTTTAAATCTAATAGATTAAGAATTTCATATCTAATAGATTAGTTAATTTTTAAATATATTTTAATATGTAAGGGAATTTCATATTTAATAGATTAGTTAATTTTTAAATATATTTTAATATGTAAGGGATCTGTCAAACAAAAATTTGGAAGTTCAAGACCAATATATTACATATGTTTAGAAGTTTTGGGTTCTATTGGACACAAAAAGTAGAAATTTCAATGACGAATTAGATACTTTTTAAAGCTTAATAACCTTTAGATACAAACTTACAAGTTTAATGATTAAACTCTTAATTTAACAACCATTTTCTTCGTTCCATTTATCTTCATTTTTTATTTTTTAGATAGATTTTAGTCTCTTAAATTTTTAATGGTATAATTTAACTTTTTAACTCTAAAAGATTTTTCTAAATAAAAAAAATTGAAAAACGTTAAATATATTATTTCTAAAAAATCAAAACAAGGAAAATAAATGTAAACAAATGATGGAGTTCAACCATGATGTGGGTGGGGAAATGGGACCAAACCTTTCAACTTTAAAGAATATAATTAATTCTTATCCATTAAATTATACTTGAATGGAAACAATTAGAGGTTGTAGCAGAACTAGGTTTAGATTAGAACAAAGCTTGTCCCTTCACGCCAACATAGAAAGAGATTCTCATAATGTATGATACTTTAATATAAATCTCTTTCTCAACGAAGTTGAATCAAGTCACCCCTTGAAGTGAGAATGGGTTTAGCTCACATACATTATTTGATGAAAGCACTTCACTTGATCTGCCAACTCAAAGTGACTTGTCAGCCACACTTAATATTTATTTATTTTGAGTACATCAACATTTGGGAGTGGGGGATTCGAACCTCTGACCTCTTTGTCGAGGTTATATGTTAATTACCGTTGAGTTATGCTCGTTTTGGCTCAACCACACTTATTTTGATGATAGAGTGATAAAAAGAAATCTATAATTTGAAGCAAAATGAGATAACCATTTGTTTTGGACGAAAATAATGTATTTTTCGTCACTGGAATTTGAAATTTTGTGTTTATTTGGTTTTTGAGGTTCCAAAAAGATTACAATGATTGTATCATAGCCAATCTAGACAGGGTTATGAACGAACTTGTCCCTAATAGAACCAGAAACCTTTTTTTCCGACCAAAAAGATGATTTTGGAAACGAAAAAAAAAAGGGAAAAAAAAAAACTAATAAATGTTTGAGCAAGTGAATATAATGCCTTACCTAAACCAAATTTATATAATTTCAAAATCCAACACCTAAAGACGAAGAAAAATGGTACTAAGAATATAATTATCTGCCTGTTTTTTCCCCATTTAAAAACCACATCGTTAGGAAGGCCATGTTTGTTGGGTCCAAGATTCGTAGGTGGGCACTGGCTAGAGAAGAGAGAGAAGAATAAAGAAGGATAATTGTAATGGGTGGCAACATGAGGGAAAATAATGGCAAATATAGCAATTTTTTAAAATATTTGCAAATATGGCAAAATTTTTGAATTAATTTTTTATATTCCTAAATTGCCCCTGCCCCTGATTGGCGAGCGCATCTTTTTCTTCCTCGTCAGGTTTTTTTTTTTTTTTTTATTGATAGAAATCTTCTATCACTGATAGAAAGTCTTTCTATCACTGATAGATCTATCAGTGGTAGAAAGACTTTCTATCAGTGATAGAAAGTTTCTATCAGTGATAGAAAGTTTCTATCAATAAAGTTTCTATCACTGATAGATTCTATCAGTGGTAGAAACATTTTCTATCAGTGATAGAAAGTTTCTATCACTAATAGAATAAAGTTTCTATCAGTGATAGAAGATTTTTATCACTGATAGAAACTTTTTCTATCACTGATAGAATCTATCAGTGATAGAAAAACTGATTGGCGCGCGCATCTTCTTCTTCCTCGTCAATTTTTATATATATATTGATAGAAATCTTCTATGATAGAAAGTCTTTCTATCACTGATAGATTCTATCAGTGGTAGAAAAATTTTCTATCAGTGATAGAAAGTTTTCTATCAGTGATAGAAAGTTTTCTATCAGTGATGGGCATTTTAGTAATTTTACTTTTCTGATGGTGAGATTTTGCCATTTTTACAAATATTTCTGCGGACTGCTACTTTTGCAATTAGTTTGGGCCATTTTGCTACTTTTGCAACTGGCCCAATAAAGAAAGAGAGAAGGAAAGAAAAACCTAGAAAAAAAAAAAATATATATATATATAATCTTTTTAAAAATTTTAACAATCGTCAATACAAAGATGCCACCTTATCTTTATATAAGTCAATTGCTGTCAAACTTAATGATCATTTAAAATCATCACGTTTCCAACATAAAAAACCAAAGTGTATTCTCTATGAAATTTGAAGAATTAAATGTATATTTGGAAGCGATTTTGAAATGATTAAAATCACTTTTGTTCATATTCTAAATCACTCCGAAATAAGTCTTTAATAATTCAATATCAATTTTGATGATATTAAAATCATGTGTACAACCCTAAAATTTTTAATTTTAGGTTTAGTATTTCTTTTTTTAAAACATATTTTAAATATGTCCTTGTTAATTTAATTTAATTTTGCCAATTTATTGTTTATACTATCAAACATCTAAAAGGACCTAATATTATACTTAAAGATTGAGACTAATTAATGAGATCCAAAATTACAAGTTTAGTGAGGTACTAAAAATCTATTACAGTACAAAGATAAAATAGACAAAAGCTTAAAAAGTTTAATGGATGCTTAGATTTGGAGACCAAATGTATAATTTAAACATCTTTTTTTAATACAAGGGATAGCGATTTGACCATAAGTAGCAGAAAGGTTTGAGGATTATTATTTGAATATTTCTAGAAGAAAATATATATTCTTTGTTTATTTTTAAAATATTTTGAAGGTTATATATTTTTTTTTTTTTTTTTGAGGAGAACAAAACAGAAAGACTAAACATGAAAAGAAGATATTACATCCAAATGAGTCATGTCATGAACTAAGCTGCCTTGAGCCCAAGGGGGACAATCCTCGATCCAGACTTCAGAGCGCTTCGTTGTGCGAGCATGAGTGGCTAGACTATGGGCAACCTTATTCCCATCTCTAGGAGTAAATAAGAACCCCCTGATTTGATGGGCATGGAATAATTGCTTGAGCTGAACAATGAGGGGAGCGATCTCATTGAAATGTTGGTCATGGTCATGCAATAGATTCCAAACTATTTTACAATCTATCTTCATCCAGATTGGCGTAAGTCCAGATTCCAACGCTATTGTTACCCCATCTAGAAGAGCTTGAGCTTTCGCCCATTCCACCGAACAACACGTTCTCCTGAACAGTTCTGCAGTGGCCATGATCTCTCCTTTTGAATTTCGAATAACAATGCCTGAACCCATCTCGCCATTAGATATTGTTGCATCGACATTCAGCCTGAAATGGGTCTGTGGTGGTGGGGACCAGGTTGCAGAATGACTAGGATCACCAATCGTCGCCCTCGCCTCTCCTTTACTTCTGTTTGGGTGAGCCTCTACATATTCAGAGATGTAATTTGATGCCCAGGCAATAGGATCATCTGTCTGTCTATGTGGGAGAGAGTTGCCCTGAAAGACTGCATGGTTTCGATTATTCCAGATGGACCACAAAGCTGCTGCAAAAATCAACATGTCTTCCATACATAGAGTCTCTTGGGCCCTGCAAAAGAGATCGAGGATATTAGTAAAACGATCATCAATGAAAGTTTGTACCGGCGTCCAACAAGCCCAAAGCTTTTTTGTCTTCTTGCACCCCCATAGAGCATGGATTACTGTCTCATTTGTTTTCCTGCACATGGGGCAACATGGGTCACACAAGATATGTCTTTTTATGAGATTCATCCTACATGGCAATATATCTAAGCTGGCATTCCAAACAAAGATTTTAATTTTGTTTGGAATGTTTAAATTCCAAAGAGTTTTCCACCAGCTGGAGATAGATGAATCAGATGATGAAGATTCTCCTTGGGAGTCTTCCAATGCAAGCTTATACCCACTCAGTACAGTGTATCTGCCCCTTTTATCATAGTGCCAGAAGAAACTGTCTGGATGTTGAGCACCTGCAATGGGAATTTCCTGAATTTTTTCTACATCGTCCTGCACAAAAAGATCCGTTAGTAAATTTACATTCCAGGATTGACTACTAGAGAAAAGGTTTTTGACTCTATAGTCAGTCAGAGGTCGTTTGAGCGAGAGTAGTTTAAAAGTCTTCATCCTTGGAATCCACTTATCCTCATAGATGTCAATGGATTCACCATTCCCAATCCTCCATCGACCACCTTTCATTGCCAATTCTCTGCCCCATAAAATTCCTCGCCACACATATGATGGTCTGCCCCCCAAACCTGCTTTCAAGAACTCATGATGAGGATAATATCTTGCTTTCAGAACTTGTGCCACTAAAGATTGAGGTCTCTGTAGTAGTCTCCAAGAGTGTTTCGCCAATAAAGCTTGATTAAAAAGCCTAAGATCTCTGAAGCCCATGCCTCCTCTTTCCTTCGGTTTTGTCATGGCTCCCCATTTCAACCAGTGGATTTTTCCCCCTTGATCAGAGCTTCCCCACCAGAAGTTAGCCATCATCCTGTTCAGTTCGTCGCAGCAACCTTGTGGAAGTTTAAAGCATGAGAGGGTATACGTGGGAATTGCCTGAGCAACTGCCTTTATAAGAGTTTCCTTTCCAGTTGAAGAAAACATCTTCCCTTTCCAACCCTGAAGAACTTTTTGGACCTTACTTTTGATGTAATTCAACGGCGCTTTCTTGTTTCTTGAAAGGGAAGATGGGCAGCCGAGGTACTTTCCATGGTCAGCTACTATTTTAACCTTCAAAATATTGGCCAATTCGCTCCGTATGTTGTTTGCAGTTCCAGGTCCAAAGGCTATTGCTGATTTTTGAAAATTTATGATTTGACCTGTGGCCTCCTCATAGACTTTTAATAACCTTTGTAGCTCCGCAAATTCCTCTTTTCTCGTTTTCAGAAACAGTAAGCTGTCATCTGCAAAAAATAAGTGAGAAATGGTCGGTGCCGTTCTTGCAATTCTCAGACCTGAAATATTTTGAGAGATCTCAGCCTTTGTTAAGAGGCTGGATAAACCTTCAGCACACATGAGAAATAAATAAGGTGAAAGGGGGTCGCCCTGCCTAAGCCCTCGAGTGGATCTAAAAGTTTCAGTACATGTGCCATTGATAGGTATAGAAAACGAGACAGATTCAACACACATTCTAATCTTTTTAATCCAGGATGTATTAAAACCCATTTTTTCCATGATGCGATATAGAAACGACCACTCCATTCTGTCATATGCTTTGCTCATGTCTAATTTGATGGAAGCATAACTGTTTTTCTTGGATTTTGAACCTTTTATGAAATGTAAGCATTCATATCCAACAATAATATTATCAGCTATAATTCTACCTGGGACAAAAGCACTTTGATTATCAGATATAATAGAATTAAGGATCGATTTCAATCTATTAGCAATCACTTTAGCAATAATTTTATAACAAACATTGCATAAACTGATAGGGCGGTAATCGTTCACCGTGCTTGGGTTTTTCATCTTTGGGATTAGGACTATCGTTGTGGCATTGATCTGTTCTGGGATATCTCCCTCATTAAGACACTTAAGGCATGTACTGATAACCTGATCTCCAACAACATTCCAGTATCTTTGATAAAAAAGAGCTGGTAAACCATCTGGTCCAGGAGCTTTTGTTGGATGCATCTGCTTGAGGGCCTCCTCCACTTCTGACGCTGTAAAGACCCGGTCTAGATGTGCATTCATTGTGTCTGTTACCCTAGCTGTGGTAGCTTGGATTGTTTCGTCCATTGCTTGCACATTTAAAGGAGAGGCTTTAAACAGTTCAGTATAATAATGAAGGAAAAGACGTTCGATATCTTCCCTGTTTTCGTAGCTGTTTCCATTGAAATCAACTATCTTTTGAATTTTATTTCTCTGACGACGTAGACTAGCCTTAGAGTGGAACCATTTTGTATTTCGATCCCCCACTTCAGCCAGTCCTCTCTAGATCGTTGCTTCCAGTAGATTTCTTCCTCCAGCAGGATATGGTCTAAGCGTTTTTCTTCCATCCTGAGGCTTGCCATGGACCTCTCCTCCAGCCTATCTTTCGTCAAAGCTTCTATTCGCCTTTTTGTTTCTTCAATTCGGGACTTGAATTTTCCTGTTTTATTTCTGCCCCACCTTTTGAGCTCCTCAGTCACATTTCTGATACGAGTAAGTAGATTCGCAGGGGAATTGTCACCTGCTCCTTTATTCCACCCATATTGGATTTTGATGGAACAATCTTCATGAAGGGTCCAAGCCTCTTCAAATCTAAAATGAGAGAGCTTCTTGTGGGCCGATACTCTCTGGTCTTGGATGCAAAGTTCAATGACCCTATGATCTGAGGACAAATAGCCAAGATGATTAATAATAACAGAATTATATAAAGCCAAGAAATCTACATTACCGATACATCTGTCCAACCGCTTTCGAATACAAGCTTGTCCAGGTTGATTATTTAGCCATGTGAAGCGATTGCCTGAAAATCCAAAATCTTTCAATGCACAATCGTTTATGACGTTCAGAAAATTTTGGCTCTCCTTACTATCATATACTCTCCCTCCCTCTTTTTCATTTTCTTTAGTAATGGAATTGAAATCTCCCATTACCACCCAAGCCTGGTGGGGGAAATCAAAAAGGCGTCGGAGTAATGTCCAAGATAAATGACGATTTTCCGTCTTAGGTTCCCCATAGAAACCTGTAAACCTGAATGATTTTCCATCATGAACAATAATAGTATCAATGTGCACTTTAGAGTAAGAAACAATATTAAGATTAATAGAAGAGTGCCAAAACAAAGCTAAACCACCACTAAGACCAGTACAATCCACAACAAAAACATTCTGAAATAAAAGAGCATTCTTAAGAGAGACCATTCGCCTTTGTTTCGCCTTGGTTTCCATCAAGAACACGATTTGGGGATTTTTTTCTTGCACCAAATTTTTTAGTGCTCGAAATGTTCGAGGGTTCCCCGCCCCCCGAGCATTCCAACTAAATATTTTCATGGCTCCCGGCGGGCCTGATTAACAGGCTCCGCCGATATCATCGTATCAATATTTGATGTGCTACATTTGATCTTTTTTCCTTCGCTGTCTGCTGGACAAGGCTCATCTGCCTCTCTTTTCTTGCCAATGAAACTCGTGAGAGTGTGTAATTTGGAATTTTTTGATATACTTTGGCCTCCTTTCCTGTGCACTCTCTTCCATATCTTTAAAATTTTCCTCTCCATATTCTGCCCATCCACTTGTTCGACCATAGCCTCATCTGTTTGGCCTAGATTTTGCATATGACCGTCGTTGGAATCATTTGGGCTGATTTGCTGTTGTGTCCGATTTTTCCCTTTCTTATATCGAGAAATGCTAAGCTGGGGACTGTTACTGTCCACATCCATAAAATTTTGTGCATTAGAGGGCCCAGATGGATAGACCTTGTTTCCATGGCCTTCATTCCCTTCATTCCCTGGCAAATTTTTTTCCACTTGGCCCAAGATATTGTTAGGCCCAAATTTTTTATTCTGAAATTTTCCTTCAATTGTGTTGTCTGGGTCAATCAAGGATTTTGCATCTCTCCCATCCATTTTTGGAAAGAGATTTTTAGCCATTAACTCATCGTGATTTTTGGGTTCCTTGATGCGTGATTCCTTTCCTTCTTCGTCCCTCGCGTCCGTTTCTAGAAATAAATCAGCATTAATTATTTGTTTACCGTTCCTTATTGATCCCGTTTCCGTGATTTCCGTCGGCAGCTTTGATTGTGGTGGCTGGTCGGTTTCAGGCTTGTTCCGACGGTAGGATTCCGGTGGTTGCCGCACTTGAAGGTTATATGTTTTGTTGCTATGTTTTAATTATAATTTATATCAATAAATTCAAATTATATATTAGATAACATGAGTTCCATCTCAAAATCAATTGGCAATGAGAGGAGTAGTCCATGTGTCTTATAAATTGGGAGGTCTCCACTTATCTTTTCAACGTAGGATCCTCAACATTATATCCAAAATTTGCAAAATTTATTACACACGATAAATATTTTTAAGTCTAAATAATAGAAAATTCTGAAAGTAAATATTTTTAAGATTAAACTATGTTTTATTATCGTTCAGAAATCCAAACAAAAGTAAACCATTCTAAAAAAAATAAAAAAAAAAAATAGGATGGTTGTTTGGTATTTTCTATAGAGAACTTTCCGTGGGTGACAAGTAATAATTATATAATTGTAAATATAGCACAATGTAAAAAAAATTGCAAATATAGTAAAATCTATCAGAGTATATTACTGATAGACACTGATAGACTCTGGTTAATTAGAATCTATCTGATAGACTTCGATTATCAGAGTTTATCACTGATAGACTTTGATTAACCAAAATCTATCAGTCTACTGATAAACTCCGATTATTCAGAGTCTACAGTGTCTATCGCTGATAGACTCTGGTTAATCGAAATCTATCGGTGACTATCATTGATATCAATTAACCAGAGTCTATCAGCGATAGACATTGATATACTTTGAATAATCGGAGTCAATCAGTGATAGACACAGATAGAATCTGACCAACATTTTGGTCTTATACAATTAATTTTGCTATATATGCAATTAGTTTGCAACTGTGCTATATTTGCTATTAATTTGGTCCAATTTGCCATCTATGCAACTGTCCCTTTTCTAAAAGCCATTTTTAATTTAGCTTAAACTATCATTTTGGTCCTTGGTTTTTAACACTCTTATTCCATTTTCATCTATTTACTTTCAAATGTCCAATTATTTTGGTCGACTTTGAGACTCGTTTCATATTTTGGGCCTTGCTTGATAACCATTCAATTTTTTGCTTTTGATTTTTGAAAAGTAGGCTTGCTTTCTCCTACTTTTTTTTACCATGATTTTCATTTAGGAAAAATACCTTTTTGGTCCCTGAGTTTTGAGGAATATGTGCATTTGGTCTCTGAGTTTTCAAAATAGACTATACTTATCAAGTTTCTCATAGTGTTCCATGAACTCTTCAACGTTCATGCTTTCAGTATCGATCTTCTTCGGGTTCTTTTCTGTGAGGACATAGGCCACCTTGAGAAGATTAAGGCAGAACAACACTTTTCCTATCCATCTCTTAAAGTGTGCTCCCTTAAATCGAAAGGGCTTGTTGAGATCTCCAACATATTCATTTGGCTTCTCAATAGTAGACTCCATGTTTGACTCTCCTTAAAATTGTTGGGGGAAATTACAAATAACAGAGGAAATGGAGAAAATATTGAGAAAAACAGACAAAGTAAACAATTAGATTGAGGCGCAGGTATCTCGCTCTCTTTAAGGAGATTCAAGCCCTCTGCGGTGTATAATTCTTTATCAATCACCGGTGCAGCAGGTATTCTCAAGCTTGTCCCCTCCAGGATACAACAACTCAACTGAAACGTTGTGTAGCTCAAACCACTATGCACTAAGAGGTTGAGCTCAAAGCTCCACAACAAAGAACACCCCTCTTTTGGCCAATTACTTTTAAAAGAGCAAATGAGAGAAATATGAGAAAGTAAAGAAAAGAAGATAGGAATTGTTGTGTTTCTTGTTGTGTTTTTTGAAAGTGTGGTAAGAGAGCTATTTATATAAGAATTTTAGATCTAGGAATTTAATACAAAAAAGAGTAACCAAAATTCAAATTAAAAACTTCTCTTACCAAATACGTTTTCACTCTTTTAAAAAAGAGAAAACCACCAAAATTTAACATCCAAGAATAAAAATCATATTTAAATTACAATTAAATATTAAAATGTTACAACACACCTGCTTTGACGACCATGAAAGATGTGAAGAACAATAACGAGACAGCATTGCATGTGTTGGCCAGAAAACCATCAACATTAATATATCGTAGAAAACAACTGAGTATCTGGAAGAAGTGCATTTACTCTTGTTAGTTTTTCCAAATTATCCATACCCACCTTCCCACCTTCAATTTAATTTCTTTCCTATTTGTTATATATATGTATACACATATATATACAATTTTTATTAGGGGCAGTTGCATAGATGGCAAATTGGACCAGTTTAAGCCAAAAAGTTGTCGTCATATTCTATCTATTTGGCAATGAGTGGGGTAACCCTTGTAGCTTATAAATTGTGAGGTCTCCACTATTCTTTTCAATGTGGGATCCCCAACATGCCCCCTCAAGATGGTGCCTCTTTGGGTTCACCATTCTTAGATCGGATTCCAATTTTTTTTTTGGACCGAATACCCGTTTGGGTTTTATGGGCTATGATACCATATTATATAACATGGGCTTCCATCTCAAAACCAATTGGCAATGAGTGGGGTGACTCTTGTAGTTTATAAATTGTGAGGTCTCCACTATTCTTTTCAATGTGGGATTCTCAACACTATCAGCAGACTAATAGATTCTGATTAATCAGAGTCTATCGCTGATAAACTCTGATAATCGAAGTCTATTAGATAAATTCTAATTAACCAGAGTCTATCAATAATATACTCTGAGAGATTTTGCTATATTTGCAATTTTGTTTACACTGTGCTATATTTACAATTATATAATTCTTATTTGCCATCCCTGCAAATTCTCTTTTTATTAAACGACCTCGCTTCATGTTTTGATTGCAGGTATCAATTGGATCATCATAGGGATCTTCAGTAAAGTTGTGATCAAGACATTTGCCCATGATTTGGTTTTTTCATTATGGATAAACGTTCTAACAAGTTTGTCAGAAAAGGAGATGTTGGAGTTCATTAAGTTTCCTACAAGATTATTGCATGATGCTGCAAGAGCAGGAAACGTGGAGTTTTTAATTGAGCTTATTAGCTTTTACCCAGATATTGGTTCTTATCGATCCTAACTTCACGCTATGCAGAAGAGGATTTCTTGCATTCATTGCCATCCAAATTGCTCTTGGGACTTGCATCACTTTTCATCTCTATTGTGTGTATGGTGGTGGCTTTCAGTGCAATCTTCTTCATTCTCTACCATGACACCAATATTCGGGTTCCAATAGTGGTTGCTGCAATGGCCATTATTCCAATTACTTGTTTTTGTCTGCTACAGTTTAAACTGTGGGCGGATACATTTCACAACACTTACTTGTCTAGCTTTCTTTTCAAGCCCCGTCGACGTAAATTGTTCTCAACACCTCTCCCCATTGATTGGTATCGTGAACTTGAGAAAGAAGAAAATTAGGTATATATGTTTGGTGTGTGATCGGAAAATATAAATTTGAAAATAAGGGATTAAGTCAAAAAATAGTGTTGTTTTTTTTACATTTTCAGTATTTCTTGTATATTTCCGAGAGAATTTGCAATGTGTGGCAAATAAGAATTATATAATTGCAAATATAGCACAATGTAAAAAAAAATTGCAAATATAACAAAATTTATTAGAGTATATTACTGATAGACACTGATAGACTCTGGTTAATTAGAATCTATCTGATACACTTCGATTATCAGAGTTTTTCAGCAATAGACTATGATTAATCAGAATCTATCAATCTACTGATAGACTCCGATTATTCAGAGTCTATCAATGCTTATCGCTGATAGACTCCGATTAATCAAAATCTATCAGTGATCAAATTCTATAAGTGATAGTCACTAATAGATTTTGATTAATTGGAGTCTATTAGTGATAAACAACGATAGACTTTGAATAATCAGAGTCTATCAATGATAGACACGGATACAATCTGACGACAACTTTTTGGTCTTGTACAATTAATTTTGCTATATTCAATTAGTTTGCAACTGTACTATATTTGCTATTAATTTGGTCCAATTTGTCATCTATGCAACTGTCCCTATTTCCAATTGAGAACAAACTCAAATATCGTTTTTTTTCCTTTTTAAACTACACATAGGTAGCTAACATTTTTCACAAAAAAGGTACCTAAACTATAGGAATCAATTTGATTGATTTGTGAGAATGGAAAAGGAAACAAAAATATGTATTGTATTGATGCTTGCATTGCTGAGGCAATACTTTTGCTCCTTTAAACCACACAACAAGACTCATGGATTCTTCCTAGAACTCTTAAATAAGAATCCTCCAAATAAACTTCAGGGCTTATTGGACATGTTGTTCAAGTGTATCCAATCACCAACAACTTGTTGTCTTCATTCTCTCAAACTGCTAGCTAGGATGTCGCTCCTCCAATCCCTTTGCTAAAATATTTCTCCCTCAAAATCTATGATTTAGCAAAAAAAGATAACACATTTAAAAACTGATACAAAAAATGGCTAAATGTTGAACTCAAAGTTGAATTAGCACATTCACACATAACCGACATATAATAGGTAGGGGTTTTCTTTCACAAACTAATATAAGAATGATCACAATTTTACTCTTCTAAGGTTAGAATTTAGTAGAAATAACTCTTTTCCGAAGAGTTACCATGGACCATTGCTAATAATAAGGAAAGGATTGATCTTGTTCTGGAATTAAATCAGTACCAAAAATCATACCAATTCATTCTCGACTTTTTAGCCCAATTCAACCCTAATTTCTGTGATTTGAGGGAGCTGAATTTATTATGTTTAGGGAAGTCGTTATGGTGTTTTGGAGGACCAATTGATTGTTGATCTAGTGTGCTAATTTTATGCGCTGATCTAAAGTGATTTGATTGATGATCCACCCACAAAAGTGCTTGTTGGTCATTTTTTTTTTAGTACATCAACATTTGGAGTTGAGGGATTTGAATCTCTGACCTCTTGGTCGAAGGTATATGTCAATTACCGCTGAGCTATGCTCGCTTTGGCGTGCTTGGTCCAACCTAAAACAATTTCTAACTTGAACATACACAAACTTTTGGCTTCAACTTTAGAGGCTAATAACTTACCCAAAAGGTGTTTGTGAGGGTTATCTAAACGATTCTTGATGATGGCACGTCTCAAGGAGGAAATTAGCTAAGTGTAAGTATACACTATCATCAAGTAATATATGGAGTATTTCAAAGTATTGATACTGCATATAGCATAGTATACGAAGATATTTTTAGTAAAACATTTTATCATGTTTAACCAATGGTAACCGAGAAAAATATGGTAGATGAGATATGAGAAATGTGAGTAAAATGGATGTGAAAACTAGAAAAGCAAAAATGTCAATGGTATGAGTTGATTCAACTATTTTTTCTCTACTCTAGAAAGAAAATACAGTAACTATACATTCACAAGTTTGTTGCATTATGTACTTTGGGAACTAAGAAATAGTTGTTGTGTCGTGGCCGACAAAACCACTACCTTGAAAGTAATTTCGGCATGCAAGACAAAGGTGCTAAATTGTCTTCTAGGTCGGTTGCTCCCCAAGGTTAACACAACACCCTCCTCGTTCATGCACTCGAGAGAGAAGGATTTGGAATAAAAAAAGTAAGGAAGATCGATGAGTGATCTAAACTCTACTCATATAGGTTTTTATAGGGGAAGTGATCATAACCGTTCTGCCACAACTGATGAAGCTACATACGACATGATCGCCACGTGTCCCACGCCTCAAACGAAACGAATGGAAGGCTCGGTTTGTGCAGAACAGAAGCGTGTTGGACTTTATTGGACTAAGTTTGCAGAACAATCAAAAGAAAACATTAAGGAAAAATAAAATAAAAGGTTTTTGGCCCAAAAAGTAAAATCGCTTCTTTATTACGTCTGAATGCGGTTATCCAAACCTGCTCGTTCGATCGACCGATGACAGTGCGCATATGTGGGAAGAAGTCTTAGTACTACCCTTAACCACATTTACCAGAGCAAGGAGTTGCGATTGTATAAAAACACTCTTTCCTACTCTAAATTTTTTCACGTGGGACAATCCTTCAAAGGGCCAAAAGCCTAAGTCATTCCCAACAATCCCCCACAAATGAGTGTAAATAATTTTTTCTAAGCAAAGGAGGAAGTAAAACTTAAGCATTAATAATTAATGCATAGGGAAGTAAGACAATAACCAACATAGAGAAAGTGAGTTATCTTTTGAGCTTTCAATAGTCATTGTATAGACCCCTACAACACGTTTGAATCCTCAGGTATTTCTTGATTTTGCGATACAGTAGTAGAACAAGTGCTATTTAAGGTCATTCACATAAACTTTGGGTCATCGTGAAACTCTAGAAAAAGATCATATACACTCTTTCATAGAAGGCGACTGTTGTCTTCTAGAGTGGTTAAAAATATAGAATAAATTAACTCCAAAATATTGTGCAAGCATACACAATCCGCAACAAGTAATAAAGTATTTATTGTATCTACAAGGTCTTGAATCGTTTCACTCTATCTATTTTGATTAGTTCTTTAGTGATTTCAAAATGGTTAAATTGATTTGGTTTTTAGAATGCTGGAACAAAAGAAATGATAGAGTAGAAATGTAAACGAGTAAAGGAAACAGATTGGAAACAGGCGCTGGTTAAGTCTTCTGTAATTGTCTTAAAAGATGATCTAGAAATTCTCTTGATCAGGCAATCTCTCGCAGTCTTATCAGCAGGATCCTCCCAGAACTCTGAATCTTTTGGAATGTGTTTCAACTCCAATGAAGTTCTACTGATCAAGCATTAGGCAGTTGGCTATCCCTAGCTCAACTGCTGGCATCCACCAACTATCAACAGTTTAACGTGATTACAAGCCACACAACACTTAAATCATCCCTGAAACTAAAAGAAGCTATACATACCAGCTGGTCAGGCGAGCAAACAATAAAATTAAGTTCAACAAGTAATCAAGATGCACAAGATCAATACGAATCACTAGATTAATAAGAAATGACAAATTACATTATCCTTAACTCGTGCCTTAAAGTAAATTAGTTCATAAAGATAAACATAACATGCATGACAATCTGGATTAGCACATCCATACTACAAACTCCACAAGAAAGTACTATCCTCCTTAAGAGAATCCGTAGGATGGTCTCTTTGAGTCTCCAATCGGTCTTGAACTTTAATCGGCCTCCAAAGATGGAATTGTTGGGTTTTATGCCCTAAAACTCGTAGATAGTAAATGTAACATTTGACCGAACATTAATAAAATGATGTATTATTCATTTATCTTGTTTGTATTGAGTAAATCTTGTCTTATTAACCATAATCCAATAAACTAAACATCCTAGGTTGTTAGTATGAGGCTTGAACTAGTATGTAGGGACATACGGGGATCAATGTTCAAGATACAGCCTAAAGGGTCTATAGTATAGGGATAAGGCTGAGTATCTTATCCTGGTGACACTATGGATACGACCCGTTTTGTATTATGATACAAACGTAATGATCCAACGCGTTCGTGTAGTGGACATGCGAGTGGGGGTATCCTGTGCAATGAGTTTGCACAAGACCGAATCGCGAAATAGTTAACCACTAGCTGTAACACCGTTAGCTAGTTAGGTTTCTATTTCACTAGGATGACCTAGGAAACTTGGCCTCAATCCTGTGTGGATTATGGACTCCTGTTCACGAGGGATTGTCCTTTGATTTGTATGGGTGAGAGTGGCCTGCACGCCGACTCAATAAGCCTACCATTTTGGGGACAATACCGAGTGGGGAGCTGGGAACATAATCATACAAGATGGAATTCACTCCTTCCCGACTCTAGGGTAAGTAGAGGTATGTTCCCTTAAGTGGTGTCTCCGGGTCTTGAACAATGGGCCCTACCCTCTCTATGGCACGAGAGGGACTTCTGTTTGTTGGTTGGACCTCAAACAGATTGTTCATTAGAGGAGCACTGGGGACTTAAGGACAAAGATGTAACCCAGGGGTAAAACGGTAATTTGACCTAGCTTGGATACGAACACACGTGAAGGACTGACTTGCCATTACTGGTCGATATCCGTGGACACAAAAGTATTCTGCAATGAGAAGAGTGCAGCTGTGGGTCTTTAGTGGAGTGACCCACAATTAACGAATGTTGACTAACTTGGTTAATGAGTTTAGCTAATTAGTCTCGTATCGTTGGAGCTTCTGAACTGTAGGTCCATTAGGTCCCACTGGTAGCTCGTAAAGAGACTTGAGGCAATTAAGTATAAATTGTAAATTGAAAGTGTTCAATTTATTTAGGGGAATCATATAATGTATATTGATACATTATAATATAAAGTTTATGAAACTTTATAATAAAATTTTTGAATTAATTTCAAAATTAATTCTTAAGAGAAAATATTTGAAAGAGTTCAAATAATTAATATGAATTGGATTCATATTAATATAAATAGTTTAATAAAATCCCTATGATTAAATATGTGATATTTAATTGGGTAATTAATTAATTATGGAATTAATTAATTATTTATTAAAATTAGATATGAATAAGATAATAGATTTGATCTTATTCATGACCTTTTCCCTTTTGGAAAAGGTCTTGGTCTTTACCTATAAATAGGACCCTTGGGGTGGGGTGAAAGACATCTCATTCATTCACTTCTCTCAGAGATCTCTCCTAAAAGACTCCCACCAGTCTTCTACCTCCAATAGTCTCAGAGATATACTGGTGTAACCAATTGGTAGTGTTCGCACAAGAAGGTTGCTACGTTTTCGATCTCACAAGCAAGAAAAGGCGAATCGATCAAGACTTCCTACGAAAGTGAGTTTCCTTGAAAACCTTGATCACTAGGATCATCTAGATTAGATCTAGGTAATTATTAAGCATGTTAATAGCCGCTTTACAACATGTTAAATATGGTTTTATTGTTGTATACTTTTGCAAATTGTATTGGCATTTCAATAAGAATCAAAGACTCTGAGTAGGTTCTATCCACGCATCCGTTTCTTCCACTGCGCCAAGGGCTCTCATCCCTTCAGGAATGATTTGACTCCATGCGGCAACTTTTACTTACAAGGTGAAAGTTAACCTAATTAGGTCAAACATGACACGTGGAGTACTTCTCAAGCCTGATAAATCCGAGATCTAAGCTGAAAACGCCACCTCATTTAATGAATCACGTGCAGTTCACGTGGCCAGTTTTGCTAACAGCTTTGCTGGATCAACGGACTTTGCTCTCTCAATTTGATCAACATTTATTTTTCTGCAAAAAAACTCCAAAGCATCAATTCTCATAATTAAGTTAAAATATAATATATTTATCTAACAACACACACATGGCACAATTAACATATAAACCATCATAGAATAACGTATAAATAACTCCCTTTTGGAGAGTTATCACACCCCCAAACTTGAACTATTGCGCGTACTTCTCTATTTTCCCGCTATGAAGCTTGAATTGATGACCCTTCTTCTGCGATGGTTTTGTCTATATTACCTTTTTTTGTTTTTATTTTTAAACTTGTCTTTCAATGCAGTAGAAGATTCAACAAGATTAGCATTAACTGAATTCAAATATTAAGAATGCAACTTATCTTTTTGCCTATTTGGCTTACTCAATGCGCATGTGGGTGATCAACTCTTGCAATGTCAGGTCCTTCTTTTTGTGTTTTAAATGGTTGTGATACACTACAAGATTTTCAGTCTACGCCGACGGATCGATGTGTCGGCGTAGACCCCCTTCGCATCAGCATAGAAAACTCCCCGACGCGAAGATTGCGTCGGCATGGTCGTCGGTGTAGATGCGTCGGCGTAGAGGTCTACGCCGACGCACACATCTTGCATTTGCATTGATAAAACGAAATTGTTGTATGTGTGATCTATGCCGACGCACGGTGCGTCAGCTTAGATAACATACCGACGCAAGCTTGCGTCGGCATAGAGTATGACTCCATTGTCTACGCCGACGCAAGTTGCGTCGGCATAGACCGCATTAGTTTTTTTTTTAAATTAGTTTTTAGTGTCAATTGTTGAATATGGCTAAGTTTGAACTATAATTGCATTAACCACATTAATAGTTTGGACCATTTGTCCTCTCTGACCTTATAATAAGCAAGCAAAAATAAAAAGATTATAATGTTAATCAAGAGAAGAGATAGAAAAAGTATTTACACGTTGAACTTGTACTGCAACATTAGAATCCACATGTCTATGTATAAAATGTGTTTAGGTTTATGATATGCTTTCATAAATGGGTATAAAGTGTGCTTAAGTTTTGCATATCATAAACCCATTAATTATACAAAAACTAAACTTACTAAGAAAGCATATCATACAAAATCTTTTCATCCAAGAGTATAAAGTGTGTTTAAGGTTCCATACAAATCCTTATATGTCCAACTACAGGTTGTTAGCTCCTTCAAAAGTGAAGTTCACGAATAGTGATTGAACTGATGACCTAAATAAAAAGAAAGTTGTATTAATACATAAGCATATAGGTTAAATACAACAAATTTGAAGAAAAAAACTAAAAAATTCAAAACTTTAGAAGAACAACATCAACACTTATGATGAGCAAACAAATGAACTAAGTCTTCCTTGCATACCCAAAGATTCAAAAAGAACAACATCAACATTTATGATGAGCAAGCAAAATGATCTAATCCCCTCCCTTAACAAAGTTCTAAACATATATATGAACTAGCTCAACATGCAAAGCTAATGAAACCCAAACTCTAACTACTTAGAAAAGTAACTCATCTCTCAACTTTCAACCTTGCGTCGGCATAGACCAAAGTTGCGTCGGTGTAAATATACGAACCGCGCATTTTTGGGTGCGTTTTTTAAATTGTCTACACCGATGCAACAATGCGTCGGCGTAGACCACTCTTTTTTAGTTAAAAATTCTTGTAGTGGATAGTAACTCTAGGAAGAAGGAAATTTCTTGAGCAGCACATTTGCTTACAGAATTTTGTACATCTTCATGTCCTCGGTCAGTATGTTTGCCACAAGGCTCTCGTACTCATGGACCTAGTCCATGACTTGTTTGTCATCCACCATTTGAAATTGTAACCACTTACCGACCACGTACTTCGAAGAGGAGGGAGCATCTCCTCCCCCGAAAAGGAGAGGAGGGAACTCTTCCTCCCTCCTTTTTTTATTCTATAAAAAAATGAAGAGAAGGAAAAAGAAAAGATGAAAGGAAGGAGAAAGATGAAAAAAAATATTAGCCGCTAGTGAGTGGTGCTCGACGGTGGCCGGTGGCTGCCGACAGCAGTAACTGTTATGGTAGGGTTAAGAAGAAGAAGAAAAGAGATGATTTTTTTTTAAATAATAATAAAAAATATTTTTATTAATTTAATATTATTTTTAAAAAAAAAAACTTAGGCCCCGTTTGATAACCATTTCAGTTTTTGGTTTTTGGTCTTTCTGTTTTTGGTTTTTGGGTTTTGGTTTTCCGTTTTCAAAAAACAAAAACTATATGTGTTTGATAACAATTTTTTGTTTTTTGTTTTTCAAAAACAAAAAACCAAACATGTTTGATAACCTTTTTTTTTAATGTTTTTAAAACCAAAAACAGAAAATCAAGAAGTCGTTTGATATCTATTTTTTATTTTATATATTTTACAAAAAGAAATTTTAAACTATTTTTATAGTATTTTTTATTTAATATATTATTGTTGTTAAAAATATAACTATTTTGAATGTTACTACTAACTAATCGATTAAAAGACAAAGAACAAAATAAACATATCTAAAACGTCTAAGTAACACTTATGATTGATCAATTAATAGAATAATGAATTGTACAACATGATACATGCAAGGATGAAAAAATCCGTCAATATAAAAATATTCTAATTTTTTTAGATGCTAAAAAATATCTCTTCAATTAAACTAAAGATTGTTCAAAATATTTGCACTTTTTTTTCAATCATGCTCAATGGAAGTTTTTTTTTTTAAAAAAAAATATACATATATAATAATGATTTTAACTTTGTAAAAAAAAAGAAGAAAGAAGGAAAAAAAAATGAAAATGAAAAAATAAATAGAAAGATGAAAAAACTTTCGAGAGGTGCTACAGGAGATGTATGGGCGGTTTGAGCAATATAAATTTTGAAAACCAAAAATTGTTTTCAAAAACCATTTTTTTCCGTCTTCATTTTTCCTTCCTAATTCAAAAAACGTTTTTCAAAATTTAAAAACTAAAAACTAAATTGATTACCAAACAATCCTAAGTTTTAAAAACCAAAAACAGGAAACAAAATGGTTATCAAACGACCTCTTAATTAAAAAATAGTGTCACATTAACAATCCATTAGTAATTAACAGAAAATTGAACGGAGGGACCAAAATGAAACGAAATCAAAACCTCAAGGACCAAGATGTTGAGTTTTCAAACTTAAGAACCAAAATGAAACATAACTCAAACTTCAGAGGCCAAAAGTGTATTTTCCCATATAATTTATTTTAAGATAATTATTTAAAAGCTTATATAATTAAAAAATTTGAGAAAAGTAATTGTTATAAAATTTGAATCAATCAAAATTTGATTGATATGCTAGAGAACATATGTGAAAATATAAATAGGAAGAACAAATTTGAGATTTGATAACAGTTAGAGAATTTGACAGATTTTTTAGAAAGCTAAATTTAAAAGTTGTATCTATCAATTTTTGCATGTCAGACTAAATTGAAAAGTGATTCTGGATAAATTAATTAATATTTAGTATCTTCCATAATTGCTTTTTAGGCTTGCAAACGAGGCCTAAATAAACCCAAGCTACAAAATCCTGCACTCCAAAATTAGGCTATCAGAACCTAGGTTACACAACTCCTCCAATCTACCTCGTGATGCACAAACTCAAGTTTCAAATACTGAACTTAACTTTTCAAGTGTTTGATAGCATGCATTTATGCTATCTATTTCCAAGTTATTTTGGCTAGTTTTGTGCGTTAATTGTGAGCTTTAATGTCCTTTTATGTTGATTTTGTAGAAAACCGAGTCCATGAAGCAAAACCGGAAATTTTACTAAATTTGGGATCAAAATGAAGACTTTGGACCATGAATGAAGAAAAGAAAAGAATAGAGAAATTGAAGAAAAGCTCAAAAGCCCAAAGGATTGAAGAAAGAAGAGCCAATTGTGCGTCCAAAATTCGTTCTAGAAGGTCCAGCGTCGAGACACTGTCCTTAGATCGTCTCGACACTGGCTAGAGTAGGCAGTAAGGCAGTGACGACGTCACAGCGTCGCGACGCTGTGCAACTTGGGCAGCAAGTTAGCTCCGTTCTTTCTCCTATAAATGGCCCATTTCTCAAGGGTTGAAGGCATCCAATTTTGGGGGGTTTTCACCTAGCTCAAAATAGAGAAAAAGTGAGTAGAATTGAGAGAAAAAAGGTGGAATTGATCGGGATTCCAAGGCTCAAGACTCGAGATGATCGTAACGGGAGCTTTGGATCAACACAACGGTTATTTCTTCTTTATGTCTCTGTAATTTTGTATTATTGTTGAGTTAGGGCTATGGATCAAGATTATTGGGCTAAAAGTATTCCCATTTTTTGAGTAGATCTTGAGACTTCGGGTTGTTAATTTAGCTAATTGGATTATATAGCCTAATTAATTGAATTTTGTAATGAATTTCTTCATATTTCATCTATGCAATTCATGCTTAATGCTCTTAATCCCTTGATCACGGATTGATTGTTTTGTTGGTCTAAATTGATACTCGACAGAGAGAAGTTAGATTAGATTCAAATTGCATGGCTAACGATTGCTTGGAACACAAGAGTGAAAAAGAATTGTTAGAAATTTATGATGAAGTTGCTTAATGTCATACTATAATTAACTAAGGAAATGGACACATAAATTAGTTATGTTAGTATGAGATGTGGAGGAGCTTGAGAGAGAAATCTACTCAAATTACTTCTAGATTTATGAAATTGAAGATTAGTAATTACATGTATCCACTTAATTAAGCTACAAATCCAAAAAGCTAGTTAACACCCTAGGTTGAGTCCCCTTGATAGGAAATTCTCATTTAAGTTGCATGTCTTTTCTTATTGTTATTTTTAGCCTTTTTATGATCAGTCGAGTTAAAGTTCTAAATAAAATTGAACATGATGGTTCTCGGTAATTAATGGACTTAATTCAAATTCCCTGAGGATTCGATACTCGATACTCTATCGTTTTATATTACTTGTGGCAACCGTACGCTTGCGAACACCCAACAGTGTTTAATTTTGAAAAAAAAAAATCAAGTGTTTGACAACCACTAAAAACAACTTATTGAAAAATGAGATTGAGAAATAAATTATTTTGAGAGAAACCCTTGAAAGAAAATTTTAAAAAAAAAGTTTATAAGTATATAATAATTTGTGTATAAAAACACTAATGAGAAAATGTAACCAAACATATGAGTGTTTAAATTCTAAACAATTTTTATATAAAATGTTTTTTTTAAAAATGCATTCTTGAAAAACACTTAAACTAAAAGGTATTCCAAACGGACCCTAAGTAAGTTGACAAAACTTTGGAAGAGTAATTTTTTTTTTAACAAAATTTTGGAAGAGTAATTAAGCACTTAGGAGAAAAAAATTCAATATTTCTCCCAACTCCTTAGGGTCCGTTTGATAACCATTTCGTTTTCTGTTTTCTGTTTTTGTTTTTCATTTTTAAAAAACAGGGGTGTTTGATAACCATTTCTGTTTTCTGTTTTCTGTTTTTTAAAAACGTTTTTGAAATTATACGTAAATTTCAAAAACCAAAAAAAGTAGTTTTTAAAAACAGATTTCTGTTTTTCAAAAACTCATTTTCTTCTAATGCTTACTTTTCTCCTCTTTTACCTCTCTCTCCAACAAATGTTTTTCTCTATTTTTTTTCTCTATTTTTTTTCTCTCTCTAAAATTTTCTCTCTCAAAACTTTTTTTTTTCTCTATAACTTGTCTATTTCTAAAAACTTGTCAATGCCTTTTCTCTCCTCAATAAACATGTTCTAATTTTTCTTTTGGAAAAAAAAAAAAAAAGTCACCAAAATTTTCTATCGCTACAACTTTTCTTTATTTTTCTAATTTATCGTTAGTTCTTTAGCATATCTTTTACTCTTAACTTTACTATCTCTCTAAATTTTCTTTTTTATTTAATTTTATAAATCTAAAATTTATCGCTTTTACTCTAACTTGTTTTCTATTTTTTCTCTAACTAATATCTTTTCTCAAGTCTAACTAATATTCTTTCTCTAAACATTTTCTTTCATCTCTCTAGATTTTCTATGTTTAACTTTTCTCTCGTCTTTTGAAAAAAAAAAAAAACTCTTGAAAACAATTATATTTGTGTCTCTAAATTTTTGTTTCAACGTCTTTACACATTTTTCTCTCTTTAAAATATCTTTTTCATCTTTCTAATTTTTAAAAAACTGAAAACCAAAAACAATTATCAAACAAGGTTGGTTTTCTGTTTTTTAAAAACAGAAAACAAAAAACAGTTATCAAACATATGTGGTTTTTGTTTTTAAAAAACAGGAAACCAAAAACCAAAAACCAAAAACAGAAAAACAAAAAACCAAAAACTGAAATGGTTATCAAACGGGGCCTTAGAAATTTGAAATAAAAATGATAACATGTTGCTATTTTAAGTGGTCTAATTCCTCTCCTAAAATTCAAACTCACAAAGTATAGCATGTCAAACAAACTTATAATTATGTTCTTGAGCTTTTCATTTTGATTGTAATAAATATTGGATTAACATTGTTACTTAAACGCTGACATAAAACATTGATTGCATTAACAAAAGATGATTTCGTAGGCGAGGCCCAACCCCTGCTAACTGGATGCCAACTAACTGTTAGCTGGGCACGGTCTCTAGAGGATGCCTACTTTACCTTCTAGTTGAAAGAGGAACAGAAGAAATTGGGTAAATTGTTCATGCATAGCCATAGAGGAAATAACTAAGAGAAAAGGTGATAAGTCCCACTAGAATTGCACGATTTATAATTACCTAGAGGAAACATGGTCTATGATTTGTGAGTTTGCATATTCCAACCTCAGTAATGAGGTTACTTACTGAGTATTTTAAATACTCATTCTTTCAAAAAATGTTTTTTTTTCAGGGAAAGGCAAAGGCGTTCAGGGCGATTGACAGAGTTTGTCGGATAGCCATGGGAGACCGTTGAGGATAAATTTTGTTTAATTTACATTTCCGCTTAAAGAACTTATCTTTATTTTTATGACGTTTGTGTTGTTTTGAAAATCAGTTGAGGCCTTGGTTGTTTTCTTTTGAATTTTGTTTGGAGGATTTTGTTTTTCTTTAAACTTGGGATCCCGAATTAAAGATTTGTTTAAGTTGAGGTTTATAACTTTTGCATACTTGTTTTTGTTCTATGGAGTCCTGCTGTGGTGTAGTATGATGGAATTATTAAGAAATGTATTTAGAAGTGTTTTATGCTTAGCAGGTTAAAGAAAATTTTTGGTTTAGTTCGTCATACGTTGTATGCTGCCGAAATTTTCGGAGCATACGATTAAAGCTGTCATGAGTGTTAGTAATGTCGTCAGGTTAGTTCTATGAGAACCTGGGATGTTACAATATAAAAGTACGAATGTGGAAGAAACTTATTTTAGACAATATTAACCTTAACTTTTTAAACAATGCCTACTTTACCCTTCATTTAATATATACTCCCTCTCTCCATCCAAATTCCTCCCCCTCTCTTTTTTCTTTGAATTCTTCAAAAGTGTGGGACAATTACACTAAAGTAAAGGATGAAAATCTACCATTCAAGAAATTCTAAAATACAATTAAAAATCTATTTTAAATTAAATATTCATGGCTCAAGAAAACCGAAAAAGACTTCTAACTTCTAAAATTTAACTATGCTAAATAAATAAATGGGTTTAGAAAAATATAAATCATTCACTTGCAGTGTCTCTTGAAATTTTTAGTAGTAATGTTAGTTGGATTGCTATAACTTATCTTCTTAGTCCAATTCTTTTAAGAAAAAAAATGGAGAGAAAGAAGGTTTCATTTGCACCGTCTACACCGAACTTGGGCGTGTCCATCTTGATAAGATTTTCAATTCTTTTTATGTACTTACTTACGAGTAGTCTTTTAATTCGTTCAAAAGGTTGATTGAAGTCTATTGCTTCTCTTCTCCCACTTGATCAAGACCAGCAACTCTTTGTCTTCCATCCGACCACTCTTTTTTGCTAGGTTTAATTTATATTGTTTTTATAATATATTTTAGTTTAATTATTAAAACTTACGTTAAGATAATAGTTAACTAAATTCAATTAGGAGACATTAAAAGTCATTTCGTATTTAATATTTATTATTTTTCGTAATATATATTGTTTTTTATTTATTAATATTAATAGTTACTCTAAATAATAATTAATTGTAAATTTAAAGAATATGTAATAATTAATAAATTAAAATTAAAAAAAAAAACGTGCAAAATTTGGACTTAGGAAAATAAAAAGACCTACCATTAAATTATTAATATTATATATAGAGTCTAAGCATGCGCAAACAACTCATATATTTCGTGATCTCAAAAAACAAATCATATATTTTTTCATATTTCACATATCTCACATTTATTTAAAATTTCTCAATGACTTTTTGATTATCTAAAAAAAAAAATCATTTATGGTCTTTAAATTTTGCAAACAATAACTGTTATGAGTGAATTTGGACCTAATTCTAAGAAGGTCAGAATGATAGAGCCTAGAGTAGAAACAAGCCCAAGGAGACCCATTGGATCCAAATCAATCTCTAGGGCTATTTCTTCTACTAAAAGGAAGGGGAAAACCCTAATTCAACTATAAATAGAAGAGGCTAACCCCAAGACAAGGGGGCTCAACTAGGTATCTATTATTCCACTTCATTGTTTGCTACACTCTTGATCTCTCAACTGACTTAAGCATCGGAGTCGGTGTGGCAAACACCACACCAATGCACAATTTTCTCTTGTTTTGCAGGCCACATCTTTCCCCTTCAAATAAATTCACCGTTGTTGTCACGTAAAGGTCATGTGAGTTTTCCCTGTTCGGATTTTGGCTTCAACAGTTGGCGTCGTCTGTGGGGAAGAAAGACACGACTTTAAATGAAGCAGCCATAATTTTGTTCTTCTTTTCTTCCATCATTATATAATTGTAAGCTATGGTTTCAGGGATACTGATAATTTACACTCTCGTAGTTTGCAAAATTTGCATACATTTGGAGACTTGCATTTATCCTGTGATTTATTGTTGCTTGTTGAAATTTTTATTTTTATCTTAGTTGAAGAAAAACACAAGCAAGAAGATTTACAATTAACCGAAAGAGAGAGCAAGATCATTTTGCCGCTTCCTCTAAGGCTAAAGCTCCACAAATTGGATAGATCGATCGTGGGCGGTTTTGTTTTTATAAATGGAAGTGTTTATAAATTAATGTTTGAAAAAGAAGAAAAAATAAAGTGTGTAATTTAATTTATTTGGAAGATTTGAAAAGAAAAGAAAAAGGATAATTAAGATTGAAGTGGTTGGAGTTATGTGGAGGGAGATCAATTTCTGAACATTGATCGAAGCTAGTGACCAACAAAATCAAAAGAAAATCTCTGAAACAAATCTTGCAAATCCCTCCCTTATTTTATCAGAAATCCCAAGTAGTTGAGCCAACAAAATGTCCTTGGAAGAATGGAACAAACTATACTCTCCAAGACACTCGACTTGTGAAATGTCCTTGGAGAAGTTGAGCCACCTACACTCTCAACTACCCCAAGGCACGACTGGCAAAATGTCCTTGGTGGAGTGGAGTCGTCCATATGGTCTACTACCCCAAGGCAATTAACTTATGAAATGTCCTTGGAGGAGTTGAGCCAATGATGCACGATTTGCTTACCGCAAGTGTACAAGACAAGTAATAATATAGTGTTTTCGTGTAAAACGAGTGTCGTCCTCTTGATTGGTTTTCTAGCAAATTAAGTACCGTGAATAATCTTGTCCAATTTTATTTAGGGAGCAAAACTTAATGACAAAAGATAAATCTAAAGACAAAAAACATAAAATAAAGGTGGAGACTCAAATGGAAAGACTCTTAGGGAATTGATTTCATTGTTGAGATTGAGGATTAATTAATGGAACGAATTTCACATGCAATTATTCTATCAAGTCTAGGAACCTTTTATCACAACTATCTCTCCTGAGCATAATTGATTCTCATGCATGCAACTAACTTGATATCCCTATCTAAGTTCATTAACATGCAAGACTTTGGGTTTAGTTCTTCTAACAACTTCTAAAGTAATTCTAAATTTCATCACGATCTTAGAAATTCTACTTTAGTCATGCAAATTAGTAAATTAAGTCTTAGGCTAAATCCTCTCTCTCGAGTTAGATTCAACACTTAAATCATTCAAATAGTGAGCAAGTAATTGAAAGCATTTAATCATAATTGCATAGATAAAACAAAAGCACATTCATACCGAAAATCAATCCAACAAACTAAACTACATCAATTCCTAAGACAAACAACTAGCAACTCATAGTCTTGCAACTACAAACACTAATTGAAAGAAAAACACTACTACAAAAAAGACTTTTAATGACGGGCATTGCTCGTCATTAAAAGCTGCCCATCATTAAAAGGTACAATACGCTTTTAATGACGGGCAGTGCCCGTCATTAAAAGGCGTTTGTCATCAAAAGTCCGTCATTGAAAGGGTATTTTCCAACCAAATGTCCGTCATTAAAGTTGTCCGTCATTAAAAGTCCGCCATTAAATATCTTTTTTTAATGACAGACATCGCTCGTCATCATTTTGTTCATAATTTAATAAAAAAAATTGTTGGTTGCCCGGTGGCATACCAACAATATTTTCTTCATTTGTCAATCTGTAAAGGAAGTAATCTTAATCTTAAATGTGCAAAATTGTATAGAAATCAAATATTTGTCAAATTTCATTCCAATAAGCCAATGAACCAAATTTGTTCATACACTTTTTATTCATATAAGTTTGATATAAAAATAAAATTACAAACACTTACACTTAAAAGCCTCAAAATTACTAAACACCTATGATTAAAAGTCTACACCTACACCAAAAAACAAAAATTCTCGTACATGCCACTTTCATTCTTGTCACCATAATCTTGCTCGTACATCAAACTTGAAAAACCTAAGAAAAACAAATTGTAATTAGGTTCGATACAACGCCAAAACAAGAACTCACATAACAAACATATATCCAACAACTCGAAGAACCTAAGAAAAACAAATTTATTTAACAATAAAATACACAAAAAAAAAAAAAAAAAACCAATATCGATGAGTATCGGAAAAATTTGTTAGAAAACCCAATAAACTCCAAAAGCTTACAAACTTCAAGATACTAAGTTTAACCCCTTCAGAGAACCTGTAATGCTCTAGGTTTCTATACTTACCTAAAGACATTACTAAAGCATCTATCCTAATTCTAACCGATTGCTCTAGAAATTTCGACAGCATAACGACATACATATGACTAACCCAAAAATTTTTATACCTGTTAAACAAGAGAAACACATTTCTATATGAAAAAAATCACCCAACTACAGCCTCACAACACTTCAGGTTCACAACAAGACCCCAAATATCCTAAACTAAGCAAGTTAGTTTTAACATGAAAAACTAATAAGTGACAGACTTTTAATGACGGGAAAACTATAAATATCCATCGCCTTACAACCGAAACAAGGAATCCTACACTTAAAAGAAATGAGCTTAACATTGAAACTAATAAGTGTACAACCATAACAAGCACATCCTACACTTAAAAGAAATGAGCTTAACATCGAAACTAATCAGTGGAGTTACAAAACTCTCCAAAGTAGCACAAGTAAATGAAAGATCATAGTTACAAAAACTCTATGCAACAACTTCTTAAATTGACACGATATCAGATAGAGAGACGCCATAAACAAAAAATAATGAAATACTTTGCATTCTAACCTTGATAGGGTGAAGAATCTGAAATTTGTTTGGTATATACTTAATTCGAGACAAGGAACAAGTTCAACAGAATCGAAAAAGTACCAACAAAACCAAACACCTCCTTCGTTGTAGAGCCTAAACAGGAAGCATGTTCATTTTAAGAAAATCATCGTTGTAGAGCCAACAAACTAATATCAGTGAAATACGCAAGCTTGCATGAAGTATATATATTTGCATCTCTGCTAAATAAGCCTTTGAGCTAACCATTTGCTATATACCTCTAGTCTTATCACTTATGTTAGTTCCTAATGTACTAGGCAGTAATGCACACAACAATTGGGAGAACATTAAATTAAAAAAGAAAAAACGTTTTACAATTATAAGAACTATTGTTGCAATTTAAGTGCAATAGTTTGAAAACTTACGCCTGAGCGGTGCTAAGAAGCACCTTCATGCGAGCCTTCCAAGTAAGCGTGTCGTGTTGGCACATGGCTCCATGCGACCACTTTTCTAGATTTCCATTGTTCACATATATTCATATACTAGCATCCTACATGAAGAAAATAGGTAAAGACAATTTCTTGTGACCTTAAGAGCAGTAAGCAAAGTTAAATAAAGATAAACAATCAGCCACATATTGTAAGCTAAAGTAACAAGTCATAAACAAGAAAGTTATAAACAATTCATACCACCATTTTGCACTCAATTCATAAACAAGAAAGTTATAAACAATTTATACCATCATTTTTCTATAATAAAAGACCAAAAGACTAATCAAAAGAAAGCATCAACTTATTAGTCATAAACAATTCATACCATCATTTTGCACTCAATAAAACAAAGATCCATTTATAGAAATTGCAGAGAAGAAAACATGAAAGTTAACTAACATTTAATCATCCATTTGAAGAAAACCATAACAAAAACATTTGACAGATCATACAATAACTAAATATCACAATCCAAAGTCAAAACCAATGTTAGGAGAGGTGCAACCAACTTGAATATAATTATCCTGAGAAAAACCACTAGCATTCAAGCCATCTCTAGCCAATATTTCTTCTTTAATAGTTTCCCAAACTTTCAATCTCGAACCATTATATGGTTTGGTTGTTTCCTCAATATCGAATATGGAGAGAAAAGTGCCACATAAATGCCAATATTAATTCCAACCGAAGTTAAACCATAAAATTGAATCTCACTTTGCTACAGTCTCAAGTCTCAAAAGAAATCACAACAAAATAAACCAAAATCTGATATCCAAGAACTAGCTAACAAAGTCTTTACTCAGATTCAGTTTTTGGTACTACAATATGGAAAATAAGTAAGCTGCAATGCTAATTGTCTTACCTAGCTTACGGGTCATATTTGCAAGAATACTAAGATATCGAGTAACTCAATCCAGTTTTTCATTCGAATACTACTGTAACTCACTTGCTTCTTGTTTCAACTCCAAGTAATCTTCTTTAGCTAGTTGTCAAAATAAACAATGAACTCCTTAACGAGTATCAGAGATGAGACTAATGAAATAATTTGGAGAATTTCAAGAGAGTATTCAAACTATTTAAACCTTAGACAAAAGAAGACCAGCACCATATGCAATTTTTTTTTTTTTTATCATAATGACCCCTCATACAATGACGACGACAAAATAAAAAACTGATGAACTTCAATGCACCTCACCAGCCATTGACATTTCAAAGTTTAATTAAAATGAACCACAAAGTCTCTAGGGGAAAAAATCACAAGATAAACAAATGTACTTTGCTCAATAAAAAGTGTATGGAAGAGAAAAGAGTATCCACTGAGATTAATGAAAAGATTTCAAGAATATGTAAATTATTTACCACATGAGTGACACCATCACCAGAGTCAATGACTAACCCAGTTAGTAAATCTGCCAGAGCAAAATAATGAGTGAAGAAGTAGCTAAAAGTAGGGTGAAATTGAGGATGCTTATCATAGGGGGATGCATTTTTCTTCACCAACATAATGAAATGTACTTTTCAATTCAACAATTTTGATATGCTAACAAAAAATCAAAGGAAAGTTGCCCATAGAGAAAGAGAAAACAGGGGGAAAGATGACAAGTTTAGAAAATAACCAAGCACAATTTTGACCTTCATTCATCTTTATTAGCACCTTGAGCATACAAAGTTAAAACTGCTTGGATTTGAATGCCCAAAAAAGTTGTACTTCTCAAGCAAACCTTCAACTCCTACTCCTGTTCGATGAGTGATTCTTCATAGTGAAGCAGCGGCCTTCCTGATGTGGAATTTTCCTACCGCAAGCGCACGGGTCAAGTAATAATAAAATGATTTTGCAATCGAGTGTCGTCCTCTGGATTGGATTTTTAAGTTAGATTAACTACCATGAATATTCTTGTTCAATTTTATTTAGGGACCAAAAAGTAGTGAATTTTAGAAACTAAGGTAATGCAAAATTAAAGATGTGAAATTCAATTGAGAGAATACTTAGGGAATTGATTTCATCAATTTAATCTAGGATTGATTTTAGGGAATGAATTATAACGCACAATGGTTTTATGAGTCTAAGAACCTTTAATCACAACTACCTCTCCCGAGTATAATTGATTTTCATGCAAATTAACTAACTTGATATCCCTATCTAAGTTCTTTAATATGCAAGGCATTTAGTTCTTTTTGACCAATTCTAAAGTTACTCTAAATTGCGTCACGATTTTAGAAATTCTACTTTAGTCATGCAATCTTAATTAAGTCTACGCTAAATCCCCTCTCCCGAGCAAGACTCAACACTTAGATCATTCAACTAATGGCCAATTAATTGAAAGCATTAAATTAAGAATGCAAACATAAAACAATTGCACAATTCAACCCATAAATCAATCCATAAACCAAAAAGACTACATCAATCCCTAAGTAACAAACTTAGCTACTCATACATGGCTTTACAAGATCAACTAAGCATGAAAAAGTCGTTAAAACTAACTAAAGTAAGAGGGAAAGAAGATTAAACACTAGGTGGTCGAGACCGCACGTCCCCGTCACGATCTCCACGAACAAAGTCTTCAATCCCGCTCTCCACCACTTGCTTCAGCTTCCAAAGAGGGTTTTTTCTCTCTGTTTTCGGCTCAAAATCTCCCAAAAGAAGTCCCCCAAAAAGCCTAATCGCAAAATACTTATAGGAAAAATTTTGGCCGTAGCGTCGCGACGTTGTGGGGGTAGCGTCTCGACGCTACCGCGATTTTTCAGATTCTGAGATTTTCGACCCAGAGCGTCGCGACGCTGGTCACAACGTCGCGAAGCTGTGATTTTTTTTTTTCTTTTTTTTTTTATATTTTTTTTGTTTTTTAATTGCGAACTCCAAATATAGAATGTCAGCGTCGAAACGCCCAGAGAGCAGCGTCTCGATGCTGGTCTGCGGATGGGCCTATCTTCAATCTTCCAACTTTGATTCTTTTTCATTCTTCGGCTTCTTTTCACATCCCGAACATCCAATTGGCTCAAAACTATATTTCCTACAAATACAACACATAAATGCATAATTTTGGCCAATAAATTATAAAAGACTAGCTAAATTAATTAGGGAAAGCTAACTAGCTATGCTCGCTATCAAACACCCCCAAACTTAAGCTTTTGCTAGTCCTCGAGCAAACTAAAAATCAAGCATACAATGGAAGAATTGATGCAACAAACATGACTCAATCCTCAAGGCTCAAAAGTCAATAATCAAGAAATCAAGAGACATGCACATAAGGACCAATGAGGGAGACAAATCAAAAGTTTTCCAAAATTAACTTGCACAAGCGAGATCTAACTTAACGAGATCAGACTCTACTAGCCCGGGATTAGATTATTGAACTCTCAACTCATCTTCCCTCTACACTGGCACTAAAGATTCACTAACGAGTCAATGGAACAAATTAGTTTGTTTTCCTCCATACTTAGGTGCTTATAATTGAAAATTACAACATGCATTTTTATGTGGCACTAGCTTTCACACACCTATTGTAGGGACCCTTAACCCGAGTTTTACCCTTTGGTTGGCCTAACTGATCACAACAGGGGTAGCTCTTTTTGCCAAAACTTTATTAAGCATTGCATTGCGCACATAAGTCATGACTTTCTTTTTTCTTTTCTTTTTTTTTTCAAATTGTAACAACAAGAATGATTTTTCTTTATGAGCATGATAGTATTCTTTTCTTTCCTCCTAAGCAAGATCAAACATGCTAATTTGCAAAAAATTAACTCTTTAGCTCTTTCCTACACCTATCGAGGTGACAACAAGCATATGAACCTAATAATTCGCTCCTAAGCATTCAAATCCAAATCTAGCCAAGACAAATACTCTACTCATGCAAGACATCTCCTAGAAAAAGTTTTAAAAGTCTCCCTTTTTGGGCACTCATGCTTACAACTCATCGAAAGCTTGAAAATTGACAAGAAAGCCTATCCTAGGAAATCATAGTCATGCAAAAAATAGCATCCAGAAAATAACCATATGCTCAATTCAAAGAAAGCTCAAAACTATAGCCCAAACTCAGATGCTCAAGGGCTCCACAAACATGATATTCCACCCCCAAACTTAAAACATGCATTGTCCTCAATGTATAAAACAAAATAAGGCATAATCAAGCATGAGAACAATAAAAGAGTAGGAGGAGTGAACAATACTGTCCCGGAATGACGATGTCCTCTTTTATGGAAGCTTGCAAGCAAAGGAGAAACTGGAACCAAGACCTACAAAACAAAAACAAACAAATCAAAATCAAAAAGAAAAACACAACTTAACTTACTTGGGTTGCCTCCCATAAGCGCTTGTTTAACGTCTTTAGCTCGGCGTGCTCGTCCAGTCTGTTAAGGCACATAAAAATTCTCGTATTTCTTTGGGCCCTTCTTTCTTGAATCAATAAATCTCACAATCGCTAGCAAGCTTACTAGCTCTCATGGGCCTCTAAAACAAAATTATTTTTGGTATTTTTGGATAAAATAAGCATAAAGGGAGAAAAATCCAAATAAAGAAACTCTGACTCTAGAACTGACTCGTGAGAATAGAAAAAGGAACAATCATATTCTACAAAGGATAGAGAAGATAAAACAGACGAAGGTTGTTCAAACTCAAACTCTACCTCCTGAATTTCCTCTGACACTACAAGCTCATTTTCTTTTCCTTCCTCACAAACATGTTCTTGATAGGTGCTACAACTTTCCAAATCTTCTCCACTATCTATGCAACTCACCCTTAAATGCTCATCCTCAGCAAAATTGAAAGAACTAAGCTCTTGAATGGGTGCCAATGAATCATCGGCCACATTACTCACTAGACAACCTAGGGAAGTGGATCCCACCTCCCTAACTTCCTTTGGGGTTTGATGTCCTTTTATAATTTCATCAAATTTTAAACTCCTCGCTCTAGACTCCTCAATATAATTTTGAACTTGGAGATGAAAAATTGGAATATGGAGTTGAATAAAAAGCCATTCAAATCAATTAAAGCAACAATGACAATTAGACTTCCAATCAAATAATAACCCAACAAGAACAAAGGTCTAAAACTCAAACAAAAAAAAAAAAAAAAAGAAAAATAAGAACAAAGAAAACAAAATAGAAAAGAAAAATAAAAACAAAAAAGGAAAAACTAAATATGGCAAGAAAGCAAATATGGAAAAAAATTAAATATAATTTACAAAAGGAAAAGATAAACAAATAAGGAATGAAAAATCAAATATGACAAAAACAAAATAGAAAACTACCAAATAAGGAAAAATTAATCTACAAAGGATAAAACTAAAAAGGAAAATCTATCTATGGGAAATTCAAACAAATATGGAAAAATCCAAATATGGAAAAGAAAAACGATAAAGGAAAAAAATGCAATCTACCTAAAAACAAAAATAACAAAAATAACAAAAAAAATAAAATACACCCTAAACTAAGACCGGACAGTTTTTTTCACAATATTAATCTAACTAAATGTGCCAATCCCCGACAACAACGCCAAAAACTTGATGTGGAATTTTCCTACCGCATGCGCACGGGTCAAGTAATAATAAAGTCATTTTTCAATCGAGTGTCGTCCTCTGGATTGGATTTTTAAGTTTGATTAACTACCATGAATATTCTTGTTCAATTTTATTTAGGGACCAAAAAGTAGTGAATTTTAGAAACTAAGGTAATGCAAAATTAAAGATGTGAAATTCAATTGTGAGAATACTTAGGGAATTGATTTCGTCAATTTAATCTAGGATTGATTTTAGGGAATGAATTATAACGCACAATGGTTTTATGAGTCTAAGAACCTTCCATCACAACTACCTCTCCTGAGTAATTGATTCTCATGCAAATTAACTAACTTGATATCCCTATCTAAGTTCTTTAATATGCAAGGCATTTAGTTCTTTTTGACCAATTCTAAAGTTACTCTAAATTCCGTCACGATTTTAGAAATTCTACTTTAGTCATGCAATCTTAATTAAGTCTACGCTAAATCCCCTCTCCCGAGCAAGACTCAACACTTAGATCATTCAACTAATGGCCAATTAATTGTAAGCATTAAATTAAGAATGCAAACATAAAACAATTGCACAATTCAACCCATAAATCAATCCATAAACCAAAAAGACTACATCAATCCCTAAGAAACAAACTTAGCTACTCATACATGGCTTTACAAGATCAACTAAGCATGAAAAAGTCGTTAAAACTAACTAAAGTAAGAGGGAAAGAAGATTAAACACTAGGTGGCCGAGACCGCACGTCCCCGTCACGATCTCCACGAACAAAGTCTTCAATCCCGCTCTCCACCACTTGCTTCAGCTTCCAAAGAGGGTTTTTTCTCTCTGTTTTCGGCTCAAAATCTCCCAAAAGAAGTCCCCCAAAAAGCCCTAATCGCAAAATACTTATAGGAAAAATTTTGGTCGTAGCGTCGCGACGCTACAGCGATTTTTCAGATTATGAGATTTTCGACCTAGAGCGTCGACGCTGTGATTTTTTTTTTTTTAATTGCGAACTCCAAATATAGAATGTCAGCGTCGAAACACCCAGAGAGCAGCGTCTCGACGCTGGTCTGCGGATGGGCCTATCTTCAATCTTCCAACTTTGATTCTTTTTCATTCTTTGGCTTCTTTTCGCATCCCAAACATCCAATTGGCTCAAAACTATATTTCCTACAAATACAACACATAAATGCATAATTTTGGCCAATAAATTATAAAAGACTAGCTAAATTAATTAGGGAAAACTAGCTAGCTATGCTCGCTATCACTTCCCACCACACAAGGAAATACAGAAGCGGGAAAATTCTCCCCATCAAATCCACATTTCACGTACTGTAATTAGCCAACAATTTAATCTTAAACAACCGAACTAAAACACGTTCAAAATCCAAAGTAAGCTCAATTGGGACAGCTGAGGTGAAGAAATCTCGAGCAAAAGCATATGAAATATCGGGTAGATTCAGACCGGGGAATGCAAGATCAAGAAGAGTGTGACTCGATGCATTTGAAAATTTTCCAGCCTATAACATTTTCTTAATATCATTTAAGGTCGCAGGGCAAAAAGGGTCCATCATCAAGAAAAAAAAATTTATCCAACAGAAACGATCTTAATGAATGAGAGTAAGCATTGTTCAATAAATTATGTTAAACCAGCAATGAGCATTAAATTCCCAAAAGCTAGACAAGAACTTCTGAACACTATTTGTCAGATCAAACTAAATAATCTTCATTGGTTTCCGTTACTAACAGGTTCACAAGCAAGGAAAGTTTTATAAATTTGAAAATGAAAATCTAGAACAACGTTCAGTAATACCCAGAATATTAAGGTTAACAGGAGAATGAGAAGAAAGGGTGTGAGTGAATTAACGTACCGAATCATGGTATTGATAGGAACCTTCAGGATTGTCATCCTCAGTGAAGGTGGCGTTGCAGCCAATTCTCTGGCAGCAAACCCCAGCGACCTGGTGTTCCATAGCTTCTCGGTTTCGATTGTAGAAACAATACAAAAAAGTGAAAGAATTTGAGGATTGAAATTGAATCTACCAAGCTTCGATTGTCTTTGAAGACCTGAGGGTGAAAGACTCGGATACATTTTTTGTTTCCATTTTAAACATGTAGTTTATTGTCAAAGTATATGTTATTGGAAAATAACGAAATTCCATATGAAACTGACCATCAGCCTTCTCCAAACCTTGGGAACGACGTTGATGACCTTTCTGAAGGTGATTTCCTTGCCGGTGTAAATGACGACTGTCGTCGAAAGAAGAGTGAGGACAAGGAAGAAAGTGAAATACGCAACTTTGAAGAGCCAAAAAGAGATCCATTCTGAAGTGATCATGTCGGAGAGCTTGGTGTGTATTTCGGTGAATTCCTGGGGGATTGAGTTCAAAGAGTCTTCATTTTTCAAGATCTGGAAGAAGAGAAGCTCTCGGTTACCTTGATGTGAGGGGCGAAGACAATGGAAAGAGGCAAGATTAGGGTTAGGGTAACCTTGTTGAAGATCTTCCTCCATGAAAATACAATGTTCAAGGATTCTTTGAAGATGCCGAAGAAACCGAGAAATTGAAAGTGATGAGAGTGAGAGAGAATAGATTCAGGAGAAGAGAGAAGAGGCTCGAGGCTTGGGTAGAGAAAACTGAGCGAAGGGTGAGGGAGAAGAGGCTAGGGCAAAGAAGACCGAGGAGAGGGTGAGAGAGAAGAGGTCGGAGAGAGAGAAAAGCGAGTTGAAAAAGGGAAAAAGTGACCACCTTTAATGGCGGTCTTTGACGCTTTTTAAAAATTTCGACGCTTTTTTTTTCGTCTGTCATTAAAAACCCGCGCCTTTTTTTCTTGACCGTCAGTATAGGGCATTTTTGTAGTAGTGAAACCATAAAAACAACAAGAGATAAGGGAAAGAAAGGGAAAACTCTTGAATCCATTGAAACCGACACGTCCCCGTCACGATCTCCACGTCTTCAAGCTTGGTTCCCACTATTTGGCCTTGCTTCCAGCTCCCACAGAAGGTCTCTAGTCGAAATTAGGGCTAAAATCTAACCAAATGGACTCCCTTTGACCGTAGCAATTAAGGATATTTATAGGAAAATTGTCGGTGTTGTCCCTGCTACTGCCAAAAACATAAAAGGAAAACCAGCGTCGAGATGCCCAGAAAGCAGCGTATCGTCGCTAGCTCTCGGGTTTGCCTCAAACTTAAGCCTCCAACTTTGATTCTTTTTGCTTCTTTTGCTCTTCTTTTGGTCTCAAGCACCCGATCAACTTCCTAATTCAACATTTCCTCCAAGAATTCATTTCCTACAAAATAAACATTAAAGTGCATAAAACAACCAAATAATACCAAAAGACTAACTAAAATAAACTGGGAAAAATAGCTCGCTATGCGCGCTATCAAACACCCCCAAACTTAAGCTTTTGCTAGTCCTCGAGTAAACTAAAAATTAAGCCTAAGTTGAAAATAGATGCAACAAACATAACTCATTCCTCAAGTTTCACAAGTCAATAATTAAGCAATCAAGAGACATACACATAAGGCCCAATGAAGGAAACAAATAAAAAAATTTCCAAAATTAACTTGCAAAAGAGAGATCTAACTTAATTACATGGGACTCTACTTACTCGAGATTGGATTATTAAACTCTCAACTCATCTTCCCTCTACACTGGCACTAAGGATTTACTAATGAGTCAATGGAACAAATTAGTTTGTTTTTATCCATACCCAAGTGCTTTAAATTAAAATTGAATCAAGCATTTAAAAGTGGCACTAGCTTTCACACACCTATTGTAGGGACTCATAACCCGAGTTTAACCCTTGGTTGGCCTAAATGATCACAACAAGAGTAGCTCTTTTTGCCCTAAACATTATTATACATTGCAAATTGTGCACAAGCCATGGCATAATCTTCTTTTAAAAGTAAAGACAAGAATGATTTTTCTTTATGAGCATGATAAGCATATATTCTTTTCTTTCCTCCTAGGTAAGATTAAACATGCTAATTTGCAAAAAATTAACTCTTTAGCTTTTCCCTACACCTATCGAGGTGACAACAAGCATATGAACCTAATAATTCGCTCCTAAGCATTCAAGTTCAATTCTAACCAAGGAAAATACTCCACTAATGCAAGACATCTCCTAGAAAAATTTTAAAAAGTCTCCCTTTTGGGACACTCATACTTACAACTCATCAAAAACTTAAAAATTGACAACAAAGCCTATCCTAGGAAATCATAATCATGCAAAAATAGCATCCAAAAGCAACCATATGCCATAATCATAATAAGCTCAAAAATTATAGTCCGAACTCAGATGCTCAAGGGCTCAACAAGCAAAGCATTCCACCCCCAAACTTAAACACATGCATTGTTTTCAATGTATAGAAAACAAAAGCCTAAATAAGCATGAGAACAAGTAATGAATGGAAGGGGTGAACAATACTGCCCTAGAATGTTGATGACCTTTCATGGATGCTGGCAAAGTCAAGAACACAAGAACACCTACAAAACAAAAACAACAAAAACATCAAAGACACAAAATTAAAAACGAACTAACTTGGGTTGCCTCCCATAAGCGGTTGTTTAACGTCTTTAGCTCGACATGTTCGTGCGGACTTTCAAGGCACATAAAAATTCTCATATTTCTTTGGGCCCTTTTTCCATGAATCAATAAAACTCACTATTGCTAGCAAGCACACTAGCTTCTCATGGGCCCTTGAAACATAATTATTTTTGGTATTTTTGAATAAAATAAGCATAAAAGGAGAAAGATCAAAATAAAGAGACTCTGAATCTAAAACTGACTCGTGAGAAAAGAAAAAAGAACAACCATAAACTACAGATGATGGAGAAGATAAAACAGACGAAGGCTTTTCAACCTCAAACATTACCTTTTGAACTTCCTCTGACACTACAAGCTCATTTTCTTTTTCTTCCTCACAAACATGTTCTTGGTCAGTGCTAGAACTTTCCAATTCTTCCCCACTATCTATGCAACTCACCCCTAAATGCTCATCCTTAGCAAGATCGAAAGAACTAAGCTCCTGAATGGGTGTCAATGAATCATCGACCACATGACTCACTAGACAACCTATGGAAGTGGATCTCACCTCACTAACTTCCTTTGGGGTTTGAAGTCCTTTCATAATTTCATCAAATTTTAGACTCCTCGCTCTAGACTCCTCAATATAATTTTGAACTAAGCTTTTTAAGAAAAAATTTTCTTTTAAAGGGGTATAACTTGAAGTTGAAAAATTGGAAGATGGTGTTGGTTCTTCGGGCACAGATTCCCTAACTGGCCACCCAAAATTATAAAAAGGCATTCAACTCAATTAAAACATCAACGATAATTAGGCTTTCAATTAAACACCAAATAACATCACATCAAGAACAAAAGGACCAAGACTCAAACATAAAAGGAAAGAAAATAAAATTTAAAAAAGCAAATAAGGAAAATAACAATTAAGGAAAAAAAATCAAACAAATAAGGAAAGCACTAAAATAGGAAAGTAACAAATATGGAAAAAAATGCAACCTACCTAAAAAATAAAAATACACCCTAAATTAAGACCGAACAATTTTACCACAATATCAATTTCACTAAATATGTCAATCCCCGACAACGGTGCCAAAAACTTGATGCGCGATTTGTTTACCGCAAGTGTATGGGTTAAGTAATAATATAGTGTTTTCGTGTAAAATGAGTGTCGTCCTCTGGATTGGTTTTTTAGCAAATTAAGTACCGTGAATAATCTTGTCCAATTTTATTTAGGGAGCAAAACTTAATGACAAAAGATAAATCTAAAGACAAAAAACATAAAATAAAGGTAGAGACTCAAATGGAAAGACTCTTCGGGAATTGATTTCATTGTTGAGATTGAGGATTAATTAATGGAACGAATTTCGCATGCAATTATTCTACTAAGTCTAGGAACCTTTTATCACAACTATCTCTCCCGAGCATAATTGATTCTCATGCATGCAACTAACTTGATATCCCTATCTAAGTTCATTAACATGCAAGGCTTTGGGTTTAGTTCTTCTATAAACTTCTAAAGTAATTCTAAATTTCGTCACGATCTTAGAAATCCTACTTTAGTCATGCAATTAGTAAATTAAGTCTTAGGCTAAATCCTCTCTCCCGAGTTAGATTCAACACTTACATCATTCAATTAGTGATCAAGTAATTGAAAGCATTTAATCATAATTGCATAGATAAAACAAAAGTACATTCATACCGAAAATCAATCCAACAAACTAAACAACTACATCAATCCCTAAGACAAACAACTAGCAACTCATAGTCTTGCAACTACAAACACTAATTGAAAGAAAAACCATAAAAACAACAAGAGGTAAGGGAAAGAAAGGAAAAACTCTTGAATCCATTGAAACCGACACGTCCCCGTCACGATCTCCATATCTTCAAGCTTGGTTCCCACTCCTTGGCCTTGCTTCAGCTCCCACAGAAGGTCTCTAGTCAATTAGGGCTAAAATCTAACCAAATGGACTCCTCTTGGCCGTAGCAATTAAGGATGTATTTATAGGAAAATTTTCGATAGCGTCGCGACGCTGTCCCTGCTACCGCCAAAAACATAAAAGGAAAACCAACGTCGAGACGCTAGCTCTCGAGTTTGTCTCAAACTTAAACCTCCAACTTTGATTGTTTTATCTTCTTTTGCTCTTCTTTTGGTCCCGAGCACCCGATCAACTTCCTAATTTAACATTTCCTCCAAGAATTCATTTCCTACAAAATAAACATTAAAGTGCATAAAAACGACCAAATAATACTCAAAGACTAACTAAAATAAACCAGAAAAAATAGCTTGCTATGCGCGCTAACAGTCACGTACACTCTCAACTACCCCAAGGCACTCGACTGGCAAAATGTCCTTGGTGGAGTGGAGCCGTCCATATGGTCCACTATCCCAAGGCAATAGACTTAAAAAATTTCCTTGGAGGAGTTGAGCCACACCTACACTCTCAACTACCCCAAGGCACTCAACTGGCAAAATGTCCTTGGTGGATTGAAGTCGTCCATATGGTCCACTACCCCAAGACAATAGACTAATGAAATGTCCTTGGAGGAGTTGAGCCACCTATACTCTCAATTACTCCAAGGCACTCGACAAGCAAAATGTCCTTGGGAGGAGTGAAGCCATCCATATTCTCCACTACCTCAAGGCACTTGACTTATGAAATGCTCGAGGATCGTGATGGCAAGGATCTTAGAGGCAGGAACAAAACACAGAGATCAAACGAGCAGGGACTGGCTAGCAAGGGGCCGAGGCCAACCATTAAAAGAGTCGAGGCCGAGGACAAACCTGCGCAAGGAAAACTCTAAGGTATGTCGACTTATTCTAAAAACCTCGATTACTCAAGCATAACTTTCACTTTGAGAAAAACCTTACTTGAGTAGGAGGCTACATAGGGGATATGCTTCCCTAATTAAATAAAAAACAAACTAGCTTAACATGTCATGGTTAAAAGATTACATGTTTTAGCCTATGTTCTTATGTCTTCCTCTGTAGAAATTGATATATGAATGCAAAAATTTGAATTTTGAACTCACAGGAGCTTGAGGTTAAGGCCAACCCTAGCCTCTTCCTTCATTTTTTCTTTTACAGAAATTGATATTTTGGTGCAAGAACTCAAAAGATTACATGTTTTAGCCTATGCTCTTATTTCTTCTTCTACAAAAATTGATATATGAATGCAGAAATTTGAATTTTGAACTCACAGGAGTTTGAGGTCGAGGCCAACCCTAGCCTCTTCCTTCATTTTTTTGTTTTGCAGAAAACTGATATTTTGGTGCAAGAACTCAAAATTTGCAATAACATGAAAGGTTCCTAAGGTCGAACCTATGGTCTTACCGTGTTAATCACATAAATGACTAATGGAAAAGAAGCACCTACACAGGGAGCTTCAAAACAGTAAACTACACTTATAGTTGAGGCTAAGACTAAAGGCATTTCATACAAGCAAAGTGAATGACAAAAAACCAGAACATTCTCTTTTGCAGGATATTAAATTAGTTACAAGCGAAAAGTCAGATACCGATTGATGATTAAAAAAAAAAAAAGACTCATCTAGAAATTGATTTTCATCTATCTAGAGGAGATTCTCATGATAAAGCATCCAGAGCTAGCCTTGGAATATTTGAACTCAGAGGGGCTTATGTAACTGTCCAAGTAGAGTGAAGAGGAAATCAGCACACAAATCAGCACAAGTGAGAATTATACTCTTAAATTGGGCTTAAGGTGTTTGACTTATAGCAACAAGCCACTTCTAAATCCCAATTCAAGAGTGTGGCCTTGATGTTATGGGTGAATTTGGACATAATTCTAAGAAGGTCAGAATGATAAGAGCCAATAGTAGAAATAAGCCCAAGGAGGCCTATTGGGCCCGAATCAATCTCTAGGGCTATTTCCTCTCCTAAAAGGGAAGGGAAAAATCCTAATTCAACTATAAATAGAAGATGCTAACCCCAAGGTAAGGGAACTCAACTAGTTATCTATTCTTTCTTTTAGTCTTCCTCTTCATTGTGAATTTACTTGCTACACTCTTGATCTCCCAACGGAGTCAGTGTGGCAAAGCACCACACCGGTGCACAGTCTTCTCTTGTTTTGCAGGCCACGTCTTTCCCCTTCAAATAAATTTACCGTTGTTGTCACGTGAAGGTCATGTGAGTTTTTTCTGTCTGAATTTTGGCTTCAACAAGAACAATGGTTAAAGTCATGATTCTTTGAAAGGAAAAAAAAAAAAAGAATGAAAAGTACTACAAAAATGTGAAGAAATGAGATAAAGGTAAATATAACTGTGAACCATTCATTTTATTAATATAAAAAGTTTGAATATTTTCAATAATTATAAACTCATGTGTGACTGTCAAGTGTTCAAATATTCATATGTAATAAAATATAAATTCAACTTTATAAATAAATTATATTTTCAACTTCTTAAATTACGTGCAATGCACTTAGTAAAATCTAGTATAAATATATATATATATATATATATATATATATATATATATATATATATATATATATATATATTTATTGAGTTGAGTAGATAGAGAGTATATTGATGGTAAAAAAAAAAAAAAAATCAATAAGATGAGTGTAGAAAATGAAATGTATTTTAATTCAAATTTATAATTTAACATATATTTTATTCACTTTATATCTTCGCGACAAATTATCATTGATTAATTCAATCAACATATCAGGGCAAAGTTGTAATATTAATTAACAACAAAAACT
The DNA here is from genome assembly GCA_017139565.1 of Luffa aegyptiaca. NCBI lineage: Eukaryota > Viridiplantae > Streptophyta > Magnoliopsida > Cucurbitales > Cucurbitaceae > Luffa > Luffa aegyptiaca. Next base: position 16,173,865 of record CM029406.1, on the reverse strand, counting down.
ATGACTAAAATTTCAAAGATGCAAAATGCAATAAAAGCTACATTAATTTAACAGCGTTCTCTTCTAGTTGGGGTAATTACAAAATTGCCCCCTCCAAGTTTTTTGTTTAAAATTTTAACCCCCTATAAGAAAAAAGTTTTTTTTGACCCCCTTGATGATGAATATGATGTAAGCATGCATAGCAATTTACTTTTATACCCTCAAGTCATTAAAACCCACTAAAATTAATTATTTCACCAACTTTTCACCCACCTTCACCAACTTCCAATACCATAATTACCATACATTACTCTTAACCCTCCATTAAACTCATTTTGAAAAAAAAAAACATCTTTCAATCACCCAACCTCTCATCTTCTCTCTTGAATCCACAACAAGTTGTTCACTAAAGTGCATTTGATCCACAACAAGTGCTCATTTTTTAAAGAAGGTACGTTACTTTTGATTATTCTATCGTATTTGTTTAAAAAATATCCAATAGAATGTGTTGAAATGGTTTTTCGTCAATCCTGAGTCGAACCCGGTCCAATCTCGGCCGGACAGGTTGAAAATCCCGGCCGAACCACCCTTTTTTCCGGCCGGGATTCATACATTTTGAAGACCGGCCGAACCGATATTTTCCCGACCGGACCACGTTTTTCCCGGCCGAACCGTCACCGAGATTTGGCCGAGAACAGTGATTTTTTTTTTTGTTTTTTTGTTTGGTTTTTAAATTTTTTTAAGTTTTTTGAATTTCTGGTGGTTGCATACATTTGTTTATATATTCTTTTGTATTTGTGCAGATGCCTCGTGTTTGGGTATGTTTTGGTGGTGTGTGGAAGGAGAGTGAAAAGGAGTATGATGGTGGAGAGGTGAGGGCCTTAGACGTGGATGTGGGAATTTCTTATAACGAGTTCTTAGGTCAAGTGTATGAAATAAGTAGTATAAGTCCGAATGATAACGACATTGTTTTGAGGTGTCTGCTTGAACTGAGGTCTAAATCTCCCGCTTTTGTGATTAGGAACGAGGTAGATTTGCATAGTTTTTTGACTTGGGAGTTAGTGTCTGCAAGTCCCCTTTATGTATCCACCGTGCCGAAACCATCCCCCCAGTCCAGTCACCAAGGGTTTCGTCCATATCCCATTCCATATACTGTACCAAATACTCCATATATGGGAGTGCAGTACTTTTCGTATATGGATCCAAATCATCAACCATACCATTACACGTCTGTCCCACCATATACTCCACATTACATGAGTCAAGAAATACCATCCCGAGCCACACCCTTTCCACACAATGAAGATCATCACAATCCCTCGACCTCCACATCTTTCCCATACAAAGAAGAGCAAGAGCAAGAGCAACACATCCCCCCCGTTTCCACACACATGCCATTTACACCCATGTATAATGACCCGATGTCACTGAGTCCAATACGTGACAACGAGAGGGCATATAACCTTGGGGATGATGTTGACTACGTTACATCACAGAATGATTTCCATGACTGGGGAGACTATGGAGAGGATGTGAACCCGGACAGTGATTTTCAGGATTGGGGAGATTACGGAGAAGAGGTACTTGAGAGTGGCGAGGAAGATCTGTACGAAGTTGATGTAACTGCCCAGGAGAATATTGGGGTTCATCGGGAGGTACTTGGAACTGCAGAAAATATCGATACTCCTACTATGGCCGTTAATATGGCACCTGGCCCTTCTACGACAACTCGTGCATCTAATTCAGCAGTAATGCCAGGTCAGTACTCTAATTACAAGGATATAGAAGTGGGAGAGATATTCTTGTCTAAGAAGGACTTGCAGATGAGACTGTCTGTTTTAGGGATGAGAGAGAACTTTGAGTTTAGGGTTAAGAAGTCTGACAAGAAAATATTCAAGGTTCGGTGTGTTGTTGAGGAATGTGAATGGAGGGTCCGAGCTACGGTACTGAAAGGCTCCGATGTCCTTACAGTTACCAAGTATTCTAACAATCACACGTGCAAACACTTGATGCTAACCCACAAACATAGTCAGGCCAAAAGTTGGGTTGTTGGCAATATTGTGAAGACAACGTTTCTGGAGGTTGGTCGTTCCTACAGACCAAAGGACATCATAAGTGATATCCGGCAAAAGTTCGGGGTCAATCTGAGTTATGACAAGGCATGGAGGGCTAGAGAACATGCATTGGTCCTTGCCAGAGGCTCGCCTGAAGAGTCCTACAGACAGTTACCACGGTTTGGAGAAGCGTTGAAAATTGAAAATCCTGGTTCATTTTTCGACTTGGAAGTGGAAGATGGTGGTTACTTCAAGCATGTGTTCATGGCAATTGGGTCCACAATTAGAGGGTTCTTGAACTCTATTCGTCCGATTTTGGTTGTAGATGGGACCCACATGAGAGGAAAGTTCAGTGGTAAGCTCCTAACTGCAGTAGGCATCGATGGAAACAACCAAATATACCCCGTAGGGTTTGGCATTGGGAGGGGGGAAACCGATGAATCATGGACCTACTTTTTCCGACAAATCGAGCGTGCTATTGGTCACATTAATCCCCTAGTGATTGTTTCTGACAGACACAAGAGCATATTGAAGGCAATACACACTGTGTTTCCCGATGCATCCCACGTTTACTGTATCCACCATCTACAAGAAAACTTGAAAACAAAGTTCAAGGATCACGGCTTTATTCAACTCTACCTTAAAGCAATGAAGGCATTTCGTGATACTGAGTTTCAGGAATTTTGGAACCATATTCCAATACGTGTCCAAAAATACTTGGAAGAAGTTGGACTTGAACATTGGTCACGTGTTTATCAGTGTGGGATGAGATACAATCAAATGACCACGAATATTGCGGAAAGTTTTAACTCCCTCCTGAAAGATGCGCGAGAGTTACCAATAACAGGTCTTCTTGATTACATTAGGGGATGGTTGCAAGCCACTTACTACGACCGTCGTACCGATGCAGCGAAATGGGATGCACCGATATCAAAATATGGTGAAGAGATTGTTCTAGCAGCGGAGAATAATGCAAGAAGGCATGTGGTTACGCCAATTGCCAGGTACGAATTCCAAGTCGACGATGGACACTTGGGTGGTCGCGTCAACATCCACACGAGGACGTGTACTTGTCGTGAATTTGACGTCTTCCAACTTCCGTGCTCCCGTGCAATCGCTGCCTGCATCTACCGGAACCGATCGTACTTAGATCTTTGTTCTCCATGCTACCGCGTTGAGGCAGTCCTTGCTGCGTACGCAGAACCCATATATCCAGTAGGTCATGTGTCGGAGTGGAAAACATCCGAAAATTTTGTGGATTTTGAAGTGTTGCCGCCGAAGAGGGTTCCAAGAGTTGGTCGACGACAAACCTTGAGGATACCATCGACGGGAGAGGTTAGACAAGTTCACAAATGTACTCGCTGTGGAGGGAGAGGTCATAACAGGAAAACATGCCGCCAACCACTCAACACCGCATAGTATTCAGTTTTTTTTTTTCTTTATGTAATTTTATATAATGTATCTATGAACGTATTTTATATAATGTAATTTTAATATTCTAATGTTTGTTTAGAATAGTTGTTCAATATTCAGATGCATGTTGTTATTTTCTGCGTGCAGGTTTGTGTTGAAATGCATGTACCAATAAATCTCTGATTTTTTTCCCGCTAACTTCCCGGCCGAAATTACTCACCGAGATCCAAAACGAGACATGAATTCCCCACTTTAACTAGAGGTTATCAGCCACTGTGTTTTTTCCCGGCCCGATCTCGGCCGACCCGAGGACCGAGATTCTCAAACGAGACAGTTGATAGAGTCATAAGGGGAGCTTTATCAGTCACTGTGTGTCTTCCCGGCCCGATCCCGGCCGAACCGCGGCCCGAGATTACCAAACGAGACATTTGAGAGACTATAAGGGGAAGTTAGTTCACTGTTATTTTTCTCGGTCGTGGCTCGGCCGAGAAGACGAACCGAGAGCCTCAAACGAGACTGTTGGGTTGTTTAGCATGTAATAGAGCTCACTGTGTATAATCCCGGTGTGGCTCGGCCGAGACCCTCCCCCGGGAAAATTAACAGTCTTAAATAACATCTTAAATAATTGTTTTTGGTTGGTTTCCTTTACAAATTCCACGTTCATTCTTTCGTAATAAGTGATTAGATATTTTTTTTACATGAGTATTTGGTTTGTGACAATTGTTGAGCGTTTGCATGAGAATTTGCATGGTTTGCATGAGAATTTGCATGGTTTGCATGGAAGTATGATAAACCATAAAAACTTAATAATTTATCACACAACAACACTTGAATCAATATAATCCACTAGAAGAAGGGTCTATTCGCCCATATTTGTACAACATATTGCCATCGAAAATAAATCATATTATCCTGACTTAGGGTGTCATACGGCAACCCAGTTACATCATATTCAAAAAATTTACATACAAACATACCGCAGTCGCCACTACTATCCTGCTGCGGCCTAGACAATTCCCGACGCAGAGGCCATCTTTGAACGGGAAGATTCTTCCTCACATCCATGACCCCGATCTTCCAAAGCAGAGCTGGCAGGACTTGGCAAAGGATCCTTAACTCCTTCTCAATCACCTCGTCCTTATTCAACACCACCATGGAATCGGATACAACGACCTCCCCCACCTCGAGGTCAATGCATATGAGGACCCAATGCAGCCCACCGATGTTATACGGCATGTACACCAAATCAATCGTGCTCCATGGTATGTTATGGTCTGCAAGCTCACCCTTTCCGTACTTCAAGATATTGCCTGCGCTGCTCCAATCGTACGTCAAGTCTCGGGGATGTATGCCGCTACTCATTTCCTTGTATAGGCCATCTTCGCGTCTGAAAAAATTCTGATGAAAAGAAGATACCAAACATAAGAACCCTATAGAACACTATCAAACAAACATATTAACAAAATGTTCCAATGGTACGTACCGTTACACATAGGTCACCAATGGTGAACTTCTTGCGGCATAAATCTGGTCCTTCTCCCCATTTCTTTTGGACGAACATGAAAATCGAGTCGATCACCTACACGTAGTTAGATTGTTAATATTTCAATTAAACATCATTATTGTCAGTAATCAAACCATACCTCATCGGTCATCCATTTCGATGGAGTGATAAGATCACGAAACCACGTCTTGTCTCGGACAGCATACGCAGTTGTCCGAACATTATCTTCTGGATCCTCAGTGTCAAGCCATCTTTTGAATGGAGCATCCAGATCGTGGGGGATCTGGGGAAGAGGATCGTACTTCACAGCCTTGCGTTTCTTACGTTCTTCCCGTGTGTCTTTCCATGGACTTCTCAACTTCCATGCAGTCTTCCTCTTACGAGTCCCCCGTCTTTCTATCGGCTCGTTCTGTTCAGAAATGGACTGGACACCCTGTACAATAAGGAAAGTGATAATAAAGTCATTAACCCTAACCCTAGATACCACTATCAATCCTAACCATAAATATACTACACCCTAATGAATGCTTACCAGAGAATGTTGACTTTCGACAACAGGAATATCCTTTCCCACGCCCTCTATCGGGGCCTCTACATGTTCGCCTATTTCAATTACTTCCTATTAATGGGTAAAGAAAAAAAAAACAATAAAATAACCAATAATCACTAATAACATAAATTAACAAAGTTCCTATTAAATTGCACTTACATGTTCTCCTATTTCAGTTACTTCCTCAGCACCACCATGTTGTTCTGTTGTATCCATCGGATCCTCATGGTCAGCCATTGGGGTGTTGTCATCTGCTTTTCCTTGTGACCCGGATGGATCAGGACCACCACCATCATCCTGACCTTTTGAATGTGGTCGAGATCCACCACCACCATCGTCTGTACCGTCATCTGGTTCTATGTACTTGCTGGCGTCGACGAATTTACCCTGTCAAACCAATGTATCAGTAACTAAACATCATAACGCTAATAAAAGCGAGTAATAAATGACTATACATACCTTCGAAAGTCGACGCATGAACTTCCTTATCGCCTTCAGGTCTTTTTCCATGGACTTAATGACCTTCAAATCCTCCTTAATCTCCTTCACATCGTCTTTAATCACCTTCACCTCGTCTTCGAGGACTTTGCACCTCTTGCAGACTCTGTCATTCGTACCAGACGTCCCAACACCCTCTGCCACTTCATTTGGATTCTCAGTCCCGAGATCCTCAACGATATTATCTTCAACTGGAATATCTCCCAAAGCTGCTGGGGGCGGAGGTGGAGGTGGAGGTGGAGGTGGAGGTGGCGGTGGCGGTGGAGATGGGGCTCGAGGTGGCTGCATCACACGATCCATAAATTGGATCTCCTCTTCTGAGGCCACAAGTTCAGTTGTGACCCGAGCCTGCACGGAAAAGGAAAATTATAAAATAAACCTACTAAAGTTAAATTGAATGAATGCATATAAAATATATCCGACATACCATATCTGAAGAAAACACCTCCCGACTCAGCGCTGCAAGTGTAGGTGAGTGGTTACATGACCATCTTAATATGCGTGGAATGGCATTGTCATTCAAGCGATTAGCCACACGCCCGGTCAAAGAAGATACTGTCTCGTATGTCCATACCTGTGTAAGTAAAGAAAGTATATTGTTAGAGATACAATATATACGGCGAATGTACACACTATCAATCACTCTAAACCAACGTACCTGAAACGCGTATGGGAAGCCATATAGACTGTACGTTTCCTGTTTGCCATCCGTCCTCTCTTTATAGGACACTGCCTTCCCACCTACAGCCTTCTTGAGTCCCTTTATGGTCTTATCAAAAATTAACTTACTCCAATCCTCATTACAAAACCTTTGCCAATCATCAATAAAGCCGAGCAGGCTAGTGTCCATCTAATGCTTTCTCTCCCTCCCCATCATAGCCAACTCAATGAAATAAAATATGGCCATCTTCACAGCATCCTCATCGCTCTCAAAATTAATGGAAGGGAATAATCTATCTAGTTCAAACCCTTTCATGCTGATGCTATCGTTAAGGTACAGTCTTCTCAGTCTAGTACTAGATACATTACCCCTAACATGTTGGGTTCTATGCCTAATTCCAGTAATAAGGTCAAATTCCCTCCGACCAAATGAAACTTTCTCTCCCAGAATCTCAAAGCTAATAACATCAATCCTAGGCTCATTCACTTCCCTCAAAAGAAAATAATGAATAAGTTGTCCATTAAACATCAAGGACGTATCTAAGAAATGTCCAAAACATGTTTGCCTAAACATTCCTAATTGGGTATCAGTTAATTTGTCCTTAATATTTTTAACGGTTTTTCCGAGATGTGAACAACATGTCAAAGCAGCAGGAAAGTAGTCAGCAGGTGCAATCTTTGGTACCAATGCCATGATGGTAAATCCTATTCAATAATAATTTAAAAAAAAAAATTAACCATAATTTCAAAAAAATAAAAAGAAAATTTTTTTTATGAAGTAATCACGGTACAAAATTATAAATTCAACACCAAAATGCCTGAGTAAATCAAAAAAGTACAAACAAAACAAAAATAATAATTTAAAAAAAAATTAAAAAAAATCAAAATTTCAAAAAAAAAAAAAAAAAAAAAATTGGATCTCGGTCCGGTTCGGTTCGTCTCGTTCGGGTCGCCCGCCCGAACTCTCCTGGCTTCCGGCCGAACCGACCGGCCGAGATCGCGTTTTTTCGGATTCAAAATATCCATTCCCGGCCCATTTCCCGGTGCCCCAACATGCATCTCGGCCGGGATTCATCGCCTGCAACTCAAAAACCCAGAAAACCCGTACGAAATGCGGCCCCATTTCACATCACAACACATTCAGAAAGCGCCGAAAACACGTTTTGAACAATAAAATCATGCTAAACTACAAGAAATTTGGGCAAACGATCCTAGACTACATCAAACGTTTCTAAACCCTAGAAAACAGTAAAATAAAACGAAAAAAACATACCTTACAGCTAGAAATCGTTCTCCTAAGTTGTTTTTACACCGAATAGAAGCAAGAAATCGATGAAGCCTTAACCAAGGAGAAGCAAAAAATCTGAGGGAGAACGAGAGGGAAACTGAGGGAGAAGAAAAGTTTAAAAATCTGAGAGGGGCATTTCCGTAATTTGATATCCAAATAAAAAATAAAATAACCTAAAAAACCAAATAAAAACTGAGGGGGTTAAATTTAAAAAACAAAAAGTTAAGGGGGTCAAAATTGTCAAATTCCTCCTTCTAGTTCTTCTAGCTAAACTAAAAGACATCCTGTGATAAATATAAAGGCCGGTTGAAAGAAACAGTTGTAATCTCAACCTCCTTTACCCTCAACTAACTATTGTTCTTCACAGTCACTGCGCATCTCTGTCCGCCATCGCCACCGCCACCGCCACCACCAAATGCGGTGGCCGGCTGCGAAGATCGGCGGGCTTGGCCTCATCGCCATATCATATGTCTCAATCGACTACCTCAGCCACCTCTCGCCGGTATGGCATTCCCGTCTCCAGCCAGCCCTCTGGTCCCTTCTGGCCCTTGCTGCCGTCCTTCGTGTCCCCTTCTACAAGCACTGGTCCTCCGAGTTCCGTTCCGCCATTCCATTTTTCTCCTCCATGATCTTCATGCTAGCCGCTCTGCTCTTCGAAGCCCTCTCCGTTCGATTCGTCACCGCCGTCCTCGGTCTCGATTGGCACAGGTAAACCCTAGGATTTGTCTCTTTTGTGATGCGTGTGTTGGAGGATGAATCATTGAGCTGGATTGTTTGAATAATCAGTTGAATTTGGACTTGGAGCGAGGAGTTTGATTTCTGATTTCTGAGCTGCTTGAACCTAAAATTGGTTCCTAATTGTTTTAGGTTGCTAATTTTAGGTGCGATTCTATGGATCTCCGCTAGTTAATTCAAGGTTTTGGAAATTGTTACATTTGCCTTTTTGTTGGATCGGGATATTGAGGCTGGATCTGACATTTTTGGAAAGTGGTTCAAGTTTACCAGATTTCGAACGTCTCGAAGGCGTTGACTGAAAAATTTATTTGTTTTAGAAGTTTGAAGAACGAAGAGGCATTTATATCCAGATTGTTTGTCTAATTATGAGACATAAATGACATAGCTGTTTTTTGTAAAGGATTTGTGATTTTAGATTCAGTATCGTGTTGAATCTCTTAAGATTTGGTTTCTATCACTAATGGAAAGAGATCTGGCTAATAAATTTATCTCTGGGTCCCCATATATTGACATTTTTCTTAATTCACTAACAGAACCCTGTTTAGAAGTTGCAGAGCATCAAACAATTAGTTTTTTTTTTCTTTTTTATTTTATTTTATTATTATTATATACAATGGATTGAAATTGGAGCTCCTGGCGGTCTTACTTGTTGCCATTTCTGGATTTTAAAGTAATGCTGCATCTTTCTGTTGCATCTGTTATTTCTGGACTAGTGGTAGTGGCATTTCATCCAATTACCCATTGATCTAATTTCTACGATTATTCAGAATATATGTCGCCATCATCCGATGTATGTAATGAGATGCAGTGAGTGTGGATGAAAAATGATGTCCTTGTTACTTGTTAGTGATTAGATTTAATGAACATCTGATCAAAGTCAAGCAGTCATTATATTTTTGAGGATTCAATCTTGCATGCAACTGGCAATTCAATAGGAATTTTAACAAGCATTTCAGAGTAATTTCAATCTTCCCAACAAAAGAATGTGCATGTTTTTAGGTCGTCCTTGTACATGGATTTTTATTGTTATGATTTACAAACTTTCAATACAGTATAAAAAAGGGAATGGAACTTTCAAAATATCTATTCATGGTGGTGTAAAAGCTCTTCTAAACCGATGATGCAGTGAAATACATGCTTCTTGTTCCGCATTTTATGTGAATCTATATGTAATTTAGTTGTAATAAAGTACAAGCTCAAACATATATCCCACTTGAGTGACTAATGCTTTCACTAGGCTAATAACATAAATTTTTCAATGCATTATCTGGGTACCCAGTGTGAAGCTGTTTTAATCATTAACAATTTATCTAATTTCAATTGCCTGTTAGATTTCTTTTCAGTTGAAATTCTAAGATTGCGGTCTTCTTGACATTTGACAGTGACACATCTCCTCTTCCTGATACTGGCCAATGGTTTCTCCTGGCATTGAACGAGAAACTTCCTCATACTGTCGTGGAGATATTGAGAGCTCGTATTATTGGACTGCACCACTTCCTGATGTTGTTTATTATGCTGGCATTCTCTGTGCTGTTTGACTCAGTAAAAGCTCCTGGACTTGGACTTGGTGCAAGGTATATGTTCACCATGGCAATTGGCCGACTTCTTCGAGCCATAACTTTTGTATCTACAATTCTACCATCTGCAAGGCCATGGTGTGCCTATACTCGATTCAGAGTCCCAGCATACCCTCATCGTTGGGCACAAAAGTACTATGTTCCTTATGCTGAAGATGCTGATACAATTCGCCAGTTAATAAATCAGGACATAGCTTTTGGTAAGTCACTTAAATCTTTCCATTTCTTTCACGAACACTTCTAAGACCTAAACACCTAACACTTTTTATCATGACCGAAAAATACTTTCCAGCCAAAATCATCATATTTTAGAGTAACTTAAAGATGCATTTGAAAAATGTTAGAAGCACTTGAAATGCTTTGTGAGAAAACACTTGTAGAGTGTTTTTAGCTCAAGTACTTGACTAGATAGCAGTATAGCACTTTTATACTTTTAAGAGTGTAAAACTAAACATCAAGATGATTTGTTTTGAGCAACCTTTTAAATTTGCTTATATGTATTATCTTTGTAGAAGATAGTTTGCACATAATGACTGCAATTTTCTCCATTTTATGCAGTGTGTTTCCACTTTTCTGAGGTGTTAACGTGTATAATGTTATTTTACCAGCTGATCCTGGACAGATTTTTAGTGACTACAGACCTGATTGGGGTAAAATGAGCTTCTTACTAGATTTCCTACGACCGACACCCTCTGAAGGATCTTCCTGGTACCATTTACTTAAGAAGGCTGGGGGTGGCTGTAACGACCTCGTATACAGTGGCCACATGCTTGTTGCCGTGCTCACGGCCATGGCTTGGACGGTATATAATCTACTGTACTTGATGTGACATATTGTCTTTTGGCTATATATATAGAATTTAGGTCTCTTAATACATGTACTGAAACAGGAGGCTTATGGAGGTCTTAGCTCGGCTGTTGTATGGTTTTTTGTGATACACAGTGCTCAGCGTGAAATACGGGAACGCCACCATTACACAGTTGATTGTGTTGTTGCAATATATGTTGGCATTCTCCTATGGAAAATGACTGGTTTCCTCTGGTCAGCTAAAGATGTCTTGAGACGTCGAAGGCTAGCGAAGTTGGAGAAGATTCAAAGTAAACTGGTACAAGCTGCTAAAGATGCAGATATTGATGAGGTGAGAGAACTTCTAAAAGAAATAGAGGTAACTAGTCAAGAGAGCGAAAAAGAAGGCAACCGAGGCCAGAGCGGAGTGTTGTGGTTCTTTGCTTGTGCAACGATATTTGCTGCACTTGTCATTGTTCTTCTAGCCTTCACATGGACAAGTGATGGATAAATTACTTATACACGACAATTTCCACGGGTCACGTACACTGGTTATACAATGCAAGTTTTGTATTGGTATCGGATTCCTCCCTCCGCCAAGGAAGAAAAAAAAACCGATCTTGTTGTTGTTTAGCTTATCTGTAGGATTTGAGTTTAATGTTGATTTTTGTAGAGTGTAATGAATGGTGATATGGTTTTACATCATCATGTTTGATAAGTTAAACCAGAAACTACGTTGTCTCAACTCTGAAGTAGGTTTTTGGCTGTGTATGGTTTGCACATTTACCATTTGTGGGTTTTGGTTTTTAGTTTAAAAATTAGCAGCGATAGGAATAGGAATGGACATTGACTTGATTTTCATTGATTCAGTGATGGAGATTTGTTACTGTTTAAACATATTCGCTTAGATTTCGTCTCAGGCTCTATATTTGAATGGATTGCTGCAGTCTTTTTTTCCTCATAATTAAAGGTGTTTATGAACATTTTTATAAAGTAATTATAAGTATTGATTGATCAGTAATTAATTATTATAATAGTAATTAGTTTGTTTGTATTTTATGTGGTAAAATTTGATTTGTGTAACCAACAAGTGATCTAGATATTAGTTTCTTTTTATTTTGTTAGAATAGTTGATTTAGGTAACCAAGTGACCTAGATATTTAGTGATGATAATTACAACAAATCATTGATGGATTATAACAATGGTAAGATTATATTATAACTTTTTTTACTATGGTTATAGTATGAATTTAATTTATGGAGTTTGGTGATTTTGTTTATTTAATCTTCAACTTTTTAAAGTTTTAGTTGCATCATTTATGAAGTTGGATGATTTTGTTTATTTCATCTTAATTTTTAAAAGCTTTAGTTGCATCATTTATGAACTTTGATGACTTGATTTATTTAACCTCCGACCTTAAAGGGAGTGTAGGTGTTAATATCTAAATAGCGGAACCAATTTCGGATCTTAGGCACATAATTTGTTCAATTTGATCATTCTTTGCATGCTGTCCAAGAAGAAGAAAAACAGAGCATAGTTTACCAACCTTGAATCAATGGAGAATTGGTTGGATTTCTTTGTTGTTTTTCTTCACCAACTAGTCACGAACCACCAAAGGATCTTCCTTGCTATCCTCAAGCCTTTAGAACGGATTGTGGGATCCTCAAGTGATGGAATTTGAGAGAGAAAGTATGAAGAACAAGCTTGCAAGGTAACTTATGGTGAGTTTTCAATTTGGCAGCATTTCACTATCTTTCAAACATAATTTCTTCAGCCATTTCCATGCCTTTTATGGAGGGATTAGAGATGCAAGAATGCTCCAACAATTGACACTCAATTAACCAAAGATTAGTGGGAATTTTGGTGTCCAATTTGGGGTGAGTGCATGGGTTTAGTCACCATGCGCCCCACCTCCAAAAAATCAATCCTTTTTTATTTTTATTAAATCCATAATTATCCATAATAAGTTGGATAATTATTTGAACTTTAATAATCTTTAATTCAAAATTAATTTAAAATAATTATTAAATAATTAATTAATTATTAATTTAATATTAAATATTAAATTAATATTTTTCCACCAATCCCTAACATTTCCTAAATGTTATTATCAATCATGAATCCCTATTCATGTTGTCGGTATTTAAATCATATTTAAATATTAAATACTCACCATAACGATTTTCACAAAAACCCGACGTATCGACAATGCCTATCACCTTTACTCATATTTCTCAACATGAACTAAAGCAATTCATATTTTATCCATCATATTGTTCTAAAGGTTAGTCTCCAGCTAGCAAGGGGACCTAATGGACGTACAGATCATGGGCTCCAACGGTACAAGATTAAACTAGTCAAACTCTTTTAACCTAGTCAACCAACATCCCTTAACTACCGGGACACTCCACTATAGCCTAGTAGTTGAACTCCCCTCACTGTAGATATATTTGTGGCCACTCGATGTAACCATGATTAGTAAGTCAATCCTTCACAGGTCGTTCGTTACTATAGTTAGGTCAATAGTCTGTTTTACCCTTATAGCACATCTTAGTTCCTTAAGTCCACTGGTCCTCTAATGAACAATTTTGTTCATGGTCCAACCATTAAACAAGATCCCTCTGAGGGCAACAAGACGGTGGGGCCCCTTGTTCAAGTCTTGGATTCAGCACTTAAGGGAACAACCTCTCTACTATCCCTAAATAGGGTAGGAGTGAATTCCATATTGCATTACTATGTCCCCAGCCATCCATCTAGTGTTATCCCCAAAATGGGAGGTTTATTGAACGGAATTTTATGACCACTCTCACCTATGCAGATCAAAGGATAACCTTAAACAAACAGGAGTTCATAGTAAGCTCAGGATTAAGATCGAGTTACTTAAGTCATCGCATGAAATAATCAGTCTTAACAGTAAACAGCGTTATAAAGTAAGAGTGACTTATTTCTCGGTCCAGTCTTGTGTAAACATCTTTTACACAGGATGCCCCTACTCGCATGTCATTTACATGAACGATCCAGGATCACGTCGTTTGCGTTATTCGCAAAGTAGGCCGCATCCATAGTGTTACCAGAACAAGGTACCCAACCTTATTCATTTACTATAGACTATTTAGGTTATATACTCGAACTTGATCCCTGTCCATATTTACTATATAGTTTGAGTATCTCATGTCATAACCATGGATGTTTCAATTGGATTATAAGTTATAAATAAACAATTTCACTGAATAACATCTTTATTTATATAAAGGATAACAAAACTTGAGTTCTAGGACATAAACCCCAACAGGGAGGAGTATATGTCAATTATCGTCAGTTACCCGTGTTGGTACTTTGAAATGTTTCAAACTTTAGAATAAAGAACAAAATTTTCTCGATGCCATTTGATTACAATTTAGAAGTCTTTTATACACCTCAAATTTGAACTTATAATTGAATATGCAAAATTAAAAGATAAGAATCAATTCGACAGGACAGGACCCCTGACTGGATTGATCTGACAAAAGATACAATTATTGAAGGCAATTATTACAAATTACAAAAGACAAAAAAGCAAAAGCAAAAGATTCTTAAAGATAAGATGAGGCCGGTAGGACAGGACCTCTGACTGACCCTTATCTTATCGCTACAACACTCTATTTTTTTACATTTTTTACAGCACACTCCACCACTTTTTGTCGTATCCCTTTAATAAAGTGACTTTAATAAAGGTGATACTAATTGTCCTCGTCTCATAGCTTCGGAATAATGTATCAAATCACTTGTCAGGCAAGAAGGCAAGATATGCTGACCAACAGGTTTACTGCGCATCACATGTCTTACTACTGGGACCACAAACCGCAACAGTCCTTCGCGACAGTCTTTCTTAATGATTTTAACAATTTTCTTTGGCTAAAATATTTGGACCTTATCTTTTCTATTCTCATAGTGGAGACTTTATGTACAAATTTTTAATTTACAAGTTATTGTAATGTACACACATTTTTTTTTTTTTTTTGAGTTGATTCACATTGACTGTGAGTTTAGGAATGGATCATTGAGGTCATACTCATCTTCTACGTCGACATCGGAGTCTTGAGGAGAAGATGAAGATGCAATTGATGTTGCTTGATTAAGAATTTTCTGGAAGTCTACTTCTGTTGTTGTTTGGGCTAAAGCAACTAACAACTTGGATTTGGAGTTGAGAAATTCAACATTTTTCTTTTTTGATAAATCTTGGAGGTAGCCATTGTTGGCAAACCATTGCTTTACTTCTTTGATTCTTGCACGGGAAAATTTGTATTTATCCCACCATTTGATTTGGAGGATCTTCACAATTTGCTTGTAATAGGTCTATGTATTGGTTTGGAAATTCCAGCAGAATATCCAAGGTATTTGAAAATACAAACAAAAACGCATAAAAGAAGGAAATTGATGTATATATAGATATCCATTTTTAACCATTCAACCCCACCATTTTAGAGTTCTCCTCCATGACTCTAGCTCCATCTCCTCAAGAATAGTCTTAGAGCTCGGAAATCAGACTGGAAAATGGACTCTAGAGGCAAAACGGGCCAGAGGGTCGGGCCAAGGTCGGAGGGACCGGGCCTTGGCCAGACCCCTAGTTGGCCTCGACCGAGGTCTCCCGCCTCCGTTTGGTCCCTGGTGCCCCGATTCCACCTGATTCAGCTCTGGATCGCCTCTGAAGGCTTCAAAACCCTAAAGCAGGAGCAGGTATTTAAACTGATGAAGAAGGGATTCGAACTCTACTCTTTGAACTCTCTCCTCTTGCATTCGCTCTCTACTTGCTTCCCATCTTACTCCTTGGTGACTTAAGCATCGGAGGCGGTGTGACAAGCACCACACCGGTGTGCAGGTTTCCTTGTCTTGCAGGCCACGTCTTCCCCCCTCTCATACAAATTTACCGTTGGTGGCACGTGAAGGTCAGGTGAGTTCCTCCTGTCCAGATTTTGCCATCAACAATTATAATTAATAATTTTAATTATAATATGAATCAAATTAGTAAGTTAATTTTATCTTTATTGAGCCTAAACAGTTCAAATAAACTGAGTAATTTTAAAAAAACAAATAATAAATAAAGGTTTCAAAATGAAAAATAACTTTTTCAAACTAAATCTTTCACAACATATATTTTTTTTCAAAATAAAACAAATGAAAAATTCTGCATATTTTTTAATCCATATATTAAAAACAATAAAATGTAATCTAAAATCCATTAAGAATTAGTATGAGATAATTGATGCAGTTTAAATACACTTGAACTAAATGAATGACTAAAATGTGAAAGGTTTATCACTCCATAAATTAATTCTAAAATCAATACTATTATCTAATTATATTTAATTATAGAATATGTAAATTTTGAAAGGTCAAGTTTTATAAATTTTTCACTCCCTTTGACTTTAAATTTGTTTATTCTACTCATTTAAAAAACAATTGGGAAAAATACACTTTTGGTCCCTGAGGTTTGGGTTAAGTAACACTTTGGTTCCTGAGTTTTCAAACTCAACAAATATACCCCTGGGGTTTGAGATAAGGAACAATTTGGTCACTACCATCCATTTTGCCGTTAAATCCTAATGGTTGCTGACGTGACACTATTATTTTAATAAAAAATTTTATTTTTTAATTTTTTTAAATAAAAAAATATTAAAATAAAAAATATCATTATTTTATCTTTTTTTTTTTTAATTCTTTATCCCTCACTCTCTCTTATTCTTCCTCTTCCCCACTTTCTTCTCCAACTTCTTCTCCGGCCACCGCCGGCGAGTTTTTTTCTTTTTCTTTTTCTTTCTTTCTTTCTCTCCCTCTTTTCTTCTCTCTTCTCTTCCATTTCTTCACCTTTTTTTTTCTTTTTTTAAATAAAGAAGAGTGAGAGGGAGGAGCCACGTTTGGCTTGAAGTGCAAAAGAAAAAAAAAGGCAGTAGGTTGTGAAATTAGATCTTCACGTTTGGCTTGAAGTGCAAGTGCTGACTCCTCTGTTTTTAGTAAGGCATGTAATTCTCCAAAAGAGATAGACTGTGAGCGAGTCCTCATAGAGGTTCAAAAAGTATTATATTCACTAGGAAAGCCATTCAAGATGTAGATGAGCAAATCTTCCTCATTAACAACAACAGAAACGTTAGCCAATCGATCCTTGATTTCCTTAATCCTCTTGATATAAGCATCAATAGTCTCTCAAGAATTTTTAGTAACAGATTGAAACTCAGTCTTTAAATTAACAATATTGGCACAAGAATTAGAAGAATAATGTTTTTCAAGAGTCTCCCAAACCTGTTGAGAAAACTTGGTGCCGACAATGTATGCAAGAGCTTCTGACGATAGTGTAGCATTGATCAACGTCATGAGAGCATGATCCTTCGCAATCCAATCTTCATAAAGAGGATTAGGAATTGATTGAGTAACAGAGGAAGGAGATGAAGAATCACCAGCAGTAGAAGATGATCAAATTGTAGCAGTAGGACACAGATTAGATCCATCAACAAAACTAAATAGTTTGTGAGCCTTCAAGAGAGAAGTGAATTGAAATTTCCAGAGTACAAAATTGGATGAATCAAGCAGAATAGAAATCAAGTTGCAAATATTGGAGAGAAGGAAAATCGGAGTCTGGGTGTCGTCCTTAGCAGGGGAAGGGTTTGAAGACATCATTGTAGTGGAACTCATTTAGGATTGAGGACTGACGCGTGGTAAAGAAAGCAGACGTGTGGGAAAAAAAATCAGAGAACCTGCTTTGATACCAAGTGAATTGCCACAAATTGTAAATACTGTTGTATATTTTCCAATGAATAACTAATACAACTCTGCTCTATATATAAGCAAGAGTGATAAATTATAAGTAACAATATAACAAACTCTTCTAACAAACAAGATACTGCAGAGAAGAAAATAATTCTCAAAACTAATTCAGTTACATAATAAACCCAAAAACTTATACTCCCAATGTCATCTCCATCGGGCCTCTTCATCACAATACACCAGATCTCATGGCTAATGTGCACAAAAGCAGGTATCTTCAAGACTTTCTTCTTCATATGAATCTCACCTTGTAGGACGTTATAGGACTTGTGGAATCTTTGGTGCGAAAAGTTCGCCGTTGTTATGCAAAAATTATTGAGATGGTGGATGATGCGTTTGTGGAACTTCTTGCCGTCGATGGTTGTTTTGTCGTTCTGTATATTATCGGTTCTCAGTTCTCTGAGTTTGAAGATAACGACAAGTCGTTTGTATGGAGATTCAGAAATGGAATATTATGTGATCTACTACTTCTTGAAAACCAACTTCCTTTCTTCCTTCTTGATGATCTATACATGTTGTGAGCCTCGTCTGAAATTTTATTGAGAGAATTCAGTTTCATTGAACTTGCAAATCTCTATTTCATTAACAATGTGAATTTTGTTGAAGTGAAATTTAGCCCTGCACGATTCACCCAAAGAAATAATGAAATAAATCATTTTGTTGATCTTTTAAGATTAGACATTATTGATTCGTGTTCTCCAAAACGACTAAATGTCCACACCTCCCTTAGGTGCACAACTTGGCTGCCTTTAGCCACAAATGTGACATCTCTTTCAAGAAGAAATCAAGAGCCACTGTGGACACATAGAGTTTCAAGATGGTGATAGCGTTCTCAGTTTGCCAAAAATCGAAGTATCTGAAACTTTGGAAGTCCAACTGAGAAACCTCATAGTTTATGAGCATTGTCATGGCAGCCGCCACACGACATCGACGGACGATGTATGCAACTTCGCTTTCTTCCTAAGTTAATCAACACAAAAGAGGACGTGGGATTGCTCGTTAATAAAGAGATCATACAAAATAATTTGGGCAGCATCGAGGAAGTTACGAGCTTTTTCAAAAACCTCTATAAGAACCTTCCCATTCGAAGCAATGATATATACTACATTGAATGCGATATGATGAAAAATTACTGGAAGCGTCGTGGGCATCGATGGATGACTTCTTTGAGACACAACTATTTCGAGGCGCCCTAGGCTGCCGTCGCCTTCTTTTTCACCGTCCTCATCATTAGTCTTACCATACTGCAAACGGTGATGGCTTATCTCAACTTACGAAGGTAACATCGAATATCTAGACATCTGTGTAATTACTATTTTTGCAACTAGAAATTCCGTAAGAACTGAAACCCTTTTTTCAAAATAATTAATTTTTACTCCTCAACTTGAAGTTTACCATCTTATATCTTCAACTTTCAACTCACCAAGTTGTTGGGTTTTATGCCCTAAACCTCGTAGATAGTAAATGAAACAAATTAATCGAACTCAATAAAGCGTTATTTGAGTAATTCAGTAATTTGGTTATTGAATAATCGAGTTTGCATTAATAAACCCTAAATCCAATAAACTAAGATCCAAGGTTGTTTAAATGAAACTTGGACTAGTATGTGGGGACATACGGGGATCGGTGTTCAAGTAACAACCTAAATGATCTATAGTATAGGGATAAGGGTGGGTACCTTATCCTGGTGACACTATGTGATACGACCCATTTTGTATTTGATACAAATGCATTGATCCAAAGCATCCATGTAGGAGACATGCGAGTGGAGGTATCCTATGCAATGAGTTTGCATAAGACCGGACTGCGAAATAGTAACCACTAGATGTAACGTCGTTGACTAGTTTAGGTTTCTATTTCAATAAGATGACCTAGGTAACTCAATCTCAATCCTGAGTCTGTTATGAACCCCTTTTCAGGAGGGATTGTCCTTAGATTTGTATGGGTGAGAGTGGCCTGTTTTCCGACTCAATAATCCTACCATTTCAGGGGCAAGACCGAATGGGGGCTGGGAACATAACAGTACAAGATGGAATTCACTCCTTCCATTATTGGGGTACGTAGATGTGTGTTCTCTTAAGGGCTGATTCCGGGGCTTGAACAAAGGCGCGTCGTCCTCTTCTGGCCCGAGAGGAACTCCTGTTTAGTGGTTGGTGTTGTGCAACCGCAAGCGTACGGTTGCCACAAGTAATATAAAACGGTAAAGTACCGAGTATCGAATCCATAGGGAATTTGAATTTAAGCCCATTAATTACCAAGAACCATCATGCTCAATTTTATTTAGAATCTCAACTTTAAGGATTAAAGAACTAATAAAGAGCTAAAAGAACATGCAATTGAATGAAAATATCCTATTAAGGGGACTTGACCTAGGGTGTTGACTTAGCTTTTTGGATTTGCGGCTTAATTAATTGGATGAATGCAACTACTAATCTTCAATTTCATAAATCTAGAAGTGAATTTTAAGTGTGACTTCTCTTTCAAGTTCCTCCACATCTCATACTAACATAACTAATTTATGTGTCCATTTCCTTAGTTAATTATAGTATGGCATTTAGCAACTTCATCATTAATTTCTAACAATTCTTTTTCATTCTCGTGTTCCAAGCAATTGTTAGCCATGTAATTAAGATCTAATCTAACTTCTCTCTGTCGAGTATCAATTTAGACCAACAATTCAATCAATCTGTGATCAAGGGATCAAAAGCACTAAGCATAAATTACATAGATGAAATATGAAGAAATTCGTTACAAAATCCAAACAACTAAGCCACATTATCCAATTAGCTAGATTAACGACCCTAGGTCTCAAGATCTACTCACAAATGGGAATAATTTCGGCCCAACAATCTTGATCCATGGTTCTAAGTCAACAACAATGATAAATTACAAAGACATAAGGAAGAAATAACCGATGTGATGATCCAAAGCTCCCGTCATGATCATCTCGATTACCGAGCCTTGGAATCTCGATCAATTCCACCCTTATCCTCTCAATTCAACTCACTTTTCTCTCTATTGAGCTAGGGGAGAACCCCCCAAAATTAGATGCCTTCAACAATTGAGAAGTGATCTATTTATAGGAAGAGATCCGCAACTTTTCTTGCTGCCCAAGTCGACAGCGTCGCGACGCTATGACGTATGCTTTCTTGCCGCTCACTCTAACCAACGTCTCGACACTCTAAGGACAGCGTCTCGATGCTGGTCCTTCTAGAAGCCTTTACGCACGGATTTGGACATTATTTCTCCTTCCTTTTGGGCTTTTTGGGCCTCCACTTCAAATGTATTCTTTTCTTTTTTTCTTTCATGGTCCAAAGTCTTCATTTTGATCCTGAAATTGGTAAAATTCCCAGTTTTGCTTCACGGGCTCGATTTTCTACACTCACAATTAACACACAAAACTAGCCAAAATAACTAGGAAATAGATAGCATAATTGCATGCTATCAGTTTGACCCTAAACAACTTGTTCATTAGAGGGATCAGTGGTACTTAAGGAACCAAAGGTAACCCAGGGGTAAAACGGTAATTTGACCCAGCTGGTGTTACGAATACACGTGAAGGATTGACTTACTGTATTGGTCGATATACGTGGACTCAGAAATATTCTATAGTGAGAAGAGTGCAATTGTGGGTCTTTAGTGGAATGACCCACAGTTAATGAATGTTGATTAACTTGGTTAATGAGTTTAGCCAGTTAATCTCGTATCATTGGAGCTTCTGATCTGTAGGTCCATTAGGTCCACCTGCTAGCTCGTAAAGGGTTCTGAGGTTAATTAATCTTGATAGTTATGGGAATTTTAGTTAATTGTATTTGATACAATTTATATAATATATGGAGATACATTATAATATAAGTTTAATTATTGAATTAAACTTTATGATAAAATTAATTTTGGATGTGATTCAAAATTAATTTATGAGAGAATTGTATATTTGAAGGAGTTCAAATATTAAATATGAATTAGATTCATATTAAACTATAGGATAAAAATAAATGTTAATGTGATTCATATTTAACTATAGTATAAGAGAGAGAACAATGAAAGGGAAAAATACACTTTTGGTCTCAGAGGTTTGGGTTAGGTTTCATTTTGGTCCCCGAGTTTTCAAACTCAACAATTTAGTCCCTGAGGTTTGGTTTTAGTTCCATTTTAGTCCCTCCATCCATTTTTCCATTAAAAACTAACGGTTGGCTGACGTGGCACTATTTTTTTTATTAAAAAAATATTTTAAAATTTTTAAAATATAATATATTAAAAAAATAAAAATATTATTATTTTTTTATTTTTTTATTTCTTCTCTCTTCTCTGTCCTCTCCTTCTTCATCATGTTGTTCTTCTTCTTCAACGCAACTCTCGGTGGCCGGCAGCCGCCGCTTGCCGCCGACGACTCTTTTTTTTTCCTCCCCAAGATCCCCCCATTCTTCTCCCCAAGATCCCCTTCTTCTCCACGAGACCCTCCTTTTCTCCACTGCCAGCTGCTCCTTTCCGTTTTTCTTCTTCTCCGGCCGATTTTCTTCTCCTCTACGCGACAACAACTCTCACCCACGAGACCCACAACCACGCGATTCTGGCGCGACAGCAGCCCTTACCCACATGATTTTCTTCACCTTCGTTTCTCCTGATCTACGCAACAGTCGTGCGACACCCACAATAGCCCGTCTCCTCCTTCTCGCACAACAGCCATTTCACTAGTTCTTAAAAAAAAAAAAAAGAAGAGAAGGGGGGGTTTCCCGAGCTGGATTCGAAGGAGGAAACCCCCATTCGTATTTTTTTTAAGAACAGATCTGGGTTGCGTGAGATGGAGGCGTTCGTTTCGTCTTTTTTGTTTTAAATAAGAAAAGTTGGAGAAGAAGAAGAAAAGAGAAGAAAAAAGAAACAAAAAAAAGGTGCTGCCAGCGGCGGTCGCCGGCCACCGGCAGCTGGCTCTGGCGTGCTGAAGAAGAAGTGGAAGAAGGAGAGAAAGAAGTAGAAGGAGGAGAGAGAAGAAATAGAGATTTAAAAAAATATATTTTTATTATTTTAGTATATTTATATTTTTTAAAATTCAAAAATATTTTTTTAAATAAAAAAACAGTGCCACGTCAGCTTACTTTTAGTTTTTAACGAAAAATGGATGGAGGGACTAAAATGAAACTAAAATCAAACCTAGGGACTAAATTGTTGAGTTTTAAAACTCAAGGACCAAAATGAAACCTAACTCAAACCTCAGGGACTAAAAGTGTATTTTTCCCAAAATGAAATTAATTCAATATGTGATATTTAATTAATTTATGAATTAATTAATTGGAGAATTAATTAATTTAATTTAATTTGGTTAAATATGATTTAATCGAAATTAAAACTATAGTTTATAATTAATGTACATTTGATGCACATTAAAACTATAGGTTAAAAGAGAGAGATGCAATTAATTGAATATATGATATTCAATTAATATATCTGCCTAGTTAGTTCAATTAAATATGATTTAATTGGATTAAATAAAGAAACTATATGTTGAATTTAATTTAATTGAAATTGTTTTGATTAAATAAATTCGATTGTATATTATATAGTTTCTTAATATTAATATTAATTTAATAATATAATTATTAAATTAATAACTCCCTAGCAGTTATGCTGGGGAGTGGGTATGTGGCAGATGAGGGAGTTACATGTAACTCCCAGTGTGTAGCATGATGAGAAAGTGAGAATGATCTCTACGTAGTAGTTGATAAAAAAAAAAAAAAAAAAAAAAAAAAAAAACTCTATCAATCTCTTCCTCTCTCAAGATCCTCTAAAAGAAAAATTACAGCACCATTCTTGCTGAATTTTTTTTTTTTTTTTTCAAATCAAGATCCGGTTCCCACAAGCCAAACCTCATCTCAGAGTATAGTGGGTGTACTGTTTTGGTAGTGTTCTTGAAGCAAAAGGCAATACAGTGAACGTGATCAAAATTGGAGCATTGTGCTGAGTAATTCGTCTTCACAAGTAAGTCTCTCTTGTATTCTAAATAGTTTAGAATTCCATACAACATGCTTAATCGTATTAAATTTATAGAAATTGTTTTGTAATTTGGCCCAATGTATCAGTGTTTTCAAAGAAACCAAATTAATTAAGAACGAAAAGGTCTGATATACGCTTCCGCTGCAAGGAATTTCAATCCTTCAGAAATTAGACCATTAGACTTTAGATAAAGATACATTCTAATATTTATCCTCGAATTTGTTGTAACTTCTACTTTCTAATAAAATTATGTTTGATGATATGTGATTGCGAGCATTGCTTGTCATCGAAGCATACAAAATGGATTTTTAATAACGAACATATAATCACGCGCGTGCAATGATAGACATTTGATGACACACATTTAATGACAGCTCGACATTGAAAGTAACCTTTAATGTCGAACATTGACTGACATTAAACGCCGACCAACAATAAAACCTACAATGACAGTCAAAAAGATGTCGGTCGTGAGGCTGACATCTTTTCCTTTTAATGATGGTTTTTGACTGACATTAAATGTGAAATTTGATATATTGACCTGAGAAAAAAATAGAAAAATTGCAATGGGTAGCAAAAAATATTATGATATTTGCAAATCTAGCTATGATTTTTTTGATTTGCAAACATAGCAAAATTTTAAAAATCTGATTTTCGATTTTTTTTATTATTCCAATTTTACCCTTGTTGGTATATCAACAGGTATATTAGTAGTATATCTGATATACTTTATATTTACTGATATACGAACAATAAAGTATATCAATTAACTGATATACCAAATTTGATATACTCGAAAGAATACAATGATATACTTAATATATACTTGATTTGATTAGCATAACATTTGATATACCTAATTAAAATGTTGATATACCAATGATATACTTGATATGTTACCTTCTTTACTTATATTTGTTATGTTTTCTTTTCTCTTTATTGAATTATGTTGTGTTATTTACATATTTTAAATGAAATGTATGTCTTTTGTAACATAAATGTTTGTCTTCTATACCTGTTATGAATGATGATATACCATTGATATACCTCATTATTATTATTATTATTATTATTATTTTTTTAACTTACCTCATTTTTTATACTACTCAAATAATTAATAATATTGATATATCTGATTATGAGTAGCTAAATACATCAATGATAGACTTGTTATTAAAAAAAATCACTGATATATATTTTTAATTGTTGGTGTATTATGAAGGTCGTGGAATGCAAACTTTGTTATAAGTACATCAATAAGATGCAATTGAAAGTATATCATTAGTGTATTAGTACTCACTAAAAATGTAATTTCAAGTATATCATTAGTGTATCGGTAGTATATTATTAAGATGATGTATAGTATATTGATGACATATTTGCCAACATGAGCATAGCTCAACTAGAATAAGATATACACATTCAACCAAGAGGTTAGAGGTTTAAATCCCCTACCACACATATTGTCCCAAAATAAAGCTAATATATCTAATTCTTTATTGATGAAGTATATCAAAGATATCTAAACTAATGAAAGCTCATGTGTATACTTCATAATGAAGTATATTATATTCACAAAATATACATCTGATATATTATATATTTAGTATATCACTTGATTGATATATCAAATATCTAATATATCAGTTCACTAAATAAATGAATGATGTACCTGATATACAGTATATCAATCACACCATTGATATACTTTTTAAACTTCCAACTTCCAACGTGTTTTAGGGGTTTTTTTTGACTTTTCAACTTTAATGTTTAGGCGGACCCACGTTTTTTTGGCTAAAAACTGATGACATGGTTGCAAATTCCATTTTATTTTTTGATATTTTTACAACTGTCCCAAAAAAATATGTTCAATGAATTATAAGATATAATTTCAATACAAAATTTAAGAGATTTCAAAAAAAAAAAAAAAAAAAAATAGAGTTTAGAATTTTTATTGAAGTTTGTGAGTTTTGAAATTTTTATTAAGTAAAAATGATTTTGTGCAACATTTGTTTTTTTATTTTCTTTCTTTTATTAAAAGTAGTAAGTTTTAAGAGATTTTTATATGATTTTTTTTAAAAAAATTAGTGGATAAATGTAGTTGGGGAATTAAAATAGGGTTAAAATTAAGGTTAATTGTAATGGGTAGCAAAACTCTAATGGTTTATTGCAATTATAGCAAGTTTTATAAAAAATTGCAAATATAGCAAAGTTTTTAAATCATTTTTTTAAATTCTTTTTTTTGCCCTTGTTTTGATTTTGGCTTGCATCTTTTTTCTTCTCCGTTTTGTTTTTTTTTTTTCCTTTTTCGATTGTATCTGATTTTTTCTTCTTCATTTTTTTTTCTGATTTGGTCGATCATTGTTGAAGGAGAAATTTTGACCAATCACAAATTGCCACTTCATTACATGAAATTAATGACAAAATTATAATTAATGAAATTTGGGACCAATTATAAATTGACATGTGTCTCAAATTTAATTTGAAGACAGCCAATTATAAATTTATAGAGCCAAATTTCTATTTGATCAATTAATTAAAATTAAATTATTTTGATCAAATTAATTAATTTGACCAATTAATTAAAAATAATAATTATTTGGATCAAATTTGGGTCTTTTAAATATTTGGGTCATATGGTTTTGGGTCAAATATGAACTAGACCCAAGACTAAATAGTTGAGCCCAAGACCAATAAAGCCCAAGCCCAAGTTGTTGGCCCAAAGGTCACCAGGGTCCATCCAGCGAGAACTCTATAAATAGAGGGGTTCTCTTCCATTTCCGAGGAGAAAGGAGAAGCTCTCAGTCAGAGTCAGAGAATTCAGAGAAACTCCACCAAGACTTCTTGAAGACTGAAGACCCTTCAAGACTAGAAGACTTCAACAATCCTTGAAGACCAAAGACTCTTCAAGACTTCAAGACCCCGAGACTTCTTGAAGTTCGAAGACCCTTCAAGACTAGAAGACTTCAACAATCCTTGAAGACCAAAGACTCATCAAGACTTCAAGACCCCAAGACTTCTCGAAGACTGAAGACCCTTCAAGACTAGAAGACTTCAACAATCCTTGAAGACCAAAGACTCTTCAAGACTTCAAGACCCTTCAAGACTAGAAGACTTCAACAATCCTTGAAGACCAAAGACTCTTCAAAACTTCAAGACCTCGAGACTTCTCGAAGACCGAAGACCCTTCAAGACTAGAAGACTTCAACAATCCTTGAAGACAAAAGACTCTTCAAGGCTCCAAAACTTCAAGCTCCAAGAATCCATTGAAGCTTCAGACTCGAGATCAAGCGTTCCAGCCCTCGAGAGAAATACATTCACACACAAGAGAGAGAATCAGAGGATTAACATTAGAGATTGTACACCCACACGCATATTACATCAATACAAATGTGACGCCCCATGCATTCTTGGTGTAAATAATTCCATGGATATAGTCGAATGAAAATATATTTATTATTTGGGCTTTTGATATGGATTTATAATTTAATACCAAGGCATTGGAAAATTATTATCGGGATATGAGCGTTACATAAATTAAATCTCTCCTCAGGCTTGTTATATTTTTAAAGCCAATGTTGGTTGCAAGAAAAGTTAGTGTTGAAAGCTTCACGCTATTAAAAGGGTTTTAGTTGGAAATAGTTATTCTTGGGCTTCTATTATTGGGTTTTCTTAATTAAAGAAAGGAGTTAAGGAATTAAAAAAAAAAAAAAAAGAAGGGAAACCTAAAGCTCTCATCTCTCTCCATCTCTCTTTCCCTTCACGCGTGACCCCCCCAGCCGAATCTGAGCCGCTGCCGTCCAGATCTGCGCCGTCGCCTGAGCTCGTCGCTCCGAACCGTGGGTCGCCGTCTCTCCGCGAGCTCTCTCCCTCCGCGAGCTCTCTCTCTCCACGACCTCTCTCCCTTAGCGAGCTCTCTCTCTCCACGACCTCTACCCTCCGCGAGCTCCCTCTCCGTCCAGCCCAAGCCCGTGCCGCAGCTGCCGTTTGTCGAGCTGTGTCGGGCCCAATCGGAGCCGCGTCTCTCTCTCCCTCCCTCTGTCCTCGCGTTTTCAGCCAAAGGACCTCGTGGGTAAGCCTATTTTCTCACGACCTAGTTGATTTGAGGCTCGATCTAACTCTTTTCACTCTCGTTCAGTATGATCTGCACGCGTCCAGCAACCCGAGCTTCATTTTCGAGCATCCTCGCCTCTGTCCAGCGGCATTTTGACTCCGTTCTGGACCGTTGCAGCATCAACTAGCCTTGTCGGTAAGTTTTAGTGCTAACCCTCGCTCCTTTGGTTCAAAAATCAGTTTACCCACTCGTTTTTGGTGTTGGAAAATTAAGTTGGGTTCGATATTCTGATCTGCAACGCTGTCTAGGTGATCGTTTGGGGTTCAAATCACTGGAAGTTGAATACCCACTGCCCAAGGAGCATTCTAACTTGCTGTTCGAGGTTAGGCTAACCCGTCTAGCGTAGAAACGAGTCTGTTTGGTAAGTTTCTTCGCTGCCCCTAGCTTGTTAGTCTTAAGTTGGGTTGCCCATTAGTTATCTAGGCCCTTAAGTGTTGCCTAGTCGTTATAGGTCCTAGAATAGGCTTTAAAATGGATCGTTGTTGTTGTATATGGTTCAAAAGCATGTGTTAGTTGGTACCCATTGCATATCTAGGCTCGTAGGAGTTGCCTAATCGTTATAGGTCCTAGTTCATGTTTTAAAATGGGTTATCATTGCCATTTTAGTTAAGAATCATGTAGTTCTTCAATGCCTCTTTAGTCTTGTTGCCTTTGTAGTGTTGCCCAACCCTTGTAGGTTCTTAAAGCATGATTTATTGAGTTCTGCTTGCTGTTCAAAGGTTAAAAAGCATGCCAAATAGGTTCCTATTAATTATCTAAGCCGTAGTCGCATTGTCCAAGTTTTAGGAGTTCTTAGAATGTCATTCCTGTGACTTTTACTTGCTGTCCAGCGGCTGAAAAGCCTTGAATCTGGTCATTCAACGAATACCCATTGCCCGTTGAGCCTTAGACATGGTTGTCCATGGTTTAAAGGTTGTGGGTTTTTAATTTGAAGAATTTTGGGTGGCTGTTCAGCAAGGAAATAGGTATTTTCTTAGTTGAATTAGGCCTTTTAAGCATGTTTAGGGTCGCTTTAAGTTGGTTCTAATTCAGTAGGTTTTATCCTTGTTATTTAGGGCTTTATTGGACTACCTTGGATTACTAAGGTTGCCTTGGAAGCGTTGTAGGTAAGTAGTTTCTACTTACTAAGCTTGTTTGACTGCATGAAGCATGATCGTTTGTTTATCTGCTTTCCTTATATTTGTATTGAGTATGAATTGCTATGTATGAACTGTTGAATTGTGAATGTTGAAATGGTTGTGATTATCATGAATCGTATTTACTTTGTTGCTTGAGTTGTGTTCGCTTAAGGTGTTTAAGCATGATAATGTTTGTCTTAAGCATGTTTAGTGTTTGGGTGTTAAGCATGATGAGATGTCGTGTTGAGCACGGTTGAGTCTGGCTTGCATGTTGCATGGGGGTGTAACATGAGTCGGGTGTGAGGCACAACACATGGTGCGTAATTCATGTGTAGCGGAGCGTGACGTGGAAATCATGTGAGTGTGAGTGCGGAGCGTGACGCAAAAATCACGTAAGAGTGGCGCAACACATGACGCGGAATTCATGTGGGGTAGGTGCGGAGCATGACGCGGAAATCATGTAATTAGCACAACACATGACGCAAAATTCATGTGTAGCGGAGCATGACGCGAAAATCATGTAAGTAGTACATGGCGCCGAATTCATGTGTAGCGGAGCATGACGCGGAAATCATGTAAATAGTGGAGCATGACGTGGAAATCATGTAATTAGTGGAGCATGACGCAGAAATCATGTAGTTGCGGAGCATGACACGGAAATCATGTGGAGTCCAGTGTGTGCATTGCATAGCATGTGGTGCAATTGCATGAGTTGGTTGTTTTTAAGCATGTTGTTAGTTTGTAGCTTAAATGCATGTTTCTTATTGTGGTTGTGTAACCTGTTGGATGCGTGTGCTAAGGATGTTGGTTGTTTTGGTTGATTGTTTGTGGCTTGGTAAGTGTGAGCTGCTTACCAGTACCACGGTTGTACTGATACCCCCTTCCCCATCTTCCTCCCAACATTTTAGATGTTGCAAGTTTGGATGACGAGCTGGACCTTGGTGAGGAAGAGGAGAACTTCGACGAGGAATCTTAGGGAGTTCGAGTTTGCTTTCCTTGATGTGGTGGATTAGGTTGTAGTTGATTCAGTTTGTTTTTGCTATGCTTGAGTAGGCTAGCTTAGTTCGTTAACTGTTGATCTGTTAAGGAGAGTTTTGATTGAATGGTTTATATTATGCACTGAAGGGTTAGTTCTGTCGTTTTCTCATTTAAAGAATAAAGTTTTTGTAGCCAGTATTCTTTTGGAACAAGTTGGTGTTATTAAAAGTTGAGTGAATAATTTGTTCTGTTGCATGAACTGATCTAACGCATGTGTTACGAGGCCTGACTTGTATAGTGAAGTAGGTTGTGATTCTGAAATGTAGTTTGGTGGAGTTGGGCGGAATTGTTTAGAAGTGTTTTTATTGCTTATCATGTGTTTGAAAATTTTGGTTCAGGCCATCTTACGTCGTTATGCTGCCGAAATTTTCGGTACATCCGGTTTAAAAGTGGTTCAGATCCGGGGTTAAGGGTTTAGAGTTGTGGTGGCGTCTCTAGGTTAGAGGTTGGAAAACCTGGGGCGTTACAACAATATATTATTTATTCCACGTGTCTCCATCCCTGAAGTTACGTGTGAACAATCATCATCAGGTTGTCCTCTTCTCCTTCTTTAGTCGATCATCATCACTTCTCGTGGATCAGTTTCGACCGTCTTCTTCTTTGGTCTGATAATTTTTCCCCTCTTTTTGCCCATTTCTGATTTCGTCGTTGTCATATCTTCTTCTTCTTCTTCAGCCGATCATCATTAGCTTCGATCATCTCTTCTCGTGGATCAGTTTCGATCGTCTTCTTCTTTGGTCTGAGAATTTTTCGCATCTTCTCGTGGATCTCATCTTCAATCAGCTTCTTCGGCTCTTACATGGTTGTCTTCTCTTTTTCTCGATTGTTCTTCTTTTTTTCCCATCCATCATCATTTTATTCTCTTCTGTTTCATTTTCTCTGCTTTGTTTTCTTTGTTTTCATTGTTTTCTTCCTCTTTTTTTTCTTCCTCTATTTCGATCTTCTCTTCTCTTCGTTTGTTCGATATTGATATTTTCTATCAATGATAGAACGATAGAATTCTATCGCTGGCTGATAGAATCTATCAGTGATAGAGTTCTATCAGCGATGGAATTCTATCAGATAGAATTATGTCACTCTAGTGACAGAATCTATCAGTTATAGAATTCTATTGCTGACTGATAAAATCTATCAGCTATAGAATATGTACTGTCAGTGTTCTAATGTAGTGATAGATTCATTTATTTGTTTTTTTTTGGATATATAAAGACATAGTTATAGACATCTATTGTTGATAGTGAAGGGGGTAAAAGCCCTTTCGCAACGGAAACGTTCAGAACCTTAACTCAGTTTTAATTCGAATTAAAATACCAATACGTTGGAATTAAAAAACACAACAATAAACAAAATTTAACATGCTATAACAGTTTATAAAACATGCCATAATTAAAAGGAAAAACCTTTAGATCTAATCTAAATGGGATCCAATTGATCCAAGATCAAGAACACTATACCTTTGAAGACGATCTTGATCCGTTTTGCCTTTTCCCTTACTATTTGCAGAAAATTCCAGCAGCAAAAAAGTCTTGATCTCGCTGGAAAATTATCACGAACACCACCACCAAAGATTGCACCGGTATTCTCTTCAAGGATGTGCGTTAGGGGCTTGTGGGAGCGTGATTTCTAAGAGATGGGAATAATTTTCTTCTCTGTATTCTTGAGAGAAAATCACAGATAATTCTTGAGAGGGTTGGAGAGAACGAGAGCTTTTCGTGAGTGCTTGATTGATGTAACCAACTGAACGAAAAAGATTATATTGAGGGAGTGGTTATTCAACGGATGAAAACCACCACTCCCTAAAATCTCTCCCTCTCAAGCGTGAGACCTAGGTTAGTGGACGAACAATTCCATCAGTTACTTTAACTGATGGAATAATTAATTTAATAATAATATTAAATTAATTTAATTAATTAAATTAACAATTAATTTAATAATCATATAAACCCTTTATAATAATTCCACATAACCTATTGTTTTAATAAAATTTAATTAAATCAAATTTAATTAAAGTAATTAAAACTAATTATTAATTAATATAATAACTAATTAATATATTAATTAATATTATAATTAAATATCTCATATTTAATTATATCTCTCTCCATATAAACTATAGTTTTAATGTACATCATATGTGCATTAATTATAACCTATAATTTTTAATACGAATCAAATTCATATTTAACTTAATATTCAAACTCCTTTGAATATTCAATTCACCCTTAGAAATTTACCTCAACGCCCTTATAGAGCTACCGGTGGGACCTGATGGACCTACAGATCAGAAGCTCCAACGATATGAGATTAATTGGTTAAACTCATTAACCAAGTTAATCAATATTCGTTAACTGTGGTTCACTCCACTATAGAACCACAGCTGCACTCTTCTCATTGCAGATATAATTCTGTGTCCACGGATATCGACCATCAACAGCAAGTTAGCCCTTCACGTGTGTTCGTACCCCAGCTAGGTCAAATTACCGTTTTACCCCTGGGCTACCTTTTTGTCCTTAAGTACCAGTGCTCCTCTAATGAACAACCTGTTTGAGGTCCAACCAGCAAACAGAAGTCCCTCTCGTGCCATAGAGAGGGTAGGGCCCATTGTTCAAGACCCGGAGACACCACTTAAGGGAACACACCTCTACTTACCATAAAGCTGGGAAGGAGTGAATTCCATCTTGTAAAACTATGTTCCCAGCTCCCCACTCGGTATTGTCCCCAAAATGGTAGGCTTATTGAGTCGGCGTGCAGGCCACTCTCACCCGTACAAATCAAAGGACAATCCCTCATGGACAGGAGTCCATAATCCACTCAGGATTAAGGCCAAGTTGCCTAGGTCATCCTAGTGAAATAGAAACCAACCTAACTAACGGTGTTACAGTCAGTGGTTAACTATTTCACGGTCCGGCCTTTGTGCAAACTCATTGCACAGGATTCCCCCACTCGCATGTCAACTACACGAAAGCGTTGGATCATTGCGTTTGTATCAAAATACAAAGTGGGCCGTATCCATAGTGTCACCAGGATAAGGTACCCAACCTTATCCCTATACTACAGACCCTTTAGGCTAAAACTTGAACATCGATCCCCGTATGTCCCTACATACTAGTTCAAGCCTCATTCTATTAGCCTTGGATGTTTAGTTTATTGGATTAGGGTTAATAAGACAAGATATAATACAAACATTGAATAATACATCACTTTTATTAATGTTCAGTCAAATGTACATTTACTATCTACGAGTTTTAGGGCATAAAACCCAACAGATAGAAGATTTCTATCACTGATAGAATCTATCAGTGATAGAAAAACTTTCTATCAGTGATAGAAATCTTCTATCACTGATAATTTCTATAAAAAATCTTCTATCATTGATAGATTTCTTTCAGTGATAGAAGATCTTTTGTTTCTATCAGTTGATGGTGATACATGGTGAAATCGAGCACAGAAAAATAAAAAAAATGAATAGTTATAGAAATCAAACACTGGAAAGCAAAAACCAAACACTGATAGAAAACCAAACAACAACAACCAAACACTGATAGAACACCGAACATTGATAGAAGTGATAGAAAATCTTTCTATCATTGATAGTAAAATATCTATCACTGATAAAAATCTTCTATAACTTATAATTTTCAATGGTGATAGAAAATTTCTATCACTGATAGAAATCTTCTATCACTATAGATGTCTATCAGTGATAGAAAATCTTTCTATCGCTGATAGAATCTATCATCGATAGAAAATCTTAGGGAGGGGTATTTTAGTAAATGCGACTCGCAGACCATCAGACTTTGCCATTTTTGAAATTTTTTTTGCGGGCTGCTAAATTACTTTGACCCATATTGCTATCCTTGCAACCGACCCTAAAATTAATTGCAACACTGGTCTAAATTTAGAAAATTATAACAAGAGTGTATTTCTCAAATTATTCTTACAAGGTCAGCCTATTTGTTGAGTCTCATATACGAGCGTTTGTAAAGGCTTTAAGTTAATTAAATTGTTTTGTTTTTTTTTTCTTTTGAAAAGGAAAAATCGAAATTAAAGCTGCTGAGTGGGGTATCTGCAATTCTTCTCGGTGCAAACTGAATAACAAGCCAAATAGAGCCAATTCTTCTTACGTGCACAAATTAAGGGCCCGTTTGGTAACGTTCTCGTTTCTTGTTTCCGTTTCTTCATTTTTAATAAAGAAAAGTAGAATTTCATGACCCTAACACCTATACATTCAATAATAATAAACCTATATTCTTATTTATGTTTGGAAAAAATTGGAAACAAGAACAAAAAATGAGAAACTAGTTTTAGTTGTTCCCAAAAGTTCTATACAAGTTTTGGGTGCTTCTAGAAAATGAGAAACAAGAAATATACATAGTTATTAAATGCTTAGATTTCTTAATAAAATTGGAAACAAGAAACAAGAAACGAGAACGTTACCAAACGGGCCCTAAGAGACTCAATCTTTCCCTTTCTAGCTAGGTTGTTTGCTTTGCTTGAGTGAAAAGTAAGTTCAGACAAGTCTATGAATGTGTTGTTTAACAGCTGAATAACGTATATGGCAATGTCAAAAGACTGTTTATCTTGTCGTGTGTATGTCGTGGGTCTTTGTTGTATAATTCCTTCATGTATCTTTCGATGAGTGTGAGCAATCTCTGTTTCTTGGGTTTTTCTTTCCTATTTGCTATTTATGATTTCTGTAATCTCTATTTGCTTTCCTTGTTTGTTTTCTTTTCTTTCTCCAACCTCTTTCATTTTCTTTGTTTTGTAAAATATTACAAGAAGAATGTATTATTTTTCTTGATGCATCCAAGGAGAACAAAATACACTTATTTATCTAGCACATAGGGGTTCATGGTGATATGGAAATAGATCACCAAGAAGGAAAGATAATAAAGCAGAAAGCATGGAGTGAAAAATTAAAGGAAGGAATCCAATTCTATTTACACATTACAACGGCTAGTTGAAGACCTAATTGATGGAGATTTTTTGTCAATTGAATGACTGTGATGGAGCTGTATTTTCACTTGATTTTAGGAGTGAAATTGCTGTCACGATCACATAACACGGGCTGCACTATTCTGTCAATTTTCCAAGATATCTTGCTTAATTTAAGGATCTTGTACTTGAGGATGAGAGTCTCATATTGTTGGTGCAAGACTATTTTCTTTTTCATCATTTCTCAAACTGGAGGTAGGGAGTTCACGAACTCAAAGTTTGCTTGACAATTCATGAAAGACGGCCTTTGGAAGTGGCTTGGTAAATATATCTGCGAGTTGGTTATGTGAAGGAATAAATCTTGTGATTAGTGACCCTAATGACACTTTTTCTCGAACAAAATGATAGTCCAGTTCTATGTGTTTGGTTCTTGCATGAAACACTAGGTTGTTTGACAATTGAATTGCGCTCATATTGTCACAAAATAGTTCAGGTGTTTTAAGAATTGGGATGCCTAGTTCTCGAAAGAGGAAGGTAATCCAAGTTAACTCAGCTGTTGCATTAGCCATAGATCGATATTCTGCTTCTGAGCTAGAGCGTGAAACTGTTGGTTGTTTCTTTGAAGACCATGAAATAAGATTGGACCCAAGGAAGGTGCAATATCCAGAAGTGCTTCTTCTTGTAGTTGGACAACCTCCCCAATCTGCATCACAAAAAGCATACAGATTTAGTGAGCTATGTTTAAAATAGGTGATTCCATGGTTTAATGTTTTCTTAAGATATCGAAGAATTCTTTTAACTTCCCTTAGATGTTTATCTCGAGGTTGTTGCATGTGTTGACATACTTTGTTGACTGCATGCACAATATCAGGTCTAGTGAGGGTGAGATATTGGAGTGAACCAACCAAGCTGCGATAAAGTTGTGGTTCCACTAATTCTTCATCTCTAGAAGTACTATTAGGAGCAAGAGCCATAGGTGTAGAGATAGGTGAGGCATTCATCATTTCTGACTTCAAGAGTATATCTCTTGTGTATCTACTTTGAGTTATATGGTAGCCATCAATAGTATGTTGAACTTCAATTCCTAAGAAGTAATGAAGTTGTCCAAGATCTTTAATGGCAAATTCGGTACCTAGTTGAGAGATAAGGGAACTAACAAAGTTTGGTTCATTACCTGTGATAATGATATCATCTACATAGACCAACATAAGAATAAGCTTATTACAACAAATATGGGATTCCATGACGCTAAGGGAAAAGGAAAATAAAGGTAAGAGAGAGAAAAAAATGTCATAAAATGTAAGAGGCGCGTTTTTGGCGGGAAAAAACGGAGATTTTTGAATTTTCGGAAATTTTTGACATTTTTTCAACGTCATAAATCTATGACTTTGATTAACTGTCATTAATTAAAAATAATTAAAAAGGGGCATTTAAGTAATTAAGTATGTAATAGCCAATTAAAAAAAAAGTAAAATCAATTTTGTGAAAACCCTCAAATCTCTATCTCTCACGTTCCCTCTCCCCCTCACGATCTCCTGCTCTCTCTCAAAACCCTCTCTGCATCACTCGTCATTCTCTCAACTCTCTCGTCGCTTTCTCCCTCTCGGTCACGAACAGGAACCACCGCCATCGTCATTTCCTCTCCGATCACGTCACCTCTGCTGCTTGCAACCTCCGCCTCCGACCCAATTGACAAGCGCCACCGCCTCTCTCCTTCTGCAGCTACTCAGTCTCTCTCTCCCTCTCGGTTCGATTTCTCGTCTTGATTCTATGGGTTTTTTCTTTCTTTGATTAATTATCATAGTTTATGTGTGTATGTATGTGATGTCTTGTTTGGGTTTATTGAAAAACCTCAAAAGCAAATTTGTGTTTATGGTTATGGGAGGAGGATTTTTCGAGTTTTTGTTTGTCCGCCATCTATATGAATGACTGCTTACTGGTTTGAGAAAATTGTTCATAATTCATAATCAACTCACTATAGCAGACCTCTATTTTGATGAGAAGAATAAGGCAAGCTTAGATTGAAAATTGGGAAATTATAGAAGTTTGACCACCCAATTGGCATATTATGAATTGATAATTTTATGTTTCCAAGCCCAAACTGTAACACCTACACCTCCACCATTCTCAGTGCTAACAAACTTCTGCAATGTTACAGACCTTAATTTAACCTTAGTTCCATCCTATATAATACCACAAACGCACAACTGAGCTATCTTGAAGACTTGGATTGCATTCAACAATGAACATAACAAAATATGACCATAAAGATGAAACTCACTAGCATATCTCCATTGGGAATGCCTTCAGAAAGTGAAGGCTTAATCCAACCTTCAATGACCAACCATCCTCCTATGTTCATTGTTCACTCCTCTGACTTTATTATCCCCAAGAATTTCCTCCACTTGAACCAAGATAAAAGGATGAATAAGCAAGTTTAAGTACAGAGCACAAACGAAAGAAATTAAAACCATTGGAGCCTACTTGAATGTGCTCTTGAGGAGATAAGACAACAGTAGAGGAAAAATGCCGACACACATTTGGTGAAAATAAGTTCCATCATTTTTCCACCCGTTACTCGTTGGATAAATTTTGATGTTTTTTGTTCTCTTTAGTGAAACATAGTTAAAATGAGTTCTGCTCTAGTGCATTTGAAGCTTTTATTATCTAGTGCACTAATCTTCAAGCAACAAGGTATTGTATTGCAAAATTTGATTCATGGTCTAACTT
Organism: Luffa aegyptiaca; assembly: GCA_017139565.1. Classification (NCBI taxonomy): domain Eukaryota; kingdom Viridiplantae; phylum Streptophyta; class Magnoliopsida; order Cucurbitales; family Cucurbitaceae; genus Luffa; species Luffa aegyptiaca. The sequence continues at coordinate 16,136,099 of CM029406.1, read as the reverse complement.
TGTTTATTCGTTGATGATCAGTTGATGTCATAATCTCAGACTGGTTGAAGCCAACTGGGGTGATGTAAGTGATGGAAGTAGTTGATTTTGTTTCCTATAGTAACTTCTACTTAGTTATTTTTTTCGCTCTCTTGCTTTTTTTTTCTTCTAATTATCTCGTTTTCCATTATTCTCAACACAGTAAATTTTCTAAACCCATGGAAAATTTTGAAACATTATCAATACCAACCAATTAGAGATGAGTATTGTAGTGGTGTGCTAGAACTCAGAAACTTTAAACAAGTGGATAAACTTGAACCAGTACTTGAATTTGTTCGTAGTTTCATCCTCGTCATAAACGTTGTAGGATGGTCTCACTCTCAGTTATTTAATGGATTTGCCTGATTAGCAGCAGATTTGACTTCAGGTTTGAACTTCTTTTACTTTAGTTCCTATAACAATTTGTTAGAATGAGAGTTTAGAAACCATGGGTGTTACAGTGAAGCAGAGTTTGACTATAATTTGGCTTTGACAATGTCAAGAGGTTGAAATGCGACCCTGCTAAGTTTCATGCTCATGTTTTCTGTGCAGTTGGAGTGCTTCAATCCTTGAAAGATGAGTGGCAAAATATTCCACCAAGCTGGGAAACATCAAATGATCCCCGTGGAACTCCCTAAGAAGGAGTGACTTGCAACAATTCAAGAGTAAATGCATCATAAATATCTGTTATTTATCATTCATAACATTTCTTTTCCTTCTAGTTTTACTCAATTTTTATCAACTTGTACAAGGTTTCAGTTCTATTCCTTTTTTAAGATATATATATATAATAGGTAAACCCACTCGGGACCTATGTGTGTTAACCTCTTTAGGACTTCAAATATGGGCTAAAAGGTAAACTTGGTGGTGACATTGTAGGCCTTACTGAACTGAGATTATTGTGAGTTACATCAATCTCTTTGTGGTAGAGTGTATAGGAAGGAGCATGTAACATTTTACAATATGAAATAATATGAATTTTGGCCATACTTACAAGAAAAGTTTCTTACTAAACATGATTATTTATATTCCTCTATAGATGTACCTTATCTTTCCAAAACAATGACTGATTGTAAGTGTTGGAGCTCCAATTTTCTTGTTTTGTTGTGCCAACTTTTGATAGTTTTTATTTGTTTTTCCTTTTGTAGTGATGTTCTCTTGATGTTCACAGACATGTTCTCTTGTGTTTCTTTTTGTAGCAGCTACAGTGATATAGAGCTTATAGATGTAAACATTAAAGAACTTGAAGAAACAACTGAGATTACTGATTAATAAAGTCAAGAAGCCATATTGTGAGTCAGGTAAAATTTATAGAATTTTTGAATCATAGTAAAATAAGCAATTGCATCAATTTTATGTGAATTAAAATGTCTGTATGCATTATAAAATTAGAGAATAATTTAAGAAATCTGGTTGTTGGGTTCAATTTTGTGCGTGAGGTAAAAGCATTGAACAAAAACTGAATATAGAAGAATAAGTTATCATCATTATCTCTCATAAGTAATTTCTTTCTCTTAATATGCCCATTTTCAAAGGTAGACTTATTTTGATCGTACGATGGAAAGCACACAAAAGGGACCCTTCAAACTAGCTAGGTATGGATGATTTCTTTAATGTTATAAAATCATTATGAATCTTATTGGATTTATGTGTTTGGTTGTATGTTGAAATTGTGTCTTACGTTTAATTATTAACTTGTATGTGTTTAGAAGTTATTGTAGCCATAATTTGGTTTATAAAGAATTTTCCTCTAGTTTCATAGTTTACTTGGTATGGCTATCCTGCAGTTACGTTAGCCATACAAATCAATGAGTTTGTGTAATTTGAGGTGGGTTTGGATGAATTTATAATATGTGGACTAAGTGAGTGAATTAGGCACGTCTTTTGGCTTCTAAAGGTTAGTTTGGGTGAGCTTGTGATTTGAAGTGTGTTTGGATGAGTTTGGGGGATTTGAATTTCGTTTGGGTGGCTTGGGTACGTGTTTGAATCTTAAGGGTTAGTTTAGGTGAGTTTGTGGATTTTAAATGTGTTTGAGTGAGTTTATTGGATGCATATTGAGTATGAGTAAATTATGGTTTGGGTAGGTGTTTGACTTTTAAGGATTAGTTTAGGTGAGCTTGTGAGCTTTGAAGTATGTTTAAGTGAGTTTGTGGGATTTGGAGTGAGTTTTGGAGTGAGTTAGACACATTTGTTTTGGCTTTTTAAGGGTCTAGTTTAGTGAGTTTGTAGGACATCGAGCGAGTTTGAACGAGTTTAAGATATATTTGGGTGTGTTTGTGGGATTTAGAGTAATTACATTGTGTTTTTATTTACATTGTCACTCTCAGTTCAATTCTAGCTCTATTGGTGATTTTTCTATGGTCGAAAGTGTTTGTATCTTTATCTCTCATTTCCTTGCAGGTATTAGATGCTTGCAACTAAGAGACAAAAGCTACCAAGTGGTGTTACTTGAAGTGATGTTTGAAAGAACTTAGAGAAATCAAAAAGCAAGTAATATGATATGTTCTCTCATGTTTAGTTATAGTTTATGTAAAATTTGATGTAATGTACAAATTTGATCCTACTTAGTTTGTATGTTTATATAAATGTTTAACCTTATTTGGTTCAAGGATATATAATAGTTGTTATGTATTGCTATATATGGAAGATAATTATTTATCAGCATTATAAGCATTTTTGTGATGTTGGAAATTGTCATGAATATGTTATTGTTGACAACAAAAACCATCAATGAAAATATTTTTGTAACAATAAAATATTGTCATTAAAAACATTGTTGTGATGTTGAAAAATGTCATTGTGCACACTTTTCTTGACAATAAGAAACCGTCATCCAAAATATTTCTATGACACAAAACGATGTCATGATTAAGATATTAACGATAGTAGAACATTGACATTATTAACGTTGTCATGACAGTAATATGTTGTCATTAATAATATTTTATTGACAACTGTGAACTGTCATTAATACATATATCTTGATAGTTTAATAGTTTTTATTAGTTTTGTGATGACATTGTACAATTGTCATGAAAGAAATTAGCGTGACGTTAAAAACATGTCAAGAAAAATGAGTGGGTTGACAGTTTTTAACTGTCATAATTAATTTATTCGTGACAATTTTCTCTAACCCGTCATGTATTGAGCTTTCTTGAGGGTCGATTCAATGACTCCAAAAAAATGTCAAGAAATACGTTTTTGACATTTTTTCAATGTCATAAAAAGTCAAATTTGTAAATAAATAGAGATGGATCTGACTTGCTGAAACTAAATCCTATATGCAGTAAAAATTGAGAAAGTCTATCAAACCAAGCCCTAGGAGCTTGTTTTAAACCATTAATAGCCCTATTTAACTTGCATACATGATTAGGTAAGTTAGAACTGATAAAACCTGGTGGTTGAGCCATGTATACATCTTCCTTGAGATAGCCATGTAGAAATGCATTTTTCACATCCAATTGTCTAAGATCCCAGTTGTAGGAGGCTGCAAGTGCTAAAACAAACCTGATAGTTGTAGGTTTGACAACAGGGCTGAAAGTTTCTTTGTAATCCACTCCTTCCATTTGAGAATATCCTTGAGCCACGAGTCTAGCTTTGTGTCTTTCTATTGTTCCATCTTCCTTGAATTTGATTTTGAATATCCATTTGCAACCTACAACGTTAGTATTTATAGGTTTGCTTACCAGTTCCCATGTATGGTTATCATATAAAGCTTGAAGTTCTTCTTCCATTGCTTTCCTCCAAATCGGCAATTTGAGAGCAATCTTGTAGCTTTTGGGAACAGAGGACTGCTCTGTGCTCAAGAGGGCAGTGTGTTGTTGATTTGATGTAGCTTGTTGCTTAGCCTTCAGTCTTGTGATCATTGTATGATTGGAGGTGTTGTAGGCAGGAGTTATTTGTGTGTTGGCTGAGCATTCAAGGCTAGTTGTTGTTGTTGGATCATGAGTATTGGATTGTGATTGTTCCTCATTTCCTGTCAAGACGGTAGCTTGCATATTTTCATTTTCAAAAGGCAAATCAATATACAAAGAGTTGCTGATATCTGGGAGAGATTTTAATAAATCTTGATTTTGGACATCTGAAGGTGGTGTTAGGTTGCAAGGATGAAGTTGGTTGTGTCCCTAAAAAATTTGTGGTGTAGTTCTAATTTCCACAGTAGTTTTGTTTCCTTCAGGGGGTTGGATACTAATATTCTCTTGAGTTTTTTGGCAATTTGCAATTGATTCAATATCATCCAGCAAGAATTTTGATGACTTAGTCATTTCAGCCTGTGCATTAGTCCTTGTTGGCGTGGCTTGTGGTTCATCAGTTGTTGTTGGACTATGCCATTCTTCAATATCTACAAAACTGGTTAATTCTAGATCTTTACAGCTTTGTGATGTGTGTGAAGAGTGATTAGCAAAAGGAAACAATTGTTCATCAAAAATGACATGTCTTGAGATATAAACTTTGTTAGAGTTAGGATCAAGACATCTATATCCTTTATGTGTAGAGCTGTATCCTACAAACACACAAGGAAAAGTTTTCTTGGCAAACTTATTTTTAGCTTGACTTCTCAAATATGGATAACACCTGCAACCAAATACTTTCAAATTGTTGTAGTTAGTAGCTTTATGATAAAGAATCTCAACAGGGGATTTCATGTTAATGGAGGATAATGACATTCTATTTATGAGATAAGAAGCTGTCAAAAAACTGTCAACCCAATACTTGAGAGGCACATTGGATTGAAAAAGTAAGGCTAAACCAATTTCTACCAAGTGTCTATGTTTTCTCTCAACTACTCCATTTTGCTGGGGAGCGTGAGGACAAGACATCTGATGGTGAATGCCATTTTGATCCAAGAATTGTGAGTTTCAAGGAAGTGAATTCACCTCCTCCATCGGTTTGAAACACCTTAATTCTTTTCTCAAACTGAGTTTCAACCATCTTGTGAAATTTAACAAAGCAATCATAGAAATGTACCTTCCGTTTTAGTGGAAATAACCAAGTATACCTAGAGTGGTCATCTATAAAGCTTGCATAATACTTACACTTTTGGCAAGAAAGGGTAGGTGAAGGTCCCCATAGATCACAATGCACTTTATCAAAAGGAGACATAATTTATTATTTGTAGCAAAAGGCAATCTACAACTTTTACTTAGTTGACATACTTCACAAATAGAAGAAACTTTATTCCAATCAGTGATAGTAAGCAATTGGTTTTTATTCAAAATTTTAATAGATCCTCCATGAAGGTGGCCTAGTCTTTTATGCCACAAGGAGTAAGACAAATTTGAAATAGCAGAGGGGGCTGTAGCAGAAAAAACAGCAGAGATGGATTCATTCTGAAGTTGTGAATCAGCTAATAAAGCAGCAACATGAGGTCTTTTTGACAGCTCCAAAGCATATAGTCCTTCTCTTTTAAGTCCTCTAGCTAGTACCTGTCCCTGCTTGCTCTTTACAACAAAACCATTGGAAGTAAATTCAATTGAACAATCATTATCCTTAGTGAGTTTGCTGACAGACAAAAGATTCTTTTTTATTTCAAGCACCACTAAGACATTCTTTAATTCTAAGCAATTGTTGTTATAAGGCACATTTCCTTGTCCAATATGAGTGATTTTAAGACCATCTCCATTACCTACAAATAGTTTTTCTTTTCCTTTATAAACATGGGCAGTAGTTACTTTACCTAAATTGTTGACAACATGAGTCGTGGCCCCCGAATCAGCATAGAGCGTTGGATCCAATGTTTCTTCAAAGGTGAGAGCAGCCAGTGCCTTGGGAATATCTTCTGGTTGATATGAGTGATCAAACCTATTCCAGCACTTCAATGCTGAATGATTAGTTTTGCCACAAATTTGACATTGTATGATCTTACCTTGGCTTGTGTTTTGAGGAGAGGAGTGATTTATTTGTCTCGAGGAAGTTGAATTTGGAGAGGATAGCCTTGTTGTACTACTGTGAATAGTGTGGTAACCTTTTCCTCGTCCTCTAAAATGTTCTCCTCTCCCTCTTCCCTTTCCCCTTTGACTGAGAAATGCTTGATTAATATTTGGGAGAGATCCTTTTTCGTCTTCAGCTTCTAATAGATTCATCTGCTCATGTGCTTTCAAGGCTAAAACAAATTGATTGAAAGTGGGGTAGGGAGCTTTTGAAAGCATGGCAGTTCTAAATTCTTTATAGTTACTACCCAAACCTCTAGCTAAAGTAAAAACTTTGCTCACATCATCCAAGGGTTTCTTCATAGCAGCTAGTTTATCACACAAAGCTTTAAATTGTTTGATATATTCCTCAAGAGATAAATTTCCTTTCTTCAGACAATGCAATGACTCACTAATATGGATTTCATTTTCTTTGGTTATCGCTAAAAGCGTTTCTTCCAGAGATTTCCATACCTGATAAGCTGAATCTAATCCTTCAATCATGGCTAGGACTTCCTCTGAAATGATCCCAAGCAACCAAGAGGTCAACAAGCCATCATTGTTGAGCCAAGTCTGGAATTGTGGATTAGTTTCTGATTTACCTTCCTTGCTGGTCATTTCTTCCTTTGGAGCATTGTCTTCAGTTAAGTGATGTAAAACTCCAAGACTCCTTACCAAGGGCAGAACTTGTGATCTCCATAGCAAGAAGTTAGTGGTGCTAAGCTTAATTGAAATCAAGCTAGAACACTGATGAAATGATTGTATGGTAAGGGCAACCTCAGTTTCAGCCATGGTGAGTTTAGAACACGGTAAAGCGGAGAAAAGAAGATAGACCTATGTTCTAGGCTCTGATACCAGTAAAATATTACAAGAAGAATGTATTATTTTTCTTAATGCATCCAAGGAGAACAAAATACACTTATTTATCTAGCACATAGGGGTTCATGGTGATATGGAAATAGATCACCAAGAAGGAAAGATAATAAAGCAGAAAGCATGGAGTGAAAAATTAAAGGAAGGAATCCAATTCTATTTACACATTACAACGGCTAGTTGAAGACCAATTGATGGAGATTTTCTGTCAATTGAATGACTGTGATGGAGCTGTATTTTCACTTGATTTTAGGAGTGAAATTGCTGTCACGATCACAGAACACGGGCTGCACTATTCTGTCAATTTTCCAGGATATCTTGCTTAATTTAAGGATCTTGTACTTGAGGATGAGAGTCTCATAATGTTGGTGCAAGACTATTTTCATTTTCATGTTTAACATATATAAATTGTGTATTAAATTGTAAAAAAAAGGACTAAATTATATAATTAGGATTTCATTTATTCGTTACCGAAGGTTTCCACTAGTGTGAACTTCAAGGACAAAATGTGATAGAATAATTGGCCCCACCCGTGCACGTAAAGGTACTAGTCTTATCGTCATATGCGTAACTATAAGCTTGAGGACACTGACTCTTGAATATCTTCGAATAATTTGTCGGTGGACAAGTTTCCGGTTGATCGTGGTCGCCGCTACAACAATATTCCGGCTGATTGAAAGCCATACAGGCACTCTTACATGCGATCACTGAACCACCTTGCCCTTTAACAGCTAATTCCAGTGGACAAACGACATTTATATTTCCTGCACAGAGTACCGGTTTGCAGCCACCTGATCCACCTATTGGCGTAAGTGAAACGGGCAAATTGAAGCCATCGACGAGGCTAATGTCGAAGAAATCTTGGCCGCCGTTTGGTGCTATGGTGAACTCGACGAGGCTTGCCGGCGGAATTGCCCCAATGCCGTTGCAGGAGACTTGGCCGGAGCCGCAGTCGGCGGTTTCGCAAGAGAACTTCCCGGTCGTGTCCGTGGAGCAAAGAGTTCGAGCCCAGAACCTACCGGACCATGGTGGAGAAACGGTTGCCACTGCCGTCGATTCAGGGAGTAATTTGAAGCCGGTGGTTGACAATTGGTTGCCGGCACCAGTCAAGGCTCCCGGCCAAATTGGGAACTTACAATTGTTTTTAATCATAAAATTGGTCGAGTAAACTCCTGCAAATATAATATAATTTTTTTTGTTAAGGATAATAGAAGATTTGTCTCTATAATTTAAATGTTGGATGAATCTTCAAACCTGACTTTAAGAGAAGATATTTTGTTCAAGTATTTATATAAGATTAAAGTTATCATAGTACATCCATTCAACTTTTGGTTGAGTAATGATTTAATGTGCCTAAATCTTATCCTATGTTATATATATATTTTTTACTTTTTAAAATTTTCAATATTCAATTGATTTTTTTCTTGTTTTTTTTTTTAAATTTTAATTTTAATTTTTTAATTTTTGTTAAACATGTAGGCTAAAATGATGATTTAGTAAATGAGGACATGCAGATGATCAATTTAGAATAACTACATATAGAAATGGTTTCAATCCATACCTAAAATAGTAAAATGCATAGATTACATCCTAAAGAAATTAAAAGTAAATAAACTTACCTAAAAAAGGCATTGAGGTTATCATTCTTCTAAAAAAATATATTTCTTTTGTGCAAAAAAAATTAAATTTGGGAGATTTCAGTTTCCACTGTGAATTACTTGAAACTGTACAATTTCTTCATTCTATGAACTAAGAGATTGACAACTCACGAAGAACTTCAACAAACATAAATCAAAAAGAATAAATTAGAGACAAAAAAAAAAAAAAAAAGAAAAAACTCATCACAAAGGTCAATATTGGTCATTGTAACAATAAGAAGTAAATTTTTATCCCAATTGCATAGCCAATTAAAAAAGTTGGAAGTGTAGTGTTGATCGAACTCGTGTCAAATATTTTAAATGTTTTGAAATCATAACTAATAACTTAAGAAATTTAACATGAATAATATTTGATTTTATCATTTAAATAAGAAAAAAAACAATGTACCTGAAATGGAGAAGATGATGAATGAAAGCCTAAACAATTGCATTTGAAATGCCATGAATGTAAATTCGTTTCGTGTGAATGTGAATGTGAATATATGAGTCAAGTGAAGGCTATTATATAGTCCAATCCCTTGAATTAAAAAAGATAGTTAAGAGCAACGATGAATTTGGCATTATATTAACTGATAATTTTGTAATAAATAGGCATTGTGTCCCAACCCTAGACCTCCTTTTACTTATCACCATCAATAAATGCTCAAAAATAGACTCTAAACTTCTCTCGGTTAGCTCTTGTGGTTTCTACTGTTCTTTTCTCTTTCTCTATTTCAATTATGAGAATTTGTAGTGGGTGACAAATAAGATTTCTATAATTGCAAATATAGAACAATGTAAAAAGAATGACAAATATGGCACGACCTATCAAACTATATCACTGGTAGACTCTGATTAATTAGAATCTATCAATCTTTACTGATAGACTTCGATTATTCAGAGTTTATCAGCGATAGACTCTGATTAATCAGAATCTATTAGTCTACTGATAGACTTCAATTATTCAGAGTCTATCAGTATTTATCGCTGATAGACTCTGATTAATCGAAATCTATCAGTGACTATCACTGATAGGTTTATTTTTTTTATTTTTTTTTTTTAAATCTACCTTCTTTCTATGTTTTTAGAAACCAAGCCAATTTTTTAAAACTAAAAAAATAGTTTTCAAAAACTTGTTTTTGTTTTTAGAATTTGGTTACGAATTCAAGTGTGTCTTTAACAAAAATGAAAATCATTGTTAGAAAATTGGAAGTAAACAAGTATAAATTTCAAAAGCCAAATGGTTATCAAATGGAGCCTAAGGTCTTGTTTGATAATCATTTGTTTTTTGTTTTTGGTTTTTAAAAATAAACTTATAAAAACTATTTGCACTCATAAGTTTGGGTTTTTTGGAAAAGTAGAAAAAAAAAAAACTTAAAAAAATCAGAGAGAAGGGGTTGTTGTGAAAGTAATTAAGGATTTACAATGTTAGGTCGCGTCTTTACAATAGACGCGACCTTGCCACACGACAAAGAACTGAATTTCCTTCAAACGGTGTTGGATCGCGTAGGTTCAAGAAACGCGACTTAATGTGAAACCGGTGACTGCAGAGATTCCGATGCTATCACTGATTGGTCACGTTGGGTCACTTCGTGTTGCATGGAAATGAATTCAAACCTACCGTATTTATTTATTTTTTTTTGAAGGGCTGTGCATGGTTTTAAAATGGTGGGAATGGTGGTGTGACGCCCCGTGCTTTTCTATGTAATTAATTTCATGAGTATAGTCGAGTAAGTGTAATTTGGTTTGGCTTGGACTATGGAATTATTTAATTGCAATAAGGCACTTGGGATTTTGATTTTTCAGTTTAGTTAATGGTGTTAAATGGAATTCTCCCTAAAAGGCTTGATAATTTAAGTTGGCAGTTAAGGCCATTTTGAGGTGTTGAACTTCCACGTTCTGAGTAAATTTGGTTAGCGGTTGGCTAACTTTAGTAATTCTATTATTAGAAGTTTTTGGGTTTAAGAAAAATGGTCAAGGGAAAAGGAATTAAGCAAAAATAGTAATAGAAGAAGAAGAAGCCCTAAAGCCCTTGCCCTCTCTCTCTTCTTTTTTGTGTTCAGCCTTAGCAGACCCCCCTTGTTGCTGTTTTCAGCCCCAGCCAGCCGCCGCTACCGTCCAGCTGCGCCGTCATCCCCGTCTAGTTGAGCCGCCGTCCCTGTTCAGCCACGCCGCCGCACGACCCAGTCGCCGCTCCCGTTTTCCTTCTCTCCCTCCTTCCGCGCGCGTTCTCTTCCTCTCGACCGCGCGTCCTTTTCTCTTCCCGTGGGTCTGGTTGCAAATCTCGTGCTCTCCCTTCGTGTCGTCGCCGAGTAGGTCGCGCCGTCGCTGTCCGTTGAGCAGCGCCGCCGCCGCCTTTTTCCCCTCTTTTCCGTGCGTTTTCGGCAAGGTAACTCCGTGGGTAAGCTTTCCTTCCTTCATCTTTAGTGGTTTTAACCTAACTTCACTCATTCCGTTCAGTTCGTGCGCGTTCAGCAGCTTGGGTTCCATTTTCCGTGTGTTTTCGTTTCTGTCCAGCAGGTAGTTTGGTCTCGGACTCATTTGTTCGGTAAGCTTAAGCCTTACCCATTCTTGGTTAAAGCTTGAATTTAAATACCCATTCGTTTTAGGTGCTGGAAATTTAAGATTGGGTTGATTTTCTTATCTGCAGCGTCGCCTAAGTGTTCGATTGGGTTCGATACACTTCAAACTCGAATACCCACTGCCGAAGGAGCGTTCTAACACGTTGTTCGAGGTTAGACTAACCCGTCTAGCGTGGAAACGAGTCCGCTTGGTAAGTTTCTTTGCTGCCCCTAGCTTGTTAGTCTCAAGTTAATTGGTCGTTAGATGATCTAGCTTTAGGAAAGCATGTTTAGATCAAGCCCATTAATTGTTTAGGCCTTGTTAGCATGGCCCGACCTCTTTGGAGTCCTTAGTATGGAAATAAAGAGGTTCTGCTTGCTGGTCGTGGTTTAAAAAGCATGCTTAAATATCACCTATCGATTTTCTAGACTCGAGTAGCGTTGCCAAATCTCTAGGAGTCCTTAGAATCCCTAAATGCACCTTTGTACTTGCTGTCCAGCGGCTGAAAAGCCTTAGTTATGGTCATTCGGCGTATACCCATGGCCCGTTGTGCCTTAGACATGGTTGCCAATGGACTAAAGCTTTTGGGTTTTCATTTTGGGGAATGTTTGAAGACTGTTTAACAAGGAAATGGGCCTAGTAAGTGGGATTTGGCTTTTCAAGCTTATCTTAAGGTCTTTAGGTAAGTTCTAACCCCTTTTAGCTGCCTTTGTAATTTAGGAGTTCGTCTTGGCTGCTTTAGGCTTGTTGAGGTTGCCTTGGAAGCGCTATAGGTAAGTAGTTTCTACTTACTAAGCCTGTTTGACTGCCTGAAGCATGTTGTTTGTTATCTGCTTTAATTTTTGTTGTGTTAATTATGAGTTGCTATGTTTACACTATTGTACTATGAACATTGAAATGGTTGTGTTAATCTGGAATCGCATTTATTGCATTGCTTGAGATGAGTACGTTTAAGGAGTGTGAGCATGTTAGGTACTTGTCTTAAGTATGGTTATTGATGAGTCAAGCATGTTGGGTTTGGCTTGCATGTTGCGTGGGGAAAATGTAGCATGAGTCGGGTGTGAGGCACAACACATGGTGCATTGATTCATGGGTAGCGGAGCGTGACGCGAAAATCACGTATGAGTGGCGCAACACATGGCGCGGAATACATTTGGGGTAGGTGCGAAGCATGACGCGGAAATCATGCAGTTAGCGCAGCACATGGCGCGGAATTCATGTGTAGCGGAGCATGACGTGGAAATCATGTAGTAGCGGAGCATGACGCGGAAATCATGTGGGGTCTAGTGCGTGCGTTGCATAGCATGAGGTGCATTTGCATGGGTGGTTGTTTTTAACCATGTGGTTAGCTTGTAGCTTAAAAGCACGTTGATAGTTTGTAGCATGTTGTTTGTTTTGGTTCCATAACCTGTTGGATGCGTATGCCGAGCATGTTACCTGTATTGGTTGCTTGTTTGTGGTTTGGTAAGTGTGAGCTGCTTACCAGTACCACGGTTGTACTGATACCCCCTTTCCCACCTTTCCCCCCAACATTTTAGATGTTGCAGGTTTCGTTGACGAGCTGGATCCTGGTGAGGAAGAGGAGAACTACGAGGAGGAGCCTTAGGAAGCTCAAGTTTCTTTTTCTTGTTCTGTTGGATTAGGCTGTAGATGGTTAGGTTGTTTTTGCTTCGCTTGAGTAGTAGCTTAGTTGTTTATTGTTAATCTGTTAAGGTCAGGTTGGGTTGTGATGTTATTGATTATGAATTGGGGATTTAGTTCTATTGTTTTTCACTTATGCAATAAAATTGTTAGTTAGCATTCTTTAGATTAAATTGCTGGTGTAATTTGAAGTTTAGTGTTTGTTGTGTTCCGTTGCATGATTTGAGTTAATGTCTGTTGCCACGAGATCTTACTCTTAGGCTGTGTCTCTGAAATGAAGTTGGTGGAGTTGAGTTGGTTGTTTGAAGTGTTCTATTTGTCTATCAGGTGTTCGAAAAATTTTGGTTCAGACCATTTTACGCCGTTATGCTGCCGAAATTTTTGGTATATCCGGTTCAAAGTGGTTCAGATTCATAGTTAAAGGCTAAAGGTTGTAGTAGCGTCTCTAGGATAAAGGTTTGAAAACCTGGGGCGTTACAGGTGGTGGCTGAGAAGCAAATTTGTTGGAAAATCCACTTGTGCTACTGCCTTTTTCTTCTTCATTTTTTGAGAAATCGACTTTTTTTTGCAACCAGTGTTCATATATTGTACCCACGAATTTTCTCCCTAATCTCCATATCTTTGTTGATTTTATCTTTAAATCCGCTCCATATCCGTCGGCTACTCATTTTAAAGCTCTCTTGTCATGCCAGTTGCTTCCTTTAACGTTCATTAGAAGATCGTTTTTTTGTTACATTGTATTTTACGTCGTTTTTTATAAGTATTAAATCAAGGAGGAGAAGAATATATTCAAATTTCTAAATTAGATGACAATTAAAACCAAAAATTATAATTGTTTTTATAAGTATTAAATCAAGATTATATTGTTAATTTTTTTTTTGAATAATATAATTAGATGAAGACACAAAGTTCCCAAGTACATTATTAGGTTCATCTTTTTTTTTTCTTGTTTGCTTTGATTTTTTAGTAGATTCATGATAGGATTCGTAATTAGATTCATCGTTATATATTTATTTTTAAGTTAGTTTTTCTTTTTGATAAATTTTTTTCAGTTAGTTAAACAAAAAAAAGTAAAATCATTTGTTGTTTTTTTTTTTTTTTGAAATATCATTTGGTTTAAAATATATATAGTTAAACAAAAAAAAAAATCATTTGGTTTTTTTTTTTTTGAAATATCATTTGGTTTAAATTATGGTTAATTAAACAAAAAAAAATCATTTGGTTTAGAATCTTCAAATTTTTCTTTTAAAAAATTGTAAACGAAAATTAAAAAAACATGGACGTGACACGTGGCGTGTGGTTGCGTCCCTTCAAGAGACGTGACCCAACCGGCGTTTCAACAAAAAAAGAAACACTGAGAGACACAACCCACAAAACCCTAAGGTAGACGCAACATCTTATATTTCGAAATAGTTTCAAACTTCCTCATTTTCTCTAATTTTTTTTAGTTTTTTTCCTACTTTTCCAAAAAAATCCAATAAGTTCTGATAAGGAAATAAGTGACGAACCAGCTCAATCCAATTATTATGGTGAAAAGTTGCATCCTTTTAAGATTCATGTGATGAAAAACTGAAACAAAAACCAAAACACAATAAGAGAGAAAGCAGAAGAAATGCACCGAGACTTATAATGGTTCAACCATCAGTGTGATGGTCTACATCCACTTTCGAAGAGCAGCAACATCGATCATTCTCATTCATCAACATCAAAGAAGTACATCAAGAGATGGATACAACGAAATGGAGAATACTCCCAACACTCAACCTCACTGCCCAGAAGGTAATTTTCCCAACTCTCCTTCTCTTTGCACTCCCCTGATTACTCTCACACTCTCTACCAGAATGCTTTGTTTTCGAATATATAAAGACATTATGTTATAACAAACTCGTGGGAGAAATAAGAAGAGCCTCACGAAAATAAGAAGAAGAATTACAATACTAATCAAAGGGAAAATATAATCTGGTTATACAGCTTAGCTTCAGACTTCTTTCTCCTCTCTGACGTGGCTGAATACATATGACATGGCAAAAGATCTTCACAAATCTCCCTCTTGACATGTGCATATATATTTTGGCAATCTCCTTTTCTGCTGTTGCTCTTTGTAACTCCCTCTGTTTTAGAATTAGCCGACACCTACTTTCAGTAGGCTCATCAAGTATAGCATCCTTGATGCTGTAAGTGACTTTGTAATCATGTCTGCTGGGTTATTAGTTGAGGCAACTTTTTTCAGCTTTACTTCTCCATTCAAGGTCTTCTCTCTCAAGTAGTGATACCTGATATCTATGTGCTTTGAACGGTCATGGAACTGAGGATTCTTTGACAGTGCTAGTGCACTTTGACTATCACTGAAAACAGAAAGAGGGTTAGTTGTACCAAGTAATTCATTTATCAAACCTTTTAACCAAATTCCTTCTTTCACAGCTTCTGCCAAGGAAATATACTCGGATTCGGTTGTCGAAAGGGCTGTCACTGATTGTAAATGGGATCTCCAACTCACTGTGTTCTGAAATAGAGTGTATACATAACCTGATGTGGACTTCCTTTTATCTAAATCAGCTGCAAAGTCAGCATCTGCAAAACCGATCAAGCAGTTTTCATCCAAGCTCCCTCTAGAAAATATCAGTCCACAATCTGTACTGCCTTTTATATATCTCAAAATCCATTTTACAGCCTCCCAGTGAGGCTTCCCTGGATCACTCATGTACCTGCTCACAATACTCATTGCAAAAGCTATATCGGGTCTGGAACATGTCATACCATACATTAGACTTCCCACAGCATTCGAATATGGTATGTTTTTCATTTCATTTCTTTCATTATCAGATTTAGGTGAGTGAGCTTTTGACAATCTGAAATGTTGAGCTAGAGGGACACTAACTGATTTTGCTTGGTCTAGCTTGAATTTCTTAACTATCTTCTCAAGATATTCGGTTTGCTTTATTTTCAAAGTTGCTGACTCTCTATCCCTTAGAATATTCATTCCAAGGATCTTGACTGCTGGACCTATATCCTTCATTTCAAATTCTCTGCTTAGTTGTGTTTTTAGGTGTTCTATTTTATTCATATCATGTGAAGCAATGAGCATGTCGTCCACATAAAGAAGGAGATACAACACAACAACATCATTCTCCCTTTTTATATAAACACAACTATCATACATGCTCCTAATAAAGCCACAATTCTGAATAAAACTGTCAAATCTCTTGTACCATTGGCGTGGGGACTGTTTTAAGCCATATAAGGATTTTAGCAGTCCACATACTAAATTTTCTTTGCCTTTAGCTTCAAACCCAAGTGGTTGTTCCATGTAAATTTCCTCTTCTAGTTCTCCATGTAAAAATGTCGTTGTTACATCCATTTGTTCTAACTCTAAATTGAATTGAGCAACAATGGATAAAAAGACTCGAATGGATGAATACCTAACTACAGAAGAGAATATTTCAGTGTAGTCTATCCCATATTGTTGAGTGAAACCCTTAGCTACAAGCCTTGCCTTAAATCTAGGCTTTTCATCTCCTTTAAGGCTTGGCTTTAATTTGTACAACCACTTGCATGCAACTAACTTATGATCTTTAGGCTTCTCTACTAACACCCATGTTTTATTCTTCTCAAGTGAATTTATCTCTTCCTGCATAGCTCGCTGCCAGTGTGTTTTATGTTCTGAATTTATGGCTTGTTGATATGTTAATGGTTCTGAATTTTCATCTTCTTCATTACATATCAATGCATATGCAGCAGACTCAGAGATTTCAATGTTGCAATCGGCTTGTTCAAATCTAGCAGGTGGCCTTATAGTTCTCCTAGATCTGTCTCATGTAAGTTGGTAATCTGTTAAGTTTTCATGTGTAGCTTGTATAGGGACATTAGGAGTTTCTTCAGTTATCTGTTGATCTGTATCATTTGGATTACTTTCTGGTTGTATATTCTCAATTTCTTCACCCTGATTAGTATCTGTCAATTGTTGTTCATTACTAATTTCATCACCAGCAAGCTGTATATCGAATGAGTCTTCTATTCCCATTGATCCCTTTTGATAACTAAAGCTACCTTCTCTTTCCCATGGCATATCCTCTTCATTAAACTTAACATCTCTTCTAATTATACATCTAGACTCACCTTGGGACAAGGTCCATAATTTGTATCCCTTAGTCCCATCCGGATATCCTAGGAAGACACATTTTTGGGCCCTCGGATCTAACTTGTCTTGTCTAACGGGCATAGGCTGCACACCCGAAAATTCTTAAGTAATTTAAATTTGGAGGTTTTCCAGTCCAAACTTCTTGCGGTGTCTTTAAATTCAAGGCCAAGGAGGGACTTCTATTTATTAAGTAAGTTGCAGTATTGACTGCCTCACCCCAAAATACCTTAGGAAGTTTGGCATAGGACAGCATACACCTCACCCTTTCTAAAATGGTTCTATTATATCTCTCAGCCAACCCATTTTGCTGTGATGTATTCGGGACTGTTAAGTGTCTATGGATTCCGGATTTAACACACATTGTCTTGAAATTTTCATTAAGATACTCAAGCCCATTGTCAGTTCGAAGCTTCTTAATTTTCTTATTAGTTTGGTTCTCAACAAGAGTTTTCCAGTTTACAAATGTCTCAAATACATCTGATTTGTTTTTGAGGAGAAATACCCATAACTTTCTAGAGTAATCATCTATGATACTTAGAAAATATCTAGCTCCTCCCAAAGTTGAAACTCTTGCTGGCCCCCACAAGTCTGAATGTATATAGTCTAGAATACCCCGAGTTTTATGCACAGACCGATTGAATTGAACTTTAGCTGACTTCCCTAACGTACACTGCTCACAGAAGGGTAATTTTACAGATTTTGTTTTGCCAAGCAGACCCTGTTTCTGAAGTTCAAGTAATCCCTTTTCACTAACATGGGCTAAACGCCTATGCCACAACAAGGCTTCACTATTAGTTTCTGATGATGCAACATTAGCAGTGTCGACAGTGAATGAGCCATTCAAAGTGTACAATCCATTCTTTAAGTTTCCAGTCATTATTCACAAAGATCCTCTGAATATTTTCATTACTCCTCCTTCAGATTTATACTTATATCCGACCTTATCTAATGTCCCTAAAGAAATGAGATTGCGTTTTAAATCAGGGACATATCTCACTGATGATAAAATCTTATGGGTTCCCGTTGATAACCTAAGTTTAACCGAGCCTATGCCTTTTATTTGACATTGCTGGTTGTCCCCATAAGGACTTTCCCACCGTCTATCTCTTTTAAATCTAGGAAGTAGAGTTTGTGGGGAGTCATATGATAAGAACAGCCGGAGTCTAGGATCCATTCTTCTGTGGGACTAATATCTGAGATAGTTAGGACCTCAGCCGAGTCATAGCTCTCATCGACATTTGCAGAATTTTGTCCCTCCTTTTTATTTTGATGTTTATTCTTATACTGTAATTTTCGGCAGTCTTTTATCAAATGTCCAGGCTTATGACAGTAGTTAAGGGAATAAAAGTCCCCACGCAGCGGAAGCGCATCGATTGGACCTTACGCCGTATATTAATTAACATTAAAATACCGTTACGAAAACTCAAACAAACTTTAAACACTCTTTAAAGTTGCTGGAAAATCAGTTTAAACATGCTTAAAAATAAATCTAAATTAATTTTCATGCTTTTCTAAAGAAAAGGGGAAGAACCGTTACAAACCTCCGTTGTAGACTTGACCGTTCGTCGCCAACGATTCTCCAACGAACAAAACACAGCAGCCTCCTTTGTCTTGTGATCGCTGGAAAATTCTTCTTGAATGACACAATAACCACAGAGGTTACACCGGTATGACTCTAGGTCTACGAGGCAAAAGACTTGTGGGAGTCTTTCTCTAAGAGGGAGGCTAGAGAGAATTCTAGGTCTTGTCTTGAGAGTCTAAGAGCAAGAGCAAAGTTTCAAGTCTCTTGGACCAATTAGGTCTAGTGTTCTATTTATAGAAGAGAGGCCATGAATAAAATATTCAATTAAATCGATCTTTTCCAAAATTGATTCAATCTTATTCCTTAATTAATCAATCATGATCAATCAATTCCATAATTGATTAATCTTTTCCACAAATGACTAATTACTTCCATAAGTGATTATATCATTTCCATAAATGATTAATCACTTCCTTAAGTGATTAATTATTTCCATAATTGATTAATTCCCGGTTAATGAATTCTTTAATTAATTAACCACCAATTAAATATCACATATTGAATTTCCGGCCTAGAATTAATTAATTTGCCCAAACACATTTTAGGCCTTAAATTAATTAATTCATTATTTGAACTCTTTCAAACTCCCATAAATTTATATTTGAATTTCTTCAAATATTAATTTCTCTCATAATAATATATCAATATATATTATATTTGTTTCCCTTAGTAAATTGAACATTTTCAATTTACATTTATTACTTAGTTGCCTCAAATTACTTTATGAGCTACCAGTGGGACCTAATGGACCTGCAGATCAGAAGCTCCAACGATGTGAGATTAATTGGTCAAACTCATTAACCACATTAATCAATATTCGTTAACTGTGTGTTCATTCCACTATAGACTCACAGTTGCACTCTTCTCACTACAGACATATTTTCTGTGTCCACGGATATAGACCAATATCGACTAGTTAGTCCTTCACGAGTGTCCGTAACACCAGCTGGGTCAAATTACCGTTTTACCCCTGGGTTACCTCTATTTCCTTAAGTACCAATTCTCCTCTAATGAACAACCTGTTTGTGGTCCAACCATCAAACAGAAAACCCTCTCGTGCCATTGAGAGGGTAGGGCCCTTTGTTCAAGACTCGGAGTAACCACTTAAGGGAACACTCATCTGCTTCCCTAAAGTCGGGAAGGAGTGAATTCCATCTTGTACGATTATGTTCCCAGCTCCCCATTCGGTCTTGTCCCCAAAGTGGTAGGCTTATTGAGTCGGCGTATTGGCCACTCTCACCCATACAAATCAAAGGACAATCTCTCATGAGCAGGAGTCCATAATCAACTCAGGATTAAGACTAAGTTGTTTAGGTCGTCCTAGTGAAATAGAAAACCAACTAGTTAACGGTGTTATAACCAGTGGTTACTATTTCGCGGTCCGGTCTTATGCAAACTCATTGCATAGGATACCCCCACTCGCATGTCTCCTACACGAACGCGTTGGATCGCAGCGTTTGTATCAAATACAAAGTGGGCCATATCCATAGTGTCACCAGGATAAGGCACCCAGTCTTATCCCTATACTATAGACCTTTTAGGCTTTTCTTGAACAATGATCCCATATGTCGCTACATATAGTTCAAGACTCATATTACAGCCTTGGATGTCTAGTTTATTGGATTAGGGTTATTATTAGGCAAAGACAAACATAAAATAACTAATAACAATTAATGAAAAAATATATCAATATTATTTCATTAATATCCGGTCAACGGTTACATTCACTATCTACGAGTTTTAGGGCATAAAACCCAACAAACTCCCACTTGAACTAAAACACTAGTTAGTGGGATGTAAATGCAATAATCTAAAGCTAGAAATGTCATGTATATTAAAAATAATACAATGAACTAGGGCATCCTTATACCCATTATACATTTCTCCCACTTGCCCTAGATTAGATGGCATACATATCTCGTAGACCTAGACCCTCTAGATGACCCTCAAACACTTTAGCCGTGAGAGCCTTCGTAAATGGATCAGCGATGTTGTGCTCCGAGGCGATCTTAGTGACGATCACATCTCCTCTTTACACAATTTCCCGTATCAGGTGATACTTCCTCTCGATGTGTTTACCCAGTTTGTGGCTTCGAGGTTCTTTTGAGTTGGCTACAGCCCCACTGTTGTCACAGTATAGTGTTATGGGCACGTTCATATTCGGAACCACTTCCAAATCAGTCAAGAATTTTCTAAGCCATACTGCCTCCTTAGCTGCTTCGCAAGCTGCTACATACTCAGCCTCCATGGTTGAGTCTGCTATGCATCCTTGTTTGATGCTTCTCCACACTACTGCTCCTCCATTGAGGGTGAATACTGACCCTGATGTGGATTTCCTTGAATCCTTATCAGCTTGAAAGTCAGAGTCAGTGTATCCAGTAAGAATCAAATCCTTAGCTCCATACACAAGCATGTAGTCCCTCGTTCTCCGAAGATACTTGAGGATATTCTTAACCGCTCCCCAGTGGTCCAACCCTGGATTAGACTGATACCTACTGACTACTCCCACTGCATAACATATGTCAGGCCTAGTGCAGAGCATAACATACATTAAGCTGCCCACAGCTGAGGCGTAGGGAATGTGTTTCATGTTCTCAACTTCTTGAGGTGTCTTAGGAGATTGTTCCTTAGACAGGTGTACCCCATGTCTGAAGGGTAGTAGTCCCTTCTTGGAGTTTTGCATCGAATATCGAGACAACATCTTGTCAATATACGTTGCTTGAGACAAAGCTAGCGTTTTGTTCTTACGATCCCTAATGATTTGGATTCCCAGAACATATTGAGCCTCTCCCAGATCTTTCATTTGGAATTGGGCTGCTAGCCATTTCTTAATGTCAGTGAGGTATCCTACATCATTCTCAATGAGTAGGATATCATCTACATAAAGTATTAGAAAAACTACTTTCCTTTTGTTGACTTTCTTGTATACGCAAGGCTCATCAACGTTTTGGTCAAAGCCAAAAGATTTGATTGCAGTATCAAATCTAATGTTCCATGATCTGGACGCTTGTTTCAATCCATAAATGGATCGATTGAGCTTACAAACCTTTTGTTCCTGACCTTGGGCTATGAACCCTTCGGGTTGAGACATGAAGATATTCTCTTCAAGATTACCATTCAGAAAGGCAGTCTTGACGTCCATTTGCCATATTTCATAGTCATAATATGTGGCTATGGATAAGAGAATTCTTATGGACTTTAACATGGCTACAGGAGAAAAGGTTTCCTCATAGTCAACCCCTTCCTTTTGGGTATAACCCTTTGCCACTAGTCTAGCTTTGAGGGTCTGTACCTTTCCAGCTGCATCTCTTTTTCTCTTATAGATCCATTTGCACCCTATGGGTTTTACCCCATTTGGTAGATCTGTAAGTTCCCATACAGAATTGGAGTGCATTGACTCTATTTCCAGGTTCATGGCTTTGACCCATTCATCCTTATCTTCGTCATTCATTGCCTGTCGATAGGACAATGGATCCTCAATGCCATCATTAGGTATGACAACCTGAGTTTCAGTTAAACCCAAGTAGCGATCAGGTTGTAATACAACCCTCCCACTGCGTCGAGGCATTCCCAACGTTTGAGATGGACGGGATGGATCTGAAGAACTAGTTCCTTCATCAACCCTTGTTGAAGGTCCAACTTCATCAACAACTCTTGATGATTCTTCAATAGCTTCTCCTAATATTATTTTGCTGCGTGGTTTATGATCTCTCATGTGGTCTTCCTCTAAGAAAGTGGCGTTTGTCGATACAATCACCTTATTTTCTTGTGGGTCGTAGAAATAACCACCTCTCGTTTCTTTAGGGTAACCAACAAATTGGCACAGTTTTGAACGAGGTTCCAGTTTCTTAGGATTTGTCACAAGCACGTGTGCTGGACAACCCCAGATGCGAAAGTGATGCAAACTAGGTTTACGCCCCTTCCATAATTCGAAAGGTGTTTCAGAAACACTTTTCGAGGGAACATTGTTCAAGATGTATACTGCAGTCTCCACTGCATACCCCCAAAACGAGCTAGGCAATTGAGCATAGCTCATCATTGATCGAACCATGTCTAACAAGGTTCTATTTCTCCTTTCTGACACACCATTTTGCTGAGGTGTACCAGGGGCTGAGAGTTGAGATTGGATTCCATGTTCCATCATATAATCCTGGAATCTTTCATCCATATACTCCCCTCCTCGATCAGATCGAAGTACTTTAATAGATTTACCTAATAGGTTTTCAACTTCAGCCTTAAACTCCTTAAACTTTTCAAGGGCTTCAGACTTATGTCCCATTAGGTACAAGTAACCATATCTTGAATAATCATCTATAAATGAGATGAAATATTCGTACCCTCCTCGAGCTTTTACATTCATTGGACCACATAGATCCGAATGTATTAACTCTAAGGGTTCTTTGGCTCTGTAACCTTTTCCAGTAAAAGGTCCCTTTGTCATTTTTCCCTCGAGACAAGATTCACAAGGTGGTAGTGAATCATCTTCTAACTTACTTAGAAGTCCATTCTTTACCAAACGACCGATCCTATCGATGTTTATATGACCAAGTCTAAGATGCCAAAGATGAGTATTGTTACTTGTTGGATAAATCTTTTGCCTTTTCTTTTGAGTTTCAGCAGTTTTAAATAATTCGTGATTTAAAAGTGCTTTGTTTTCGGTTGGTCTTAAAACATACAAGTTATTTTCCAATTTGACTGAACAAATAAGTACACCATTTTTATAAATGAACGCTTCATTCGTATCAAAAGTAACTGTATACGATTGTTCAATCAAACATGAAATAGAAATTAAGTTCCTCTTAATCTTGGGAAAAATTAACAAACTTTCTAAAAGTAAGAATCTATTTCTAAAAAATAACTTCGCAGCTCCCACTGCTTTAGCTGAAATGACTTCTCCAGTTCCGACCCTGAGTGTCATTTCCCCATCGTTCAACTGCCGAAAGGAACTGTTTTCCTGAAAAGAAGAGCAAACATGATTAGTTGCTCCTGAATCAAGTATCCAGGTAAACTCATCATGTTCTACCAGGCATGTTTCTAAAACAAGTAAATCAAATTTACCTTCCTTTTCCTTCTTTTTCTCAGCAAGGTACTTTGGGCAGTTTCTCTTCTAATGTCCATCTACATTGCAGTGGAAACACTTGCCCTTATCTGCCATAGCTTTGGCTTTTCCCTTGCTTTTAGCAGCAGTACTGGGAGCTTTCCCCTTGTTTCCTTTCTTCTTCTGAGTTATCTTTGAAGAAGTGGCTACAGATTTAGTTCCAGAGGATGAACCCTTCTCGAACTTTCTTTTAGAGTGAACAACGTTTGCCTCTCCTTCTATCTGTCCCTTGTTCTTAAGAAGAGACTGATAGAGTTGTAGCTCATTCAGGAGGCTAGTCAGGTTGAATGTTATTTTATTCATCATTGCATTGCTTCGAAACTGCAGAAAACTCTTCGGAAGAGATTCT
Source organism: Luffa aegyptiaca (assembly GCA_017139565.1). NCBI lineage: Eukaryota > Viridiplantae > Streptophyta > Magnoliopsida > Cucurbitales > Cucurbitaceae > Luffa > Luffa aegyptiaca. The sequence continues at coordinate 16,112,292 of CM029406.1, read as the reverse complement.
AAGATGAATGCAACCTGACTACGCTCATCTATGACAGCCCCGTTTGCTTCTTCCACGTTGAATTGGACCATCATATCCAGGACATGCTCCCGAACAGACGTGCCCTCTTTCATGCGACAGCTATAAACGTATTTGAGAGCGTCATGGTGGAGTTGGTAAGACGGTTGTCCAAACATCTCCTGGAGAGAGTTCATAATCTCCCTCGCTGTTACCATGCCCTCATGCCTTTTAGCCAAAACTTCAGATAAGCTGGCTAGGATATAGACGCGAGTCTTATCATTGGCCTTTGTCCAGCGGTCATAAGCATCCTTAACTGCTTGGGATGCATTACGAGCAGGGGCTGGAGGACAATCCTTCGTTAAGACGAACCGCAGATCATCGACAACAAGAATCGTATTCAGGTTCGACTTCCACGTAGCATTATTTTCGCCGGTTAATTTCTCATTTTTAAGCAGAGAGACAATTGAGGAAGACATTGCTGAAATTTAAACAAACAATGACCGTATTAGTTATCTTTGCCTTAACCCATCATACAAGCAAACAATTGCACACAATCCAATCAATTTAGCAAAACAGACAATCACAGAACCCTAAAACTATTGATTTAGTTTTGCAACGATGTTTCAGAGGTTTAGAATATCAGCCACCGAAGGGTGATCAGGCACTCCTCCTTTGAAATGAGACACCTCTCAGCTAATTCTAATTCCAGAATAACTCATATTCCTATAGACATTAGCCACCGTTGTTCGGTCAAGGATTTGTTAACACTTTTTACTCATCCTCGTAAGTGTAACCCTCCCACTTTCAGATCTCAGAGGCACGCACCAACAGGCTACCGAAGGGAAAGACAACTGTTGGTGATTAGCCTAAGAGCTCCTATCCTATTCAGGAGTTCACGATGTTCCGAATCCTATGATCAGGCCCTCCGAAGGGATGGTTGCGCCAGGACAACCTGCAGGCGGATCATAGTACTCTCACGGTGTGAACTATGGGCGGAGACCGAGGGATACGTTGACACGTGTCCTGCTCCCACTTACTTTAGACATTTTTCCCATTCACCCTGATATTGATTCACGCAAACACTTTCTGAAGGGAGGCCGCTCCTAAGGCGACTCGAAGCCGAGCATGAACCTCACGTTGTGAATATAGGGACGTAGGAGCAAAACTTGATTTAAATCTCGTTTTGTAATTTTTCTCCCACTGAAAATGTCATACGGTTAATATAAGGTTGTTTAACTTAGATAGTATTCGGCTAAGTCAATCTATCTAAGTCTGATCATATTTTAACAATTATGGAAAGGATTCAACTGCAATCTTTTGGGTGAATTAAACTTCTTTTAATAAACCCAACATTGCAAGTCAACATTACTATGGTTAATTCAACTCAATGTTCGGGTCAGTTCCCAGGTAGGAGGTGTTCCGTAAACCGTCAACTTAAATACCCCCAACCTTAGACAGAACTTTACCGAGAGAGTTCCTTTATAACCTCAGTAATATAGGGTCTTTACTCTAAAGATCTAGGTGCATTAAACACTTTTAATAAACCTAGTGACATTGCATGCTAACATTTAACTATGATTAATTCAACTCCGGTATTCCAGGTCAGTTCCCAGGTAGGAGGTGTTCCGTAAACCGTCAACTTAAATACCCCCAGCCTTAGACAGAACATTACCGGTGGAGTTCCCTTATAATCACAGCAATGATTTTCCTACTTAGTCAATTAAAACTATTTTTAATTCTAAGTAAGAAAAGATTCTAATCCTATTAGAAACTGATCTAGGTCTAATTAATTTTAAACAATTTAAAATTAATCCAATTTATCCTATGATCTTATGTTTGCATGCAAATCTTGATTATAGATTGACGGTTTCTAATCATTAATATTAAAGAACTATTTCAAATTTTAATGATTAATCCTATAATCAAGAATCTAGGGTTTAATTCATTTAACAATCTCATTCAAATTAAATAATTAAACCACACTTATTGCATGAATAATATAACTATTATATTATTAACTATGGATGTTTCATGCTTCATGCAATATTGATTTTCAATTATAAGCCAATCAAGAAAATCAATCAAGCATGCTTCATTCATCACATTAAACATAACTATTTATATTTAATTTAAGTAATGACATGCGTCATGCTTTCCAAATTTTTTCATATAATCAATATACACTTATATTAAAAATATGAAAACAATTCCATGTATTTAAACATACATTATAACTATTTATAATATATAAAAAAATGCATGAGCATGTTTATAACCTAAGGTGGGATTTAATATTCTATATGACATCCATAAAGCATATAAATAGCAATTGAACCGGTTAATTTTGGCCCCTAGGATAAAATAAAGCATTAAATTACAATAATTTTAGCTAAATTCTATCCTAAAATCCCTCTGCAGCTCCCAAAATTGGTCTAGACAGCACGAACCGCCCCGAACCACCTCGAACCGGCTTCCAAAATCATGAACCATGCCAAAAATTGGCTGAACCGAACCAAATAGGTCCCAGCCCAGTCGAACCGGTCCGAACCGGATCGCCCACAGCTTGAACCGCGCCTCTTGAAGCCCTAATGCGCGCCGCCATCGTGACAGCGTCTCGACTCTGTGTTGATAGCGTCTCGACGCTGTGCGCTTTCCATATCTGGCGCCTGTGGTATCGAGACAGCGTCGAGACGCTGTTGAGGTAGCGTCCCGACGCTGTTGCGTCTGGAGGCAGAATCTGGGCAAAACAGCAGTGTTTTCTTCGGTTTTGGCCTCGATTTCAGCGGCGATTGCTTCGATTTTCATCTCATAAAAACCTATTCTAGACCCGGACTTACATAGGACTCGATTTTACATAAAATACCCGAAACACCGGGCCTTACATGATCAAAATCACATAAAAATAAAATCTATGGCCATAAAATTAACCTAAACAGTTCAACGCAAACCGAACATACATTATGCATAAATCCCACCTATTAGAGCCTATCGGAACTTTTAGTATTAATTAATAGGGACAGCGATGGCTCTGATACCAATTGAAGGGAATAAAAGTCCCCACGCAGCGGAAGCGCATCGATTGGACCTTACGCCGTATATTAATTAACATTAAAATACCGTTACGAAAACTCAAACAAACTTTAAACACTCTTTAAAGTTGCTGGAAAATCAGTTTAAACATGCATAAAAATAAATCTAAATTTATTTTCATGCTTTTCTAAAGAAAAGGGGAAGAACCGTTACAAACCTCCGTTGTAGACTTGACCGTTCGTCGCCAACGATTCTCCAACGAACAAAACGCAGCAGCCTCCTTTGTCTTGTGATCGCTGGAAAATTCTTCTTGAATGACACAATAACCACAGAGGTTACACCAGTATGACTCTAGGTCTAGGAGGCAAAAGACTTGTGGGAGTCTTTCTCTAAGAGGGAGGCTAGAGAGAACTCTAGGTCTTGTCTTGAGAGTCTAAGAGCAAGAGCAAAGTTTCAAGTCTCTTGGACCAATTAGGTCTAGTGTTCTATTTATAGAAGAGAGGCCATGAATAAAATATTCAATTAAATCAATCTTTTCCAAAATTGATTCAATCTTATTCCTTAATTAATCAATCATGATCAATCAATTCCATAATTGATTAATCTTTTCCACAAATGACTAATTACTTCCATAAGTGATTAGATCATTTCCATAAATGATTAATCACTTCCTTAAGTGATTAATTATTTCCATAATTGATTAATTCCCGGTTAATGAATTCTTTAATTAATTAACCACCAATTAAATATCACATATTTAATTTCCGGCCTAGAATTAATTAATTTGCCCAAACACATTTTAGGCCTTAAATTAATTAATTCATTATTTGAACTCTTTCAAACTCCCATAAATTTATATTTGAATTTCTTCAAATATTAATTTCTCTCATAATAATATATCAATATATATTATATTTGTTTCCCTTAGTAAATTGAACATTTTCAATTTACATTTATTACTTAGTTGCCTCAAATTACTTTATGAGCTACCAGTGGGACCTAATGGACCTGCAGATCAGAAGCTCCAACGATGTGAGATTAATTGGTCAAACTCATTAACCACATTAATCAATATTCGTTAACTGTGTGTTCATTCCACTATAGACTCACAGTTGCACTCTTCTCACTGCAGACATATTTTCTGTGTCCACGGATATAGACCAATATCGACTAGTTAGTCCTTCACGAGTGTCCGTAACACCAGTTGGGTCAAATTACCGTTTTACCCCTGGGTTACCTCTATTTACTTAAGTACCAATTCTCCTCTAACGAACAACCTGTTTGTGGTCCAACCATCAAACAGAAAACCCTCTCGTGCCATTGAGAGGGTAGGACCCTTTGTTCAAGACTCGGAGTAACCACTTAAGGGAACACTCATCTGCTTCCCTAAAGTCGGGAAGGAGTGAATTCCATCTTGTACGATTATGTTCCCAGCTCCCCATTCGGTCTTGTCCCCAAAGTGGTAGGCTTATTGAGTCGGCGTATTGGCCACTCTCACCCATACAAATCAAAGGACAATCTCTCATGAGCAGGAGTCCATAATCAACTCAGGATTAAGACTAAGTTGTCTAGGTCGTCCTAGTGAAATAGAAAACCAACTAGTTAACGGTGTTATAACCAGTGGTTACTATTTCGCGGTCCGGTCTTATGCAAACTCATTGCATAGGATACCCCCACTCGCATGTCTCCTACACGAACGCATTGGATCGCAGCGTTTGTATCAAATACAAAGTGGGCCGTATCCATAGTGTCACCAGGATAAGGCACCCAGTCTTATCCCTATACTATAGACCCTTTAGGCTGTTTCTTGAACAATGATCCCATATGTCGCTACATATAGTTCAAGACTCATATTACAGCCTTGGATGTCTAGTTTATTGGATTAGGGTTATTATTAGGCAAAGACAAACATAAAATAACTAATAACAAGTAATGAAAAAATATATCAATATTATTTCATTAATATCCGGTCAACGGTTACATTCACTATCTACGAGTTTTAGGGCATAAAACCCAACAAGTAGAAGCATTCCCTAGTTTCCTTACCTTTAGACTTGGATCTATGTTTACTTTGATCCCTTTTATTAGTCTTAGGTGTATTAGGTCTGTTTTCTGATCTTCCTCTAACTGTTAGGGCTTCATTTTCCTTTTTCTGAGTTCGTGTTTCCATGTCTTTTGACCTCAAAGCATCCAAAACTAATCTCAAAGTTAAGGAATCCCTCCCATATTTAATAGCGACTTTTATTTCTTTATAACTATCTGGAAGTGAGTTTAGCAATATTATTGCTTGATTTTCATCATCAATCTTTTCACCGATGTTAGTCACATCCAAACAAATTTTAACAAACTCATCTAAGTTATCTTCAAATGGTTTTGTAGGGTCCATTCTATACCCGAATAATCTTTCCTTTAGAAGAATTTTGTTTGTCAAAGACTTGTTTAGATACATTGATTCTAACTTTTTCCACAGCTCAATAGCACTATTGATTTCATCCACTTGCCTAAGAACAAAATCTGAAAGGTATAAAATCATAGTGCTGAAGGCTATCTCATCCATCTCTTTACGTTTAGCTTCTGTTAATGGTTCGGGTAAGTCCTCTGGTTTGTCTAAAATTCTAGCCACTTTTAGTTGTACAAGCATAGCCCTAAGTTTCTTTCTTCAGAGACTAAAATCACCCTTACCATCGAATTTCTCAAGCTCAAATTTAGCAGACATGCTTTCAACTTCACACAGCTAAACAGAGATGATCGAAAAACTGGTTTAAACAGCAAACCCTAATCTAATCGATTGGATTACTAACCTCTGATTTGTTGCGAGAGTGTATATCGAGCTGAATCTTACGGATCTCTAATTCTCTCTTTACTAGAACGCTGCAGATATCTAAATTTCACCACCGAACAATTGCTCTGATACCATTTGTGATGAAAAACTGAAACAAAAACCAAAACACAATAAGAGAGAAAGCAGAAGAAATGCACCGAGACTTATAGTGGTTCAACCATCAGTGTGATGGTCTACATCCACTTTCGAAGAGCAGCAGCATCGATCATTCTCATTCATCAACATCAAAGAAGTACATCAAGAGATGGATACAACGAAATGGAGAATACTCCCAACACTCAACCTCACTGCCTAGAAGGTAATTTTCCCAACTCTCCTTCTCTCTGCACTCCCCTGATTACTCTCACACTCTCTACCAGAATGCTCTGTTTTCGAATATATAAAGACATTATGTTATAACAAACTCGTGGGAGAAATAAGAAGAGCCTCACGAAAATAAGAAGAAGAATTACAATACTAATCAAAGGGAAAATATAATCTGGTTATACAGCTCAGCTTCAGACTTCTTTTATCCTCTCTGACGTGGCTGAATACATATGACATGACAAAAGATCTTCACAATTCACAATGGCACCTATTCAACCAAAAGACATAATGAATCTAAAAATCCAGATTCATCCATCATATTTAATGCATTATGAACCTATTTAATTCATGTATTTGTAATTATGATGGTTCATGTATGGATTCCAAGGGTTGGGGGTTGAATCTAGGCTACATATGTGAAGAGTTGTGTCCTTTCATGATGTCTTTTCAATTAGTATAAATAGGGATGTAATTTGTCATTTGAACACAAGTTGAAGTTGAATTTGAATGAAATTTCAGATTGAGTTTAGTCTCTCTCAAGCTTTTATGCTTTCTTTGTGTTCTTGTGTTTAGAATGCATGCCTAGGACTTTCAATCTAGTATGATCAATTAGATTGTGAAGAGTTCGAAGTCTTGAAGTTAGGAACGAGTTCTCCTTTCTTCTTGATCTTTGATCATCCTTCCAAGCCAAATCTGTTTAACTTTCTTGGGGCTGTCTATCATTTCGTTAACATGGTTATTCTTATTATTGTTGTGATGGTTCACCTGAAATAAGGGGAGTTCTCAAACGTAATTGAGATTCAGAGCATCTTTGATTCCAATTACGTTTGAGAACTCCCCTTATTTCAGGTGAACCCCCACAACAATAATAAGAATAACCCCGTTAACGAAATGATAGACAACCCCAAGAAAGTTAAACAAATTTGGCTTGGAAGGATGATCAAAGATCAAGAAGAAAGGAGAACTCGTTCCTAACTTCAAGATTTCGAACTCTTCACAATATAATCTAATTGATCAGACTAGATTGAAAGTCCTAGGCATGCATTCTAAACACAAGAACACAAAGAAAGCATAAAAGCTTGAGAGAGACTAAACTCAATCTGAAATTTCATTCAAATTCAACTTCAACTTGTGTTCAAATGACAAATTACATCCCTATTTATACTAATTGAAAAGAAATCATGAAAGGACACAACTCTTCACATATGTAGCCTAGATTCAACCCCAATCCTTGGAATCCATACATGAACCATCATAATTACAAATACATGAATTAAATAGGTTCATAATGCATTAAATATGATGGATGAATATGGATTTTTAGATTCATTATGTCTTTTGGTTTAATAGTTGCCATTGTGAATCTTAAAAGGATGCAACTTTTCACCATAATAATTGGATTGAGCTGGTTCGTCACTTATTTCCTTATCAAGTTCCTTTGTTTTGTCACCTACCTTCTTTCCATGTTTTCAGAAACCAAGTCAAGTTTTAAAAACTAAAAAAAAATAGTTTTCAGAACTTATTTATGTTTTTGGAATTTGACAAAGAATACAAATGTATCTTTAACATAGATGAAAATCATGTTAAGGAAATTGTTAGAGCATAATTTTCACAGAGACAAAAGATAAAAAACAAAATGGTTATCAAACGAGATCTAAGGCTTTGTTTGATAACCATTTTGTTTTTTGTTTTTTATTTTCAAAAATTAAGCTTATAAACACTACTTCTACCTATAAGTTGTTATCTACTTTATCCTAATGTTTTAAAAAACGATGTCAAGTTTTGAAAACTAGCAAAAAGTAGTTTTTAAACACTTGTTTTTATTTTTGGAATTTGGCTAGAAATTCAAATATGTTCTTAACAAAGATGAAAACCATTGTAATGAATTTTGGAAAAAACAATCATAATTTTCAAAAATCAAAAACAAAAAAACCAAATAATTATGAAACAGGGCCTTAAAACTTCAATTTAATTTGAGCAATGGATATATATGTGAGGAGTTTTTGTGATATATACATATATATAGTTTTGTGAGCAACATTTAAATTAGGGGTGAAAACAGGTCGGGTCGGGTCTTTATAAAAACCAACTCGACCCCACTCAGTTCAGTTTTCCATTGTTGTAAACCGACCCGACCCGATTCTAATCGGGTCGGGTCGGTTCGGTTTTGAAGCAAGAATAATACGACATATAACAACTAAAGAACCCAATTTTTTGCTAAAAAAAAAAAAACTAAGATAACCCAATTTGTAAAACTGTTTTGAAGTAAAAAACACCATTTGTAAAGAAAAATCAAGATCAATATTCAACCCAAAAATAGAAAGAAAAGCAAAAGAAAAACAGATATCAACCAGATTTAATCGATTTTTCAATGCCCAGATGAAAACATATTTGCAGCGACAATGGAAGCGGAGGATTCTTTTTGGAAGGGTTTCAATTCAAGATTTTGTCTTTGCAAAGGAGGTACATATAGGACAAGGGGTCCATCCTCACTTCCACAAGCAGAAATTGTGAAGAATGAAAACTTAATAAAAAATAAAAATAAAAAACATCCATCCCAAAATAAGAACAAAATGCAAGAGAAAAACAAAACCCCAAAAACAGATCCAAGAGAAAAATGCAAACCCAAATTAGATCAAAGAGAAAAAAATGCAACCCAGATACAAAAACTAGAAGAAGAAGAAGAAGAAGAAGGAGAAGAAGAAGAAGAAGAAGAAGAAGAAGAAATAAAAGCCATTAAAAGGAAAATCAAGAGCAAAATAAAAGAGGAAAAAAATACCTAATCTTATGTTTGTCTTGCAAAAGTAATATATATTTTTTCTTGTAAATATAGTGGGAGACAGCGGTGGAAGGAGTCGACGCCGTTCGTGATGGAGGAGATGGCAGTGGAAGGAGTCGAGGAGACGACGGAAAAGAGAGATTGAGAGAGAGGGGGAAGGAAAAAAGGCGGAGGAGACACTGGGAAAGAGAGACTGAGAGACTGAGAGAGAAGACGAAAGGCAGACTGGGATAGAGGCGAAGAAGACGATGGGACAAATGAAAGAGAGACTGAGAGAGAGGGGGGAAAAAGAGGCGGAGGAGGTAGATTGAAAGAAAGAGAAACCCTAAAGTTTATATTTAAGTGAAAACCGTGAACCGAATCAAACCAAGTCGGTTCGGTTCGGTTTGAATAGATATAAAACTCGAACCGAATCGAACCGACTCGGTTCGATTTCTTTCACCCCTAATTTAAATTGTCGGTTGAACACATCAATTCATTGAAAAAAAATACCATATACTTAACCAACATAATATAGAAAGTACCACGATTTTGGAAATATAAAACATGAAAGGTAGAGAAAAGAAAGAAGGAAGATGAGCAATTGTCCCTCTCTTAAGTTGTCTTAGAATAAGAAATAAATAAAAATGTTGACATATATATATATATATATATATATAGATATATATATATAATATTTTAAATTAAATACGATAAAATTTTTCTAAATAACATTTAAATTGTCGATTTAACATATCATTTCATTGAAAGAAATACCATATTTATCAACGATAGAATAGAAAGTAGTACAATTTTAGAAATATTATTATTTAAAATTAAGTCTGTAAGGCAGCGGAAGAAACAAGGAAGGAGGTAAACATAAAATCAACTTGTTTTCATATAAGCGCTAAGATTTCCCCGTTTTCTCACTAATTTTGCCCCTCCTAAATTTCCATATTTCAAAGGTTGAGACATGTGATATTCTTTAAATAATTTCTAAAGTATTATTAATGATTTGTACACTATGATTTTTTTTTTTTAATTTATCACGATCTCAATTATTTATTTCTAATTGCATACTTTTTAAATAAAAAGGTAATAAATTATTTATATAATTTCTTATGTTGTTGCATGCAAGAAGGTGAGGATTTAAATATGGTCATGTATTACTTTCGGTACAATTTGGAATGATTGAAATAATTTATGCCATTGAAAGCTTGTTCTTGTTCAGAAGGTTCGATGTGATTGGATACAAAATTACTTGAAAGAATTTAGAGGCACTGAACAACCAATTATATCATCAAATGAGCACCCTCAATTTTGCAATCGGATTAGTGTTTTTACAGATGTAGCAATACTCACTCAAAATGGAGGATTGGGTTACAGTGTAGTGATTACAGACCATGACAAAGGTATTATTGGTTTAATGGCAATGACGGAGTCAACTTGTAACGTCGGTAATTTAAGCTAAATTTAAAATTTCTTAAGTTTGGAGTTAATTTGGTTTAAGTTGTGCGAATTTGGAGTTAAAAAGGAAATTTTAAAAAATTAAAAGGATGAGATTTGGTAATGAATTAATGCCGGGATGGCATTTTTGTAATTTTTGTGAAGTTGGAGTCAAGCCAAGCCCAAGCCTTTCTTTTTAAGAGGCTGCACGGAGCCTAGGTGAGCTTTCTTCCTCATATTTTCCCTTTTTCTTCACGATTCAGCACCTTCCTCTTCAATATTTGTTTTCCAGCCGCCTCCTTCACGAGCAGTAGCATCAACGGTCACGGAGGCGAGTTTTTCCGGCGGTGGGTGTTCCGGCGTGGGTTCGTAGTGGCTGTTTGGTACGAAGGAGGCAGATTCCGGTGGATTTCGGCACCTTTGCTGCTCGGTCGTGGGTGTTTTGTCACGTGGGTCTTCTTCTCCGGTGCCGACAAGGTCGTGACGGTGTTTTTCGAGCGATCGGACGGCGTCCACGGCGGTTCCTCTCGCGGTCAGCAAGAGATTTTTAGCGTGGGTTAGCTATTTTTCTTTCAATTTCTCACTCAATCTCTCAGCACTCGATCAGCAGCTGTGTAGGCGCGTTCAGGTGATGTTCCGGTGAATTTTTGGGCGCTTTTCAACATGGGCCTTTGAATTTTAGCAGGCTTAAAGAGGGTAAGTGAGTTTTGGAGTGTTTTTGGCTAATTTATCACTTAATCAAGAATGTCCATTGATTTTAGTCTTTGGATCTTTGTTATCTCAAACGATTGGAGCCAACTCGTGAAAATTTTGGAACAAGTTGAAGTTGGATAAGCAAGCTTGAAGTTTATTTGTTTGGGTAAGTCTCGATCCCAATTTAGGCTTTCTTGGCTAGTAGGATTAGTAAGGAAGTTAATTGATTTATTTTGGATTGATTTTTCCTCATAATGAAATACCCATGTTGGATTGGGTCTTGATTTTAGGCACCCATAGAGATTAGAGCTTGGATTGTTGAAATTATGTCGATTTAGAACTTGGACAGCAAGCGTCGACTTCGTTTGTGTAAGTTTCAATCTCTTTAAACTAAGTTGGATCTAATAGAAGTGATTGAAGTTGAATGCCTCTAAATTTTAGATTCTTGCGTGTGAATTAGATTGGTTGGTTCATGGTCGTGATCGACATTGCTGTAGATAAATAGGAATTTAAATTAAGGATTTATAAGCCAAGGTAAGTGACTTTATTGTTGAACTTTTTATTTGAGAACGCGTGATTGATTTTCCAAAATTATTGTGTTTCTATGAGTTGTTTAATTATGTTTACGATTATGAAAAAAATATTGAAAGCATGAAATTCATTATTAATGCTTGCAAATGTTGAGTTTTGAAATCCTTGAGTTGGTGGTCTCTCAATAATTTTGTAATATGTATGAGTTTAAATGAATTATAAGTTTTCTTAAATTGTAAAGTGTACATGAAATTGATGTACTTAAAGAGATGCCTGCACAGGACTTAGGGACATGAAATTGATGTACCTAAGTCGAGGTTCGTGAAATTTACGACCTCTGTAGGCGACACATGAAATTGATGTGTCTAGGATATGCACGAAATTGATGTATGTCCCACAGTTAATAAGTTTAAGATATAATTTAGAGCCACCAAAAATATGTTTGTTGTTGACATTAGAAATGTGCGTAAGCGTAACCCAACCTCAATAGTTGGGTCACTTATTGAGTATTTTAAATACTCATTCTTTTCTAAAATGTTTTCTTTCAGGTAAAGGCAAGGGTAGGTGCAAGACGACTGATGAGGATCCGTTAGGCAGCCATGAGAGGACTATGAACTTCATATTTTATTTTCTTTAGCTTTATGAACTCTGTTTTACTTTATTTGAGTTGTAAACTTATTTGAGAAATTTCTTAGAGGCCATGTTTGTTTATAGTTTGGAATTATTTAAGAATGTTTAAAACCTTTAAAATCAGGGATCTCGAATAAAAGTTTTGTTTTGAGGTTTTTACTTATGTTAGTGTTTATGTTTTCTTTTTAAAAAATGTTTTTATTTAAAAAGGCCTCCAAAACATGCATGTCGTAACGGTCCCGAAAAGACTCTTGTAAGAAGTCGGATCGTTACAGTTGGTATCAGAGCCCAGTTAAGGGTTCTGTAGACTGCTTACATCGTAAGCTTAATTGTCCCCATGGCTAAATAACAAGATTCTCGTCATCGCCAGGTATGTTCTTTTAATTAAAAGACTATGTTTTACATGATTATATATTTATGTAATTATTTCTCATGAGATGTGTTTTTACCCACGCCTTTTAATTTTCAGCTAGATTATTAAATAGGCTTAGTTTGGGTGAGGAGATTAGAAAAGATGCCTCCACGTAGAAGAGGAATCAGGCAGGCATGGTAGACCAGTCAGAGCAAGAGTTAATCCTGATGTAGAGGATCCACCCTTGGAACAACCGATGAACGATGAGGAACCACCGGTGGCACAACCTAAGGAATGTACAACGATGACACTGTTACTACATGACCTCGAGAGACCAAAGTTTTTAAAAGGAACTAGATAATCAAGGTGGTCTCTTGAGTAAAGCTTCAAAGGAAACTTTTATGAGTACGCTTGTGGAGTTTAAAGTTGATGAGCTAAGTAAGGTATTTTGATTTTCACGTGTTGTGCCAAAATAATAAAAAGGTACAAAATTGAAGTAGGTGATTATAGGAAGAACTGTTACAAAATACCTAGCTTAGTCATTATGATCAACAAAGTAAGTCCAACTAGTTTGGGAGAGACTTGAGACTTAAAAAAAAAAAAAAGAAGAGAAAAGTAAGTTGTGTTACTGGGAAGCTTTGCTATCTGTACAAGTCAAGAGCAATCGATAGTTTAGACTCCAAGTGCATGTGGATAGCTTGATCTTTATTAATTTGACTGATGTTCAGGAGGCTTTAAGACTGTTGAAGAAATTTTGTGACTATTTTGAGCTGAGAACCTTGGTGTGTATTTTGGTTGTAAGGAATTGTATGTGGCTTTGGTTATGAAATTCAACTTTAGTACGAGAAGTTCCTCTCAAAGCAAAAGAATTAGGCAAGAACAAGCAAAATAGTAAAAGAGTGCTTGGAGAAGCTTTTGCCTTAAATTTACCAGGAGCTAGAGGGAAGAAGCTTTTAAATGAAGTTGATTATTTTCAATAATTGTCAGAGAACAATTGAAGTAAAACTTGGAGGCTTTATTAGTGAACTGTTAGATTGTTGATCTCGTTAGCAAGTTTGTGAGAATCTGATTTTGGGATTGTTGGGTTTTATGCCCTAGAACTCGTAGATAGTGAATGTAAACAAATTGTATACTTATTTCAATAAAATGTTATTGAGTTTCTACAATAAAGTGTTATTGTTAAATATTGCACAATTTGACCCAAATCCAATAAACTAAGATCCAAGGTTGTTTGTATGTAACTTGACCTAGTATATGGGGACATACGGGGATCGATGTTCAAGTAACAACGTATAAGGTCTATATTACAAGGATAAGGTTGGGTACCTTATCCTAGTAACACTATGTGATACAACCCGCTTTGTATTTGATACAGACGTATTGATCCAAAGCGTCCATGTAGTAGACATGCGAGCAGGGGTATACTATGCAATGAGTTTGCATAAGACCAGACCATGAAATAGTAAACCACTAGATATAACACCGTTAACTAGTTAGGTTACTGTTACAATAGGATGACTTAGGTAACTCAGTCTTAATCCTAAGTGTGTCATGAACTCCTTCTCATGAGGGATTGTCCTTTGATTAGCATGGGCGAGAGCGGCCAATACACCGACTCAATATGCCTTCCTTTTTGGGGACAAGACCGAGTGGGAGGCTGGGGACATGACAACACAAGAAGGAATTCACTCATTCTCACTTTTAGGAAAAGTAGATGAGTGTTCCCTTAAGTGGTGACTCCGGGACTTGAACAAAGGGATCCCGCCCTCTCACTGGCCCGAGAGGGACTTTCTATTTATTGGTTGGACCATAAACAAGTTGTTCATTAGAGGAGCACTGGTACTTAAGGAGACAGATGTAACACAGGTAAAACGGTAATTTGACCCAACAGTGATTACGGACACTCGTGAAGGATTGACTTACCGATATAGGTCTATATCCGTGGACACATAAATGTTCTACAGTGAGAAGAGTTCAGCTGTGGGTCTTTAGTGGAATGACCCACAATTAATGAATATTGGTTAACCTGATTAATGAGTTTAATCATTTAACCTCATATCATTGGAGCTTCTGATCTATAGGTCCATTAGGTCCCCCTACTAGCTCGTAAAGAGTAATTAGGAACAATTATATCTTGAGAGAATTTGAATAGTTCAAATTCATAGTGGGAATTAAGTTAATTATATGAGATACAAATTAATATAATGTATAGTGATATATTAAAATGTAAAGTCTAATTTGAAATTAAACTTTATTATTATGAGAGAAATAAATATTTGAAGAAGTTCAAATATTAATATGAATTTGATTCATATTAAATTTATAGGATATAAGAGAATTTGAAGGAGTTCAAATTTTAATATGAATTTGATTCATATTATAAAATTAATAAAATTAATTAATTGAAGGTCTGAAATTAAATATATGATATTTAATTGGATAACCAATTAATTAACTAATAGAAGGTCTGAAATTAAATATATGATATTTAATTGGTGATTAATTAATTAAAGAATTAATTAATTAGAAATTAATCAATTTTGGAAATGATTAATCAGTTATGGAAGTAATTAATCATTTATGGAAATGATTTAATCACTTATGGAAGTGATCAATCATTTATGGAAAAGATTAATCAATTATGGAATTGATTAATTATGGAAAAGATTAAATCAGTTATGGAAATAATTGATTTTAAATGAATATTTTATTCATGATCTTTCTCCTATAAATAGAACACTAAACCTAGGGTTTAGGGACCACAACATATGGCCACCATAAGGTCATTCTTGCCTCCCTCTCATATTCTTTCAACCAAGAACTCTAGGGAGAATTTTATCTCTAGAGTTTTTCCCATTCAAGATTAGGTAGTCCCACAACTACGTTCCTAATCTTAGAGTTATAGTAGGGAAGATCAATTGGTGGTGTCCCAATTGTTGACGCTTGGTCCAAAATCAAGAAAGACGTTCTTGATATTTCAGAGATGACAACGACGGTATGTTTCCTTCTCCCCTTTCGATTAGTTTTAAGGTTGTATGCGTAGCCTTAAAATTGATTTAGAATAGTTTTCTAAATTTTGTCAATGTATTGGTATTTTGGTGGAAACAAAATTAACTACGAATTGGTCCAAATTACGCTTCCGCTTTACGGGATTACAAAATTCCAAATCCTTTAGGGATCAGATTAGTACAAAAAACTAATGAAGGCATTATCTTGGTTGAAAGGGGAAAATAAGGCTAGCTTGGAGTAAATGAAGAGATTGTGCTAAATTTAGGTACCACAAGTCGGACCTTTCAAGATTACTACTCAACAGGGGCATAGATTTCAACGTGGAGTTTGAGTCAAGGACCTCCCTCATCCCCAAGGATTTATAGAGTGACCATCTCAATGCTGACAAAGCCCAAGTCATAAAAGCAAGAGTTAAATGTTCTAGCACTCTTGTGTTTTTGCCATGAGATGCACCAGCTTTATTCATTAAGAAAAATTATGGATCCATGCGACTATCTATCGATTATCAGATGTTGGGCTAAGTTGTGCATGGAGGAAATAGTTAGACTTAATGAGGTAAAAAAAATATGTTTGATTTGATGTTCTTCTTCTTCTTTTGTTTAGCTGTAGCTCGTGATTGGTGCGAGATCTGACTCGTTTTACTTGTGGATATTGGAGCCTGTTTATTGATCTGAGTCATTGAGAGTAGTAGTTGGATGGTTTTGCATATAGAAGTGTGTTTCTCTTGTTTATCAGGTTAAAAAAATTTTTTGGGTTAACCATCTTTATGCCGTTATGCTGCTGAAATTTTCGAAACATTCGATTAGCATTGAGATGGAAGTTTAAGTAATGTTGCTAAATTAGGTATAGAACTTGGGGCGTTACATTTGCCAAGTCGGCACATTCCTTCTAGGTAAGTATGCTTATCTTGTGAATAAGTGGGCATAGTGGTATTTAAGGGAGATGAGAATCAAGTGTCTAGAGCTCTTCCAGGACCAAAAACGTTCGAGGACGAAAGTTCTTTAGGAGGGAAGATTGTAACGTCGGTAATTTAAGGTAAATTTCAAATTTCTTTAGTTTGGTGTTAATTTTGTTTAAGTTGTGCAAATTTGGAGTTAAAAGGGAAATTTTAAAAAATTAAAAGGATGAGATTTGGTGAAATTTAATGAATTAATGCTGGGATGGAATTTTTGTAATTTTTGTGAAGTTGGAGTCAAGCCAAGCTCAAGCCTTTCTTTTTAAAAGGCTGCACGAAGCCCTAGGTGAGCTTTCTTCCTCATCTTTCCCCTTGTTCTCCACGATTCAGCACCTTCCTCTTCAATATTTTTTTCCAGCCGCCTCCTTCACGAGCAATAGCATCAACGGTCACGAAGGCGAGTTTTTCCGGCGGTAGGTGTTCCGGCGTGGGTTCGTAGTGGCTGTTCGGTACAAAGGAGGAAGATTCCAGCGGATTTCGGAACCTCGGCTACTCGGCCGTGGGTGTTTTGTCTCGTGGAGCTTCTTCTCCAGCACCGACAAGGTTGTGGCAGTGTTTTTGAGGGGTTTGACTGTGTCCACGATGGTTCCTCTCGCGATCAGTAGGAGATTTTTAGCGTGGGTTAGCTATTTTGCTTTCAATTTCGCACTCAATCTCTCGGCACTCGATCAGCAGTTGTGTAGCCGCGTTCAGGTGATGTTCTGGTGAATTTTTGGGCGTTTTTCAGCATGGGCCTTTGAATTTTAGCATGCTTAAAGAGGGTAAGTGAGTTTTGGAGTGTTTTTGGCTAATTTATCACTTAATCAAGAATGCCCATTGATTTTAGTCTTTGGATCTTTGTTATCTCAAGCGATTGGAGTCAACTCGTGAAAATTTTGGAACAAGTTGAAGTTGGATCAGCAAGCTTGAAGTTTATTTGTTTGGGTAAGTCTCGATCCCAATTTAGGCTTTCTAGGCTAGTAGGATTAGTAAGGAAGTTAATTGATTTATTTTGGATTGATTTTTCCTCATAATGAATTACCCATGTTGGATTGGGTCTTGATTTTAGGTACCCATAGAGATTAGAGCTTGGATTGTTGAAATTAAGTCGATTTAGAACTTGGGCAGCAAGCGTCGACTTCGTTTGTGTAAGTTTCAATCTCCTTAAACTAAGTTTGGGTCTAATAGACGTGATTGAAGTTGAATGCCTCTAAATTTTAGATTCTTGCGTGTGAATTAGATTGGTTGGTTCATGGTCGTGATCGGCATTGCTGGAGATAAATAGGAATTTAAATTAAGGATTTATAAGCCAAGGCAAGTGACTTTATTGTTGAACTTTTTATTTGGGAGCACGTGTTTGATGTTCCAAAATTCTGGTGTTTCTATGAGTTGTTTGATTATGTTTACGATTATGAAAAATATATTGAAAGCATGAAATTAATTATTAATGCTTGCAAATGTTGTGTTTTGAAATCCTTGAGTTGGTGGTCTCTCAATAATATCGTAATATGTATGAGTTTAAATGAATTATAAGTTTTCTTAAATTTTGAAAGTGTACATGAAATTTATGTACTTAAAGAGATGCCTGCACAAGACTTAGGGACATGAAATTGATGTACCTAAGTCGAGGTTCGTGAAATTGACGACCACCGTAGGCGACACATGAAATTGATGTGTCTAGGATATTCATGAAATTGATGTATGTCCCATAGTTAATAAGTTTAAGATAAGGTTTAGAACCACCAAAAATATGTTTGTTGTTGATTTTAGAAACGTGCGTAAGCGTGACCCAACCTCAATAGTTGGGTCACTTACTGAGTATTTTAAATACTCATTCTTTTCTAAAATGTTTTCCTTCTGGTAAGGCAAGGGCAGGTGCAAGGCGACTGATGAGAATTCGTTAGGCAGCCATGAGAGGACTATGAACTTCATATTTTATTTTCTTCCGTTTTATGAACTCTGTTTTACTTTATTTGAATTGTAAACTTATTTGAGAAATTTCTTAGAGGCCATGTATGTTTATAGTTTGGAATTATTTAAGAATGTTTAAAACCTTTAAAATCAGGGATCCCGAATAAAAGTTTTGTTTTGAGGTTTTTACTTATGTTAGTGTTTATGTTTTTGTTTTTAAAAAAATGTTTTTATTTAAAAAGGCCTCCAAAACATGCATGTCGTAACGGTCACGAAAAGACTCTTGTAAGAAGTCTGGTCGTTACACAACTCCACTGTCCCCTTTCAAGGTCGTGGTTCAAACAATACTTCAAGGTCTCAAGCTTCTCCAAAGACCTAATTTCACAACAGCTACTTTATTTTTGGATTCCCTAAATGTTGTGATGATGGTCATCTTGGGTTTTATGCCCTAAACTCGTGGATTGTAATTGAAAACTTATTTATTTATTCAATAAACATAACTGTTATTTTATTGGGGTGTTTTAGACTTGCATAAACTCAAATCTAATAAACAAACATCCTAGGTTATTTAATGTAGCTTGTACAGAATGTGGTTGACATACATGGGATCATGCTCAAGTAATAACCTAAAGTGTCTATAGTATATGGATGAGGTTGGGTACCTTATCCAAGTGACACTATGGATACGTCCAACTTTGAATTTGATACAAACAAATTGATCCAAATCATTCATGTGGAGACATGCGAGTGGGGGTATCCTATGCAATGAGTTTGTATAAGTTTGGACTGCGAAATAAATTAATCTTTCTTTGTAACACTGTTAACTGATTAGATTAATATTTCATTGGATGATCATATGTATCTCAATCTTAATCCTCAATTAGTTATGGACCCTTGCCTATGAGGGATTGTCTTTTGTTTGTATGGGTGAGAGTGGCCCAAGTTTCCGACTCAATAAGTCTACCATTTTAGGGACAAGATCGAGTGGAGAGCTGTGAACATAACTACACAAGATGCAATTCACTCCTTTCCGACTTTAGGGTAAGTACATGAGTTGTTCCCTTAAGTACTAACTTCGGGTCTTGAACAAGGGGCCCCACCCTCTCATTGGCTCGAGAGGGACTTGGTTTATGGTAGGACCATAAACAAATTGTTCATTAGAGGATCAGTGGTACCTAAGGAGCAAGAGGTAACTACAGGGTAAAACGGTAATTTGACCCACTTGTAATTACGAACGACTCATGAAGGATTGACTTGTAATGGTTATATCCATGGACGCAAAATATTCAGCAGTGCTAAGAGTGCAGCTTTGGGTCTTTAGTGGAGTAACTCATAATTAATGAATGTTGATTAATTTAATTAATGATTTTAATTAATTAACCTCAAATGATTGGAACTGATAATTTGGTCCATTACGTCCCCCTACTAGCTCACAACAGATGAACCAGGATTAGTAGTTTTGAAACAATTTGAAATGTTCAAATTATATAAGGGAATGTACGTTAATTGTATAAGATACAATTATAAATGTATAATATCAAGTTAATTTTAAATATTAAAAATTAAACTATATGAGAGAATAATAATTAATATCTTTGGGTTTTATGCCCTAAAACTCGTAGATAGTAAATGTAACATTTGATCGAACATTAATACAATGATGTATTATACATTTATTTTGTTTGTATTGTGTAATCTTGTCTTAATAACCCTAATCCAATAAACTAAACATCCTAGACTGTTAGTATGAGACTTGAACTAGTATGTGCGGACATACGAGGATCGCTGTTCAAGTTACAGCCTAAACGGTCTATAGTATAGGGGTAAGGCTGGGCACCTTATTTTGGTGACACTATGGATACAGCTCGCTTTGTATTATGATACAAACACAATGATCCAACACGTTCGTGTAGTGGACATGCGAGTGGGGGTATCCTGTGCAATGCGTTTGCATAAGACCGAATCGCGAAATAGTTAACCACTAGTTGTAACATCATTAGCTAGTTAGGTTTCTATTTCACTAGGATGACCTAGGCAACTTGGTCTCAATCCTGAGTGGGTTATAGACTCCTGTTCACGAGAGATTGTCCTTTGATTTGTATGGGTGAGAGTGGCCTGCACGTCGACTCAATAAGCCTACCATTTTGGGGACAAGACCGAGTGGGGAGCTGGGAACATAATCACACAAGATGGAATTCACTCCTTCCCAACTCTAGGGTAAGTAGAGGTGTGTTTCCTTAAGTGGTGTGTCTGGGTCTTGAATAATGGACCCTGCCATCTCTATGGCACGAGAGGGACTTCTGTTTGTAGGTTGGACCTCAAACAGGTTGTTCATTAGAGGAGCACTGGAACTTAAGGATGTAGAGGTAACCCAGGGGTAAAACGGTAATTTGACCTAGCTGGGGTACGAACACACGTGAAGGACTGACTTGCTGTTATTGGTCGATAGCTGTGGACACAGAAATATATCTGCAGTGAGAAGAGTGCAACTGTGGTTTTATAGTGGAGTGAACCACAGTTAACGAACATTGATTAACTTGGTTAATGAGTTTAGCTAATTAATCTCATATCGTTGGAGCTTCTGATCTGTATGTCCATTAGGTCCCACTGTTAGCTCATTTAGGGCGTTGAGGTAAATTTTTAAGGGAGAATTGAATATTCGAAGGGGTTCGAATATTAAGTTAAAAATATGAATTGGATTCATATTAAAATTATAGGTTAAAATTAATGCGCATTAGATGCACATTAATACTATAGGTTATTTGAGAGAAATATAATTAAATATATGATATTTAATTATAATATTAATTGGTTATTGAATTAATTAACATTTTGTTTTAATTTAATTTAATATTATTTAGTTATTGAATTAATTAACATTTTGTTTTAATTTAATTTAATTTAATTAAATTGCATTAAAACTATAGGTCGTGTGAGAATATTTATATAAATATGATTTATATAAATTATATTAAATTAATTGTTAATTTAATTATTTGAATAATTAATTATTAATTTTGAATTATTAATTAATTAGTATTATCAGTTATGTTAACTGATAATACATGGTCTTCGCACTAGTTGAGGGTTACACGATTGAAGGAGGGCTTTTAAGAGGAAGTTAACTTTCATTCGTGGTTCAAGCCATTCAATCGATTATTCTCTCAGAAACTCTCTCACTCTCTCTCGATTCTACGGCAATCACAGAGAAAATTCTTCCATTCCCTTAGTGCTTCTTGCTCCCACAAGCAACCAATGCAAAATCCTAGTGAGAATACCGGTGTATTCTTCTGGTGGTGTTCATGGTGAATTTTCTAGCAAGAAAGGTGTTCTTGGGCTGTTGTAATTTCGGTTTCTTGGCAAGGAAAAGGCGAAATTCAGTCGAGATCTTCAGAGAAAGTAAGTCCCTATCAATCATTTGATCACGAGGATCATTCTAGATTAGATCAAGGTTTTTTTCTGCAAAATTAACCATGTTTATAGCCGCTTTACAGTAGGTTTAAATGTGATTTTACTGCTTTGATTTATTTTGCCGTCGTATGGGTATTCCTATCGATGTTTTGTTTGAGTAAGGTCTCTGATGGTTTCCGCTGCTTTAGGGTTTTTATCCCCACAAATGGTATCAGAGCCAGGTTAAACCTTAAACTTCGATTTAAGAATTTGCGATCGGCTTTGATAGGTGGGATTAATTTACATTATGAATGTTTAATTTTGTGTATAAATGGTTACGATTAATTGGCCTTAGATTTCCAATTTCTTGAATTGTTCAATGTAAAGGCCCCTGCGTTTTTGGGCATATTATGTAAATCGATTATCCTCTGTAAGTCCGGGTCTAGATTAGGATTTTTTGAGATGAAAATCGATGTAAATTGCACCCAAAACTGAGGTCAAAAGTCGAAGAACAGTGTTGTTTCGCTCAGAATTTGGTTCCAGGCGTAACTGTGTTGGGACGCTATTCGCACAGCGTCGCGACGCTGTCTTGAGTTCATGCGGCGCGCGGTTAGGGCTTTAGACTTGCACGCGGTTCAGCAACTTCCTCGGTTCGGTTCGACTGTTTGGACTAGTTTGGGGTTGGTTTGGCCCGGTCCAGCCCGGTTTTGGCTTGGTTTGGCATTTTGGGGCCCGGTTCGAAGCGGTTCGGGTTCTTTTGCGCGATCTAGGTCGGGTCTGAAGATGCAAAAAAATAGATTAGGATAAAATAGCTTAAATTAATGTAATTTATATGTTTTCTTTTATCCTAGGGGCCAAATAATTGGTTTATACGCTATTTAATATGCTTTATGGATGTCATATTAGAAATCCCACCTTAGGTTATAAAGCATGCTCATGCATTATGTATGTTATAATTAGATTATAATATATGGTTTGAAATGCATGGATGATTTTCATGAGATGTTTAATGTATATGAGTTATGTTAAATTCATGAAAATGGAAAAGCATGATGCATGAAATTACCTAGTTAAATATAAAGTGTTATATTTAATAAGGTGTTTGCAGCATGCTACTATGATTTACCTTGATTGGCAATCATATAAAATGTTATATTTATTAATAAGGAAATCAAAGTTGCATTGAGCATGAAACATCCATAGTATTAATATAATCGTTATATTAAAATTCATGCAATGCAAATAATATAGTTTAATTTGCTTAACTTGAATATGATTGTTAATTGTTTTAAACTATAGTATGCACGATTATAGGGCTAATCATTGAAAATTGAATAGTTTAAAATTAATGATTAGAAATAGTCAATCTATAATCAAGAGTTACATGCACACATAGGACCATAGGTTAAAATTGATTAATTTTAATGAGTTAAAATTTATTAGACCTAAGGTCATATTCTAATAGGATTAGAATTTCTTACTTAGTTTAAAATAGTTTTAATTAACTAAGTAGGACCAACATTACTATGATTATAAGGGAACTCTACCAATGATGTTCTGTCTAAGGTTGGGGGTATTTAAGTTGACGGTTTACAGAACACCTCCTACCTGGGAACTGACCTGGAACACCGGAGTTGAATTAATCATAGTTTAATGTTAGATAATGGTCACTAGGTTAATTAAATATGTTTAATTCACCTAGACATTAGGCTAAAGATCTTATTATAATAGTTATAATATGATTAGACTTAGATAGATTGACTTAGTCGGATTTATCTAAGTTTAATAAACCCTAAAATATATGGTAGGTCACTTTAGGGGAGGAAAATTTCAAAACTTGATTTAAATCGAGTTTTGCTCCTACGTCCCTATATTCACAACGTGAGATTCATGCTCGGCTTCGTGTTGCTTTAAGCGCAACCTCCCTTCGGAAAGTGTTTGCATGAGTCAATAACAAGGTGAATGGGGAAAGTGCCCATAGTAAGTGGGAGCGGGATACTTGTCAACGTATCCCTCGGTCTCCACCCCTAAGTCACACCGTGAGAGTCTTATGACCCGCCTGCGTGTTGCCCTGGAGCAACCACCCCTTCGGACGTCCTGATCATAGGATTCGGAACACCGTGAACTCCTGAAAAGGATAGGGTCACTTAGGCTAATTACCAACAGTTGTCTTTCCTAACGGTAGCGTGCCTCTGAGATCTGAAAGTGGGAGGGGAGGGTTACACTTACGGGGATAAGTTAATTTGTTAACAAGTCCTGACTGAACAACGGTGGTTAACGTCTATAGGAATATGAGTTATTCTGGAATTAGAGTTGACTGAGAAGTGTCTCATTTTAGAGGAGGAGTAGTTGATCACCCTTCGGTGGCTGTTCCTCTAAACCTCTAAAACATCGTTGCTAAACACAATCAATAGTTTATTAGGGTTCTTTGGTTGCTTGTTTACAAAATTGATTGGATTTGTGCAATTGTTTGTATTGCTTGTGTGATGGGTTAAGACAAAGATAACTAATACGGTAAATGTTTTTTTTTTCAACAATGTCTTCCTCAATCATCGCTTTATTAAAAAGCGAAAAACTTACCAGCGAGAATTTTCGTACGTGGAAATCCAACCTCAATATGATTCTGGTTGTTGAAGATCTCCGATTCCTCTTAACGGAGGAGTGTTCTCCAGTTCCCCCTCGCAATGCAACCCAAGCAATTAGGGATGCATACTACCGATGGACTAAGGCTAGCAAAAAGGCCCGTGTCTACATTTTTGCCAGCTTAACTGAAATATTGGCCAAGAGGTATGAGAACGTGGAAACAGCAAGGGAGATTATGAATTCCCTTCAGGAGATGTTTGGATTACCATCCTACCAGCTCCACCATGAGGCTCTGAAAAACATTTTCAATGCCTGCATGGATGAGGGTCAGTCGGGAACACGTTCTCGACATGATGTACCAATTCAATATTGCAGAGGCTAATGGCGGGGTCGTGTGCGAGAGGAGTTAGGTTGCGTTTATAATGGACTCTCTTCCATCGAGCTTCAGGTAGTTTCGAACAAACACTAGCATGAATAAGATTCAATTCAACCTGACCACCCTTCTGAATGAGCTACAGGTTTATGAGTCCATGCATAAAAGCAAGGGCAAGGGTATTGCTGAAGGAGAGGCCAATGTGGCCCATTCCAAAAGAAAGTTCCTGAAGGGTTCATCCTCAGGAACTAAACCTGTACCTCAAGCTTCTTCATCGAAGCAAATACAACAGAAGAAGGGTGACTAGGGGAAGGCTCCTGCTAAAGCTGTACAGGGCAAGGGGAAGGCCAAGGTCGTGGCCGATAAGGGCAAGTGCTTCCACTGCAATGCGGATGGACACTGGAAGAGAAACTGCCCTAGATACCTTGCTGAGAATAAGAAAGAAAAGGAACGTAAATTTGATTTACTTGTTTTAGAAACTTGCCTTGTTGAGCATGATGAGTATGCTTGGATATTAGATTCGAGAGCAACTAATCATGTTTGTTCTTCTTTTCAGGGAAATAATTTCCAACAACTTGAAGATGGTGAGATGACACTCAAGGTTGGAACGAGAGATGTCATTTCAGCGAGTGCAGTGGGAGCTGCAAAGTTATTTTTCATGAATAGATTTCTTATTTTGGAAAATTTGTATATAGTTCCCAAGATAAAGAGGAACTTGATATCTATTTCATGTCTGTTAGAACAATCGTACGCTGTTAATTTTCTATCTAATGAAGTGTTTATTTATAAAAATGGTATACTTATTTGTTCGACAAAGTTAGAAAATAACTTATATGTGTTATGACCAACCGACACAAAGGCAATTTTAAATCATGAAATGTTTAAAACTGCTGAAACACAAAATAAGAGGTAAAGCATTTCTCCAAAAAGTAACAACACATATCTTTGACATTTACGTCTTGGTCATATTAACATCGATCGGATCGGTCATTGGTAAAGAATGGACTTCTAACCGAGTTGGAAGATGATTCATTACCACCCTGTGAATCGTGTCTCGAGGGTAAAATGACTAAGAGACCTTTTACTGGAAAAGGTTATCGTGCCAAAGAACCTCTAGAGTTGATACATTCAGATCTTTGCGGTCCAATGAATGTAAAAGCTCGAAGAGGTTATGAATATTTCATCTCTTTCATAGCTGATTGTTCAAGATATGGTTACTTGTACCTAATGGGTCATAAGTCTGAAGCTCTTGAAAAGTTTAAAGAGTTGAAGACTGAAGTAGAAAACCTATTAGGTAAAACTATTAAAACACTTCGATCATATCGAGGTGGAGAGTACATGGATCAAAGATCCAAGATTATATGATAGAACATGGAATCCAATCCCAACTCTCAACCCCTGGTAGACCTCAACAAAATGGTGTATCCAGAAAGGAGAAATAGAACCTTGTTGGACATGGTTCGTTCAATGATGAACTATGCTCAATTGCCTAGCTCATTTTGGGGGTATGCAATAGAGACTGCAGTACATATTTTGAACAATGTTCACTCGAAGAGTGTTTCTGAAACACCTTTCGAGCTATGGAGGGGGTGTAAACCTAGTTTGCGTTACTTCCGTATCTGGGGTTGTCCAGCACACGTGCTTGTGACAAATCCTAAGAAATTGGAACCTCGTTCTAGATTATGCCAATTTGTTGGTTACCCTAAAGAAATGAGAGGTGGTCTTTTCTACGATCCTCAAGAAAACAAAGTGTTTGTATCGATAAATGCTACTTTCTTGTAGGAAGACCACATGAGAGATCATAAACCACGTAGCAAATTAGTGTTAGGAGAAGCTACTGAAGAGTTAGTAATAGTTGTTCATGTAGGAGCCAGTTCTTCTGGTCAATCTTGTCCTCCTCACATAGTGAGAGAGCCTCGATGCAGTGGGAGGGTTGTTATACAACCTAACCGTTACTTGGGTTTAACTGAAACTCAGGTCGTCATACCTGATGATGGTGTTGCGGATCTATTATTTTATCGTTAAGCAATGAATGATGTATATAAAGACCAATGGGTCAATGCAATGGACCTTGAGATGGAGTCTATGTACTTCAATCAAGTTTGGGAACTTGTAGATCCACCTGAAGGGGTAAAACCCATAGGGTGTAAATGGATCTATAAGAGGAAAAGAGATGCAGTTGGGAAAGTACAGACTTTCAAAGCTAGAATTGTAGCAAAGGGTTATACCCAAAGAGAAGGGGTTGACTATGAGGAAACCTTTTCTTCGGTTGCTATGTTAAAGTCTATAAGAATTCTCTTATCCATAGCAACATATTATGACTATGAAATATGGAAAATGGATGTCAAGACTACCTTTTTGAATGGTAATCTTGAAGAGAATATCTTTATGTCTCAACCCGAAGGGTTCATAACCCAAGGTTAGGAGAAAAAAGTTTGTAAACTGTATCGATCCATTTATGGGTTGAAACATGCATCTAGATCTTGGAACATTAGGTTTGATACTGCGATCAAATCTTTTGGTTTTGACAAAAATGTTGATGAGTCTTGTGTTTACAAGAAGATCAACAAAAACAAAGTAGCGTTCCTAGTGCTATATGTTGATGACGTCCTACTCATTGGGAATGATTTAGGGTATCTGTCTGACGTAAAAGAATGGCTAGCGGCCCAATTCCAAATGAAAGATTTAGGAGAGACCCAATATGTTCTTGGAATCCAAATAATCCGGGATCAAAAGAACAAAACATTAGCCCTGTCTCAAACAACGTATATCGACAAAATATTGTCTCGATATTCGATGCATAACTCCAAGAAGGGTTTATTGCCTTTCAAACATGGGGTTCACTTGTCTAAGGAGTAATGTCCTAAGACACCTCAAGAAGTTGAGAATATGAGACGGATTCCCTACGCCTTAGCTGTGGGCAGCTTAATGTATGCTATGCTCTGCACTGGGCCTGACATTTGTTATGCAGTAGGGATTGTCAGCAGTTATCAGTCTAATCCA
Source organism: Luffa aegyptiaca (assembly GCA_017139565.1). Taxonomy (NCBI): domain Eukaryota; kingdom Viridiplantae; phylum Streptophyta; class Magnoliopsida; order Cucurbitales; family Cucurbitaceae; genus Luffa; species Luffa aegyptiaca. The sequence continues at coordinate 16,084,501 of CM029406.1, read as the reverse complement.
GGGTTAGACCACTGGACCGTCGTTAAGAACATCCTCAAGTATCTTCGGAGAACGAGGGACTACATGCTGGTGGATGGAGCTAAGGATTTGATCCTTACATGATATACCAACTTTGACTTCCAGTCTGACAAGAATTCTAGGAAATCCACGTCAGGGTCAGTGTTCACCCTTAACGGGGGAACTGTAGTTTGGAGAAACATCAAACAAGGATGCATAACGGACTCAACCATGGAGGCTGAGTATATAACTGCTTGTGAAGCAGCTAAGGAAGCGGTTTGGCTCAGGAAGTTCTTGACAGATTTGGATGTAGTTCCAAATATGAACTTGCCCATTACATTATACTGTGAAACCAGTGGGGCTGTAGCCAATTCTAAAGAACCTCACAACCACAAACGAGGAAAGTACATCGAGAGGAAGTATCACCTTATACGGGAGATTGTGCAACAAGGAGATGTGATCGTTACCAAGATCGCTTTGGAGCACAACATTGCTGATCCATTGACGAAGGCTCTCTCGACTAAAGTGTTCGAGGGTCATCTAGAGAGTCTAGGTCTGCGAGACATGAATATAGTATAATCTAGGGCAAGTGGGAGATGTGTAATGGGTATGAAGGATGCCCTAGTTTATTGTATCTTGTATATTTACCTTTTATGTAATGTACAATATACATTTACCATTTCCAACTTTGGATTATTTTTGTATATACTTCCAATTATCTTAAGTTTTAGTTCATGTGGGAGTTTGTTGGGTTTTATGCCCTAAAACTCGTAGATAGTAAATGTAACATTTGATCAAACATTAATAAAATGATGTATTATTCATTTATTTTGTTTGTATTGTGTAATCTTGTCTAAATAACCCTAATCCAATAAACTAAACATCCTAGGTTGTTAGCATGAGACTTCAATTAGTATGTGCGGACATACGAGGATGGATGTTCAAGTTACAGCCTAAAGGGTCTATAGTATAGGGGTAAGGCTGGGTACCTTATCTTGGTGACGCTAAGGGTACGACTTGCTTTGTATTATGATACAAACGCAATGATCCAACACGTTCGTGTAGTTGACATGCGAGTGGGGGTATCCTGTGCAATGAGTTTGCATAAGACCGGATCGCGAAATAGTTAACCACTAGTTGTAACACCGTTAGCTAGTTAGGTTTCTATTTTACTAGGATGACCTAGGCAACTTGGTCTCAATCCTGAGTGGGTTATGGAGTCCTGCTCACGAGGGATTGTCCTTTGATTTGTATGGGTGAGAGTGGCCTGCATGCCGACTCAATAAGCATACCATTTTGGGGACAAGACCGAGAGAGGATCTGGGAACATAAACACACAAGATGGAATTCACTCCTTCCCGACTCTAGGGTAAGTAGAGGTGTGTTCCCTTAACTTGTGTCTCCGGGTCTTGAACAATGGGCCCTGCCCTCTCTATGGCACGAGAGAGACTTCTGTTTGTAGGTTGGACCTCAAACAGGTTGTTCATTAGAGGAGCATTGGGACTTAAGGATGTAGAGGTAACCTAGGGGTAAAATGATAATTTGACCTAGCTGGGGTACTGATAACTCTCCAAAAGGGAGTTATTTAGGCCTTAGAGGAGCATTGGGACTTAAGGATGTAGTGATTTGTGTGTCATTTGTGTTAAATAGGGTTGCTTTTAGATGAATATTATATGTTTTAACCCGTTTGGAAGAATGGATGCTTTGGAAGTTATTTGGTGCAAAATATAATGCTAAGCGACTTGAGCGAGCAAAATCCGTGATCCAGCAAAACAAGGAGCAAAACTGCCACGTGAGCCGCACGTGATTCATTAAATGAGGTGGCGTTAGCTGAATTAATCTTGGATCTAGGAAGCTTGGAGTGTCCTCCACGTGTAAAATTTGACCTAATTAGGGTTGACTCCACTCTATAAAAGGAAGTAGTCGTCTCAAGTCCAAAACATTCCAATTTGGAGAAAGGAAAGTTCTATTCCATTCGTGGAGGCTTACTTTCCATCTTTGGGAGCGGAATAAAGGAGGAAAGATTGGAGACCTCAAGAAGACCATTAGCTACGGATCTAATCAAGGGAATTAATCTTTTCTTGTAATTTCTTGTAGTTATGGATGCACATACTCAGATTGTAGCTTGTGTTATTGTGCACTTCATGAACTAAATTTGCTTAGGTGTTGGTTAGAAAATATGTAATTTCTGTGCTTCATTCTCTATACAATATATGTTGATTTGAGCATCTTGATTATTTGTTGTGTCTATTTCTATTTTGTGGCCGCCTGGCTAGCCAGTATGAATATCACTGATAGGACCTAAATAGTCCTATTTTATCACCTCTAATCTAAGCTTGTTAGAGTTATTTTATGCTTTACTCGTCCTATTTACAGGTTAATTGAGCTTAGGTCATGTCGGGAGTCGATCACGCTAACTAGTGTTAATTCGGGCCAATTACAGAGTTTTTGGAGCCATCTCGATGTCTTGGATGGAGAGGAGGTGAAGAGACCCAATTGTGCTTAAGCCGACCTGAATTATGACACCGAAAGCAAAAGATTGAAGCCCTGAACCGAAAAGAAGCAAGACAAGACCGAGAAAAGGAGTAGGAAGTCGAGATTAGAGGTTGGCGTCGAGATGCCAGTCTTGGTGTCTCGACGTGACGTGATTCCGGGTCGAAGACAATAGTTCGTAGCGTCGAGACGCTTTGCCCTAGCGTCTCGACGCCGGCGCATTTTCTATAAATATTAGGTCTCGGTTTAGTCCGCCGTTATGTTAGATTTTAGGTTCCTTTTACGATTCCTTTGCCCCTCTTTCCAGCATCTTTGTAGACCATTCATGGTCATTTACTATAGATTCTTTCATGTTATTTATTGCTTTTACTTCATCTATGCGTAACTAAACTTCTTTAGATCGTTGGATTGGATTTATGCTTTGATTTCTAATGATATTGGCTGAGTTTTCTGGTTTATAACTTGTGTTCTTGCTGTATTTTCATTATAGTTTTTGCATGCAATCCCGTTTAAACCAATACACGACTGTTAGTCAATTAGGAATGATGCCTATGCGATTATAGCTTGTGTATTCAATCAGTTATTTGAGATAGCCAATAGGTTGAGGTAAGCCACGCTCCACGTGAGACGACCCTTGATAGGCCTATGATGCATGTTAAAGGTTATAGGATCTAGATTTAAATTGCATTTGAATTCAGTTCTTATAATTCCGGACCCACGACCATAAAGCGGCTAGTTTTAATAGGTAGTTGTAAAATTGCTTGTTAATAATCTAGTTAGATATAAGTAGTAATCGTTGCAGAGGTCTGGGATGGTTACTAGATTATGCATAAGGGGTGGCGAGCAATAGAGTCTATATTAATTAATCTTGTTAATTGCCGAATTCACGATTAGCGAGTTAATTAGCACAGGTTAGTGTAGGGAGGTCTTCCGAGTAACCCAAAAGCCAACCGGACTAATGAAATCAGTTTAGAGCAGACATTAGAGAAAACTAGGAAACCAATGAATTAGAATCAAGCATAATAAATCCTAATCCAACGATCTCTTTTCATGTATTTGATCCCGTTTAATTTCTTCTTTGCATATTTAATTTTCGTGGCATTTTAAATTCAGCATTCAGTTGTTTATTTCTATTTTCTTGTTTGGCACTTATCACCAAAAATCCCCCCTGTTTTCATAGGCATAAAATCCTACACTTATTAGATCCCCCTTCCTTGTGTTCGACCCCGTCCGCTATTGCTACAAAATTTAGTAGTAGTGTGATGCACGAATTGCTAACCGCAAGTGTACGGGCAAGTTATAATATAGTGAAAATTAATTTGAATATCGTCATCTGGATTGGGTTTCTAATCAATCTAATTACCGCAAATACTCTAGTCCAATTTTATTTAGGGAACCAAAAAAAGTGAGAATGAATGGAAAATAACACAAAGCTAAAAAGTATGGAAATCAATTGATGACAAAGTCTTAGGGAGTTGATTTCACCAATTGGGATTATGGATTAATTAATGGAAGATTGTTATGCTATGACTCATAAGTCTTGAAACACTAAACTCACACATATCTCTCCCGAGCATACATGATCTTCTCACATGCAACGAATCCAATATCCCTATCTAAATTCATTTAACATGCAAGGCATTAAGGTTATCATTTTTAACGATTTCTAGAATTATCTATTATCTCCCTATCTCAAGATTAATCCTAGTCATGCATAACGATTTCTAAGCTAAATCCTCTCTCCCGAGTTAGACTTAGACACAAACATCATTCAATTCATGACTGGTAAATTGAAAGCATTAAAGAATACGCTATGCATAAATGAAAGCAAGAAATACATCCAATAATCAATCCAAAATTGCCCAACGGCTACATCAATCCCTAAGATTAAAGACTTAGCTAATCATACAACGCGTTACGATATAAGCAAGGTCTAAAATAACCATTAAAACTAACTAAAGTAGGAGGGAAAGAAGATTAAACACTAAGTAGCCGAGACCGCACGTCCCCGTCACGATCTCCACGAACAAAGTCTTGAATCCCGCTCATCTCCACTTTTTTTAGCTTCCACAGAGGGTTTTCAGTCGAGTTTTAGGCCAAAAGTTCATCAAAAGAAGTCCCCCAATTCAACCCTAACCGCATTCTATTTATAGGAAAAATCGACACAGCATCGCGACGCTAGGGGCAGCGTCGCGATGCTGTCGCCCTATCGCAGATTCTGTTTAGGAATTAACCGAGAGCGTCGCGATGCTGTGACCTTTTGCTGCCTGATTAGAGAAGGAAAGTGTGCAGCGTCGAGGCGCCCAAGGTATAGGGTCTCGACGCTGGTCCTCGATTTTGCCCTATTCCAAAAGCTTCCAACTCGATCCAACTTCGTTCCTTTGGCCTTTTTTCACGCCCCGAATGCCCGATTAACTCCAATTTCACAATTTAGCTCCAATATGTATTTTCTACAAATAAAACACTAAAATGCATAATTTTGGCCAATTAATTATCAAAGACTAGCTAAATTAATTAGGAAAAAATAGCTAGCTATGCTCGCTATCACAGTGCTGTGGATAATAAATTTATTTGACGATTTAGGGAGAATTCGGCAACCTCTTGGCAGTCCCGTCAAGTTGGCGCCGTTGTCGGGGAAGGGCGTTTTTCTAGTATTTTTGGGATTTTATGCTTTTAATTCTTGTTTGCATGGTTTATGATCACACGTTCTTCGCAGGGAAACGATCTTGGATCGAACCTGAAATTTCTAGAGCGGAGACGAGATTTAGAAGGCAAGCAAGAAGGAGAAGGGTAAATAATTGCAGCGAGGTTGAGCACCAACCATGGCTGAAAGGACTTTAAGGCAGCTGGCAACGCCAGATCTGAACCAGCAACCACTCTGTATTACCTAGCCTGAGACGGTAGGGACTTTTGAATTAAAGTCAGGTTTGATACACTTACTTCCTATTTTTCGTGGTAGTGCAGGAGAGGACCCGCACATACACTTGCAGGAATTTCATATAGTATGTTCTGGTATGAGACCCCATGGAGTGACAAAGAAAGCACTGAATCTGAGGGCATTTCCCTTTTTGCTAAAAGATTATGCAAAAGATTGGCTTTATTACCTTCCCTCCGGCTCTATCAGTACATGGAACGAGATGAAGAAGCAATTCCTAGAGAAAATTTTCCCCGCTAGTAGAGCTGCAAACATCAGAAAGGAGATCTATAGAATTTCGCAGATCATTGGGGAGACACTCCACGAATATTGGGAGAGATTCAAGCGTCTGTGCGCCATTTTTCCACATCATCAGATCTCAGATCAGTTGTTGATCTAGTACTTTTACGAAGGGCTACTCCCTATGGACCGTAGTATGGTAGATGCAGCTAGTGGAGGAGCACTAGTCAACAAAACCCCTGTCGAGGCTAGACAACTAACCTCAAGTATGGCTGAAAACTCTCAGCAATTTGGCACTAGAGGACCACCTCCAGTTGTACAAGCCGCCACAAAAAGTGAGGTAAGCGAAATGCGCTCTGAATTAAGTTAATTAACTAAACTTGTTCGCTCTTTGTGTCCAGGACAGGTACAGGCGAAAGCTTGTGGACTTTGCTCGATGACTACCCACACTACTGATGCATGCCCTGAAATACAAGACAATGGAGAGGTAAATGTCGTTGGTGGATTCAACGGAAATCAAAGGCAGTACAACCCATACAGCAACAGTTACAATCCAGGATGGAGAGACCATCCAAACTTCAGTTATGGGAACCAACAGAATGTTGGGTTTTATGCCCTAAAACTCGTAGCTAGTGAATGTAAACAAATTTTATACTTGTATTTAATAAAGTGTTATTTAGTTTATGCAATAAAATGTTATTGTTAAATATTGCACTATTTGACCCAAATCCAATAAACTAAGATCCAAGGTTGTTTGTATGTAACTTGAACTAGTATGTGGGGACATACGGGGATCGATGTTCAAGTAACAACCTAAAAGGTCTATAGTACAAGGATAAGGCTGGGTACCTTATCCTGGTGACACTATGGATACGACCCGCTTTGTATTATGATACAAACGCAATGATCCAACGCGTTCATGTAGTTGACATGCGAGTGGGGGTATCCTATGCAATGAGTTTGCATAAGACCGGACTGTGAAATAGTTAACCACTAACTGTAACACCGTTAGTTGGCTTGGTTTCTATTTTACTAGGATGACCTAGACAACTCAGTTTCAATCCTGAGTGGATTATGGACTCCTGTTCATGAGGGGTTGTCCTTTGATTTGTATTGGTGAGAGTGGCCAACACGCCTACTCAATAAGCCTACCATTTTGGGGACAATACCGAGTGGGGAGCTGGGAACATAATCACACAAGATCGAATTCACTCCTTCCCGACTCTAGGGTAAGTAGAGGTGTGTTCCCTTAAGTTGTGTCTTCGGGACTTGAACAATGGGCCCAACCCTCTCTATGGCACGAGAGGGACTTCTGTTTGTTGGTTGGACCTCAAACAGGTTGTTCATTAGAGGAGCACTGGGGGCTTAAGGACAAAGATGTAAACCAGGGGTAACACTGTAATTTGACCCAGTTGGGATACGAACACACGTGAAGGACTGACTTGTAGTATTGGTCGATATCCGTGGACACAGAAATATTCTACAGTGAGAAGAGTGCAGCTGTGGGTCTTTAGTGGAGTGACCCACAGTTAACGAATGGAGACTAACTTGGTTAATGAGTTTAAGCCGATTAGTCTCGTATCGTTGGAGCTTCTAATCTGTAGGTCCATTAGGTCCCACTGGTAGCTCGTAAAAAGACTTGAAGCAATTAAATATAAACTGTAAATTGAAAATGTTCAATTTATTTGGGGAATCGTATAATGTATGTTGATACATTATAATATAAAGTTTATGAAACTTTATAATTTAATTTTTGAATCAAATTCAAAAATTAATTCTTGAGAGAAAATATTTGAGAGAGTTCAAATAAATTTAATATGAATTGGATTCATATTAATTTTAATTTTAATAAAATCCCTAAGATTAAATATATGATATTTAATTGGGTAATTAATTAATTACGGAATTAATTAATTATTTATTAAAATGAGATATTGTTCAGATAATAGATTTGAACTTACTAATAGACCTTCTTCTATTGGGAAAAGGAGACCTTTTCCTATTAGGAAAAGGTCTTGGCCTTTACCTATATATAGGACCCCTGGGGTGGGGTGAGGCATCCCATTGTCTCTCCTTCTCTCAGAGATCTCTCCCAAAAGACTCCCACAAGTCTCCTTCTTCAAGAAGTCTTAGAGATATACCGGTGTAGCCGATTGGTGGTGTTCGCACAAGAGGGTTGCTGCATTTTCAATCTTATTGGCAAGAAAAGACGAATTGATCAAGGCTTTCTACAAAAGTAAGTTTTCTATGAAATCCTTGATCACTAGGATCAATCTAGTTGATCTTTTAGCATGTTTATAGCCTATGTACAACCCATTAAATATAGATCTATTGTTGTAATATTTTGCAAATTGTATTGGTATTTCAATTAGAATCTAAGACTTGAGTAGGTTTAGTAATACTTTCCGCTGCGTGGGGCTTTTATCCCTTCACAGAAGCCACTGATGTTTAAGCAAAATCAGGCTTCCATCTCAACTTCAGGCACATCCTTCGATGAGGCACTTAAGAAGCTTACTAACAACTTTTTACAGTTCCAACAAGAGACAAGGAACGCCATTCAGAATTTGGAAAACCAAATCACTCAGCTGGCAACCCAAGTCAATAAGATGAACAACAAAAGCTCTAGTAAACTACCTGCCCAACCTGAGGTAAATCCTAAGGCAAATGTAAATGCAGTGTGGAGTGAAGTGACAACACCTGACTGTCCCCCTGGATTCCCTGCTGTCTCTGATAAGTTTTCTATTTCTCCTGGAAATTTTTATGCTTTAAGTTAGATGATAAAAATTCTTTTTCACCTATGAACTTCATTGACCCTGCTACTCCAAGTGTGCAGGATGATCTAGATCCTTTTAGAAAAGTTAAGGTGAATATTCCATTGCTTGAGGCAATCCTGAAAATCCCAACCTATGTTGAGTTCTTAAAGACTTGGTATGAAGGTAAGGAAAAGTCCTCAGGTAAAGAAGAGGTTAGTGAAAATGTAAGTGCATTACTTTCTGAGAACTTACCTGTTAAATGTTCTGATCCTGGCATGTTTACTTTACCGTGTATGATCGGGGATTGCAAGATAAAATATGTCATGTTAGATCTATGAGCATCGATTAATGTTATGCCTGTGTCTGTTTATAAAAAGTTGAATTTAACTGACAATAAAACATCTAGCATAGTCATTCAGCTAGCAGATAAGTCTTGCATCAAACCTCTAGGAATAGTTGAAAACGTTTTAGTTAGGGTGGAGGATTTGGTTTTTCCTACTGATTTCTATGTTTTAGATACTCCTAACCCTGAGTACAATCCGTCTTCTACTACGATACTTCTTGGCCGTCCCTTTATGAAGACTGCCAAGACTGTTATTGATGTAGATGAAGGCGTTGTATCGGTAGGATTTCAGGATAAAACCTTATACTTTAAAATTTTTTATGACATTCAAAATCCTCATGCATCTTCTATTGAGTATTATATGCTTCAACCGGACCCTGTGAATGATCGCACTTTAAATTCCAAATCATGCATGGTCACTAATAATGAGATGCATTCTTCTGCTGTTAGATGCCCTGACTTAGATGGAGAGTTAATAGATGTAGTTGATAAACACCAGATAACCCTTACTGATAAATTTGGTGGAGTCACTAAGTGTTCATCTTCTAAGATTAGGGCTGAGCGCATTATCTGTCAGCCCACCTCTGCTTCCGATATTTTTTTATGCTTCTACTGATTCTTCCCTGCAGGCCCCAAAATTACTGAAATAAGAAATCTTGAAAATCAATGTATTCTGGACCTGTGGAGAGAAGCCTCCCTAATAAATAGAGGAGAGCGTGATCGAGCAAACGACCTTAAACATTTGCACCCTTTAACTTTATTGCTTTCTGTTCTTTCAATTCTTAGATAGGTTTATTTTTATCAGTTGCTTTTATGTCTGTTTCCTTGTTTTTTGTTTGTACTTTAGGATTGGCGGTACCAAAGCGATGCTTCCATGTTTATAGAGAAATGTGATTCACCACCCATGAGCGCACATTCAGGGAAGTTCTATTCTTTCCCTATGCATTGTCTATTTCTTCATGATTTATTACATTGAGGGCAATGTAAATTGTAGGTTGGGGTGGGGAATTTACTTTACATTTTTGTTGGGCCTTGAGCATCTGAGCGTCAAGCCAGCGTTTGTGCTTAATGAAATGTCTCGCATGCTTGTTATGTATATGCTTGTTTAAGTGATAATGATTTCCTAGGTGATAACTCTCCAAAAGGGAGTTATTTAGGCCTTGTTTCTATAGTATTTTGTGTGTCATTTGTGTTAAATAGGGTTGCTTTTAGAAGAATATTATATGTTTTAACCCATTTGGAAGAATGGACGCTTTGGAAGTTATTTTGTGCAGAATATAATTCCGAGCGACTTGAGGGAGCAAAATCCGTGATCCAGCGAAGCAGGGAGCAAGCTGCCATGTAAGTTGCACGTAATCCATTTTATGAGGTGACGTTAGCTGAATTAATTTCGGATCTAGGAAGCTTGGAGAGCTTTCCACGTGTAAAGTTTGACCTAATTAAGGCTTGACTCCACTCTATAAAAAGGGAAGAGTCGTCTCAAGTCAAAAGCATTCCAAATTCGAGAAAGGAAAGTCCAATTCCATTCGTGGAGGCTTGCTTTCCATCTTTGGGAGCCGAATAGAGGAGGAATGATTGGAGACTTCAAGTAGACCATCAACTACGGATCTAATCAAGGGAATTAATCTTTTCTTGTAATTTCTTGTAGTTATGGTTGCACATACTCAGATTGTAGCGTGTGTTGTGATGAACCTTATGAACTAAATTTGCTTAGGTGTTGGTTAGGAACTATGTAATTGTCGTGTTTCATTCTTTATGCAATATATGTTGATTTGAGCATCTGGATTATTTTTTGTGTCTATTTCTATTTTGTGCCCACCAGCTGGCCAGCTGGTATGAATATCACCTCTTAGTTTCAGGGATGATTTGAGAGGTGTGTGGCATTTAATCACACTAGATCATTATGTGTTGGTGGATGCCAGTGACTGAGTTAGGGTAAGCAGCAGTCGCCTAGTGCTTGATCGGTAGTACGTCATTGGAGTTGAAACTCATTCCAAAAAATCAAGAGTTTCGGGAGGATCCTGCTGATAAGACTGCAAGAGAATTGCCTAATCAATATTATTGCTAGAGTATCTTTTAAAACAATTACTGAAATCCTGACCAATGTCGTTTCCAATCTGTCTACTTTATCCGTTTACTTTTTGTTCTGTCATTTCTTTTGCTTCAACATTTTATCAAAATCAATCATTTTAACAAACCTTGAAAGCATTAAAAAGTTACATAAAATAGGTAAAGTGAGAGCTATTCAGAACCTCGTGGATACGATAATTTACTTATCACTTGCTACAGATTGTGTATACTTGTACAATATTGTAGAGCTTATTTTTACCATATTTTTAACCCACTCTAGAAGGCAATAGGTACGAACACACGTGAAGGATTGACTTGCTGTTATTGGTCGATATCCATGGACACTGAAATATATCTACAGTGAGAAGAGTGCAGCTGTGGTTCTATAGTGGAGTGAACCACAGTTAACGAACATTAATTAACTTGGTTAATGAGTTTAGCCAATTAATCTCATATCGTTGGAGCTTCTGGTCTGTAGGTTCATTTGGTCCCACCAGTAGCTCATTTAGGGCGTTGAGGTAAATTTCTAAGGGAGAATTGAATATTCGAAGGGGTTCGAATATTAAGTTAAAAACTATAGGTTAAAATTAATGCGCATTTGATGCACATTAATACTATAGGTTATTTGAGAGAAATATAATTAAATATATGATATTTAATTATAATATTAATTAATTATTGAATTAATTAACCTTTTATTTTAATTTAATTTAATTAAATTGCATTAAAACTATAGGTTATGTGTTAATATTTATATAAATTATATTAAATTAATTGTTAACTTAATTATTTGATTAATTAATTATTAATTAATTAGTATTATCAGTTATGTTAAGGAGTCTAGAATTTAATGAACTTATAAAAGGACTTCAGACCCTAAAGGAAGTTAGTGAGGTGGGACCACTTCCATAGGTTGTCTAGTGAGTCATGTGCCTATTGATTCATCGACACCCATTCAAGACCTTAATTCTTTCAAATTTGCTAAGGATGAGCACTTAGGGGTGAGTTGCTTAGATAGTGGAGAAGAATTGGAAAGTTTTAACACCGATCAAGAGCATGTTTGTGAGGAAGAAAAAGAAAATGAGCTTGTAGTGTTAGAAGAAAAAGAATTGGAAAGTTTTAGCACCTACCCATTTCTAGAGTTTGCATTGTTCCGATTCCCATGTTACAACCCTTCGAATGGTTAGTACCTCCAGGGCATACAAGCAGGTGGAACATGGAAATCTCACTGTGTAACCTAATGGAGGAGACCGCAACATGTGTTGACACACTTCCTTCACTCACTTACTATAAATACTTTCTCTATTCACCTTGATATTGATTTATGCAAACACCTTCCGAATGGAGCACTTGAGTTATAATCAACACGAGACCAAGCATAAATCTCACGTTGTTAATAAAGGGAGAGCGTGAGAGGAAAATGGATTTGATATATCTCTTTCCACCCATTAAGTATTTTAAACGATTTTTGGGTATACTTTTACTTAGGCATATTTCGACTAATTGAATATATCCTAAGCCTAAGTGGTTTTAACTTACGATGTCTAGGTGATAACTATTTATAACCTCACATCTCACACGCACATGCTCATAAAACTGGGTTAACATAACTCAAGAACCGACTCGATGCCCAGGTAGGAGGTGTTCTGTAAACCGTCATCTTAAGTACCTCCAGCCTTAGACAGCATCTTATCGTGTGAGTTCTCTTGTAACCTATGTTTTACAAGTTTGTTGACCTTTTTTTTTTTTTTTTTGACAATTTTGTTGACCTATTTGAATCTAATTGAAATTGATCGAATTTGTATTCCATTAATCCTATGTGAGCATGCACTTATCTTTGGTATAGATTTGAAATGTCTATCTCATTTATGACATTTATAAACTTAATCGATAACATGCTTCATTTTGAATATAACTATTATAATCAAACTAAGAAAGTTTCATGCTACATGCTTTGTTCACTTTCCTTTTTATTAATATAACATTTATATTAACTAATTATCTTAGAAAATAAACATTCAAGCATGCATCTCCCTAAATCAATATAACATTTATACCAATCTTCCATGAAACTTTATCATGCATTATTTATATTTATTATAACCCTTATAATAATTAATTTAATGCATGAATCATGCTTCCCTATTGTGAGATTTTAATCTATATAGCATGCTCATAATGCACATACATAATCTTTTCATTAATCATACATTCCTAATGCATAAGCAATTAAATCAAGCTAACGTGGACTGGTTTGACATTTCAATCAAACAATCAACTAATCTATTACAATAATAATCATAATTGATGCTTGAATCGGCCCCGAGTTTCACAAACAATCCCGAACCAAGCCTCCAAGGACTGAACCAGACCTCCAATGTGTCAAAGGGACTGAACCGGCTGCTAGAGGACTGAACCAGACCAAAATGAACCACCTGGACCAAACTGAATCTGGGAAAAAACGCGCCTGGATGAATTTGATGAGTAGCGTCGAGACGCTGCCTCGCACAGCAGCCACTGCTTTCGGTTCCAGCTCGCATCTTCTCCAAAAATCTTCAAATTTACAGCCTATATGGACTCTAATGACTATAAAAATTACAGACTCTTCTTCACACATTAAAGCTCATACACAAGCGATCAATTACATTTCCATCAACAAATTAAAGCTCCAAAATTGTCAAACCATAATGTATCCACTTTAGCACACATACAAATCATCTCATGAAAAACACCCACCATACTAAAATGCATGCAAATTAAGTGCCTTAATCATGCTCTATACCAATTGAAGGTCTTCATATAACACATGCAGAAACAATTTGAGATCGAAGGCACTTAACTACATCAATTTTAGATCTAAAACATGCTTGTTCAGAATAATCAAAACAGAGAAGAAAAACTACCAACCTTTTTGTAGCTCAATAGATGGACCTTCGTGAGTTGCTTTTCTTCTCCAATCTACTCAAGACAACCGCTAGAGTCTTCCCCGCTATTCTTTGGGCTAAGAACGACTGGTGGGAGTCTTTAGTGATAGGGATTGGAAGGGATGTTCTTGAAGTATTAAGCTCTAGAGAGTTCTTTTGGGTGTGAGATTACTGAGTAGAGAATTCAACAGCATAACATTAGCATAAATTCTCATTTTTTTCTCCATCTGATTATCCTCTACTTATAGAAGATTTACATGCGTCAAAGATTCACAAAATGAATGACACATGGTGAGGGGAAATGAGCTAGTTGATTCAAGGTGTTCTATGGACGTTACATGCATATAGTTGCATGAGTGTGGTGTCTTTCCACTATCCTAATCCATGCAAGAGTGGATTTTGGGAATTTCCACTATCTCTATGCAAGAATGATTTACCTTTCTTGGATTTTAAATTAAATTGCAATTCCTAATTGCCTTTTAATTTATCAATTGATTTGAACAATTTCAATCAATTTCATGACATTAATCAAACTAATTCATATGACCTAATGCAATCCACTAATCTAGAATTTTCATAAATTCCAAGATTGAATTCTCTATCTCAATTTTAATTAAAAATAATTCATAATTGTTTTTAAATTAAAACTACAATTAATTAAACAATTTAATCAATTATGAAATATTAACTTAATATCATATATTAAATTAATACTTTTGCACCAAGCATGAATCCCTATTCACGTATATTGTATTTAATTCATATTTAAATACTTTACTCTCTTATTTAATGGTTTAATCCATAATTAAACTATTGTGGCAATAATATCGTATGTAATTGACACTAATTGCTTAAACCGAATTTGAACGATTCAAACTCTCCTATCACATTGTTCTAAGCTTTATTTTGATGCGAGCTAGCAGGGGGACCTAATGGACCTACAGATCATGAGCTCCAACGATTCGAGGTCAACTGACTAATCTCATTAACCTAGCTAACCAACATTCGTTAACTACTAGGACACTCTATTATAGCCCAATAGCTGCACTCCCCTCACTGTAGATTTGTTTCCATCAACTTGATGTAACCAGGATTAGTAAGTCGATCCTTCACAGGTTGTTCGTAGCTATAGCCGGGTCAAATGTCCATTTTACCCCTATAGTACTTCTTGTTCCTTAAGTTCCACTAGTCCTCTAATGAACAATTGGTTTGTGGTCCAACCACGAAACCGAGTCCCTCTCGAGCCAAAGAGAGGGTGGGGCCCCTTTTTCAAGTCCTGGAGTCAGTACTTAAGGGAACAACCTCTCTACTATCCCTGAAACTGGTAGGAGCGAATTCCGTATTGCAAGACAATGTCCCCAGCTATCTATTCGGTCTTACCCCCAAAATGGTAGACTTATTGAGTCGGCGATGTCTAGCCACTCTCACCAATGCAGATCAAAGGATAATGCCAAATAAACAGGAGTTCATAGTTAGCTCAGGACTAAGATCGAGTTACCTAGGTCATCCTATGAAATAGTTACTTTCTACAGTAAACGACATTATAAAGTGAAAGTGACTTATTTCGCGGTTCCGTCTTATGCAAACTCATTGCATAGGATGTCCCTACTCACCTGTCTCCACATGAACGATTCAGGATCTCATCATTTGTACTTAATACAAAGTGGGTCGCATCCATAGTGTCCCTAGGATAAGGTACCCAACCTCATCCATATACTATAGACCGTTTTGGCTATATACTTGAACTTGATTCAATCTTATGTCTCTATATATAGTTCGAGTATTCATACTATAGCCAAGGATCTTAGTTTATTGGATTTAGGTTAAAAATCGTGCAACTCACTTATTCAATAACATCTTTACTAAATAATCTCAACAACATCTTTATTGCAAAATAGAATATGTTTAATGTTTTACAAAACTACGAGTTTTAGGACATTAAACCCAACAACTCTATCTCACCTTTCACTGGAATTGGAATGCGATGGTGTAGGAATTAAATCCCTAGTGCAGCAGAAGATTTATCAGAGGACCTATGACTGTGTTTTAATCTTGATTAAAATATCGATACGACGGGCAAAATTTACAATAATTATCATGCATAATCTATTGTAAATATATCTAAAGCATTTTGGAATTTACTGAATTAAAGTCTATTTAATTCATGCAAGTTTAGAGAAAAGGTTTTCACCAACATACCATCGTTGGCAACTTGACTGTTTCACCTAAACTTTTGATCCTTCTCTTAGATGAAAAACGCAGCAACTAAGCACGATCTTTTGCTGGAAATTTCGCGACCAAGTCTTTCATTGCAGGGATAAAAGCCCTACGCAACGGAAGACTTATCAAAGGATCAAACCCAATTAAACTTTCGACAAGAATACCGGTACGACGACAAACAAATTACAGAGATAAAACCATGTAAAGCTACTGTAATTTAGTTATTAGCATGCTGATTTTAAAGGAAAAATACCTAGATCTAATCTAGAAAAATACCACACGATTAGGGATTAACTGACCAAGTCAGTTATAGATTTTAATTTTAAAATTAATATTAAAATTAAAAAAAATTAATTTAATTAATCAATATTAATTAAGTTAATAATATTTAATTAAATCCTATTTAATTAAATAAATCATCCTCATTTATTCTATAGTTTCAATATGCTTTAATTAAATCAAATTTAATTAAAACGAATTAAAACATTCAATTAATTAATTCTTTAATTAATTAATTGTTCAATTGAATATCACATATTCAATTATTTTTTTCTCTCACATAAACTATAGTATTAATGTGCAACCAATGCGCATTAATTTTAACCTATACTTTTAATATGAATCCAATTCATATTTTAAACTTTACATTCCAACCACCTCAAATATACAATTCCCCTGTTTTTAGTAAATTTACCTGAACGCCCTAAAAGAGCTACCGATGGGACCTTATGGACCTACAACTCAGAAGCTCCAACGATATGAGATTAATTGACTAAACTCATAAATCAATTAACAAATATTCGTTAATTGTGGTTCACTCCACTAAAGAACCACAGCTGCACTCTTCTGACTGCAGTTGTATTTCTGTGTCCACAGATATTGACCAATAACAACAAATCAGTCCTTCACGTGTGTTCATAACACCAACTAGGTCAAATTACCGTTTTACCCCTTGGTTACCTCTACTTCCTTAAGTTCTAGTGCTCCTCTAATGAACAATTTGTTTAAGGTCCAACCAACAAACAGAAATCCCTCTCGTGCCATAGAGAGGGCAGGACCTTTTGTTCAAGACCCGAAGACATCACTTAAGAGAACACACCTCTACTTACCCTAAAGTCGACAATGAGTGAATTTCATCTTGTGTGATTTTGTTCCCAGCTCCCCACTCGATCTTGTCCCCAAAATGGTAGGCATATTGAGTCGGCGTGCAGACCACTCTCACCCATACAAATCAAAGGACAATCCCTTGTGAACAGGAGTCCATAACTCACTCAGGATTGAGACTAAGTTCCTAGGTCATCCTAGTGAAATAGAAACTTAACTAGTCAACGGTGTTACAGCTAGTGGTTAACTATTTCACGGTCCAGTCTTATGCAAACTCATTGCACAGGATACGCCCTATCGCATGTCCTCTACACGAATGCGTTGGATCATTGCGTTTGTATCGTAATACAAAGCGGACCGTATCCATAGTGTCACCAGGATAAGGTACCCAACCTTATCCCTATACTATCGACCCTTTAGGCAGTAACTTGAACAACGATCCCCGTATGTCCCCACATACTAGTTCAAGTCTCATACTAACAGCCTAGGATGTTCAGTTTATTGGATTAGGGTTATTTAGGCAAAATATACGCTAATGCAAACAATAATAAATAAATAATACATGAATTATCATTTTATTAATGTTCAGACAAATGTTCATATTTACTATCCACGAGTTTTAGGGCATAAAACCCAACAGCGAACACCACCACTATGGATACACCAGTATGACTTTGAGACTTCTAGAGGCAGGAGACTGGTGGGAGTCTAGGAAGCCTTCAGGGGAATTCTCTAAGAACATGAGAATGAATGAGATTGATAACATGCATAAATCCTATCATTTTATCCTTAGATTTAAGAGTTTTGTTTGGTTTTATTGTGGTTTTAATATTCAAATGTGATTAATTATGAATTTTTGTCCCTAGGAGCTTTTTGATCATTTTTTGGAGAAAAAGGAGAAAAAGTGGTCTAATTTATGAAAATGCAATCATGGAAAATCAAGATGGGTCAATTTGAGAAGTCCCAAGGCCTTGGAAAGGAAAGAATTTGACCATAAATTGAAGAAACCAGCCCAAAATCAGACAAAAATCGAATCTAAAAGTCTCAGCCGAAGGACGGCATCGAGACGCTAGTCATCAGCGTCGCGACGCTGTGATGTCAGCGTCGTGACGCTATGCCCCCTGGAGCTCTATTTAAGACACGATTTTTGAAGGATTTGAATTCTGTAATTCCGTAAAGTGGAAGCGTGATTGGGACCGATTCGTAATTAATTTTGTTTAATCTAAAATACCAATACATTGACAATAATATTAGAACTATTCTAAATATATATTAAGGTTAAGCATACAAAAATATTAGATCTAAATCTAATTTATATAGTAACAAATTACTTACTCTCGTTGACGACTCAGATTAAATTCACCAACTGCTTGTGAATTAATCACGAACTAGTGCGAACACCACCACTATGGCTTCACCGGTATGACTCTAAGACTTCTAGAAGCAGGAGACTGGTGGGAGTCTAGAGGAAGCCTTGAGGGAATTCTCTGAGAGTAGGAGAATGAATGAGATGCCTTTCACCCCACCCCAGGGGTCCTATTTATAGGTAAAGGCTAAGACCTTTTTCCTAATAGACCTTTTCCTATTAGGAAAAGGTCTCTAATTTTAATAAATAATTAATTAATTCCATAATTAATTAATTTCTCTAATTAAATATCATATATTTAATCTTAGGGATTTTATTAAAATTAAAATTAATTTGAATCTAATTCATATTAAATTTATTTGAACTCTTTCAAATATTTTATTTCCTAATAGGAAAAGGTCTCTACTTTTAATAAATAATTAATTAATTCCATAATTAATTAATTTACTAAATTAAATATCATATATTTAATCTTAGGGATTTTATTAAAATTAAAATTATTATGAATCCAATTCATATTAAATTTATTTGAACTCTTTCAAATATTTTCTCTCAAGAATTAATTTTTGAAATTAATTCAAAAATTATATTATAAAGTTTCATAAACTTTATATTATAATGCATCAATATACATTATACGATTCCCCAAATAAATTGAACACTTTCAATTTACAATTTATACTTAAATGCCTCAAGTCTCTTTACGAGCTACCAGTGGGACCTAATGAACCTACAGATCAGAAGCTCCAACGATACGAGACTAATTGGCCAAACTCATTAACCAAGTTTAGTCAACATTCGTTAATTGTGGGTCACTCCACTAAAGACCCACAGTTGCACTCTTCTCACTGTAGAATATTTCTGTGTCCACGGATATCGACCAAGCAGTAAGTCAATCCTTCACGTGTGTTCGTAACACCAGCTGGGTCAAATTACCATTTTACCCCTGGGTTACCTCTGGTTCCTTAAGTACCACTGATTCCTCTAATGAACAAGTTGTTTAGGGTCCAACCACTAAACAGGAGTTCCTCTCGTGCCAGGAGAGGACGGCGCACCTCCTTTGTTCAAGCCCCGGAATTAACCCTTAAGGGAACACACATCTACTTACCCCAATAGGGGAAGGAGTGAATTCCATCTTGTACTGTTCTATTCCTAGCCCCCATTCGGTCTTGCCCCTGAAATGGTAGGATTATTGAGTCGGCGATCTGGCCACTCTCACCCATACAAATCTAAGGACAATCCCTCCTGAAAGGGGTTCATAACAGACTCACGATTGAGATTGAGTTACCTAGGTCATCCTATTGAAATAGAAACCTAAACTAGTTAACGGCGCTACATCTAGTGGTTACTATTTCGCGGTCCGGTCTTATGCAAACTCATTGCATAGGATACCCCCACCCGCATGTCTCCTACATGGATGCCTTGGATCATTGCATCTGTATCGAATACAAGGTGGGTCGTATCACATAGTGTCACCAAGATAAGGTACCTAGCCTTATCCCTATACTATAGACCTTTTAGGTTGTTACTTGAACACCGGTCCCCGTATGTCCACGCATACTAGTTCAAGTTTCATTTAAACAACCTTGGATCTTAGTTTATTGGATTTAGGGTTTATTAATGCAAACTCGATTATTCAATAACCAAATTACTGAATTACTCAAATAACGCTTTATTGAGATCGATTAATTTGTTTCATTTACTATCTACGAGTTTTAGGGCATAAAACCCAACAATTTTGGCCTCAGTTTTGGACATCAAGCAACACTTCCAGCATCATTTAAAGGCTATTTGATCCATTTTTTAGGAGAGGGATGAGAGTGAGTGAGAGGAGTGTTTAAATCTTGTTTTTGGGTATTTTTTGGGGAAGATCGAGAGCTCGTTTCGCGGCGGATCACGGCGTAAGCAAGAGATTCATCGTCGATTTAGTTCCTATTCCCTATTCTTGTTCATTTACTGCTTTTACAATGTATAGACGAGAAATTTTGGTATTCATAGTGACAATATATAGCTAAAATCCCGACTTACGGGTCTTGACTGAAGAGATAGAGTTATAATGTTATTCTTATTGCCTTATATTGTGTCCAAATTTACTAGTTAATTGTTTGGGTGTTCTTAATGCTCTATGAATTCATGCCAAATTTATAGTGAATCGACACTTAGTGGAAGCTCGACGGAGAGAAAATAAGTCAGATCATAAACCATCCAACTAGGCTTAATTGCTCGTAGTGACAGCGAGATTAGTTTATTAGGCTTAGAGATCAATAATGAATCAGGACTTATTAATTAGTCCATTTAATAGCGCTAAGGACACTTAGGTTGTTAGATTGAGTTAATTATAATTAGGAGAAACCGACAGGAGAACCTATGTCACCAAGGAGATTCTAGATCTATAATTAGTCGGACACAATATTTAGAATCAGAATAATTATTAAACTGTATTTTGGAATTCAAGACCCCGCCTCTCAATTGACTTGATCTCCCTCGTTCGTTAGTAAATTGCTTGATCAAAATTGATTTATTGCCTTGTTTAAATTTTATTTCTATCTTTCATCATGTTGAGTTTCCTAGATAATAGGCAACCTTAGTAATTTTAGTGTTTAGATTATTGCTTTACCTGAATTTACACTTCTCCCTGTGGATACAATATTCAGTTTACTTATTGTCTCTTTTATTACTTGTTGACTCGTGCGCTTGCGGATATCGCTCAACAGGGATGCCTTTCACCCCACCCAAGGGGTCTTATTTATAGGAAAAGACTATAAGATCTAATTCTTATAGGAAAATGTCATGAATAAGATCTAATCAAATCTATTATATTATTCATATCTAATTTTAATAAATAATTAATTAATTACCCAATTAAATATCATAGATTTAATTTTAGGGATTTTATTAAATCATTTATTTTATTAATTTCAATCCAATTCATATTAATTATTTGAACTCTTTCAAACATTTTTCTCTCAAAAATTAATTTTGAAATTAATTCAAAATTATATTATAAAGTGTCATAAACTTTATATTATAATGCATCAACATACATTATATGATTCCCTTACATAAATTGAACACTTTCAATTTACAATTAATACTTAATTGCCTCGAGTCTCTTTACGAGTTACCAGTGGGACCTAATGGACCTCCAGATCAGAAGCTCCAACGATGTGAGATTAATTGGCTAAACTCATTAACTAATTAATCAATTTTCGTTAACTATGGGTTCACTCCACTAAAGACCCAAAGTTGCACTCTTCTCACTGCAGACATAATTTTATGTCCATGGATATAGATCAATAACAACAAGTTAGTCCTTCACGAGTGTTCATAACTCCAGTTGGGTAAAATTACCGTTTTACCCCTGAGTGACCTCTACCTCCTTAAGTATCAGTGCTCCTCTAAGGAACAACCTATTTGTGGTGTCCAACCACCAAACAGAAGCCCCTCTCGGGCCATTGAGAGGGTAGGGCCCTTTGCTCAAGACCTGGAGACACCAATTAAGGAAACACTCATCTACTTCGTCAAAGTCGGGAAGAAATGAATTTCATCTTGTGTGATTATGTTCCTAGCTCCCCACTCGGTCTTGTCCCCAAAATGATAGGCTTATTGAGTCGGCATACTGGCCACTCTCACCCAGACAAAATCAAAGGACAATCCCTTGTGAATAGGAGTCCATAATCCACTCAAGACTCAGAATAAGTTGCCTAGGTCATCCTAGTGAAATAAAAACCTAACTAGTTAACGGTGTTACAGCTAACAGTTACTATTTTGCGGTCCAATCTTATGCAAACTCATTGCATAGGATACCCCCACTCGCATGTCCCCTACACGAATGCGTTGGATCATTGTGTTTGTATCAAATACAAAGTTGGTCGTATCCATAGTGTCACCAGGATAAGGTACCCAACCTTGTCCCTATACTATAGACCTTTTAGGTTGTTACTTGAATAGCGATCCCCGTATGTCCCCACATACTAGTTCAAGTTACATACAAACAATTTTGGATCTTAGTTTATTGGATTTGGGTCATATTGTGCAATACTCAACAATAACAATTTATTGTAGAAACTTAATAACACTATATTGAAACAAGTATACAATTTGTTTACATTCACTATCTAAGAGTTTTAGGGCATAAAACTTAACAAACTCCCACTTGAACTAAAACTCTAGTTTAGTGGGATGTACAATAATCTATACAGAAACGAGTGTATAAATACGTGTATAAAACATATACAATGCACAAATATAACAAACTAGGGCATCACTATACCCATTACATAATGGTATCACTATACTCATTACATTTCTTCCACTTGCCCTAGATTACATCTTTGTACATAACTTGTAGACTTAGACCTTCTAGATGACCCTCACACACTTTAGTTGAGAGGTTCTTTTGAATTTTCCGCTATTGGGTTTTATGCCCTAAAACTCGTAGATAGTAAATGAAACAAATTAATCGATCTCAATAAAGCGTTATTTGAGTGATTCAGTAATTTGGTTATTGAATAATCGAGTTTGCATTAATAAACCCTAAATCCAATAAACTAAGATCCAAGGTTGTTTAAATGAAACATGGACTAGTATGTGGTGACATACGGGGATCGATATTCAAGTAACAACCTAAAAGGTCTATAGTATAGGGATAGGGCTAGGTACCTTATCCTGGTGATACTATGAGATACGACCCACTTTGTATTCAATACAGATGCATTGATCCAAAGCATCCATGTAGGAGACATGCGAGTGGGAGTATCCTATGCAAATAGTAACCACTAGATGTAACACTGTTAACTAGTTTAGGTTTCTATTTCAATAGGATGACCTAGGTAACTCAATCTCAATACTGAGTCTGTTATGAACCCCTTTTCAAGAGGGATTGTCCTTAGATTTGTATGGATGAGAGTGGCCTGTTCGTCGACTCAATAATCCTACCATTTCAGGGGCAAGACCGAATGGGGGCTGGGAACATAACAGTACAAGATGGAATTCACTCCTTCCCCTATTGGGGTAAGTAGATGTGTGTTCCCTTAAGGGCTGATTCCGGGGCTTGAACAAGGGCGCGTCGTCCTTTCGTGGCTCGACAGGAACTCCTGTTTAGTGGATGGACCCTAAACAATTTGTTCATTAGAGGAATCAGTGGTACTTAAGGATCCAGAGTTCACTATTGAATTGTTACCAGGAACAGCACCTATTTCACAGGCACCGTACAGAATGGCTCCGAGCGAGCTTAAGGAGCTAAAGGTGCAGTTGCAAGAACTAGTCGACAAGGGATACATCAGGCCTAGCGTATCACCTTGGGGAGCTCCAGTGTTATTCGTGAAGAAGAAAGATGGTACCCTGAGATTATGCATTGATTACAGGTAGTTAAACAAGGTCACCATACGTAACAAGTATCCTCTACCACGTATCGATGACTTGTTTGACCAGTTAAAGGGAGCAGCAGTGTTCTCTAAAATTGATCTGAGGTCAGGATACCACCAGTTGAAGGTTAGGGAATCAGATATTCTTAAGACAGCATTCAGGACGAGGTATGGGCACTATGAGTTTTTAATGATGCCATTCGGTTTAATGAATGCACCAGCAGTTTTCATGGACCTCATGAACAGGATCTTCCATCAGTATTTAGATCAGTTTGTGATAGTGTTCATCGATGACATACTAGTTTACTCAATTGACAGGAAAGCCCATGAGGAACATCTGAGGATTGTTCTACAGACACTACGTGACAAACAACTATACGCTAAGTTCAGCAAATGTGAGTTCTGGTTGAATCAAGTGGTGTTCTTAGGGCATGTAGTTTCAGCGGACGGAGTTAGTGTTGATCCGCAGAAAGTGGAAGTTGTTGTCAACTGGGAGAGACCAGCTAGTGCAACAAAGGTACGTAGTTTCCTAGGCCTGGCCGGATACTACAGACGTTTTGTTGAGGATTTCTCACGATTAGCATTACCCTTGACAGCTTTGACAAGGAAGAATGCTAAGTTTGAGTGGTCGGATAAATGCGAACAGAGTTTCCAGGAGCTGAAAAAGAGATTGGTGACAGCGCCTATTCTGACACTTCCTGTAACAGGGAAGGAGTATGTGATCTATTGTGATGCTTCGAGGCAAGGATTAGGTTGTGTGCTGATGCAGGAAGGAAAGGTAATAGCTTATGCTTCAAGGCAATTGAAGAAGCATGAGTGTAATTACCCTACCCATGATCTTGAGCTAGCAGTAGTTGTTCTAGCACTGAAGATCTGGAGACATTATTTATTCGGTGAGAAGTGCCACATTTTCACAGATCATAAGAGTTTGAAGTACATCTTTGATCAGAAAGAGCTGAATCTGAGGCAGAGGCAGAGGCGATGGCTAGAACTGATTAAAGACTATGACTGCACCATAGAATATCATCCAGGTAAGGCTAACGTGGTAGCAGATGCGTTGAGTAGGAAGTCGAGACTTCCGAAGAGTGCCTTGTGTGGTATTCGAGCAAGCTTGCTATGTGAGTTAAGAGGTTTCAAGGCAGTTATGACTGCAGGAAGCTCAGGGAGTCTTTTAGCTCAATTTCAAGTTAGGTCTTCTCTAGTAGCAGAGATTGTGAGAAGACAGCCAGAGGATAGTAACTTACAGAAAATGCTTGCAAAGTCCAGGCAAGGCCCAGAGGCAGAATTTGAGGTGAGAGTAGACGGAGCCATAGTTAAGCAGGGAAGACTATGCGTTCCAAGTATTAGTGAGCTTAAGAGTGCTTTATTAGAGGAAGCTCACAGTTCAGCTTACGCTATGCATCCAGGAAGCACCAAGATGTATAGAACTCTGAAGAAAACTTATTGGTGGTATGGTATGAAGAGGAAGATAGCTGAATATGTCGACAGATGTTTGATCTGCCAACAGGTTAAACCAGTAAGACAGAGGCCAGGAGGACTCCTTAATCCACTGCCAGTGCCAGAGTGGAAGTGGGAGCATATTACCATGGATTTTCTGTTTGGATTACCTCGTACTCCTAGTGGACATGATGGTATATGGGTAATAGTGGACAGACTCACCAAGACAGCACGGTTTATACCGTTTAAAGCGACGTCTACACTAGATGAGCTAGCTAAACTATACGTCGACATGATTGTGAGTCAACATGGAGTTCCTGTGTCCATAGTTTCAGATAGGGATCCAAGGTTTACTTCTAAGTTTTGGCCTAGTGTGCAGAAAGCAATGGGAACAAAGTTGAAGTTCAGTACAGCGTTCCATCCCCAGACAGATGGTCAATCAGAGAGGACCATCCAGACCCTAGAGGACATGTTGAGAGCATGTGTCCTTCAGTTTAAGGGAAGTTGGGATACCCACTTATCACTTTTGGAGTTCGCTTATAATAATAGCTACCAGTCTAGCATCGGCATGGCACCATTCGAAGCTTTGTATGGCAGACCATGCAGGACTCCTGTGTGCTGGAACGAAGTGGGAGAGCGAAAGCTAGTTGGTCCTGAGTTGGTACAAGTTACGTCAGACAATATTAAGCTGATTAGGGAGAATCTGAAAATAGCTCAGGATCGACAGAAGAGCTATGCAGATAAGCGACGAAGAGACTTAGAGTTCCAAGTTGGAGATCGAGTTTTCTTACAGTTATCTCCGTGGAAAGGTGTTCTTCGCTTTGGGAGGAAAGGTAAGCTGAGTCCTAGATATATTGGTCCTTACCAGATATTAGAACGAGTTGGACCAGCAACCTATAGACTTGAGTTGCCAGTGGAACTCGCTCGAATACATGATGTTTTCCATGTGTCCATGTTGAGGAAATATATTCCAGATCTGTCCCATGTGTTGCAGATGCAACCAATTGAACTGAAGGAAGACTTGAGTTATAAGGAGGAAGCGGTTCAGATCCTCGACAGGAAGGAGCAAGTTTTGAGGAACAAAACGATCCCACTCGTGAAAGTTCTTTGGAGACATCACGGAATAGAGGAGGCAACCTGGGAGTCAGAAGATCAAATGAGGAGGAGTTACCCGACACTCTTCACCTAAGACTTCTAATTTTCGAGGACGAAATTTCATAAGGGGGAGGTAAGTTGTAAACCCGAGACTTTCTTTAGATAATTTTCTCTTGTCATCTATTGTGGAAGTTGGACCTAAGTTGTGTTGTTTCATTGTTGAAAGACAATAGCAAGTTTTGTGGTTATTGTGGTTTCATTGTTGGTTTAAGGTGTTGGAACTTACCAATTTAAAAGAAGAAATGGAACAAAAGTGAAAAAGGAAAGAAAAGGAAAAAGAAAATGAAATGGGGAAAAGAAAAACCAAAAAAAAAAAAAAAAAAAGAAAAGAACCAAAAAAAAAAAAAAAAAAAAGAGAAAAAGAAAGAAAATGGAAATGGACAACAATGACTCCACCACCGACAACAATTTTTATCAGCTCATTTTAGGCCATTCTTCTCAATATTTTCCACCCAAATTTTGAGAGCACTTGAGGGAGAGAGTGAAGGAAGAAGAAGAAGAATTTCGTGGTTTTGAGGTTGAAGAAGATAAGAAAAGCTCATGCAAAGCCAGCCATAGCAGAATCTGGGTGATAAACTGTCAACCTCTGGTGTTTTATTCGGTTTGAGCTACACAGAAGGGAATAAGAGGCGAGATTTGATTTTCTTGAAAGTTAGTTCATTTTCTAACAAAATTCATGAAGGAAGCTTGAGATAAATCGTATGAGAAGTTAATGGATTTTTGAATGGAAAACAGAGCACAGGATTTTCGAGCAAACCAGGAGGATCTCTGGTGTTCTCTGGTGTTTTGAGCATTCTGGGGTGTACAAGTCGAATCAGAAGCTCTATTTGGTATGGTTGGAAAGCTGATTCCATTTCCTACAACTTTCATCAAGATGTTGTGAGCCAAAAATGACTTTAAGTAGGGTTAATTTCAGGAGTTAGATAAAGGGTAGCAGAGAACCTCGAATCTGTGTTGTCTGTGTTCGGGGCAATTCTGGGAAAATCGGTTGGGAATCGCATTTTTATTTCTTCGGGTAAGTTGTAGAGTGTTCGAAAATGAAGAGTTTGATGTGTATTTCATTAATTTTGGTTTGGTATTGAGGAAGTTATGGGTGTTGGAAGTTAGGGTATAGAATGTGTATTTCATTAAAAATTCATGAGCATGGAAAGACAAAGCTATCTATGGTTCTAATGCTCGGTTTTGGTTATTTGACAGGCCAAGAGGAAATAGGTCGAGTCTACAAACCGGGGAACTAGATAAGACAGTGAGTGACAAAATGAATTTCGAAAATTGTTTCCAACGGTTACTCATTTCTAGACGTTTTACATGCTTTTCTATGGATGATACATGATTTCTATGAATGGTTTCAAGCATAAGTTTTGAGCTTAGATTTTCTAATGTGGTTTATATACAAGCACGTGGCTGATGAATTTATGAAAAAATTGCTGAAACGATATCTTTTAAAGCAAAGTATGGATTAGCAAGTACTTCTAAATGATTTTCAGTTTTTCACGAGCAAGCTGAGTAAGCTTAAGTTTTACGAAAGATTATAAGCAGGCATGTTTTAATGTTTTCATGTGATTTTCTGAGATTTCTATTAACTACATGACTGAGATATTGAGCCCGAGGCTATATGGTACCGTGTGCACACAGGTTATATTCCGTTGTTGACGTTGAGTGTACTCCGTGACAACGATGCTGTTGTGAGTGCTGGGCGGGCCCCACTACGACAAAGACGATGGGAGTGCTGGGCGGGCCCCACTACATCGTAGGACTAGTAAACGTTGGTTGTACTGGGCGTGCCCTACACAACGTAGATCAGTCATGTTAGTTAAAACGTTTGATGTACATGATATGCCTTGCTAGATTTTATTGACGAACTTACGAGATATTTTAGAAAGCCTTTTTCATTACACGTTTATGTTAAACGCTTGAATTGAGCATATTTATACGTTTAAAGGTTTATCACGTGTTTTGACTTCCGGATTTAGAGTTTTAAAGTTAGTCACTCACTGGGCTCCATAGCTCATTCTTTCAAAATGTTTTTCCACTTTCAGGTAGAGATCGAGCTCCCAGTGCCTGATACACTGCAAACGTTTGCTGAAAGTTCCAAAACAAGTTCCAGTACGTGGGTGGAGTTGTATATTGAGTCTGTTCATATTGTAAATGTTTTGTAAGGGTTGGATAATATAGTCCTAGAGGTCGTGGTTGTATAAACCCTAGTTGTATATGTTTTTGGTTGTGACATCTATATCAGGTTATTATCCGAACCAAGTTATGTCAGGGCGGCATCTCGTGTTCGTTGGAAGTTTTTTCTCAGGGATTCCGCTGTGTTCTGTTTCATGTAGAATGCATTATATCTATGATTAGTATGTTTATGAGGTTCAACGTTCAGGAGGGTCAGCGGGTATCGTTAGAGGAGGACGATGTCCGTTGGCTTCACACCATCTTTCGGGCTACGCTAGTAGGTGGTCCGGGAGGGGGTGTGACAACAACACTATTATCACAATAAAGTGTGATGAGCAAGTTCACACTTGGAACATATTCCAAATTAGTCAAGAACTTCCTAAGCCATACAGTCTCTATTGTTGCTTCTCAAGCAGCTACATTTTCGGCCTTTATGGTTGAGACTGTAGTTATATGTCATACTATAGCTCCTCTGTTAAGAATGAATGTAGATACTGATGTAGATTTACTCAAATCCTTATCAGTCTGAAAATCTATGTGAGGGTATCCTATAAGGATCAAAACCCTAGCATCATACACGAGCATATAGTCCCTCGTTCTCCTAAGATACTTGAGCATATACTTAACGACTCTTCAGTGATCAAATCTTGGACTGGATTGATTCTTACTGACAATTCCTACTATATAGAGCATTCGTCTCATGTTCTCAACTTCTTGAGGTGGCTAAGAAAACAGTTCCTTAGACTAAAGAATTCCATGTCTAAAAAGGTTGTGAACCCTTCTTGGAATTTTGCATCTTATATCTAACTAACATTTTGTAGACATAAGACATTTGAGACAAGGCTAGCGTTTTGTTCTTACGATTCCTAACAATTTGGATCCCAAGAACAAACTCAACTTCTCCCAAATTTTCATTTGGAAATGAGCTGCTAGCTCATTTTAATGTCAGTGAGACATCCTACACCATTTCCAAAGATTGGGATATCAATCATCTACAACACTAAGTAAGCTACTGAACAGTTGATGATCTTTTGTATAAACAAGAATCATCAATGTTTTGATCAAAGCCAAAATATTTAATCACAACATCAAACCTTATATTTCAAGATCGAAATGCTTCAATCAATCCATGAATGGATCGATTAAGCTCACAAAACTTTTGCTCTTGATCTTGCTGTATGAACTCTTCTGCTTGAGACATGTAGATACTTTTCTTAAGATTACCATTCATAAGGGTAGTATTGACGTCCATTCAAAATGGACAAGAGTTCTGATAGACTTCAGCATGGCAACAGGAGAAAAAGTTTCCTTATAGTCCCATCTTCCTG
This sequence comes from Luffa aegyptiaca, assembly GCA_017139565.1. Lineage (NCBI taxonomy): Eukaryota > Viridiplantae > Streptophyta > Magnoliopsida > Cucurbitales > Cucurbitaceae > Luffa > Luffa aegyptiaca. Next base: position 16,054,622 of record CM029406.1, on the reverse strand, counting down.
GGTGTAACCCTTTGCCACGAGCCTAACCATAAGGTTACGTCTTGTTTTATCTTGTAGATTTATTTGCAACCTATAAGTGTTACCCCATTAGAGAGATCAACAAGATCCCATATGGAATTGAAATGCACAGACTCCAATTCTAGGTCCATGGCTTTAATCTAAGGGCTCTTTGGCTCTATAATTCTTTTCCTGTAAAGACGTATTAGTCATCTTTCCTTAAGGCATGACCTCTAAGATAGTAGAGAGTCATCTCCTAACTCGCTTAGAAGTCTACTCTTGACCAATCTCCCAATTATATTGAGATTAATATGGCCTAATCTTAAGTGCCGAAGACAGGTATTTTTTGTTCAGGAGAAATCTTTTGCCTCTTATTACTTTGAGTAGCAGCAGTCTTAAGCAACTTAGTGTTCATCGATGCTTTACTCTCTATCAATCTTAAAACATATAGGTTATTTTTCTAGTTCACAGTTGAACAAAAGTTAACTCCCTTTCTTGAAACGAAATGTGTAAGCAAGGAAAGGTACAGAGTAACATTGTTCCAACATATAAGATACAGAAATCAAAATTCTGTTAATCTTAGGAAATACATACACATTATCTAATAGTATGTATTTTCACCCACTCGGAAAAATAACTTAGTGTTCCCTACTGCCACAACCATGATAACATATCTAGATTCAACTTTCAGAGTTATATAACCAGCATCAAGCTGTTGCCAGGAACTTATTCCTTTTAATAAGAAGAACAAACGTGATTTGTGACCCCTGAATCATGTATTCAGGCAGAATCACCATTCTTCACAAATCACACTTACAAGACTAGTAAATCAAATTTACTGTCTTTGGACAAGTCTTCTTTGGTTGAGCAAGGTCCAATGTCATATTCATTAGGAACATTTCTTAATGAATTAGACATTTGGGACATGAGGATATTCCTCTGTTAAGACTAATCTTAACTCATTCACCACAAATTAATCGCTTAAGTTTGTTGTATAATCACCGTTATTTGTTTAATAGGCAAAAGACAATGCACATATTTAATTATTGAATTGCTGAAATAACAAATTACTTGATTATTTATCGCACTAACCCATCACACGAGCGATACAAACAATTGCATACAATCCAATCAGTTCAGCAAAACAAGCAATCAAAGAACCCTAAAAACTATTGATTTAGTTTTGCAACGATGCTTCAGAGGTTTAGAGCAACAACAACTAAAGGGTGATCAGCTACTCCTCCTCTAAAATGAGACAGTTCTCAGCTAATTCTACTTTCTGAATAACTCATACTCCTATAGAAATTAGCCACTGTTGTTCGGTCAAGGATTTGTTAACACACTATACTCATCCACGTAAGTGTAACCCTCCCACTTTCAAATCACAGAGGTATGCACCAACAGGCTACCGAAGGGTAAGACAACTGTTGATGATTAACCTAAGAAACCCTATTCTTTTCAGGATTTCACAGTGTTCTGAATCCTATGATCAGGCCCTCCGAAGGGATGGTTGCTATAGGGCAATACGTAGGCGGACCATAGAACTCTCACGGTATGATCTAGGGTTGGAGACCAAGGGATACGTTGACACATGTCCCGCTCCCACTTACTATAGACACTTCCCCATTCACTTTGTTATTAACCTATGCAAACACTTTCCGAAGGGAGGCCGCGCCCAAGGCGACACAAAGCTGATAAGGGTAAAAAACTATACTTATTTTCTCCTTATATTTAACTCATTATCTTGTCAAAGTTGTATGTTTTAGATCAAATTTACTATTCCCGAGCTCAAAAAGTGTTAAAGTTGATAAATTAGGAAGTTGAGAGTTATATATGTCAAATTTGACTTATTTGTTCTTAAAAGGACTCATTTTGATAAGAATTTGACTTAATTTGCTGTTTTGCAGAAAACAGAGGATATCTGAAATTTTCTAGAAATGCGACCGCATTTCTGGCAAGACAAAATCCAAATGCGACTGCATTTCTTGGCAAATGAAGGCAGTTCTGAGTCCATCGCGGGTCGTTTTGAACGAGTGTTTTGCGTACCTAACCGGCTGTTTTGACTCCGAAATTGACTGGGCTACCTTCCAGCACCATGTTAGTGGCTTCTCAACTACTCCCCACACTATATAAGGCCTCGATTCAAAGGGAAATTCAAGCAGAACTCACTGGGAAGAAGATGGTGGTGACAGAACCCTAGTAGACGCCCATGAGTAGGGATGCTTGAGGTCCTTCTTAGATGACTGAATTCTAACCTTTAGTTAGACATCAAACCCAACTGTTTGTAGAGATTTTCACCCTATTCCCACTTGTAAAGGAGAATAGAGTGTCGAGCGAACTCTAGAAGGATTGGATAAAAGAAAAAACCCGAGTTTTAGCTACTGCACCTTCTTTTCCAGCACTTACTAATTTTCATTTCTTTGTATTCTTTATTCATTATTTCAATGTAAAGTTGTTTATTAGCACTATATTCCATCATGCGTAGCTAAATTCAATTGAGGGGTTCAATATAGTGAATTCCATTGTGGTTTAAATAGCTTGAAAGTGTTTATTTTCTTAAGTTCTATTCATTGCATGTCACTCTTTATTGAATATCATTCTGAATCTTGCTGAGTTTAAATTGATCACTTCGACTTTGCATGCTATGTCAGTTTGATCTCGAAAGGGACAAACAATACTGATTTTCATAAAGGTGATATAGGAGAAAGGGCTCGAAAGAGTGTATTCGGTGTGATCGGTCTAATTTGTTATACACTTAGAATCTCCCAATTTTCTTATCTTAGTTGTATTCCTTGCGAAAAATGCCTTAAAATGAGTATAATATGCTATAGGTCCTCACCGGAGCTTTGGAAGCAATTCGAGGCTTAAACGAGTGAAACTGGAGCGTAAAATGACCATTTTGCCCTTGGAGCCTCATCAGCGTCAAGACGCCCATCATCAAAGTCGAGACGCTAGCCAAATAAGGAAGCTACTTGGAGATCAAGCTGGTAGCTAGCGTCGCTAATGCAATCCGAGAGAAATGTTCCTAAATTGAAGGGACAGAGTCGAGCGAACTTGACTTAATTTGCTGTTTTGCAGAAAACAGAGGATATCTGAAATTTTCAAGAAATGCAACCGCATTTCTTGCAAGACAAAATCCAAATGCGACTGCATTTCTTGGCAAATGAAGGCAGTTCTGAGTCCATCGCGGGTCGTTTTGAACGAGTGTTTTGCGTACCTAACCGGCTGTTTTGACTCCGAAATTGACTGGGCTACCTTCCAGCACCATGTTAGTGGCTTCTCAACTACTCCCCACACTATATAAGGCCTCGATTAAAAGGGAAATTCAAGCAGAACTCACTGGGAAGAAGATGGTGGTGACAGAACCCTAGTAGACGCCCATGAGTAGGGATGCTTGAGGTCCTTCTTAGATGACTGAATTCTAACCTTTAGTTAGACATCAATTTTCTACCCCTCACGAACCCTAGTAGCCGACTGTTGCGCCGCCCTCTGTTGTTCCGCGCCGTTGTCCATCGTTCTACACCGCCGTCGGTAAATCTCATCTTCCCCTCAGATCTCTCTCTCTTTCTCTCTCTCTCGACTTTCTCTCTCTCTCGACTTTCTCTCTCTACTGTGTTAGTAATGGTCGCGCCATCTCCGTTGCAGATTCGCACGCCACCGTCGCCGCTCTCCGCGCCTGCTGTCTGTTCTGTCGTCGCCGCCGTAAGCTCCTTGGGTAAGGCGGTTTCTTTTCTCTCTTTCATCTCTTTATCTCTCAGTCTCTCTCTCTAATGTCTCTTTCTCTCTCTCACTGGACTGCAGCAACCACGAGCAGCCACTGCCGCCCTCGGGCCCGTTCGCCTTTTCAGATCTGTTAGTTGTCGCCGTTTGAATTTTCAGTTGCTTCTAAGGAATAGATTAAGTAAGGAATCTCAGTCGGGTAGGAAGTTTAGGCCTTAAACTTCTGTGTTTTTACTCTTGGCAATACTGTGTTAGAAACTAATTTTATTATTAAATTATTAGGAGCTGTGGGATTGCTAGAAAAAAACCTGTGTGCCAAGCCGTTGTGTTCTGTATTGAGTTTTAGGTAAGTTAACTTGGTGAACTATCTATAATTTATGTATTGGTTGTGCTTCGGGCATGAGACTTTTGTATATATGTTTGAGTTGAGACTGAGATGTTATGAACACTTTATTTTCAAGAGTATGGCTGCTGTGTAATTTGTGCTGTGATAGGTGCGAGAGCATGATAGTGTTTCATTATAGTTGGTTGGCAATGTATGTAGACAATGAGAAGTTTGTGGTTTCACCGTTTAGAAGTGTTGTTTGTCGTTCTTGTTCTTGAAATTGACTGAGTTTGGATGGTGCATATCGGTTTAGCCTGTCAGTAATCTCTGAAAAAAAAAAGAATTTTGTTAACTCGATTGCAGTTTAAATTAGCCTGCATGCTAAGAGACATTAAAGGGAAAGGAGAAAGAAAGGAAAAAGAATAGACTAGTTACTCTAGTAGGGGGTTGTGTCAGTTAATCACCTAGGACTGAGATGTATTAGACTGAAATGAGGAGCTAGATGGGCGGAACTAAGCTTCGCAGACTAGGTGTCATTTACTAACTGTGGAAGTTAAATTCCGACCTAAAATCCATGGACGCCCCACTAGTGAAATGGTAGTTTAGAGCGCTACGCGCACGTTAGTGCCTCGATGGGTGAGACTCGACTCCACTGACTGGGTGCCTTCTATTATCAGTAGGAGTAGAGATCTCCCAAAATACCCACCTGTGTACCTTCAGTGAGCTGGCAAACTTAAGTAGGTGAATTAATTGATCACGAGACCCAAACTACAGAATGAAATGAAATGAGATGGGATGGAACGAGATGGCTTCACCTTTAGGCCCTTAGCCCATTTAAGCTCTTGAATCCTTTGTTCCAGCATGTCTAGCAATATTGTTACTTACTGAGTATTTTTCTTAAATACTCATTCTTTTCCCTAACATGTAATTGCAGGTAAAGGCAAAGGTGTACAGAACGTGTGATAGAGTGTTGCTGAACGAGCCATGGATTTCCTTAAGATAGACTTTCGCATACTATGTTTTCGAACTTCTTCTTTTTGCATTTGTTCTGTGATATTTTAGGATTTATTTCGGTTTGAGATTTTTTGCTGGAATGGCTAAAATTTCTTCTTGTTCTGTTTTAACTGGGATCATAGGCTGAAAAGTTTCACCAATTTTCTATGCATGTTTTACTCTAAATGTTATTCCTTCGTCATTCTTTGTAAGTAAAATGAAATGCATGTGGTAATGGCCATAGGATCTAAACATGAAATGTAGGGTCGTTACAGTTGGTATCAGAGCTCTAGGTTATAGGTTCTGTAGACTAGTTTACATCGTAAACCTTAGATATGTCTATGGCTTATCAGCAAGCATCCGGTCACGGCAGGTACACATTTGTTTAACTTTGTAGCCTGTAAATGTTTTATATATTTGAAAAGGTTCATGTTGTGGAAAAGTATGAATGATGTTTAGTAACGGTGAAATATTTAAAGGAATCGAGCCTGTTTAGTAAGAGGATTGAAAATTTTGTGTGATAGATCATGCCTCCCCGTGAACGAGGTCGTGGAAGAGGTCATGGAAGAGGTCGTGGTAGGGGTCATACAACCCCTGAAGCAGTTGTGCCACCAGTGGGGCATGGAGATAATCTACCAGAAGATCCGCATTTTGAACAGTCGAGTGAGCAGCCAGGACCTACGGTAGAGCCTGTCACAGTGGATGCCATTCAGGCAATTGTTCAGCCGGCAGTTGTCGGGGTAGTTCAGTCTGCAAGTCAGTCCGCAGTTCAGGCGGCAGTTGCAGGCGTGATTGCGGGACAGCAGGCCCAAGCGCCTCTGAACAACAAAGCCCTATCGCGAGAGGCAAGGTGTTGAAGAGATTTTAGAAAGTGGGACCCCATCCGTTTGATGGAGCCTCAAGGGACCCCACAGTGGCAGAGTTGTGGTTGTCCTCGATCCATCGAGACTGTCTTTCGCCACATGAACTACTCGAAAGACCAGAATGTTTACTGTGTCGTGTTCCTGTTGCAAGATTACGCCTTGATTTGGTGGCAATCGATCGAAAGGACTATAGACGTCAGCAACGGACCTGTCACATGGGCTCAGTTCAGGGAGGAGTTCTTTAGGAAGTATTACCCTGCAGCCTCCCGTTTCAAGAAGCAAGCAGAGTTTGTGGCTCTTACGCAGGGAAGCCGAACCGTAGAGGAATACGAGACAGAGTTCGCCAGACTGTCTCAATTTGCTCCTACCTTGGTAGCTGTAGAGGCTGCTAAGGTAGAACGATTTATCAAGGGCTTAAAGTAAGAGATATAAGGCAGTGTGACAGCCCATCAACCACAAGACTATGCCACAGCAGTCAGGGTGGCAGAGCTGATTGATCGACGACCGTCAGTTGTCTCTTCGGAACCTTCCTCGGGTCATAAGCGAAGATACGATCAGATGAGCTCGAACATACAACGAGGTTAGCGTTACCCTAGACAAGGACCGACTCAGGATCGTCGGCAGAAAGCACAAAATCAGCCAGGGCCTAATCAGGATAGGTCGTTGTGTTAGTCGTGCGGGAAGTACCACTGGGGTCGTTGCCTGGCAGGGACCCGTGTATGTTTTAAGTGTGGTCAAGAAGGGCATATTGCTCCGAATTGCAATTAGAAGAAATCTAATTATGCCAATCAGCCGTCCAGTTCAAATCAGGCATTTGGGGTAAGACCAGCACAACAGCAGGGCAAGATATTTGCCACCACCCGACAGGAGGCAGAGAACCTGAATGCAGTAGTGACAGGTACCATCCCTATTCTCGGTCATTACGCTTTCGTGTTGTTTGATTCGTGTTTGACACATTCTTTTATTTCTGCATCATTTGTAAGTCAAGTCAACCGAGAACTAGAGTCGTTAGCCTATGTTTTGTCAGTCTCAACCCCTGCGGGGGTAACGTTGCTAGCTAGCGAAGCAGTGAAAGCCTGTCAAATGTTAGTGTCTGATCGATCGATGGATGTGACATTGATCGCCCTTGATATGAGTGATTTTGATGTTATCTTGGGAATGGAATGGTTGACTTCTAATTATGCCAACATAGATTGTTATCGTAAGGAGATTGTCTTCAACCCTTCATTAGAGGCAATTTTCAAGTTTAAAGGATCGATGATCAAAGGTGCTCCTAAAGTAGTCTCTGCAATGAAGGCGAGAAAATTGATTAGAAAAGGAGCTTGGGGCTCACTGGCTAGCGTGGTTGACACAAGGGACACCGAGGTATCAATGACCTCAATACCGGTAGTGAGGGAATTCGCAGATGTATTTCCAGAGGATCTGACAGGACTACCGCCAACACGAGAGGTTGACTTTTGCATTGAGCTTGAGCCAGAGACTAATCCAATTTCTAAAGCTCCATATAGGATGACTCTAGCGAAATTGAAAAAGCTTAAGGTGCAGATTCAGGAGCTGTTAGACAAAGGTTATATACGCCCCAACGTTTCGCCGTGGGGTGCTCCAATTTTATTTGTGAAAAAGAAGGATGAGACCATGCGTTTGTGCATCGACTATCGGGAGCTGAACAAAGTGACAATAAAAAACAGATACCCTCTGCCCAGGATTGATGACCTCTTTGATTAGCTTCAAGGTACAGCAGTATTTTCCAAAATAGATCTACAGTCAGGTTATCATCAGTTGAGGATTAGAGGGGACGATATACCTAAGACAGCCTTCCGAACCAGGTATGGGTATTACGAATTTACGGTGATGTCCTTTGGACTTACTAATGCTCCTGCAGTTTTCATGGACTTGATGAACAGGGTGTTTAAAGAGTTCCTTGATTCGTTTGTAATTCTTTTCATTGATGATATTCTTATATATTCCAAGACAGAGGAGGAACATGAGGATCATCTCAGGAGAGTTCTAATCACCTTAAGAACGAACAAGTTGTACGCTAAATTCTCTAAATGTGAGTTTTGGCTACAACACGTTTCCTTCTTAGGACAAGTGGTGTCGAAGGAAGGTGTCACAGTAGACCCAACCAAGATAGAAGCAGTGACCAATTGGTCCTGACCCACTTCAGTCAGCGAGATACGGAGTTTCTTGGGGTTAGCGGGCTATTACCGCCGTTTTGTGCAAGGTTTTCCAGTATTGCTGCACCCCTAACTCAGTTGACTCGTAGGGGTACTCCATTTGTGTGGAATGAAGCTTGTGAGGCAAGCTCCCAAGAGCTTAAGTGAAGGCTAGTTTCAGCTCCAGTACTCACAGTACCCGATGGTTCAAGATAATTTCTTATTTACAACGATGCTTCGAAGAAGGGACTAGGTTGCGTGTTAATGCAACATGGTAAGGTCATTGCTTATGCATCTCGTCAGCTGAAGGATTATGAGAAGAACTACCCGACCCATGACTTGGAATTAGCAGCGGTGGTCTTTGCCTTGAAGATTTGGAGACACTATTTGTACGAAGAGAAAATCCAAATCTTCACGGACCACAAAAGTTTGAAATATCTTTTCACCCAGAAAGAGTTGAATATGAGGCAGTGGAGATGGCTGGAATTAGTAAAAGACTATGATTGTGACATCCAGTACCACTGATAGCGGGCATAAATGTCGTTGTTTTAGCCCTAAAATATTAAGCTTTTTAGTGCTTTAATTGTGTTTTTATTGAATATATTTAATATATTTTGTTAATTGGTCTTTAGGAGCAAAATTATGGATTTTGGTGAAAAAGTGCCCAAAAATAAGTCATTTAAGCCCAAATTCCATGCTTGGGTCAAAGTGGAGTCAAAAGCAGTCAACCATGGAGGAAGGCCCAAATTCAAGCCCAAAATCCATAGCTGAAAGTTCTGAAATTCGCCTAGCGTCGAGACGCTGTAGGGACAGCGTCGTCCCATTTCTTGGCCGGCAGGTCGATGATGTCATAGCGTCGCGACGCTACCCCATTTCCGAGCCTATAAATATCGCCCCTTGGATCCATTTTTTATCATCAATCATCATTTCTTCCATTCTTTCCTTGCTTCCTTTGGCTCCTTTGAAGCCTCTCTCAAGGCTTTTTAGCCTTTTTGAGAGCTCTTTAGTTGGAAAACTTTGGGGGAATTTTGGGAGCATTCTGGGAGGCTCAAGGAGAGCTCGGATGGACTCCAAGGGTCAGCGAAGGGGTCTTCGACGGTCAATTCCTTCCCTTTTATTGTGCTCTTAATTATGTTTTTCATTGTAAATTTTGTGGATATTTTAGCTATGAATAGCTAAACCCCAATTTGGGATCTTGAAATGAAATTATAGTTCATATGTTGTTATAATTGCCTATCTCTTGCCCTTTTTCCTAATTATTTGTATGGATGTGCTTAATGCTGTATGCAATCTGGCCAATTGTGTATTAATCTGATTCTTAATGGAGACTCAACGGAGAGAAGTTAGGATAGATCATAATCCATACAACTAGTTTAATTGCCCGTCGTGACAACGGGATTAGTTGGTTAAACTTAGATTCCTAAAATGAATTAGAGCGTAATAATTGATGAGTTTTAATAGCGCCAAGGACACTTAGGTTGTTAAAATGAATTAATTACAATTAGGGGAGACCGACAGGAGAACATATGTGATTGACGGAGATTCTAGGAGTATAATTAGTTGGGCAACGAGATAGGATAATTATAATAAATGTTTAGCTAATAATTGATTTTCAAGACCCCACTTCCTATTAAAAAACTCTTTCTCCATATTCTATTTTGATTGATCAAATTGCTTTCTTTAATTGCTTTGATTTTTAAATTTTCTTTGATTGCATGTTTTGGTCCCTAGATATTATTTCTCCCAAGTATTCTTAGTGTTCAAAAGAATTTTTGCTTGCTTAATTTTCGCTTCGCCTCCCTGTGGATTCGATACTCGGTATTACCTACCGTTTTATATTACTTGTGACGACCCGTGCGCTTGCGGATAATCATCGGTCATCAATAGTGTCGCGACGCTGTGACGTCAAAGACTTGTCGGCCAAACGCTGTCCCTACAACGTCTCGATGCTAGGCGAATTCCAGAACTTTCAGCCACGGATTTTGGGCTTGAATTTGGGCCTCCCTCCATGGTTGACTTGTTTTGACTCCCCTTTGACCCAAGCATGGAATTTGGGCTTAAATGACTTCTTTTTGGGCACTTTTTCACCAAAATCCATATTTTTTCTCCTAAAGACCAATTAACAAAATATATTAAATATATTCAATAAAAACACAATTAAAGTACTAAAAAGCTTAATATTTTAGGGCTAAAATAACGACATTTATGCCCGCTATCAACCACCCAGGCAAGGCAAATGTGGTCGCAGATGCTCTCAGTAGGAAGACTGCTCATACGTCTACCTTGATTACTACTCAGGCTCATATATTGGATGACTTGGAACGTGCAGAGATTATAGTTGCATTGGGCGAGGTTACGACACGTCTAGCTCAGTTGACAGTTAAGTCGAGCTTGAGACAGAGGATCATAGATGCCCAACCAAGTGACCCTGACCTTGTTATTAAACGCAGTTAGGTAGAGGCGGGGCAAGTGAACGAGTTCTCCCTATCTTCGGACCTCGACTTGTGTTACCAGGGTCGCTTATGCGTACCTGGGAATGCCGACCTTAAACAAGATTTATTAGTGGAGGCACATTGTTCACCGTTTTCAATTCACCCAGGAAGTACGAAGATGTACCAAGACTTAAAACAGTACTACTGGTGGCAGAGCATGAAAAGAGAGATAGCAGAGTTTGTTAGTAACTGTTTCGTTTGTCAGCAAGTAAAAGCCCCGAGACAGAAACCAGTAGGCTTGTTGCAGTCGCTGAGTGTCCCATAATGGAAGTGGGAGCATATATCCATGGATTTCATCACAGGATTGCCTAGAACGGCCAAGGGTTACACCGTGATTTGGGTCATTATCGACAGACTCACCAAGTCAGCGCATTTTCTCCCTGGCAAGCCTACTTACACTATTGAAAAATGGGCACAATTATAAATGACGGAGATAGTCAAGCTTCATGGGGTGTCGGTATCAATTGTTTTAGATAGAGACCCTCGGCTCACGTCTAACTTCTGGAGGAGTCTGCAAAGAGCCTTGGGTTCTCAGTTGCGTTTCAGTACAACCTTTCACCCTCATACAGACGGTCAAACTGAGCGATTGAACCAAACTTTAGAGGATATGTTGCGAGCATGCGTTCTGGATTTTTCAGGTAGCTGTGATGCTTACCTGCATTTAATGGAGTTTGCTTATAACAACAGTTATCAAGCAACCATCGGTATGTCACCATTTGAGGCTCTGTATGGGAAAAGATGTAGGTCCCCTGTTTATTGGGATGAGGTTGGAGAACGTCAGTTGTTGGGGCCTGAATTGATCCAAGCCGCTAGTGAGGCTATTCGCACGATCAGATCGAGGATGTTAACAGCTCAAAGCCGACAGAAGAGTTATGCTGATACAATGAGAAGGGATTTAGAGTTTGATGTAGGAGATCATGTTTTCTTGAAAGTAGCTCCAATGAAAGGAGTTTTGAGATTCGGAAGGAAAGGGAAGCTCAACCCACGCTTCATCGGTCCGTTCGAAATCTTGGAACTGATTGGTCCGGTAGCTTACTGTCTAGCCTTGCTGCCTTCTCTTTCAGCGGGACAAAATGTTTTCCATGTCTCCATGCTGCGGAGGTATCTGTTAAATCCAGCCCATAGAGTGGACTTTGAACCTTTGCAACTTAGTGAGAACTTGACATATGAGGAGAAACCTATGCTAAATCTTGATAGAGAGGTGAAGGTCCTTCGTAATCGCGAGATAGCTCTTGTAAAGGTCCATTGGCGAAACCATCTGTCTGAAGAGGCAACGTGGGAGAGAGAAGACAAAATGATGACCGAGTATCCAGAATTGTTCTAGTACTAGCAACTTTCAAGGACGAAAGTTCTTTTAAGGTTAGTACGATGTAACAGCCAGTTTAAAAAAAAAAAGAAGAAGAAGGAGAGAGTGGGTTGATTGCCCGGTCAAAGGGGGAAAGAGGGGAAAGTTCCCCCCAAAATTCAGTCAAATTGACCTTTTAAAAAAAAATCCCAGATTTTCTACCCCTCACGCATGCTCTCTCTCAACCCGATAACCCCCTCCCCCTCGTCCGTTCTCACGCTCTCTCTCTTGGGTATCAGTTGCCGCCGCTGTCGCCACCGTAGCCGACCGTTGCGCCGCCGTCGTCTGTCGTTCTACGCCGCCGCCGGTAAATCTCATCTTCCCCTCAGATCTCTCTCTTTCTCTCTCTCTCAGCTTTCTCTCTCTACTGTGTTAGTAATGGTCGCGCCTTCTCCGTTGAAGATTTGCACGTCGCCGTCGCCGCTCTCCACGCCTGCTGTCTGTTCCACCGTCGCCGTCGTGAGCTCCTTGGGTAAGGCGGTTTCTTTTCTCTCTTTCAGCTCTTTATCTCTCGGTCTCTCTCTCTAATGTCTCTTTCTCTCTCTCACTCGATTGCAGCAACCACGAGCAGCCACTGTCGCCCTCGGGCTCGTTCGTCTTTTTAGATCTGTTCGTCGCCGCCGTTTGAATTTTCAGTTGCTTCTAAGGAATAAATTAAGGAATCTCAGTTGGATAAGAAGTTTAGGCCTTAAACTTCTGTGTTTTTACTCCTTGCAATACTGTGTTAGAACCTAATTTTATTATTAAATTATTAGGAGCTGTAGGATTGCTAGAAAAAAACCTGTGGGCCAAGCCGTTGTGTTCTGTATTGAGTTTTAGGTAAGTTAACTTGCTGAAGTATATATAATTTATGTATTGGTTGTGCCTCGGGCATGAGACTTTTGTATATATGTTTGAGTTGAGACTGAGATGTTATGAACACTTTATTTTCAAGAGTATGTCTGCTGTGTAATTTGTGTTGTGATAGATGCGAGAGCATGATAATGTTTCATTATAGTTGGCTGGCAACATATGTAGACAACGAGAAGTTTGTGGTTTCCCCGTTTAGAAGTGTTGCGTTTGTCGTTCTTGTTCTTGAAATTTACTGAGTTGGGATGGTGCATATCGGTTTAGCCTGTCAGTAATCTCTGAAAAAAAAAATTTGTTAACTGGGTTGCAGTTTAAATTAGCCTGCATGCTAAGAGGCCTTAAAGGGAAAGGAGCAAGAAAGGGAAAAGAATAGACTAGCTACTCTAGTAGGGGTCGTGTCAGTTAATCACCTAGGACTGAGATGTATTAGACTGAAATGAGGAGCTAGATGGGTGGAACTTAGCTTCGCAGACTAGGTGCCATTTACAAACTGTGGAAGTTAAATTCCGACTTAAAGCCCATGGACGCCCCACCAGTGAAATGGTAGTTTAGAGCGCTACGAGCACGTTAGTGCCTTGATGGATGAGGCTCGGCTCCACTGACTGGGTGTCTTCTACTATCAGTAGGAGTAGAGATCTCCCAAAATACCCATGATGGTTCTCGTCAGAGTGTTTTAACAATTCAATGCAATACTGTCGTAGATTTTAATCAATCCAAGTCTAAACTGACAAAATCAAGTAATACCTGGTGAGTCCAGGGTCGAATCCACAGGGAAGGGTATTTGCAAAGTTTTTAACAATATTTACTGACCTAAACTCAAAACGTGTAATGTTATATAAAAGCATAAATAATGAAGTTGGTAGGATTGAAAAATAAAACTTGCAGAAAGCTAAATCATGCGATAAGAGTGAAAAGAAAGTATAAAAAGGAATGGTATCAAGGCTGTTGCGGTTGCAACCTCATGCGTTCATAAGAACCTTGTAGCGCATACTTTGATGAATGGATCCATTAATGCCTAAGTGAGAAAAAAAATCATAAGTTTTCCTTCCGATACTCCTTCTACGTTTGGTATAAAAACTATCAATTGGTTATTTGGCTAGTTTATGCGTGAGGCGTGGTTCTCTAAAACTTACAAGGGACTGCGTTAGTCACAACGCAATCAAAGGTCATGCATGCACTATCTTTTAGAGCTAGTATTTCCTACCAAGACTACATGTCATGCGCTAAGTTCTACTTAGAGATATCCGCATGCATTACCTGTCAGGGATTTAGCATACTGCTACCGCATCCGGCTGGCCAAGCGGGAGTTAGTAATGAAAAGATTATCGCAACTAAGTAGAAGGCAATTAATGTTTCATTAAGTCAAAGTGTGAGCTTACAAAATATACTTATCACCGCATGAGGTGCTTGCGCTAAGCCTTGAAGAAGAAATTAGCTCATGCGAGCAAAACAATACATTTTGCAATAATACATTGCAAACGCAAGTCTACTCTAAATCACAGTTCTCTGTGATTTTTCTTTCTCTTTGATCTTCGTCCTCTCCTCACGTCCCTCTATTCTTCTCTATCTCCTCTCTCCCTTCCTCCTTCGAGCAGGTGACTTCTATTTATAGGCGAGGGAAGCTAACTTCTCCAAGTAATTGGCCACTTGCTTCAGACATCATTAGCCAACTTGTAACTTTTCAGCCCGTTTTCCGTCCACTTGCGTTGGTTATATCAGTTGTTGTCAGCGCTGTCTTTTCATCTATTATATCTGTCTCTTGATCGTCTTGGGATGTGTGCCTGCGCTGAGAATAAACATAGGAAAACAACTGAATTAGTTGCGTTAGTGCCCTATATTTTATAATTTCTCACCGCAAACATGAATATAGCTCGCCGCATAAAATTATCACATTTTCCTTTCTTATTGAGCTGAAGCAACGCATCTTTGTTTCTTTTTGGCCTTGTTTTAGCTTAAGTTTAAAGGACAAATAACTTGCTTTTTGCAAGTTATCAACCCACTTGTGTACCTTCAGTGAGTTGGCAAACTTAAGTAGGTGAATTAATTGATCATGAGACCCAAACTACATAATGAAATGAAATGAGATGGGACGGAACGAGATGACTTCACCTTTAGGCCCTTAGCCCATTTAAGCTCTTGAATCCTTGGTTCCAGCATGTCTAGCAATATTGTAACTTACTGAGTATTTTTCTTAAATACTCATTCTTTTCCCTAACATGTAATTTAAGGTAAAGGCAAAGGTGTACAGAACGTGTGATGGAGTGTTGCTGAACGAGCCATGGATTTCCTTAGGATAGACTTTTGCATACTATGTTTTCGAACTTCTTCTTTTTGCATTTGTTATGTGATGTTTTAGGATTTATTCCGGTTTGAGATGTTTTGCTGGGATGGCTAAAATTTCTTCTTGTTTTGTTTTAACTGGGATCCCAAGCTAAAAAGTTTCACCAATTTTCTAAGCATGTTTTACTCTAAATGTTATACCTTCGTCATTCTTTGTAAGTAAAATGAAATGCATGTGGTAATGGCCCTAGGATCTAGACATGAAATTGATAATCGAACTTAGATTGTTAATTAAACATTAATTGATAATCGATGAATGAAATTAATCAAACTTAACACCGAGTTCAACCCCGATTATAGTGATCCTCGTGGTAAGATCAACTAACCCCGCGTTTACTTTCCTTGCATTTATTTTTCTTTATTTATTTTCCCGCCTTTACTTTATGTCTTAATCTTTTTATCCATAAACCCCCCTTGTTGGTTACCTCAAAAACATAGACGAATTTAGAAATAAACCGATTGTTCCCTGTGATCGACCCTGACCACTACTGCTACAAGTTAGGTTTAGGAATCGTGGATTATAAATTTATTTGACAAGAGACCGTGAGAATCTCTTCCGTCAAATTGGTGCCGTTGCCGGGGAACACGGTGTCTTATTTCTATTTCCTTTTGTGTTTTTCACTGTTTTCTTGTTTTTTATAGTTTGTTTCTTGTAGGCCTTCGTGACAATCCTTTTGCAAGAGCAAATATGTTTGCACACCAAGAAGCAGGGAAAAGGAATTGAGCTTCATGGAGATCTAGCTTTTGAGAGCAAAACCAAAATTCTATCCCTTCCTTTTTTTAATTTTTTCCTTATTTAGTTGTTTTCCTAATTTGTTTTTGTCTTTATTTTTTGTAGGATCCCTACACCAAATTTCTACAATTTTTGCCAATCGTGGGAGTTTCCATATTTGCCAACCTCGTGTTTAAACAAGGGAGGTTTTCTGTTCCCTTTTAATTTTTGTCCCTTACTTTCCATGTTTAATTTACATTAGGGACAATGTAACGTTTAGGTTGGGGGTGGAAGCATATGCATGTCTGCTTTATGCTTTGATTGACCTATTATTTTAAGCAATTTAAAAATAAATTAGAACCTGAATCGGCGAAGTTCTTTCTAAGGTTGGAGTTATTTAAGTTTACGGTTTACGGAACACCTCCTACCTGGGAACTGACCCGAACCAGTGAAGTTCTGTCTAAGGTTGGAGGTATTTAAGTTGACGGTTTACGGAACACCTCCTACCTGGGAACTGATCTGAATCGGTGTCTAAGTTTATTTTTAAATCGAGCAAACTTGAATTTTAAAAAAAAATGGAGATTTTATGCATTGCTCTAAAATTTATTATGAGATTTCTAGGATAAGAAAAGCATGAGCATATATTTTTCTTGTAGTTGAATTGCATGCATTCTAGCATCTATAGAGACTTCATTAAAATTTTTCAAAATTTTTCTCGACTAAATTGAGCATGAGTCCTTCCTAGCGCCATTTTGTTGGTTTTAGATGGCCTTTTAGGATTCACGCCTCCGTTGTCACCTCGATAGGATAGGTAGCACGTTTAGAGGAAATTTTTGCAAGATAGCTTGTTATATGCTTAGGGAATGAGAAAAAAAAAATATATTTGCCTTGAGAGCTTCAAAAAACAAATCATTTACTTTATCAAGAAAAAGAATACAAGAAAAAGAAGAAAAAAAATATTTTCTAGCTTGCCGGGGTAAAAAGAGCTACCTCTAGTGTGATTAGTTAGGCCGTCCAAGAGTAAAACTCAGGAAATGTGGTCCTGCATTAGTTGTGTCAAAGCTAGTGCCCCTTAAAAATCTTATATATGCAAGCTTAGGGCCCTTTAGTTGAAAGAAAAGAAAGAAGAAGTCTTCGGGGCCCCCTTTTTGCATCCTTAAACAAGTTAGTTTGTTCCTTCCTTTAATGCATTATGCCTTTGTCCTGTGTAGAGGGAAGATGGAATGAAAATTTTATAAGTCCTTATCGAACTTTTCAAAACATCTCTAGGGATGACTCAGCTCGCATTTATGTATGAGAAAGAATTTGACATATTTTAATTTGTCTCTAACTATGCTAGGCTTGCATTTAATTCTCGTAAGTAAAATGTTGATCATGCTTATCTTTGAGAAATTTAGTCATGAATATTGCATTGCATGATAATCTCTCTCATTATAATATTAGCTTGCTCAAGGACTAGCAAGGTTTAGGTTGGGGGTATTTGATCGGTCTAATTTGTTATACAGTTAGAATCTCCCAATTTGCTTATCTTAGTTGAATTCCTTGCGAAAAATGCTTTAAAATGTGTATAATATGTCTATAGGTCCTCATCGGAGCTTTGGAAATAATTCGGGGCTTAAACGAGCGAAACCAGAGCTTAAAATGACCATTGTGCCCCTAGAGCCTCATCAGCGTCGAGACGCTAGGCAAATAAGGAAGCTACTTGGAAATCAAGTTGGCGACGGCGTCGCGACGCTAGCTCACAGCGTTGCGACACTAGGGCGATCCGAGAGATATTTTCCAAAATTGAAGGGACAGCGTCGCGATGCTAGGCAGTTTTCCAGATTTGATTTTTTTTCCTATTTTGGCTGGCGATTTTCCCACATTTGGAGAACCTATTCAGCACCAAATTACCACGAATTGAAGGCCAATAACCACTATAAATAGAGGCCTTTGGTGTAGGTTTAGAATCATCCCTTGAATCCCACAATTCATCAATTGTAGGCACCTTCCTCTTTACTTTTCTAGAGTTCTTTTAAGCTTTCTTAGTCCATGGGTCGGTTGATCGATCCTCGAGCTTGGAGGTGCTTGTCTATGGCCAACTAAGCTCGAATCGTTGTAATCGGGACCTCGGTTTGTAAGTTTGATTCAATGTATGAGATTTCTATTCTTAATTACTTAGTTAATTGTCTTTGTGATTTTAGTTCTTTGTATACAAGTATAGATCGTGGTAGGAAAGATTGACAACCTTGATCGCGCCCTGTCTAAATTTACTTGCTAAATCTAAGTAGCAAATAGGCTAACGTTATGATATTACGCATGCGTCCCTAGAACTAACTGATTTAATCAATCGTAATTGTGGTTTGTTGCCCGTTCCATGTGAATTAATTCGGCTAGATCCCAATGCGATTTAGATTAGTTAATAGGCCAATTAATTAATTTAAATTAGAATCAAACTTAGCGTTTGCATGTTTGTGATAGTTGGATCATGGCTCTCGGTTTGTTGCCGGAGTACGCCGGACTTAAATAGTTAATTAAACATCAATTGATAATCGATGAATGAAATTAATCAAACTTAACACCGAGTTTATCCCTGATTACATTGATCCTCGTGGTAAGATCAACTAACCCCGCGTTTACTTTCCTTGCATTTAATTTTCTTTATTTATTTTCCCGCCTTTACTTTATGTGTCTTAATCTTTTTATCCATAAACCCCCCTTTTTGGTTACCTCAAAAACACAAAAGAATTTAGAAATAAACCGATTGTTCTCTATGATCGACCTCGACCACTACTGCTACAAGTTAGCTTTAGGAATCGTGGATTATAAATTTATTTGACAAGAGACTGCGACAATCTCTTCCGTCACGGTGTTAAAGGGAAGGTCTGCCTTATAACAACTATAGGGTTATAGATTGCAAGCATGAACTATCTATGTCGGAGTCAAGTCACATAAACGTGCATAACGGTACTCGCTTAGCCTTCTAACGATTGTTGGGAGCAAGGCAAAATAGAAGTTAAATATGACCCAATGCATCAATAGACTTAGGTTAAATAAGCCATGATTAGAGTTATTTGCCTTAGGGTTGAAGCTATATTGAATACCTCCCTTATTTATCATTGTTTTCCTTTACTTGTTTATTTCTTTGTTTTACAAAACCCATCATCAATTATTTCTTTGGTTACCTTTCTTTTAAGCAATCTTTGAACAATTTCTTTTTGAAATCCGTGTTTCCAATTTAGTCCATGTGGGATCGATACCTTTGGAATACTTCCAGAGATTTTATTACTGCATGCGATAGTGTATACTTGCAATAGGTTGCTTGAATTACTCTTAATCTTTATTTACCATCCTTTCCTACATCCATATTTAGTCCACACACACATCAGAAGCCGAGCATGAAACTCATGTTGTGAATACAGGGACGTAGGAGTAAAACTTGACTTAAATCTCATTTTGTATTTCTCCTCCCACTCAAGTGTCCTACCATATGTTTAGGGATTTTTTTTTTTGAACAACCTGTTTGTGGTCCAACCACCAAACAGAAACTCCTTTTAGGCCAGTGAGAGGGCAGGGCCCTTTGTTCAAGACCCGGAAACACCACTTAAGGGAACACTCATCTACTTCCTCAAAGTCGAAAATGAGTGAATTCCATCTTGTGTTCCTAGCTCCCCACTCGGTCTTGTCCCCAAAATGATAGGCTTATTGAGTCAGCGTATTGGCCACTCTCACCCAGAAAAATCAAAGGACAATCCCTCGTGAACAGGAGTCCATAATCCACTCAGGATTCAGACTAAGTTGCCTAGGTCATTCTAGGTGAAATAGAAACCTAACTAGTTAATGGTGTTACAGCTAGTGGTTACTATTTCGCGATCCGGTCTTATGCAAACTCATTGCATAGGATACCCCCACTCGCATGTCCCCTACACGAATGTGTTGGATCATTGCGTTTGTATCAAATACAAAGTGGATCGTATCCATAGCGTCATCAGTATAAGGTAACCAGCCTTATCCCTATACTATAGACCTTTTAGGTTGTTGCTTGAACAATGATCCCCGTATGTCCCCAAATACTAGTTCAAGTTACATACCGACAACCTTGGATCTTAGTTTATTGGATTTGGGTCATATTGTGCAATACTTTTTGGAATTCACTATTTACGCGTTTTAGGGCATAAAACCCAATAGAGGGTTCTCTTTTTCGACAATGATCATGTCAACAAACACTTTTTGGCATTATGTTTTCCTAAGAGTACTCCATTGACCGTCTCATTCGCCTCACTTTCGAGCATTGTACCCGTTGCAACAATGTGAAATATCAAGCCTACTACTAATTTAAATGGTTTATCCTTCACACAAAATCAATAAACTGATTAGTATAATGAAATAAAAGTATTCAAACTGTAACGCCCCAAGATTCATTAAGACTATCCTAGCGACATTACAAAACTCCTAAACCAAAACTAACCGAGTTCTCCGAAAATTTTGGCAGCATAACGACATACATAGGACTGTATCAATTTTTTTTTATAACACTTGTTCAACAAGAAAACACACTGTTAGGATCACCAAACTCAACCACACACCGCTACAACACTAGAGACAACTCAACAGGCCCCAAACTTCACAACATAAGCGAGACAAATCTCGTATCAAATTTAATTTTAAATAGCCACAAGTCACAATTTCATTAAGCATAAACTATCTCACCAAACCTTTATTAAATCTACAAAAACAACAATTGAGAAATGACTTATCCATTGACTTATCCATTGGAAGAGATTTTATAAAAATGTTATCTACAAAAACAACAATTGAGAAATGAACCAATAAGAAATTTGTTTGCAACCAACTTAATAATTTATCAAAAGTAACATTCTTCGTTTAAAAAAAGCTTTAAACATGAATTGACGACTCTTAGGATTTTTGTAAGTTTATTCACTTTTTATGAGATTTTTGGAATTTTATGGGATTTTTTTAATGTTTCATGATGCATCCATGGTTTCTTATTTAAAGTAGTGTTTTCCTAATGAATTGACGACTCTTAGGATTAAATCAAATTCAATCTATTAGTTATTCTAGATAGCCACTAGGTCGAGGCATGTCCATCATTAATTGCATGTGAAATTAGCGTAGATTATTGATAAGCCTAAGATCCATGGAGAAGTTGTAATAAACTAATTTAGGATTTGAATTCCATTTGATTTATTCAATTCTAGACCCTTGCAGTAAAGCGATTAGTTTAGATAGACAATTGCGAGATCTCCGGTTGTTTATTTGGATTAATTAGAGATAGTTTTGATGTTCATCGAGCTATGCATGAGGGGTAGTGGGCGAATTCTATAAATAATCGTTTAGCTTAATTGCGAGATCCGGGTTAAATAATCGATTAGACACAGGTTAGTTAGGAGGATCCTCCGAGTAACCAAGAAGCACGTCGAACTCATAATATTTATTAAAAGAAACGTTTAGAAAATCGATGAGTGAAATTGAATATATTGAACACCAAGTGTCTCCAATTACACTAATCACCAAAGTAAGATTAACAAAACTGACTTTTAATTCCTGTTTTTATCTTCTCGCCTTTACTTTCTTGCAATTTAACTTTCATCATTTTATCTTTCCACGCTTTTAATCCATCCAAATCCAAACCCCCTTTATTCTCGTCGTCATAATAAACTTGATTTAAATGAAATAACAAACGTGTTCTCTGTGTTCGACCCTATCCACTACTGCTACAAGTTAGCTTTAGTTGTTGGTGAATAAAACTTTATTTGACACGAGGACCCGAAAAAACTCGTTCCATCACTATGCGATGGGGGTCGTGTTGGTGAAAACGTGGGACAAGGTGATTCATCCCATATATCGAGCCAACAAGACAATGAACAAGCCTCAAATAAGCTACACCACCACAGAGAAGAAATTACAAGCTATTTGAAACGACTAATTTGTTATACACTTATCTACTCCCAATTTGCTTATCTTTATTGAATTCCTTGCAAAAAATGATTTGAAATGAGTATAATATGTGTTTAGGTCGTTGACAGAGGTTTGGAGCCAATTCGAGGCTAAATCGAGCTAAACCGAGGCTTAAAATTACCAAAATGCCCTTGACTCAAAGCCTAGCACCTCAACCCTTGAAATGAGCGTCTCAATGCTTTGTAGATGAAGATTCAGTGCGAGAAACTCGAAGACAGAGCGCCTAGATGTTCACTTTTAGCGTCTCGATGCAAGCTATTTCACGCGTGCAAATTCTACAACCGGAAGCATAGTGTCGAGACGCTATGCCTAGCGTCTCGACGCTACGCTTGCACTATAAAATCATTTTTTCTGTATCTATGCCCTAAAACTCGTAGACAGTGAATGTAAACAAATTGTATACTTGTTACAATAAAGTGTTATTGAGTTTCTACAATAAAGTGTTATTGTTAAGTATTGCACAATTTGACCCAAATCCAATAAACTAAGATCCAAGGTTGTTTGTATGTTTGTATGTAACTTGAACTAGTATATGGGGACATACGGGGATCGATGTTCAAGTAACAACCTAAAAGGTCTATAGTACAAGGATAAGGTTGGGTACCTTATCTTGGTAGCACTATGAGATACGACTCGCTTTGTATTTGATACAGACGCATTGATCCAAAGCGTCCATGTAGTAGACATGCAAGCGGGGGTTTCTTATGCAATGAGTTTGCATAAGACCGGACCATGAAATAGTAAACCACTAGATATAACACTGTTAACTAGTTAGGTTATTGTTTCAATAGGATGACCTAGGTAACTCAATCTTAATCCTGAGTGTGTCATGAACTCCTTCTCATGAAGGATTGTCCTTTGATTAGCATGGGTGAGAGTGGCCAATACGCCGAATCAATATGCCTTCCTTTTTGGGGACAAGACCAAATGGGAGGCTGGGGACATGACAACACAAGAAGGAATTCACTCCTTCCCACTTCTAGGAGAAGTAGATAAGTGTTCCCTTAAGTGGTGACTCCAGGGCTTGAACAAAGGGATCCCACCCTCTCATTGGCCCGAGAGGGACTTTCTGTTTATTGGTTGGACCATAAACAAGTTGTTCATTAGAGAAGCACTGGTACTTAAGGAGACAGATGTAACATAGGGGTAAAATGGTAATTTGACCCAACTGTGATTACGAACACCCGTGAAGGATTGACTTACCGATATAGGTCTATATTCATGGACACATAAATGTTCTACAGTGAGAAGAGTTTTACTGTGGGTCTTTAGTGGAATGACCCACAGTTAATGAATATTTGTTAACTTGATTAATGAGTTTAATCGGTTAACCTCATATCATTGGAGCTTCTGATCTGTAGGTCCATTAGGCCCCCCTGCTAGCTCGTAAAGAGTAATTAGGAACAAATATATCTTGAGAGAATTTGAATAGTTCAAATTCATATTGGGAATTAAGTTAATTGTATGAGATACAAATTAATATAATGTATAGTGATGCATTAAAATATAAAGTATAATTTGAGATTAAACTTTATTATATTGAGAGATTGATATATTTGAAAGAGTTCAAATATATGTCTAATTAAATATATGGTATTTAATTAGAAGATGAATTAATTAATTATTCAGTTTAGTTTAAATTAAATGAGATTTAATTAAACTATAGTCTATGAGGGAATTATCAGAATATGATTCTAATATGTAATTAATTGAATATGGGAGATATTTAATTAATTGCAAAATTAATTAATTATTGAAATTAATTAATTGATTAGTTTAATTGAATTAATTAAATGTGATTTAATTAAGTTTAATTAAACTATATTATGTGAGGAAATTACATTTAAATAAGTTTTAAATGTGCATGAGATTAATTAATTAATATGATTAATTAATTAACATTTAATTAATTGATTTAATCAATTAATTAATTGGTCTTGATCTAATGGTCAAGATTGTTTCCTAACCTCACATTAGGGTTTCCTCTCCTATAAAAGGAAAGGTTATGAGAACCCCAACCCTAAGGTTTCATTCTAGCTTCCCTCTCATATTCTCTCAACTAAAGAACTCTAGAGAAAATTTTTCTCTCTAAGAGTTTTTCCCATTCAAGATTAGGTAGTCCCACAACTACGTTCCTAATCTCAGAGTTATAGCGGGGAAGATCAAATGGTGGTGTTCATTGTTGTTGCAGAGCAATCAAGAATCATTCCTGATTTTCAAAGACGTCAACCGAGGTTTGCTTCTCTTTCTCTATTAGATTTAGATCTAATTTTTGTATGTTTAGCCTTAAGTTTCTATAGAATATGTTCTTTGAATTTTGGCCAATGTAATGGTATTTTTGGATAAATAAAATTAACTACGAATCGGTCCCAATTACGCTTCCGCTTTATCAGAATTAGAGAATTCCAAATCCTTCCGTTAAAAACTTGCACCTCAAATAATTTCTATCACTAGGATGTTTTAGTTGCTTGCTTTTTAGTTTCTATTTATGTTTGTTTGCTTTCTTTTTGTTTTGTAGGAGTATATGACCTAAGCTTGTGGAAAACCATTAGTTTTTAGTCGTTGTGAATCATTCACTTCCAACCATTGTGTCAAAATTCAGGGGAGGTTTTCTGTTCCCTTTATTTTGACTCTCTTGTTTTTTATGTTTTAATACATCAGGGACAATGTATGATTATAGGTTGGGGGTGGAGTTAGTGCTTTGCATACATGAATTTTGGTTGAGTCTTGTGATACATGCGTGTTCTGACCTGCCTTGTGACATATTGCTCGAGTGCAAGTATACACTATCAAGTAATAAAGTGGAAAGTATTCTTGATATCGTATCCTAGGGAGATAGTGACTAGTTAAGTTAACACACAATTTTGTAAAATACGAACCTCCTCTAAATTTGCAACCACGATTGGTAACTATGCGCTTGCATTTTGCGATAAATAGGAAATTCAAATAGAAGATAATGAGGAAAATAGGAGAAAGAACACTGAGATAAATAGGAAATTCAAATAGCTTCAACCTTTAGCATTAGATCGCCACCACCTATGCGCTTGCATTTTGCTCAGTTCTTGCAACTGGCTGAGCCACACTATCTATGTTGCCCACATAAACATGGTGCAGATATCGTAACTCAGTTTGCGCCCACAATCCCTTGACAACCAGACTGTGAGTTAAGTCCAACTCCCATTCAGCTCCGCTGTAGGTTCCTTTAGGAGACTAAGCCAGCTAGAGGACTATTTCTAAGTCTAGCTGAAACTTAGATGAATACTACTCACGACTCTTCAAACTCTACTGGTTCCAGTCCTATTTCTAGGATGCAAGAAGTCAAAGTCCTATTTCTAGGATCTTTTCAACCATTACTCTGCGAACCCACGCCTTTAACTCCAACCTTTCGGCACTCAGTTACATGCAAACTATGCTAACCTAAGTGATCAATTTAAGCTAACATTTAAACCTTAATTTCAACAAAGACAAGCAATGCTAGAGGAAGCAAGGTTGCTTTGACATAGGTGGGCCTTACCTATATTCAAGGAATCTACATATTTGAACCCCTAAATAAAAGCTTAGCTCATGATATAAAACAAATTACAAAACATAATGAAAGATAAACTTGACATGGAGAAATACGATGAAATATTATTAAAGACTGAACTGAATACAAAAGTTAACTTACAACCAAAAATAAATGATAAATAAAAACAACTTGCTGAAAACAAAAGATTACAAAGCTTAAACTAAGACAAGACTCAACTAAGGATCTCTCTCTCTCTATCTAGCTAGCTCTTGCCCTTTTTCAAGGGTAGACAGGCCTTTCTCTTCTTCTTCTTTCGAATGAAAGAGCCGACAGAGACTAAGGGATCCGGAACTCAGAGTGGTTATAAGGTGAGAAGAGAGAAAAACTAAAAATAAAATCCTAAGCACGAAAACTCCCAAGCACCGAGCTGTCTTTGCTTTTTGCACCTTGGTCCCCTTTTATAGACCATGGAAAGTAAGGTTGACTGCCGAGATCATTGTGAGAAAGCTCTGGAAGGAATGAATCCATGATCCTTGGAGATTTGATACCGAATTGAGGGATTTAAGATGATTCTGTGCAAATCCCGCGAATCTCGGAATTTTGTCGAAAAGCCCAGTTGCGGCCGCATTTCGGGTGCAATTTACTCTGTGTTCTGCTTTGACAGTTATGTCATCAGCAAAGGACTACTTTCCTTAAATGGCTTTGCAGGAGTAACTTGATCGCATTCACCACATCTTCAGGTTCAGATGCAAGCGCAATATTGCAACTTTTAATTCTTTTTGTTCTGCTAACGTTTATCTCCTCTTGCAGGCGTTTTCCCCTCACAAAGATTTCCACAAAAAAAAAAAAAAAAATTACTTGGATAAATTCTTTACAAAATAATCTCTTTTTGTTCAAAATAAGCTTAAATTCTATAAATCTAAGATTTCCTTCACGCTTCTACCAGTTTTGCTAAAAAAGACTTAAAATGATAAGATTTTTTGATATAAAGTCCTTGCTTTCCAAACAATTACTTAAGTTTTTAGGGCTAAATAACGCACATAAATGAGCGTTATAATCTTGATGCATCTCAGCATCAGATTATTCACATAAATGAGGAGCGTAGGTCAACGGCGGCCAGTAGTCGGAGGTTGACAATAGTGGCTGGTCATCGGAGGTCGACGGCGGCGGCCGGTTGGCGAAGGTTGGTGGAGGTCAGTGGCTGTGGCAGCGAGTGGTCAATTACAATGGTGTCAGTGGTGAAAAAGAAGAAGAAGAAGATGATGATAGAGAAGAAGAAATAAGAAGAGGAAGAAATTTAAAAAATAGTAATATTTTTATTATTTTAATGTATTTTTATTTTAAAAATTTTTTAAATATTTTTTTTAATAAAAATCATTGTCACGTCAGCAATCTGTTAGTTATTAACGAAAAATTGGACGGAGGTACCAAAATGAAATGAAATCCAAACCTTGGGGACTAAATTGTTCAATTTGAAAACTCATGAACGAAAATGAAACCTAACCTAAACCTCATGGACCAAAAGTGTACTTTTCCTTTAAATACAAAAAATAATAATAACTTAAAGCTCATTGATGAAAAAGCATAAAAAAAATATAAACATGAAAGAGAAAGAAATAACATAAAAAAGAAAAAAATAATAAAAAAGTGGAAGAGAAAAAAATAACAGAAAAAAATAGGAAAGAGAAAAAAAAAGACAAGGAAGTGGTAAAAAAAATAGAAAGAGGAAGAGAAGAGATGGGTGTAGGAATGGGACGGAGATATGGATACATGTATGAAAGGTAGGGAAAAAAATAGAATTTGAGAAACAATTTTTTGTAGTTTCTCAAATTTTGCCTCTTTTCAACAAACGTTTCTAGAAATTTTAAAAAAGGAAACATGAATGAGTTATCAAACATGTCTGTTTCTTAAAAAATTAAAAACGAGAACAAGAAACATGAAACGGGAACGTTATCAAACGAGCCCGTAATTTCTCAATACATATACTTTTAAAGAGTTTTTGTGTGAATTAAATATGTAACGCCCCAGGTTCCCCAACCTACAGCCTAGCTATGCTACTACTCACTCAAGATTCATAAGCATCTAGGATAACTCTCTTTAGACCGAATGTACTGAAAATTTCGGCAGCATAACGACGTAAAACTGGTTATCCCAAAATTTTACTTCACCTGATAAAAGACATTTAGCACTTCTAAACAGGCAACCAACCAAGCTCCACCAAACTACAGTCAGATTTCACAACCTATCTTCTCTAGACAAGACATACTTTACCAAAACATGCAATAAGCCAAAACCATGCTATAAAAACATTTTATCAAGAGGAACAACCATACCATTAGCAACTCACAAGCTAAACAGTTTATAACTCTGCAAAACTATCCAACCTAGTTCTAAGCTCAAAAACAAAACCTTTCTCAGGTGAATCCCTCACCGTCACAGAACCTCAAAATAAAACATTTCAGACTAACTAATAAAGCAACTAAGTAAAGTAAAACACGTAAGAACTCAGCGCCTAGGGATTTTCCTCATAGTCCTCCTCCTCGCCACCAAGGTCCGGATCTACCTCGATTCGTGCAACATCTAAAATGTTGGGGGGAAGCTGGGGAAGGGGGTATCAGTACAACCGCGGTACTGGTAAGTAGCTCACACGAGCCATATCACAAGCATCAAACAAAGCAAACAGCATGCCTCTCACACGCATATAACATGCTTCCAAAAGCAGTAAAAACTCATTATGCTTAAAAAGCAATAAACGACAACATGCATATGCTTCCCATACTATGCACTCACACCCTACTAATCCACACACGATTTACGCGTCATGCTACACTATCATCCACATGCATTACGCGCCATGCCACGCTAAACTAATTGCATGCATTACGCGCCATGCTACGCAAAACCTTACACGTGCATTACGCGCCACGCTACACAAAACCTTTCGCATGAATTACGCGTCATGCTACGCTAATCCAAACATGTGAATTACGCGCCACGCTGTGCACCTATACCTGAATTACACGTCATGTAATGCTACCGCTAGGCTCATGCTACACTTCCCGTGACACAAGCTAGCCTAACCCATCATGCTCGACCCAAACACAACATGCTTAACAACGACCACAACTCAGCAGTCAGATATGTCATGCTTAATCAACAACACACATGTTTACCACAAGCACAAAACAGAATACGCTCATCTCAAGCGTTACAGAACAAATATAAATAACTTAACACGCTCAACACAAGCATTTCAATACGTTTATATACAACAAGACATGCTTACACACGAACAAGGATAAATATAAAACAAACGCCATGCTTCACACAATCAAACAAGATAGAGCAAGTAGAAACTACTTACAAGCACTCTTAAACACCAACGCTACTGAAAATATAAGAGCAAGCTCTAAGCGAACCTACAACACAACTGAGGGCTCCTAGAGATTAGGGAATAGCTTAACAACCATCCAAACACCTAAGGGAAACTAAAACGAATAACAAGGAACTAAAACTCACCCAAACAGGGCTGAACCTTGCTGGAAAAACCTAACACAACACTTAAACTCCTTAAATAGGTGTTGTCCAGGGTCTGGGATCACACAAAACTGACACCAAAAGGCACCCAAGGATTAGAAATTACACTAAAGCCAACCACAACAATTACCAAAGGTTTTTGGGCACAGAGACTTACCGATCAGCACCAAACAGACACAATTAGGTGTTGTATAGCGGCTGCAAATGGCCCGAACCTGCAATTTGGAAGTCGTTATGGCTTGGGTACCCAAGATCTAAAGCAAGGACACCATGGGTCAAGCTAGACTTACAAGGGGTTGTCCAAAAACACCTAAGGAAGGCTGAAACCTCACCAACTCGAGATATTTGAGGCCGAAAGCTTCCTAGACGGCGCTGCAGATCAGAATAACATACTCATCTTAATTTTTCAGCACCTAACGCTAATGGGTAAACTGATTAATGAACCAAAAGGCAAGGATAAGCACTAAAAACTTACCGACAAGGCTAGGCGATGCTTCAACGGTCTAGAACGGAGTCCAAACGCCGCTGGACAGAGGCGAGGATGCTCGAAAACGAACCTCAAGCTGTTGGACGCGCGCGGACCAGACTAAACGAGAGAGGAAACAGTGAAATCGAGCCTTTAACCAACAAGATCGGAAGGGAAAAAGCTTACCCACAACTCTGCTTGGTAGAAAACGCACGAACAGAGAGGGAGGGAGACGGCGGCTCCGATTGGGGAAGCGGCGGAGCTCAGCTGGCTTCCCAACAGGGAGGAACCGAGAGAGAGAGCTCGCAGAGAGAAACGGCGCAGAGAGATAGAGACGGCTCGCAAAGGGAAGAATCGCTCGGAGTAGAAACGACCCGCGGCTAGGCGTGTTGACGGCGGCGGCTGCAGGACTTGGGTAGCGGCGCGAACTGAGCGGCAGTAGCGACGAGGATCAGTGGCGGCGGCGAGGGTCTGGTCGGCGGCGCAAAAACAACTGGGGGGGCTTCCACAAATGAAGAGAAAGAAAGACGAGGGAGATGAGAGTTAGGGTTTTGCTTTCTTGAATTTCTTTTCTTTTAACTCATTTTCCCTTTCTCTTAAAAGCCCAAAAATAGCCATTTCTCAACGAAATCTCATTATTCAACACAAAAAAAAAAATGAATTTACATAGCTGACGAATCTTAACTGACTACAACCCAAGTCCAACCACTTTAGTGAGGGATTTATTTCAGTAATGCTCAACACCCAAAAGAGCAACATTCAACAATAAGATTTTTTTTATTAACTCCCAAAATACAAGCCAGGTTATAATTAAATTAACCTTGGTCTTAAATACAAGAGAATTAACACATTGAAATGCTCGGGGCATTACAAAATAAATAAGTGATGCGCAAATTGCTTACCGCAAGTGTACGGGTCAAGTTATAATATAGTGAATATAAATTCGAATGTCGTCCTCTGGATTGGTGTCTCGTCAATTTTAATTACCGAAAATACTTTTGACCAATTTTATTTAGGGAATCGAATTGAATGAGAATATAATTGATTCAAACACAAAACTAAAGCAAAAGGTGACAATCTAATGGGAAGAATTGGTCTTAGGGATTTGATTTCACCAATTGGAGTTATGGATTAATAAACAGATCAACACATACTATGATTCATAAATCTTGGCAACTAAAATCACACATATCTCTCCCGAGCATACATGATTCTCCCATATGTAATTGAACCCGATATCCCTATCGAAATCCAATAAACATACAAGGCAATAAGGCTAACCTTTATAACAATTTCTAGAATTAACCTTAATCTCCCGATTTTTAGCTAAATTCTAGTTATGCATATTGATTTCTAATTTAAATCCTCTCTCCCGAGTTAGATTCAAGCATAAACATCAATCAATTTATGGCCAATAAATTGAAAGCATTAAGGACACACATATGCATAAATGACATCAATAGCATAAAAACCGTAAATCAATCCATAACGTGCCCAACGGCTACATCAATCCCTAAGAATTAGAGCCTAGCTACTCATACACAACGTTACAATATAGCCATAGTCTAAAACAACCATAAAAACTAACTAAAGTGAGGGAAAGAGGAATTAAACTCGTTGTAGGCCGAGACCGAACGTCCCCGTCACGATCCCCACGAACAATGGGTTGATTTCCAACTTGCTCCCTTTGCTTCAGCTCCAAAATGCTCTGTTTTTCCTCTGTTGTCGGCTCCAAAAAGTCCCAAAACGAAGTCCCCTAAAACCTAGCCGAAATTTCCTTATATTCTGATTTTTTCGTCGTAGCATCGAGACGCTATGGACAGCGTCGCGACGCTGTCGCGATACCGCGAATCTGGAAATTTTGCCTAGAGCGTCGCGACGCTATGAAGTTTTTTTTTTTTTTTTTTAAATCAGTTGGGCTGAATTTGACTTCTTCCAACTTTATCCTTTTTCGATCTTTTAGCCCTTTTTCATGTCCCGAACACCCAATTGACTCCAAAATCACGTTTTAGCTCCAATCATCAATTTCCTACAAAATAAACATTAAGTGCAATAAAATGGCCAATAAATCATAAAAGACTAGCTAAATTGATTAGGGAAAACTAGCTAGCTATGCTCACTATCAAACACCCCCAAACTTAAGCTTTTGCTAGTCCTCGAGCAAACTAAAAATCCAACATACAGTAGAAGAATGGATGCAACAAACATGACTTAATCCTCAAGGCTCAAAAGTCAATAACCAAGCAAGCAAGAGACATGCACATAAGGACCAATGAGGGAGACAGATTAAAATTTTTCCAAAATTAACTTGCATAAGCGAGATCTAACTCAACGAGATCAGACTCTACTAACCCGGGATTGGATTATTAAACTCTCAGCTCATCTTCCCTCTACACTGGCACTAAAGTTTCACTAATGAGTTAATGGAACAAATTAGTTTGTTTTCCTCCATACTTAGGTGCTTATAAATTGCAATTAAATTTAGCATTTATATGTGGCACTAGCTTTCACACACCTATTGCAGGGACCCTTAACCTGAGATTTCTCTGGTTGGCCTAACTGATCACAACAGGGGTAGCTCTTTTTGCCTAAACTTTATTAAACATTGCAAACTGTGCACAGGCCATGGCATTTATTTTCTCAACAGTAACAACAAGAATGATTTTTCTTTATGAACATGATAAGCATATATTCTTTTCTTTCCTCCTAAGCAAGATCAAACATGCTAATTTGCAAAAAATTAACTCTTTAGCTCTTCCCTACACCTATCGAGGTGACAACAAGCATATGAACCTAATAATTCGCTCCTAAGCATTCAAATCCAAATCTAGCCAAGATAAATACTCTACTCATGCAAGCCATCTCCTAGAAAAAGTTTAGAAAGTCTCCCTTTTTGGGCACTCATGCTTACAACTCATCGCAAGCTTGAAAATTGACAAGAAAGCCTATCCTAGGACATCATAGTCATGCAAAAATATTATCCAGAAAACAACCATATGCTTAATTCAAAGAAAGCTCAAAACTATAGCCCGAACTCAGATGCTCAAGGGCTCCACAAACATGCTAATCCACCCCCAAACTTAAAACATGCATTGTCCTCAATGTATAAAGAAAATAAGACATAAACAAGCATGAGAACAATAAAAGAATGAAAGGAGTGAACAATACTGGCCTGGAAGGGTGATGACATCTTGATTGAAAGCTTGAAAGCATGAAAGCAAAGGGGAGACTGAAAACAAAACCTACAAAACAGACACAAACAATAATTCAAACTCAAAAGAAAGACACAACTAAACTTAACTGGGTTGCCTCCCATAAGCGCTTGTTTAACGTCATTAGCTCGACGTGTTGACCAAATATGCATCAAGGTGGTCTCCTGTCAGATGTTCCATCATTGGTGCTCTTCCTAGCACCTCTCCTATAGCCCACCAACATGGTATCTGATGTGTTCTTAGGGTCCTCAAAAGCTTTTAAGACCTCCTTCTCCTGTTGGACTCTGATGATTAGCTCCCTGCGTTCAATATCAATTATAACCCTCCCTGTAGCAAGGAATGGTCTCCCTAATATAATAGGCATAGCAGGATTCTCTTTAATATCCAACACAAAGAAGTCAACAGGAAGGAGAAATCTACCTACTTTGATCAGCACATTTTCAACAATTCCATAAGGACTAACTACAGATTGGTCAGCCAACTGGAGTCTAACAGCAATAGATTTTATTTCTCCTATGTTAAGCTTTTTACATAATGATAGAGGAATTATATTTATGCTAGCCCCTAGATCACATAGTGCTCTACATGAAAAAGTACCAAAATTACAAGGAATAGTAAAACTCCCTGGGTCAGACAATTTTTCTGGCACTCCCTGTTGGACACGAGCACTGCACGTCGATGCAAGATATACAGTCTCCAACTGCTTTTCCTTTTTCTTCTTGTTGAGCCATTCCTTCATGAATTTTCTGTAGTGAGGCATCTGCTTCAAGGCATCTGAAAAAGGAATATTAACATGCAAACCTAGAAAAGCATCTAAAAACTTGTCAAACTTAACCTTAGAATTTTTCTTTTTCTTTGATTTAGGAACTAAAACAGTATGAGAAGGGATAGAAGGCTCAGGATTAAGCTTTTCATCTTCGTTTGAGGTGGTGCCTTCTTCAACCTCTCCTGTGAGTTCCTCTGGTTCAGTATTCTCCTCCTCTTGAGATAATGGAGTCTCCTCCTCGTGATGCACAGAGACGGCCTTGCAGTACTCCATAGAAGATTTCTCCTGTTCAGCTGGGGCTTTACCTTTATTCATGGTGTTAACAACACTTACCAGTTGTCCCAGCTGAGTCTCAATGTTCTTGATGGCTGCAGAATGACCATTGACAGTAGTGTTTAAGGCAATCATGGCCTCCTCAAGCTTATTTGACCTGTTGCTTGATTCTGCAATAAAAGCTCCAACAAGATCCTCAAAAGACGTTTTACTTTCTTGCTTAGGAGTGAAGCCAGGAGGATTCAACACATTCTTATTATTAGCATAGGAAAAATTCTCATGATTTCTATTGCTAGGGTGATAATGTGTAGGTGTAGAATTATTATTGTACCCCCTAGAGTTAAAATTAGATACATACTGAACCTGCTCGAGATTTTCCTCCTGAGTCTGGGATGCGAGGGCAGCTGCAGACTCGATCGTTTGAGCGCTCCCTGTACCTGAAAATTTTAAGAACGCATTAGCCAGGGAAGACATCTGGGCCTGTAGTGCACTTACGTTATCGATCTCAAACACTCCAGCAGCAATCTTTTTGGGTCCCGACCGCTCCGGTGGCCACTGATAGCTATTGGTGGCCATATCCTCTAACAAAGTCCTAGCACTCTCAACAGTTTTGGACAACAGAGTCCCACCTGCTGCTGCATCAACAATAATTTTTGTACTAGGAGTTAAGCCATTATAAAATAATTGAACCTGAAGCCAGTCGGGGTATCCATGCTGAGGGCACTTCCTCAGCAACTCTTTAAATCGCTCCCAAGCCTCGAACAGTTGCTCATCAAACTGCTGCTGGAACGTCCTAATTTCGGTCCTCAGCTTGACCGTCTTGGCAGGAGGAAAGAACTTCTTTAAGAATGCCTGGACCAAAGCATCCCAAGTGGTAATGCTTCTAGGTGGAATAGATTGTAACCAGTCCCTCGCTTTGTCCTGCAAAGAAAAAGGAAATAAACGTAAGCGAATGGCATCTTCAGAAACACCATTTAATTTTACCGTCCCACAGATGTCTAAGAAGGATTTCAAGTGAGAATTTGGATCCTCCATGGGTGATCCTCTGTAAGCACAATCTCGAGCCATCTGAATGAGACCCGTTTTCAGCTCAAAGTTGTTAGCATTGATCGGGGCATAGACAATCCCCGATTGTTGCTCCTGAAAGACTGGCTGAAAGTAGTCCCTAATAGGCTTAGGCTCCTCAGGATTAGGATTGGCCATTTGGATATTTTCTTGATTTTCCCTTCGAAGTCTATTGTATGTTCTTTCTATCTCTGGATCTAAGGGAACTAAGGCCAACTCTCTAACCCTTCGCATGCACAATCCAACCTCACCTAAAAAGGAAAAATAAAACAAAAAGGAAAGTAAACAAATAAGGAAAGAATCTAAGACAAGGAAAAGCTAAATCTAAAATAGGAAAGAAAATTAATCTACAAAAGGAAAAGATAAACAAATAAGGAATGTACAATCAAATATGGCAAAAACAAATAAGGAAACTAGCAAATAAGGAAAATAATCTAGAAAAGGAAAATAAACCAAAAAGAAAAATGTATCTATGGAAAATCAACACAAATATGGAAAAATCTAAATATGGAAAAAGAAAATAAAGGAAAAAAATGCAATCTACCTAAAAACAAAAATAATAAAAATAACAAAAAATAGAATACACCCTAAACTAAGACCGGACAATTTTTCTACGATATTAAAATTGACTAAATATGCCAATCCCCGGCAACGGCGCCAAATACTTGATGCGCAAATTGCTTACCGCAAGTGTACGGGTCAAGTTATAATATAGTGAATATAAATTCGAATGTCGTCCTCTGGATTGGTGTCTCATCAATTTTAATTACCGAAAATACTTTTGACCAATTTTATTTAGGGAATCGAATTGAATGAGAATATAATTGATTCAAACACAAAACTAAAAGCAAAAAGTGACAATCTAATGGGAAGAATTGGTCTTAGGGATTTGATTTCACCAATTGGAGTTATGGATTAATAAACGGATCAACACATACTATGATTCATAAATCTTGGCAACTAAAATCACACATAGCTCTCCCGAGCATACATGATTCTCCCATATGTAATTGAACCCGATATCCCTATCTAAATCCAATAAACATACAAGGCAATAAGGCTAACCTTTATAACAATTTCTAGAATTAACCTTAATCTCCCGATTTTTAGCTAAATTCTAGTTATGCATATTGATTTCTAATTTAAATCCTCTCTCCCGAGTTAGATTCAAGCATAAACATCAATCAATTTATGGCCGATAAATTGAAAGCATTAAGGACACACATATGCATAAATGACATCAATAGCATAAAAACCGTAAATCAATCCATAACGTGCCCAACGGCTACATCAATCCCTAAGAATTAGAGCCTAGCTACTCATACACAACGTTACAATATAGCCATAGTCTAAAACAACCATAAAAACTAACTAAAGTGAGGGAAAGAGGAATTAAACTCGTTGTAGGCCGAGACCGAACGTCCCCGTCACGATCCCCACGAACAATGGGTTGATTTCCAACTTGCTCCCTTTGCTTCAGCTCCAAAATGCTCTGTTTTTCCTCTGTTGTCGGCTCCAAAAAGTCCCAAAACGAAGTCCCCTAAAACCTAGCCGAAATTTCCTTATATTCTGATTTTTTCGTCGTAGCATCGAGACGCTATGGACAGCGTCGCGACGCTGTCGCGATACCGCGAATCTGGAAATTTTTCCTAGAGCGTCGCGACGCTATGAAGTTTTTTTTTTTTTTTTTTTTTTTTTTTTTTTTTTTTTTTTTTTTTTTTTTAAATCAGTTGGGCTGAATTTGACTTCTTCCAACTTTATCCTTTTTCGATCTTTTAGCCCTTTTTCATGTCCCGAACACCCAATTGACTCCAAAATCACGTTTTAGCTCCAATCATCAATTTCCTACAAAATAAACATTAAGTGCAATAAAATGGCCAATAAATCATAAAAGACTAGCTAAATTGATTAGGGAAAACTAGCTAGCTATGCTCGATATCAATAAGCAAAACCACCTCTTTGTATATTGATAGTATGGTTGGTTGTCAATATCATCTCATTAAAAAAAATTAAAAAAAAAAAAAAAAACATAGAGAGTGTTGTGCTAGATTCCTTAATTTTTTTGGTTGCCATGTTATATCAATAAAAAGGCCAAATGTCAAGGGTGAAGGAGAACTTGAAGAGAGCAAAAAACAAGATACAAATGCTCTCAAGTTTGCATTACCAGGGATCCTTTTGATTTGAAGATAAATCCTCTGGAAGAAGGGCGAATGATTT
Organism: Luffa aegyptiaca; assembly: GCA_017139565.1. Taxonomy (NCBI): domain Eukaryota; kingdom Viridiplantae; phylum Streptophyta; class Magnoliopsida; order Cucurbitales; family Cucurbitaceae; genus Luffa; species Luffa aegyptiaca. The sequence goes on along the minus strand of CM029406.1, from coordinate 16,017,828 downwards.
GTACCAATGGGCCCGTTTGGTAACGTTCTCGTTTCTTGTTTCTTTTTCTTCATTTTTAATAAAGAAAAATAGAATTTCATTACCCTAACACCTATACATTCAATAATAATAAACCTATATTCTTATTTATGTTTGGAAAAAATTGGAAACAAGAACAAAAAAGGAGAAAGTAGTTTTAGTTGTTTCCAAAAGCTCTATAAAAATTTTGGGACTGTTTCTAAAAAATGAGAACAAGAAACATACATAGTTATTAAATGCTTAGATTTCTTAATAAAATTGGAAACAAGAAACAAGAAATGAGAACGTTACCAAACGAGCCCAATGTGTCCCAATCATGCCATATGAAATTCAATGAAGATGTCGGAATGGTATCCTACATGTTGTCCAAGTTTACAGCAATGGAGTTGCATTCAATGTACTCAAACTTCATTCATGATGAAGTTGCAATCAATGAAGTCGCTACATCTCAAGCTTCATTTACAGAAAGTTAAGCAGCAAAAAATGAAACTAAACTTCAAACTACTTCATGTGGAACTTTATACATGCAAGGTTTCAAAGGGTTTGAAGGATGATGTATAAAAGGGAGAACTCACCATGCGAGTGAACATCAACAAATAACGTTTTTGTGTTAAAAATGGAAGAGTGTTCTTTAATTGAAGTTACTGAGTCCCCTAATTTAAACGAATTACATGAATTTGATGATGAGGACGAAAAATATTTTGAAGAACAGGAAGATGACCAATTGGAAGAATTAACATGCATTGTAGCCAGCCATGCGCTCGCAATGGAGGAGCAAAAATATTTCTGCATGCATCCTTTTCGGGTCCCCAATCGGGGACGAGGCGGGGATGGGGATGGTATCCCCGCCCTGTCCCCGTCCCCGACCCTGCCCCGAATAATTTTTTAATATTATAATTATTTACAATAATAATATTATTCTTATATTACTAATAAAATTCTATAACGTTTTTTTTTTTGTTTTTAATTCTTAAGTTTTGGTCTATTGTATTGTATAGTTTATATTTTTCTTTTTCTTTTCTTTTTTTTTACTTAATTTAGATGTTTAAATTTATAATAAAACATATTTAATGTTATAAAAATTAATTATTTAAATAAATAAATAAATATGAGTGGAGAGATTAGTTGAGTAACGAGAGCAGTAGTGCCGAGAGATTATCCTAGAGCCAGAGGAATCTTCCATTGTGGAGACCGTAGATGAGGTTGAGTGTTCCTTGCCATTCCAAGGTTGAGAATGTGAGGTTAAGGGAGATTTTGAGCTCGAATGTGAGGAGATTCAAGTGATAGAGTTTCAGGCTGAAAAGCCTAAGTTTGTTCTATCTCTAGAATTTCCTTTATCTGATTTGCCTTCCACTCTGTCTTAGGACATTATATCCTTTGAGTCTTTTTATTTTGGTTTTCCCCCTTTTTTATATATAGAAAAATTAAAAAAAAAACCTAATTCATCTTCAAGGTCCCACAACAAATAAACGAGCCTACTTCTATTGACAGATTTTGTAGATTCTAGAAAGAAGGGTCCAAAGAAATATGAGAATTTTTATGTGCCCTAGTTGAGAGATGCAACATTATCTCATCGAGTATGACGATGTTAAAAACTTGCACCTCAAATAATTTCTATCTCTAGGATGTTTTAGTTGCTTGCTTTTTAGTTTCTATTTATCTTTGTTGCTTTCTTTTTGTTTTGTAGGAGTATATGACCTAAGCCTGTGGAAAAGCATTATTTTTGAGGCGTTGTGGATCATTCTCTTCCAACCATTGTGTCAAAACTCAGGGGAGGTTTTCTGTTCCCTTTATTTTGACTCTCTTGTTTTTTATGTTTTAATACATCGGGGACAATGTATGATTTTAGGTTCGGGGTGGAGTTAGTGCTTTGCATACATGAATTTTGGTTGAGTCTTGTGATACGTGCGTGTGCTGGCCTGCCTTGTGACACACTGCTCGAGTGCAAGTATACACTATCATGTAATAAAGTGGAAAGTATTCTGGGTATACTATCCTAGGGGAGATAATGACTAGTTAAGTTAACACACAATTTTGTAAAATACGAATCTCCTCTAAATTTGCAACCACAATTGGTAACCAAATACAAATAGATAAATTGGGGTTTAGGTTTAAAACAAAAGTGAGAAGATAATGAGGAAAATAGGAGAAAAATCAATGAGATAAATAGGAAATTCAAATAGCTTCAACCTTGAGCATTAGATCGCCTCCACTTATGCGCTCGCAATTTGCTCAGCTCTTGCAACTGGGCTGAGCCACACTATCTATGTTGCCCTCATAAACATGGTGCAGATAGCGTAACTCAGTTTGTGCCCACAATCCCCAGACAACCAGACTGTGAGTTAAGTCCAACTCCCATTCAGCTCCGCCGTAGGTGCCTTTAGGAGACTAAGCCAACTAGAGGTCTATTTCTAGGTCTAGCTGAAACTTAGATGAATACTACTCACGACTCTTCAAACTCTAGTGGTTCCAGTCCTATATCTAGGATGCAAGAAGTCAAAGTATTATTTCTAGTATCTTTTCAACTATTGCTCTGCGAACCCACGCCTTTAACTCCAACCTTTCGGCACTCAGTTAAATGCAAACTATGCTAACCTAAGTGATCAATTTAAGCTAACATTTAAAACTTAATTTCAATAAAGACAAAGAATGCTAGAGGAAGCAAGGTTTCTTTGACATAGGCGGGGCTTGCCTCTATTCAAGGAATCCACAAATTTGAACCCCTAAATAGAAGCTTAGCTCAAGATAGAAAATAAATTACAAAACATAATGAAAGACAAACTTGAAATGGAGAAAAATGATGAAATATTATTAAAGACTGAACTGAATACAAAAGTTAACGTACAACCAAAATTAAATGATAAATGAAAACAACTTGCTGAAAACAAAAGATTATAAAGCTTAAACTAAGACAAGACTCAACTAAGGATCTCTCTCTCTATCTAGCTAGCTCTTGCCCTTTTTCGAGGAGAGACAAGCCTTTCTCTTCTTCTTTCGAATAAAAGAGCCGACAGAGACTAAGGGATCCGGAACTCGGAGTGGTTACAAGGTGAGAAGAGAGAAAAACTGAAAATAAAATCCTAAGGATGAAAACTCCCAAGCACCGAGCTTTCTTTGCTTCTTGCACCTTGGTCCCCTTTTATAGACCATGGAAGGTAAGAGATCATTGTGAGAAAGCTCTTGAAGGAAAGAATCCACGATCCTTGGAGATTTGATACCAAATTGAGAGATATTCATATGATTTCGTGCAAATCTCGCGAATCTCGAAATTCTGTCGAAAAGCCAAATTGCGGCCTCATGTCGGGCGCAATTTACTCTGTGTTCTACTTTGACAGTTCTGTCATCAGCAAAGGACTACTTTCCTTAAATGGCTTTGCAGGCGTAACTTGATCGCATTCACCACATCTTCAGGTCCAAATGCAGGTGCAATCTTGCGGTTTTTAATTCCTTTTGTTCCGCTAGCCTTTGTCTCCTCTTGAAGGCGCTTTCCCCTCACGAAGATTTCTGCACAAAAACATTACTTGGATAAATTCTTTACAAAATAATCTCTTTTTGTAGAAAATAAGCTTAAATTGTAACGACCCGACTAAAGAGGGGATAAAAACATACAAAGAGGTCGCTACTACATGCATGAGTACGGAAAACTTTGATAACTTTAAAGCGGAAAATAACAATGTTTTTCATTTAATACAAATAGGGCCCAAAACGTAAATGAGTTCATCAATCAAATAATGAAATGAAAGCATCTGAATGAATCTCGAATGAAAACAAAACAGTCGTTTAAAACTAAGGTTCAACATGAAACTGATATTAGAATGAAAGGAATTGAATTCCTGAGGAAAACGACAAAATTTGCAGCTGCAGCCCCATAGCCAGTCAAGCCACGACTCTCGCCAATCGCCAACGCTCTCAAGTACCACCTGAAAAGGAAATACATGTAGCATGGGTGAGTATATAAGAATATACTCAGTAAGTAGCCCACTTAAGGGTCGAAACTGAAAACATGAGATCTAGTAACTTGAAACTGAATTCCTGAATTTCTGGGTCTTAGCGACATAGGGACCTAACTGAAATAACCATTCGGGTTCCTAACCCTAGGGCCACAACTGATACATAAATATGCTCTGTCTAGGGTGTTAACCTATCCCCAACCTGTACCAACTAGAGTGTTGTGTGGGTCAGTCGGTTAAGGTAAGTAAACTAGAGACTAGCTGGCCACCTCTAGCAGAACTACACCTATCCCAACACAACACCCCTGAATGTAAAGATAAAAATACGGTGGAGCAACTGACGCATGTAAACATGCCTGGTGCCAATTGGCGCACGAACAACGTGCCTGATCATAAACTCAACACCGTCCTGAATTGAGAGAGCGCACGCTAGCGTGCCTGAAACTGAGCTCTAACAGTCAACTAATAGAACACACGTAAAACGTGCCTGGTAACTAAGTTCTATCAGTCCTGAGATGGGGAAGGAATACACTCTAGCTATGTAAGACTTAAGGAATTTAATAAGTCTACCTGAGGCCCTAAAACGTGGTCGAGGTCCCTATTCTAAGCCTTTCCTCAAAGGCAAATATGATTCCTAAACCACTATGAGGCTACCGAAAATTCGGCAGCATAACGACATACATATAGGGAACCCAAAATTTTCCTACACCTGGAAACAATAACGATGCACTTCTATAAACACAACTGAGTCAGAATTCACAACCAACTCCAATCATAGCTCCATTGAACATTAACCCATCCTCCAATAACAAAATACAATCCATAACAATCATGAATTAACATTCCAAACATACTTACTAAGTCCTACAAGCATAGCAACACTTAAGTCATGTCCAAGTAAACAACACTTAAACCACATTCAAGTAAGCATACAACATACCAATGAATATTTGACCAAAGCATGAAAACTTATCCAAACTTCAATTCACTACTAATAGGCATACAATGATTCCAAAAGCAACAACTTCATGTCCAAAAGCTACTTACCTAAACAGAAACTAAGCTTGCTGTCCAAGCCCTCAAATTATGCTCCAAAACGACAAATACAATCCCGAATGCCACGAAACCTTGGAAAAAATTGCCACAATTAATGGGTAAGCCTCTAGCACCATAAAACCAACCAAAGCCCAAGCTTAGAACACTTACCCACTGCTGATAGTGCCCAACTACACAGAAACTTGGAGACCGCTACTAGAAACGCCGGTTATGAAATGAACGCCTACTGAACGGACAGAACTATGAGTGGGTAAATGTTTAAATGCAAGAACTAACCCACATAAGCCTCAAACCAACTTACCCACTGCGAGAACTCACCTAAAAACACCGGGAAAATGTAGAAAACGGCTACCAGTCACTGATGTCCGCGCCTATGGTACTGCTGCCGGAAAAACGGCACTAATCACGCCCACCCACGCTGCTACAACACTCAGAACAGAGGCGAGAAGGGGCTAGGAGTGAGAGGTCGACAAGGAAAAGAGATTTCGCGAGAGAAACAACGAAAATAGCTCACCTAAACCGAATAACGAAGCCGCCATCGCCGCCCACTGCGCTGGAGAGACGCCGCCGGAATCACGCCTCACCGGTGGTACCTGTCGCCGGCGTCGGAGCTTCGAGAGGAAGGGGAGATGGGCGCAGCTGGCTGGTGCTCACGACAACAAGGGGGAGGCTCTCGGTGGGTTGAAAAGAAAAGAAGAAGAAGACGCAAAAATAGAAAAAAGGAAGAGGGATTTCGGCTGCTGCAAACACGTGAAGAAGGGAAGTGGAGGCTGAAAAAAAATATAAATTTCTTACGGTTAGGTCTTGACCACAACTCCCTTTATTTACGAAACTGCCCTCCAAGACTATTCAAAAATTAAAAATTCTTTCAGTCCTCAATAATAAAAAGATGAACTCATTAACCCCAATCAAAGAGTTACCTTATGAAAGTAGGCATTACAATCTTCCCTCCTTAAAAACTTTCGTCCTCGAAAGTTGCTAGCCCTGGAATAGCTCCGGGTATTTCGTTCTCATATCATCTTCTCGCTCCCATGTTGCTTCTTGAACTTGATGGTTCTGCCAAAGCACTTTGACTAGTGCTATTTCCCTATTACGAATGATTTTGCGATCTCTGGCGAGGATTCGAACTGGTCTCTCTTCATAACTCAAGTCTTCATCAAGTCTCAAAGGCTCAAAATCAATCACGTGAGATGGGTCTGCCATGTATCTCCGAAGCATAGATACATGGAATACGTTATGAACTGAAGAGAGAGAGGGTGGTAAGGCCAAACGATACGCCACTGGACCAACTCTCTCTAAAATCTCAAATGGACCAATGAACCTGGGACTCAACTTCCTTTTCTTTCCAAACCTCAAAACTCCCTTCATAGGCGCAACTTTGAGAAACACAAAGTCTCCAACTGCAAACTCTAAGTCTCTACGTCTGGTGTCTGCATAACTCTTTTGCCTGCTCTGAGCCGTCTTCATCCTCGCTCTAATCTTTTGGATTGCTTCATTAGTAACTTGAACCAACTCAGGTCCAAGCAATTTGCGTTCTTCGACTTCATCCCAATAAATAGGCGATCTACATCTCTTTCCATACAGGGCTTCGAACGGAGCCATGCCAATAGTTGCTTGATAACTGTTGTTATATGCAAATTCCATCAGATGCAAGTGGCTGTCCCAACTGCCTGCAAAGTCTAATGCACAAGCTCGCAACATATCTTCCAATGTCTGATTCAACCTCTCTGTCTGACCATCGGTCTGGGGATGAAAAGCTGTACTAAAGTGCAACTGGGTGCCCAAAGCATTCTGAAAACCGATCCAGAAATTAGAGGTGAATCGGGGATCTCTATCTAAAACAATTTTAACTGGAACCCCATGCAACCTGACAATTTCTTCCATGTATAATTGAGCCCACTTCTCAACAGAATAGGTAGGCTTCCCTGGCAGGAAATGAGCGGACTTAGTGAGTCTATCAACAATCACCCAAATTACAGTAAAACCTCTAGCTGTTCTGGGCAAACCGACAATAAAATCCATAGTTACTTTTTCCCATTTCCACTGAGGCACATCCAAAGGCTGCAATAACCCTGCTGGCTTCTGTCTAGGAGCTTTAACTTGCTGGCAAACCAAACACTTGCTCACAAACTCTGCTACATCCCTTTTCATGCCACGCCACCAGTAGTACTGCTTTAGGTCTTGGTACATCTTCGTGCCGCCTGGGTGCATTGAAAAAGGGGAACTGTGAGCTTCATTCAGAACCTCATTTCTGAGCTCATCACCCTCAGGCACGCACAATCGCCCTCGAAAAAGAAGGCCATCATCTGAGGATAGAGAATACTCATCCCCCTGACCTGTCTCTACCTGGTGGAAGAGGTCACTAAGGCTGGGATCCTTCCTCTAAACTTCTATGATATGTTGTCTCAACGTCGGCTGAACTGACAACTGGGCCAACTGTGAGACAACTTCCCCTACCAGAGCTGCTATCCCTGCATGTTCCAAGTCAGTCCTTATGTGAGCCTGGTCTGTGATTAAGGTTGAGGTATGAGCTACCTTTCTGCTGAGTGCATCTGCAACCACGTTTGCTTTACCTGGGTGGTAAAGAATCTCCACATCATAGTCCTTCACCAACTCAAGCCATCCACGCTGTCTCATATTAAGCTCTTTCTGCGTGAAGAAATACTTAAGGCTCTTGTGATCTGTAAAGACTTGGATCTTCTCACCATACAAATAGTGTCTCCAAATCTTCAGGGCAAAGACTACCGCTGCTAACTCCATATCATGCGTCGGATAGTTGCGTTCATAGTCCTTTAGCTGGCGGGAGGCGTAGGCAATAACCTTACCATGCTGCATAAGAACACAACCCAACCCCTTCTTGGAGGCGTCACTGTAAACAACGAACAAACCTGATCCATCTGGAACGGTGAGCACTGGAGCTGAAACCAACCTCTGCTTGAGCTTCTGGAAACTTGCTTCACAAGTACTAGTCCACACAAACGGACTACCCTTTTGGGTCAACTGTGTCAATGGTGTGGCTATCTTGGAAAAGTCTTGCACAAAACGACGATAGTATCCTGCTAATCCCAAGAAACTACGAACTTCAGTGACCGTGGACGGGCGAGGCCACTTGGTAACTGCGTCAACTTTTGCTGGGTCAACTGAAACTCCATCACTCGACACCACGTGTCCTAGAAAGGACACCTGCTGGAGCCAAAACTCACGCTTGGAGAACTTGGCATATAACTGATTTTGTCTTGGGGTTGTCAAAACCCTTCTGAGGTGTGTCTCGTGATCCTCATATGACCTGGAGTAAACCAGAATATCGTCGATAAACACGATCACAAAGGTGTCAAGGTATTCTTTAAACACTCTGTGCATCAAGTCCATGAATATTGCAGGTGCATTTGTTAGCCCGAAAGACATCACAGTGAACTCGTAATGGCCGTATCTAGATCTGAACGCAGTCTTGGGAATATCCTTCTCTCTTATTCTCAACTAGTGGTAACCTGATCGTAGATCAATCTTTGAAAATACCGACGCCCCTTGCAACTGGTCGAACAAATCATCTATGCGAGGAAGTGGGTACTTATTCTTAATCGTCACTTTATTTAACTCCCGGTAATCGATGCATAAGCGCATAGATCCATCTTTCTTTTTCACGAAAAGAACTGGAGCTCCCCAAGGTGAAACACTAGGACGAATAAAGCCCTTGTCCAGGAGTTCTTATATCTGCACCTTGAGTTCCTTCAGTTCTGCTGGAGCCATCCTGTAGGGTGCCTTAGAAATAGGGGTTGTGCCTGGCTCAAGCTCGATGCTGAAATCCACCTCTCGAACCGGAGGCAAACCTGGAAGATCTTCAGGGAATACATCCGTGAACTCATTGACCACTGGTACAGAGCTTATTCCCGCTTTTTCAACTCGAGTATCCGACACACTGGCTAAAAAGCACCAAACTCCTCGATCCACGAGCCTCCTTGCCTTTATCGCAGATACCACCTTAGGGACAGTCTCTGATCTGATCCCTTTTGAATTTGAAGCTTGCTCCTTCTAGAGGCTTGAATTATACTTCCTTCTGATGGCAATCAATGATGGCATGATTCTCGGCTAACCAGTCCATGCCCAGGATAACATCAAAATCTCTCATCTCTAGCACGATTAGTGTCACGTCTAACAGACGATCGGACACTAATACCTGGCAGGTTTTAACCTTCTCTCTGGCTAACAACTTTACTCCAGCCGGGGTAGAAACTAATAGGTTAAAACCTAATGGCTCTAACTCTATCCAGGCATACTTAACAAACACATCAGATATAAATGAATGCGTAGAGCCTGAATCAAAAAGAACATGTGCATAATGCCCAAGAACCAATAATGTACCTGTTACCACTGCATTGGAATCATCAGCTTTCTTGTTGGTGGAGGCATGTGCTGAACCTTTCTGGGTGCTGGTGCTGGCTTGATTAGAACCGAAAGGTCGCCTAGGATCTGAGTTTTTGCCTCGGGGGCACTCTGCGGCCATGTGCCCACCCTTTCCACATCTGAAACATACTCCCAAGCCCGCCAAACATTGACCTTCATGACGACGATCACACTTAGGACACAAGGGCTTTTCCTTACCATCATTTCTCTAGCGCGGCGACCGTCGATTCTAGGAGTTTTGATGCGATTTAGAGAAGCTTCAATTAAACTTCCTTTTCTGACCTGTACTGGATTCTGGTTCTTTAGTCATCGGGATTGCATTCGTAGCCGGCATGCCCATAAATGTGGCTGCTCGAAGGGCCGACGCATAATCAACTGGGCCAAGTGCCCCTACCACTCTCTGCACATCGTCCCTAAGGCCCGAGATGAACCTCTTCGTTTTCTTTGCTTCAGTATCTACCATTTCTGGGGCAAAACGGGACAAGCGCGTGAATTCCAGTTCGTATTCCTCCATAGACTTGTTACCTTGCTTTAAAGTCAGGAACTCTTCCTCCTTCCGGTACTGGATGATCGCAGAGTAATACTTTTGGAAGAAGGCTTCCTTGAACTGGAACCACGTGACGGGACCTGCGGTGGTATTGATAGATCTCTCTGCTGATCGCCACCACATCAGCGCGTCCTCCCTCAGCATGAACACGGCACATGGGACTTGCTGAGCCTCGGGCATCCCATGTAACGGAAGATCTCTTCCATCTTGGCTATCCAAGCTTCTGCGGCAGTAGGGTCCACCATCTTCCCATTGAACGACGGTGGGTCATATCTTTTGAAGTCCTTCAGATACTTAGAGCCCTCAGTCGGCCCTGCTCGATCCTGGTTCTGATTCGCCTGAGCTGTCTGATTGGCCGTAATATTGCTCAGGAGAGCTTGAAGGGCTTCTAGCGTCAGGGTGACTGTCTGTGCCGGCGTTGGGGGTGCAGGCATCTGAATCTCGGGTCCATTGTCAGCCTGGTGACCCACTAGAGGAACCACTTGCTCTAGAGGTACATGACCCCTACCACGTCCACGACCCAATCCTCGACCTCGCATACGTGGAGGCATAGTCTAGCATTCAAAAGACAATAAAACGGGTCAGGCTAAATCCTCCTTGCCACGAATAGCTGGAACCAACTCATGCTAACCCAGATAACAAAATTATATAGATTCAAGTTTCAAGCATAACATAGATCATCATTCATAACGCTCTTTCCTACTTGGTACTGGCATACCTGGCGATGACGAGGCGTGCTTACTTGTACTTGGCTATGGGAAATCTGATGCTTACGATGTAAGCGAGTCTACAGAACCTAGAAACTGGTCTCTGATACCACCTGTAACGCCCCAGGCCCAGGATTCGGAATCCGGATTCGGCCCTTAACGGCCCCGGCATTCCCCTGCGACTTAGCCACGTTACCATACTCGTCTGAAACTGCACCTAAGAGTGAAGACTGTCCCCACAAACCAACACGGGGTCCTTTTAGCATGCTTTGTCCTCACTCACATGCTTCCTAGGAAAATTCCCAGGAGGTCACCCAACATAGAACTTCTCCAAGCCAAGCACGCTTAACTTCAAAGTTCCTATGATTGAGCCACCGAAAAGGAAGGTGCACCTTGTTGGTATAGGTAGTATCTATCAATTGTTTTAAGCTTATCTTGACTATACTTTCATGTCCTCAGGATCCCTCTCATTCGGATGTGGCCTCGGTTCATTCATGTACCCCTCCTAACTCGGGTGTTACATAAATTCTATAATTCTAAGATTTCCTTCACGCTTACACCACTTTTGCTAAAAAGACTTAAAATGATAAATTTTTTTGGTATAAAGTCCTTAGTTTCCAAACAATTACTTAAGCTTTTAGGGCTAAATAACGCACATAAATGAGCGTTGTTATCATCTTGATGCAACTCAACATCAGATTATTCTTATTTTGCATGTTGTATTTATTGCTCTGTGTTATTTATTGCTCGACGGAATCTACAAAACCTATCAACGGAAGCAGACTTGCCCATTTCTCGTGGGACCCAGAAGATGCATTATATATATTTTTTATTTTTCTATATATAAAAAGAAAGGATGAAAACAAAAATAAAAGACTCAAAGGATTTAATGTTGTGAGACAGAGTGGAAGATAAATCAGATAACGGAAATTATAGAGACAGAACAAACTTAGGCTCTTCAGGTTGAAACTCTAGCACCTGAATCTTCTCACATTCGAGCTCAAAATCTCCCTTAACCTCACAATCTCGATCTTGGAATGACAAGGAACACTCAACCTTATCTACGGTGTACAAAATGGAAGCTTCCTCTTCCTCTAGGATAATCTCTCGACACTTCTGCTCTCGTTGCTCAACTAATCTCTCCACTCGTGCTACTAAGGCAACCAAGCCAACAAATTCATCATTCATAATGCCCAATTTAGCTCTAATCTCCTGTTGAACCTGGAGAGAAATGTTAGTAAACTCATAGACATTTTCTTCGAGAGATTTACATGAACTAGATGGCTGATTATGCTCATGCAGTTGCTCGATTTGATATTTGTGACAGGGTACAGGGACTCCATGATGGTGAAGAGCTCTACTCTGGATAATTTTATGCACTAGCCCTACTAATTGCTTACATAAAGTGGTTAACTAAAATATTTATGACGTATCGTTTTGCATCAAATAAAATTTGTATCCACGACACCAAACTACTTTCGGAGTAATAGTGGTCTGGGTCGAACACAGGGAAGGGAGTCCTAATAGAATATAGGCTCTTGTGCAAACAGAAAAAGGGGGTATTTTAGAGATGAAAGACCTTGAAAATAAAAGCAGGAAAAATAAAGGTGCACAATTGGTAAGACAAGTAGAAGTAAGAAATTGAGATAAAAATCAATAAGAAATAGGATTGTTGGATCTGGCATTTTCTACTGAACTGTTCATGGTTTGCCTTCCTAGTTTGATCTAAGGATAATTCAATGGATTAGAATCCAAGTCCAGCAGTGCTTTTTGGCTAATTGGATAACCCTCCTAATTAACCTGTGTCAAATTAATCAATTAACCTATAACCCCGACAATTAATTTAATTAATTAGTTTTAATTATGCCCGCTGCCCCTCATGCATAACCTAAATTAACATTCAAATTATTTCTAATTAATTTAGATTAACCAACCTAATAACCCTCAATCGATCACCTAAACTAACCAAATTAAGAATAAGGACCCCAAATTAAAGCAATTAATTTAAACATACAATCAAAGTAATTTGCAATAATTTTCTCATGCTCTTAGGCGTCAATTCAAATGAGAAACGTACAATACATTGATGTAAACAAGAAACATAACAAACTCAGAATCCATTAATAGAGAATTTCAATAAAAAGTTATCATACTCAGCCAAAATACATGAACGGTTCAGTAGTTACCAAGATCTAGCGAAACTATTGGGTTTAGCTACTCATAGATAAAAGAAAACAACAACAAAACTCAAAAGTATGCATAAGAAATAACCTAAAGAAGGTCTAAAATACTCTGAAAATAAAAGGAAAATGAAAGGAATCGTAAAAGTGTGAAAATTCTAACCTAACGGTGGACTAAACCGAGACCTAATACTTATACTAATCGTTGTAGCGTCGAGATGCTAGGAAAACAGCGTCTCGAGGCTACGGTACTGTCTTCCATGAATTTTCTCATTAGCGTCTCAATGTTGACCCCTTTTCTAGCTTGCTGCCTTCTTTCGTTTGCTTTATTTGGGGCTTGAACGTTTGACCTCTTGGCACTTCTTTTCAAGCCCGTTGTGGTCCACTTGGGTCTTTTCACCTCCTCGTCGTCCGAGAACTTCGAGATGACTCAAAAACGCCCTAAATGGTCCGAATTAGCACCAAGATGCGTGGTTCGCTCCCAATCTTACCTGTGTTCGAATTACCTTTAAATAAGAAAATTAAAACATAAAATTCCTCTAACAAGCTTAGATTAACGATAAGAAGATAGCACGAATTAGGTGCTATCAATTTGCTTTCTAATTTCACTTACCCCTTCATTATGCCGAGCTTCTTCTCTAGATAAATTCAAGGAAAATGAAAAAACAAAAGAAAATATCCCAATAAATCCAATAAAAACAAATTAAGATCGGCTCCTCGACAACAACACGAATTTGACGGGCCGAAGTTGTCGAGGCTTGGGGTCAAATAAATTTATAATCACTGTCACCTAATGCTAACTTGTAGCAGTAGTGGTCGGGGTCGAACATAGGAAACACATTTATAATTTGTCTATCATGGATTTATTGCGACAATCAGACTAATGGGGGGATTTGGATATGCGATAGATAATTGCAAGGAAAGATAATTGCGAGAATTTAAATTATGGAAAATTAAATGCATAAAATAAAAGGATGTACAAGTTAATCTTACCACAAGGATCACTGTAATCAGAGACGCTCGGATTTCAGTATGATTTATTTCATTAATTGATTATCGAGAAATTAATTTACCTAATCGGCTTAACTGGAAAAGCCAGAAAGCATAATATCCCTAAATTCCTAAGTCCGACCAAGGCATCGAGACTAATCCTAACCGATTAATAAGCTAATCGTGCACACTAACTACTAATCGATTGCATTAAGCTTAAGATGATTAGAATGTTCTAGATTAATTAGAAAAAGCCTAAATTAATTTCAAGCACATGCTTAGACCCTAAATCTTTCTTGTTAGTTGCTAAATTTGGGATAAGACGCCAAATCGCTACATGCTTAGACACATTTGCTATTTTAATTAGCATATGAATTCAGTAAATCGTGGTCAAGGTTGTCAATCTATCCTAACATTACTAAATTTGTGAATCATGGAGTCTAAACAACATTCAATACAGTAAACCATGCAAGAAACAATAAGAATCTTGTAAAATAAAATCATACATACTAACTGAGGTCCCGATTACAGCAATCCAAGCTTAGACGACTATAGATGAGCCTAATCTAAGTCCCCAAGGCTTGATTAACCCACCCAAAACTAACCTAAACTTGGGAGAAATGAAAAGTAGAGAGAAAAATGAGAAGAACGGTGAAAGAATCACTAAAAACGACATTTTGATGACCTATATATGGAAACAACAAGACTCTATAAGTGAGCATCTAGATGCTATGTTTTCGAGTTTTTTCGCTCTGAATCTTCATCTGCGAAGCGTTGATACGCTAATTTCAAGGGTTCAGACGCTAGACTTCAAGTCAAGGGCATTTTGTCATTTTAAGCTCCAATTTAGCTCGATTTTGCGCCGAATTGGCTTCGAACCTCCGTCAAGGACCTATACACATATTATACTCATTTTAAAGCATTTTTCGCAAGGAATTCAAAAAAGATAAGCAGATTGGAGTAGATAAGTGTATAACAAATTATTCATATCACTGTTGTCATTGCATTTGAAAAATTCAGACCATATCATGTGGCAACTAAGGCGTGATTGTGCACATAGACCAGTCAACCTTGAAGTACTTGTTCTCAAAGAAGGATGCCAAACCCCAATTGATCAAAGGGATCTTACTCCTCCAAGAGTTTGATTTGGAGATTGTAAACGACAAGGGCACTGAAAAACCAGGTGGCAGATCATTTGTTCAGACTCAACGAGCAAAAAAAAGTAGAACAACAAGAAGAAATTCACGATACCTTTTTTGACGAGAAGCTGCTAATGGTCCAAGAAGAACAAACACCATGGTTCGATGACATAGTGAACTATTTGGTGAATGACTTGACACCTCTAGAAGCAACTCCTCAACAACTCAAAAAGTTATTCCATGATTTGAGATACTACATTTGGGATGAGCCATATTTGTACAAGCAAGGACTAGACAAAATGCTTTGAAGATGTGTGCCAGAAGAGGAAATGGAGCAAATTTTGAAGGAATTCCATGTTGCACCATACGAAGGACACTTTGCAGGAGACAAGACAACGACAAAGGTGCTTCAAAGTGGCTACTATTGGCCAACATTATTTAGAGATGCACATCGATTCACTAAAGGTTGTGATTGGTGCCAAAGAACGGGGAACATCTCAATAAGAAATGGAATGTCCATGCACTAGGATAAGGGCCAAAAATATACCTATTTTGCCCTTATATTTAGTCCATTTCCTTGTCAAACTTGTATGTTGTAGATCAAAAACACCATTCTCGAGCTTAAAAAGTGCTAAAGTTGATAAGTTAGGATGTTGAGAGTCATGTATGTCAACTTATGCATATTTGTGCTTAAAAGAACTCATTTTGGTGTTAATTTGACTTGGTTTTGGTGTTTTGCAGAAAACAGAGGAATCTGGAAAAATTCCTAGAAATGCAACTGCATTTCTGGCAAGGATAAAATGAAATGTGACTGCATTTCTGGGCAGAGCTAGACAGTTCCAAGTCCGTCGCAGGTCGTTTTGAACGAGTGTTTTGCGCACCTAACCGACTGTTTTGACTCCGAAACTAACTGGACCACCTGCTAGCGCCATTTTCGTGACTCCTCAATCACTTCCCATGCTATAAAAGGCCACGATTCGAAGGTAAATTCAAGCAAAACTCATTAGGAAGAATAGGGTGGTGACAGAACACTAGTAGACGCCCATGAGTAGGGATGCCTGAGGTCCTTGCTAGAAGACTAAATTCTAACCCTTAGTTAGACATCAAACCCGAGTGTTTGTAGAGATTTCACCCCATTCCCACCTTGTAAAAGGAGAGTAGAGTGTCGTGAGAACTCTAGAAGGATTGGATAAAGTGAAAAAATCTAATTTTAGCTACTGCACAATATTTTCCCAGCACTTGTTTTTTTTTTCATTATTCTGTATTCTTTATTCATTATTTCAATGGAAAGTTCTTCATTTTCATTATATTCCATCATGTGTAGCTAAATTTCATTGAGGGGTTCGATATTGTGAATTCCCTTATGGTTTAAATGACTTGAAAGTGCTTATTTGCTTAAGTTCTATTTATTGCATGCCATCCTTTATTGATTATCATTCTAACCTTACTGAGTTTAACTTTATCACTTAGACTTTGCATGCTATGTGAGTTTGTATCTGAAAGGGTTAAACAATATCGGTTCTCATAAAGGTGATATAGGAGAAAGGGCTCGAGAGAGTGTATTTGGTGTTATAGAGGAAGGTCGCCTTATAACAACTATAGGGTTATAGGTTGCATGCATGAACAATCTATGTCGGAGTCGAGTCACAGAAATGTGCATAACGGTACTCGCTTGGCCTTGTAACGGTTCTTGGGAGCAATGCCAAATAGGAGTTAAACCTGACCCAATGCATAAGAAGACTTAGGTTAAATAAGCCATTATTAGATTTATTTGCCTTAGGGTTGAAGCTATATTGAATACCTCGCTTTATTATTATTGTTATTTCTTTACTTGTTTATTTATTTGTTTTACAAAACCCAACATCAAATATTTCTTTTGGTTACCTTTCAAAAGAAATTTAAGAGCAATTTCTTCTTCAAATTTGTGTTTCCAACTTAGTCTCTGTGGGATCGATACCTTTGGAATACTTCCAGAGTTTTTATTACTACATACGATAGTGTATACTTGCACTTGGTTTATTGAATTCGTTCTTATTCATTATTTATCATCTTTTCTATTTTTCAAAAAAAAAATCATCTTTTCTAACATCGACCTTCAGTCCACATCGCATCACACTACACATTAGAATTGGAAATTTTCGATGTTTGGTGCATAAACTTTATGGGACCTTTCCCCCATCTTTTGGAAACCAATACATCCTGTTAGTTGTGGATTATACATCTAAATGGGTGGAACCAATAACAACACCTTCAAATGATGCAAAGACGGTCGAGAAATTCTGCCAGAAGAATATTTTCACATGTTTTAGCACCCTAAAGGCATGGTAATTAATGAATGTACTCATTATATTAATAAAGTAATCGCTAACTTGTTGGTCAAGTATAATATGAAGCACAGGGTTGTGACCACAGACCACCCATAGGGTGATTGGACGACTTATCGAAGGTCGTAATCAAATAAAATTTATAACTCCGGCTCTATGCTACATTGCAATAGGTAGTGGTCGAGTCGTCAACAGGGAAGGGGTATTCTCTTTTAAATATCGAGCTCTTGCTATTAACGAAACAGGGTGTTATAAAAATTGGGGTTGTCACTTGTGAAGAAAAGTAAAATTGCAGAAGAATAAAATCAAAGTAGAAAATAGTAAATAGCATGCAATCAAAATAAGAGTGGAAAATAGAGAGAAAAATCAATTAAACCAAAGGATCGCTGGATTGGGTATTTCATTGTATTCCCTATTCTTTTGGTTTCATTAATTGCGGGATCCCATGATAAATAATAAATTAGACTTAGGTTGGATAGGAGGATCCTTCGAGTAACCAAGAAGCATGTAGGACTCACAATATAAAAAGCCTAGCCTAACATACTAAAAAGGAAAAAGGCTAAAATAATAAAAATACATGATCCATATCAATAAAGAAAAGCCAAGAACCAATACAATACTAAAAAAAGAAAAGAAAAACGTCAAAAATCAAGAGGAATCGCAAATATTTAACCTGGATCTGCTAAATATGAAAACGAGGCATTTATATAAGAGAGTGCCTCGACACTCTCAGCTGGGATGCCTGTTGCCCACGTGTTTTTGGCCTAGTTATAGCACCTATTTCGTGCTACTTTATTACCGCTAATCCAGACCTGTTAGAGTTCTTTTGATGTTTTATTGTTTGTTCTGTAGGTATTCAAGCAATAGAGGATTCATAAACTGATTATAAGAATTGGCATTAACTTGGGGGAATTAAGGAGTTTTACAATCCACGAGATGAAGAGGATGTGAAAAGACCCAAGCGCATCTTCATGACCGAGTGCTAGTCCCAAGCCGTCAAAATGCGCATATATGTTGAAGCCAAGCCAGGAGACTCGAGAGCCTAACGTTGAGACAGTAGCTCAAACTGTCTCAATGCTAGGTGTTGTGCATCACGCTGGAAAACTACGTAGCGTCGAGAAACTACGCATAGCATCTCGACGCCACCTCGGAAAATCATAACAGCACGCTAGCAGAGAGCAGAGTGTCGAGATGCTCTACTTACAACGTCTCGACGCTCCGACTAATATTTATAAATAACCCTCAATTTTTATTTGTCGTTTAGGTTAGAAACTGATCCTTCTTTGTTTTAGCTTGTACTTTGTTCGTTCTTCTTAATTATGTTGTATCTTTACATTCTGAGTAGCTAATTCTCTTCTATCGTTGGATTGGGTGACTTTTAGAACTCTTAAGCTTCTTGGCTGAGTTTTCTGAATCTTTTATTGAATCTTATACACTTTGATTGATGCTTTCCATGGTTTCTTGTTTAAATCAATGTATTTGGTGGATTTCCTTTGAATTGACGCCTCTTAAGATTAAATCGAATGCATTCTATCCGTTATTCAATATAACCATTAGGCCGAGCCAAGTCCATTGTTAATTGCATTTTCGATTAGCATAGATTCATGATAAGCATAGGATTCATGGAGAAGTTGTAATGATTCAATGTGAATTTTTAATTCTATTTGATTGTTTCAATTATGGACCCTTGCACGTAAAGTGATTAATTTAGGTACGTAGTTGCGAGGTCTCAGATTGTTTATTTAAATTAATTAGAGCTAGTTTTGATGTTTATCGGGCTATGCATGAAGGGCAACAGGCGAATTTCTAATTAATCAATTAGTTTAATCGCATGGTACGGTCTTGGGTTAAATAATTGGTTGGACACAGGTAAGTTAGGAGAGTCCTCTGAGAAATCCAGGAGCAGTATCGAGCTCGAATTAAAATACTTGAGATTGATCGAGCAAACTTGGAAGCCAAGTGACAAGTAGTCTTGTACGAAAAACCCAATCCAACGATTGATCTTTAAAATACATGTGTATGACTAGCTACTCTACTATACATCTTGAGACTACTCAATGCATAGTATGACTAGATTCACTCTGCTACCTGCCTTGAGATCGCTCGGTACATAGTATTACTAATTGCTCTACTATGCATATCGAGATTATTACTCTACAACAGTAGTCTGGTTACATTGTGTTTTCATAGCCATGCGATTATGTTTACTTAATCTATTAACCGTCCCTCTGAAATGGGAATCTTCTTAATTAATGTAAGCAATTTCGATTACATTCTTTATAAAATCGAGCAATGCCCCACCCCAACTATCTTGAAGACCCATTCAATTTAAGGTTGTGTAAATGAACGAAAAACCAAGGTTAGCAAAGTTGAGCTCAGAGCTCACAAGCTTTAAAGAATTGAGCACTTGAGCATTCAATCATGATTGTCTTCGAAGAGCTAGTAGAGTTTAGCTCACAAAGAGGCTCAATCGTAGGCTTCAAGTCCTCACGTCACCAATACGAACGTTACCAGCTCCGGGTGCATTGGAACGGGCGGCCGCTGCACGAGTCTCTTGGAGCTCCTTGTTTGCCAAATCTATTGTATCCTTTAAGGTATCACCGAGGGACAAAACCTTCCTGTGATATTGAATATTTGGAGATGGGATGACACGCTCCACGTTTGTGCGTATTGTTGCCTCAACCTCGGCTTGAGTTGTGTGTTGATTGACACTTGGAACAAAAGACCTCTTGAACTGGAATGGCATCAAATTGGAAGGCTTAGGATATGGATGAGGAAGCACTGTGGAAAGAAAGGAAAAGGTCAGGTGATGTTAACAAACACTGTGATCGAGGCGAGGAAGAAAAAATGTATTGATTATATCACAAGAGGAAAAAAAGGGAAGGTACCTGAAATGGAGAAGAGGGCGAAGGAAACCACAAACAAATGCATATGAAAGCCCATGATGTGAATGCTCTTCCAAAATTCCTAGTTTTGAAAATTGATTCTTTCGTGAATATGAAGATGAATACATGGGTTAAGAGAAAAGACCATTATATAGCGAATCGGTCAACCTAAAAAAAGAATTTGAAATAACTAAAACGATGGATTTAGCACTCTGTTGAATGTCAGATCCAGCAATCCTATTTCTTATTGATTTTTATCTCAATTTCTTACTTCTGCTTGTTTTACCAACTGTGCACCTTGATTTTTCCTACTTTTATTTTCAAGGTCTTTCATCTCTAAAGTCCCCCCTTTTTGTGTTTGCACAAGAGCCTATATTCTATTAGGACTCCCTTCCCTGTGTTCGACCCAGACCACTATTACTACGAAAGTAGTTTGGTGCCGTGGAAACAAATTTTATTTGATGCAAAACGACACGTCACAAATATTTGAGCTAACCAATTTATGTAAGCAATTAGTAGGGCCAATGCATAAAATTGTCGAGAGTAGAGCTCTTCACCATCATGGAGTCCCTGTACCCTGCCACAAATATCAAATCGAGCAACCGCATGAGCATAATCAGCCATCTAGTTCATGTAAATCTCTCGAAGAAAATGTTTACAAGTTTACTAAAATTTCTCTTCAGGTTCAACAAGATATTAGAGCTAAATTGGGCATTATGAATGATGAATTTGCTGGCTTGGTTGCCTTAGTGGCACGAGTGGAGAGATTAGTTGATAAACGAGAGCAGAAGTGTCGAGAGATTATCCCAAAGGCAGAGGAATCTTCCATTTTGGAGACTGTAGATAAGGTTGAGTATTCCTTGTCATTCCAAGATCGAGATTGTGAGGTTAAGGGAGATTTTGAGCTCGAATGTGAGAAGATTTAGGTGCTAGAGGTTCAGCCTGAAAAGCCTAAGTCTGTTCTGTCTCTATAATTTCCTTTATCTGATTTATCTTCCACTCTCTCTCACAACATTATATCCTTTGAGTCTTTTATTTTGGTTTTCCCCCTTTCTTTTTATATATAGAAAAATAAAAAAATATATAATGCATCTTCTGCGTCCCACGAGAAATGGCCAGGCCTGGTTCCGTTGATTGGTTTTGTAGATTCCGTCGAGCAATAAATAACACAGAGCAATAAATACAGCATGCAAAATAAGAATAATTTGATGCTGAGATGCATCAAGATGATAACGCTCATTTATGTTCGTTATTTAGCCCTAAAAGCTTAAGTAATTGTTTGGATACTAAGGACTTTATACCAAAAAATCTTATCATTTTAAGTCTTTTTAGCAAAAGTAGTAGGAGCGTGAAAGAAATCTTAGAATTATAGAATTTAAGCTTATTTTCTACAAAAAGAGATTATTTTGTAAAGAATTTATCCAAGTAATGTTTTGTGCAGAAATCTTTGTGAGGGGAAAGTGTCTGCAAGAGGAGATAAAGGTTAGAGGAACAAAAGGAATTAAAAACCGCAAGATTGCGCCTGCATCTGGACCTGAAGATGTGGTGAATGCGATCAAGTTACTCCAGCAAAGCCATTTAACTAAAGTAGTCCTTTGCTGATGACAGAACTGTCAAAGCAGAACACAGAGTAAATTGCGCCCGACATGCGACCACAACTGGGCTTTTCGATAGAATTCCGAGATTCGTGGGATTTGCACAGGATCATATGAATATCTCTCAATTCGGTATCAAATCTCCAAGGATCGTGGATTCTTTCCTTCCAGAGCTTTCTCACAATGATCTCGGCAGTCAATCTTACCTTCCATGGTCTATAAAAGGGGACCAAGGTGCATGAAGCAAAGAGAGCTCGATGCTTGGGAGTTTTCGTCCTTAGGATTTTATTTTCAGTTGTTCTCTCTTCTCACCTTGTAACCACTCCGAGTTCCGGATCCCTTATTCTCTGTCGGCTCTTTTATTCGAAAGAAGGAGAGAAAGGCTTGTCTCTCCTTGAAAAAGGGCAAGAGCTAGCTAGATAGAGAGAGAGATCCTTAGTTGAGTCTTGTCTTAATTTAAGCTTTGTATTCTTTTGTTTTCAGCAAGTTGTTTTCATTTATTATTTAATTTTGGTTGTAAGTTAACTTTTGTATTCAGTTCAGTCTTTAATAATATTTCATCATTTTTCTCCATTTCAAGTTTGTCTTTCACTATGTGGTGGCAGCGAGTGGTCAATAACAATGGTGGTAGTGGTGAAGAAGAAGAAGAAGAAGATGATGATGATGATGATGGAGAAGAAGAAATAAGAAGAGGAAGAAATTAAAAAAATAGTAATATTTTTATTTTGAAAATTTTAAAAATATTTTTTTTAACAAAAATCAGTGTCACGTCAGCAATCTATTAGTTATTAACGAAAAATTGGACGGAGGTACCAAAATGAAGTGAATTCCAAACCTTGGAGGCTAAATTGTTCCGTTTGAAAACTCACGAACGAAAATGAAACCTAACCCAAACCTCAGGGAGCAAAAGTGTACTTTTCCTTTAAATACAAAAAATAGTAATAACTTTTAGCTCATTGATGAAAAGCATAAAAAAATATAAACATGAAAGGGAAAAAAATAACATAAAAAAGAAAAATAAAAAAAAAATTAAAGAGAAAAAAAAACATAGGAAAGAGAAAAAAAAACACAAGGAAGTGGTAAAAAAATAGAGAGAGGAAGATAAGAGATAGGTGTAGGAATGGGAGGGAGATATGGATACATGTATGAAAGGTAGAAAGAAAATAGAATTTGAGAAACAACTTTATATAGTTTCTTAAATTTTTCCTCGTTTCAAGAAATGTTTCTAGAAATTTTAAAACAAGAAACATGAATGAGTTATCAAACATGTCTGTTTCTTACCAAATGAAAAACGAAGAAACATGAAACGGGAACGTTATCAAACGAGCCCGTAATTTCTCAATACATATACTTTTAAAGAGTTTTTGTATGAATTAAATAAATAAGAAAAAACACCTCTTTGTATATTGATAGTATGGTCCGTTGTCAATATCATCTTATTAAAAAAAAAAAAAAAAAAACCATAGAGATTGTTGTGCTAGATTCCTTAATTTTTTTTTGGTATCCATGTTTTATCAACGAAAAGGCCAAATGTCAAGGGTGACGGAGAACTTGAACAGAGCAAGACACAAGATACCAATGCTCCCAAGTTTGCATTACAAGGGATCCTTTTGATTTGAAGATAAATCCTCTTGAACATGTCCCAATCACGCCATATGAAATTCAAAGAAGATGTCGGAATGGTATCCAACATGTTGTCCAAGTTTACAGCAATGGAGTTCCATTAAATGTACTCAAACTTCATTCATGATGAAGTTGCATTCAATGAATCGCTACATCTCGAGCTTCATTTAGTTAAGCATCAAATAATGAAACTGAACTTCAAACTACTTCATGTGGAACTTTATACATGCAAGGTTTCAAAGGGTTTGAAGGATGATGTATAGAAGGGAGAACTCACCATGCGAGTGAATATCAACAAATAACGTTTAATGTGTTAAACATGGAAGAGTGTTCTTTAATTGAAGTTACTGAGTCCCCTAATTTAAATGAATTACAAGAATTTGATGATGGGGACGAAAAATATTTTGAAGAACAGGAAGATGACCAAATTGAAGAATTAACATGCATTGTAGCCAGCCATGCGCTCGCAATGGAGGAGCAAAAATATTTCTGCATGCATCCTTTTCGGGTCCCCAATCGGGGACGAGGCGGGGATGGGGATGGTATCCTCGCCCAGTCCCCGTCCCCAACCCCGCTCTGAATAATTTTTTTATATTATAATTATTTACAATAATAATATTATTCCTATATTACTAATAAAATTATATAAGGTTTTTTTGTTTTTAATTCTTAAGTTTTGGTCTATTGTATTGTTTAGTTTATATTTTTATTTTTCTTTTCTTTTTTTTTACTTAATTTAGGTGTTTAAATTTTTAATAAAACATATTTAATGTTATAAAAATTAATTATTTAAATAAATAAATAAATATAATACTAACATTAATATAAACGTATGTATAATTTTAATATATATCTTAATTTTAAATAAATTTTGTTAAATAATAATTTTAAAAAAGAATGAAAAATCAGGGATTTTCCCCGCAGGGACCCAATCCCCGAACGGGGATTCCCAAACCTTGACCCAGATTCCTCGTAACGAGGAATGGGGTGGGGACGGGGATTAAAAATCCCCATGGGGACAAGGATGAGAAGTGCACCCCCGACCCTTCCCCGCCCTGTTGCCATCGCTAGAAGGGAGGAATGATGGACATGAAAAATGAAAAGAATGAGCTAATTCCAACTCAATCTCTCACAAGATGGAGAATATGCAAGGACTACTGCAAGCTAATTCCCCGCCCCGTTGCCATCCCTAGAAGCGTCGCGACGCTTGATGAATAGCGTCGCGATGCTCTCGCAATTTGCAGCCCCTGTTCTTCGGCTAGCATGTGTTCTTCTCTTTCTTTCGATCAATTACAGTACTAAATGGACTCTAAAGAATCCCAAAAAATTATAGACTCTTCTTAACACATTAATGCTCATATACATGTGAGCAATTACATTTTCATCAACAAATTTAAGAGGAAAAAAATTGCCAAAACCGTAATATATCCATTCCAGCACCCATGCAAATTCATTTTCAAAATGCTACCCACCATGATCAAATTAAAGCGAATTAGGTGCCCAAACTTGCTCTGACACCAATTGAAAGTGTTAATATCATAAAAGCTAAAGCAATTTTGGATCTAAAGCACTTAATTAGCTCAATTTGATCATTGAAGTCATGCTGTCCAAAAGAAGAAAAACAGAGACATTTGCCTACCTTGTTTCAATGGAGAAATTGGTTGGATTGGCTGCTTGTTTTTCTTCACCAAAGAGTCACGAACCACCAAAGGATCTTCCTTGCTATCCTCAAGCCCTTGGAAGTGAAGTAGTTTTAGAGAGAAAGCTTGAAAACCAAGCTAATGGAGATGGGTTTGGTGAGCTTTCAATTTTGCAGCAATTCACTAACTCAAGAGCTCTAATCTTTTAGCCTTCTTCTTCAAATATATAGAGGGATTAAGGAAGAAGAAAACTCCCAGCATTTGACACCAAACCAAGTTAGCATTTGACACCAAACCAAGTTGAAGATGGTGGGAATTTTGGTGGATATCATGAGGGGAGTGGATGGGTTTAGTCACCATGCACTCCACCTCCAAAAATTCAAGATTTTGAAATTTAATTAATTCAATAATTATCCAAATTAATTTGGATAATTATCTAATTTTCAATAATCTGAAAAATTCAAAATTTAATTTTAATTTTTCAATTTTAAATTAATTCAAAATTAATTTAAAATAAGTAATAAATAATTAATTAATTTAATATTAAATATTAAATTAATATTTTGCCACCAATCCCGAACATTTCCAAAATGTTATTTTCAATCATGAATCCCTATTCATGTTTTCGGTATTTAAATCATATTTAAACATTAAGCACTCGCCAATACAGTTTTTACAAAAATCCGACGTACCAACAACGCCTTTCACCTCTTCTCATTTTTCTCAACATGAACTTAAAGTAATTCATATTTTAACCATCATATTGTTCCAAAGGTTAGTCACGAGCTAGCAAGGGGACCTAATGGACCTACAGATCATGGGCTCCAACGGTACGAGGTTAAACTAGTCAAACCCTTTTAAGCTAGTTAACCAACTTCCGTTAACTACCGGGACACTCCACTATAGCCTAATAGTTGAACTCCCCTCACTGTAGATATATATTTTCGTCCACTCGATATAACCATGATTGGTCAGTCAATCCTTCACAGGTCGTCCGTTACTATAAACAAGTCAAATGTCTGTTTTACCCCTATAGTACATCTTAGTTCCTTAAGTCCACTGGTCCTCTATTGAACAATTTATTTATGGTCCAACCATGAAACAAGATCCCCCTCGAGCCATTGAGAGAGCGGGGCCCCTTGTTCAAGTATCGAACTCGGCACTTAAGAGAACAACCTTTCTACTATCCCTGTATCGGGTAAGAGTGAATTCCGTTTTGCTTTACTACGTCCCCAGTCATCCATCTAATGTTATCCCCAAAATGGTAGGAGTATTGAATGATACTATTATGACCACTCTCACCCATGCAGATCAAAGGATAACATTAAACGAATAGGAGTTCATAGTAAGCTCAGGATTAAGATCGAGTTACCTAGGTCATCGTATGAAATTATCAGTCTTAACAGTAAACAACGTTATAAAGTAAGAGTGACTTATTTCTTGGTCCAGTTTTGTGTAAACATCTTTTACACAGGATGGCCCTACTCACATGTCAATACACGAACGAACCAGGATCACGTCGTTTTCTTTATTTAGCAAAGTAGGCCGCATCCATAGTGTTACCAGAACAAGGTACCCAACCTTATTCATTTATTATAGACCATTTAGGTTATATACTCAAACTCGATCCCTTCCTATATACACGATATAGTTCAAGTATCTCATGTTATAACCATGGATGTTTCTATTGGATTATTTAAGATATTCATAAATAATTTTTCACTGAATAACATCTTTATTTATATAAAGGATAACAAAACTTGAGTTTTAGGACACAAACCCCAACAAATTCCACTTGGACTATAACTCAAGTGAGATTACAATGTTGTTTGGTGACTCAGCAATATATTAAATGCTAAACTCTCGTAGTCCTAAACTCTGGAGATGTCCCTCAAACACTTTAGCAGAGAGGGGTTTTGTAAATGGATCAGCCATGTTCTGCTCCAAGGCTATCTGGGTGACGACCACGTCTCCTCTCTGTACCATCTCCCAGATGACATGGTATTTGGGTTCAATGTGCTTTCCTCGTTTATGGCTTCGGGGTTCCTTCGAATTTGCAACTGCTCCACTGTTGTCACAATAAAGTGTGACAGGCAAGTGCATGTTAGGAACAACTTCTAACTCATTTAGAAATTTTCTAAGCCACACCCTACTTCTTTGGATGCTTCACAGATTGCAACATATTCAACTTAAATCGTGGAGTCAGCAACACATCCTTATCTTATACTTCTCCACACTACTGCTCCTCCATTGAGAGTGAACACAGATCCCGATGTAGATCTTCTAGAGTCTATGTCGGTCTGAAAATCTTAGTCAGTGTATCCAGTAAGGATCAAATCATTAGATCCATACACTAGTGAAGAGTTTCTTGTTCTTCTTAATTATTTGAGAATATTCTTAACGGCAGTCCAATGTGCTTGACCAGGATTGGACTGATATTTGCTAACAACACCTATTGCATAGCATATGTCGGGACGTGTGCATAGCCTTGCAAACATGACACTTCCGACTGCTGATGTGTAAGGAATTCGTTTCATTTCCTCAACTTCTTGAGGTGTTTTTGGACTTTGTTCCTTAGATAGGTGCATTCCATGTCTAAAAGGTAACAATCCCCTTTTGGAATTCTGCAATGAATATCGATTCAAAACTTTATCGATATAAGATGCTTGAAACAATGCTAGTAATATGTTCTTTCGATCTCTAATTATTTGGATCCCGAGAACATATTAAGCTTCTCCCAAATCCTTCATTCGAAATTTAGCCCCTAGCCACTGCTTAATTTCATATAATACTCCCACTACATTACCTATAAGCAGGATGTCATCAACATACAGAATTAAGAAAACTACAGTAGAGTCAATGATCCTTTTATATACACAAGGTTCATCTAAATTCTGCTCAAAACCATAAGATTTGATTACAAAGTCAAATCTCTTATTCCAGGATCTCGAGGCTTGTTTTAATCCATAGATGGATTTGTTAAGCTTGCAAACCTTTTGTTCTTCTCCTTGGATTATGAACCCTTCTAGTTGAACCATGTAAATACTCTCGTCAAGATTCCCGTTCAGAAATGCAGTCTTGACATCCATTTGCCAAATTTCATAATTATAGAAAGCGGCAATGGAAAGGAGTATTCTTATTGATTTTAACATCGCTACTGGTGAGAAGGTTTCATCGAAATCAATTCATTTTCTTTGGTTATAACCTTTAGCCACTAATCGGGCTTTAAAGGTTTGTACCCTTCCAGTTAGGTCCCGTTTCCTCTTACTGATCCACTTGCAACCGATAGGTTGTACATCACTAGGTTGATCTACAAGTTCCCAGACTGAGTTAAAATACATAGATTCTATCTCAAGGTTCATGGCTTTGACCCACTGGTCCTTATCCTTGTCTCCCATTGCTTGTGTATAAGACAATGGATCCTCTACTTCATCATCAGGTATGATGAATTGAGTTTCAGTTAAACCCATGTACCAGTCAGGTTGAATTATAACCCTCCCACTACGACGACCCATATTTATATCTTGAGATGGTTTCAAAGGACCAGCTTCGCTAACAACCTTTGTTTGTTTCTTTGTAGTTTCCCCAGAAATTTCTTTAAGTATTAGCTTGCTGCGAGTTTGATGATTTTTCATATGATCTTCTTCAAGGAATGTGGCATTGGTCGAAACAATTACCTTGTTGTCTTCAGGATCATAAAACAGACCTCCTTTTGTTTCTTTAGGGTATCCTACAAAAAGGTATATTCTCGAACGTCGTTCCAATTTCTTTGGTTTCTGCACCTACACGTGTGCAGGGCATCCCCAAATTCTGAAGTGATGTAAACTCCCTTTACGTTCTCTCCATAACTCGTACGGTGTTTCTGGAACACCTTTTGAGGGAACCATGTTCAGAATATATGCAACGATTTCTACTGCAAAACCCCAAAATGAGTCAGGCAGTTGTGCATAACTCATCATAGACCAAACCATATCTAATAAGGTTCTGTTTCTTCTCTCTAACACACCATTCTGCTGTGGTGTTCCTGGAGCTGAGAGTTGTGAGGAAATTCCATGTTCTATCAAGTAGTCCTGGAATTCCAAATCCATGTACTCTCCTCCTCGATCCGATCGGAGAGTTTTAATAGTCTTACCTAACTTATTTTCAACTTCAGCTTTATACTCTTTGAATTTATCAAGAGCTTCTGACTTTTGTACCATTAGGTAAATATACCCATATCTTGAATAATCATCAATAAAACTGATGAAGTATTCATATCCTCCTCGTGCTTTAACGTTCATGGGACCACAAAGGTCAGAATGTATGAGTTCGAGGGTTTCTTTGGCTCTTTGACCTTTTTTAGAGAAAGGTCGTTTGGTCATTTTACCTTCTAGATAGGATTCACATGGTGGTAATGAGTTATCTTCTAACTTGTTTAGAAGTCCACTCTTAACCAGCCTTTCAATACGTTTTTGATTTATGTGTCCTAGTCTTAGATGCCAAAGAAGGGTATCTTGAGAAACCTTTTGTCGTTTATTTTGGGCTTGAACTGTTTTAAACATTTCCGTGTTATAAGTAGCTTTTGTTTCATTTGGTCTTAACATATACAAATTGTTTTCAAGTTTAGCAGAACACACATGGAAATTTCTTTTGAATATAAACACTTTATTGATTTCAAAAGATACATTGTAGTTTTGTTCTATTAAACGGGAGATAGATATTAAGTTCCTTTTCATAAGAGGAACATACAAAACGTCTTTTAACAAAATATATCTATCTCTAAAACAAAGCTGCATTTCTCCCACTGCTTCAGCTGAGACGACATCTCCTGTCCCTACTTTGAGTGTCACCTCGCCTTCATCAAGAGTTTTCCAAGTACTAGTTTCCTGTATAGAAGAACATACATGATTAGTCGCTCCTGGATCTAATATCCATAAGGAGTTGTCATTTTCTACTAAGCATGATTCAATTACAAGCAAATCGTATTTACTTATTTTGGCAGCTTCAGCTTTTTCTGCTTTCTTCTCAGTAAGATACTTAGGACAGTTTCTTCTCCAGTCACCGTCCTGGTTGTAGTGGAAGCAAGTTCCTTTATCTGCAATTTTTTTCTTGCCTTTCTTGGTGATGGGAGCTTTCCCCTTTCCCTTATTCTTCTTCTTCAATCGATTACTTTTATTCTTAGTGAAGGTGTACATATTACACATGCGGAAGCAATTGAAGATCGAAAGCACTTAAGACATTCAATTTTACTCCTAAAGCATGCATGTTCTAGAAAAGACAGAATAGAGAGTTTAGAAAACACCAACCTTTGTAGCTCACTTATGATGAACTCCTTGTGGTGTTTGCCTCTCCTGTGCTCCTTGGACAACCTCTAGAGTCTTCCCTACTATACTCCGGGCCAAGAACGACTTGTGGGAGTCTATATAAGATAGGGAATGGGAAGGGAATGCTTGAAGCATCAAGCAATGGAGAAGAATGAGAGATGAGAGAACTTTGAGTCCAAATTCCAGCAGCATAACATTAAGGAAATGGCTCTCTTATGTTTGAATATGATTCAAACTCCTTTTAAAGACTTTCTCCATGCAAAGCCAAGCCTCAAGACACAAGACACATGGTGTATTTGCAAGCTCAAGTGGATTCTAGGTGTACATTACACAAGACATGCAACAATGCATGAGTGAGTTGTCTTTCCACTTTGAATGATCATGCATTAAGTGGATTTCCAACTAAATCCACTAAATTCAAATTGAAATCAAATTTCAAGCTTGCAAATTACCCCCAATATCAATTCTAAATTGAAATTGATTGCTTGGTAATTAATTTGAAAATTTTCAAATTAATTTTGATATGATTAATCTAATTAATCTTTGTTATCTTGTGCAATTCCATATATATGATTCCTAATACATATATAAAGTATTCAAAACACTTTTAAATACTTCATCTCTCATTTTCTAATTTAATTCATAATTAAATTATTGTGTCAAACACAATTTACGATAATACCCTTTTTCCCGATTTTGAACGATTCAAAGCTTCCTATCTTTTGTTCTAGGCTTAATTCCGATATGAGCTAGTAGGGGGACCTAATGGACCTATAGATCATGGGCTCCAACGATTCGAGGCTAACCGACTAATCTCATTGTCTAAGCTAGCCAACATTCGTTAACTATCGGGACACTCCACTATAGCCCGATAGTTGCACTCCCCTCACTATAGATATATTTCCGTCCACTTGATTTAACCATGATTAGTAAGTCGATCCTTCACAGGTTGTTCGTAGCTATAGCTAGGTCAATAAGCCGTTTTACCCCTATAGTACTTCTAGTTCCTTAAGTCCCACTGATCCTCTAATGAACAATTGGTTTATGGTCCAACCAATAAACCGAGTCCCTCTCGGGCCAATGAGAGGGCGGGATCCCTTTGTTCAAGCCCCGGAGTCAGCACTTAAGGGAACAACCTCTCTACTATCCCTTATTCGGGTAGGAGTGAATTCCTTCTTGCACGACTATGTCCCCAGCTATCTACCTGTTCCTATCCCTGAAATGGGAGGCTTATTGAGTCGGCGATACTGAGCCACTCTCACCTATGCAGATCTAAGGATAAGCCCGAATAAACAGGAGTTCATAGTTAGCTCAGGATTAAGATCGAGTTACCTAGGTCATCATATGAAATAGTCAGTCTCGTCAGTAAACGGTGTTATAAAGCGAGAGTGACTTATTTCTTGGTCCTGGTCTTATGCAAACTCATTGCATAGGACGCCCCCACTCGCATGTCTCTACATGGACGATTTAGGATCACATCGTCTATACCATCTATAAAGTGGGCCGCGTCTCATAGTGTCCCCAGAATAAGGTACCCAACCCTATCCCTATACTATAGACCGTTTTGGCTATTACTCAAGCTTGATCCACTTTTATGTCTCTACATAAAGCTCAAGTGTTCATCCTATAGCCATGAATCTTAGTTTATTGGATTTGAGTTATTATATGTGCAATTTACTTTATTCAGTAATAACTTTACTGAATTAATCTCGATAACGCCTTTATCGAATAAGTATATAATTCGTTTAACATTCACTATCTACGAGTTTTAGGACACCAATCCCAACACTTAGAAGATTCAGACTTATTCCTAGAGTTTGATCCTCTCAGGAACTTCCTACCAGAAACAACATTTGCTTCGTTTTCTTGTCCTTTACTTTTCGTAAGGGACTGGTAGGTCTGAAGCTCGTTCAGGAGAGTCGTCAGATTGTACTCAATTTTGTTCATAACTAAATTGGTACGGAATTGCATGAAACTCTTCGAGAGAGATTCCATGATGAAACTGACTTGACTACTTTCATCTATGACAGTGTCGTTTACTTCAGCTGCATTAAAATGCACCATCATGTTTAACACATGTTCTCGTACAGAAGTTCCTTCTTTCATGCTAGAATTATAAACGTACTTGAGGGCTTCATGACGAAGGGAAGAGGACGGTTGTCCAAACATGGCCTGCAGAGAGTCCATTATTTCCTTTGCTGTCTCCATACCCTCATGCTTTTTAGACAGAACATCGCTTATGCTTGTCAAAATAAAGACCTTTGCCTTTTCATTGGCTCTGGTCCATCTGTCATAGGCGTCTCGATTTACTCGAGTTCCTGTCGGGCCAAGGTTAGGCGGACATTCTTCCGTTAAGACGAATCGAAGGTTATCAATCACTAATACTGTATTTAAATTTGATTTCCAGGTTCCATAGTTGTCGCCGTTAAGTTTTTCTAAAGCTAATAGTTGTACTAATGTGCTAGGCATGCTGAAATAATATAAAATCCTTTATCAGTGAAATGAATATGAAACTAATCCAATTACGATTTTAGCAAAAGTAATAATGTACCCATCTCATTAGTTGTTTTCCAACGATATTTCAGTGAATCAGAATAACTGCTACCGAGGGGTAGTCAATTACTCCTTCACTGAACCAAGACATTCTTGACTAATAAATGCTATAATCAGAATAACTCTTTATTTATGTTATCATTTTAGTTATCGCCCTTTTGGTCAAGTATAAGCTAACTATTAGTTTATCTTGTAAGTGTGACCCTCCATTTTTTAAATTTCTAAGAACGGTCCCAGTAATGCTACCGAATGGAAAAGCTAATGCTGGGAACGGTTACGAGAAATTCTTTATCCTTATATGGTGTTCACTGTGCTACAATCCCTATGTTACAACCCTCTGGATGGTGTAGCAGCTCCAGGGCGTGCTTAGCAGGCGAACATAGAGATCTCGCGATGTAAACCAATAGAAGAGACCGTAGGATGCGTTGACACGCTTCCTTCTCCCACTTACTATAAATACTTTCTCCATTCACCTTGATATTGATTTATGCAATCACCTTCCGAATGGAATGGTTACGTTAGTAAGTAACAAGGGGCTATGCATAAATCTCACCGTGTGAATTATAAGGAGAATGTGAGGAAAACTATGTTTTATCTTTTTCTCCCACTAAGTATTTTAAACGATTTTGGGTAATTTGTTACTCAGGCATATTCCGGCTAATTGAATATATTCCTAAGTCTAGGTTATAATTAACCTACAATGTCTAGGTGATTTATAACCTTACATCTCTCACGTGCATGCTCGTAAAACCTAGGTTAACCTAACTCAAGTACCGGCCCGATACCCAGGTAGGAGGTGTTCCGTAAACCGTCAACTTAAATACCTCCAGCCTTAGACAACATCGAACCGGGTGAGTTCTCTTGTAACCTTAGCTTTACAAGTTATCGACCTATTTTAAGAGATTGATCGATTTGGTTCATTTTAACCTAGGTGAGCAAGCAATTTATCTTTGTTATAGATTTTACGTCTATCTCATTTTATAAACGATTACAAAAGAGATTAACCTATAACATGCTTTCTATTCGATATTAACGCTTTAAAATTGAGCTAAGGAAGCTTCATGCTGCATGCTCGTTCATTTTCGTTTAAACTTAATAATGATTATGATAAACGAGAACTAATCATTCAGCATGCATCTAACATGAAACCTAAATCTTGCATACTTATATTATAACTACTTATAACATACTTAAATGCATGAAGCATGCTTCCTATGGTGGGATTTTAAATCTATATGACATACTCTTATGCATATCTGATTCATAATTAATTATAACATGCATTCATAAAGCATAAATAATTAAACACACTGAAATGGACCAGTTTTGGCAATCTAAAACAAGCAATTAACTAAATTATTACAAATAATAATTAAATATTGAGTTGAGAAGATCTTGGGAACCTCGAACCATCACGAATCGGCTTAATTGGACCCGAACCGGACCTCCAAAGGCTTGAAACTCATTGAACCGGCCGAGAATCACTAAACCGGACCGAGATTTGCTTGAACCGCCGAGATCTGGAAAACGCGCGCCTGTTCTTCAAAAACGCATCAGCGTCGCGATGCTTGATGAACAGCGTCGCGACGCTCTTGCGATTTGCAGCCCCTGTTATTCGGCCAGCATGTGTTCTTCTCCTTCTTTCGATCAATTGCGCGCCTGTTCTTCAAAAAACGCATCAGCGTCGCGATGCTTGATGAACAGCGTCGCGACGCTCTTGCGATTTCCAGCCCCTGTTCTTCGGCCAGCATGTGTTCTTCTCCTTCTTTCGATCAATTACAGTACTAAATGGACTCTAAAGACTCCCAAAAATTACAGACTCTTCTCAACACATTAATGCTCATATACATGTGTGCAATTACATTTTCATCAACAAATTGAAGAGGAAAAAAATTGCCAAAATTGTAGTATATTCATTTCACCACCCATGCAACTTCATTTTCAAAATGCTACCCACCAAGTTCAAATTAAAGTGAATTAGGTCCCCAAACATGCTCTGATTCCAATTGAAAGTGTTAATATCATAAAAGCGGAAGCAATTTTGGATCTAATGCACTTAATTAGCTCAATTTGATCACTGAAGTCATGTTGTTCATAAGAAGAAAAACAGAGACAGCTTGCCTACCTTGTTTCAATGGAGAAATGGGTTGGATTGGCTGCTTGTTTTTCTTCACCAAAGAGTCACGAACCACCAAAGGATCTTCCTTGCTATCCTCAAGCCTTTGGAACGGATTGTGGGATCCTCAAGTGATGTAATTTTAGAGAGAAAGCTTGAAAACAAAGCTAATGGAGATGGGTTTGGTGAGCATTCAATTTTGCAGCAATTCACTAACTCAAGAGCTCTAATCTTTCAGCCTTCTTCTTCAAATATATAGAGGGATAAAGGAAGAAGAAAACCCAAAACATTTAACACCAAACCAAGCTGAAGATGGTGGGAATTTTGGTGGCTATCATGAGGGGAGTGCATGGGTTTAGTCACCATGCACTCCACCTCCAAAAATTCAAGATTTTTAAATTTAATTAATTCAATAATTATCACAAATTAATTTGGATAATTATGTAATTTTCAATAATCTGAAAATTTTAAATTTTAATTTTAATTTTTCAATTTCAAATTAATTCAAAATTAATTTTAAATAATTATTAAATAATCAATTAATTATTAACTTAATATTAAATATTAAATTAATATTTTGCCACCAATCCCGAACATTTCCAAAATGTTATTTTCAATCACGAATCCCTATTCATGTCTTCGGTATTTAAATCATATTTAAACATTAAACACTCACCAATTCGGTTTTTACAAAAACCCGACGTACCAACAACGCCTTTCACCTCTTCTCATTTTTCTCAACATGAACTTAAAGTAATTAATATTTTAACCATCATATTGTTCCAAAGGTTAGTCTCGAGCTAGCAAAGGGACCTAATGGACCTATAGATCATGGGCTCCAACGGTGCGAGGTTAAACTAGTCAAACCCTTTTAAGCTAGTTAACCAACTTTCGTTAACTACCGGGACACTCCACTATAGCCTAATAGTTGAACTCCCCTCACTGTAGATATATATTTTCGTCCACTCGATATAACCATGATTAGTAAGTCAATCCTTCATAGGTCGTTCGTTACTATAGACAGGTCAAATGTCTGTTTTACCCCTATAGTACATCTTAGTTCCTTAAGTCCACTGGTCCTCTATTGAACAATTTCTTTATGGTCCAACCATGAAACAAGATCCCTCTTGAGCCATTGAGAGGGCGGGGCCCCTTGTTCAAGTCTCGAACTCAGCACTTAAGAGAACAACCTTTCTACTATCCCTGTATCGGATAGGAGTGAATTCCATTTTGCTTTACTACGTCCCCATCCATCCATCTAATGTTATCCCCTAAATGGTAGGAGTATTGAATGATACTATTATGACCATTCTCACCTATGCAGATCAGAGGATAACATTAAACGAACAGGAGTTCATAGTAAGCTCAGGATTAAGATCGAGTTACCTGGGTCATCGCATGAAATAATCAGTCTTAACAGTAAACGGCGTTATAAAGTAAGAGTGACTTCTTTCTTGGTCCAGTCTTGTGTAAACATCTTTTACACAGGATGCCCTACTCACATGTCAATACACGAACGAACCAGGATCTTGTTTGCTTTATTTAGCAAAGTAGGTTGCATCCATAGTGTTACCAAAACAAGGTACCCAACCTTATTCATTTACTATAGACCATTTAGGTTATATACTCGAACTCGATCCCTGCCTATATACACGATATAGTTCGAGTATCTCATGTTATAACCATGGATGTTTCTATTGGATTATTTAAGATATTCATAAATAATTTTTCACTGAATAACATCTTTATTTATATAAAGGATAACAAAGCTTGAGTTCAAGAACACAAACCCCAACAGATTGGAATCCACTTGATGGAATAGGTGGCTTCATAAAAAAGAAAGCATGAAGTCTGTCATACTGCACCACCTCTTGAATTTTTACCAAAATTGAAATTCAAATTAATTCACTTAATTAATTCTTAATGAATTTCACAAATCCATTTTACATAATTATTCTTGTATTAAAATTAATTCATATAATTAATTTTATATAAAATGTATTTCAAGTAATTAAACATTTTAATTAGATTTAATTTAATATCAAATATTAAACTAAAGTATTCCATCAATTCCAATTCATTTCAAAACCCGATAATCTCAAACGTGAATCCCTATTCACGTGTGTTATATTTTAAATAATAATAACTCTCTCAATAATGATTTAATTAACAATTAAACCATTACGTTAAATTATAACAAATATAATTAACAATATCTCCCTTACTTGAATTTGAACGTTTTTCAAATTCTTTCATCACTCTGTTCTAAGGTTAATCCATTTGAGCTAGCAAGGGGACCTAATGGACCTACAGATCATGGGCTCCAACGATCCGAGATTAACTGGTTGAACTCTTTCAATCTTAGTTAACCAACATTTGTTAACTAACGGGACACTCCACTATAGCCCGTAGCTGAACTCCCTTCACTATAGATATATTTCTGTCCACCCGATATAACTGTGATCAGTAAGTCAATCCTTCACAGGTTGTTTGTAACTATAGTAAGGTCAAAGTCCGTTTTACCCCTATAGCACTTCTTGTTCCTTAAGCCTTCACTGAGTCCCTAATGAACAATTGGTTTGTGGTCCGAGCACGAAACCTAAAACCTCTCGGGACAATGAGGCGGCGGCGCGCCTTTGTTCACGTTTCGGAGTCAGCACATAAGGGAACAACCTCTTTACTATCCCTAAAGACGGGTAGGAGTGAATTCCATCTTGCAGGACTATGTCCCTAGCTATCTACTCGGTCTTATCCCCAAGTGGTAGGTTGTTGAGCTACACTGTTAGGTCACTCTCACCCATGCAAATCAAAGGATAATCCCAAATAAACAGGAGTTCATAGTTAGCTCGGGATTAGGATCAAGTTACCTAGGTCATCGCTTTGAAATAGTTAGTTTCACAGTAAACGGCGTTATAAAGTGAAAGTGACTTATTTTGCGGTTCAGTCTTATACAAACTCTTTTGCATAGGACGCCCCCACTCGCATGTCTATACATGAACGATATTAGGAACATATCATTTGTATTATAACAAAGTTGGCCGCGTCACATTCTTTTTCCTAGGATAAGGTACCCAGTCTTATCCCTATACTATTGACCGTTTTTAGGCTATCTACTTGAACCTGATCCACTTTTATGTCACTACATAAAGTTCAAGCATTCATATCATAGCTAAGGATTCTAGTTTATTGGATTTGGGTTAATAAATACA
The DNA here is from genome assembly GCA_017139565.1 of Luffa aegyptiaca. Taxonomy (NCBI): domain Eukaryota; kingdom Viridiplantae; phylum Streptophyta; class Magnoliopsida; order Cucurbitales; family Cucurbitaceae; genus Luffa; species Luffa aegyptiaca. The sequence goes on along the minus strand of CM029406.1, from coordinate 15,979,592 downwards.
TAGTTAAACTAACCTTTTGACGACCTAAATATAAACTATTCCAATAACGTTTATATTTAACTTTATTACATTTACTATCCACTAGTTTTAGGACATAAACCCCAACAGAGAGGACTGTAGAGATCTTTATGGGTGACTTCTCAGTCTTTGGGGAGTCATTTGAGCAATGTTTATCTAACCTTAAACTTGTGTTATAGAGATGTGAGAAGACAAACTTGTTGTTGAGTTGGGAGAAGTGTCATTTCATGGTACAAGAAGGCATTGTACTAGGAAATTGAATGTCTAATGATAAAACCTGACTGGACTCTACCTTTCGAGTTGATATGTGACACAAGTGATTATGTGATCGGACCAATTTGGTTCTATATATTTAGGCCTACTCTTGTTAGTTTTATAGTCGTTTATGTGCTTAATTGATATGTTTTGTAGGATTTTGAGAGCAAGAGATTCCAGGAGCCAATATTCAAATTTGGTGTTAATTCGGAGAAATTAAGAAGGTTTTGAGCCAACTTGAAGTCTGTGAGATGACGAGGAAGTGAAAAGACCCAAGCGGAACGTTCAAGCCCCGAAAACAATGTCAAAAGCACTAAAAAATAGTGCAGGGAGAAGAACACACCGTGCAGCATCGAGACGCTGGCCGTTTTCATGCACAAATCTTGAAGACAGCAGGCATACCATCGAGATGCTACTCCAGAGCGTCTGAACGCTACAACTATACTATAAAATTGTTTTTTTCCGTATCTAGGTCATTCGAATTTCGTTTTTCAGTGATTCTTTCGCCGTTCTTCTCGTTTTTCTCTCTACTTTTCATTTATCCATAGTTTAGGTAAGTTTAAGGATGGTTAATAAAGTCTTGGGACTTAGATTTGGCTCGTTTATTGTAGTCTAAGCATCGATTTCAGTAATTGGAACCTCGATATGGAAGTTTATTCACTTTTTATGAGATTTCTGGAATTGTATGGGATTTTTTTAATGATTCATGATGCATCCATGGTTTCTTATTTAAAACAGTATTTTTTATGGTTTTCCTAATGAATTGACGACTCTTAGGATTAAATCAAATTTAATCTCTTAGTTATTCTAGATAGCCACCAGGTCGAGGCAAGTCCATCATTAATTGCATGTAGAAGTTGTAATAAATTAATTTAGGATTTGAATTCCATTTGATTTATTCAATTCTAGACCCTTGCAGTAAAGCGATTAGTTTAGGTAGACAATTGCGAGATCTCCGGTTGTTTATTTGAATTAATTAGAGATAGCTTTGATGTTCATCAAGTTATGAACGAGGGGTAGTGGGCGATTTCTATAAATAATCGTTTAGCTTAATTGCAGGATCTGGGATAAATAATCGATTAGACACAGGTTAGTTAGGAGAATCCTCCGAGTAACCTAGAAGCACGTCGAACTCATAATATTTATTAAAAGAAACGTTTAGAAAATCGATGAATGAAATTTAATATATTGAACACCAAGTGTCTCCAATTACACTAACCACCAAAGTAAGATTAACCAACCCGCCTTTTAATTCCTGTTTTTATCTTCTCTTCTTTACTTCCTGCAATTTAACTTTCAGCATTTTATCTTTCCATGCTTTTAATCCATTCAAATCCAAACCCCCATTATTCTCATCGTCATAATAAACTTGATTTAAATGAAATAACAAACGTGCCCCCTTGTGTTCGACCTTGTTCACTACCGCTACAAGTTAGTGTTAGTTGTTGGTGAATAAAAATTTATTTGACACGAGGACTCGAAAAAACTGTTCCATCACTATGCGATGGTGGTTGGTGAAAACGTGGAACAAGGTGATTCATCCCATATATCGAGCCAACAAGACAATGAATGAGGCTCAAATAAGCTACACCACCACGGAGAAGAAATTGCAAGCTATTTGAAAGGACTAATTTGTTATATACTTATCTACTCCCAATTTGCTTATCTTTATTGAATTCCTTGCGAAAAATGATTTGAAATGAGTATAATATGTGTTTAGGTCATTGACTGAGGTTTGGAGCCAACTCGGGGCTAAATCAAGCTAAACCGAGGCTTAAAATTACCAAAATGCCCTCGACTCGAAGCCTAGCACGTCAACCCTTGAAATGAGCGTCTCAACGCTTTGTAGATGAAGAGTCAGTGCGAGAAACTCAATGACAGGGTGCTAGATGCTCACTTATAGCGTCTCGATGCTAGCTATTTCACGCGTGCAAATTCTGAAATCGGAAGCATAGTGTCGTGACTCTATGCCTAGCGTCTCGACGCTATGCCTGCACTATAAAATCGTTTTTTATGTATCTAGGTCATCGAAACTCCATTTTTAGTGATTTTTTTATCGTTCTTCTCGTTTTTCTCTCTAATTTTCATTCCTCCCAAGTTTAGGTTAGTTTTTGGTGGGATAATCAAGCCTTGGGAGCTTAGATGAGGCTTGCCTATGGTTGTCTAAGCTTGGATTGCTATAATCGGGACCTCGGTTAGTATGTATGATTTTATTTTATTCTTGTTGTTTATAACATGGTTTTACTGTATTAAATTTCGTTTAGACTCCATGATTCATAAATTTAGTAATGTTAGGAGAGATTGACAACCTCGACCACGATTTACTAAATTCATATGTTAATTGAACTAGCGAATGTGTCTAAGCATGAAGCGATTTGGCGTGTTGTCCCAAATTTAACAATTGGCATTAAATATCTAGGGTCTAAGCATGTGTTTGAAAATAATTTAGGCTTTTCCTAATTAATCTAGAGCATTCTAATCATCCTGAGCCTAATGGATTCGATTAGTAGTAAATGCGAACGATTAGCTTATTAATCGGTTAGGACTAGTCTCGAGGCCTTGGTCGAACTTGGGAATTTAGGGATATTATGCTTGCTGACTTTTCTAGTTAAGCTGATTACGCTTTCAATCGGTAAATTAATTTCTCTATAATCAATGAATGAAATTAATCAAATTGAAACCCAAGATTAACCTGTCTATCCTTTTATTTTACGCATTTAATTTTTTGTCATTTAAATTCTCGCAATTTATCGTTCCTTGCAATTATCTATCGCATATCCAAACCCCCCCATTGGTCCAATCGTCGCAATAAATCCATGATAGACAAATTATAAACGTGCTCCATATGTTCGACGTCGACCACTACTGCTACAAGTTAGCATTAGGTGTCAGTGATTATAAATTTATTTGACTCGAAGCCTCGACAACTTCAGCCAGTCAAATTGGCACCGTTGCCAGGGAGCCAAGCTTAATTTGTTTTTGTTGAATTTATTGGGATAATTTCTTTTGTTTTTGCATTTTCCTTGAATTGATCTTGATGGCATTCCATCTTTTTGCGATTAGAGAAGAAACTTATAGTAATGAAGAGGTAAGTTAAATTAGAAAGCAAATATCTAAGGCCCCGTTTGATAACCATTTGGTTTTTGGTTTTTGGTTTTTGAAAATTAGGCTTGTTTTCTTTAAATTTCCTGACCATGGTTTTCATTTTTTCTTAAATACACACTTGAATTCCTAACAAAATTCTAAAAACAAAAACAAGTTTTTGAAAACTACTTTTTTTTGTTTTTAAAAATTGGCTTGGTTTTTGAAAACATGGGAAGAAGGTAGGTGAAAATCCAAAGAAACTTAGAGTTGGCAGTGATGTTTATAAGCTTAAAAACCAAAAACAAAAAACAAAAAACCAAATGGTTATCAAACGGGGCCTAAGCTAACCTATTTATGTAAGCAATTAGTAGGGCCAGTGCATAAAATTGCGGAGACTAGAGCTCTTCACCATCATGAAGTCCCTGTACCCTACCACAAATATCAGATCGAGCAACCGCATGAGCATAATCATCCATCTAGTTCAGGTAAATCCCTCGAAGAAAAGGTTTGTGAGTTCGCTAACATTTCTCTTCAGGTTCAGCGGGAGATTAGAGCTAAATTTGGGCATTATGAATGATGAATTTGCTGGGTTGGTTGTCTCTGTGGCATGAGTGGAGAGATTAATTGAGTAACGAGAGCGGTAGTGCCGAGAGATAATCCTAGAGCCAGAGGAATCTTCCATTGTGGAGACCGTAGATGAGGTTGAGTGTTCCTTGCCATTCCAAGATTGAGAATGTGAGGTGAAGGGAGATTTTGAGCTCGAATGTGTGGAGATTCAAGTGATAGACTTTCAGGCTGAAAAGCCTAAGTTTATTTTGTCTCTAGAATTTCTTTTATCTGATTTGTCTTCCACTTTGTCTTAGGACATTATATCCTTTGAGTCTTTTTATTTTGGTTTTCCTCCTTTTTTATATATAGAAAAGTTAAAAAAAAAATCTAATTCATCTTCTAGGTCCCACAAGAAATGGGCGAGCCTACTTCTGTTGACAGGTTTTGTAGATTCTAGAAAGAAGGGACCGAAGAAATATGAGAATTTTTATGTGCCCTAGTTTAGAGATGCAACATCTCTCGAGTATGACGACGTTAATGTTGGGATTTATGCCCTAAAACTCGTAGATAGTGAATGTAAACAAATTGTATACTTGTTACAATAAAGTGTTATTGAGTTTCTACAATAAAGTGTTATTGTTAAATTTTGCACAATTTGACCCAAATCCAATATACTAAGATCCAAGGTTGTTTGTATGTAACTTGAACTAGTATGTGGGGACATACGGGGATCGATGTTCAAGTAACTGTTGGTGTTCATATCACACATGCGGAAGCAATTTAAGATCTTAGGCACACAATTTTATCAATTTGATCCTAGAAGACATGTTGTCCATATGAACAAAAAAACAGAGTAAAACGGTACCTACCTCTTGAAGCTTCCAATTCGTGCAATCCGATGGTTTATAATTCACACCAACGACTTTTGGACAACCACTTGGATCTTCTCTACTATCCTCAGGCCTTGGAACGGATTGTGGGATCCTCAATTGATAGGAATTGGAAAGGAAAGCTTATGGGTATAAGCAAGTTTGAGAGTTTGAGCTATGTAGGTTTTGGGAGAATTTTGGCAGCATTTTAGATTGAATTCGTCCACCAATATGTTGGGTTTTATGCCCTAAAACTCGTAGATAGTGAATGTAAACAAATTGTATACTTATTTCAATAAAGTGCTATTGAGTTTCTACAATAAAGTGTTATTGTTAAATATTGCACAATTGATACAGTATGTGGGGACATACGGGGATCGATGTTCAAGTAACAACCTAAAAGGTCTATAGTACAAGGATAAGGTTGAGTACCTTATCCTGGTAACACTATGTGATACGACCCACTTTGTATTTGATACAGACGTATTGATCCAAAGCATCCATGTAGTAGACATGCGAGCGGGGGTATACTATGCAATGAGTTTGCATAAGACCGGACCATGAAATGGTAAACCACTAGATATAACACCGTTAACTAGTTAGGTTACTGTTTCAATAGGATGACGTAGGTAACTCAGTCTTAATCCTGAGTGTGTCATGAACTCCTTCTCATGAGGGATTGTCCTTTGATTAGCATGGGTGAGAGTGGCCAATACGCCGAATCAATATGTCTTCCTTTCTGGGGACAAGACCGAGTGGGAGGCTGGGGACATGACAACACAAGAAGGAATTCACTCCTTCCCACTTCTTGGAGAAGTAGATGAGTGTTCCCTTAAGTGGTGACTCTGGGACTTGAACAAAGGGATCACGCCTTCTCACTGGCCCGAGAGGGACTTTCTGTTTATTGGTTGGACCACAAACAGGTTGTTCATTAGAGGAGCATTGGTACTTAAGGAGACAAATGTAACACAGAGGTAAAACGATAATTTGACCCAGCTGTGATTATGGACACTCATGAAGGATTGACTTACCGGTATAGGTCTATATCCGTGGACACAAAAATGTTCTATAGTGAGAAGAGTTCAGCTGTGGGTCTTTAGTGGAATGACCCACAGTTAATGAATATTGGTTAACGTGATTAATGAGTTTAATCAGTTTTTTTTTTTTTTTTGACAACATGTAGGGGTGGGGGATCGAACCTCTGACCTTATGGTCAGGTTACAAGCTAGATGCCAGTTGAGTCAAGCTCTTGTTGGCAATGAGTTTAATCAGTTAACCTCATATCATTGGAGCTTCTGATTTGTAGGTCCATTAGGTCCCCCTGCTAGCTCATAAAGAGTATTTAGGAACAATTATATGATGAGAGAATTTGAATAGTTCAAATTCATATTGGGAATTAAGTTAATTGTATGAGATACAAATTAATATAATGTATAGTGATACATTAAAATATAAAGTCTAATTTGAAATTAAACTTTATTATTATGAGATAAATGAATATTTGAAGAAGTTCAAATATTAATATGAATTTGATTCATATTAAATTTATAGGATATAAGAGAATTTAAAGGAGTTCAAATGTTAATATGAATTTGATTCATATTATAGAATTAATTAATTGAAGGCCTGAAATTAAATATATGATATTTAATTGGGTAATTGATTAATTAACTAATAAAAGGTCTGAAATTAAATATATGATATTTAATTGGTGATTAATTAATTAAAGAATTAATTAATTGAAAATTAATCAATTATGGAAATGATTAATCACTTATGGAAGTAATTAATCATTTATGGAAATAATTTAATCACTTATGGAAGTGATCAATCATTTATGGAAAAGATTAATAAATTATAGAATTGATTGGTTATGGAATAGATTAACTATGGAAAAGATTAAATCAATTATGGAAATAATTGATTTTAAATGAATATTTTATTCATGGCCTTTCTCCTATAAATAGAACACTAAACCTAGGGTTTAGGTACTACAACATAAGGCCACAAGAATGCACTCTTGCATTCTCTCTAGCCTCCCACTCATATTCTCTCAACCCAAGAACTCTAGGGAGAATTTTCTCTCTAGAGTTTTTCCCATTCAAGATTAGGTAGTCCCACAACTACGTTCCTAATCTTAGAGTCATTGCGGGGAAGATCAATTGGTAGTGTCCCAATTGTTGACGTTTGGTCCCTATGAAATCAAGAAAGGCATTCTTGATGTTTCAGAGACGACAACAACGGTATGTTTGCTTCTCCCCTTTAGATTTAGATATAATAATTTTTGTATGCTTAGCCTTAAGTTTGTATAGAATTTCTTCTATATTTTTTGCCAATGTAATGATATTTTTGGATAAACAAAATTAACTACAAATCGATCCCAATTGCGCTTCCGCTTTAACGGAATTAGGGAAATCTAAATCCTTACAATTGGTATCAGAGCCGATCGTAGATCTAATCTTGTTTCTCTGAAATTTTCATTGGTTTTGGCGGGTACTTTCATGCATTTGATGAAGGAAAGGTTTGCTAGTAGATGTTTTGGGTTTTTGGCTTTAGATTTTACAATTTTTTGTTGATTTGATCAATGTAAGGGCCCGATGTTTTGGGTGTTTTGTTGTAAATCGAGTCTGTAAGTCTGTGTCTATCGATTGTGCTTGTTTTTCTGTGAAAATCGATGTAATTTGGGACCAAATCGGATGAGTACAGCGCCAGAAATCGCAAAAATTGCGAAAGACCGAGAGCCAGCGTCGGGACGCTGCTCAACAGCGTCTCGACGTTGGTGGAAATGCCCAGAAATCTGAAGAATCATGCGGAACTTAAAAAAAAAAATTGAAGCGTTGGTCGCGGCTCAAACTCCAGTGCGCGCGCATGTATCGAATTCCGCGTGGGAACCCAACCACTGAGGCGTCTGAGTTTTTTTGTGAATAATTTTAGCGGTTTATTATATTTGTTCGTTCGTGCGCGTCATGATGACATCAGCCCGAAAGGAGCGGTTCGGTTCAATTTCTTAGGATATGCCAAATATGTCGGTCAATTTTGATAGTTTTAATTTAATTATACATGTGATGTATGCATTAAATTAATTGATTGTTGCATAAAGTATGTCATTTAGCATAAAATCCTACCATAGGTTAAGCATATTCATGCATATTTATTATTATAAATGTTATAATGTATGAAATGTGTATGAATTTTATTTTCATGAGTATTTAATATAAATTGTTATGATTAAATGGATGAAAATTGAGAAGCATTGAGCATGAAATTACTTTAGTCAAGAATATAAAGAGTTATATTTATGAAAGTAATTTATATGCTTATTTATTTTCATGAGCAATTAATATAAAGTGTTATGTTAATGTATGAAAATGTGAATGCTTATTTTAATTTTATTGGGTAATTAATTTAAGAGTTAGATTAATTGAAGAAAATTAATTTGCATTGAGCATGAAATTACTTTAGTTTAAAAATATAAGAGTTATATTTATATGAGTAATTAACATGCTTATTTTTCATGAGCTATTATTATAAATGTTATTTTAATGTATGAAAATGGTAATGCTTAATTTTAATTTTTTTGGGTGATTAATTTAAGAGTTAGGTTAATTAAAAGGAAATTAAATTGCATTGAGCATGACATTACCTTAGATTAATATAATTGTTATATTTTTGGAATGCCATGTATGATAATGTATGATTTTATAAATTAATTAGAATTTGATTGTTAATTTATTCATCATAGTAGCATGTTATAGGGTTAATTCATTAAAATTTATAAGTGTTATAAAATTAATGAATAGAAATCGTTAACCTATAACAAAGAATTGCATGCAAACATAGGATCTCAGGATAAATGGAATAATTTTATAATGTTTAAAATTAATTAGACCTAAGATCACGTTTCTAATAGGATTAGATTTATTCTTACTTAGAATTAAAAATAGTTTTAATTGACTAAGTAGGAAAAACTTTACTATGATTATAAGGGAACTCCACCGGTTAAGTTCTGTCTAAGGTTGGGGATACTTAAGATGATGGTTTACGGACCACCTCCTACCATGGAACTGATCCGGAATACCGGAGTTGAATTAATCATGGTTAAATGTTAGCATGCAATGTCACTAGGTTTATTAAAAGAGTTTAATACACCTAGATCTTTAGAGTAAAGACTTTACATTACTATGGTTATAAGGGAACTCTCTCGGTGAAGTTCTGTCTAAGGCTGGAGGTATTTAAGATGGCGGTTTACAGAACACCTCCTACCTGAGAACTAACCCGAAACTTGAGTTGAATTAACCATTGTCATGTTAACTTGCATTATTGCTAGGTTTATTAAAAGAGTTTAATTCACCTAGAACGTTGCAGTTAAATCCTCACCATAAATGTTATAATAGGATTAGACTTAGATAAATTGACTTAGCCGAATTTATCTAAGTTAAATAACCCTAAAGTAATGTAGGACATTTAAGTGGGAGTGAGATACGTGTCGATGTATCCCTCGATCTTCACCCTTAGTTCACATCGTGAGAGTTCTATGGTCCGCCTGCGTGTTGCCCTGGCACAACCATTGTCACACCCCCTCCCAAACTACCTGCTAGCTTAGTCAGGGAGATGGCGTGAAACCAACAAACATCGTCCTCCTCTAACGATACCTGTTGACCCTGCTGAATCCCTGAACCTGATAAACATACAAGTCTTATAAATAAAATACTTTACATATAACGCAACCCAGCGGAATCCCAGAAAACTTTAGACATACATGGGGTAAAGCCACATAACTCGGTTTGGAAAATAACTTGATATAGATAGCACAACCAAAAACATATTCAACTGTGGTTTATACAACCACGACCTCTAGAACTTAGACAAACCATAAATTATCCAATCCTTACAAAGACATTTACAATATAGACAGACTCAATGTACAACTCCACCCACGTGCTGGAGCTTGATTTGAAACATTCGACAGAAGTTGGCAGTGTATCAGGCACTGGGAGCTCGATCTCTACCTGAAAAGTGGGAAAACATTTTGAAAGAGTGAGCTATGAAGCCCAGTGAGTGACTAAATTTAAAAACTGTAAATCCGAAAATCAGAACACGTGATAAAACTTTAAACGTATAAGGTTGCTCAATCAAAGCGTTAAACATAAACGTGTAATGATAAAAGCTTTCTCAAATAACTCGCAAGTACGTCATTAAAAATCTAGCAAGGCATATCAAGTATATCAAACATTTTAACTAGCATGACCGATCTACGATGTGTAGGGCACGCCCAATACAACCAACGTTTACTAGCTCTACGATGTAGTGGGGCCCGCCCAGCACTCCCATCGTCTTTGTCGTAGTGGGGCTCGCCCAACACTCACGATAGCATCGCTGTCACGGAGTACACTCAACGTCAACGACGGAATATAACCTATGTGCACACGGTATCATCTAGCCTTGGGCTCAATATCTCAGTCATGTAGTCAATAAAAGTCTCAGAATATCACATGAAAACATTAAAACATGCATGCTTATCTTTATCTTTCGTAAAACTCAAGCTTACTCAGCTTGCTCGTGAAAAAACCGAAAATCTTTATATAATACTAGCTAATGCACACATTACTTTAAATGATATCGTCTCAACTACTTTTCATAAAGTCATTAACCACGTGCTCGTATATAAACCTCATTAGAAAATCTAAGCTCAAAACTCATGCTTGAAACAATTCATAGAAAAACATATAAAACATCTAATCATGAACAACCGTTTAGAAACAATTTTCGAAATTTGTTTTGCCACTCACTGTCTTAGCTAGTTTCCTGGTCTGTAGACTCGACCTATTTCCTCTTAGCCTGTCAAACAACCAAAGCCGAGCATTAGAACCATAAGTAGTCTTGTCTTTCCATGCTCATGAATTCTAAACACTTGATTTAAAATTGCACTTCAAATTGTTTTCCAGATTTTCCAGATTCAATACCTTAATTTCCAATACTCATAACTTCCTCAATACTTAACCAAAATTAATGTAATATATATCAAACTCTTCATTTTGGAACCCTCGAAAACTTACCTGAAGGAATGAAAAGGAGATTTGATAACTTGCAAAAAGCAAGTTATTTATCCTTTAAACTTAAGCTAAAAAAAGGCCAAAAAAGGAAAATGTGATAATTTTATGCGGCGAGCTATGTTCATGTATGCAGTGAGAAATTATAAAATAGAGGGCACTAACGCAACTAATTCAGTTGTTTTCCAAAGTTTCTTCTCAGCGCAGGCACACATTCCAAGACGATCAAAAGACAGACAAGATGGATGAAAAGACAGACAAGATGGATGAAAAGACAAACGCTGACACAACGGATAAATCTAACGCAAGTGGGCTGAAAAAAGGCTGAAAAGTTGCAAGTTGGCTAATAATGGCTAAAGCAAGTGGCTAATTACTTGGAGAAGTTGCTTCCCTCGCCTATAAATAGAAGCCACCTGCTCAAAGATTCATAACTCATATTCAGCAGAAGTAAGGGACAAGAGTAGAGGACGAAGATCAAGGAGAAAGAGAAATCACAGAAAACTGTGATTTAGAGTAGACTTGCATTGACAATGTATCATTGCGCGATGTATTGTTTTGCTCACATGAGCTAATTTCTTTCATCAAGGCTTAACGCAAGCACCTCATGCGGTGATAAGTATATTTTGTAAGAGCATATTTTGATTTAAATGAAACATTAATTGCCTTCTACTTAGTTGCGATACTCTTTTCATTACTAACTCCCGCTTGACCAGCCAGATGTGGAAGTAGTATGCTAAATCCCTGACAGGTAATGCATGCGGACATCTCTAAGTAGAATAAGTTAGCGCATGACTTGTAGTCTTGGTAGCATGAAAATACTGCCGCTAAAAGATAGTGCATGCATGAGCTTTGATTTCGTTTAAACTAATGCAATCCCTTGTAAGTATTAGAGAACTAAGGCCCACGCATGAACTAGCCAAATAACCAATTGATAGTTTTATGCCAAACGCAGAAGGAGTACCGGAAGGGAAACTTATGATTTTTTCTCACTTAGGCATTAATGGATCAATTAACTAAAGTATGCGCTACAAGGTTCTTATAAACGCATGAGGTTGCAACCGCAACAGCCTTGATACCATTCTTCTTAATACTTTCCCTTTAACTCTTGTCGCATGTTTTTTTTTTTTTTTGCAAGTTTTATTTTTAAAATCTTACCAATTCTATTCTTTATCCTTCTATATAATATCACACGTTTTGAGTTTAGATCAGTAAATATCATTAAAACGTTGCACATAACCTTCCCTGTGGATTCGACCCTGGACTCACCAGGTATTACTTGATTTTGTCAATTTATACTTGGATTGATTAAAATGCACGACAGAATTATATTCAATTTTCAACCATTCCGACGAACCATCAAGTTTTTGGCTCCGTTGCCGGGGAAGGGCAACAAATTTTTAATAATTTGTCTGATCTGACACTCCGTTGATATTATTTACTGTGTTCACTGTTGAGTAATTTTCTCCAGGTTACCAGAGGTTGCATGCGTGCTGCTCGACAAATCGATTTCGAAGTCGATCCTGAAATTGATAGAACATATCATACAAGAAGAAGAAATCGAAGAGTCCGAAGACAATCAGGAGAAATGGCAGCACCCAACCAACCAAATAGACCGTTAAATCCCATCCAAATGGCCGATGATAGGGCACATCAGAGACTATGCAGCCCCTGCGAATTGTAATTTCAATCCAGGGATAGTACAGCCCACTGTAGAAACAGAAAGGTTTGAATTAAAACATGTTATGTTTCAATTGCTGACAGCTGCAGGACAGTTCGGAGGAAGTCCAGTAGAAGACCCACACTCTCACCTAAAGTCATTCTTGGACATTTGTAATAAATTTATTATTCCAGGAGTAACGCATGAGCAATTGTAAGTCATCTTATTTCCTTATTCATTAAGGGACACGGCAAAAGTATGGCTAAATCAGCAGCCCACGAACTCCATCGCAACATGGAATGATCTAGCTGAGAAATTCCTAGAAAAATACTTTCCACCCACTGCAAACTCTAGATTAAGAAAGGAAATAATGACTTTTGCGCAAATGGAAGATGAAACATTGAGTGAAGCATGGGAACGTTTCAAGAGCTTACTGCAGAGGTGCCCGTATCATGGACTACCCCTCTGCATTCAATTGGAAACCTTCTACGTGGGACTTAACAAGAACTCGCAAGTTTTGGTGGACTCGTCTGCAAACAGTGCACTACTTAGAAAGACATATGATGAAGCTCACGCAATTCTCGATTGGATTGCACGCAACAACTACGAGTGGGGCACTGCAGAAGATAGAAGAAGGAAACCTGTTAAAACCAGCTCGGGAAGTTTTGAGGTTGATCTAATAACCTCAATAAACGCAAAGATAAATGCGTTAACCACGAAAATGGATGCGCTCACGGCTAGCACAGCACCTTTGATCGTGCAACTCAACGCAGTTGGGTGTGGGATCTGCGATGAAGGACATAAGCATGATCAGTGCCCTTCAAACCCCGAATCAGTTTTCTACGTTGGACCGCAAGGAGCTATGCGCAACAACCCATTTTCAAACACATACAACCCAGGATGGAGAAATCACCCCAACTTTTCATGGAATGGTGGCACAAATAAACAGCCACAACAAGGTAATGTAAACCCTGCGCCCAGATTATTTAATTCTAACAATGAACAATCCTCGCAGAGACAGTTTCAACGCAACATCAACACAAACGGTGGAAACCAACGAGCGTTATCTTCGAATGCGTTGGAAACTATGATGAAAGAATTTATGGCGAGTCAGAAGGAGTATATGGCAAAGAATGTTGCAGTGGTTCAGAGCCAGGCCGCATCCTTGCGCAGTCTGGAAATGCAGGTAGGACAACTTGCGTCAGAGCTAAAGATAGACCTGAGGGAGCATTGCCCAGCAGTACAGAAGATCCAAAGGGGAAAGAGCACTGCCATACGATAACTCTTCGCAGTGGAAGACAGTTGCAGGCAAATGACCCTACATCAACGCAAGAAAACTTGACCAAAAATGCAACTGCAGGAGATAGCAACCAGAAGCAAGAAGAAAAAGTAGCTGAAGAGGAAGAAACCAAAAAGACGGAGGCTTGCGCAGAAAAGGAGCCTGACGCATATAAACCCGCAATCCCTTTCCCTCATAGATTGAGGAAGAAAAATGATGAGACCCAATTTAAGGAATTTTTAAGTGTCTTGCGAGAGCTGCACATCAACATTCCACTGATGGAGGCATTAGAAAAGATGCCTAGCTACGCAAAGTTCTTGAAAGACATTCTGATGAATAAATGACCGTGGAAAGAGTTTGAGACTGTTGCGCTGACAAGTGAGTGTAGCGCAATACTTGCCAATAAGCTTCCACCTAAATTGAAAGATCCTGGAAGCTTCACGATTCCTTGTTCAATAGGAGGAATCGATGTTGGCAGAGCATTATGCGACCTTCGCGCAAGCATAAATTTAATGCCATTATCAGTTTACAAGCGCTTAGGGATCGGAGAAGCAAGACCAACTACTGTCACACTTCAATTGGCAGACAGATCTGTGGTCCACCCCGAAGGAAAAATTGAAGACGTTTTGGTGAAAGTTGACAAGTTTATCTTTCCTGCAGATCTTGATTATGAAGCTTACCGAGAAGTTCCCATTATCTTGGGAAGACCGTTCCTTGCAACCGACCAAACATTGATTGGCGTGCAAAAAGGAGAACTGACAATGCGTGTGAATGACCAGAAAGTGGTTTTTAATGTTCTCACTTCATTAAAATACCCCGATGACAACAAAGAATGAGACATGGTAGCTCGCATAGATGTATATTCCCCACGGGAAATACTACAATCAAATGCGTTCAGCTCCACGATAGAAGAGGACAAGGACGAACAGGTGGAAGAAAAGTACGTACTAGCGCAACTTACAGAAACTATCCATGCGATAGATCTTGATGAAAGGATCCCTACCTTACCTTCCATAGCGCAACCCCCTGCGTTAGAACTCAAGCCACTACCAACGCATTTGAAGTATAGATTTTTAGGAGAAGAAGAATCCCTGCTAGTCATTATTTCATCGAAGCTTGACCAACCGCAAGAACACCTTGTAATGCAGATCCTCGCAAAGCACAAGAAGGAAATTGGATGGAGTCTAGCAAATATTAAGGGAATTAGCCCGTCATACTACATGCATAAAATTTGCTTGCTAGACGAATCTAATGAATTTATTGAGCGACAAGGAAGATTAAATCCAGCAATGATGGAAGTAGTGCGAAAAGAGATTATTAAGTGGCTCGACGCAGGTATAATTTACCCCATCGCAGACAGTAGATGGGTGAGTCCAATGCAATGTGTACCTAAGAAAGGAGGAATGACAGTGGTAGCAAACGCAAACAATGAATTGATCCCATCCCGCACAACTTCTCGCAACTCCCGATTGGAAGGAACCTTTTGTCCTAATGTGCGATGCTAGTGACGTGGCAGTTGGAGCAGTCTTGGCACAAAAAAAGGAAAAGATTCTGCACCCTATTTATTATGCCAGCAGAACATTGAATGAAGCACAAACAAATTACACAACAACTGAGAAGGAATTATTAGCGGTTGTTTATGATTTTGATAAATTTCGTGCTTATTTAATTGGCTCTAAAGAGCGGCGATAAAATACCTAATCACAAAAAAGGATGCGAAGCCAAGATTGATTAGGTGGATCTTATTGCTGCAAGAATTTGATCTAGAGATTAAGGACAAAAAGGGGAGTGAGAATCTGGTCGCAGATCATTTGTCACGCTTGGAGAATCCTGAGAAGGTAGATGCGTCAAATATCCCTATCGTAGAGGAATTTCCCGATGAGAAGCTACTGATGATTGAAGAAGAAGAGCCATGGTTTGCGGACATCGCAAACTACCTTGCCGCAGGGGTCTTACCTGAGGAATACACTGCACAACATCTTAAGAAATTTTTTCATGAACTAAAATTTTATTTATGGGATGACTCTTATCTCTATCGCAGAGGACCAGACCAGATCATTAGGAGATGCGTTGGACGTATGGATGCAATGAGAATTTTGGGAGCTTGCCATGAAGATCCATATGGAGGACACTTTGGAGGCCAATGCACAGTGACTAAAGTATTGTAGAGTGGCTACTGGTGGCCAACCTTGTTCCACGATGCAAAGAAATATGTGGATAGTTGCGACAAGTGCCAACGCACTGGTAATATCAGTGCAAGAAATGAGATGCCGCAAAACTATATAGTAGAAATTGAGTCGTTTGATGTCTGGGACATTGATTTTATTGGACCGTTCCCATCATTGCAAGGATACCAATATATCCTCCTCACAGTTGACTACGTCACAAAGTGGGTGGAGGCAATCGCTTGTGTTAAGAACGATGCGGCAACCGTGGCAAGGTTCCTTAAGAAGAATATTTTTACAAGATTTGGTGTACCACACAGACTGATCAACGACGAAGGGACCCATTTCATGAATAAAGTCATGAATAAGCTGTTGGAAAAATACAATGTTAAACATCATATCGCAACAGCTTATCACCCGCAAAGCAATGGACAGGCCGAAGTATCAAACAGGGAAATAAAGAAAATTCTCGAGAAAGTTGTTAGCACAAGCAGGAAAGACTGGGCGCAACATCTGGATGATGAGTTGTGGGCATATCGCACGACCTTCAAAACACCCATAGGAATGTCTCCATATGCGTTGGTGTTTGGCAAGGCTTGTCATTTTCCCTTAGAGTTGGAACACATGGCGCATTGGGCAATGAAATGTCTTAATTTTGATCCAGATGCAGCAGGACAAGAACGATTGCGCCAACTGTCAGAACTAGAAGAGTTTAGAAGATGCGCGTATGAGAATGCCAAGATTAATAGAGAAAAGCAAAAACAATGGCATAACCGAAGGATATGCAAGAAGGATCTTAGAGAAAGTATGAAGGTATTATTATTCAATTCTCGCCTACGTCTCTTTCCAGGAAAGCTAAAATCAAGGTGGTCGGGCCCATATACTATCCATAAGGTATATTCATATGGGGCAGTGGACCTACATTCTACTGACGGAAAGAGAATTTTCAAGGTCAACGGGCAAAGAGTAAAGTCGTACATTGAAGGGACCTTGGACGAGGTAGTTGAAATTATTCTTCTAAAAGATCCACCTTAAAGTAGCAAGACAAAATAGGCACAGGACAAAAAGTGCTCTCAGTTGCGTCAGGACCTAGCGCAAGGTAAGAGCACAACAGGTTAGAAGTTGTAATTATTTGTTTCCTTCCGCATGTTTATTATATTATTGCGTTAATATTTTGGTAATCTAGAACACATCGCATGTTTTACTCGCATTAGTTGCGTTAGAATATTGGTAGGATCGTTGCGTTGCAACAAAGCCTTAAGAAGAAAATCTCATCGCATGTCCGAATCCATCTGTATTTCTCTCGCATTGGAGGCGCAGCCATAATCATTT
Organism: Luffa aegyptiaca; assembly: GCA_017139565.1. Lineage (NCBI taxonomy): Eukaryota > Viridiplantae > Streptophyta > Magnoliopsida > Cucurbitales > Cucurbitaceae > Luffa > Luffa aegyptiaca. Next base: position 15,962,334 of record CM029406.1, on the reverse strand, counting down.
TTGCATTTAATGAGCCGCACTAATCCTTGTCTTTGCACATTACCCAAGGCAACCGCCCACATTCCCCCATGATAATCATGATCACCTATTTCGTGGGATGCGAAAGGGCATAAAGCAAGTGGCTAATTACTTGGAGAAGTTGCTTCCCTCGCCTATAAATAGAAGCCACCTGCTCAAAGATTCATAACTCATATTCAGCAGAAGTAAGGGACGAGAGGATGAAGATCAAGGAGAAAGAGAAATCACAGAAAACTGTGATTTAGAGTAGACTTGCGTTGGCAATGTATCATTGCGCGATGTATTGTTTTGCTCACATGAGCTAATTTCTTTCATCAAGGCTTAGCGCACACATCATGCGGTGATAAGTATATTTTGTAAGCGCATATTTTGATTTAAATGAAACATTAATTGCCTTCTAGTTAGTTGCGATACTCTTTTCATTACTAACTCCCGCTTGGCCAGTCGGATGCGGTAGCAGTATGCTAAATCTCTAAGTAGAACAAGTTAGCGCAAGACTTGTAGTCTTGGTAGCATGAAAATACTGCCGCTAAAAGATAGTACATGCATGAGCTTTGATTTCGTTAAGACTAACGCAATCCCTTGTAAGTATTAGAGAACTAAGGCCCACGCATTAACTAGCCAAATAACCAATTGATAGTTTTATGCCAAACGCAGAAGGAGTACCGGAAAGGAAACTTATGATTTTTTCTCACTTAGGCATTAATGGATCAATTAACTAAAGTATGCGCTACAAGGTTCTTATAAACGCATGAGGTTGCAACCGCAACAGCCTTGATACCATTCTTCTTAATACTTTCCCTTTAACTCTTGTTGCATGTTTATCTTTTTTTTTTTTGCAAGTTTTATTTTTAAAATCCTACCAATTCTATTCTTTATCCTTTTATATAATATCTCACGTTTTGAGTTTAGATCAGTAAATATGATTAAAACTTTGCACATAACCTTCCCTGTGGATTCGACCCTGGACTCTTACTTGATTTTGTCAATTTATACTTGGATTGATTAAAATCCACGACATAATTGTATTCAATTTTCAACCATTCCGACGAACCATCAAGATTCCCAACAGATATGTCCAGAAATCCCCCGAACACAACAAGTACAGATTCGAGCTTCTCTGCTACCCTCTATCTTTCTCCTGCAATTAAACCTACTTTAAGTCATTTTTGGCTCACGAATTCTTCATGAAAGTTATAGGAAATTGAATAAGCTTTCCAACCATACCAAATGGAGCTTCGGATTAAATTCGTACACCCCAGAATGCTCGAACAACCAGAGAAAACCAGAGATCCTCCTGGTTTGCACGAAAATTCTGTGCTCTGTGTTCCATTTCAAAAATCATTAACTTATCATCAGATTTAGTTGAAGCTTCCTTCATGCAATTTGTTAGAAAATGGATTAACGTTAAAGAAAATCAGGCCTCACCTCTTAGTTCTTTCTGTGTAGCTCAAACCGAGTCAAAAACCAGAGATAGACAGGTTGAACCTAGATTCTGCCATGGCTGCCTTTGCTTGAGCAATTTCCTCTCTTCTTCAACCTCAAAACCCTAGAAATATTCTTCTTCTTCTTCCTTCACTCTCTCCCTCGAAATGCTCTGTAAATTGGTTGGGGAATGATGGAAAAATGGGCTGAAAATGAGCTGATATGAATCTTGTCGGTGGTGGGTTTTTAAGCACCGAAAGTGCTTTTCTTTTTTTTTTTTTTTGTTTTCCATTTTCTTTCTTACTTTCTTTTTTTTTTTTTTTAAATTTCCTTTTTCCTGATTTCTTTTCTTTTTTTTTCTTTTCTTTTATTTATTTCATTTCCTTTAATTCCTTTCTTCTTTTAAATTAACAAATTCCAACAACTTTAATCCAACCATGAAACCACAATGAACCACAAAACTTTGCCATTTTTTTCAACAATGAACAACAACAACTTTAATCCAACTTCCTACAATATATGACAAGAGAAAATAATCAAAGCGAAGTCTCGGGTTTACAACTTACCTCCCTCTTATGAAATTTTGTCCTCGAAATTTAGAAGTCTTAGGTGAAAAGTGTCGGGTAACTCCTCATCATCTGGTCTTCTGACTCCTAGGTTGCCTCCTCTACTCCGTGATGTCTCCAAAGAACCTTCACGAGTGGGATCGTTTTGTTCCTCAAAACTTGCTCCTTTTTGTCGAGGATCTGAACCGCTTCCTCTTTATCACTCAAGTCTTCTTTCAGCTCAATCGGTTGCACATGCAACACATGGGATGGATCTAGAATATATTTCCTCAACATGGACACGTGAAAAATGTCATGTATTCAAGCGAGTTCCACTGGCAACTCAAGTCTATAGGTTGTTGGTCCAACTCGTTCTATTATCTGGTAAGGACCAATATATCTAGGACTCAGCTTACCTTTCCTCCCAAAGCGAAGAACACCTCTCCACGGAGATAACTTTAAAAAAACTTGATCTCCAACCTGGAATTCTAAGTCTCTTCGTCGCTTATCTGCATAGCTCTTCTTTCGATCCTGAGCTATTTTCAGGTTCTCTCTAATCAGCTTGATACTGTCTGACTTAACTTGTATCAACTCAAGACGAACTAGCTTTCGCTCTCCCACTTCGTTCCAGCACACAGGAGTCATGTATGGTCTGCCATACAAAGCCTCAAATGGTGCCATGCCGATACTAGCTGATAGCTGTTATTATAAGCGAACTCAATAAGTGATAGGTGGGTATCCCAACTTCCCTTAAATTGAAGGACACATGCTCTCAACACGTCCTCTAAGGTCTGGATGGTCCTCTCTGACTGACCATCTGTCTGGGGATGGAACGTTGTACTGAACTTCAACTTTGTTCCCATTGATTTCTGCACACTAGGCCAAAACTTAGAAGTAAACCTCGGATCCCTATGTAAAACTACGGACACTGGCACTCCATGCTGACTCACAATCCCGACGTATAGCTTAGCTAGATGATCTAGTGTAGACGTCGCTTTAATCGGTATAAACCGCGCTGTCTTGGTGAGTCTGTCCACTATTACCCATATAGCATCATGTCCACTAGAATTACGAGGTAATCCAAATAGAAAATCCATGGTAATATTCTCCCACTTCCACTCCGGCACTGGCAGTGGATTAAGGAGTTCTCCTGGCCTCTGTCTCACTAGTTTACCTGTTGGTAGATCAAACATCTATCGACATATTCAGCTATCTCCCGCTTCATACCAGGCCATCGATAAGTTTCCTTAAGAGTTCTGTACATCTTGGTGCTTCCTGGATGCATAACGTAAGCTGAACTGTGAGCTTTCTCTAGTATAACACCCTTAAGCTCACTAATACTCGAAACACCTAGTCTTCCCTACTTAACTATGTCTCCGTCTGCTCTCAACTCAAATTCTGCTTCTGGGCCTTGCTTGGACTTTGCAAGCATTTTCTGTAAGTTACTATCCTCTGGCTGTCTTCTCACAATCTCTGCTACTAGAGAATACCTAACCTGAAAGTGAGCTAAAAGACTCCCTGAGCTTTATGCAGTCACAACCGGCTTGAAACCTCTTAACTCACTAAGCAAGGTTGCTCTAATACCACACAAGGCACTCTTCGGAAGTCTCGACATCCTACTTAACGCATTTGCTACTACGTTAGCCTTACTCGGATGATATTCTATGGTACAGTCATAGTCTTTAATCAGTTCTAGCCACCGTCTCTGTCTCAGATTCAACTCTTTATGATCAAAGATATACTTCAAACTCTTATGATCTGTGAAAATGTGGCACTTCTCACCGAAAAAGTAATGTCTCCAGATCTTCAGTGCTAGAACAACTGCTGCTAGCTCAAGATCATGGGGAGGATAATTACACTCATGCTTCGTCAACTACCTTGAAGCATAAGCTATTACCTTTCCTTCCTGCACAAGCACACAACCTAATCCTTGCCTCGAAGCGTCACAATAGATCACATACTCCTTCCCTGTTACAGGAAGTGTGAGAATAGGTGTTGTCACTAATCTCTTCTTCAGCTCCTGGAAACTCTGTTCGCATTTATCTGAGCACTCAACTTAGCATTCTTCCTTGTCAAAGCTGTCAAGGGTAATGCTAATCGTGAGAAATCCTCAACAAAACGTCTGTAGTATCTGGCCAGGCCGAGGAAACTACGTACCTCTGTTGCACTAGCTGGTCTCTCCCAGTTGACAACAACTTCCACTTTCTGCAGATCAACACTAACTCCGTCCGCTGAAACTACATGCCCTAAGAACACTACTTGTTTCAACCAGAACTCACATTTTCTAAACTTAGCGTACAACTGTTTATCACGTAGTGTCTGTAGAACAATCCTCAGATGTTCCTCATGGGCTTTCCTGTCAATTGAGTAAACTAGTATGTCATCGATGAACACTATCACAAACTGATCTAAATACTGATGGAAAATCCTGTTCATGAGGTCCATGCAAACTGCTGGCGCATTCGTTAAACCAAATGGCATCACTAAACACTCATAGTGCCCACACCTCGTCCTGAATGCTGTCTTAGGAATATCTGATTCCCTAACCTTTAACTGGTGATATCCTAACCTCAAATCAATCTTAGAGAACACTGCTGCTCCCCTTAACTGGTCAAACAAGTCATCGATGTGTGGTAGAGGATACTTGTTACGTATCGTTACCTTGTTTAACTGCCTGTAATCAATGCATAATCTCAGGGTACCATCTTTCTTCTTCACGAATAACACTGGAGCTCCCCAAGGCGATACACTAGGCCTGATGTATCCCTTGTCAACTAGTTCTTGTAACTGCACATTTAGCTCCTTAAGCTCGCTCAGAACCATTTTGTACGGTGCCTGTGAAATAGGTGTTGTTCTTGGTAACAATTCAATGGTGAACTCCACCTCTATATCAGGTGGCAAACCTGATAGATTAGCTGGAAAAACATCAAGAAATTCGTTTACTATAGGAACATCTTCTGGTTTCAGCTTTTCTTCTTGCACCTCTACTACGTGTGCAAGAAACGCTGTGCAACTCTTTCTCAACAATTTCTTAGCTTTCAGAGCTGAAATCAAACTCGTAGGAATAATCTTCCTCTCACCCCTGAAAACAACTTCAGTCAAACCTGGTTTCCTAAAAGTCACTTCCTTCCTATGGCAATCCATAGAAGCATAGTGAGTGAATAAGAAATTCATTCCCAAAATTACATCCAACACATGCAACTCTAGGGGAAGAAGATCCACTAACATACAGAGACCTTCTACTACAACCTCACAATCAAGCAACACTTCATTGACTAATAAAATGTCACCAAGTAGAGTGTATATAACTAACTCCTCAGATAAAGGCTCTAGCATCCTATTCAGCTTAGTTAGAAACATACTACAAACAAAGGAATGCGTAGCACCTGGATCTAATAAAACACGTCCAGATACATTACAAATCAAAACCGTACCAGTAATCACGTCTGGTGCATCCTGTTGAGTCATTGCGTAGACTTTTCCCTGCTGCCTAGGTCTCCCCACAACTCCCTTCTGCCTTGCACCACTGGTGCCCTCTCCTGCGGCTGCTGAGACTCTCGGTTGCTCAACTGTGTGGGACTCAACCCCCTGGTCCCTCTGAACTTCTGCTCTCATCTGTGGACAATCCCTCTTGAAATGCCCTGGTTGTCCACACTGGTAACACACACCGGCGCCAACAAGACACTGACCTCGATGATTCTTGCAACAACTTGCACATGGGGTTCTCTTTGTTTCACTAGCAACGGACTCCTGACTCGTCCGTGGTCTTGCTACTGAACTCGCAGACTGACTGGGGGCTCTCTGACTCTGCCTCTGATAGGCACTACCTGAACTCATCTGCCTCGATGACTGGCCACCAAACCGACGCTTAAAGTCTTGACGGCCTGAAACATTCACTCTAGGTGTGAACCTTCGCTGCTCATGACCTCAAAAAGCACTAGCTGTTGAAGCCCCACGACTAGGCTCCACTACCGACTTTTCCTCTAGTATACTCTGCTCCACACGTAAGGCAGTCTCTACTAGCTGGGAAAAATTCGTCCACTTGGCAATAACTGTAACTGGGGTACGTATCTCAAAACACAGCCCTCTTTCAAACCTTCGACACCTGTCACTCTCAGATGCCACAATCACATCGCCATACTGTGATAGCTCGGTATACTTTCTTTCGTACTCGGCCACTGAAAGTGACCCTTGCTTCAGCCCTAGAAACTCATCTCTCTTTGCCTCACAGTATGTGGTGGGATAATACTTGTCCTCGAATATGCCTCTGAAAGTCTGCCAGTCTAATGTACGTGCATCACTGCGCCTGGCTAAAATGGATTTCCACCATCCCCCTGCCTCCTTCTGTAGAAGGAATGTGGCTAATTTGACTTTTCGCTCCTCAGGACAACTCATCACATCGAAGCATTTCTCCAGCATATTTAACTAAACCTTGGCGTTACCTGGATCTGTGGAACCCTCAAACACTGTGGCTCCTAATTTCTTCAGCCGTTCTATCTCATACAACTTTTCCGGATCACTTGGCCCTACTCTCTCTGGCCTACCTACGTCCTGTTCAGATCTAGAAAACTGCTAGTTTTCCTGTCCCAGATTGAACTCTCGGGGTACTGAATCCCCTTTTAGGTTGACCCTGGGTAGGATCTTGCGTCCCGTCCTGATTCTGCCTGCGTCGTCTGCTGGTACATGGTGGCATACTAAACTTCTACCCACATTATAATCTTTACTGGACTTACTCTTATCCCTACTTGGACCAAGCTCTGCTAGTTATATCTCAATTAACTCAACATCTAACTATTTACTTTCTAGTTTCTTCTTAGCACTAAATGCTCTGTCTCATTTCCCATGGAGCTAACTGCTCTGATACCAAGTTGTCACACCCCCTCTCAAACTACCTGCTAGCTTAGTCAGGGAGATGGCGTGAAGCCAACAGACATTGTCCTCCTCTAACGATACCTGTTGACCCTGCTGAATCCCTGAACCTGATAAACATACAAGTCTTAGAAATAAAATACATTACATATAACGCAACCTAGTGGAATCCCTGAAAACTTTAGACATACATGGGGTGCAACCCTGACATAACTCGGTTTGGAAAATAACCTGATATAGATAGCACAACCAAAAACATATTCAACTGGGGTTTATACAACCACAACCTATAGGACTTACACAAACCGTAAATTATCCAATCCTTACAAAGACATTTACAATATAGACGAACTCAATGTACAACTCCCTTTGGAGGGCCCGACCATAGAATTCGAAACACCGTGAACTCCTGAAAGAGGATAAGGATTCTTAGGTTAATCACCAACAGTTGTCTTTCCCTTCGGTAGCTTGTTGGTGCGTGCCTTTGAGTTATGAAAGTGGGAGGATAAATATAAAAAACAAGATCGAGTCTTTACTCTCATGTTCCCTTGAGTTCACACCATGAGGTTCGTGCTCGGCTTCGTGTCGCCTTAGGAGCGGCCTCCCTTCGGAAAGTGTTTGCATGGATCAATAACAAGGTGAATGGGAAAAATGTCTATAGTAAGTGGGAGTAGGACACGTGTCAACGTATCCCTCGGTCTCCACCCTTAGTTTGCTCCGTGAGAGTCCTATGGTCCGCCTGTGTGTTGTCCTGGCGCAACCATCCCTTCGGAGGGCCTGATCATAGGATTCGGAACACCGCAAACTCCTGAATGGGATAGGGTCACTTAGGCTAATCACCAACAGTTGTCTTTCCCTTCGGTAGCCTGTTGGTGCGTGGCTCTGAGATTTGAAAGTAGGAGGGTTACAATTACGGGGATGAGTTAAATGTGTTAACGAATCCTTGAACAAACAACGGTAACTCAACACTGACGAAATATGAGTTATTTTGGTGTTAGGGTTTGGTTGAGATTGTCTCAATTCAGAGGAGGAATAGCTGACCACCCTTCGGTGGCTGTTGTTCTAAACCTCTGAAGTATCGTTGCAAAAACTAAATCAATAGTTTTCTAGGGTTTCTTTGATTGCTTGTGTGTTTTTGCTGAATTTTATTGGATAAGATGTAATGGGTTTGTGTGATCAATAGTCAAGTAATTTGTTATTTCAGCAATTCAATAATAAAATATGTTCATTGTCTTACGCCTATGTAATAAATAACGGTGACTATACAACAAACTTAAACGATTAATTTGTGGTGAATGATTTAAGATTAGTCTTAACAGAGGAATGTCCTCATGCCCTAAATGTCTAACTCATTAAGAAGTTTTCCTAATGAATATGACATTGGACCTTGCTCAGCCAAAGAAGACTTATCCAAAGACAGTAAATTTGATTTACTAGATTTGGAAGCGTGATTTGTGGAGAATGATGATTCTGCCTGAATACTTGATTCAGGGGGGCCACAAACCACATTTGTTCTTCTTATTAAAAGGAATAAGTTCCTGGCAACAGTTTGGTGTTTGTTATATAGCTTTCAAAGTTGAAACTAGAGAAGTTATCTTGGTTGTAGCAATGGGGAACGTTAAGTTATTTTTTCTAGTGGGAGCTGTTGGGTTTTATGCCCTAAAACTCGTAGATAGTAAATGTAACCTTTTACCGAAGATTAATAAAATAGTTTATTTTGTTTGTATTTAGTAGATCTTGTCTTATTAACACTAATCCAATAAACTAAACATCCTAGGTTGATAGTATGAGGCTTGAACTAGTATGTAGGGACATACAGGGATCAATGTTCAAGATTCAGCCTAAAGGGTCTATAGTATAGGGATAAGGCTGGGTACCTTATCCTAGTGACATTATGGATACGACCCGCTTTATATTATGATACAAACGCAATGATCCAACGCGTTCATGTAGTTGACATGCGAGTGGAGGTATCCTATGCAATGAGTTTGCATAAGACCGGACCGCAAAATAGTTAATGATGTGCAAATTGCTTACTGCAAGTGTACGGGTCAAGTTATAATATAGTGAATGTGAAATTCGAATGTCGTCCTCTAGATTGGTTTCTAATCAATTTTAATTACCGGAAATACTCTTGTTCAATTTTATTTAGGGATCCGAATTAAGTGAGAATGAAATTAAATCAAACACAAAACAATGCAAAAAGATGTGACAACTAATGAGAACAATGGTCTTAGGGATGTGATTTCACCAATTGGGACTATGAATTAATTAACGGATTATCAACATGTTATGATTCAGAAATCTTGGGAAACTAAAATCACACATATCTCTCCCGAGCATACATGATTCTCCCGCATGCAATTGAACCCGATATCCCTATCTAAATTCAATAAACATGCAAGGCATTAAGGATACCCTTTTTAGCGATTTCTAGGATTAACTATTATCTCCCGATCTCTAGCTAAATCCTAGTTATGCATAATGATTTCTAAGCTAAATCCTCTCTCCCGAGTTAGATTTAAGCACAAACAGCATTCAATTCATGGCCGGTAAATCGAAAGCATTAAACATACATTATGCATAAATGAATCAATAACATAAATCCATAACATCAATCCATAATTGCCCCAACGGCTACATCAATCCATAAGAGTAAAGACCTAGCTAATCATACAACGCGTTACAATATAGCTACGATCTAAAACAGCCATAAACACTAACTAAAGTAAGGGAAAGGAGAATTAAACTCTATGTAGGCCGAGACCGAACGTCCCCGTCACGATCCCCACGAACAATGGGTTGATTTCCACTTTCCTCTCCCTTAATCAGCTCCAAAGGCTCTGTTTTTGCTCTGTTTTACGGCTCCAAGGTGTCCAAAAGAAGTCCCCAAATCAGCCCTAATCGCAAACTATAAATAGGGTGAAATTTAGTAGTAGTGTCGCGACGCTATCGCCCTGCCGCACATTCTGTATACGGTAAAACCGAGAGCGTCGAGACGCTAGGGGACGCTGTGACCTGTTGCCGCCTATTTCAGAAAAGGAAAGGCAGCGTCGAGACGCTCCAAGCGCAGTGTCCCGACGCTGGTCTGCAAATGGCTCTCTTTTGATTTCTTATACCTTGAATCTTTTCCGTTCTTCAGCCAATTTTCATGTCCCGAACACATATTTAGCTCCAATTTCTCGATTTAACTCGGAAACATGATTCCTACAAATATAACATGAAAATGCATAATTTTGGCCAAATAATCATAAAAGACTAGCTAAATAAATTAGGGAAAAATAGCTAGCTATGCTCGCTATCAGTTAACCACTAACTGTAACACCGTTAGTTGGCTTGGTTTCTATTTCACTAGAATGACCTAGACAACTCGGTCTCAATCCCGAGTGGATTATGGACTCCTGTTCACGAGGGGTTGTCCTTTGATTTGTATAGGTGAGAGTGGCCAGCACGTCGACTCAATAAGCCTACCATTTTGGGGACAATACCGAGTGGGGAGCTGGGAACATAATCACACAAGATGGAATTCACTCCTTCCCGACTCTAGGGTAAGTAGAGGTGTGTTCCCTTAAGTGGTGTCTTCGGGACTTGAACAATGGGCCCAACCCTCTATATGGCACTAGAGGGACTTCTGCTTGTTGGTTGGACCTCAGACAGGTTGTTCATTAGAGGAACACTGGAGACTTAAGGACAAAGATGTAAACTAGGGGTAAAACGGTAATTTGACCCAGTTGGGATACGAACACACGTGAAGGACTGACTTGTAGTATTGGTCGATATCCGTGGACACAGAAATATTCAGCAGTGAGAATAGTGCAGCTGTGGGTCTTTAGTGGAGTGACCCACAGTTAACGAATGGAGACTAACTTTGTTAATGAGTTTAAGCCGATTAGTCTCGTATCGTTGGAGCTTATGATCTGTAGGTCCATTAGGTCCCACTGGTAGCTCGTAAAAAGACTTGAAGCAAATAAATATAAATTGTAAATTGAAAGTTTTCAATTTATTTGGGGAATCATATAATATATTGATGCATTATAATATAAAGTTTATGAAACTTTATAATATAATTTTTTAATTAATTTCAAAAATTAATTCTTGAAAAATATTTGAAAGAGTTCAAATAAATTTAATATGAATTGGATTCATATTAATTTTAATTTTAATAAAATCCCTAAGATTAAATATATGATATTTAATTGGGTAATTAATTAACTATGGAATTAATTAATTATTTATTAAAATTAGAGACCTTTTCCTATTAGGAAAGGGTCTTCCTTTTCCTATTAGGAAAAAGGTCTTGGCCTTTACTATATATAGGACCCCTGGGGTGGGGTGAAAGGCATCCAATTGTCTCTCCTTCTCTCAGAGATCTCTCCCAGAAGATTCCCACAAGTCTCCTGCTTCAAGAAGTCTTAGAGATACACCGATGTAGCCGATTGGTGGTGTTCGCACAAGAGGGTTGTTGCGTTTTCAATCTTATTGGCAAGAAAAGGCGAATTGATCAAGGCTTTGTAAAAAAGTAAGTTTTCTATGAAATCCTTGATCACTAGAATCAATCTAGTTGATCATTTAGCATGTTTACAACCTACATACAACCCATTAAATATACATTTATGGTTGTAATATTTTGCAAATTGTATTGATGTTTCAATTATAATCTAAGACTCTGAGTAGGTCCTGTTAAATTCTTCCGCTGCGTGGGGCTCTTATCCCTTTAATTGGTATCAGAGCCAACTCAGATGTTCTTGATTTTAAATTGAAATTTGCAATTTGTTATTGGTGGGATTTATGCATTATGAATGTTATGGTTTGCGTATAAATGGTTTCGATTAATTTGGCCATAGATTTACGTTTTCTTGAATGGTTCAATTTAAAGGCCCCTGAGTTTTTTGGGCATATTTTGTAAATCTATTATCCTCTGTAAGTTCGGGTCTAGAATAGGGTATTATATGACGAAGATCAAAGAAAATCACGTCCAAAAACGAGGCCAAACACGAAGATCAGCCGTAGAATGCCCAGATTCTGCCTCCAGACGCAGCAGCGTCGCGACGCTGTTCATCAAAGCGTTGCGACGTTGTCGTGATTTTGCAAAGAAGGAGTTATGCGATCGCATAAGTGTCGCGATACTATTTTCTCAGCGTCGCGACGCTAACGTGAATTCATGTGGCGTGCGGCTAGGGTTTCAAGAGGCGGCTCAAGGTATTTTTTTCGGTTTGGTTCGGCTGGGAGCTCAAAATTTTGCTCTGTGAAATGCTCCCGTAAAAATCCTTCTCTCTCAATCATCAACCAACTTTAGGGAAGGATATTTCATCTGGAACTCCTCTCCCCAATAATGTTTGACACGCTGTCCATTCACTTTGAACATTCTCCCATCCTTTTCATCTTGCAAAGTCACTGCTCCATGGGGGAAAACCTCAATCACCACAAACGGACCTGACCACTTGGACTTTAGTTTCCCAGGAAACAATTTTAATCTAGAATTATAAAGCAAAACTTTTTGACCTTTGACAAATTCTTTAGGCCTAATTTTCTTGTCATGCCACAACTTAGTCTTTTCTTTATAAATTTTCGCATCCTCATAAGAAAATTGGCGAAATTCCTCCAATTCGTTAAGCTGCAGCATTCGCATTGCTCCTGCACTACTCAGATCAAAATTTAACTTTTTCAAAGCCCAAAACGTTTTATGCTCCAGCTCTAATGGTAAATGACAAGTTTTCCCATATACTAACCGATAGGGAGACATACCTAGAGGAGTCTTATAGGCTGTCCTATAAGCCCAAAGAGCCTCATCCAACCTAAAAGACCAATCCTTTCTAGATGGATGGACTACTTTTTCTAGAATTGATTTAATTTCCCTATTACTTATTTCAGCTTGATCATTAGCCTGTGGGTGATAGGGGGTAGCTATCCTATGCTTGATTCCATACTTAACTAAAAGCTTAGCTAAGATATTATTAACAAAATGTGTACCCTCATAACTTATTAGAGCTCTAGGTGTCCCAAACCGCGCAAAAATGTGCGATTGGAGAAATTTTGAAACTGTCTTGGCATCACTCTGATGGCATGCAATGGCCTCCACCCACTTGGACACGTAATCTACTGCCAATAAAATAAAAACATTGCCATTAGAAGGGGGAAATGGCCCCATAAAATCAATACCCCATACATCGAATAATTCAACTTCTAAAATGTAAGTAAGAGGCATTTCATCTCTAGGCCCCAAGTTTCCTCTCCTTTGGCAAGCATCACATTGCTTGTAGAACCAGTGGGCATCTTTAAACAAGGTAGGCCAAAAGAATCCGCAATGCAAAATCCTCATAGCTGTCCTCTGACCGCTGAAATGGCCTCCATACGGCGAATAGTGACATTGCTCCAGGATTTCCTTTGCTTCATCACCTGAAACACATCTACAAATGATACTGTCAGAGCATTGCTTATACATAAATGGCTCATCCCAATAGAAAAATTTTGCATCATGCTTAAACTTTTTCTTCTGCCTCCAATCCATGTCAATAGGGTTGACTCCCTTGACCAAAAAGTTGGCAATATCAGCATACCAAGGGACTTCCCTGACTACCTTAACCTGAACAGCGAAAAGCTATTCATCTGGAAAAGAATCGAAAATGGCAGATTGCTCCAGCAAAGATGATGATGGATCAAGGCGAGACAAATGATCTGCAATAACATTCTCTGATCCCTTCTTATCCTTTATCTCCAAGTCGAACTCCTGCAATAATAAAATCCAACGAATTAGTCTAGGCTTTGCATCTTTCTTTGACATTAAATACCTTATTGCTGCATGATCCGTGAACACCGTGACTTTGGATCCAACCAAATATGGCCGGAATTTCTCAAAGGCAAACACAACAGCTAACAACTCATTTTCAGTAGTTGTGTAGTTGACCTGTGCCTCATTTAAAATCCTGCTTGCATAATATATAGGATGGATAAATTTGCCCTGCTTTTGCCCTAGCATAGCACCTACTGCAGCATCACTCGCATCGCACATTACCTCAAACGGTAAATTCCAATTAGGTGCACAAAGAATGGGTGCTGAGATTAAAGCAGCCTTCAATGTCTCAAAAGCCTTCCTACACTCTGCATCAAAGTCAAAAACAAGATCAGTGCACAATAAGTTACAAAGAGGTTTACTGATTTTGGAAAAATCCTTTATGAACCTTCTATAAAATCTAGCATGTCCTAAAAAACTCCGAATCCCATTCACTGAATTCGGTGGTTCTAATCTTTCAATAACCTCAACTTTTGCTCTATCAACTTCTAGACCATTCTTAGAAATCCTATGACCTAACACTATGCCCTCCTTCACCATGAAGTGGCATTTCTCCCAATTGAGAACTAGATGGGTATCCTCACATCTTTTTAATACCTGACCTAAATTATCCAAACAACTCTGAAAAGACCCTCCAAAAACTGAAAAATCGTCCATAAAGACCTCAACAGTGGACTCAATCATATCAGAAAAAATTGCTAACATACACCGCTGAAATGTTGCTGGAGCATTGCAAAGGCCAAAAGGCATCCGCCTGAAACCAAACGTCCCATAAGGGCAGGTGAAGGTGGTTTTCTCCTGATCCTCAGGAGCAATAGTAATCTGGTTATACCCAGAATAACCATCTAAGAAACAGTAGTAGGCCTGACCAGCCAATCGATCCAACATCTGGTCAATAAATGGCAGAGGGAATTGGTCCTTACGGATGGCTTTATTAAGCCTCCTGTAATCCATGCAAACCCTCCAACCAGTCACTGTCCTAGTTGGGATCAACTCATTGTCTTTATTGCTTACCACAGTGACACCTCCTTTCTTAGGAACACATTGGACAGGGCTTACCCAATTGCTGTCTGCAATTGGATAAATGATGCCAGCATCCAACCATTTAATCACCTCCTTTTTAACTACTTCTTTCATTGCAGGGTTAAGCCTTCTTTGTTGCTCAATACTCCTAAAGGATCCCTCCTCTAGAGTGATTTTATGCATACAAAAAGATGGGCTAATCCCCTGAATGTCAGCCAATGTCCAACCAATAGCCTTGCGGTATTGCTGCAGCAACTTTATTAAGGCCTCTTCATGCTCTGGCATTAAATCTGATGCAACAATAATGGGCAACGTTTCACCTTCCCCAAGATACACATACTTTAGATGATCCGGCAAGGGCTTCAAATCTAAAGTAGGTGCCTCAATCAGGGATGGCTTAATCGGAGGAGCCTTCCTTTGATCTAAATCTAAAGACTCAAAAACATCCTCACACCTAAACAATTCTTTTTCATTTTTTTTTCCAAAGAACAAACTTCTAAATCTCCTACACTAACCTCTCCATGATTTTCCAAATGCTTATGTGCCGAATCCTGAATTGCTATCTCAACAATTGTGCTCTCCAGAATCCTAATGAAAGAACAATCTTCCATCTCGTCTGGATACTTCATGGCCTTAAACACATTAAATTTTACTTCCTCATTACAGACTCTCATTGTTAATTCCCCCTTTTGAACATCTATTAACGCCCTACCAGTAGCCAAAAATGGACGTCCTAGAATAAT
Organism: Luffa aegyptiaca; assembly: GCA_017139565.1. Lineage (NCBI taxonomy): Eukaryota > Viridiplantae > Streptophyta > Magnoliopsida > Cucurbitales > Cucurbitaceae > Luffa > Luffa aegyptiaca. The sequence continues at coordinate 15,946,921 of CM029406.1, read as the reverse complement.
TGGGACATCTTTATCAGCCTCATAGTCTAAAATAATGAAATCAACAGGAAATATGAATTTATCCACTTTCACTAAGACATCCTCAATTTTACCCTCCGGATATGTGATAGACCTATCAGCTAGTTGGAGTGTAACTGTGGTAGGTCTAGCTTCACCAATACCGAACTTTCGATAGACCGAAAGAGGCATAAGGTTAATGCTTGCACCTAAATCACAGAGTGCTCTACCTAACTCTTTTCCACCTATAGACACAGGTATAGTAAATGATCCTGGATCCTTAGCCTTGGTTGGTAACCCATTCTTAAGAATAGCACTACATTCCTCAGTAAGTGATACAGTCTCAAACTCACCTAACCTCTTCTTTTTAGTTAAAATATCCTTAAGAAATTTAGCATAATTAGGCATTTGCTCTATAGCTTCTACTAAAGGGATATTTATATGCAATTGCTTAAGAATCTCTAAAAACTTTTTAAATTGACCATCCTGATTCTTAGGCCTTTGCCTTTGTGGAAAAGGTAGAGGTGGTACATAAGGTGGGGGCGGCACATAAGGTGGTTCCACATCTGGAATAGAACCAGATGCTCCAGCATCTTTATTGCTGCCTCCAGCACCCTGACCAAACTCCAACTCTTTCTCGACAACAACATTTCTATCACCATTATTATCTATATCCTGGGTTTTACTAGGCTCTTTTCTTTCTTCTAGGGGTTTACCACTTCTAAGAGTCACTGCCTTTACCTGCTCCTTACCTTCCCTTCTAGGGTGTTCAGTATCTGAAGGAAGTTTTCCTTGAGGCTTGACCTTCAGCTCATTAGCTAGCTGACCCACTTGCAATTCCAGGGCTCTCATTGAAGCTTGATTACTTTGAATTGCGGCGTCTGTACGAGCCATAAATTCTTTCATCATTGCTTCGAGAGAATTCTCCGAACTTTGCTGGGGCAAAACCTCCTTATTTTGCTGGGGCAATACCTGCGTTTTAGCAAATCCCGGCTGGTTCACCTTTTGCTGTGCTTGCACATTACTTCCTTGTCCTCCCCAAGAGAAGTTGGGGTGGTTGCGCCAACCTGGATTATAAAAGTTAGAATACGGGTTGTTCCTCTGATTACCTACAAAAAACACAGAAGCTGGATTGCTGGGGCAAAACTCGAAGTTGTGGTTTTCACCACAATAGACACAAGCTTCCTCTGCAACTTGGTTTACCACTGCAGCAGGCTCCACAACTGGCGGCTGCTGATGACTAATCACTGTCACATTCTTAAGAGCGTTAGCAATCATAGCAAGATCAGCCCTAATGGTGGACACACCATCAACCTCTAACACACTCTTAACCTTTTTATTTGAGCCTCTAACATCCGACCACTGACAACTATTAGTAGATATTCTTTCCAAAATTTCATAGGCTTCGTTAAAAGTTTTTGCCAAAAGGGCCCCTCCAGCCGAAGCATCAACCATGCCTTGAGTTACTGCATTCAATCCATTGTAAAATGTTTCCATTTGAATACAATGTGGTAAGCCATGGTGGGGACACTTTCGCAAAAGCTCCTTAAACCTCTCCCAAGCCTCACTAAAAGTCTCATCCTCAAGTTGCCTAAACCCTACTATTTCACTCCTTAACTTAGCATTTCTATTAGGTGGGAAATATTTACTCAAAATTTTTTTAGCTAACTCATCCCATGTCCTAATTGACCCTGGAGCAAAAGAATTTAACCACGCCTTCGCTCCATCCCTAAGAGAATACGAGAACAAAGTTAATCTAAGAGCATCTCTAGGCACTCCTTGAATTACAAAAGAATCACTAACTCCTAGAAAAGACTTAAGATGTAAATGAGGGTCTTCAGATGACAAACCATGGAATTGCCCCACAGTTTGCAACATCTGAAACATTACCGGTTTCATTTCAAAATTCGCCGCTTGAATTTGAGGACGTGCAATCCTTGGATTCAACTCATCAAACATCGGAAAAGCATAAGCTCGAATGGCTCTGGTCCTATCGTTCGCTACCAAGATAGGATTCTCAGCCTGATTATTTTGCTGCTCATTTTCCTCCAACGGCGGGTTTTGCTGCAGCACACGATTCTGCTGGGGGTTCGCTAGACCTTCAGGACCCTGCGGTAGATGCGGTATGTCAGCCATTTGATTCTGCTGTCTACGCTGCTCTCTCCTTCTTATCCTGAATGTCCTCTCAATTTCTGGATCAAGCTCGAACCTCACCCCAGGCGGATCGCTCATGCACCAAACTCACACCTGCAAAAACAAAAGAAACAATCAAAAAGTTCTAGCACCAAACGACCAAAACACATACACAAAACAGATCAGATAAAAACTTATTCAAGTCCCCGGCAACGGCGCCAAAAACTTGTTGGGTTCCCAGAGTAAGTAAAATTATGATTTGAAAAGACTCTAGAATTCCTGTGCAAGTATACACAGTCCGCAGCAAGTAATAAGTATTTGTCAATCCAAGGTCTGAACTAGCTTCCACTCTATCTATTTTGTATGAATCTTTTAATGGTTTCAAGGTAATAAAAATGATTGGGTTTTATAAGAATTATGCTGAAGCAAAGTAAATGACAGAACAACAAGTAAACAAATAGGCAGACAGATTAGAGGCAGGCGCTGGTTAGGTTCAGTAATTGTTTTAAAAGATGCTCTAGCAATATTATTGATCATGCAAACTCTCGTAGTATTATTAGCGGATTCCTCCCGAAACTCCGGATCTTTTGGAATGTGTTTCAACCCCAATGAAGTGCGACCGATCAAGCACTAGGCAACTGGCTATCCCTAGCTCAGTCACTGGCATTCACCAATACACAATGATCGTAGTGTGGTTAATTGCCACACACTCCCTAAATCATCCCTGAAACTAGAGAGAGGTATTCATACCGGCTGGCCAAGCGGGCATAAAATAGAAACAAGCACAACAATTAACCAAGATGCAATAATCAATAAATATTATTAGAGTTTAAGCACGACAACTACATATTCCTTAACCAATGCCTAAAGCTACTTAGTTCATAATAAGCATGAAAACACAAATTACAAACTGAGTAGGCATGTCCATTAACACAAGATAATAAAGAAAATAATAATCTCCTAAATCAGCTTGCGGATGATGGTGTTCTTGGTAATCTCCAATCTCTCTATACTACTCGGCTTCCAAGGAAAGTTGGAATGAATTTGACTTGGGCGGCTTTCTCCTTTTATAGAGGTGGTAGGAGGCTTGAATTAGGTCAACCTAGACACGTGTATGGCTATCCTTGCTCCTTTATCCCGAAAATAACTCAACAGAAGTCGGTTCATGAAGTTGGCTAACGAGTTGTGACGTGGCAGCTTTGCTCCCAGTTTTGCTGCAACACAGAATTCGCTCCCTCAAGTCGCCCAGCAACAGATTCTGCACAAGATGATTTCCAAAGCTTCCATTCTTCCAAATGGGTTAAAACATATAATATATATCTAAAACCAACCCCATTAAGCACAAAAGACACACAAATCAATATAGAAATGAGGCCTAAATAACTACCTTTTGGGCAGTTATCAAAGATCAATGAGACATTCTTTTGAACTATTCTATTTGTTTTAAGCATTGTGAAGCATTTACCAAAAATTGACCAAATTTTAAAATTTTTCTAGATATTTCTTGCACATATTAAGCACTTAGCTTTTCCTTAGGTAGTTTTGAAAGCTTAGGATGATCTTATGGGTTCCATATGTTTGTTGTCACCTCGATAGGCTAGATCTAACTAGATGGTAATTTAAAAAATGATTGCTTGTAATGCCTTGCTTAGGAAAGATAAAAGAAAATATGCCTGGTGGGCTTAATAGTAAAATCATTCTTATATGAAAAAAAAAATGAAAGAAAGAAGAAGGCGTCTTATGAGCGCTCGGCAATGTTTAAAAATGTTAAGGCAAAAAGAGCTACCCTTGTTGTGATTAGTTAGGCCAACCAAAGGGTTAAACTCGGGTTATGGGTCCCTACAATAGGTATGTGAAAGCTAGTGCCATCTTATAAATGCAAAATATAATTTGTTTCTATTTTCAGGCGCCTAGTAATTTATTACTCGTTTTACTATTTGAACTACTTAATGGTTAGGTCTTTGGCCAGTGTAGGGGGAAAACGAGTTGAGGTACTCATATGGTTATCCCGGGTTAGTAAAAGCACCTTAGGAAAGCTCCCCACACATACACGCAAGAGAAATTCATGAAAAATTTTGAGTTGTTTAATTATTACTTAAACGTGTTAGCATGTTTCAAATAAATTGAATGATTCTTTTGAATGTTAAGGTTGGAGCTATATGAATTGCAACTAACTAAATCTCAATTATTCTTGATCTTATTCTATGCTTGCTCGAGGACTAGCAAGGTTTAGGTTGGGGGTATTTGATAATTCCAATTTATTATACACTTAGAATCTCCCAATTTGCTTATTTTAGTTGAATTCCTTGTGAAAAATGCTTTAAAATGAGTATAACACCGGAGCTTTGGAAGCAATTCGGGGCTTAAATGAGCAAAACTGGAGCGTAAAATGACATTTCTGCCCTTGGAGCCGTCGGAGCGTCGAGACACTACTGTTGAAGGGTCGGGACGTTGCTCAAATAAGGAAAAAAGGCATTGGCGCACAGCTGAAGTGGTAGCGTCGCGACGCTCTCACCATAGCGTCTCGACGCTATGTGATCCGCAGAATTCTTTCCAAGTTTGAAGGCCTAGCGTCTCGACGCAAGGCAGTTTTCCAGAATTGAAATTTTCCAAATTTGGCTGAAATTTTCCATGTTTGAAGACCCAATTCAGCACCATTCTACCACGAATTGAAGGCCAAGAATCCCTATAAATAGAGGTCTTTGGTGTAGGTTTAGAATCATCTCTCAATACACAATTCACTACATCATTGTAGTCCATCTCTCTCCCCCTTTCCACCATTCTTCTTAGTTCTTTCTTGTTTTTCTTTATGTATCAAGCTTGTTCTTGCTCCATAAGAGGCTAAGTTCTTCATTCATGTAACCGGGGTGTCAAGAGTAAGTTCATATTCTTTTAATGAAATTTTTTGTTTGAATTATCAAAGCATGTTTATATGATTTTAGTTCTTTTTCTATAAGTTTAGATTGTGGTAGGAAAGATTGACAACCTTGACCGCGCCCTCTCTAAATTTACTTGCTAAATCTAAGTAGCAAATAGGTTAACGTTATGATTATACGCATGCGTCCCTAGAACTAAATGATTTAATTAATTGTAATTGTGGTTTGTTGCCCATTGCATGTGAATTAATTCGGCTAGATCCCAATGCAGTTTAGATTAGTTAATAGGCATATTAATTAATTTAAAATAGAACCAAACTTAGCGTTTGCATGTTTGTGATAGTGGGTCATGATTCTCGGTTTGTTGCCGGAATACGCCGGGCTTAAACTTGTTTTGACTTATTAGTGAAATTGATGATTTAATTGAATTGAACTTACCATGACTAACCCGGTTGCATGATCTTCGAGGTATTGATTTCTTTACTTTCCTTTTGCAATATTTTCCATAATTAGTTTTCTTTTCTTGTTTACTTTCTTTTCCAAATATAAAAACTCCCCATTAGTCCGGTCATCACAATAAATCTAAGATAAGCAAGTTATAATCGTGCTCCCTGTGTTGGACCCCGACCACTACTACTACAAGTTAGTTTTAGGAATCGTGGATTATAAATTTATTTGACAAGAGACTGCGACAATCTCTTCTGTCAGATACTGCGATCAGATCTTTTGGCTTTGACCAAAATGTTGATGAGTCTTGTGTATACAGAAAATCAACAAAAACAAAGTAGCTTTCATAGTACTTTATGTTGATGACATCCTACTCATTGGGAATGATGTAGGATATCTGTCTGGCGTAAAAGAATGACATCCTACTCATTGGGAAAGTGTTCAATTTATTTGGGGAATCATATAATGTATATTGATGCATTATAATATAAAGTTTATGAAACTTTATAATATAATTTTTGAATTAATTTCAAAAATTAATTCTTGAGAGAAAAGTATTTGAAAGAGTTCAAATAAACTTAATATGAATTGGATTCATATTAATTTTAATTTTAATAAAATCCCTAAGATTAAATATATGATATTTAATTGGGTAATTAATTAATTATGGAATTAATTAATTATTTATTAAATATATGATGTTAATCTTAGGAAATACATACACATTATCTTATAAAAGGTCATCCTTTTCTTATTAGCAAAAAGGTCTTGGCCTTTACTATATATAGGACCCCTGGAGTGGGGTGCAAGGCATCTCATTGTCTCTCCTTCTCTCATAGATCTCTCCCAAAAGACTCCCGCAAGTCTCCTGCTTCAAGAAGTCTTAGAGATATACCGTGTAGCCTATTGGTGGTGTTCGCACAAGAGGGTTGCTGCGTTTTCAATCTTATTGGCAAGAAAAGGCGAATTAATCAAGGCTTTCTACAAAAGTAAGTTTTCTATGAAATCCTTGATCACTATGATCAATCTAGTTGATCATTTAGCATGTTTACAGCCTACATACAACCCATTAAATATAGATTTATTGTTGTAATATTTTGCAAATTGTATTGATGTTTCAATTAGAATCTAAGACTCTGAGTAGATCCTGTTAAATTCTTCTGCTTCGTGGGTCTCTCATCCCTTCAGGAGCAAATACATATTATAAGATAATGTGTATGTGTTTCCTAAGATTAACCGAAATTTGATTTTTGTATCTTATATGCTGGAACAATGTTGCTTTGTACCTTTCCCTACTAATGCAGTTCATTTCAAGAAAGGGAGTTAACTTTTGTTCAGCTGAACTGAAAATAACATAAATGTTTTAAGACTAATGAAGAGTAAAATAGTCATGAACATTGAGTTTTTCGAGGCTATTACTACTCAAAGAAATGAGAGGCAAAGGTTTTCTCCTAATGGAAAATACCTTTCTTTGGCGCTTAAGCTTAGGCCATATTTACCTCAATATGATTGGGAGCTTGGTCAAAAGTAGACTTCTAAGCAAGTTAGAAGATGACTCTCTACTACGTTCTAGATCATGCCTTAAGGGCAATATGACTAATAGGTTCTTTTGCTTGAAAAGATCTATAGAGCCGAAGAGCCCTTAGAGCTTGTACATTTGGATCCTTGTGGTCCAATATGTTAAAACAGTGGGAGGGCATGAATAATTCATCTATATCATAGATAATTATTCAAGGTATGGGTATCTCAACCTAATGCAACTTAAGTCTACAGCTCTTGAGAAACTCGAAGCGGCTTGGGACTAAAGTTGGAAACTTGTTAGGTGAGATGATAAAAACACTTCGATCTGATCGAGGTGTAGAGTATGCGGGACTTGAGATTCCAAGACTATTTAATAGAATATGGAATTACATCCCAACTCTCAACCCCTGGTACACCTAAAAAGAACTGTGTATAAGATAGGAGAAATAGAACCCTATTGGATATGGTTCGGTTCATTATGAGCTATGCTCATTTGCCTGACTCGTTTTGGGGTCATGCAGTGTTGACTGCAGTGTGTATTTTAAATAACGTTCCATTAAAAAAATATTTTTGAAACATTTTTTGATTTGTGGATAAGGCGTAAAAGTGGTTTACGTTATTTTTGGGGACACTGTTCAAAAGTATACCTATTCGTAGGCTGCCCCATGGAAACAAGAGATGTGGATACTTCTTATATCCACAAGAGAATAAAGAATTTGTACCGACAAATGCTACATTCTCAGAAGAAGACCACATGAGAAATAATAAGCCACAAAGTAAGATCGTTTTAAGTAAATTAACTGATGAAGCTACAAAAATATCAACACAAGAATTTTCATCAACTCATCCTCTATATATAGAGGAAAGTCATGCACAAGAATTTGCACAAAAAATTGAAAGCAATTTGGGAGTGATTTGAGTCATGGATTAGGTGGTGCAAGAAGGCTAATCTAAGGTGATTAGTCATTAAGCACCACCTCCAAAATTTACCAAAATTTTGAATTTCATTTAAATTCAAAATTTATAAATTTAAATATAAAATCTGAACAATCCCACTCAATTATGATTTTATTTTAAATAAAAATTTATTTAATTAAAAATAAAATCATTTAATTTAATATCTTATATTAAATTAATACCACTTGTGTGATATTGGTTTTTCTCCAAACGAAATTTCTCGAACATGAATCTTTATTCACGTGTTTAATATTTAAATCATATTTAAATATATCCAACTCTCATTTTTAAGTTTAATTCGTAATTAAACTAATATGTCGTTAAATATCGCATTTAACCGACTTTTGTATCCTTTTCCAATTTTGAACGTTTCAAATATTAACCTATCATATTGTTCCAAGTTTTATTCCTATTGAGCTAGTAGAGGGACCTACAGATCATGGGCTCCAACGAAATGATGATAACCGGTTAATCTCATTAATCTAGTCATTCATCGTTTGTTAGCTTCCGGGACACTCCACTATAGCCCGTAGCTGAACTCCCCTCACTGTAGCTATATTTCTTGTCCACTTTTAGATAACCATGATTTGTAAGTCGACCCTTCACCGGTTGTTCGTAACTAGAGCTAGGTCAAATGTTCATTTTACCCCTATAGTTACATCTTCTTCCTTAAGTTTCACTGATCCTCTAATGAACAACTAGTTCGTGATACAATCACTGAACTAAGTCCCTCTTAAGGTTATGAGAGGGCGGGGCCCCTTTTTCAAGACTCGAAGTCAGCACTTAAGAGAACAACCATTACTAACTCTAAAACGGGTAGCAGTGAATTCCGTCTTACAAAGCTATGTCCCCAGCTATGCATTTAGTCTTATCCCCAAAATGGTAGGCTTACTGAGTCGGCGATGTTTGGCCACTCTCACCCATGCAAATCAAAGGATAATCCTAAATAAACAGGAGTTCATAGTTAGTTCAGGATTAAGATCGAGTTACCTAGGTTATATGTATGAGATGTTCAGTTTCAACAGTAAATGGTGTTGTAAAGTGAAAGTGACTTATCTCCTGGTTTGATCTCTATGCAAACTCTTTACATAAGACGCCCTCACTCACATGTCTTATACATGAACGATTAGGATCTCATCGTCTGTCTTTAAAGAACAAAGCGAGTCGCGCCAATAGTGTCCCCAGGATTAAGGTACCCAACCTTATCCATATACTATAGATCATTTAGACTATTTACTTGAACTTGATCCATACTTATGTCACACATAAACTTCAAGTATACACAATATAGCCATGGGTTCTTAGTTTATTGGATTTGTGGTTATATTTAGGCATTACTAATCATTTAAAATCAATAACACTTTATTGAATGGAAATAACTCTTTATTATAATCAGTCGTCAAAATGTTACATTTACTATCTACGAGTTTTAGGGCATAAAACCCAAAAAACTCCCACTTGCACTAAAACTCTAGTGAGTTGAATGTATATGCATTAAAATAACCAAAGCAAGAAAATGTTACAAATACAATAAACTACGGCACACTTCACCCTATGATATCTCCCACTTGCCCTATGTTATGCTATATACATATCTCGTAGACCTAAACTATGTAGATGACTCTCGAACACTTTAGCCGAGAGAGTCTTCGTAAATGGGTAAACTATGCTGTGCTCCGAAGCAATCTTTGTGACGATCACATCTCCGCACTGCACAATCTCTCGAATCAGGTGATACTTCCTCTCTATGTGTTTTCCTCGTTTGTGGCTTCGAGGTTCTTTTGAATTGGCTACGGCCCTACTGTTGTCACAATATAATATAATGGGCAAGTTCATATTTGGAACGACTTCCAAATCCGTTAGGAACTTTCTTAGCCATACTGCTTCTTTAGCTGCCTCGCAAGTAGCGACATACTTCGCTTCCATAGTGGAGTCTGCGATGCATCCCTATTTGATGCTTCGCCAAACTACTGCTCCCTCGTTTATGGTAAAGATTGACCCTGACGTAGACTTCCTGGAATCTTTGTCAGTTTGGAAGTCAGAATCGGTGTATCCAGTAAGGAACAGATCCTTACATCCATACACCAGCATGTAGTCCCTCGTTCTCCAAAGATACTTGAGGATGATTTTAACCGTTGTCCAGTGGTCCAACCTTGGATTGGACTGGTACCTACTGACGATTCCCACTGCGTGGCAAATGTCTGGTCCTGTACAGAGCATTGCATACATCAAACTGCCTACCGCTGAGGCATAGGGAATACGTCTCATATCCTCAATTTCATGAGGTGTCTTAGGACATTGTTCCTTGGACAAGTGAACTCTGTGCCTAAAGGGTAACAATCCCTTTTTGGAGTTTTGCATCGAATATCGAGCCAACATCTTGTCGATATACGTTGCCTGAGACAGAGCTAGCGTTTTGTTCTTGCGGTTCTTGATTATCTGGATGCCAAGAACAAACTATGCCTTTCCCAAATCTTTCATTTGGAATTGGGTTGCTAGCAAGTTTTTCACGTCAGTAAGGTATCCTACGTTATTTCCTATAAGTAGGATATCGTCCACATATAATATCAAGAAAGCTACTTTATTCTTGATGATTTTCTTTTACACACAAGGTTCATCAAGGTTTTTGTCAAAACCGTAAGACTTGATCACTGTATCAAATCTCATATTCTAAGATCTCGAGGCCTGTTTCAATCCATAAATGGATCGATTCAGTTTGCAAACTTTTTGCTCTTGACCTTGAGATACGAACCCCTCGGGTTGAGACATAAAGATATTCTCGGGTTGAGACAGAAAGATATTCTCTTCAAGTTCGCCATTCAGAAAAGCAGTTTTGACATCCATCTGCCATATTTCATAGTCGTAATATGTGGCTATGGATAAGAAAATTCTTATTGACTTTAACATTACAACAGGGGAAAAGTTTCTTCATAATCAACTCCTTCCCTTTGGGTGTAACCCTTCGCTACAAGTCGTGCTTTGAAGGTCTGTACCTTCCCAGCAACATCTCTCTTTCTCTTATAGATCCATTTACACCATATGGGTTTTACCCCTTCAGGTGGATCTATAAGTTCCCAAATCGAATTGAAATACATTGATTCCATTTCGAGGTCTATTGCTTTGACCCATTGGTCTCTGTCTATGTCATTCATTGCCTGTCTAAAAGACAATGGATCCTCTATGCTGTCATCTGGAGTGACAACTTCAATTTCAGTTAAACCTAAGTAGCGTTCAGGTTGTGTTACAATCCTCCCACTGCGTCGAGGCATCATCTGAGATGGACGAGACTGACCAGAAGAACTAGTTCTTGCATTATCTCTTGATAACGAACTAGATTTATCAACAACCTTTGTTGATTCTTCAATAGTTTCTTCTAATACTAATTTGCTACGTGGTTTATGGTTTCTCATATAGTCTTCCTCCAAGAAAATCGCATTTGTTGATACAAATACTTTGTTTTCTTGTGGATCGTAGAAAAGACCACCTCTCGTTTCTTGTGTATCCAACAAATTGGCATAGTCTTGAACGTGGTTCCAATTTCTTAGGATTTGTCACAAGCACATGTGCTGGACAACCCCAGATTCTAAAAGATCGCATACTAGGTTTACGCCCTCCCCATAGCTCGGAAGGTGTTTCAGATACACTTTTTGAGGGAACGTTATTCAAGATATGAGCTGTAGTTAGCATTGCATATCCCCAAAACGAGCTAGGCAACTGAGCATAGCTCATCATCGATCGAACCATATCTAGTAATGTTCGATTTCTCCTTTCTGATACACCATTTTGGTGAGGTGTACCAGGTGCTGAGAGTTGTGATTGAATTCCATGTTCTATCATATAGTCCTGGAATCTCAAATCCACATACTCTCCTCCATGATCAAATCGAAGAGTTTTGATTGTTTTACCTATCAGGTTTTTGCCCTCTGCCTTATACTCCTTGAATTTTTCAAGGGCATCGGACTTATGATGCATTAGGTAAATATATCCATACCTTGAATAGTCATCTATGAAAGAGATGAAGTATTCGAATCCTCCTCGAGCTTTGACATTCATCGAACCACAAAGGTCAGAATGTATAAGCTCTAGGGGCTCTTTGGCAAGATAGCCTTTTCCGATAAAAGGACTTTTAGTCATTTTGCCTGCAAGGCATGACTCACATGGAGGTAATGAGTTATCTTCTAACTCGTTTAGAATCTCACTCTTGACCAGTCTCTCAATCCTGTTGGGATTTATATGGCCTAGCCTCAGGTGCCAAAGATAGGTATTTTCTTTCGGAGAAGTTCGTTGCCTTTTTCTTTGAGTTTCAACAATTTTAAATAACTCGTGATTTAAAATTGCTTTTGTATCGGTTGGTCTAATTACATATAAGTTGTTTTCTTGTTTGGCTGAACATATAAGGATTCCATTTTTCAAAATGAACGCTTCATTAGAATCAAAGGAAACTAAATGTCCTTGATCAATCAAACAGGAGATAGATACAAGATTTCTTCAAAGTTGAGGTACTATATACAAGTTCTCAAGAAGTAAAAATCTATCTTTAAAAAATAACTTAGCATCTCCCACTGCTGAAGCTGAAACGACATCTCCTGTTCCGACACTGAGTGTCATTTCACCTACTTCCAGTGGTTGAAAGGAACCATTTCCTTGCAAAGAGAAACAAACATTATTGGTAGAACCGGAGTCTAGTATCCAAGCATTACGATCATGTTCAGTGAGACAAGTTTCTAAAACCAGTAAATCAAATTTACCTTGTCTTTCTTTCTCCCTTGGTGAGATAAACTGTACTTCGTCTATAGCCTGAATCGTATTTGGGGTAGACTTCCACGTAGCATTATTATTGTCGGTTAACATATTGTTTTTAAGAAGTGAATTTATAGAGGAAAACATGCTGAAAATTTAAAACATACGACTGTATTAGTAATCTTAGTCATAACCATTAATAAATAATCCAATCAATTTTTAGCAAAACTATTTAATCAAAGAAACCCTAATAAACTATCGATATAGTTTTGCAACGATACTTCAGAGGTTTAGAGCAATAGTCACCAAACGGGTGATCAGCTACTCCTCCTCTGAATTGAGACCTATCTCAGCCAATACTTAATATCAGAACATCTCATATGTCTATATTACATTTAGCTATCGTTTGTTTGGTCCAGGAACTCAATCCCGTAAGTGTAACCCTCCCACTTTTAGATCCCAGAGAGACGCACCAACAGGCTACCAATAGGAAAGATAACTGTTGGTGATTACCCTAAGTGACCTTATCCATTTCTAGAGTTCGCGGTGTTCCGAAGCCTATGATCAGGCCCTCCAAATGGGATGGTCGCTCTAAGACGACACACAGGTAGATCATAAAAATCTCACGGTGCGACCTAGGGGAGGAGACTGCAGGATGCTTTGACACGTGTCCTTCTCCCACTTACTATGAACACTTTCCCCATTCACCTTGGTATTGACCCATGCAAGCACTCTCATAATGGGAGGCCGCTTCGAGGGCGACACAAAGCTGAGCATGGATCTCACAGTGTGAACACAGGGGGACGTGAGAGAAAAAACAACTCGATATGAACATCTTGTGTTTTATACTTTTCCTCCCACTGAAGTGTCCTATTTATTTTAGGGTTTTCTTTTGACTTAGATAAAATCTGGCTAAAAGAAACTATCTAAGTCTATGCCTTAATAAATAAGGTCTTTACTTTAATGTCTATGTGAATTAAACTTTTTTAATTCCTAGTGACATTAAATGCTAATAAGATCGTGGTTAATTCAACTCAGGTTCCGGACCAGGTGTCGGGAGAGTTCCCTTATAACCAAGAGTCTTATATCCTACTTAATCATATTTCAAATCTATTTAAAATACTAAGTAGGACATTCTAATCCTATTAGAATTGTGATCTTAGGTCTAATAGAATTTTAACCCGTTGAAATTTCAATTCATTTGTTAAGATCCTATGTTAGCATGCAACTCTTTGTTATAGGTTGACGGTTTTCTATTCATTAATTTTTATAACTCTTTACAACTTTAATGAATTAGCCCTATAACATGCTCCTAATGGTGATAAAAGCGTATAACAATCAAGTATTTCAAGTTATATAAAGCACCATTTAAAAACAACCTATATCTAAGTGTGCATAATTATTTTATGCTTACGATGTCTAGGTGATAAACTTATTTAAACCTTACATCGCTTATGCATGCTCATAAAACTCGGGTTAACCTAACTCAAGTACCGACTTGATGTCCAGGTAGTAGGTGTTCCGTAACCCGTCAACTTAAATACCTCCAGCCATAGACAGCATCTAACCGGGTGAGTTCTTTTGTAACCTTAGCTTTACAAGTTATCGACCTAAAACTATTTTGAATCGATTGATCTTTGAGTTCCTTTTAACCCTAAGTGACCATGCTTTTATATTTGTTATAGATTTTAAATGTCTATGTCGGTTTTATATTAATAAAAATGACATTAACCTATAACATGCATTTATTCGATCGAAACAACTTTAAATCGAGCTAAGGAAGTTTCATGCAGCATGCTTTGTTCATTTTCGTTTAGTTAATATAACGATTATACAATCAAACGATAACGTAATTACTTCATTCAACATGCATCTATCATGAAACCTAAACATGCATCTTAATATTATAACTTAATTATAATATACTAAATGCATGTAACATGCTTCCTATGGTGGGATTTTAAATCTATATGACATGCTTTATGCATATTGTTGGCTATTTAATTAAAACATACATCAATCCATGCATAATTAACTAAATCACACTAAAATGGACAGCTTTTGGAAATTCAAGCAAGCAAACAACTAAATTATTGCATTTAATAATTAAAAAACTCTTTAAATTATCTCTGTCTGGTCAGCCCGACTGATCAACCCGTCTGGCCAGCTGATAAGGGTCAAAAATATACCTATTTTACCCTTATGTTTAGCTCATAATCTTGTCAAATATTGCATGTGTAGATCAATTTTACTATTTCCGAGCTCAAAATATGTTAAAGTTGATAAGTTAGGGTGTTGAGATTCACTTTTGTCAAATTATGCTCATTTGTGCTTAAAAGGACTCAATTTTAATGGAATTTGACTAAGTTTGTTGTTGTGTAGAAAAACAGAGGAAATGCGGGAATTTGCCCAGAAATGCGCCGCATTTCTAGGAAGGCAAAATGAAATGTGACCTCATTTCTGGAAAAATAGAGCAGTTCCGAGTCGTCTGCTGGTCGTTTTGAACAAGACTTCTTCGCACCTAACCGGCTGTTTTGACCCTGAAACCGACTGGGCTACCTACCAACACCTATTTCGCAGCTCCTCAACCAATTCCAACACTATATAAGCTCTTGATTCGAAGTCAAATTCAAGCATAACTCATTTGGAAGAAGAGGGTGGTGACAGAACCCTAGTTGACGCCTATGAGTAGGGATGCCCAAGGTCCTTCTTAGATGACTAAATTCTAACCTGAGTTAGACATCAAACCTTAGGATTTGTAGGGATTTTCACCCATTCCCACTTGTAAAGCGAGAGAGTGGAGGGTCTAAGCGAACTCCAGAAGGATTGGATAAATAGAAAACCCATAGTATTTGACTACCTTCATTATTTCCAACTTTTGATACTTTTCATTTATTTGTATTCTTTACATCTTATTTTCAATGGAAATGTATTCATTTGCACTTTATCTCACCATGAGTAGCTAAATTTCGTTGAGGGGTTCAATATGGTGAATTCCCTTATGGTTCAATAGCTTGAAAGTGTTTTATTTGCTTAAGTTGTGTTCAATGCATGTCATTCTTTATTGAATATCATTCTAATCTTGCTGAGTTTAACTTGATCACTTAGACTTTGCATGCTATGTGAGTTTGATCTCGAAAGGGACAGACGATATCGGTTCTCATGAAGGTGATATAGGAGAAAAAGCTCGAAAGAGATTGTTCGACGGTATAGGGCAAGCTGCCTAAGGCACCCTATATCGACTATAGGGTTATAGGTTGCATTCGTGAATTATCTATGTCGGAGTCGAGTCACAGAAATGTGCATAACGGTACTCGCTTAGCCTTCTAACGATTCTTGGGAGAAAAGCCAAATAGAAGTTAAATCTGACCCAATGCATTGAATAGGCTTAAGTTAAATAATCCATGATTAAGGTTATTGCCTTTGGGATGAATTCATGTTGAATACCTCGTTTTATTTCTTATTGTTATTATTTTGTTTATTTGCTTGTTTTATCTGTTTTTCTAAAAACCAATCATCAATCATATTTCTTTGGTTACCTATTTTTAAGCAATCAAGTTGAGCAGTTTCTTCTTCAAATCTGAATTTCCAATTTAGTCCTCGTGGGATCGATACCCTTGGAATACTTCCAAGGTTTTTATTACTACATGCGAAAGTGTATACTTGCACTAGGGTTGGCTGAATCTATCTTTATTATTATTTATCATCTTATCTCACATCCATCATTCAGACGACGACGCACCATCAGCCTGATTGGTCAACCCGTCTGGTCGGCCATCTGGTCTGCCCGAATGGTCAGCCCGTCTGGTCAGCCTGCTGTTCTTTGGCCAACTTGAGTTTTTCCTCTTCTTTCGAGCAATTATAGTACTAAATGGACTCTAATGACTCTCAAATTTTACAGACTCAATATTAACTCATTAATGCCCATAAACATGTAGGCAATTACAAATTATTTCAACAAATTTGAGAGAATTAAATTGTCAAAACCGTAATATATCCATTTTAGCACCCAGAAAAAATCAATATGCAAATGCTACCCACCATAATCAAATTAATGCAAATTGGTTCCCAAACCATGCTCTGATACCAATTGTAGGTGTCTATATCACACATGCGGAAGCAATTTTAGATCTTAGGCACACAATTTTATCAATTTGATCCTAGAAGACATGTTGTCCATATGAACCAAAAACAAAGTAAAACGGTACCTACCTCTTGAAGCTCCCAATTCGTATAATCCGATGCTTTATAATTCACACCAACAACTTTTGGACAACCACTTGGATCTTCTCTACTATCCTCAGGCCTTTGAGCGGATTGTGGGATCCTCAACCGATAGGATTTGGAAAGGAAAGCTTATGGGTGTAAGCAAGTTTGAGAGTTTGAGCTATGGAGGTTTTGGGAGAATTTTGGCAACATTTTAGATTGAATTCCTCCACCGATTTTCATCAGTTCATCCTCTATATATAGAGGAAAATCATGCACAAGAATTTGCACAAAAAATTGACAGCAATTTGGAAGTGATTTGAGTCATGGATTAGGTGGTGCAAGAAGGCTAATCTAAGGTGATTAGTCATTAACCACCACCTCGAAAAATTACCAAAATTTTGAATTTCTTTTAAATTCAAAATTTATAAATTTAAATATAAAATTTGAACAATCCCACTCAATTATGATTTTATTTTAAATAAAACTTTATTTAATAAAAAAATAAAATCATTTAATTTAATATCTTATATTAAATTAATATCACTTGTGCGATCTTGGTTTTTCTCCCAACGAAATTTCTCGAACATGAATCTTTATTCACGTGTTTAATATTTAAATCATATTTAAATATATCCAACTCTCATTTTTAAGTTTAATTCGTAATTAAACTAATATGTCGTTAAATATCGCATATAACCGACTTTTGTATCCTCTTCCAATTTTGAACAATTCAAATATTAACCTATCATATTGTTCCAAGTTTTATTCCTATTGAGCTAGTAGAGGGACCTAATGGACCTACAGATCATGGGCTCCAACGAAATGATGATAACCGGTTAATCTCAATAATCTAGTCATTCATCGTTTGTTAGCTTCCGGGACACTCCACTATAGCCTATAGCTGAACTCCCCTCACTGTAGATATATTTCTTGTCCACTTTTAGATAACCATGATTAGTAAGTCGACCCTTCACCAGTTGTTCGTAACTAGAGCTAGGCCAAATGTTTGTTTTACCCCTATAGTTACATTTTGTTCCTTAAGTTCCACTGATCCTCTAATGAACAACTAGTTCGTGATAAAATCACTGAACCAAGTCCCTCTCAAGGTTATGAGAGGGTGGGCCCCTTGTTCAAGACTCGGAGTCAGCACTTAAGAGAACAACCTTTACTAACCCTAAAACGGGTTGCAGTGAATTCTGTCTTGCAAAGCTATGTCCCCAGCTATCCACATAGTCTTATCCCCAAAATGGTAGGCTTATTGAGTCGGCGATGTTTGGCCACTATCACCCATGCAAATCAATGGATAATCCTAAATAAACAGGAGTTCATAGTTAGCTCAACATTAAGATCGAGTTACCTAGGTTATGTGTATGAGATGTTCAGTTTCAACAGTAAATGGTGTTGTAAAGTGAAAGTGACTTATCTCCTGGTCTGATCTCTATGCAAACTCTTTACATAAGACACCCTCACTCACATGTCTTATACATGAACGATTAGGATCACATCGTCTGTCTTTAAAGAACAAAGCGAGTCGCACCAATAGTGTCCCCAGGATTAAGGTACCCAACCTTATCCATATACTATAGATCGTTTAGACTATTTACTTGAAATTGATCCATACTTATGTCACACATAAACTTCTAGTATACATAATATAGCCATGGGTTCTTTGTTTATTGGATTTGTGGTTATATTTAGACAATACTAATTATTTAAAATCAATAACACTTTATTGAATGGAAATAACTCTTTATTATAAACAGTCATCAACATCTTACATTTACTATCTACGAGTTTTAGGGCATAAAACCCAACAGTAACAACCTAAAAGGTCTATAGTACAAGGATAAGGTTAGGTACCTTATCCTGGTAACACGATAAGATACGACTCGCTTTGTATTTGATACAGACGCATTGATCCAAAGTGTCCATGTAGTAGACATGCAAGCAGGGGTATCCTATGCAATGAGTTTGCATAAGACCGGACCATGAAATAGTAAACCATTAGATATAACACCGTTAACTCGTTAGGTTACTGTTTCAATAAGATGACTTAGGTAACTCAGTCTTAATCCTGAGTGTGTCATGAACTCCTTCTCATGAGGGATTATCCTTTGATTAGCATGGGTGAGAGTGGCCAATACGCCGACTCAATATGCCTTCCCTTTTGGGGACAAGACCGAGTGGGGGGCTGGGAACATGACAACACAAGAAGGAATTCGCTCCTTCCCACTTCTAGGAGAAGTAGATGAGTGTTCCCGTAAGTGGTGACTCCGAGGCTTGAACAAAGGGATCCCGCCCTCTCATTGGCACGAGATGGACTTTCTGTTTATTAGTTGGACCATAAACAGGTTGTTCATTAGAGGAACACTGGTACTTAAGGAGACAGATGTAACATAGGGGTAAAACTGTAATTTGACCCAACTGTGATTACGGACACTCGTGAAGGATTGACTTAACAATAAAGGTCTATATTCATGGACACAGAAATGTTCTACAGTGAGAAGAGTTCAACTGTGGGTCTTTAGTGGAATGACCCACACTTAATGAATATTGGTTAACTTGATTAATGAGTTTAATCAGTTAACCTCATATCATTGGAGCTTCTGATCTGTAGGTCAATTCGGTCCCCCTGCTAGCTCGTAAAGAGTAATTAGGAACAAATATATCTTGAGGGAATATGAATAGTTCAAAATCATATGGGGAATTAAGTTAATTGTATGAGATACAAATTGATATAATGTATAGTATTGCATTAAAATATAAAGTCTAATTTGAGATTAAACTGTATTATATTGAGAGATTGATATATTTGAAAGGATTCAAATATATGTCTAATTAAATATATGGTATTTAATTAGAAGATGAATTAATTAATTATTCAATTTAGTTTAAATTAAATGAGATTTAATTAAACTATAGTCTATGAGGGAATTAACAGAATATGATTCTAATATGTAATTAATTGAATAAGGGAGATATTTAATTAATTGTGAAATTAATTAATTGATTAGTTTAATTGATTTAATTAAATGTGATTTAATTAAGTTTAATTAAACTATATTATGTGAGGAAATTACATTTAAATAAGATTCTATAGAATATGTTCTATGAAATTTTGCCAATGTAATGGTATTTTTGGATAAAGAAAATTAACTACGAATCGGTCCCAATTACGCTTCCGCTTTATCGAAATTAGGGAATTCCAAATCATTCAATTGGTATCAGAGCCGATCGTAGATCTAGTCGTGTTTCTTTGAAATTTGCATTGGTTTTTGGTGGGTACCTTTATGCATTTGATGAATGAAAGGTTTGCTAGTAGATGTTTTGGGTTTTTGGCATTAGATTTGCAATTTTTGTTGATTTGATCAATGTAAGGGCCCGGTGTTTTGGGTGTATTGTTGCAAATAGAGTCCGTAAGTCTGTGTCTATCGATTGTGGTTATTTTGCTGTAAAAATCAGTGAAGTTTGGAGCCAAATCGGAGAAGAAACGATGTTGGAAATTGCAAAATTAAGAAAGGCCGAGAGCCAGCGTCGAGACGCTGCTCACTGGCGTCCCGACGCTGGTGGGAAAAACCCAGAATCGAAGCGGATCTCTTCGCGCGATATGAAATAAATAAAAAGTGCATAAACTATGACTTGAAATCAGGATGCGTCTGATTGGTTGGGGCGTTCAGCTATTATTTGCATGGGCGTGAGTTCGAGCCTGCATGGAGCAATTATTTTTTCCTTCCGTGCGGTCAGTTAATTGGTTAGTGCGATAAATAGTCAAAGTAATTTGTTTTTCCAGCAATTCAATAATGAAAAATGTGCATTGTCTTACGCCTATTTAATTAATAACGGTTATACAACAGAATTAAACAATAAATTTATGGTAAATTATGTAAGATTAGTCTTAATAGAGAAATGTCTAATTCATTAAGAAGTGTTCCTAATGAATATGACATTGGACCTTGCTCAGACAAAGAATATTAGTCCAAAGATAGTAAATCTTGATTTACTAGTTTTGGAAGCGTGATTTGTAGAGAATGGTGATTCTGCCTGAATATTTGATTCAGGGGTCACAAGTCACATTTGTTTTTCTTATTAAAAGGAATAAGTTTCTAGCAACAGCTTGATGCTAGTTGTATAACTCTTAAAGTTGAAACTAGAGAAGTTATCTTGACTATAGCAATGAGGAATGTTAAGTTATTTTTCACAGTGAGAGAAAATACATATTATTAGATAATGTGTATATATTTCCTAAGATTAACAGAAATTTGATTTATGTATTTTATATGTTGAAACAATGTTGCTCTGTACCTTTCCTAAGATTAACAGAAATTTAATTTCAAAAAAGGGAGTTAACTTTTGTGTCAGCTAAACTGAAAAATAACATAAATATTTTAAGACTAATCAAGAGTAAAGCAGTCATGAACACTGAGTTGCTTGAGGCTGCTACTACTCAAAGAAATAAGAGGCAAAGGATTTCTCCTAAAGTAAAATACCTTTATTTGGAGCTTAAATATAGGTCATATTAATCTCAATATGATTGGAAGTTTGGCCTAAAGTGGAATTCTAAGCAAGCTAGAAGATGACTCTTTACTACCTTGTAGGTCATGCCTTAAGGGCAATGTGACTACTAGGTCTCTTGCTTGAAAAGAACTATAGGGCCAAAGAGCCCTTGTAGCTCGTACATTTGGATCCTAATGGTCCAATATGTTAAAGTAGTGGGAGGGCATGAATAATTCATCTATATTATAAATAATTCATCAAGGTATGGGTATCTCAACCTAATGCAACTTAAGTCTAAAGCTCTTCAGAAATTCAAACAGGCTTGGGACTAAAATTGGAAACTTGTTCGATGAGATGATAAAAATACTTCGATCTGATCGAGGTGTAGAGTATGTGGGACTTGAGATTCAAAGACTATTTAATAGAACATGGAATTACATCCCAACTCTCAACCCCTGGAACACCTTAGGAGAACGGTGTATCAAATAGGAGAAATAGAACCCTATTGGATATGGTTCGATTCATTATGAGCTATGATCATTTGTCTGACTCGTTTTGGGGTCATGCAGTGTTGACTGCAGTGTGTATTTTGAACAATGTTCCATAAAAAATGTTTCTGAAACATCTTTTGATTTGTGGATAAAGCGTAAAGGTGGTTTACGTTATTTTTGACACTGCTCAAAAGTATACCTATTCATAGGTTGCCCCATGGAAACGAGAGACATGGATACTTCTTCAATCCACGAGAGGATAAAGAATTTTGTACCGACAAATGCTACATTCTCAATAGAAGACCACATGAGAAATAATCAGCCACAAAGTAAGGTCGTTTTAAGTAAATTAACTGATGGAGTGATGACCGCAAAGTGCACGGGCCGCAAGTAATATAAAACGGTAGTAATACCGAGTATCGAATCCATAGGGAAGCGAAGCGAAAATTAAGCAAAAAAAAAATCTCTTGAGCACTAAAAGTACTTAGGCAAAATAATATTTAGGGAAAGCTCATGAAAATAAGAGAAATTTAAAGTTCAAAGCATGAAAATAATTTGATCAATCAAATAAAAAAAATATGGAGAAAGAGATTTCTTTAAATGGGAAGAGGGGTCTTGAAAATCAATTATGAGCTAAACAATTGTTATAATAATCCTATCTCATTGCCCAACTAATTATACTCCTAGAATCTCCGTTAATCACATAGGTTCTCCTGTCGGTTTCCCCTAATTGTAATTAATTCATTTTAACAACCTAACTGTCCTTAGCGCCATTAAAAATCATTAATTATTACGCTCTGATTCATTTTAGGAATCTAAGTTAAATCAACTAATCCCGGTGTCACGACAGGCAATTAAACTAGTTGCATGGATTATGATCTATCCTAACTTCTCTCCGTCGAGTTTCCATTAAGGATCGAATCATTACACAATTGGCCAGATTGAATAAAGCATTAAGCACATCCATACAAATAATCAGGAAAAAGAGCAAGAGACAGGTAATTATAACAACATTTCAACTATAATTTCATTCCAAGACCCCAAATTGGGGTTTAGCTATACATAGCTAAAATATCCACAACATTTACAATAGAAAGCATAATTTAAGAGCATAAAAGGAAAGGAATTGACCGTCGAAGAACCCCTTCGCCTGGCGCTCAGAGCTCCGCCGAACACTCCTTTGAGCTTCCTAAGATGCTCCCCAAAATTCCCCAAAATATTCCCCACTAAAGAATTCTCTCAAAAAGGCTAGAAAGCCTTGAGAGAGGCTCCAAAGGAGCCAAAGGAAGGAAAGAATGGATTGAAGAATGAATTGATTGATGGTAAATGAGGCACCCAAGGGTGCCTTTTTATAGGCCCGGAATGGGGGTAGCGTCGCGACGCTACATTGCACAGCGTCGCGACGCTGCAACGCACGCGTCTTGTTGCCCAAGAAATGGGTAGCGTCGCGATGCTGCCTTGCATAGCGTCTCGACGCTGCCCCAATTTTCAGAATTTCCAGCTTCGGTTTTGGGCTGATTTTTGGGCCTTTTCTTCACTTCTTTTGGGCATTTTCTTCATGATTGGCTTCATTGGATCCCCTTTTGATCCATGTTTGGATTTGGGCTTCATTTGCTTCATTTTTTGCACCTTTTCTCCCAAAATTACCAACTTTGCTCCTAAGGACCAAATAACGGAATTCATTAAATATTTTCATTAAAAACACGATTAAAGCACAGAAAAGCCTAATAAATTGGGACTAAAATAGCGACATTTCTGCTCGCTATCATGGAGCTACATAAATATCAAGAAGAGTTGTTGATAAGTCAACAAAGGTTGTTGATGATGTTGGACCTCTGACAAGAGTTGTTGATAGGGTCGACACAACTTGTTAGTTACATCTATCTCAAGAGTTGAGAGTGTCTCGATGTAGTGGGAGGGTTGTTCTACAACCTAATCGTTACATGGACTGAACTGAAGCCCAGATCATCATACCTGATGATGGCATTGAGGATCCATTGTCTTAAAGCAAGGCAATGAATGATGTTAACTAGGACCGGTGGATTAAAGTCATGCACCTGGAAATGGAATCTGTGTTTCAATTCTATCTAGGATCTTGTAGATCAACCTTATGGGGTAAAACCTATAGGTTGCAAATTGATCTATAAGAGAAAACAAGATGTTAAGAGTATCTACATGTCTCAACCAGAATGGTTCATTTATCAAGATCAAAAGCAAAAGGGTTTGCAAGGTTAAGTGATCCATTCATAGATTGACCTAAGTAATTTGATCTTGGAATATAAGATTTGATACTGCGATCAAATCTTTTGGCTTTGATAAGAACATTGATGAATCTTGGCTTAACAAGAATATCGTTAATACTTCAGTAGCTTTATTAGTGTTGTAAATGATTGATATCCTAATCATTGGGAATGATCTAGGTTATCTTACTGACTAGTAAAAGGAGCTAGCAGCTCATTTCCAAATGGAAATTTGGGAGAAGCCGAGTTTGTTATTAGGATCCAAATCGTTAGGAACCGTAAGAACAAAAAGCTAACCTTGTATCAAGTGTCTTATATCTACAAGATGTCAGTTAGATATAAGATGTAGAATTCTAAGAAGGGTTCACTACTTTTCAGGCATGGAATTCTTTTTGTCTAAGAAACTGTTTCCTAAGACACCTCAACAAGTTTAGGAGATGAGACGAATGCCCTATGCAATAGGGATTGTCAGTAAGTATCAATCCAATCCAAGATTTATTCACTGGAAAACCGTTAAGAATATCCTCAAGTATTTGAGGAGAACGAGAAACTATATGCTCGTGTATGGGACTAAGGATTTGATCGTTACAGGATACACTGACACGTGTTTTAAGACTGATAAGGATTTGAGGAAATCTACATCAGTATCTGTGGTCACTCTTTACGATGGAGCTATAGTATGGCATAGTTACAATCTTGACCGTATAGGCCGAAAACATAGCTGCTTGTGAAGCAGTGATAGAAACTGTATGGCTTAGGAAGTTCTTGATTGATTTGGAATGTGTTCCAAATGTGAACTTGCCCATCACACTTTATAGTGATATAGTGGTGTTGTGGCGAATTCAGAAGAATATCGCAGCCCAAGACAAGCAGGCACATTAAATTGAATGAAATATTGATGATTCATTTACAAAGACTCTCTCGACTAAAGTGTCTGAGGGTCATCTAGAATGTCTAGATCTACGACATATGTACAAAGGTGTAATCTAGGGCAAGTGAGAGAAATGTAATGGGTATAGTGATACCACTATGTAATGGTTATAGTGATGCCCTAGTTTATTGTATTAGTACGTTGTATATGTTTTATACATGTATTTATACACCCACTGCTGTATAGATTATTGTACATCCCACTAAACTAGAGTTTTAGTTCAAGTGGGAATTTGTTGGGATTTATGCCCTAAAACCCGTAGATAGTAAATGTAAACAAATTGTATACTTGTTACAATAAAGTGTTACTGTTAAATATTGCACAATTTGACCCAAATCCAATAAACTAAGATCCAAGGTTGTTTGTATGTAACTTGAACTAGTATGTGGGGACATACGGGGATCGATATTTGTTGCCTTCTAGAGTGGGGTAAAAATATAGCAAAAATAAGCTCTAGAATACTGTGCAATCATACATGGGGCTGAACAACTCTCACTTTACCTATCTTGTGTAACTTTTTAATGGTTTCACGGTTTGTTAAATTGATTAATTTTGATAAAATGCTGAAGCAAAAGAAAAGATAGAACAGAAAGTAAACAAATAAAACAAACAGATTGGAAACAAGCGTTGGTCAGGATTTTAGTAATGGTTTTAAAAGATGTTCTAGCAATATTATTGATTAGGCAATTCTCTTGCAGTCTGATTAGCAGGATCCTGCCAGAACTCTAGATTTTTTTAGAATGTGTTTCAACTCCAATAACGTACTACCGATCAAGCATTAGGCAACTGGTTATCCCTAACTCAGTCACTGGCGTTCACCAACACATAATGGTCTAGTGTGATTAAATGCCACACACTTCTCAACTCATCCCTGAAACTAAGAAGTGATATTCATACCCGCAGGCCAAGCGGGCAGAAAATAGAAATATGCACAACAAATAATCAAGATGCTCAAATCAACATATATTGCATAGAGAATAAAGCACGACAATTACATAATCCCGGTACCTTATCCTGGTAACACTATGAGATACGACTCGCTTTGTATTTGATACAGATGCATTGATCAAAAGCATCCATGTAGTAGACATGCAATCGAGGGTATCCTATGCAATGATTTTGCATAAGACCGGACCATGAAATAGTAAACCACTAGATATAACACCGTTAACTAGTTAGGTTACTGTTTCAATAGGATGACCTAGGTAACCCAGTCTTAATCCTGAGTGTGTCATGAACTCCTACTCATGAGGGATTGTCCTTTGATTAGGATGGGTGAGAGTGGCCAATACGCCGACTAAATATGCCTTCTTTTTTGGGGACAAGACCGAGTGGGAGGCTGGGGACATGACAACACAATAAGGAATTCACTTTTTCCTTCTAGGAGAAGTAGATGAGTGTTCCCTTAAGTGGTGACTCCGGGGATTGAACAAAGGGATCCCGCCCTCTCATTGGCTTGAGAGGGACTTTTTGTTTATTGGTTGGACCATAAACAGGTTGTTCATTAGAAGAGCACTGGTACTTAAGGAGACATATGTAACATAGGGGTAAAACGGTAATTTGACCCAACTGTGATTACAGACACTCGTGAAGGATTGACTTACCGATATAGGTCTATATTCATGGACACAAAAATGTTCTATAGTGAGAACAGTTCAACTATGGGTCTTTAGTGGAATGACCCACATTTAATGAATATTGGTTAACTTGATTAATGAGTTTAATCGGTTAACCTCATATCATTGGAGCTTCTGATCTATAGGTCCATTCGGTCCCCCTGCTAGCTCGTAAAGAGTAATTAGGAACAAATATATCTTGAGAGAATTTGAATAGTTCAAATTCATATTGGGAATTAAGTTAATTGTATGAGATACAAATTAATATAATGTATAGTGATGCATTAAAATATAAAGTCTAATTTGAGATTAAACTTTATTATATTTAGAGATTGATATATTTGAAAGAGTTCAAATATATGTCTAATTAAATATATGGTATTTAATTAGAAGATGAATTAATTAATTATTCAATTTAGTTTAAATTAAATGAGATTTAATTAAACTATAGTCTATGAGGGAATTATCGTTGTTGTAGAGCAATCAAGAATCATTCTTGATTTTCAGAGACGTGAACGGAGGTTTGCTTCTCTTTCTCTATTAGATTTAGATCTAATTCTTGTATGTTTAGCCTTAAGTTTCTATAGAATATGTTCTATGAATTCTTGCCAATGTAATGGTATTTTTGGATAAACAAAATTAACTACGAATCGGTCCCAATTACGCTTTCGCTTTATCGGAATTAGGGAATTCCAAATCCTTCAGTTAAAAACTTGCACCTCAAATAATTTCTATGTCTAGGATGTTTTAGTTGCTTTTTAGTTTCTATTTATGTTTGTTTGCTTTCTTTTTGTTTTGTAGGAGTATATGACCTAAGCCTGTGGAAAAACATTGTTTTTTAGGCGTTGTGGATCATTCCCTTCCAACCATTGTGTCAAAATTCAGGGGAGGTTTTCTGTTCCCTTTATTTTGACTCTCTTGTTTTTTATGTTTTAATACATCGGGGACAATGTATGATTATAGGTTGGGGGTGGAGTTAGTGCTTTGCATACATGAATTTTGGTTGAGTCTTGTGATACGTGCGTGTGCTGGCCTACCTTGTGACACACTGCTCGAGTGCAAGTATACACTATCAAGTAATAAAGTGGAAAGTATTCCGAATATCATATCCTAGGGAGATAGTGACTAGTTAAGTTAACACACAATTTTGTAAAATACGAACCTACTCTAAATTTGCAACAATGATTGGTAACCAAATACAAATAGATAAATTGGGGTTTAGGTTTAAAACAAAAGCGAAAAGATAATGAGGAAAATAGGAGAAATATCAATGAGATAAATAGGAAATTCAAATAGCTTCAACCTTGAGCATTAGATCGCCTCCACCTATGCGCCTGCAATTTGCCCAGGTCTTGCAACTAGTTGAGCCACACTATCTATGTTGCCCACATAGACATGGTGCAGATAAGCGTAACTCAGTTTGCGCCCACAATCCCCTGACTACCAGACTGTGAGTTAAGTCCAACTCTCATTCAGTTTCGCTGTAAGTGCGTTTAGGAGACTAAGCCAGCTAGAGGTCTATTTCTAGGTCTAGCTGAAACTTAGATGAATACTACTCACGACTCTTCAAACTCTAGTGGTTCCAGTCCTATTTCTAGGATGCAAGAAGTCAAAGTCCTATTTCTAGGATCTCTTCAACTATTGCTATGCGAACCCACGCCTTTAACTCCAACCTTTCGGCAATCAGTTACATACAAACTATGCTAACCTAAGTGATCAATTTAAGCTAACATTTAAACCTTCCTTTCAACAAAGTCAAAGAATGCTAGAGGAAGCAAGGTTGCTTTGACATAGGCGGGACTTACCTCTGTTCAAGGAATCTACATATTTGAACCCCTAAATAAAAGCTTAGCTCATGATAGAAAACAAATTACAAAACATAATGAAAGACAAACTTGACATGGAGAAAAACGATGAAATATTATTAAAGACTGAACTGAATACAAATGTGAACTTACAACCAAAATTAAATGATAAATGAAAACAGCTTGCTGAAAACAAAAGATTACAAAGCTTAAACTAAGACAAGACTCAACTAAGGATCTTTCTTTCTCTATCTAGCTAGCTCTTGCCATTTTTCAAGGAGAGACAAGCTTTTCTCTTCTTCTTCTTTCGAATAAAAAAGCTGACAGAGACTAAGGGATCCGGAGCTCAGAGTGGTTAAAAGGTGAGAAGAGAGAAAAAGTGAAAATAAAATCCTAAGCACGAGAACAAGCATCGAGCTTTCTTTGCTTCTTGCACCTTGGTCCCCTTTTATAGACCATGCAAGGTAAGGTTGACTGCTGAGATCATTGTGAGAAAGCTCTGGAAGGAAAGAATCCACGATCCTTGGAGATTTGATACCGAATTGAGGGATATTAAGATGATTCTTTGGAAATCCCGCGAATCTCAGAATTTTGTCGAAAAGCCCAGTTGGGGCCGCATTTCGGGCGTAATTTACTCTGTGTTCTATTCTGACAGTTCTGTCATCAACAAAGGACTACTTTCCCCAAATGGCTTTGCAGGTGTAAATTGATCGCATTCACCACATCTTCAGGTTCAAATGTAGGCGCAATATTGCAGCTTTTAATTCGTTTTGTTCTGCTAACCTTTATCTCCTCTTGCAGGCGCTTTCCCCTTACAAAAATTTCCACACAAAAACATTACTTGGATAAATTCTTTACAAAATAATCTCTTTTTGTACAAAATAAGCTTAAATTCTATAATTCTAAGATTTCCTTCACGCTTCTACGACTTTTGCTAAAAAGACTTAAAAATGATAAGATTTTTTGGTATAACGTCCTTGCTCTCCAAACAATACTTAAGCTTTTAGGGCTAAATAACGCACAAATGAGCGTTATCATCTTGATGCATCTCAGCATCAGATTATTCTTATTTTGCATGTTGTATTTATTGCTCTGTGTTATTTATTGCTCGACGGAATCTACAAAACCTATCAACGAAAGCAGACTTGCCCATTTCTCGTGGCAACTAGAAGATGCATTATATATATATATATATATATATATTTCTATATATAAAAAGAAAGGGGGAAAACCAAAATAAAAGACTCAAAGGATATAATGTTGTGAGACATAGTGGAAGATAAATCAGATAAAGGAAATTATAGAGACAGAACAAACTTAGGCTTTTCAGGCTGAAACTCTAGCACCTGAATCTTCTCACATTCGAGCTCAAAATCTCCCTTAACCTCACAATCTCGATCTTGGAATGACAAGGAACACTCAACCTTATCTACGGTTTCCAAAATGGAAGATTCCTCTGCCTCTGGGATAATCTCTCGGCACTTCTGCTCTCGTTGCTCAACTAATCTCTCCACTCGTGCCACTAAGGCAACCAAGCCAGCAAATTCATAATTCATAATCCCAATTTAGCTCTAATCTCCTGTTGAACCTGGAGAGAAATGTTAGTAAACTGATAAACATTTTCTTCGAGAGATTTACATGAACTAGATGTCTGATTATGCTCATGCGGTTACTCGATTTGATATTTGTGGCAGGGTACAGGGACTCCATGATGGTGAAGAGCTCTACTCTCGACAATTTTATGCACTGGCCCTACTAATTGCTTACATAAAATGGTTAACTCAAATATTTGTGACGTGTCATTTTGCATCAAATAAAATTTGTATCTACGGCGCCAAACTACTTTCGTAGTAATAGTGGTATGGGTCGAACACAGGGAAGGGAGTCCTAATAGAATATAGACTCTTGTGCAAACACAAAAAGGGGGGATTTTAGAGATGAAAGACCTTGAAAATAAAAGCAGGAAAAATAAAGGTGCACAATTGGTAAAACAAGCAGAAGTAAGAAATTGAGATAAAAATCAATAAGAAATAGGATTGCTGGATTTGGTATTTTCTACTGAGTTGTTCATGGTTTGTCTTCCTAGTTTGATCTAAGGATAATTCAATGGATTAGAATCCAAGTCCGACAGTGCTTCTTGGCTAATTGGATAACCCTCCTAATTAACCTGTGTCAAATTAATCAATTAACCCGTAACCTCAACAATTAATTTGATTAATTAGTTTTAATTATGCCTGCTGCCCCTCATGCATAACCTTAATTAACATTCAAATTATTTCTAATTAATTTAGATTAACCAACCCAATAACCCTCAATCGATCACCTAAACTAACCGAATTAAGAAAAAGGACCCGAAATTAAAGCAATTAATTCAAACATACAATCAAAGTAATTTGCAATAATTTTCTCATGCTCTCAGGCCTATCAAAAGTATGCACTAAGAATTCATGGTAGCTTAACGCTTGTCTTGCCCCAACCTTGTGGCTATCTAATATAACAAATAGAATGCATTATATCTAATTCTATGAGGCATCAATTCAAAGGAGAAACATAAATACATTGGTGTAAACAAAAAACATAAGAAACTCAGAATCCATTAATAGAATTTCAATAAAAAGTCCTCATACTCAGTCAAAATACATGAACGGTTCAGTAGTTACCAAGATCTAGCGAAACTATTGGGTTTAGATACTCATAGATAAAAGAAAACAACAACAAACCTCAAAAGTATTCATAGAAATAACCTAAGAAGGTCTAAACTACTCTGAAAACAAAAGGAAAATGAAAGGAATCATAAAAGTGTGAAAATTATAACCTAACGGTGGACTAAATCGAGACCTAATACTTATACTAATTGTTGTAGCGTCGAGACGCTAGGAAAACAGCGTCTCGAGGCTTCGATACTATTTTCCATGAATTTTCTCGTTAGCGTCTCGATGTTGACCCCTTTTCTAGCTTGCTGCCTTCTTTCGTTTGCTTCATTAGAGGCTTGAATGTTTGATCTCTTGGCACTTCTTTTCAGGCCCACTGTGGTCCACTTGGGTCTTTTCACCTCCTCGTCGTCCAAGAACTTCGAGATGACTCAAAAATGCCCTAATTGGTCCAAATTATCACCAAGATGCACAGTTGGCTCCCAATGTTACCTGTGTTCGAATTACCTTTAAATAAGAAAATTAAAACATAAAATTCCTCTAAGAAGCTTAGATTAACGATAATAAGATAGCACGAATTAGGTGCTATCAATTTGCTTTCTAATTTCACTTACCTCTTCATTATGTCGAGCTTCTTCTCTAGCCGCGAAAGATGATAAAATACCATCAAGATCAATTCAAGGAAATTGCAAAAACAAAAGAAAATATCCCAATAAATCCAAGAAAAACAAATTAAGATCGGCTCCCCGACAACAACGCGAATTTGACGGGCCGAAGTTGTCGAGGCTTGGGGTCAAATAAATTTATAATCACTGTCACCTAATGCTAACTTGTAGCAGTAGTGGTCGGGGTCGAACATAGGAAACACATTTATAATTTGTCTATCATGGATTTAGTGCGACAATCGGACTAATAGGGGGATTTGGATATGCGATAGATAATTGCAAGGAAAGATAAATTGCGAGAATTTAAATGATGGAAAATTAAATGCATAAAATAAAAGAATGTACAAGTTAATCTTACCACAAGGATCACTGTAATTAGAGACGCTCGGGTTTCAATATGATTTATTTCATTAATTTATTATCGAGAAATTAATTTACCTAATCGGCTTAACTGGAAAAGACAGAAAGCATAATATCCTTAAATTCCTAAGTCCGACCAAGGCATCGAGACTAGTCCTAACCGATTAATAAGCTAATCGTGCACACTAACTACTAATTGATTGCATTAAGCTTAAGATGATTAGAATGTTCTAGATTAACTAGGAAAAACCTAAATTAATTTCAAGCACATGCTTAGACCTCAAATCTTTCTTGTCGGTTGCTAAATTTGGGATAAGACGCCAAATCGCTACATGCTTAGACACATTTGCTATTTTAATTAGCATATGAATTCAGTAAATCATGGTCGAGGTTGTCAATCTCTCCTAACATTACTAAATTTATGAATCATGGAGTCTAAACAACATTTAATACAGTAAACCATGCAAGAAACAATAAGAATCTTGTAAAATAAAATCATACATACTAACCGAGGTCCTGATTACAGCAATCCAAGCTTAGACGGCAATAGACGAGCCTAATCTAAGTCCCCAAGGCTTGATTAACTCACCCAAAACTAACATAAACTTGGGAGAAATGAAAAGTAGAAAGAAAAATGAGAAGAGCGGCGAAAGAATCACTAAAAACGACATTTTGATGACCTAGATATGGAAACAACGAGACGCTATAAGTGAGCGTCTAGACGCTATGTTTTCGAGTTTTTCGCGTTGAATCTTCATCTGCAAGGCATTTTTGTCATTTTAAGCTCCAGTTTAGCTCGATTTTGCGCCGAATTGGCATCGAACCTGAAGGGATAAAAGCCCTACGCAACGGAAAGAATTACCGAACCTACTCAGAGTCTTAGATTCTAATTGAAATACCAATACAATTTGCAAAAGAATACAATGATAAATCTATATTTAGAGGGCTGTACAGCGGCTATAAACATGCTAAAAATTAACTAGATCTAATCTAAACGATCCTAGTGATAAAGGATTTCATAGAAAACTTACTTTTGTAGAAAGCCTTGATCGAATCGCCTTTTCTTGCTAATAAGATTGAAAACGCAACAACCTTCTTGTGCGAATACCACCAATTGGTTACACCAGTATATCTCTAAGACTTCTTGAAGGAGGAGACTGGTGGGAGTCTTTTGGGAGAGATCTCTGAGAGAAGGAGAGTCAATGGGGATGTCTTTCACCCCACCCCAGGGGTCCTATATATATGTAAAGGTCTATGAATAAGTTCAAATCTATCTAATTTTAGTAAATAATTAATTAATTCCATAATTAATTAAATATCACATATTTAATCTTAGGGATTTTATTAAAATTAAATTTAATATGAATCCAATTCATATTAAATTTATTTGAACTCTTTCAAATATTTTTCTAGTTTTCTCTCAAGAATTAATTTTTTAAATTAATTCAAAAATTATATTATAAAGTTTCATAAATTTTATATTATAATGTATCAACATACACTATACGATTCCCCAAATAAATTGAACACTTTCAATTTACAGTTTGTATTTAATTGCTTCAAGTTCTTTTTACGAGCTACCAGTGGGACCTAATGGACCTACAGATCAGAAGCTCCAACGATACGAGAGTAATTGGCTAAACTCATTAACCAAGTTAGTCAACATTCGTTAACTGTGGGTCACTCCACTAAAGACCCACAACTGCACTCTTCTCACTGCAGAATATTTTTGTGTCCACGGATATTGACCAATAACGGCAAGTCGATCCTTCACGTGTGTTCGTACCCCAGTTGGGTCAAATTACCGTTTTACCCCTGGGTTACATATTTGTCCTTAAGTCCCCAGTGCTCCTCTAATGAACAACCTGTTTAAGGTCCAACCAACAAACAGAAGTCCCTCTCGTGCCATAGAGAGGGTAGGGCCCATTGTTCAAGACCCAGAGACACCACATAAGGAAACACACCTCTACTTACCCTAGAGTCGGGAAGGAGTGAATTCCATCTTGTGTGATTATGTTCCCAACTCCCCACTCGATATTGTCCCCAAAATGGTAGGCTTATTGAGTCGGCGTGCTGGCCACTCTCACCCATACAAATCAAAGGACAACCCCTCGTGAACAGGAGTCCATAGTCCACTCAGGATTGAGATCGAGTTGCCTAGGTCATCCTAATGAGATAGAAACCTAACTAGCTAACGGTGTTAGACCTAGTGGTTAACTATCTCGCAGTCCGGTCTTGTGCAAACTCATTGCACAGGATACCCCCACTCGCATGTCCACTACATGAACGTGTTGGATCATTGCGTTTGTATCATAATACAAAGTGGGCCGTATCCATAGTGTCACCAGGATAAGGTACCCAACTTTATCCCTATACTATAGACCATTTAGGTTGTATCTTGAACATTGATCCCCGTATGTCCCTACATACTAGTTCAAGCCTCATACTAACAGCATAGGATGTTTAGTTTATTGGATTAGGGTTAATAAGACAAGATTTACTAAATACAAACAAAATAAATCATTTTATTAATGTTCGAAAAAATGTTACATTTACTATCTACGAGTTTTAGGATATAAAACCCAATAGAACCTCCGTCAAGGACCTATAGACATATTATACTCATTTTAATGATTTTTCACAAGGAATTCAAAAATGATAAGCAGATTGGAGTAGATAAGTGTATAACAAATTAGTCATATCACTATTGTCATTGCATTTGAAAAATTCTAAGCATATCATGTGGCAACTAAGGTGATTGTGCATATAGACCAGTCAACCTTGAAGTACTTGCTGGATGCCAAACCCCAATTGATTAGATGGATCTTACACCTCTAAGAGTTTGATTTGGAGATTGTAAACTATAAGGGCACTGAAAACCAGGTCATTTGTTCAGAATCAACGAGCAAAGAAAAGTAGAACAACAAGAAGAAATTCACGATACCTTTTTTGACGAGAAGCTGCTAATGGTCCAAGAAGAACAAACACCATGGTTCGATGACATAGTGAACTATTTGGTGAATGACTTGATACCTCTAGAAGCAAGTCCTCAACAACTCAAAAATTTCTTCCATGATTTGAGATACTACGTTTGGGATGAGCCATATTTGTACAAGCAAGGACTGGACAAAATGCTTTGAAGATGTGTGCCAGAAGAGGAAATGGAGCAAATTTTGAAGGAATTCCATGTTGCACCATACGAAGGACACTTTGCAGGAGACAAGACAACAACAAAGGTTCTTCAAAGTGGCTACTATTGGCCAACATTATTTAGAGATGCACATCGATTCACTAAAGGTTGTGATTGGTGCCAAAGAAGGGGGAACATCTCAATAAGAAATGGAATGTCCATGCACTAGGATAAGGGCAAAAAATATACCTATTTTGCCCTTATATTTAGTCCATTTCCTTGTCAAACTTGTATGTTGTAGATAAAAAACAGCACTCTCGAACTTAAAAAGTGCTAAAGTTGATAAGTTAGGATGTTAAGAGTCATGTATGTCAACTTATGCATATTTGTGCTTAAAAGAAATCATTTTGGTGTGAATTTGACTTGAGTTTGGTGTTTTGCAGAAAATAGAGGAATCTGGAAAAATCCCCATGCATTTCTGGCAAGGATAAAATGAAATGCGACCGCATTTCTGGGCAGAGGCAGACAATTCCAAGTCTGTCGCGGGTCATTTTGAACGAGTGTTTTGCACACCTAAGCAACAGTTTTGACTCTGAAACTGACTGGACCACCTGCTAGCACCATTTTCGTGACTCCTCAGCCACTTCCCATGCTATAAAAGGCCACGATTTGATGGTAAATTCAAGCAGAACTCATTGGGAAGAAGAGGGTGGTGACAGAACCCTAGTAGACGCCCATAAGTAGGGATGCCCGAGGTCGTTGCTAGAAGACTAAATTCTAACCCTTAGTTAGACATCAAACTGAAGGTGTTCATATAACACATGCGGAAGCAATTGAAGATCGGAAGCACTTAAGACATTCAATTTTGCTCCTAAAGCATGCATGTTCTATAAAAGACAGAATATAGAGTTGAGAGAACACCAACCTTTGTAGCTCACTTATGTGGAACTCCTTGTGGTGTTTGCCTCTCCTATGCTCCTTGGACAACCTCTAGAGTCTTCCCTACTATTCTCTTGGGCCTAGAAAGACTTGTGGGAGTCTATAGAAGAAAGATAGAAGGGAATGCTTGATGGTACAAGCTTTTGGAAGGAGATGAAATGAGAGAGAATTTGAGGGAGAAAATTTGCAGCATAACACTAAATGAAAGCTTGCTCTACTTGAATCTAATTCAAGCCCCTTTTATAGACATCTCCCATGCAAAGACAAGGTTCATGACACTTAGCCACATGGTCAAGATGCAACTCAAAGTGGATTCTAGGTGTCTACTTCACAACACATGCATCTAATGCATGTTTGTGTTGTTTTCCACTATGTATCATTATGCAAGAGTGGAAAAACCACTAAATCCACTATGAATTGAATCCTAATTGTGAATTTTAAGCTTTCAATTCATTTCAAATTCAATTCAAAATTGAAATTGATTTCTAGGCAATTAATTGGGACATTTCCAAGTAATTTTGATACGATTGATCTAATCAATCTTTATCACCTAATGCCATGAATTATATATGATTCCTAATACATATACATGGTATTTAAAACACTTTTAAATACCTCATCTCTCAATTCCTAATTTAATTCATAATTAAATCATTGTGTCGAACATGTTTTACGATAAAACCCTATTTCCCGTTTTTGAACGATTCAAAGTTTCCTATCAAAATATTCTAGGCTTTAATCCGATATGAGCTAGTAGGGGGACCTAATGGACCTATAGATCATGGGCTCCAACGATTCAAGGCTAACCGACTAATCTCATTATCTAAGCTAGCCAACATTCGTTAACTATCGGGACACTCCACTATAGCCCGATAGTTGCACTCCCCTCACTATAGATATATTTCCGTCCACTTGATTTAACCATGTTTAGTAAGTCGTTCCTTCACAGGTTGTTCGTAGCTATAGCTAGGTCAAATAACCGTTTCACCTCTATAGTACTTCTTGTTCCTTAAGTTCCACTAATCCTCTAATGAACAATCGGTTTGCGGTCCAACCATCAAACCTAAGTCCCTCTCGATCTAACAAGAGGGTGGGGCCCCTTGTTCAAGTCCTGGAGTTAGTACTTAAGGGAACAACCTATCTACTAACCCTGAAAAGGGTAGGAGTGAATTCCGTCTTGCAAAACTATGTCCCCAGCTATCTATTCGATCTTATCCCCAAAATGGTAGGCTTGTCGAGTCGGCGATGCTGGCCACTCTCACCCATGCAGATCAAAGGATAATCTCGCATAAACAGGAGTTCATAGATAGCTCAGGATTAAGAACGAGTTACCTAGGTCATCTATGAGAAATAGTCAGTTTCTTCAGTAAACGGCGTTATAAAGAGAAAGTGACTTATTTCGTGGTCCAGTCTTATGCAAACTCATTGCATAGGACGCCCCCACTCGCATGTCACCACATGAACGATTTAGGATCTCATCGTTTGTACTTAATACAAAGTGGGCCGCGTCCATAGTGTCTCCAGGATAAGGTACCCAACCTTATCCTTATACTATAGACTATTTTGACTATAAACTTGAACTTGATCCTATGATATGTCCCTACATATAGTTCGAGTATTCATTTTATAGCCAAGGATCTTAGTTTATTGGATTTAGGTTAATCATTCGCAATTTACATATTCAATAACATCTTTTACTGAATAACCTCAATAACGTCTTTATTGGAAATAGAATATGTTTAATGATTTACAAACTACGAGTTTATAGGACATTAAACCCAACACAAACCCGAGTGTTTGTAGAGATTTCACCCCATTGCCACCTTGTAAAAGGAGAGTAGAGTGTCGTGAGAACTCTAGAAGGATTGGATAAAGTGAAAAAACTCTAGTTTTAGCTACTGCACAATATTTTTCCAGCACTTGTTTTTTTTTCATTATTTTGTATTCTTTATTCATTATTTCAATGAAAAGTTGTACATTTGCATTATATTCCATCATGTGTAGCTGATGGACCGCAAAGCGCACGGGCCACAAGTAATAATAAAACGGAAGTATTCCGCGTATCGAATCCACAGGGAGGCGAAACGATATTAAGCAAAGCAATTAATTCTTCAACACTAAAGGTACTTGGGAGAAATATTATTTAGGGACCTAATCTTGATACTAAAATGAATTGAAAATTAAAGCAGTTAAAAAAATTAAATTGATCAATCACGGAAATAAAAAAAATATGGAGAAAGAGTTTTGAGTGTGAAGCGGGGTCTTGAAAATCAATTAATAGCTAATTAATTATTACAATTATCCTAACTCATTGCCCGACTAATTAGAATCCTATAATCTCCGTTAATCACATAGGTTCTCCTGTCAGTTTCCAATAATTATAATTAACCAATATTAACAACCTAAGTGTCCTTAGCGCCAATAAAATTCGTTAATTAATACGCCTTGATTCATTATCGGAATCTAAGTTTAACCAACTAATCTCGTTATCACTACGGGCAATTAAACTGGTTGCATGGATTACGATCTATCCTAGTCTCTCTCCGTCGAGTTTCCATTAAGAATCGGATCAATATATAATTGGTCAGATTATATACAGCATTATGAGCATCCATACAAATAATTAGTTAAAAGGACAAGAGATAGGCAATTATAATAACATTTAACTATGAATTTTCATTTCAAGACCCCAAAATGGGTTTAGCTATACATGGCTATAATATCCACAATGTATACAATAGAAAGCATAAATTGGAGCAAAATAAGAGGAAAGGAAATGACTGTCGAGAACCCCATCGATAGCGCTTGGAGTCCCTCCAAACACGCCCCGAGCCTCCTAG
The DNA here is from genome assembly GCA_017139565.1 of Luffa aegyptiaca. Classification (NCBI taxonomy): domain Eukaryota; kingdom Viridiplantae; phylum Streptophyta; class Magnoliopsida; order Cucurbitales; family Cucurbitaceae; genus Luffa; species Luffa aegyptiaca. The sequence goes on along the minus strand of CM029406.1, from coordinate 15,907,879 downwards.
AGTGCTCACTACAAGCTCCCCACAAAATTTCCCACTCTTAACTCTCAAAAAGGCTAAAAATCCTTGAGAGAATGCTCAAGGAGAGTAAAGGAAAGGAATGAAAGAAAGAATGGTGGAATGATTGATGAGGAAATGGGGTACCAAGGGTGTCCTTATATAGGCCCGAAATAGGGACATCGTCGCGACGCTGTGACGTCACTCCACTTGTCCCGCAAGAAATGGGACAACGTCCCGACGCTGCCCCACAGCGTCTTGACGTTGTGAGGTTTCCAGAACTTCCTCGCGCGGGCTGGGCTTGAAACTTGGGCCAACTTCTTTCTTTTTGGATCTTCACTTGGATGGTTGACTTTTGGGCTCCCCCTTTGACCCATGGTTGGACATTTGGCTTAATATGCTCATTTTTGGGCCTTTTTTCACCAAAATTCCACAAAATGCTCCTTAGGACAAAATAATGAATTATATTAGAATTTCTCAATAAAAACACAATAAAAGCACTAAAAAGACTAATAATTTAGGACTAAAATAGCGACATTTCTGCCTGCTATCAGTAGCTAAATTCCATTGACGGGGTTCGATATTGTGAATTCCCTTATGGTTTAAATGGCTTGAAAGTGCTTATTTGCTTAAGTTCTATTTATTGCATGTCATTCTTTATTGATTATCATTCTAACCTTGCTAAGTTTAACTTGATCACTTAGACTTTGCATGCTATGTGAATTTGTATCTGAAAGGGTCAAACAATATCGATTCTCATAGAGGAAGGTCGAGAGAGTGTATTCGGTGTTATAGAGGAAGGTCACCTTATAACAGAAAGACCAAGGAGCATGAAGCCTTGGTAGAAAAAGAAGAAAAATCAAATTCAGAGAAAAAACATGGGAATGCGACTGCAAAACCTCAAAAATTTGTAATATATCCAGAATACAGACCACCTCCTCCATACCCTCAGAGATTCAAACATGCCTCGCAGGATGTACAGTTTAAGAAGTTCTTAGATGTATTAAAGCAGCTACACATCAATATCCCATTAGTGGAAGCACTTGAACAAATGCCTACCTATGTGAAGTTCCTGAAAGATATTCTATCAAAGAAGAGAAGGTTGGGAGAGTACGTAACTGTTGCACTCACTGAATGTTCCAGTGCACTCGTCAAGAATGAAATCCCTCCCAAGCTCAAAGACCCAGGAAGTTTCACCATTTCATGCTCCATTGGAGGTAGGGATGTAGGCAGAGCTTTGTGCGACTTAGGAGCAAGTATCAACTTAATGTCATACTCAGTTTTTAAACAGTTGGGGATAAGTGAAGCGCGACCAACAACTGTAACCTTACAATTAGCGGACATATCACTTACACATCCTATTGGAAAGATTGAAGACGTATTGGTCAAGGTTGATAAGTTTGTCTTCCCTGCAGATTTCATCATTTTAGATTTTGAAGCTGACAAGGACGTGCCAATCATCTTAGGACGACTGTTCCTAGCCACTGGCAGAACCTTAATGGATGTGCAGAAAGGAGAATTGACCATGAGGGTCAATGATCAGCAAGTCACGTTCAATGTGATGAATGCAATGAAGTACCCTGGAGATTTTGAGGAATGTTCTATGATGGACGAAATTGATGAACTCTCCTGGTCTACTTTTTAGGAAATGATGAAAGGAGAAACATTGGAGGACATACTTGGAGATGAAGAACCATAAGAAAGAGGTGGGAAAAAGATTGAAGTTGAAAAAATCAATCAACCCATGAAAAGACAAAGAATCAAACCATATTGGGGGAAAGACTTTGAGGATGAGGAAGCCCATGTTTCCGTGATTGACATGGTATGATTTCTATACTTTGAAAAAATATTTTTTGTATATTATCTGGATCTATGCATACTAATAAAATAATAATACAGACAGGAACTCAAGAGTAAAAACTTTGTCTAGGAAAATCCTGTCTAGGAAAAGGTACTTAAGTTGACCGAAGGGAACACCTTTTCTTGGGGATTTACCTGGGAGTTTCAAACGTTCATATTATGTTGTACCCTATCTATTTTAGAGAAAAAAAAAAGAAAAAAAATATATTTTTTTTTTAAAAAAAAGAGAAAATATATATAGGAAAATGTAGATTTGTAAGTTTAGAATAAAGGAATTTTGATCAAGAGGGAACTTTGTCTAAGAAAATTCCTCCTAGGCTGGGGTATTTAAGCTGACCGTAGGGAACACCTCAACCTGGGGACTTACCAGGAAGTTGAATTGATAAAAAAAAAAAAAAAACTTTTACTTAATTTCTCTTAAAAGAAAAGAAAAAAATTATAAAAATAAATAAATCATGATTAAGCATGTGAACTTTCTAACATGTTTATGAGTGTTTCAGCAAAGAAGAAAAAGCAAAGGAAACTGAAAGGTCAAGAGAAAAAGAGAAGGCAAAAGTTGGGTGAAATGCGACCGCATTTTCAAAAATAAGAGGGCAGTCACGAAAATTTTTTACTAGCATGTGACCTAATTAGAAAACTATAAATAGCTAACTTATAGTATTTTCCTATTCCCCAACCACTCAAATCTTTTGCATTCAAGTCAAAACTCCAACTCTCCATATTCTCTCATCTTGAAACTGAAACCCATATCAAGAATAATGAAGAACACGTAAAAACCTTCATCATCATGCAAGATTACTCGATCCCAAAGTAATCCAACCGCCCACGAAGCTGAAGCAAGTGTGCGACGGCAAGAAGAACAACCTGAAGCAGCCATGCAGGACACGAGAAGAATGAGACCCACAGATTTCTCACCGTCAGTCGTGAACCAAGAGCCCAACACTCAAACTCCTTCTTCTTTGACAACGCTGGCCACGTTGAGGGACAATTTGAGTTCATCTTCACCGAGAAGGTTCACGCGCGCCACTACCGTCCGCCAAACCCAAAAACCTGGCACTCAACAGTTCAAGAAACACTCGCGGGAGTGGTTTTCAATGATCCCGACAATAGAAGCTCAGAGACGTGCTACTCTTGAAGAGGAAGCGAATAGGCGAGATGAAGAAGAAGTCGCCGAGGCAGCATGAAGCTCTCGGCAAGAGGGAACTTCAACGGGTAAACCTTCCGAACCTTCAACTAACCCCTCTTCGTCTTGCAGGAACAAACCATTCGTTACCTATAGTGCAAGGAAGAGGAGTCCCAAGAAAGTGGTGCCCGAAAAGCCGCTTGTCATCGAACCCCTCAAAGTAGCAAGAATGCCACCGGACGTGTTCGAAGACATAATTCGCCAAGCTGTGGCAAAGGCTCTAGTGATTGCTGAGGGTATAAGGTTGAACAGGAAGCTTTAAAGGAGATTAAGGCGCTGAGAGAGATGGAAAATCAGCACATGATAGAAGAGGATGACTTTGCGAGAGAAAGAGATCTTGAAGAAGAAAAGAAAAGAGAAGAGGAAAGACAAGAGGTCGAGAGGGCCAAGTTAGCTGAAGAGGAAAGGAAGTTAGATGAAGACCTCAGGAGGGTAGCTGCTGATTTGCAACTCCTTGAGGAGAAAAAACAAAGAAGAGAAGAATTGAAAGAAGACGTAAAAAGAAGAAATGAAGTAAAAGACTTCCTTGCAGCTTTTGAGCCACTCCACAAAGCTCAAAGTGAAGCTGAGTTGCTGCAAGGAAGGATAGAAGAGGTCCAACAGGGGCTAAGAGAAGAAAGTTCATAAAAAGAAAAACAAAAAGAAGTAGAGAATGAAGGCCAGAATGCGACCACATCTGGGCCGCATTTTGAAGAAGGCCAAGCCGAGGCCATTGAAGCTCAGCCTGCTGATGAGCTTTTCGAACCTATATTCAAATATGACCCACCAGTAGCTGATAGCACCTCTTCAGAAGAGAAGAGGGATGAAGAAGAAAAAGAAAGCAAGGAGGTTGAGAACTCCAGTGATTTTGAGAAAAAGTCTGATTTAGAGATTTGGGAGATGGATGACGACCAAGTTCCTATCTCTGCGGCATTGAGAAGGAAGAGAAGAAGAGAGATTAAAGCTGAACAGAGGACTAAAAACAAGAATGGCTCGATATTTGCCAAGAGGCTGAGGACTAGGTCTATGGAAGCCTCTCCTATAGCTCCTCCTACCGTCTCACCCGTCAAGCCAAAGGGCAAATCACCCAAGGCTGCATCTCCTAAAAATCCATTCCCAGAGGTATTCAGAGATGTTAATTTTCAGGAAGAGATGGAGATTATGACCAAAAGGGATTTACTCAACGAGAACGGATTCTCTAACAGAGCAGGAGCACTGCCAGAGTTTGTTAGCAGAGTTATCTCCCAATAGAAGTGGCAGGAGTTCTGTGCTCACCCTCAAGAGGCTGTGGTGCCTTTAGTTCGTGAATTTTACGTCGGCCTGAAGGAGGAAAGCATTAGTATGGCGGTGGTGAGAGGCAAGATGGTCAGCTTCTCTTCTGTAGACATTAACCGGGTGTACAGAATCAAGGCACCCCTGAACCCAAAAGGGAACGATGTTATCAGGAACCCCTCGGCCAAGGAAAGAAGCACTTAAACTTGTGGCCAACAAGGGAGTTCAATGGAAAGAGTTCCAAACGAAGGTGAAGACTCTAGTGCCAAGCAACCTCAAGCCAGAATCAGCAGTTTGGCTTCACTTTCTGAAAAACTGTTTGATGCCAACCACCCACGACAGCACGATCTCAGTGGATAGAGTCATGCTACTCTATTGCATTATGAAAGGGTTGGAGATCAACATTGGGAGCATAATCAGGGATGAGATTCTAGCCTGTGGAAGAAAACGAGCAGGTAAACTTTTCTTTGGATCACTCATTACCCAACTTTGTCAGAGGGTGAAGATAGTTTCGGGCAAGGACGAGGAGCGTCATTTCTTCAAGCCGACCATTGACCTGTCCTTGATTAGGAAGCTCCAACAGAACAGCATCCAGAGGAAAGACAAAGCTTCCACATCTCAGGCTTAGCCATTGCCTACCGCCAGCTTGTTGATAGTTTAGGTTAGATAAACTTGGGTTTTTATCTTTACTTGAAAAAATCTGCTTGCTGTTTTGAGCTTAGCCTATGAACTTTTTGAAGAAAAAAAGTCAACTTTAAGAAGAATTACTTTATAAAAATGTTTTGGAAGAAAAACATGTTTTCAAAGGAGTTTTCTTTTAAGCCTTTGATGATGAAAACTAGAGCTTTGTTCTATCTCAAAAGTGCCACCGTCACAACTGAATTGTTTTCTAGTCATAGGCTTTCCATTAGTCTTTTTCTTTACAGAATTTTCTTAAGTCTAAAACTTCCTCGTGTTTAACCTTTCTAACACTCTAGGAGAGTTCAACCTTGAAGTTTTGAAAAACAAAAAGCCTCATGTTAAGCCCATGCCTCAAAAACAAAGCCAATGAAGACATTGTCTAACTTTAAATTTGGGGGGGTGCTTTAGCCTTTACTATGGAAATATTTTTGTAAATTTGTATTGTTAGAAAAAGAATATGTGCTCAGTATATTTCTTTAAAAAAATGAAAAATGAAAAACCGAGAGTTATTCCTCCTTCCTAGAGTTTACTAAATAACCAGGGGCATTCATGACACCCATGGTTTGCCACTGCATGAAAGGTTTACTTAAGGGAAGTGAGTATCATTCCAAGCTTGTGAACTTTGCTTGTAGCTAGATATCTTCACCACAAAGTGTCGATAAGCTAGAACGAAGGTAAATATGACAGCAATGATACTCTTGGGAGAAAAAGAAGTTGAATAAAAAGAGCACCAGCAGTCAAATAAGTTTGGGGGAGATGGAAAAAGTCTAGTAATTCATGTATCCTCAAGATTATTTTTTCTTAACTAAAAGGACTACACTAGGCTCTATGAGTAGAAGTTAGGTAGTTTAAGCACATTGGTTAGGATGGACTAGGGAGAGTTTTGCTTTGAAAAAGAACAATAGAAATCTTTATGCCTAGGAAACTCAGACGTTGTGACTGGCACTAGAGTATAACCTTCTAATAAAAGGCAAACTTTTTAGAAAACAATCTTGAAAAGCTTGTTTACTTGATTCCATGTCACTTGATTTACAATTTAAAGTTGATACTAGTACCATGATTGATTACTACACATGAACCTTAACATTCTGGTTTGCAATTAATATTGAGCTCTTACGTTCTGATTGGCAATTAAAAAGTTGATCTCTAACATTTTGATTGGCTATTGCTTGAGGACAAGCAATGAGTTAAGTTTGGGGGTATGATAAGGGTCAGAAATATACATATCTTACCCTTATATTTAACTCATTTCCTTGTCAAATATTGCATGTTTAGATCAATTTTACTGTTCCCGAGCTCAAAATATGTTAAAGTTGTTAAGTTAAGGTGTTAAGATTCACTTTTGTCAAATTGTGCTCATTTGTGCTTAAAAAGACTTAATTTTAAGAGAATTTGACTAAGTTTGTTGTTGTGCAGGAAAACAGAGGAGAAGTTGGAATCTGCCCAGAAATGCGACCACATTTCTGGAAAAACAGAGACAGTTCCGAGTCGTCCGCAGGTCGTTGTTAACGAGTCTTCTTCGCACCTAACCGGCTGTTTTGACCTCGAAACTGACTGGGCTACCTACCAGCACCTATTTCACAGCTCCTCAACCATTTCCAACACTATATAAGCTTGAGAATCAAAGTCAAAATCAAGCAGAACTCATTTGGAAGAAGAGGGTGGTGACAGAACCCTAGTTGACGCCTATGAGTAGGGATGCCCGAGGTCCTTCTTAGATGACTGAATTCTAACCTTAGTTAGACATCAATCCCTAGGATTGGTAGGGATTTTCACCCATTCCCACTTTGTAAAAGCGAAAGAGTAGAGTGTCGAAGCGAACTCTAGAAGGATTGGATAAATAGAAAACCCATAATATTTGGCTACTTCCATTATTTCCAGCTTTTGATACTTTTCACTTATCTGTATTCTTTACTTATTGTTTTCAATGAAAATGTATTCATTTGCACTTTATCTCACCATGAGTAGCTATATTTCGTTGAGGGGTTCAATATGGTGAATTCCCTTATGGTTCAATAGCTTGAAAGTGTTTTATTTGCTTAAGCTTTGTTCAATGCATGTCATTCTTTATTGATTATCAATATGATCCTACTGAGTTTAATTTGATCACTTAGACTTTGCATGCTATGTGAGTTTGATCTCGAAAGGGACAGACGATATCGGTTCTCATAAAGGTGATATAGGAGAAAAAGCTCGAAAGAGATTGTTCGGTGGTATAGGGCAAGCTGCCTAAGGCACACTATATCGACTATAGGGTTATCGATTGCATTCGTGAATTATCTATGTTAGAGTCGAGTCACAGAAATGTGCATAACGGTACTCGCTTAGCCTTCTAACGGTTCTTGGGAGCAATGCCAAATAGAAGTTCAATCTGACCCAATGCATTGAATAAACTTAAGATTAAATAATCCATGATTAAGGTTATTGTCTTTGGGATGATTCCATGTTGAATACCTCGTTTATTTTATTTTTATTCTTTTATTCATTTGCTTGTGTTATTTACTTTTTCTAAAACCAAACATCCAACTTATTTCTTTGGTTACCTATTTTTAAGCAATCAAGTTGAGCAGTTTCTTCTTCAAATCTGAATTTCCATTTAGTCCTCGTGGGATCGATACCCTTGGAATACTTCTAAGGTTTCTTATTACTACGTGCGACAGTGTATACTTGCACTAGGGTTAGCTGAATTTATCTTTATTATTACTTATCATCTTATCTCACATCCATCCATTCAGCTGACGACGGACCAAGACCCTATGCTACAATAATAAGAAAATACAAAAGAAATCAATAAGAAAACATACACCTCTGAGTTCTGTACATCCAATGCAGAGCAGAACCGAGAGGAAAATAAAAAATTCCAACCTAAAAACACACTTTACAGTGGAATGAAAGGAGGTTTATATAGAAATTTAATCGTGGGGCCGAGACGCTGGGCATGGCATCTCGACACCGTGCCATCTGGGCCTAGGGTTTGGAAACGTGTAAACCCGAGACTTTCTTTAGATAATTTTCTCTTGTCATCTATAGTGGAAGTTGGACTACGTTGTTGGGACTTGCCAATTGAAAAGAAGAAAAGAAAATAATGGAAATAAAGAAGAAAAGAAAAGGAAAAAGAAAAGACACAAAAAAAAAACAAAAAAAAGAAAGAAAATTGAAATGGACTGCAATGACTCCACCACCGACAACAATTTTTATCAACTCATTTTAGGCCATTCTTCTCAATATTTTCCACCCAAAATTTCAGAGCACTTGAGGGAGAGAGTGAAGGAAGAAGAAGAAGAATTTTGTGGTTTTGAGGTTGAAGAAGATAGGAAAAGCTCATGCAAAGCCAGCCATAGCAGAATCTGAGTTCAACCTGTCAACCTCTGGTTTTTTATTCGGTTTGAGCTACACAGAAGGAACTAAGAGGTGAGGTTTGATTTTCTTGAAAGTTAGTTCATTTTCTAGCAAATTGCATGAAGGAAGCTTGAGCTAAATCGTATGAGAAGTTAATGGTTTTTGGAATGGAAAACAGAGCACAGGATTTTCGAGCAAACCAGGAGGATCTCTGGTGTTCTCTGGTGTTTTGAGCATTCGGGGGTGTACAAGTCGAATCCGAAGCTCTATTTTGTATGGTTGGAAAGCTTATTCAATTTCCTACAACCTTCATGAAGATTTCGTGAGCCACAAATGACTTTAAGTAGGGTTAATTTCAGGAGTTAGATAAAGGGTAGCAGGGAACCTCGAATCTATGTTGTCTGTGTTCGGGGCAATTCTGGGCAAATCGGTTGGGAATCTCATTTTCATTTCTTCAGGTAAGTTGTAGAGTGTTCGGAAATGAAGAGTTTGATGTGTATTTCATTAATTGTGGTTAAGTATTGAGGACGTTATGGGTGTTGGAAGTTAGGGTATAGAATCTGGAAAATCTGAAAAGTAGAATGTGAATGTGATTCTTAATCCAATTGTTTATAAATTCATGAGCATGGAAAGACAAAGCTATCTATGGTTCTAATGCTCGGTTTTGGTTATTTGACAGGCCAAGAGGAAATAGGTCGAGTCTACAAACCGGGGAACTAGATAAGACAATGAGTGACAAAATGAATTTCGAAAATGGTTTCCAACGGTTGTTCATGTTTAGATGTTTACATTGTTTTCTATGAATGATACATGGTTTTTATGAACAGTTTCAAGCATAAGTTTTGAGCTCAGATTTTCTAACGAGGTTTATATACGAGCACGTGGCTAATGACTTTATGAAAAGTAGCTGAAACGATATCTTTTAAAGTAAAGTATGGATTAGCGAGTATTTTTAAACGATTTCCAGTTTTTCACGAGCAAGCTGAGTAAGCTTAAGTTTTACGAAAGATAACGATAAGCAGGCATGTTTTAATGTTTTCATGTGATTTTCTGAGATTTCTATTGACTACATGACTGAGATATTGAGCCCGAGGCTATATGGTACCGTGTGCACACAAGTTATATTTCGTTGTTGACGTTGAGTGTACTCCGTGACAACGATGCTATCGTGAGTGCTGGGCGGGCCCCACTACGACAAAGACGATGGGAGTGCTGGGCGGGCCCCACTACATCGTAGGACTAGTAAACGTTGGTTGTACTGGGCGAGCCATACACAATGTAGATCGGTCATGTTAGTTAAAACGTTTGATGTACTTGATAAGCCTTGCTAGATTTTTAATGACGAACTTGCGAGATATTTTAGAAAGCCTTTTTCATTACACGTTTATGTTAAACGCTTTGATTGAGCATATTTATACGTTTAAAGGTTTATCACGTGTTTGACTTCCGGATTTAGAGTCTTTAAGTTAGTCACTCACTGGGCTTCGTAGCTCATTCTTTCAAAAATTTTTTCCACTTTCAGGTAGAGATCGAGCTCCCAGTGCCTGATATACTGCCAACGTCTGCTGAAAGTTCCAGAACAAGTTCCAGTACGTGGGTGGAGTTGTATATTGAGTATGTTCATATTGTAAATGTTTTGTAAGGGTTGGATAATATAGTCCTAGAGGTCGTGGTTGTATAAACCCTAGTTGTATATGTTTTTGGTTGTGACATCTATATCAGGTTATTATCCGAACCAAGTTATGTCAGGGCGGCACCTCGTGTTTGTTGGAAGTTTTTTTTTTTCAGGGATTCCGCTGTGTTCTGTTTCGTGTAGAATGCTTTATATCTATGATTAGTATGTTTATCAGGTTCAACGTTCAGGAGGGTCAGCGGGTATCGTTAGAGGAGGATGATGTCCGTTGGCTTCACGCCATCTTTCGGGCTAAGCTAGCAGGTGGTCCGGGAGGGGGTGTGACAAAACGGGCCAGCGTCGAGATGCTGGCCTTCTTCCAGCGTGCTTCATTCTTTAATTCTTCTTTGTTGCTCGCTCGACTCAGGTCTCGAACCTTTGACTCCTTGGAACCATTCTTTGGGCTTGTGACGATCCTCACGGTCTTCTCACCTCCTCGAGATTCATGGTCCTCAAGTTAGCTCGAAAACTCTCTAAATTGCTCAAATTAGCTCCAATTTGTGTAGTTCGTCCCTGATGCCCTAAATGCACAAATAATCTACAAAATAGACAAATAAAGCATAAAGTGCACTCTAAAAGGTTTAGATTAACATCAAATAAATAGGACTAATTTGGTTTTATCAGTACCCATGTAGTTTAGTCCTTGAAATCGTTCTAGAGCATGACCCATGCCTATTCGGCTTCGAAATCAAGATACAAATTTAGTAACGAATTCTAATTTACAGGATTACAGTTCTTTGAAAGCCAAATAGCGAGCCCCTTGGACTCAAAATTGGTTTTCGATGAATACCCATAACCCGACCAGCCTTGGGATTGAATGCCCATAGGCTAGGAGGTTCGGATTAGTGATTTCGAACTCATTCAGTCACTAGGCATCAAGCTTCAAGGTCGTTTAGGTGTCAATCAGTAACTTGAAGCTTGAAGCTTGATGCCTAAACGACCTAGGCATCAGGCTCTAATCTAAACCATTATAATTTTATTAGGTGGGCTTTAAAATAGCCTTTAACCCATGGGTGTCTCCTTAGTTTTAGTTTTAAACCAATTCGGACCTCGAATAACACGTCTTCAAGGAGCTTTAGTGTTGTTCGGCAAATTCCAGCAAGCGTCGCACCTCATTTAGCGTTGTTTGGTAAGTTTTAGTGTTTTTAATCTCGTTAGATCTCTTGCTAGGCTCTACAAATAAATTGCCTAACTTTGGAAGTCTTATGCTTAGAGTGTTGGTTCGATTAGAGCCTGTTTTAAGTAACTTCCTGCAAGGGACGAAATTGTTTGGTGGAGTTTAGCAGGGAATATGTCTCTTTAGACCATTTCAAGCATGATTAGAGATTTGATAGTTTAGTTCTAATTCTTTAGAAGTTATCCTTGTTGTTTAGGAGTTTATCTGGATCTTTTGAGTTGTTTAAGGAGTTCTTTAGGAGCGCTCGTAAGCTATAGGTAAGTAGTTTCTACCCGCTGAGTTTGTTTAACTACATGAGCATGTTGGTTGTTACTCGTTTTCGTAGTATGTATTGCTGGTTATTATATAACTTGTGATATGTGTTAAGTATGTTGTTTGATTGATCTTAAAGCATGATGGACTATTGGTTATCTTGAGCATGTTGTATATCCTTTTTTGGGCCATGTTGCATGTGAGTCACGATTCCATAGTCTGTGTGCTCATTGAGAGGTGAGCCGGGTGTGTATGCAGAGCGTGACGCAAAAATCACGTGTTAAGATTGTGCTACATGACGTGGAAATCATGTTATTGGTGCGGAGCGTGACGCGTAAATCACATGTGAGTGTGTGCTGCTCATGGTGCATAATTCATGTGTTAGGTGTGAGTGTGTTACATGACGCAAAAATCATATTTTGGTGCGGAGCGTGACACATAAATAACGTGTTAAGTTGTGTTGCATGATGATTAATTCATGTGTTTTGGTGTGGGGAATGACGCGTAAATCATGTGCTAAGAAAACGAGCATGGCGCAGAAACCATGTGAAGGTTTTTATTGCATGTTGTGTGTATGCATGAAGTCATCTTGTTGAGTCAGCATCAGTCTCGTTGTTGGTTTATCGCTTTAAGAAGCATGTTATTTGTTTAATGCTTAAAAGTATGTTGGATGCGTGTGCCTAGGATGTCGATTGTGTTGTTTGTTGCTTGATGGCTCACCCACCAAGTGTGAGCAACTTACCAGTACCGTGGTTGTACTGACCCCCTCCCCTTTCTCCCACCAACATTTTAGATTTCGCAGGTGAACCTGAGTATTATGAGCCTGATGATGTAGAGGAGACGCATGAGGAAGGACCATAGCTGGATAGCATTATTTTCCTTTATATTTTTATGTTGGTTAGGATCGTTCGTTGCTTATTATGGTTGGACAGTTGTTGTTCTGCTAGTTTAGTTCTAGTTTTATTTTGTTTGGATTCTAGGCTTAGTTGAGTTGTTCTTTAAAGAACTCTATTTTTTCATTACGTTAATAATAGTTAAGTTGTTTCTAATAAACTAAAGTTGAGTTTTTAGTTGTGGATGCTCTATTTAGTTGTTTATTATTATGCGAGACTTGACTTGCTTGGAGTTCTGCTATGTTGTGGTATGATGATATGGTTATGAATGTTATATGGAAGTGTTTTTCTTGCTTAACAGGTTTAAGAAAAATTTTGGTTTAGTCATATGTATGCCGTTATGCAGCCGAAATTTTTAATGCATTCGGTTAGTTTTGTCTAGGAAATAGTAATGTCACTAGGATTCATTTTAATAAATCCTGGGGCGTTATAGGGTGGGATTTCATTGTTCAAGACCCGGAGTCACCACTTAAGAGACACACTCATCTACTTCTCCTAGAGTGGGAAGGAGTGAATTCCATATGGTGTTGTCATGTCCCTAGCCTCCCACTCGGGCTCATCCCCAAGAAGGTAGGCTTATTGAGTCGGCGTGCAGGCCACTCTCACCCATACTAATCAAAGGACAATCTCTCGTGAGAAAGAGTTCATGACACACTCTGGATTAAGACTTAGTTACCTAGGTCATCCTACTGAAACAATAACCTAACTAGTTAACAGTATTACATCTAATGGTTTACTATTTCGTGGTCCGATCCTATGCAAACTCATTGCATAGGATACCCCCGCTCGCATGTCTCCTACATGGACGCCTTGGATCAATACGTCTCTATGATAAGGGTAAAAAATATACCTATTTTACCCTTATATTTAGCTCATTATCTTGTCTAAGTTGTATGTTTTAGATCAAAAGTACTGTTCCCGAGCTCAAAAAGTGTTAAAGATGATGAATTAGGAAGTTGAGAGTCATGTATATCAAATTATGTGTATTTATGCTTAAAAAAACTCATTTTGGTAAGAATTTGACTTGGTTTTGGTGTTTGCAGAAAATAGTGGAATTTAGGATTTCTCAGAAATGCGATCGCATTTCTGGCAAGGCAAAAACCCAATTGCAACCGCATTTCTGGGCAGATGAAGACCGTTCCGAGTCCGTCGCGGGTCGTTTTGAACGAGTATTTTGCACACCTAACCGGCTGTTTTGACTCCGAAACTGACTGGGCCACTTGCTAGCACCATTTTCGTGAATCCTCAACCACTACCCAAGCTATAAAAGGCCTCGATTCGAAGGGAAATTCAAGCAAAACTCATGGGAAGAAGAGGGTGGTGACAGAACCCTAGTAGACGCCCATGAGTAGGGATGCCTGAGGTCCTTGCTAGAAGACTAAATTTTGACCCTTAGTTAGACATCAAGCCCGAGTGTTTGTAGAGATTTCAACCTATTCCAACTTGTAAAAGGACAGTAGAGTGTCGTGACAACTCTAGAAGGATTGGATAAAAGTGAAAAAACCCTAGTTTTAGCTACTGCACTATATTTTCCAACACTTGTTTCTTTTCATTATTTTGTATTCGTTATTCATTATGTCAATGAAAAGTTATTCATTTACATTATATTTCATCATGCGTAGCTAAATTCCATTGAGGGGTTCGGTATAGTTAATTTCTTTATGGTTTAAATGGCTTGAAAGTGCTTATTTGCCTAAGTTTTATTTACTGCATGTCACTCTTTATTGAATATCATTCTGAATCTTGATGAGTTTAACTTGATCACTTAGACTTTGCATGCTATGTGAGTTTGATCCTGAAAGGGACAAGCAATATCGGTTTTCAAACCTGGTTTCTAATATGAATTTCTATCCATATCTAAACCGAAATATGTATCAAATACATATTCAATTTTTAAATCTTATTTAAACATTTCCAACTCTCTCGATCTAGTTTAATTCAAAATTAAACCATGATGTCAATATTATTACATATGGAATTGACATTAACTTCCTAACTCATGTTTGAACGTTTCAAACTTCATTCATCACTATGTTCTAAGGTTTATTCCGTATGAGCTAGCAGGGGGGCCTAATGGACATACAGATCATGGGCTCCAACGTTTCGAGATTAACTAGCTAGACTCTTTTAACATAGTTAACCAAGATTTGTTAATTACCGAGACACTCCACTATAGTTCGATAATTGAACTCCCCTCACTGTAGATATATTTTTGTCCACCCGATATAACCATGATTAGTAAGTCGACCCTTCACAGGTTGTTCGTAACTAAAGCTAGGTCAAAAGTTCGTTTTACCCCTGAAGTTACATCTAAGAATAAGCCTGAACAAACAGGAGTTCATAGTTAGATCAAGATTAAGATCGAGTTACCTAGGTCATCGCATTGAAATAGTCAGTCTTGACAGTAAACGACATTATAAAGCAAGAGTGACTTATTTCTCGGTCCTAGTCTTATGCAAACTTATTTTCATAGGACGCCCCCACTCGCATGTCTATACATGAACGATCAAAGATCACATCGTTTGTACTAAAACAATGTGGCCCACGTCACATAGTTTTCCTTGGGTTAAGGTACCCAACCTTATCCCTATACTATAGACCGTTTAGGCTATGTACTTGAACTTGATCCATATTTATGTCACTACATATAGTTCAAGTATTCATAACAAAGCCAGGGATTCTAGTTTATTGGATTTGGGTTTTATAACGTGCAACTCACTCATATAATAATTTGAGTGAACAAAAACTCAATAACGACTTTATCGAACAAGTATATAACTATTTGTCATTCACTATCTAAGAGTTTTAGGGCACCAACCCCAACAATCTCCCACTTGCAATAAAACTCTAGTTTAGTGGGATGTACAATAATCGATAACAGCAGTGAGTGAATAAATACTTGTATTAATAACAATTTATAAATACAATAAACTAGGGCATTACAATACCCAGTGTATCACGGTTTTGAATACCGGTTACATTTCTCCCACTTGCCCTAGATTATTTTCCATACATTTCTCGCAGACCCAGACCCTCCAGATGACTCTCGAACACTTTTGCCGTGAGAACCTTCGTGAATGGATCAGCAATGTTGTGCTCCGATGTTATCTTTGTGACGATCACGTCTCCTCGGTGCACTATCTCCCTAATGAGATGATATTTCCTTTCAATGTGCTTACCTCTTTTATGGCTTCTAGGTTCTTTCGAATTTGCAGCTGCACCGCTGTTATCACAGTAGAGAGTGATGGGCAGATGCATATTTGGAACGACTTCCAAATCGGTCAAGAACTTCCTAAGCCATACCGCTTCTTTCGCTACTTCGCATGCAGCTACATATTCGGCCTCCATGGTCGAATTGGTCAAGAACTTCCTAAGCCACACTATTGCTCCTCCATTTAGAGTAAATATTGAACCCGATGTGGATTTCGTTGATTCCTTATCGGTTTGGAAATCAGAATCAGTGTATCCTGTAAGGATCAAATCCTTATCACCATACACGAGCATATAGTCCCTCGTTCTCCTAAGATACTTGAAGATATTTTTCACGGCAGTCTAGTGATCGAATCCTGGATTGGATTGGTACCTACTGACAATCCCTACTGCATAACAAATATCAAGCCTTGTACACACCATGACATACATCAGGCTGCCTACCATTGTTGTGTGGGTACCGCGAGCGCACGGTATCACAAGCAATATAAAATGGAAAGAATTCCGAGTATCGAATCCACAGGGAGGCGAAGCAAAAATTAAGCAAGCAACAATCTCTTGAGCACTAAAAATAATTAGGAGAAATAATATTTAGGGGACAGTTTATATAGTTAAAAAGGATTCAAAAATCAAAGTAGTTAAAGAAAATAATTTGATCAATAAAAAAAAAATAAAATGGAGAGAAAGAGTTTTTTAATGGGAAGAAGGGTCTTGAAAATCAATTATTAGCCAAACAATTGTTATAATTATCCTATCTCATTGCCCAACAAATTATAATCCTAGAATCTCTGTTAATCACATAGGTTCTCATGTCGGTTTCCCCTAATTGTAATTAATTCATTTTAACAACCTAAGTGTCCTTAGTGCTATTAAAAATCATTAATTATTACGCTCTGATTCATTTTAGGAATCTAAGTTTAATCAACTAATCCCGGTGTCACGACGGGCAATTAAACTAGTTGCATGGATTATGATCTATCCTAACTTCTCTCCGTCGAGTTTCCATTAAGAATCGAATCATTACACAATTGGCCAGATTGAATAAAGCTTTAAGCACATCCATACAAATAATTAGGAAAAAGGGCAAGAGACAGGTAATCATAACAACATTTTGTCTATAATTTCATTTCAAGATCCCAAATTGGGGTTTAGCTATACATAGCTAAAATATCCACAACATTTACAATAGAAAGCATAATTAAGAGCATAAAAGGAAAGGAATTGACCGTCGAAGAACCCCTTCGCTGACGCTCAGAGCTCCGCCGAATACTCCTTGAGCCTCCTAGGATGCTCCCCAAAATTCCCCAAATATTTCCCACTAAGAAATCTCTCAAAAAGGCTAGAAAGCCTTGAGAGAGGATCCAAAGGAGCCAAAGGAGGGAGGAAAGGAAGGAAAGAATGGATTAATTGATGATTGATTGATGAATAAATGAGGCACCAAGAGGTGCCTTTTATAGGCCCGGATTGGAGGTAGCGTCGCGACGCTATATTGCACAGCGTCGCGAGGCTGCTATGCATGCGTCGTGTTGTCCAAGAAATGGACAGCGTCGCGACACTGTGCCATTTTTCAGCAATTCCAGCTTCGGTTTGGGCTAATTTTTGGGCCTTCTCTTCACTTCTTTTTGGGCTCTTCCATCATGATTGGCCTCTTTGGATTCCCTTTTGATCCAAGCTTGGATTTGGGCTTCATTAGCTTCATTTTTTGCACTTTTTCTCCCAAAATCATCGACTTTGCTCTTAAGGACCAAATAACAGAATACATCAACTATTTTCAATAAAAACACAATTAAAGCACAAAAAAGCCTAATAAATTGGGACTAAAATAGCGACATTTCTGCTCGCTATCACACCCCCAAACTTAAGCTTTTGCTAGTCCCGAGCAAAATAAATTCTAAAGATGCATGAAATAGAATCGCTCAAGCCTCAATGATTTTGGAATTCCCTAGATAGAATGGAAAACATTCAAGTGGAATAGGCAAGCACTGCATACTCTTGAAGAAATCTTAAACTAGTTTGAACTTAAGATTAATGAATAGCATGCTCAAGACTTATCTATTGATTCTTTTTCTAACCTAGATTAGTCTTATGGCTTTCTCCATTTGTTTTCCCCCTACACTGGCTAAGAGCCCCTAATAGGTCGGAGTCCTTCTATCATGCAAAAAAAAAGAAACTAGGGTGCCTGTCATTTTCTTTTTCATGGGGGAGCAAAACTCTCAAATGATTTTTCTTTTTCTTTTTCTTTTGCTATTCCCCCAAACTTGCATTTTGATATCTAATGGTACTAGCTTTCACACTACGGTGCAGGGACCCTTAACCTGAATTTTATTCTTTGGTTGGCCTAACTGATCACACCGCAGGTAGCTCTTTTTATCCCTAGGCTTTTTCTTTTGTGCAAGCAAAAATTTTCTTTTTCAACAGATTTTTCTTTTCTCTCATTTTCTTTTGTTGCTTTGGCTTTTCTCTCAGCAGGCATAACATTTTTTTGTCTACCTAGCTCTTTAGAACAATCAAGCATGAACTTCCTAGTATTAGAAACTAAGCCTATCGGAGTGACAACAAACTTTAAAAATCATAATAGGAATCTAGATTTTCAAAGACGTCATTAGATAAGACTATTGCATGCTTTAGACATCAAAACTAAGTATCAAAAAATTTTAAAATTTCACAATTTCTGTCGTGCTCCCAGATTCCACAACATATAAACCATTTTCTCCCAAAATTTCTAAAATCACATCCTTGGCTATCATAGCTATCTAATCATGCATCCAAAAGAATTCAAATATGCTCAACACAGCGAAAGCCTCCCCCCAAACTTAAATTAAACATTGTCCCCAATGTTTTAAAACAGTAAAGCATAAAGAGGGATACTGAGACTTTCCTGAGCTAGGAGCGCTTTATCCTCTTCCTTTGGATCCAGAAAAATGGGATTCTTGGAATTTTGGGATTTGCTTAAGGTGATCCTGCAAAACAAAATTGGATAACGAAGCAAAGAAAATTATTTACCGCAAAAACAACTATCTAAACTTAAATCCTTGGGTTGCCTCCCAAGCAGTGCTTTCTTTAACGTCTTTAGCTAAACGAGGCTCGGCATGCTTACGGAGGCTCAAAATAAAAGTTTTCATCATCCTCCGAGCCCTGCAAAAAATCGCGCACCGAATTGCACACTGCAAACAGGGGAGAAAAAAAACTTTCCCCTGGCCCATCATCACTAAAGAGATTATCATAATAACATTTCAGAAAATATGCAACAGCATCAAATCTCTTTTCTAGATCTCTATTCTCAAAACAATTGTTAACAGAGTCATCAAGCGTTATGATATCTACTGGTCTGGGATCTAAAGATGGCCTATCAATCATGCCAGTCCATTCATCAGATTCAATATCTATATGCTCAGAAGATTCCTCAGACTCAGAAATAAAAAATGATTCGACTAGGCTATCATATGACTCACTATCAGAATTAAAGAATTCAAGCTCTTCAGGGTCAGATTCTATACTATGCACAAATTCGAGTTCCTCTGGGTCAGATTCTAGGATATATACATCATCAGGACACGAATCAAAGGTATTAACATTGTCAGGTTTCATGCATTCAGGAATGTCAAGATCAGACTCAATAGATTCAGTGTTATCATATCAAACTCAAAATTATCTATCGAGTAATTCTTTTTTATGCAAATCATGCTCATTCTCAATGTCAGGAAAATCAATATCATCATCAAATTCATTGATTTCAGGTAAGTTTAATTCATTCTCAAAAGAAGGTAAATCATCAATTGCAGACTTTTCATTCTCTTAAGCAGGCAATTCCAATTCATTTTCAAAGTCAGGCAATTCTAAATCATTCTCAAACAGAGGGTCATCTAATAAAGCATTATGATCAAAATCCCCATCATCCATAAGCTCTTCTCCTAAGCCTAGGCCAAGATTAAATTCTACCTCTTCATCATCGTCAGTCAAGTATTCAGGACCAATAGAAAAAAAAGTATGCAGACTACATACAGACTCATCCTGGCCAAAAATACTAAACACGACTTTTTCATCATCAATGTTCAAGGTAAGCATACCTGTATGCACACTAATTTCGGCCTTACCAGTAGCTAGGAAAGGTCTGCCTAGAATAATGGGCACCTCTCTGTCCTCCTGCATGTCTAGTACCACAAAGTCTACAGGGAAGATAAACTTATTGACCTTCACCAACACGTCCTCCACAACACCCATCGGGTGGGTAATTGACCTGTCAGCAAGCTGGAGAGTAACGTCGGTGTCCTTCATTCCTGTTAAACCAATCCTCCTGTAAACAGAATAGGGCATTAAATTTATACTAGCACCAAGATCACACAAGGCCCTATCGAAAGATACTTCTCCTATGGTGCATGGAATGGAAAAACTCCCTGTATCTTTCTGTTTTGAAGGCATTTTTCCAGAAACTATGGTACTACTAATTTCAGACAATTTAAAAACTTCTTTTTTCAAACTTTTCTTCCTCGAAAGCATTTCTTTCATGAATTTTCCATAATTAGGCATGTTATACAAGGCATCTACTAAGGGAATATTCACAGACAATTTCTTAAACATCTCTAGGAACTTTTGAAACTGCTCATCTAATTTAACATTCTTAAAGCGTTGAGGAAAAGGTAACTCCCTGTAATCAAAGGTTGACATTCGCCCCTCCACTTGGGCGGGTTGATGTGCGAACCTTTGTCATGGTGGTTGCATGGAACCACTTCTTCCTCGTACAGTTTCTCCTCTTGCCTTTCTTCTTTTTCTTTTCCTGCAAAAGAGTTAGAAAAACCACAATTCAATTTAACAGAGTTAGGAGGATGTTGGGACCTTTCAGAGGAGGCTTTTTGTGCCTCAGCCCTTTCATCTTCATCTTTGCTCTTTTCTTCTTCCTTCTTCTTTTCTGAACTGATCTCCAGCTTCCTACCACTTCTTAGTGTCACCATCTTGCACTGCTCTCTTTGGTTTGGCTCAGTGTCGCTTGGAAATTTTCCCTTCTGAAGGGCATTCACCGCTGAGGCGATCTGACCTATCTGCACTTCCATGTTTTTCAGAGCTGTGTCGTGGTTATTGACTGCCGTCTGAAGATTCACGTTCAATACTTTCTGTTCCTTTATAAACATATCCACCAACTCCTCCAGGTTACTTTTCTTTTCAGGCGCACTAGATGATGCAAAACTTGGCGGTGGCTGCAAGACATTCTTCGTATTTGAGTACGAGAAGTTCTCGTGATTGCGCAGATTTGGGTGGTAGAAGTTCGGTATTCATTGCGTAAATGGTCTGTTCCCCACGTACTGGACTTCTTCCACATCCTGACCTTCCTTCTTCGAATAGCCTTCAGTTAAGGTGGAAATGGATTTGACCACCTCAGATGAAGTTAACTTGTTCAGGGCGTTGGTCAGCGATGCCATCTGAGCTTTCAACGAACTCGACTCATCTAATTCATAGATTCTAGCCTTCTTTGAAACTGCTCCCCTCTCCGTCTACCATTGATAACTGGTTGCCGCCATTTCCTCTAGCAAATCCTTGGCTTCTGTGACTGTCTTGGAAAGAAAACTTCCACCTGCTGATGTGTCTAAAACTGTCTTGGTGGAGGAATTCAGACCATTGTAAAATAACTGAACTTGGAGCCAATCAGGATATCCATGCTGGAGGCACCGCCTCAACATCTCCTTGTATCTCTCCCATGCCTCGTACAACTGCTCCTCGTCAAGCTGTCTAAACGTTCCAATCTCAGTCTAGAGCTTCGTAGTTTTGGCAGGCAGGAAAAATTTTGTCAGAAAAGCCCTGGCAAGCTCATCCCATGTACTAATACTGCCTGTCTCGACTGATTTGAGCCAATCCTTAGCTTTGTCTTGAAGAGAAAATGGAAATAACCTTAATCTTATAGCGTCTGTCGGAACTCCATTCATCTTTACTGTCCCGCATATTTCCAAGAATGATCTCAGATGTGAGTGTGGATCCTCAGAAGGATGTCCCTTAAAAGAATTATCGCGCGCCATCTGAATCAATCCCGTCTTTAACTCAAAATTTGTAGCTTGTATCGGGGCGTAAACGATTCCTAAATTTTCGGTGGGAAGAACTGGCTGTAGAAAGTCTCTGATTGCCTTGGGAGCTTCTTGTTGGGCCATTGCTTCTGCTAATCTTCTCTCTCTACGAATGGTTCTAAGAGTCCTGTCAATTTCAAGATCTAGCGGAAACAAATTAACCACCTTGTTGCTTCGCATACAATACTCCCAATCAATCAAGAAAACCAAACAAAAACAAAAACAAAATAATATTCACAAAATAATAAAAGAAAAATATTTACACCTAAATTACTATTTATCCCTTTCTTTTTGATGTCAAGAAAAATTGATTTGCTTAAAAATCAAGCCTCCCCGGCAACGGCGCCAAAAACTTGTTGTGTGGGTACCGCAAGCGCACGGTATCACAAGTAATATAAAACGGAAAGAATTCCGAGTATCGAATCCACAGGGAGGCGAAGCGAAAATTAAGCAAGCAACAATCTCTTGAGCACTAAAAATAATTAGGAGAAATAATATTTAGGGGACAGTTTATGCAATTAAAAAGGATTCAAAAATCAAAGCAGTTAAAGAAAATAATTTGATCAATAAAAAAAAATAAAATGGAGAGAAAGAGTTTTTTAATGGGAAGAGGGGTCTTGAAAATCAATTATTAGCCAAACAATTGTTATAATTATCCTATCTCATTGCCCAACTAATTATAATCCTAGAATCTCCGTTAATCACATAGGTTCTCCTGTCGGTTTCCCCTAATTGTAATTAATTCATTTTAACAACCTAAGTGTCCTTAGTGATATTAAAAATCATTAATTATTACGCTCTGATTCATTTTAGGAATCTAAGTTTAATCAACTAATCCCGGTGTCACGACGGGCAATTAAACTAGTTGCATGGATTATGATCTATCCTAACTTCTCTCCGTCGAGTTTCCGTTAAGAATCGAATCATTACACAATTGGTCAGATTGAATAAAGCATTAAGCACATCCATACAAATAATTAGGAAAAAGGGCAAGAGACAGGTAATCATAACAACATTTTGTCTATAATTTCATTTCAAGATCCCAAATTGGAGTTTAGCTATACATAGCTAAAATATCCTCAACATTTACAATAGAAAGCATAATTAAGAGCATAAAAGGAAAGGAATTGACCGTCGAAGAACCCCTTCGCTGACGCTCAGAGCTCCGCCGAATACTCCTTGAGCCTCCTAGGATGCTCCCCAAAATTCCCCAAATATTTCCCACTAAGAAATCTCTCAAAAAGGTTAGAAAGCCTTGAGAGAGGCTCCAAAGGAGCCAAAGGAGGGAGGAAAGGAAGGAAAAAATGGATTGATTCATGATTGATTGATGAATAAATGAGGCACCAAGAGGTGCCTTTTATAGGCCCGGATTGGAGGTAGCGTCGCGACGCTATATTGCACAGCGTCACGACGCTGCTATGCACGCGTCGTGTTGCCCAAGAAATGGACAGCGTCGCGACACTGTGCCATTTTTCAGCAATTCCAGCTTCGGTTTGGGCTAATTTTTGGGCCTTCTCTTCACTTCTTTTTGGGCTCTTCCATCATGATTGGCCTCATTGGATCCCCTTTTGATCCAAGCTTGGATTTGGGCTTCATTAGCTTCGTTTTTGGCACTTTTTCTCCCAAAATCATCGACTTTGCTCCTAAGGACCAAATAACAGAATACATCAACTATTTTCAATAAAAACACTATTAAAGCACAAAAAAGCCTAATAAATTGGGACTAAAATAGCGACATTTCTGCTCGCTATCAACCGTAGAGGCATAGGGAATACGTCTCATGTCCTCAACTTCTTGAGGTGTCCTAGGACATTGTTCCTTAGGCAGAGTAATTTTGTGCCTGAAAGGTAACAAACCTTTCTTGGAATTTTGCATCTTATATCTAATCAACATCTTATCTATATAAGTTGCTTGAGACATAGCCAGCATATTGTTCTTACGGTCCCGAATAATTTTGATCCCTAGAACATACTGCGCCTCACCCAAATCTTTCATTTGGAATTGAGTTGCTAGCCATTGTTTAATGTCAGTCAGATAACCTACATCATTCCCGATGAGTAGGATATTGTCTACATACAAAACTAAGAAAGCTACTTAACTTTTGATGATCCTTTTGTACACACAAGGCTCATCAACATTCTGTTCAAAGCCATAAGACTTGATCGCAGTATCAAATCTTATATTCCAGGATCTTGATGCATGTTTCAATCCATAAATGGATCGTTTGAGCTTGCAAACCTTTTGCTCTTGACCCTGGGCAATGAACCCTTCTAGCTGAGACATAAAAATACTTTCTTCAAGATTGCCATTCAGAAAAGCAGTCTTGACATCCATTTGCCATATTTCGTAATTATAAAAAGCAACAATGGATAGAAGTATTCGTATCGACTTTAACATGACAACCGGGGAGAAGGTTTCTTCATAGTCAATCCCCTCCCTCTATGTAAAACCCTTTGCCACAAGTCGTGCTTTAAAGGTCTGTACCTTTCTAGCAGCGACTCGTTTTCTCTTGTAGATCCATTTGCGTCCTATGGGTCTAACCCCTTCGGGTTGATCTACAATATCCCAAACTAAATTAAAGTACATGCATTCCATTTTGAGGTCCATAGCTTTAATCCATTCATGTTTGTCAACGTCATTCATTGCCTGTCTATAGGTCAATGGATCCTCGACTCCGCCATCAGGTATGACTGGTGTTTCTGTTAAACCTAAATAGCAATCAGGTTGTCTAATAACCCTCCCACTACGTCGAGGTTCTCGTATCTCTTGAGAAGGAAGTGATTGATTTGAGGTGCCAGCTTCATCAACGACCCTCATAGATGATTTTGTAGCTTCGTTTGATAATTCACTTCAAACAACTTTACTGGGTGGCTTGTGATTCCTAATGTGGTATTCTTCCAAGAATGTAGCATTTGTTGATACAAATACTTTATTTTCTTCAGGATCAAAGAAGTAACCACCTCTCGTCTCTTTTGGATAACCTACAAATAGGCAAAATTTTGAACGAGGTTCTAATTTCTTTGGATTTGCCTCAAGCACGTATGTCGGGCATCCCCAAATTCTGAAATGATGTAAACTTACTTTACGCTCTTTCTAGAGCTCAAACGATGTTTCTGGAACACTCTTTGAGGGAACCAGGTTAAGAATGTAAACTGCAGTCTCTACTGCATAACCCCAAAACGAGTTAGGTAATTCAGCATAGCTCATCATAGAGCGAACCATGTCTAACAGGGTTCTGTTTCTCCTTTCTGATACACCATTCTGTTGAGGTGTACCAGGGGCTGAAAGTTGGGACATGATTCCATGCTCTATCAAGTAGTCTTGGAATCTCGAGTCCATATACTCTCCATCAGATCGGATCGAAGTGTTTTTATCCTCTTACCTAATAGGTTCTCAACCTCGTCCTTATACTCCTTGAATTTTTCAAGGGCATCAGACTTATGATGCATTAGGTAAAGATAGCCATACCTCGAATAGTCATCAATGAAACTGATGAAATATTCGTACCCTCCTCGAGCTCTAACATTCATCGGTCCACAGAGGTTCGAATGTATGAGTTCTAAGGGCTCTTTGGCACGATAACCCTTTCCGGAAAAATGTCGTTTAGTCATCTTGCCTTGAAGGCATGACTCACAAGGAGGTAAGGAGTTATCTTCTAACTTGTTTAGAAGTCCATTTTTAACCAATCTCCCAATCCTATTGAGATTAATATGGTCTAACCTCAAGTCCCAGAGATAGGTATTTTGAGAAACTTTCTGTCTTTTAGGTTGAGTCTCAGCGGTTTTAAACATCTCATGATTTAAAACAGCTTTAGACTCAATTGGTCTTAAAACATATAAATTATTCTCCATGTTTGCAGAGCAAACATCAATACCTCTCTTAGTTATGAACGCTTTATTAACAGAGAAGGATTTTGAATAACCTTGTTCAATTAAGAGAGATAGAGAAATCAAATTTCTTTTAATTTTAGGAACTATATACACATTATTTAATATTATGTAACATTCCTCCGAGAAGAATAATTTTATGTCTCCCACTACAGTAGTCGAGATGACTTCTCCTATTCTGACTTTAAGGGTCATCTCACCAGCCTGTAACTGTGTCCAGGAACTCATTCCTTGAAATGAAGAACATACGTGATTAGTGGCACCTAAATTGAGTATCCAGGCTGAACTATCGTTCTCCACTATACACGATTCCAAGACTAATAAATCAAATTTTTAGTCATGGATTATGTTCCTCTTGGCTAAGCAGTTTGATTGAGGGTGTTCCTTAGTTAAGACCATACCTAAATTGTTTGCCACGTGTTTTAAGTTTTTCTTAGTCGTATGTTTTGAACCGTTTAATTTGGCGTTCGATAAAGCACATACATAATTCGACATATTGCTAAAATAAACAAATAACTTGTATTAAAAAATTGCACTAAACCCAGTATACATATTATCCAATCAAATTTAGAAAAAGTAATCATCGACCAAAGTATATTATTTGATACATTTTGCAACGGTACTTCAGAGGTTTAGAATAACCGCTACCGTAGGGTAGTCAGCTACTCTTCCTCTGAATCGAGACAATCTCGCCCATTTACTATTGCCAAAATAACTCTTTATTCCAATAGCTCTTAGCTACAGTCAGTTCGGTCAAGACAATCTTGTAAGTGTGACCCCCCATTTTTCAGATTCCAGAGGACGGCCCTAACAATGCCACCATAGGGAAGAGCTAATGTTAGGAATGGCGCTAAGAAACCCTATCCATTTCTGGAGTTTGCGTTGTTCTGAATCCCATGTGCCAGCCCTCCGTAAGGTGAACACTCCGAGGGCGACTCGCAAGCGACGCATAGGAATCTCACGGTGCAACCTAATGGAGGAGACCGTAGGAGACGTTCACACGTTTCCTTCACCCACTTACTATGAACACTTTCCCCATTCACCTTGTTATTGACCCATGCAAACACCACCCGTAGGGGGATGCTCCCAGGGCGCCTCGAGGCCAAGCATGGATCTCACGATGTGAACACAGGGGGACGTGAGAGTAAAAACCTGATATTAATATCTCGTTTTTATACTTTTTTTTCTCCCACTAAAGTGTCCTAAAGTTTTAGGGTCTTTTATTATTACTTAAGTAAATTTCGGCTAAATGAATCTATCTAAGTCTACGCCTTTTATAACTCTTTATAAAGGTATTTACTCTAATATCTAGGTGAATTACACCCTTTTAATAACCTAGTGACGTGTGCATGCTAATAAGACTGTGGTTAATTCAACTCAGGTTCCAGACCAGGCGCTGGGAGAGTTCCCTTCTAACCGAAGTCTTATATCCTACTTAATCATATTTTAATATATATATAATACTAAGTAGGAAGTTCTAATCCTATTAGAAACGTGATCTTAGGTCTATTAAATTTTAAACCATTAATTTAAATTTAAGATCCTATGTTAGTATGCAACTCTTTGTTATAGGTTTAACGGTTTCTATTCATTAACCTTTATAACTATTATAACTTTTAATGAATTAGCCCTATAACATGCTTTCTAATGGTGATAAAAGCATATAACAATCAAGTATTCAAGTTATATAAAGCACCATTTGAAAGCAACCTATGTCTAGGTGTGTATAACTACTTTATACTTATGATGTCTAGGTGATAAACTCCTTTTAAACCTTACATCGCTCACGCATGCTCATAAAACTCGGGTTAACGTAACTCAAGTCCCAACTTGATGCCCAGGTAGGAGGTGTTCCGTAAACCATCAACTTAAATACCTCTAGCCTTAGATAGCATCTCGTCGAGTGAGTTCTCTTGTAACCTTAGCTTTAGAAGATATCGACCTCTTCTATGCGAATTGTTCGAGTTGGAGGTTCGTTAACCCTAAGTGAGCATGCTTTTATCTTGTTATAGATTTTAACGTCTATCTCGGTTTATAACTATTTATAAATATCGATAAATCTATAACATTCATTTATGCTAAGGTGGTTTCATGCTGCATGTTTGTTCGTTCTCGTTTATTTAATATAACAATTTACACAAAACGAGCTAAACAAATTTAAACATTCAACATGCATCTAATCATGAAACCCTAATCATGTATTTCATTTTTATTACAACACTTATAATAAATTACTAATGCAGGAAACATACTTTCCTATAGTGGGATTTTAAATCTATATGACATACTATATGCATATGTGTTCTAATTTTAATTTAAACATACATTCCTAATGCATAATTAAATTAAACACACTACAGTGGACCGGTTTGGCATCCTAAGAAAGCAAATTGACTAAATTATTACAATAATAAATCAAATTTGATCTTGAGCCGCTTTAAATTCTTCAAATCAGCCCAAAAACTGCCTCAATTTTCTTGAATCAACATTAATAGAACTGAACCGGATGAGAAATTAGGGAAATAGAGTTGAACCGGCCAAAATTGTTTGAACTAAGCTGCTGGAAAGGAATAACCGACCGGGATTTGAACCAGAACGAAGAAAACCGGACCAGGGCAATACAAACCAGACCGCTGAGATGAGGAATCGCGTGAACTACTGACCGAAATTTGTGAACCGTTGACCAAACCCACGAACCGGTCAAAATTCCGTCTAAACCGTGCGATTTTCTCTTTCTCGGTCTAATTCCTGGTTCGTCTTCAACCCTGCCCATCATATATTCTCAATTCCTAGAAATTCAGTGTGCTTGATGCTCTGTTTTTTCCAACTTCGAGCAGTCTCCAAATTACATCAAATTGAAGGCCCTAATCAACTCTATTGACTCTCAAATTTTATACACTCCATATGAACTCATTAATGCCCATAAACATGTAGGCAATTACAATTAACAACAACGAATTGAAGGTAAATCGATGCCAAACCGAAATTAAATCCACTTTAGCCCCATGCATTCATCACATGAATAAAACTACCCACCATGATTAAATTAACCAAATTTAAGCGCTCAAGTCTACTCTGATACCAATTCAAGGAGTGTAGAACACTCTAGCAGAAGAAATTTGGATCGATTGCACTTTAATTTCTTTAATTTTGCTAAAGAAAAACATTGTTATTACAACCGAAAAACTGAGCAAGTTTTTGTACCAACCTTTTGGACGAAATTAAACCACTCTGTTGATGAATTCTTAGCACGAATCGGTTGTAGACGACCACGAGAGTCTTCCCGCTATTTTCCGACCTTAGAACGAGTTGTGGGACTCTTATGGTGATGAATTTTAGAAGCAACCTTTGAATGCTTCAGGTATAAGAGATGGGTTTTGAGAGTTTGAGCTTGGACTCTTTTTTCTGGAAACATCACCTTCTAATCCACGAATTTCTTCTTCTTAAATAGAACACGTAAAAAATGCTCTCAAATGAAGACAACACTTTGTCTTCTTATTGAGGTGTAATGAGAGGTGTAAAATTTACAACAAAGTTTCATGGGTTAGGTGTCTTATAAAAAGACAAATTTTGCCTCCAAAATTTCTTTTTAAATAAAATTCATAAAATGAATTAATTTCTAAGATTAACCAATTAATCTTTAATAAAATTAATTTATATTTAAACTAATTTAATTTATTTAATTTAATATCTATATATTAAAATAATATAAATAATTCACAAACCCGTTTTCTTTCAAACCCAGTTTCTAATATGAATTTCTATCCATATCTAAACCGAAATATGTATCAAATACATATTCAATTTTTAAATCTTATTTAAATATTTCCAACTCTCTCGATCTAGTTTAATTCAAAATTAAACCATGATATCAATATTATTGCATATGGAATTGAGGTTAACTTCCTAACTCATGTTTGAACGTTTCAAACTCCATTCATCCCTATGTTCTAAGATTTATTCCGTATGAGCTAGCAAGGGGACCTAATGGCTACAGATCATGGGCTCCAACGATCTGAGATTAACTAGCTAGACTCTTTTAACCTAGTTAACCAAGATTCGTTAATTACCGAGACACTCCACTATATTCGATAATTGAACTCCCCTCACTGTAGATATATTTTTGTCCACCCGATCTAACCATGATTAGTAAGTCGACCCTTCACAGGTTGTTCGTAACTAAAGCTAGGTCAAAAGTCTGTTTTACCCCTGAAGTTACATCTCGTTCCTTAAGTCTCTAGCTGAGTCCCTAATGAACAATTGGTTTGTGGTCCCACCACTAAACCTAAAACCTCTCGGGCCAATGAGAGTGCGGGATCCCTTTGTTCACGTTTCGAAGTGAATTCCATTTTGCAAGACTATGTCCCCAACTGTTTACCCATTCCTATCCCTAAAATGGGGGGTTTATTGAGTCGGCGATGTTGAGCCAGTCTCACCCATGCAGATCTAAGGATAAGCCCGAACAAACAGGAGTTCATAGTTAGCTCAAGATTAAGATCGAGTTACCTAGGCCATCGCATTGAAATAGTCAGTCTTGACAGTAAACGGCATTATAAAGCAAGAGTGACTTATTTCTCGGTCCTGGTCTTATGCAAACTCATTTGCATAGGACGCCCCCACTCGCATGTCTATACATGAACAATCAAGGATCACATCGTTTGTACTAAAACAAAGTGGGTCGCGTCACAAAGTTTTCCTAGGATTAAGGTACTCAGCCTTATCCCTATACTATAGACCGTTTAGGCTATGTACTTGAACTTGATCCATATTTATGTCACTACAGATAGTTCAAGTATTCATAACAGAGTCAGGGATTCTAGTTTATTGGATTTGGGTTTTATAACGTTCAATTCACTCATTTAATGTGAACAAAAACTCAATAACGACTTTATTGAACAAGTATATAACTATTTGTTTCATTCACTATCTACAAGTTTTAGGGCACCAACCCCAACACTAGATCAATGTACCAGTTGAAGGAATTTTCTGTAAGTGTTTAAAAGAAGTACTTGACAAGTAGATCTCCTCGAGTACCAGCGTTCTCGCATGTCTCAACAAAGTGGGCAATGTGCTGCTTAGGATTGCTCATATCGTCAATCTGCTAAAACTTTGGCGGCTGATACCCGATAGGCATTCTGAAGTTATGAATCCTCTTAGTATAAGGTTTGGAATACAAAAGGGAATCTTGAGTAGGTTCTCCATATTGAGCTCTAATACAATTTTTGATCATGTGCTACAGTTGTTGGACGGATAGTGAAGCGATCGAAGTAGAACACTATATGGTTGATCATCTTGCACTAGTCTTTCCTTTGTCGTGATTTTTTACGACATGGGTTTGACTTGATTCAGTGATATTTTGGTTCTCAATCTAGCTCTTTAGGTGGTCAATTTGAGAATCTCTTTCTTCAATCGCCTTCATCAAGGTGTTGATGTGCTCCTACATCTCAGCCATTCTTTCTTCCATAGTCCGTGCCTCATTTATCATGACAGCCACTACGTCATAATCGGGTTCAAATAAAGGGTTATACTTAACAAGTAACTTGTCATTGGCACATGCCCCATGAAATGTTGTTTCTTCGCTTGCAATGATAGGAGCTTTATCTTCTTGCAACCTTAGCTCATTGAAGCAACAATGGGTAGTAGAACTCGTGTAAAAGTTGCTCATGGCAGTAGTCATTGAAGAAGTCTTGAAAGGCATGCTTTCACGTATGTTTTGAGATGAGAGAAAGAAACGAGAGGTAGAGATGGTCCCACCGAGCGTGCCAATTTGTTCACATGTGATTTCAAAGAATGAGACACATGGAATAAATGTTGTATTTGTATTGATGTTTATATGCATGTGAGTGTACAATCTCTAACTTTGTTCTTCTATTCTCTCTCTTGTGTGTGAATGTGTTTCACTCGAGGGCTTAAGTGCTTCTTCTCGAGTCTGAAGCTTCAATTGATTCTTCGAGATTTTGAAGTCTTGGAGTATTGGAGTCTTGAAGAGTCCTTGATCTTAAAGGATTGTTGAAGTCTTCCAGTCTTAAAGGGTCTTCAGTCTTCAAGAAGTCTTGGGGTCTTGAAGTCTTAAAGCCTTGGAGTCTTGAAGAGTCTTTGATCTTCAAGGAGTGTTGAAGTCTTGAAGAGTATTTGACCTTCAAGAGTGTTCAACACTTAAGAACTCATGGATTTCAGGGAGTCTTCAGTCTTGGTGGAGTCTCTCTGAATTCTCTGGTTCTAGTTGAGAGCTTCGAAATTCTTGTAACGCCCTGCGTTCCAAATTTTGTTTATCATTCTAGATTATGTGGATCTATTCCTTAAAGTTCTAAGTTAGCAAATCAAAATTTCTAGTTTAGCCCTTAAGTTTGGTAAATTAAACTTCTTGAATTTAGGTAAGAGAGATTTTATTAAATATTTATTCCTCTTATTATGGGGCTTATTTTATATCTTATTTCTTAAATTCTAAAGAGACTCAAATCTTTTATCATCTAAGAATTCTTAACTCTATTGAGAGTTCAAAATTTGGTTTAAATGTTGAAGGGAATAATTGGATTTTTCAAATCCCTAGCCTTTCCTATTTTATTTCTAATTGGGCATTTCTTTAATTAGAAGATAAAAGAAAAAATATATATATGAAACCCTGAACACCCATCTTTCTCCCCTCTCTTTCTCTCTTTTGCGTGTGCAACCCCCCTTGCATTTTCATCCTCGAAGTAGCAGACCCACAAAGTCGGCGATCTTGCTCCTTTTCATTCTCGTTCCCAACCGCCGTTTTCTTCTTCCCTCGCTGTCTCCTCCTCGCCGGTAAGCAGCAGTAGACCCACGAAGCCATGCCGCTAGCCATCTAGAGCCTTCTTCTCCTCACGCGCGCACAACAAACCCACGAAGGTTGTTGGCCTCGCTCCCTTCCTTTTGCTTTCGCTCTCCAACGACTCTCTCACCTTCTCTCGCGTGTCGTCTGGTTAGCCTCTCATCGTTCCTCCATTTGCATGTAGTTTCGCGTGTAGCAGACTAGCGAGACTCATGAGAATCGGCTTTTCTCTCTCTCGATCTTGGCCAGCGCGAGTAAGTTTTCTATCTGTCTCACTTCTGTTCTCTTCCATGCTGAGTTGCAATTAATATCTCTCCTTCTCGTGTTTTGTTTTGCAGAGTACTAACCCCTTCAATCGTGTTTTGTGTCTGTTGGGTTTTGATTCACGGTTCCCAGCCCTCAAACGTCATTCTGAGGCGTTTTTGTTAAGGTTTAAGTTGTACCCATGCTTTATTAACCTCAAATTCATATTGCCCATTCTTGCTCAACACTAGAATTGAACGTTTGGTTTGATTTCTTCTCCTTCCCGCGCTATTAAGTTCCATTTTGGACTCAAAGTCGTCTTAGTCTTGTGAGCCATCCTCCATTTGGCCTTAAGCCCGAGCACCCACTTGCCTAAGGACTGTGGATAAGTGGTTTCGAATCACTTATTTCACTGGACAACAAGCGTTTGGGGCCATTTAGACGTTGAGCGGTAAATTCCAGCACTATTTACCTTCTTTTATTATGTCTTTTTGGTGTTGGAAGTCGATTCCTAACCCTTAGAAGTTAATTCTTGTAGTTCGGGATCTTTAGGCTCTTCCATTGGTTCAGTTGATCTTCAAGGATCGTTATAGGATTCTATCTGAGGAGTCTATTTGCTTATGTGTTAGCATGTTCTGTGCTTTAATTGTTTAATTGTAGCATATGTGGTATATATGTATGTATTGTTATGTTATTGGAGAGCTTTGCTATGGAATTGAGGTGTTAAACTGTTGTGTTGAGTTATGCTAAAATGAGGTGACTGGAACTTGTTGTGATAGAAGTATTGTTTCGTTGTGATTGCCTTGAAATACATGAATTTTGTTTTGTTTTGTTTAGACTTGGTATGATCTAGAGAGAATGTTGGGTCAGAGGGTCTTGAGTTGTGACAAAGAATTGTGAGGGTCTCGGGTATAAATGGTCGAAGACTGACATTGAGAAAAGGGAAAGGGATAAGGGCATCAGAGCCTCGAGTTCAAATGCTCGTGGACTGATGATGAGGTAAATAAAATAGGTGATTATCGAGGAAAGTGATATTCGTGAATGTGTACGACAAATATCGAGGTGCCTGGGTACAAAGGTCAGGGATCTATATTTCTTGTAGGTATATGAGAATATTGAGGTGCCTGGGTACGAAGGTCAGGGATCAATATTCTGTTGTGTAAGTATCGAGGTGCCTGAGTGCAAAGGTCAAGAGTCGATACATAGAAACAGCTGTATAGTTAAGTATGAACATTGAGGCGCCTGGGTACAAAGGTCGAGGATCGATATTCATATTTGATTTCAACAGATATCGAGGCGCCTGGGTACAAAGGTCAGGGATCGATATATGTTGCAAGCAAATGGGAGATATTGGGGTGCCTGAGTACAAAGGTCAGGGGCCAATATTTTCCATATACAGGTATATAGGTACGTGGGTACAAAGGCCAGGAGTCGATACATTGCAAGTGAGGGTCTTGCTAGTTTATAAGTTGTGTTTGAATATTATGTTAGAGTTGGGATCTTGAGTGCAAAGGTCAGGAACCCGACTAGTTGAGCTATGTGATTGTTGGATTTTTGAATGGTTGTGCCTAATCTGACGGAATTGCGTTAATGGTGTTATGATTAACCTCAAGATGTTAATTGTGATATTATGTGTGATTGTGATGTTTGAGGATAATATACCTGTGTACTTGTTCTTTTGTTTAAAGAGCATGATTTATGCCTTATGTGTTGTATATTGTTTGATGGCTCCTTAAGTGTGAGCCACTTACTTAGTATCGTGGTTTTGTACTGACCCACCACCAGATTTTTCAGCTGATAAGGAATACTACGAGCCTGGTGAAGCTGAGGAGCAGGCTTGAGAAAGCAAAGTTTATGAGTTTAATTCATTAATATGTTCTGGTTGTTTAAACATTGTTAGGAGAGATAAAATTTTGTGTTGGTCTGGAGGCGTTGTTTAGAATAATGGTTATCTATTTTCTTCATTTAGTGTTTTGAATTAGACTCAATTTTATTTGCGATAATTGAACGAGATCTGACTCGTAATCGTGTTGCAACTTTATTTAGTGTTATGTTAATGCTATAGCAGGTTGTAAAATTTTGGTTTAAGCAAAATTACGTCGTTATGCTGCCGAATTTTCGGTAGCACCTTAAAAAATAATGTGACTAAGATTAGTAGTTCTCTTAGATAGTCTCTTGAGAAATTGGGGGCGTTACAATTCTGAACCCTTGAAATAGAGGAGAACCTCTCTATTTATAGAGTTCTCCATGGATGGGTCATAGTGACTTTTGGGCCTAACAACTTGGACTTGGGTTTTATTGGTCTTGGATTCAACTATTTGGTCTTGAGTTTGGTTTATATTTGACCCAAAAACCATATGACCCAAATGTTAAAAAACCAAATTTGATCCAATTAATTATTATTTTTTAATTAATTGGTAAAATAAATTAATTTGATCAAAATAATTTATTTTTTAATTAATTGATCAAATGAACATTTGGCTCTAAAAATTTATAATTGGTCAACTTTGTCTTCAAATTAAATTTGGGATACATTTCAATTTATAATTGGTCCCAAACTTAATTATTTGTAATTTCGTCATTAATTTTAAATAATGACATGATAATTTGTGATTTGCCAAAATGTCTTCTTCAACCCACATAATTATTTAAAATTTTCAATAGGGAGTTTTTTATTTTTTTAAAAAAAAATATATATATATATATATATACTTGAAATGATTTTTGAAGTTTGAAGACTTCTTTTTTTCCCTTTTTTTTTTTTAACTTCAAATATTAATTTTTTTTAGCATATTAGACTTGAGACTTTTGTTCACGGTATTATTTACAACTTTCAATAGGGAGTTATTTTTTTCAATAATTGAAATGATTTTGAAAGTTTGAAGATGTCTCTTTTAATTTTTTTTATTTTTAGTACTTCAAGTAATGATTATTGTAGCATATTAGACTTTAGACTTTTGTTCACATAATTATTTTAAATTTTCAATACGGATTTTTTTTTCCAATATTTAAAATGATCATGGAAGTTTGAAGACTTCTTTCCAAATTCTCTTATTTTCTTTCTCCACCATCTCTTCTTTTCTTTTATTGATACACCAAACCACGTTAGGAAAAATATATATTTGTCGAGGTCAAGTAAATTTGAATGTTCACGGAAGATTACTTTTATTATTTTGTTGGGATTTCTTGAACGGAATTCCCAAGACCAGGTACATGTGAGAAATTATTCTCTATTTATTTTTTAAATGTCTTGATTAAATGAATTATTTTTGGGAATTTTCATTAAATAGT
This sequence comes from Luffa aegyptiaca, assembly GCA_017139565.1. Lineage (NCBI taxonomy): Eukaryota > Viridiplantae > Streptophyta > Magnoliopsida > Cucurbitales > Cucurbitaceae > Luffa > Luffa aegyptiaca. The sequence goes on along the minus strand of CM029406.1, from coordinate 15,872,103 downwards.
TAATTCTCCATGGAAATCATTTAAATAGTTAATTTCCCATCGAAATCTCATTAAAAATAAACAAATTCTTAAAACCTCTCATAGACAAAATAATATATCATATCAATTTGTTCTAATTATCCATATATATATTTCAAATAATTTTCAACAATATAAAATTATTGGTTAAAACACATATATCATCGATAGTATAAAATTATCAAACTCGCTATACAATCAACCTGAAATTAGGCCAATCTGACATAACTTAATTGGTTAAAACACATATATCATCGATCGAGAGATTAGATGTTTGAATCTCCTGACTCCAATTGTTGAATTAAGAAAAAACCGTAGAGAGGTTAGGACTTTGGGTTTTTTTTTTTTTTTTTTTTTTTTTTTTTTTTTTTTTGTGTGGGTGTTTCTATATATATAAATAAATAAATATTAAATTATTAATAAAAAGAAAAAAAAAGACTCGTAGTGACTTTACTACGAACAAAGTTTTCCTTTTTCATAGTTAATTGGCTGCTCCTCTTCCTTCGTTTTTCTATTTACATACGGAAAACATATTGGAACTCTCATTCACTTCGTGTTTTCTTAATTATTGGAGAAACAATATTAAAACGATCCCCTTGTTTATTAAATACTAGTATTTTACATGTGGGTTGCACGTGGCTTTGGTAATAATATTTTGAACAGTTTTCTTTTTTTTTTTTAATGTTTGAATAATTCTATTTAAAGTGATGGACATTGAAATGTTACAATAAATTGAAAAGTATATAGGTTTAGATAGAATGAATGAAGAAATTACAAATCTGTAATCAAATAACTGGCAAAGGACGTCAATTGGCTACATTCAACGAACTTTTGACCCATGAATACATAGTGCCTGTAACCTCAATCAAGGGAAAATAAACAAATGTAATACATCAGTTTAAACATTTTGAAGGTTTGAAACAGTGGATGTATGCTAATTATACATAAGTATTTCTAAACAACTTTATTAATTAATTAATTTGATAATTTTTTTTTTCTAACATACATATGAAAATGTAGATCATACGTTCAAAACTCATACATTTATTATCAAATTGGATACCTTTTATATGTTGCAAAGATGCTCATATCGTTGTGCATTGTCTAGTAATTTTCTTCCCTACATCAAAAGTAAATTTAATTTTAGAAGGAAAAACTTATGTATGTATCAAAGTTTATAATTGTAATTCATAATAAGTACCTTTCTTGTAGAAGTACTTCTTTGTAAACTACATTTTTCAAAAGTTGAATTTCTTCCAATAGGAGTATCCGATTTGATGAATACCTTAGCTGTTGACATTGAAGTTCCTCTAAATAATGCCACATATAATTGTCCATGAGAGAAAACATGTTCTGGTAAATATACTCCCACATGTGGTATAGTTTGCCACTGTGCCTTATTTATTGTCATTGCAAAACAAAGTCGTATAGGAAATTGCTTCCTCTTGAATTTGATCGGATAACCTTCATCATTTGCTGGGCTTAAAGGAATGCGAGGAAGAAAAACTTGTTTACTTGCATGTTGACCAATACTGATTTCTGCATGTATGACATGAGTGCCAAATTCTTTGCATACCATTCTTGTCCCATTGCACAATCCATTAGTTGGATCTAAATTTCTCATAAGCATAATTGGACAATTCTTTTTAAGTTCTAACTTGTGAGGGGGAATTCCATTAGGAAGCAATGTATTAAGGAACTCTTGATAATAATTGTTTGTGTCGTCAACTGCTTCATCAAAACTCACAAAAACTCTTGACTCTCCTGGAAATCTGTGAATCAATTTTTTGATTCAGTTGGTCAACATATTCATTTTTTGTCGCCAAAATTGCTCGACTTGTTATATATTCTGAACTTTCAGCATTGTCTATCAAATTAGGAAATATGCTCTGGATAAAATTCAATTCAGAATCTCTTTCATTTTCGAAAGGAATTAGCATTTGATCTGGCAAGGAAATGAGATCATTTTCTATACTTGTTTCTTCTCCATTACCAACTCGCAATAGGAAGTTTGCAAACTTTTCATCAGAGATAGCTCTCATGTTTGTTGTTAACTTAAGCTTTTCCATATTTTCCCAATGATATGACCTTACAAGACTAACATTAACGGTTTGTTGTCTTGTAGCATGGGAACCACTGGAAGAACTTGGTGAAAGTCACCACCAAACACAAAAACCTTTACACCTAATATGGTTCTAAACTATCCATTATATCTCTAAATGTTCTATCAACTGTTTCAATTACAAACCTCTTTGCCATTGGTGCTTCATCCCAAATAATAATTCTTGCCCTTCTTAGCAATTCAGTCTTACTACTTTGTTTGGATATGACACACATAGATGACTCTGTTGTTTGCAATGGTATGTTGAATCGTGAATGTGTTGTTCGACCTCTTGGCATTATTGCAGCAGCAACACCTGATGTTGTTGCAGTTGCTAATGCAATCATGCCCTTTGCTCTTGTTGTTGCCAACAATACACGATATAAAAATATTTTTCCAGTCCCTCCTGGACCATCAACAAAGAACACACCAGGTTTTAATTTGATTTGAACAAAATAGAAAACAAATAGAAAAAAAATTAAGAGATAGTTATTTAATTTGATTTGAACAAAATTTTCAATCCAAAAATGTATGAATTTTTTAAATTTTAAATAAATATTAGACTAGTTTCAAAAAAAATAAATATTAGACAATTCAATAGAAAGGAGATTGGTGGAAGAAAATGAAAATTGAAAATTTTGATGGAAATATAGCATTTGAGAATGTGACTTACCATAATCACAATTGTGAACAATATTTCTAGGTGTTATAGGTAATTTTGGACCACACTGACGCACAAGGAGCTGACGAGGATAGTTGGGCAGAGGTGGGACCAAAAAGCCGACCTAGAGGAAGACCGACCCATATGGTCAGCCTCGGCATATAGCCGAGGCCGACCAGCGGGCCGGGCTTGGCCACCTCCCTTCGGTCCCTGATGTCTATGACGTCCCCGGTTTCGCCTGGTTCGTCCCGAAACACCTCCGGATTCTTAAAAACCCTAGAAGGATGAGTCGGCCTCGGCCCATTTCCGAGGCTGACCAGGGCCAAAGGCCCGGAGATCATTTGAAGTCCGGCATCGACGAAAACCCTAAGGGGAAATCTATAAAAAGGGAGACCGCACACGCATTCAGGTATGCCAAAAACTGCACCCTAAATACATTCTATGTGTTTTCCGGCCAAGACTAACTTAAGCATCGGAGTGCGTGTGGTCTAAACCACACCGGTGTGCAGCGTTTGCTCGTCTTGCAGGTCACGTTTCTTCCCGCTCATCTACAAATTCACTGTTGACTGTCACGTGAAGCGAGGGGTAAATTCCTAAGCGAAATTTGACCATCAACAGTTGGCGCCGTCTGTGGGGAGAGGCTGACTAGCAAACGTTGTGTGCAATGGAGCATCAAGACCAGCCAGCGACCGACGAAGTTCCGCTCCAAGCCCAAGAAACCGAGATTGCAGCGATCAAAGGAAGGATGAACGAGATGGGGCAGAACTTGACGGAGATCCTTAGTCTATTAAGGAGGCCCGAGTCGGTAAGGCGCGAGGAAGAGCACGTGCGAAGAGACCCCAAGAAGGGTAAAGGGATAGCGGACGAAGAAGTAGGGGACTCAGAAAGTGTAACTAGCCGAGTACACCGTCCAGAGGATGGTGAAACTCGAAAAGAGGCTGGACCCAGTTGCAAAAGGATTCGCAGGAGTTCTCCACAGAAACTAGGGTCAGGTAAGCATGTGGAATATAATGACAGGAGAAAGTCGGAGGCTCGGACAGGTCCCAGGGCCGAGCAGGACCAGAGGGGGCGAGAGCGGGAGCTGTCCAGGTGGCTGAAAGAGGAGGACAGTTATTGGGACTCCCAAAGAAGAACAGAGAACGAAGACATAGAAGGGTTGATCGGGCAGATGGAGCCGCCGTTCACTGACGAGATAATGGGAGGGGAGGTGCCACATAAATTTAAGGTGCCAAACTTCCCACAATATGATGGAAAGAAGGACCCGAAGCAGCATCTAGACGCATATTTAACGTGGATGGACTTCCATGGGGCGAATGAAGCAACAAGATGTCGGGCGTTTGCACTAACGCTTACCGGTTTGGCAAGACAATGGTTCAGCAAAATACCGTAGAAATCAATCGGCTCGTTCAAAGAATTGGCGCGAGCATTCATTACGCAATTTTTAGGCGCCCGGAGCAGGCAGAAGCCCCAGATCAACCTACTGACAGTAAAACGGGGTCGCGGGAAAGTTTGAAGGATTACATTAACCGATTCAGCAACGAGGTTTTGAAGGTAGAAGGTTATGACGACGGAGTCGCCCTGACTGTAGTGATCTCGGGTTTGCAGGATGAGAGGTTGCTCAACTTGATTGGCAAAAGCCAACCACGAATGTATGTGGAGTTCATGACCCAAGCACAGAGGTACATCAGTGCCAAGGAGTTGCTCAAGTCCAAGCAGGAAGAAAGAGAGAGTCGAGGAGTTTCTTTATCCAACCGGCATCGAGAGGATCGGGCAAAGGGGCGCCAGGCCGATGATAGAAGCCGAGGTAGACATGAGCAATCCTCGACCAATGGTCGAGGCCGAGCAGAAGCCAAGGATCTGCGGGGCCGTGCAGAGCCGAAAGCTAAGTTCGACAGGTATACCCCACTAACGGCTTCACTTGAACAGGTTTTGGCCGCGATACAGGATACGAACCTGCTAAAACGTCCGGAAAGGCTGAGGTCGGACCCAGACAGGAGAAACCGGAACAAGTATTGCATGTTCCATGGAGACCACGGTCACACAACTCGGGAGTGCATACAGCTAAGGGATGAAATAGAAACCCTAATTCGAGAGGGTTACCTCAAGGAGTTCGTGGGACATGATATGGGGAAGAAGCCAGCGCAGACAGAGTCAGGCAAGGGGGGCAACAACCCACCATTGGAGATACGAACTATTCTTGGGGGACCCACCGGGGGAGAATCGAGCAGGAAGCGAAAAGCCGCGATTCGAGAAGCACATATGGAGCCTGGAGAGCAAGGTATGTACTCGCTCTTACTTGATAGAAACTCACCAAACTTGGAGTTTACAGAGAAAGAGGCAATAGGCATACATCACCCACACGATGATGCGCTGGTGGTGACCCTAACAGTGGCCAACGTCAAGGTATATCGAATATTGATTGATGGGGGGAGTTCAGCTGATGTTCTCTCAGCCACCGCGTTCGATGCCATGAAGCTGGGAAGCGACCGCCTAAGGCCGAGCCTCACACCGCTGGTAGGCTTTGGTGGAGAAAGAGTAAGCCCAAGGGGAAGCATTGAGCTGCCGGTGACGTTTGGTAAAGGGTTGCAGACAGTTACTAGAATGATAAGCTTCCTAGTAGTGGACTGTGTCCCAGCATACAACGCAATCCTGGGACGGCCAACCCTACATGGGCTCAAAGCAGTAGCCTCAACCTACCATCAAGTCCTGAAGTTCCCAACCAAAGAAGGCGTAGGAGAGGACGAGGAGAGCAGAGGACATCAAGAGAGTGCGATTTCATGGCGCTCAAGAATATAGACAAAAAGGCCAAGGCAGCGCCCACCTCGGGAGATGGCCGAGGCCGAACGTCCGAGGGGTTGGATCACCCAATGGAGCACTGACTTCCCCCCCCCCCCCCCCCCACGATGCATCCTGTCAGGAATTTGTTAAAGCTTTGTTTAAGTTTCTTTTACTTTTAACAGCAAGTTAGCGAAATGTAATAAGACTTATTTGAAATAAAATGACTTGGATTTCATTTAAAACAGTTCGCACTTGAAGAGAGGCTTGGGAATTTCCTCAGCCTCCCCAAGCTTGCCCCAAAAGAGTGTACGCACCCCTGGGATGATTCCAAGACGCTTGAAGAGAGGCCTGGGAATTTCCTCAGCCTCCCCAAGCTTGCCCCAGAAGAGTGTACGCACCCCTGGGATGACTCCAAGACGCTTGAAGAGAGGCCAGGGAATTTCCTCAGCCTCCCCAAGCTTGCCCCAGAAGAGTGTACGCACCCTTGGGATGACTCCAAGACGCTTAAAGAGAGGCCTGGGAATTTCCTCAGCCTCCCCAAGCTTACCCCAGAAGAGTGTACGCACCCCTGGGATGACTCCAAGACGCTTGAAGAGAGGCCTGGGAATTTCCTCAGCCTCCCCAAGCTTGCCCCAGAAGAGTGTACGCACCCCTGGGATGATTCCAAGACGCTTGAAGAGAGGCCTGGGAATTTCCTCAGCCTCCCCAAGCTTGCCCGAGAAGAGTGTACGCACCTCTGGGATGACTCCAAGACGCTTGAAGAGAGACCTGGGAATTTCCTCAGCCTCCCCAAGCTTGCCCCAGAAGAGTGTACGCACCCCTGGGATGACTCCAAGATGCTTGAAGAGAGGCCTGGGAATTTCCTCAGCCTCCCCAAGCTTGCCTCAGGAGAGTGTACACACCCCTGGGATGACTCCAAGATGCTTGAAGAAAGGCCTTGGAATTTCCTCAGCCTCCCCAAGCGAAATGCTCGACCTCATGCCAAGGCCGAGTGTTGGGCTCCTAGAGTGAGTAAAATTATGATCTGAAAAGACTCTAGAATTCCTGTGCAAGTATACACAGTCTGCAGCAAGTAATAAGTATTTGTCAATCCAAGGCCTGAACTAGCTTCCACTCTATCTATTTTGTATGAATCTTTTAATGGTTTCAAGGTAATAAAAATGATTGGGTTTTATAAGAATTATGCTGAAGCAAAGTAAATGACAGAACAACAAGTAAACAAATAGGCAGACAGATTAGATGCAAGCGCTGGTTAGGTTTAGTAATTGTTTTAAAAGATGCTCTAGCAATATTATTGATCATGCAACTCTCGCAGTATTATTAGCGGATTCCTCCCGGAACTCCGAATCTTTTGGAATGTGTTTCAACCTCAATGAAGTACGACCGATCAAGCACTAGGCAACTGGCTATCCCTAGCTCAGTCACTGGCGTTCACCAATACACAATGATCGTAGTGTGGTTAATCGTCACACACTCTCTAAATCATCCCTGAAACTAGAGAGAGGTATTCATACCGGCTGGCCAAGCGGGCATAAAATAGAAACAAGCACAACAATTAACCAAGATGCAATAATCAATAAATTTTATTAGAGTTTAAGCACGGCAACTACATATTCCTTAACCAACGCCTAAAGCTACTTAGTTCATAATAAGCATGGAAACACAAATTACAATCTGAGTAGGCATGTCCATTTACACAAGATGATAAAGAAAATAATAATCTCCTTAATCAGCTTGCGGATGATGGTGTTCTTGGTAATCTCCAATCTCTCTATACTACTCGGCTTCCAAGGAAAGTTGGAATGAATTTGACTTGGGCGGCTATCTCCTTTTATAGAGGTGGTAGGAGGCTTGAATTAGGTCAACTTGGACACGTGTAGGGCTCTCCTTGCTCCTTTATCCCGAAAATAACTCAACAGAAGTCGGTTTACTAAATTGGATAACGAGTTGTGACGTGGCAGTTTTGCCTCCGGGTTTGCTCCAGCATAAAATCCGCTCCCTCAAGTCGCCAAGCAACAGATTCTGCACAAAATGATTTCCAAAGCTTCCATTCTTCCAAATGGGTTAAAACATGTAATATCTATCCACAACCAACCCTAATAAGCACAAAGGACACACAAAACCCTATATAAATGAGGCCTAAATAACTACCTTCTGGGCAGTTATCACACCCCCAAACTTGAATTATTGCGCGTCCCGAGCAATGCTAACCAACTTTCCCTTAAGAATTCAAAACATTAGACAAAGCATAGCTTAATCAAAACAGATAATCCAACACTACCTTCAACCTTTACCTGAGCACTCTGCAAAACCGAGCTCTGCTGCAGCAAAATGATTCCTCCGGCATGGACAAATAACCACCACTTTTAACTCAATTCTAAGAACTTGCCACAGCTTAGCTCTATTATCAGACATATCAAAACACATTTTCAAGGGGTTTAAATTTTTGTTTTTCAGACTTAAAGCAGCCCTACAGTCATAAGCTCTTAAGCACGGGATGACCCACTTTATGGTGCAGTATACCCATGCCTCAAACTCATCACCAATTAGGCTAAATACTCTTTATAAAGCTAAAAAATCCTTAGTTATTCCATCTCTTGCCCCTCAGAATGGCAACATTTTATGATGAAGCTCACCTAAGTTCTGGGAGACAGAAAAACTGCTGGATCATCATTCATCCTTCAAAACTTTTGCATCATGAATTTTCTCAGCAAAATTTTCAACAAATAATTTTTTCAGCAAATAATTTTTCATAATTTTTTTCATATTTCCTAGGTCACCTTTTGACGCGAAGACAAACTGTGGGTATCACAAATGTCCCCGGCTACTCAATAACCTAACAAATTATTTAATGAAGGAGAGGAATGCTCGAGCAAAATAATTGGAGTAGCAAAAAGTCCCCCAAACTTGAATTATTCATTGTCCCCAATGAATCATTAAAATTTTAAATGACACCCCCAAACTTAAATTTTTTCTATCTGAATGTTTAACCTAAGCGTGGGACTAAGCTTAAAGTGGATCATATAAGTCAACACTACCTCCAGAATTCTTCTTTGCCGCAGCAACAGTCGAGGCCAGAAGAAATGCTCAAGCAAAACGTTTCTGGAGATCAGAATACCGTGATCTAATTAAGCTTAACCAGTCCAAGCTTCAAAAATTCAGAAGAAAATTAGTTAAGTTAGAATTCTCAGTGCTACAGAACATAAACATCTGGAAATTTCATTAAAAATATAGAAAAAGAAATTACATCAGCAGATATATTTTTTAGAAGCAGAAATATTAAAAAGAAGCAAAAAAAACATCAACAGAAAAGGAAAGTAGAAAATGCGCGAGCAAACAAAAAGTCAGAACAAAAATCATGCTCGCTCAGGGCCACTTCATCCATCAGTCCTTTTGGCCCGGTTCATTGTCATCTTCCTCTTCTCCTCCTTCCATCGGTGGGGGTGGAATCCAGGGGTTGAATAAATCTTCAGGGAATGCTGGAAGGGCTGGATATGGTTTCGAAAAATTCTCTTGCAGCGCCTTCTTCAGATTGGCATCACGATTTTTAACATAGCTCCAGAAAGTCAAAGCTTGCCGTTCAGCAAACTCCTGCCTGTTGGCCAAAAGTGCGAGTTGTTCTAAAATCGTGTTGATGCCGTGGACCAGCCCACCCTGACGTACCTCCTGCATACGTTGGAGCCGTGCCAAGTTAGGCATGTCAATGATTCCCTTGTCAAACAGAATCACATCCCCTTCATCTTCCGGAACCCCTGCCCCTCTACAAAGCATTGTGATTGTGTTCGGAAAGAACAGTTTCCCCACTTTCTTCTTCCAACAACCAAATATTTCATCAGCAATAATTTTTCCCACATCAATACTGAGAAACCTCAAAATAGCGAAAGCCAAAAGCACTCGTTCCCTAGAAACTGTCGAATCATGAGTCGTTGGAAGCATCCTTTGTCTGATAAATCCCATCCACGTATTTGCTTCCCTTTTCAAATAAGCTTATTGGAATGTCCTCTTCTGAGTCTTGGATAGCTGCCATTGTGCCCCTTCAATACCTACCTCCCGCATAGCATCACTTAACTGCTCATTAGATGGCGCGACAGCCATCTCATTATACGCCGCATGGGGGAACTTCTGAAGGTTATACAGTGCGTTGATAGCACTAGGACTCCAGTCGACCTCAATACCTCGAACAACTGCTAGGAAACCTTCTTCTCGGTCGATATTTGCATAGAATTCGCGCACTAACTGCGCGTTTACAGATTCGGGTTTTGAACAGAATCGTTCCCATCCATGATTCGCAATATCAGTCCTCAAAAAATGCGGAAGTTCACCACTAAATCCCCTCTCAAACAGGAAGTCCCTTTTCAGAAGCTCAGCGTATTTTGCTCTAGCAAAATTGTTGACGAAGCGATCATCCAGTAACTGTTGCTCTTCTATTTCATCGTGCTCTTCTGATGCTCCAGCAACATTTTTGCCCTTTTCCGCCCTTCGCTTGAGCAACCGCTCTTCCTCAGCCTTTTTCTTTGCTTCTTCTTTCTCTGCATTCTCTCTTTCAGAATCCGTGGTCAGAGGCGAAGGAGTATCAGTTCGGACACCCCTAGCGCGGCCTGCTTTCCTCTTAACGCGGCGGCGCTTTGGCACCTTCGGCATGATCACCTCTACTTGAGCGTCCTGCACTGGCTCATTATCCGATACCTGAACCTCTTCTGCCTGTTGCATTTGAACATCCTCGGCCTGCTGTTCTTGAACTTCCTCTGTAATTTCTTCTTGAACTTCCTCGGTTCGCTCCTCTTGAACTTCTTCTGTTCGCCCCCCTTCTTCCGTATCCGCGACTCTCTGCTCAGCCTCCTTTGGGTTCTGTACATCAGGTTCTTGCCGGTCTCCTTCTTCAACTGTGGCAGCAACAACCTCTGTTGCCTTTTCTTGTTCCTCAGCCCTCTGTTGTCGTCTTCGTCTTTTGGCTTCTTTCTCCTCCGGGGTTCTTTTCTTCTTTGCTTTAACTTTCTGCACCTCAGGGGTAACAGGTACCTCTTCTTCCTCATTCTCCCTTTCTTTTCGCGCTCTTGTTTTCGCCATGGAAGACTCAAGGGATTTACAGAGAATGAAAACGAAAAAGAAAGCAAAAGATCGAAGCAAGAAGGATGAAGTAAGAGAAACGTACCGTGGGTTGCCAATAAATAAGGCTTGAGCAAAATAAAATCCTAACAGAAAGATCTTGCTGTCATTAAATTGCAATTACCATTTCTAAATCGCATGGAACCAATAGAATTCAACCATCCAACGGTAAAATCTGGAATTCAAACCGCCTATGGTAAATAATCATGTGCTGTCCACCATCAACGCCCTTGGATGATCACTGTTCGACACGTGGCCTCATCATAATTCCTCATTCAATTTCCTGCACACGGAAATTTAAAATTCAAACGGTAAAAAGAAATTAATCTTCAACAAAACCCCTTCCTATTCGGACGAAAGATTTGCTTCAGCCCTAACTTTGCCGCAACAACCTTCTGACCCTGAAGAATCTTAGATACGGAATTTTAAATTTCAAAATAGGAAAATCAAATCTTTCAAATTCAAATTTGAATTAACCAATCAAATCAAATCTAATTCTTTTCAAGCAAGGCCGAATAAATTAGAGAAAATCTTTATTAATTTAAACTAGAATTCAAATAACTGAACATAGAATCTAATCTTAACTAATTAAAAGATAATTCAAATAAATAACCCGAAAATAAAATAAAATCAAAAATGAAATAGATAAAATCTAAACTACCAAAAATGATAAAAATACTAAAAGATAAAATCTAGCAAACCATGCAACACTAAATCTAACCTAATTAATAAATCAGCAAAAAATAGAATTAATACAAACTCTGGGAGCTCAAAATTTTGCTCTGTGAAATGCTCCCGTAAAAATCCTGCTCTCTCAATCATCAACCAACTCTAGGGAAGGATATTTCATCTGGAACTCCTCTCCCCAATAATGTTTGACACGTTGTCCATTCACTTTGAACATTCTCCCATCCTTTTCGTCTTGCAAAGTCACTACTCCATGGGGGAAAACCTCAATCACCACAAACGGACCTGACCACTTGGACTTTAGTTTCCCAGGAAACAATTTTAATCTAGAATTATAAAGCAAAACTTTTTGACCTTTGACAAATTCTTTAGGCCTAATTTTCTTGTCATGCCACAACTTAGTCTTTTCTTTATAAATTTTTGCATTCTCATAAGAAAATTGGCGAAATTCTTCCAATTCGTTAAGCTGCAGCATTCGCATTGCTCCTGCACTACTCAGATCAAAATTTAACTTTTTCAAAGCCCAAAACGTTTTATGCTCCAGCTCTAATGGTAAATGACAAGCTTTCCCATATATTAACCGATAGGGAGACATACCTAGAGGAGTCTTATAGGCTGTCCTATAAGCCCAAAGAGCCTCATCCAACCTAAAAGACCAATCCTTTCTAGATGGATGGACTACTTTTTCTAGAATTGATTTAATTTCCCTATTACTTATTTCAGCTTGACCATTAGCCTGTGGGTGATAGGGGGTAGCTATCCTATGCTTGATTCCATACTTAGCTAAAAGCTTAGTTAAGATATTATTAACAAAATGTGTACCCTCATCACTTATTAGAGCTCTAGGTGTCCCAAACCGCGCAAAAATGTGCGATTGGAGAAATTTTGAAACTGTCTTGGCATCACTCTGATGGCATGCAATGGCCTCCACCCACTTGGACACATAATCGACTGCCAATAAGATAAAAACATTGGAATTAGAAGGGGGAAATGGCCCCATAAAATCAATACCCCATACATCGAATAATTCGACTTCTAAAATGTAAGTAAGAGGCATTTCATCTCTAGGCCCCAAGTTTCCTCTCCTTTGACAAGCATCACATTGCTTGTAGAACCAGTGGGCATCTTTAAACAAGGTAGGCCAAAAGAATCCGCAATGCAAAATCCTCATAGCTATCCTCTGACCGCTGAAATGGCCTCCATACGGCGAAGAGTGACATTGCTCTAGGATTTCCTTTGCTTCAGCACCTGAAACACACCTACGAATAATACCGTCAGAGCATTGCTTATACATAAATGGCTCATCCCAATAGAAAAATTTTGCATCATGCTTAAACTTTTTCTTCTGCCTCCAATCCATATCAATAGGAGTGACTCCCTTTACTAAAAAGTTGGCAATATCAGCATACCAAGGGACATCCCTGACTACCTTTACCTGAACAGCAAAAAGCTGTTCATCTGGAAAAGAATCGAAAATGGCAGATTGCTCCAGCAAAGATGATGATGGATCAAGACGAGACAAATGATCTGCAATGACATTCTTTGATCCCTTCTTATCCTTTATCTCCAAGTCGAACTCCTGCAATAATAAAACCCAACGAATTAGTCTAGGCTTTGCATCTTTCTTTGACATTAAATACCTTATTGCTGCATGATCCGTGAACACCGTGACTTTGGATCCAACCAAATATGGCCGGAATTTCTCAAAGGCAAACACAACAGCTAACAACTCCTTTTCAGTAGTTGTGTAGTTGACCTGTGCCTCATTTAAAATCCTGCTTGCATAATATATAGGATGGATAAATTTGCCCTGCTTTTGCCCCAGCATAGCACCTACTGCAGCATCACTCGCATCGCACATTACCTCAAACGGTAAATCCCAATTAGGTGCACAAAGAATGGGTGCTGAGATTAAAGCAGCCTTCAATGTCTCAAAAGCCTTCCTACAATCTGCATCAAAGTCAAAAACATGATCAGTGCACAATAAGTTACAAAGAGGTTTACTGATTTTGGAAAAATCCTTTATGAACCTTCTATAAAATCCAGCATGTCCTAAAAAACTCCGAATCCCCTTCACTGAATTCGGTGGTTCTAATCTTTCAATAACCTTAACTTTTGCTCTATCAACTTCTAGACCATTCTTAGAAATCCTATGACCTAACACTATGCCCTCCTTCACCATGAAGTGGCATTTCTCCCAATTGAGAACTAGATGGGTATCCTCACATCTTTTTAATACCTGACCTAAATTATCCAAACAACTCTGAAAAGACCCTCCAAAAACTGAAAAATCGTCCATAAAGACCTCAACAGTGGACTCAATCATATCAGAAAAAATTGCTAACATACATCGCTGAAATGTTGCTGGAGCATTGCAAAGGCCAAAAGGCATTCGCCTGAAAGCAAACGTTCCATAAGGGCAGGTGAAGGTGGTTTTCTCCTGATCCTCAGGAGCAATAGTAATCTGGTTATACCCAGAATAACCATCTAAGAAACAGTAGTAGGCCTGACCAGCCAATCGATCCAACATCTGGTCAATAAATGGCAGAGGGAAGTGGTCCTTACGGGTGGCTTTGTTAAGCCTCCTGTAATCCATGCAAACCCTCCAACCAGTTACTGTCCTGGTTGGGATCAATTCATTATTTTTATTACTCACTACCGTGACACCTCCTTTCTTAGGAACACATTGGACAGGGCTCACCCAATTGCTGTCTGCAATTGGATAAATAATGCCAGCATCCAACCATTTAATCACCTCCTTTTTAACCACTTCTTTCATTGCAGGGTTAAGCCTTCTTTGTTGCTCAATACTCCTAAAGGATCCCTCCTCTAGAGTGATTTTATGAATACAAAAAGATGGGCTAATCCCTGAATGTCAGCCAATGTCCAACCAATAGCCTTGCGGTATTGCTGCAACAATTTTATTAAGGCCTCATCATGCTCCGGTATTAAATCTGATGCAACAATAATGGGCAACGTCTCACCTTCCCCAAGATACACATACTTTAGATGATCCGGCAAGGGCTTCAAATCTAAAGTAGGTGCCTCAATCAGGGATGGCTTAATCGGGGGAGCCTTTCTTTGATCTAAATCTAAAGACTCAAAAACATCCTCACACCTAAAAAATTCTTTTTCATTTTTTCTTTCCAAAGAACAAACTTCTAAATCCTCTACACTAACCTTTCCATGCTTTTCCAAATGCTTATTAGCCGAATCCTGTATTGCTGCCTCAACAATTGTGTTCTCCAGAATCCTAATGAAAGAGCAATCTTCCATCTCGTCTGGATACTTCATGGCTTTAAACACATTAAATTTCACTTCCTCATTATAGACTCTCATTGTTAATTCCCCTTTTTGAACATCTATTAACGCCCTACCAGTAGCCAAAAATGGACGTCCTATAATAATTGGGACATCTTTATCAGCCTCATAGTCTAAAATAATGAAATCAACAGGAAATATGAATTTATCTACTTTTACCAAGACATCCTCAATCTTACCCTCTGGATATGTGATAGACCTATCAGCTAGTTGGAGTGTAACTGTGGTAGGTCTAGCTTCACCAATACCTAACTTTCGATAGACCGAAAGAGGCATAAGGTTAATGCTTGCACCTAAATCACAGAGTGCTCTACCTAACTCTTTTCCACCTATAGACACAGGTATAATGAATGATCCTGGATCCTTAGCCTTGGTTGGTAGCCCATTCTTAAGAATAGCACTACATTCCTCAGTAAGAGATACAGTTTCAAACTCACCTAACCTCTTCTTTTTAGTTAAAATATCCTTAAGAAATTTAGCATAATTAGGCATTTGCTCTATAGCTTCTACTAAAGGGATATTTATATGCAATTGCTTAAGAATCTCTAAAAACTTTTTAAATTGACCATCCTGATTCCTAGGCTTTTGCCTTTGTGGAAAAGGTAGAGGTGGTACATAAGGTGGGGGCGGCACATAAGGTGGTTCCACATCTGGAACAGAACCAGATGCTCCAGCATCTTTATTGCTGCCTCCAGCACCCTGACCAGACTCCAACTCTTTCTCAACAACAACATTTCTATCACAATTATTATCTATATCCTGGGTTTTACTAGGCTCTTTTCTTTCTTCTAGGGGTTTACCACTCCTAAGAGTCACTGCCTTTACCTGCTCCTTACCTTCCCTTCTAGGGTGTTCAGTATCTGAAGGAAGTTTCCCTTGAGGCCTGGCCTTCAGCTCATTAGCTAGCTGACCCACTTGCAATTCCAGGGCTCTCATTGAAGCTTGATTACTTTGAATTGCGGCGTCTGTACGAGCCATAAATTCTTTCATCATTGCCTCGAGAGAATTCCCCGAATTTTGCTCATGCAAAGCCTGCTTATTTTGCTGGGGCAATACCTGCGCTTTAGCAAATCCCGGCTGGTTCACTTTCTGCTGTGCTTGCACATTACTCCCTTGTCCTCCCCACGCGAAGTTGGGGTGGTTGCGCCAACCTGGATTATAAAAGTTAGAATACGGGTTGTTCCTCTGATTACCTACAAAAAACACAGAAGCTGGATTGCTGGGGCAAAACTCGTAGTTGTGATTTTCACCACAATAGACACAAGCTTCCTCTGCAACTTGGTTCACCACTGCAGCAGGCTCCACAACTGGCGGCTGCTGATGACTAATCACTGTCACATTCTTAAGAGCGTTAGCAATCATAGCAAGATCAGCCCTAATGGTGGACACACCATCAACCTCTAATACACTCTTAACCTTTTTATTTGAGCCTCTAACATCCGACCACTGACAACTATTAGTAGATATTCTTTCTAAAATTTCATAGGCTTCGTTAAAAGTTTTTGCCAAAAGGGCCCCTCCAGCCGAAGCATCAACCATACCTTGAGTTTCCGCGTTCAATCCATTGTAAAATGTTTCCATTTGGATACAATGTGGTAGACCATGGTGGGGACACTTTCGCAAAAGCTCCTTGAACCTCTCCCAAGCCTCACTAAAAGTCTCATCTTCAAGTTGCCTAAACCCTACTATTTCACTCCTTAATTTAGCATTTCTATTAGGTGGGAAATATTTACTCAAAAAATTTTCAGCTAACTCATCCCATGTCCTAATTGATCCTGGAGCAAAAGAATTTAACCACGCCTTCGCTCCATCCCTAAGAGAATACGGGAACAAAGTTAATCTAAGAGCATCTCTAGGCACTCCTTGAATTACAAAAGAATCACTAACTCCTAGAAAAGGCTTAAGATGCAAATGAGGGTCCTCAGATGACAAACCATGGAATTGCCCCACGGTTTGCAACATCTGAAACATTACCGGTTTCATTTCAAAATTCGCCGCTTGAATTTGAGGACGTGCAATCCCTGGATTCAACTCATCAAACATCGGAAAAGCATAAGCTCGAATGGCTCTGGTCCTATCGTTCGCTACCAAGATAGGATTCTCAGCCTGATTATTTTGCTGCTCATTTTGCTCCAGCGGCGGGTTTTGCTGCAGCACACAATTCTGCTGGGGGTTCGCTAGACCTTCAGGACCCTGCGGTAGATGCGGCACGTCAGCCATTTGATTTTGCTGTCTACGCTGCTCTCTCCTTCTTATCCTGAATGTCCTCTCAATTTCTGGATCAAGCTCGAACCTCACCCCAGGCGGATCGCTCATGCACCAAACTCACACCTGCAAAAACAAAAGAAACAATCAAAAAGTTCTAGCACCAAACCACTAAAACACATACACAAAACAGATCAGATAAAAATTTATTCAAGGTCCCCGGCAACGACGCCAAAAACTTGTTGGGCTCCTAGAGTGAGTAAAATTATGATCTGAAAAGACTCTAGAATTCCTGTGCAAGTATACACAGTCTGCAGCAAGTAATAAATATTTGTCAATCCAAGGCCTGAACTAGCTTCCACTCTATCTATTTTGTATGAATCTTTTAATGGTTTCAAGGTAATAAAAATGATTGGGTTTTATAAGAATTATGCTGAAGCAAAGTAAATGACAGAACAACAAGTAAACAAATAGGCAGACAGATTAGAGGCAGGCGCTGGTTAGGTTAAGTAATTGTTTTAAAAGATGCTCTAGCAATATTATTGATCATGCAACTCTCGCAGTATTATTAGCGGATTCCTCCCGGAACTCCGAATCTTTTGGAATGTGTTTCAACCCCAATGAAGTACGACCGATCAAGCACTAGGCAACTGGCTATCCCTAGCTCAGTCACTGGCGTTCACCAATACACAATGATCGTAGTGTGGTTAATCGCCACACACTCTCTAAATCATCCCTGAAACTAGAGAGAGGTATTCATACCGGCTGGCCAAGCGGGCATAAAATAGAAACAAGCACAACAATTAACCAAGATGCAATAATCAATAAATTTTATTAGAGTTTAAGCACGGCAACTACATATTCCTTAACCAACGCCTAAAGCTACTTAGTTCATAATAAGCATGGAAACACAAATTACAATCTGAGTAGGCATGTCCATTTACACAAGATGATAAAGAAAATAATAATCTCCTTAATCAGCTTGCGGATGATGGTGTTCTTGGTAATCTCCAATCTCTCTATACTACTCGGCTTCCAAGGAAAGTTGGAATGAATTTGACTTGGGCGGCTATCTCCTTTTATAGAGGTGGTAGGAGGCTTGAATTAGGTCAACTTGGACACGTGTAGGGCTCTCAACAGAAGTCGGTTTACTAAATTGGATAACGAGTTGTGACGTGGCAGTTTTGCCTCCGGGTTTGCTCCAGCATAAAATCCGCTCCCTCAAGTCGCCAAGCAACAGATTCTGCACAAAATGATTTCCAAAGCTTCCATTCTTCCAAATGGGTTAAAACATGTAATATCTATCCACAACCAACCCTAATAAGCACAAAGGACACACAAAACCCTATATAAATGAGGCCTAAATAACTACCTTTTAGGCAGTTATCACCGAGGCCGAGCATTCAAACAAAACATCGGATAATGCTCGGCCTCATGCCAAGGCCGAGGCCGAGCATTCAGCAAAGATCGATCGATTTGAAGTCTGTTAATCAATTCACTCTTTCAGCGTAGCTCAAACGGTCAAAGCGGTGAGGAAGTACTCAGGTAGACAGTAAGTCTGCACATAAGCCCAACGACGGAGCAAGTAAGCAGATAACAAAGACAGATGGTCCGCCTCATGCCAAGGCCAAGGTGAACCACCTGGAGGCTAAGTTCAAAAATCCACCCACCGAAGCTCAGGTACAAATTTAATTTATCTGTACTCAAAAAAACGCATGTCAAAAGTATTGAATACATGTTTTTGAGTGGGGGCTGGGAGTAGCATTGATTATTGAGGTAAAGGGTGATGCTTGTGACTTGTCTTTTTTTTGCTTGCTTGAGTTGGAAGGGGTCATTTTCAAACTTCAAGGTTCTCATTATAACCTTATATGCCATGAAAATTGCATGAAATGTGATAAAGAGGCAATTGGGGCATAAAATGCATACTTTTTCATTCATGAAAGGGAATAGTACAGGATACATGGTAGAAAACGGAATTTATGAAAGCATAATTGAGAAAGCATAAAGTTAGCAAAAGCAATAAAGCATCTGGGTTGTCTAATTGCGGTCGTCCCCCGAGAAGCCCATGTCCTCACGACCACTCGAGGAGCTCTCTGAAGCTGGATAAGAGCTGGGATCAGCAACCATGGGTGAAATCTCACCCCGCATGATAGAATGATCAAGGTCAAGAAAGAGAGGCTCAGGGATTTCCTTAGCTTCCCCAAGTTTCCCAGAAGAGTGTACGCACCCCTGGGATGACTACAATACTTTAAGAGAGGCTTGGGTATTTCCTCGACCTCCCCAAGTTTTCCCCGACTGAGTGTACGCACCATCGGGATGAATACAACAGAGCAAATTAGTAAGCAAAGCAGAAGAAATGCTCGGCCTCATGCCAAGGCCGAGGCCGAGCGTCCCAGCTCTGAAGCCAACCCTCAGGCACGCATTCAGAGCAGCGTGACTGGTTCGAGTTCTTAGTCACTTCACTTTTTAGCACAGCCGAAGCGCCCAAAGCCGCATGGAGATGCTTAAGGTGGAGCGAGCAAGCAAACAGCACCGAGGAGCCGGTCAGTCTCATGCCAAGGTCGAGGCTGACCATCCACCTTCAAAAGGACTGACATATGAATGCAGTGGGCTAAGTGTTGAGCTAACAGGGGCTTGAGGCCAAGGCCGATCCTAGCCTCCTCCCTCATTTTTCATTTGCAGAAATTAACTTTTTCAATGCAGGATTGTGAAGTCTTCTGTTTTCCCTTTTTTTAATTATGCAGAAATTAACTTTTTCAATGCTGGATCTTCCCGAGGCCGAGGCCGACCAGAGAGACCCTCCAGCCACTTTTGATAACAAGGAAGTCACACATGGGTCAGCACGAGACAAGAGTCGTACTCTTAAACCGGGCTTAAGGAGCTCAGCCTATAGCATTAAGTCGCACCTGAATCCCAATTCAAGAGTGGGGGCTTAATGTTATAGGTAATTTTGGACCACACTGACGCACAAGGAGCTGACGAGGATAGTTGGGCAGAGGTGGGACCAAAAAGCCGACCTAGAGGAAGACCGACCATTCGGCCCGCGGGCGCGGACCGGGCTTGGCCACCTCCCTTCGGTCCCTGATGTCTATGACCGCCCCGGTTTTGCCTGGTTCGTCCCGAAACAACTCCGGATTCTTAAAAACCCTAGGAGGATGAGGTCGGCAACGGCCCATTTCCGAGGCTGACCAGGGCCAAAGGCCCGGAGATCATTTGAAGTCCGGCATCGACGAAAACCCTAAGGGGAAATCTATAAAAAGGGAGATCGCACACGCATTCAGGTATGCCAAAAACTGCACCCTAAATACATTCTACGTGTTTTCCGGCCAAGACTAACTTAAGCATCGGAGTGCGTGTGGTCTACACCACACCGGTGTGCAGCGTTTGCTCGTCTTGCAAGTCACGTTTCTTCCCGCTCATCTACAAATTCACTGTTAACCGTCACGTGAAGCGAGGGGTAAATTCCTAAGCGAAATTTGACCATCAACACTAGGGTTTAGGATTTAGGGAAGCAACTATTAGACATATGTAATATAAATTTATTCTTATATTTCCAGCAAAACAATATATAGTATAATATATATTGTTTATTATCTAATATAATATATATAATATAATATAAATTTATTCTTGCATAAATTTATGGTAACGAGTTGCTGGAAAAGTAACTTAAATAATCTAAAATATTGCAAAAACTAAGCATCAAAAGATAAAACATAAATTTTAAACAACATTGGATTGTTATACCTTGTAGAATCTATCTTCTTGATAATCCAAGCTCAACTTCAAGCAAGTACACAGAATTAAATTTTGTTGACATGCACTGCATCATAAAACGAACAAAAAATGATATATAATTTAAAAGATCGATTAATAATATGAAAGAAAATTATAGAATTATACTGTAATCTCCAATAAAATGGAAAAAAATTAAGAGATAGTTATTTAATTTGATTTGAACAAAATTTTCAATCCAAAAATGTATGGATTTTGTAAATTTGAAAAAAATATTAGACAATTCAATAGAAAGGACATTGGTGGAAGAAAATGAAAATTGAAAATTTTGATGCACAATAGCATTTGAGAATGTGACTTACCATAATCACAATTGTGAACAACATTTTTCAATGTTCATTCGTTGATAATATAGAAGAATGTACGTGTGAATGACCAAATTTGCAACTTTTGTGATTGAGTGGTATTAGTGAAGGATAGAAAGTTTATGAGTGAATAAAAACACTGGTTTGCATGAACAAAGTAATGATAAGTTGAGAATTTGAAAAGTCATTGTAGTTGAGTGATTGAGGAAGATGAAAAGGTTATGGAAGATAAATAGGTTTTAATATAAGTTATTATCAATGTGGAATATTGTTTTAAGTGAGGTGATTAATTGTGTCAGTGTTAGATGGAGGAATATAGGAAGTTTAGAAATAATTGGTTAGGGCTAGTGAGGAGGAGAAACCAATCGTATATTGTAAGGGGAAGAATGAGAGAAATAATGTGGATATTTATGTGGGTTGTGGAATCAATTTATGTCATTTATGGACATTAGTGAGAGAGTGGAAGAGATTGAGAAATAATGTGAATTGTGGTGGGAGGGGAAAAAAACCGTAGATTGGAGGGAGAAAGAACATTGAGAAAAAGTTTAAATGTAGTGAAAAAACGTAGATGGGAGGAATAGAGAGAAAAATGGAGTGCTAATTTTGTCCAAAAACACATAATTTAAAACATTGAGAAAAAGTTTAAATGTAGTAAAAAAAATTTATTTATTTAAATATATATTTATGACATTTGTGTGGCATTGGAGGAGAGGGAGAAAGAATTTGCAAAAAAAACGTGTGTACGGGGAGAGAAGAATGAAAACTTAATGGGGGAGTTAAGAGAGATGAAGGACAATTTGGGTATTATTTGAATAATGAAGGGTAATTTTGTCCAAAAAAAAGTTTCTTCCACATTCGTACTTTTATATATATTATAGATAATGATAATTGCCACTAAATAATTTTGTAACATATTAGACTTTAGTGTATCAAAAAAAAAAAAAAACATATTAGACTTTAGACTTTTGTTCACATAATTATTTAGAAAGTTCAATATGTATTTTTTTTTTTTATATCTTACATGATTTTTGAACTTTATGAAAGTCGGGTGTGTTTGATTTAACTTTTCAAGTGTTTAATTTTGAAAAAAAAAAAAAAAAAAAAAACCTAGTGTTTGGCAACCACTAAAAATGACTAGTTAAAAAATGAGATTGAGAAATAAACCATTTTGAGTAAAACACTTGAAAACAAATTTTTAAACAGTTTTTAAGTATATATATCTTGTGTATAAAAATACCTTATGAAGAAATGTAACCAAACATATGAGTGTTTAAATTCTAAACTATTTTTATGCAAAATGTTTAAAAGAAAATGCATTCTTGAAAAAATACTTAAACTAAAATGTATTCCAAACGGGACCGAAGACATTTTTTTTTTTAATTTTGTCATTGACATACTTCTATCACTGATAGACTTTAATTTTGTTGTATTTACAATTATTTTAGTCTATTTTGCTATTTGTGTGCAAAGAACCCTTTTAAATAAGTATGTGAACTAAAGTCTAAAGTCAAACTACGAACCAAAATAATTTATTACTGATAAAATAGTCTATCACAATAGATGTCTATCACTGATAGATTTGTCAAAACTATTTGCAAATATAAAAAAAAATTAAAGTCTATCATTAATGTTATAGGTAATTCTGGATCATTTCGGAATTCAAGAACTAAGTAGGACAGCGCAGTACCAACCTAAGGACACGACTAGGTAGCGGACCCCAGAGGAGGTAGGCCAAAAGGAATTGGATCAAGGCCTAATACCATTGGGATTGGCCTCGACCTGGTTGGCCTCGGCCTGGTCGGGTCTGGTCGACCTCGGTCCATGGCCGACCCTTGGCCCACTTCGGTGGGTCGAGTCCTCTCCCCTCAGGTCGGTCCCTGGCGTCCTAGGTCCGCCCAATTCGACTTGATTCAGTCTTGAATCGTCTCCAAACACCAAGAAACCCTAAGGAGGAAAAAGTATTTAAACCCTTATTCGTCGCTGAAGAAGGGATCTCGAAACTATTCTCTGAACCCTACTTCTCCTCTTGCTCTCTTGCTCTAGCTTTCTGACTTCAGCATCGGAGGCGGTGTGGCAAGCACCACACCGGTGTGCAGGTTTACCTTACCTGCAGGCCACGTCTTCCCCTCCTCAAACAAATTTATCGTTGGTTGCACATGAAGGTCAGGTGAGTTCTCCCTGTCCAAATTTGACCATCAACAATTGATAGACTTTAATCACAATTGCAATATCAGTGATAGTAGTCTATCAATAATAAACTACATGCATTGTGATTAAAGTTTATCTGTAATAGATGTCTATCATTGATTAAATTTGTCATGTTTATAAATGTTTTTTAAAAGTTACTATATTTATGAATAACAAACCTTAAATGGTTATTCATTACAATAACCCTATTTAAAATTTTCAATTGGAAGTGAGTTTTTTTCTTAATATTTGAAATGATTTTGGAGGTTTGGTGACTTCTTTTTTTTTTCATTTTATTTTTTATTTTTTTTAGTTCAAGAAATGACTTGAACGATTCTTCAAGTTGGGGGAAGCTTGTAAACTTCATTAATGATCTTTTAATTTGAATGTCAATGACGACAACGATCTAAGAAAATGTCAATAATAAATATTTTAAAGTTGAAATTTGTAATTTATGAAAATATTTTAACACTAATATTTTTACATAGCTTATATATTTTAGGGTTTTTTTTTTTTTTTTTTTTTTGCAACTTTTCAAGTGTTTAATTTTGAAAAAATAATCATTTTGAAAAAAAATTCTAGTGTTTGGCAACCATTAAAAATGACAACTTATTAAAAATTGGGATTGAGAAATAAACCATTTTGAGAGAAACACTTGATAGCAAATTTTTTAAAAAGAGCTTTAACTATAATAACTTGTGTATACAAACACTTATGAGGGAATGTAATCAAACATATGAGTGTTTGAATTCCAAACAATTTTTATACAAAATGTTTATAAAAAAAAAATGCATTCTTGAAAAACACTTAAACTAAAAGGCATTCTGAACAGGCCCTTAATTAATTGCAACTATAGCAAAATTGAAGTCCATGAGTGATAGAATTAATTATTGTTGATAGACTATTCTACCAATGATACTAGTCTATCATTGATAAACTACATGCATTGGTGATTGAAGTCTGTTCAGTAATAGATGTCTATCACCAATAGATTTGCAAAACCTATTTGTGAATATAATAAAATTAAAGTCTATCAGTGATAGAAGTCTATCAATGATAGACTTTAAGCACAATTGCAATTATTGCTGATAAACTATTTTTTCGGTGATAAGTAGTCTCTATCACTGATAGATTACATGCATTGTGCAACACCCCAGGTTTATATAACTACCTAAAGGACATTACTAAAACTTCTATGTTGTTCATTCTAATCAGATGCTCTGAAAATTTTGGCAGCATAACGACATACGTAAGGCTAATCGAAAATTCTTCTTAACATGTTAAACATGAGAAACACACTGCTATATTCAAAACCATCCAACTAAAATCTCACAACACCTGAGGTTAACAACAACACTTCGAACTTCCACAAAATCAAGCGAGTCAGATCTCACATCAAATAAAATTTAAATTTTAGGAAAAAATACACTTTTGGTCCCTGAGGTTCGAGTTAGGTTTCATTTTTGTCCATGAGTTTTCAAACTCGAAAATTTAGCCCCCGAGGTTTGGATTTCGTTTCATTTTGGTCCCTTCATTGATGTGTGCAAAATACGCACTACTATAAGCGTACGGGTCAAGTTTTAATATAGTGTAAAGAATTTACGGATGTCGTCCTCTAGATTGGGTTTCTAGCCACTTAACTACCGCGGATACTAATGTACAATTTTATTTAGAGAGAAAACGGTGAGCTGACGGAACGACTTGTCGAGTGTCGTGTCAAATAAATTTATAATCCACGATTCCTAAAGCTAACTTGTAGCAGTAGTGGTCGGGGTCGATCACAGGGAAAAATCGGTTTATTTCTAAATTCTTTTGTGTTTTTGAGGTAACCAAAAAGGGGGGTTTATCGATAAAAGATCAAGACATAAAGTAAAGGCGGGAAAATAAATAAGGAAAGTTAAATGCAAGGAAAGTAAAAGGCGAGGTTAGTTGATCTTACCATGAAGATTATGTAATTGGTTCTCGGGATGTAAGTTTTGTGATTCAATCATTGACTCTCTTAATTAATTGAATTATTTAATAAATTGTCTAACTGTCATTGAAACCAGTGATTAAAGACCCCTAGTGTTTCAAGCCGAAGCCTAATTAGATTGCTAACCAACAACGTCTCATTAATAAGAATCTAATTGCATTAAGTAAAAGTGGATCGTTAGATAGACTCGTATAAACTAGGAACAACCTGGGTTTATACAATTCTAAGTCTAAATTTCTAGATTTATCATGCAATTGAGCCAATTGGGATACCACGCGCCTTTCAACATAATTAACACAATAAACTATAACTAACCAATTTAGCATAACAATTAAACTAAGTCAAGCAAATAGGTTGTCAGTCTATTCTATCAATTTAATTGTAATTAAAACGGAAATTTAGAACACAAACGACAATAATTAAATAAACTAAATATGAGGTCTCAAGAATACCAAAACTTACATTATCAAGTCCCGATTACAACAATCCGAGCTTAGTTGGCCATAGACAAACACCTCCAAGCTTGAGGCTTGATCAACCGACCCTTGGACTAAGAAAACTTAAAAGAACTCTTGAAAACTAAAGAGAAAGGTGGCTACAATTGAGAGAAATTGAACTAATACAAGGATTCTAGGGATGATTCTAAACCTAAACCAAGACACTCTATTTATAGGACTTCTTGGCCTTCAATTCGTGGAAACTTAGGGTGTGTTTGGTTTAACTTTTCAAGTGTTTAACTTTGAAAATAAATCATTTTGAACAAATTTCTAGTGTTTGGCAACCACTAAAAATGACTTATTAGAAAACGAGATTAATAAATAAATCATTTTGAGAGAAACACTTGAAACAAACTTTTTAAAAAAGACTTCCTAAGTAAACAATAACTTGTGTATAAAAACATTTGTGAGGAAATACAACCAAACATATGAGTGTTTAAATTCTAACAATTTTTACAAAATGTTTTTTAAAAAATACATTCTTGAAAAACATTTAAATTAAAATGTATTCCAAACGAACCCTTAATGCTGAAGGGATCATCCAAATATGGGAAATTCGTAGAGCAAATAAGGAAAAATTCAATTCTGGAAAACTAGGTAGCGTCGCGACGCTGCCCCTACAAATAAGAAAAAAATCTCTTTTGAAAAGTTGATGGGGTCTCGACCCTACAAAGTGGCGTCTCGACCCTGATGGCAGCGTCTCAACCCTACACAGTGGCATCTCGACCCCGATTTGTCCTTCAGCATGCATTGACTTTTGTTGACCAAGGGTATTTTGATGACCGCAAAGTGCACGGGTTGCAAGTAATAATAAAACGGTAAAGTATACCGAGTATCGAATCCACAAGGAGGATGATGGTGATTAAGCAAGATAATAAGATGAGCACTAAAACTACTACGAAAAAAATATTATCTAGGGATCCTAACATGATAAAATAAAGCAATCAAAGATTAAAACAATTAAAGAATTCAAGAGATCAATCAAAATAAAATGGCGGAGAAAGAATCGAATGTGAGACGGGGTCTTGAAAGTTGGATTATAGATAATTAATCATTCTAATTGTCCTATCTTGTGCCTGGCTAATTGTAAACCTAAAATCTCCGTTTAGCACATAGGTTCTCCTTTCGGTTTCCCCTAATTGTAATTAACTCATATTAATAACCTAAGTGTCCTTAGCGCTATTAAATTCGTTAATTAATTAGTCCTAATTCATTTTCGCTCTCTAAGCCTAACCAACTACTCTCGCTGTCACTACGAGCAGTTAAGCCTAGTTGAGTGGATTATGATCTATCCTAACTTCTCTCCGTTGAGTTTCCATTAGAAATCTAATCATTATAAAATTGGTCATATCATATAAAGCATTAAGACCATCCACACAAATAATCATTATTTGGACAAGAGATAGGCAATTAAGAATAATAATCAACTATAAACTTTCATTTCAAGACCCACAAATGGGATTTAGCTATACATTATCAAAATTTCCCAAATGTACATACAATTAAGCATAAAAATGAGCAAAGTAAGAGTTAGGAGAATGACCGTCGAGAACCCCTCGCCTATGCTAGGATCCTCTTCGAAGCAAGCTCCCGAGCCCTCCAAAAATGCTCGTTACAATGATTGCCCACTAATTCTCACACTCTGCCCTCAAAGAGGCTTTAAGAGCCTTAAGAAAGACTAAAGGAATGGAAATGGGTGATGCTTGATGCTCAAATGAAGGAGTGAGGCGCGCCTTTTATAGGCCTTGAAATAGGGTAGCGTCGCGACACTATGATGTCATCTTGTCTTGTGCGGCAAGAATAGGACAGCGTCGAGACGCTTAGGGGACAGCGTCGCGACGCTGTCTTAGTTCCAAAACCTTCTAGAAGCGGATTTTCCTGGAATTTCGGACCTCCCACTACTCCTTTGGTCCAAACACTTCATGTAATGGATCTTGGGCTTCTTCTTGACCCAACTTTGGTGATTAATGCTTGAAAACCATGATTTTGGGCTTTTTTTTTATCCATTTCTCCACAAATTTCTCCTAGGGACAAAATAATGAAATTAAATAGATATGCAATATAAAAACACCATAAAAGCACACAAAAGCCCATATATTTAGAGATAAAATAGCAGCATTTCTGCCTGCTATCACAGATCACTGATTAAATGAATTGTTACTAAGTGGAAACTCAACGGAGAGAAGCTTAGACTAGAACTGAATGCATGGCTGGCGTTTATTTACCCGAGTGACACGGGATAAAATAAATAACGTTAGAGGTTGTTAATGAAGGGTCGTAATGCCATGATTAGTAAATAAGAAGGAAACCGAAAGGAGATTCTTTATTAAAAGGCATGAGAATAGGAGGAGACCGACAGAAGAGTCCTTGATATTAGGCTTCTAGACTTATGAATTGAATGATTAATTAATCCTTATTAACTAATTGATTAAGTATTTACAGGTCCAATGAATGAAATCACATTCTAGAATTATCCCTCCAAATTGTGCCTCCATTTATCTTTTGCTTTCTAGATTAGCTTTTTGTTATTCTTTTTTACATTAGATTTTGTTCTCTAAATAAAGCAAAGCAAGATTATTCGCGGTAATTATCTGAATAAATCCAATCCCTGTGGAGACGATACTCTATACTCAAAATCACTGTATTACTTGATAACTCGTGCGCTTGCGGGCCCATCAACAAATAGCTGACCACCCTTCAGTGGCTATTGTTCTAAACCTTTGAAGTATCATTGCAAAAACTAAATCAACAGTTTTCTAGGGTTTCTTTGATTGCTTGTGTGTTTTTTCCGAATTTGATTGGATAAGATGTAATGGGTTCGTGCGATAAATAATCAAGTAATTTGTTATTTCAGCAATTCAATAATGAAATATGTGCATTGTCTTACGCCTACTTAATAAATAACAGTAATAACACAACGAACTTAAACGACAAATTATGGTAAATATTCTATGATTAGTCTTAACAGAGGAATGTTCTCATGCCCCAAATGTCTAACTCATTAAGAAGTGTTCCTAATGAATGTGACATTGGACCTTGCTCAGCCAAAGAAGACTTGTCCAAAGACAGTAAATTTGATTTACTAGTCTTGGAAGCGTGATTTCTGGAGAATGGCGATTCTACCTAAATACTTGATTCAGTAGTCACAAATCACGTTTGTTCTTCTTATTAAAAGGAGTAAGTTCCTAGCAACAGCTTGATGCTATTGAAACAACTCTCAAAGTTGAAACTAGAGAGGTTTTCTTGGCTGTAGCAATGGGGAACATTAAGTTATTTTCCCAATGGGAATAAATACATATTATTGCATAATGTGTATGTCCTAAGATTAACAGAAATTTGATTTTTGTATCTTATTTGTTGGAACAATGTTACTCTATACCTTTCTCTGCTAACACAGTTTTCATTTATAGAAAGGGAGTTGACATTTGTTCAGCTGGACTTGAAAATAACCTACATGTTTTAAGACTAATCATGGGTAAAGCAATCAATAACACTGAGTTGTTTAAGACTGCTACTACTCAATGTGGTAAGACACAAAGGTTTTCTCCTAAAGGAAAATACCTGTCTTTGGCACTTAAGATTAGACCATATTAATTTCAATTTGATTGGGAGATTGGTCAAGAGTATACTTTTGAGTAAGTTAGAAGATAACTTTCTGCTACCTTATAGGTCATGCCTTAAGGGCAATATGACTAATAGATTCTTTTACTTGAAAAGAACTATAAAGCCAAAAAGCCCTTAGAGCTTGTACATTTGGATCCTTGTGGTCCAATATGTCAAAGCAGTGGGAGGGCATGAATAATTCATCTATATTATAGATAATTAATCAAGGTATGGGTATCTCAACCTAATGCAACTTAAGTCTAAAGCCCTTGAGAAATTCAAAGTGGTTTGAGACTGAAGTTGGAAACTTGTTAGGTGAGATGATAAAAGCACTTCGATCTGATCAAGGTGTAGAGTATGTGGGACTTGAGATTCCAAGACTATTTGATAATACATGGAATTACATCCCAACTCTCAACCCCTGGTACACCTAAGAAGAACGGTGTATCAAAAAGGAGAAATTGAACCCTGTTGGATATGGTTCGGTCCATGATGATCTATTTATAAGTTATGCTCATTGCCACCTCATGGGAACGAGAAGTGGATACTTCTTCAATCCATAAGAGAATAAAGAATTTGTATCGACAAATGCTACATTCTCAGAAAAAGACCACATGAGAAATAATAAGCCACAAAGTAAACAGTCATTTTAAGTAAATTAACTGATGAAGCTACAGAAACATCAACAAGAGTTGTTGATAAGTCAACAAGGGTTGTTGATGATGCTGGACCTTCAACAAGAGTTGTTGATGGGGCTGATACAACTGGTTAGTTACATCTATCTCAAGAGTTGAGAGTGCCTTGATGTAGTGGGAGGATTGTTCTACAACCTGACCGTTACATGGGCTTAACTGAAGCCCAGATCGTCATACCTGATGATGGCATTGAGGATCCATTGTCTTAAAGCAAGGCAATGAATGATGTTAACAAGAACCAATGGATTAAAGCAATGGACCTGGAATTAAAATCTGTGATTTCAATTCCATCTGGGATCTTGTAGATCTATCTAATGGGGTAACGCCTATGGATTGCAAATGAATCTACAAGAAGAAACGAGACGTAATCTTATGGTTAAACTTGTGGCAAAGGGTTATACCCAGAAACAGGGGACTGTAAGGAATCCTTATCTCCTGTCGTCATGCTGAAGTCTGTTAGAACTCTTGTCCATTTTGAATGAATGTCAAGACTACCCTTTTGAATGGTAATCTTGAGAAGAGTATCTACATGTCTCAACCAGAATGGTTCATTTAGCAAGATCAAAAGCAAAAGGGTTCGCAAGCTTAAGTGATCCATTTATGGATCGACCTAAGAAATTCTATCTTAGAATATAAGATTTGATCAGTATCTAATCTTTTGGCTTTGATCAGAACATTGATGAATCTTTTCTTAACAAGAAGATCGTCAATAGTTCAATAGCTTACTTAGTATTGTATATGATTGATATCCTAGTCATTGGGAATGATGTAGGTAATCTTATTGACTAGTAAAATGAGCTAGCAGCTCATTTCCAAATGGAAATTTGGGAGAAACTGAGTTTGTTATTGGGATCCAAATTGTTAGGAACCATAAGAACAAAAAGCTAGCCTTGTCTCGAGTGCCTTCTACCTACAAGATGTTAGTTAGATATAAGATGCAGAATTCCAAGAAGGGTTCACTACCTTTCAGACATGGAATTCTTTTGTCTAAGAAACTGTTTCCCAAGACACCTCAAGAAGTTGAGACACATGAGACGAATGCCCTATGCAGTAGGGATTGTCAGTCAGTATCAATCTAATCCAAGATTTGATCACTGGAAAACCGTTAAGAATATCCTCACGTATCTTCGGAGAATGAGGAACTATGTGTTCGTGTATGGGACTAAGGATTTGATCCTTATAGGATACATTGTCACAGATTTCAAGACTGATAAGGATTTGAGGAAATCTACATCGGTATCTATGGTTAATCTTTACGAATGAGCTATAGTATGACATAGTTACAGTCTTGACCATATAGGCCAAAAATATAGCTGCTTGTGAAGCAACAATAGAGACTGTATGGCTTAGGAAGTTCTTGACTGATTTGGAACATGTTCCAAATGTGAACTTGTCCATCACACTTTATAGTAATACAGTGGTGTTGTGGAAAAATTCAAAAGAACCTCGTAGCCCAAGACAAGCAGGCACATTGAATTGAATGGAATATTGTTGATTCATTCACGAAGGCTCTCTCGGCTAAAGTGTATGAGGGTCATCTAGAAGGTCTAGGTCTACGAGTTATGTACAAAGATGAAATCTAGGACAAGTGGGAGAAATGTAATGGGTATAATGATGTCCTAGTTTATTGTATTTGTACATTGTATATGTTTTACACATGTATTTATACACCCGCTACTGTATAGATTATTGTACATCCCACTAAACTAGAGTTTTAGTTCAAGTGGGAGTTTGTTGGGTTTTATGCCCTAAAACTCGTAGATAGTGAATGTGTTATTGAGTTACTTGAAATTGTATACTTGTTTCAATAAAGTGTTATTGAGTTTCTAGAATAAAGTGTTATTGTTAAATGTTGCACAATTTGACCCAAATCCAATAAACTAAGATCCAATGTTGTTTGTATGTAACTTGAACTAGTATGTGGGGACATACGGAGATCGATGTTCAAGTAACAACCTAGAAGGTCTATAGTACGAGGATAAGGTTGGGTACCTTATCCTGGTAACACTATGTGATACGACCCGCTTTGTATTTGATACAGACGTATTGATCCAAAGCATCCATGTAGTAGACATGTAAGCGGGGGTATCCTATGCAATGAGTTTGCATAAGACCGGACCATGAAATAGTAAACCACTAGATATAACACCGTTAACTAGTTAGATTACTAATTCAATAGGATGACCTACGTAACTCAGTCTTAATCCTGAGTGTGTCATGAACTCCTTCTCATGAGGGATTGTCCTTTGATTAGCATGGGTGAGAGTGGCCAATATGCCGACTCAATATATGGGTGAGAGTGGCCAATATGCCAGACTCAATATGCCTTCCTTTTTTGGAACAAGACCAAGTGGGAGGCTGGGGACATGACGACACAAGAAATAATTCACTCCTTCCCACTTCTAGGAGAAGTAGATGAGTGTTCCCTTAAGTGGTGACTCCAGGGCTTGAAAAAAGGGATCCCGCCATCTCACTGGCTCGAGAGGGACTTTCTGTTTATTGGTTGGACCATAAACAGGTTGTTCATTAGAGAAGCACTGGTACTTAAGGAGACAGATGTAACACAAGGGTAAAACGGTAATTTGAACCAGTTGTGATTACGGACACTCGTGAAGGATTGACTTACCGCTATAGGTCTATATCCGTGGACACATAAATGTTCTACAGTGAGAAGAGTTCAGCTGTGGGTCTTTAGTGGAATCACCCACAGTTAATGAATATTAGTTAACCTGAATAATGAGTTTAATCAGTTAACCTCATATCATTGGAGCTTCTTATCTGTAGGTCCATTGGGTCCCACTGCTAGCTCGTAAAGAGTAATTAGGAACAATTATATCTTGAGAGAATTTGAATAGTTCAAATTTATATTGGGAATTAAGTTAATTGTATGAGATACAAATTAATATAATGTATCGTGATACATTAAAATATAAAGTCTAATTTTAAATTAAACTTTATTATTATGAGAGAAATAAATATTTGAAGAAGTTCAAATATTTATATGAATTTGATTCATATTAAATTTATAGGATATAAGAGAATTTGAATGAGTTCAAATTTTAATATGAATTTGATTCATATTATAGAATTTATTAATTGAAGGCCTGAAATTAAATATATGATATTTAATTGGGTAATTAACTAATTAACTAATAAAAGGTCTGAAATTAAATATATGATATTTAATTGGTGATTAATTATTTAAAGAATTAATTAATTGGAAAATAATCAATTATGGAAATGATTAATCACTTATGAAAGTAATTAATCATTTATGGAAATGATCAATCACTTATGGAAAAGATTAATCAATTTGAAATTGATTGGTTATTGGAATTGATTAATTATGGAAAAGATTAAATCAGTTATGGAAATAATTGATTTTAAATGAATATTTTATTCATGGCCTTTCTCCTATAAATAGAACACTAAACTTAGGGTTTAGGTACGATAACAAATGGTCTTATTCTAGCCTCCCTCTCATATTCTCTCAACTCAAAAACTCTAGAGAGAATTTTTCTATCTAAGAGTTTTTCCCATTCAAGATTAGGTAGTCCCACAACTACGTTCCTAATCTCATAGTTATAGCGGGGAAGATCAATTGGTGGTATCCCAATTGTTGACGCTTGGTCCAAAATCAAGAAAGGCGTTCTTGATATTTCAGAGACGACAACGACGGTATGTTTGCTTCTCCCCTTTAGATTAGTTCTAAGGTTGTATGTTTAGCCTTAATAATTGATTTAGAATAGTTTTCTAAATTTTTGTCAATGTATTGGTATTTTGGTGCAAACAAAAATTAACTACGAACGGTCTCAATTCGCTTCCGCTAACGGAATTAAGGAATTCCAATCCTTCAGATTGTTCATGCATGCAACCTATAACCCTATAGTTTTTATAAGGCGACCTTCCCCTATAACACCGAATACACTCTCTCGAGCCCTTTGTCCTATGTCACCTTTATGAAAACCGATATTGCTTGTCCCTTTCAGGATCTAACTCACATAGCTTGCAAAGTCTAAGTGATCAAGTTAAACCCAGCAAGATTTAGAATGATAATCAATAAAGAGTGACATGTAATAAATATAACTTAGGCAAATAAGCATTTTCAAGCCATTTAAACCATAAGGGAATTCACTATATCGAACCTCTCAACGGAATTTAGCTACGCATGATGGAATATAATGCAAATGAACAACTTTTCATTGAAATAATGAATAAAGAATACAAAATAATGAAAAGAAACAAGTGCTGGAAAAATATTGTGCAATATCTAAAACTAGGGTTTTTTCACTTTATCCAATCCTTCTAGAGTTCTCACAACACTCTACTCTCCTTTTACAAGGTGGGAATAGGGTGAAATCTCTACAAAGACTCAGGTTTGATATCTAACTAAGGGTTAGAATTTAGTCTTCTAGTAAGGACCTCGGGCATCCCTACTCATGGGCGTTTACCAGGGTTCTGTCACCACCCTCTTCTTCCGAGTGAGTTCTGCCTGAATTTCCCTTCGAATCATGACCTTTAATAGCATAGGGAGTGGTTGAGGAGTCACGACAATGATGCTAGCAGCTAGCCCAGTCAATTTCGGAGTCAAAACAGCCGGTTAGGTGCGCAAAACACTCATTCAAAACGACCCACGAAGGACTCGGAACTATCTGTCTCTGCCCAGAAATGTGGTCGCATTTCATTTTAGCCTTGCCAGAAATGCAGTCGCATTTCTGAGAATTTCCAAATTCCTCTATTTTCTACAAAACGCCAAAAACCAAGTCAAATTCTTACCAACATGAGTTCTTTTAAGCACAAATATGCATAATTCGACATACATGACTTTCAACATCCTAACTTATCAACTTTAGCACTTTTTAGGCTCGAGAATAGTGTTTTTGATCTAAAACATACCATTTTTTACAAGAGAATGAGCTAAATATAAGGGTAAAATAGGTATATTTTTTACCCTTATCAGCCTCGATTCTGTTTAATGTTGATTATCACATGACCATCCCTTTATTTTGATAATTGAAGTCCAGCCCCATGCATTTGGATGTAGTAAGTTAAAGTGTTTTCTTGTTTCACTTCCCTTCCCTGTGTTCTGACCCTGGAATACTCCAGGTATTACTTGGCAGTGCATGATTTATACTTGGGTTAATGCACAACAACAACATATTCTCTAGAAAATTCAATGTTATTATAAGTGAATACGTTGTGAGTCAATCCTTGGCTTAGCGGTGGCGTTGAGACGCTCTTGGGTGGCTGTTGAAGGAGAAATTTTGGCCAATCACAAGTTGTCACGTCGTTATTCAAAATTAATAATGTCAAACTACAAATAATTAAATTCAGGACCAATTATAAGTTGACATGTGTCCCAAATTTAATTTGAAGGCAGAGTTAGCAAATCTTAAATTGAAATGCTACTTGTCTTGAATATGGCCATTTGATCAAATAATAAAACTTTAATTTGATCAAAGTTGAGTTGTACGGTGTTTGAGTTTTATGGTATTTGGGTCAAGTTTAAGTCAAACCCAAATCAAAGTGACTAGGCCTAAAAGTCAGTAAAGCCCAAGTCCAAATGACTTGGCCCAAGATCAATGAGCCCAAGTCCAATGGGCCAAGTCCAAAGTCAATGAAGCCCAAGCTCATGTCCATGGAGAACTCTATAAATAGGGGAGCTCTCCTTCATTTTGGGGGTCAGAAGTTGGAAATCTCATAGAAGAACTCAAAGCACTCGAAGACTTTCAAAAGATCAAAAAGACTCCTTGAAGCTCATGAAGCCCTTGAGACAACTTCAATCACAAGAACAAGCTGCAAAACCCTTGAGACGACTCCAAACTCGAGAACAAGCGTTCCTGTCCTCAAGTGAAACACACACAAACAAGAGAGAGAATTGGAGGATTATGTATTAGAGATTGGACTACACTCAACATCAATACATATAAAAGTTTATTCCACGTGTCTCATCTTTGAAGTTACGTGTGAACAGTAGCGTCTCAACGCTACCCTCTCGGGTCTAGCTTGCTCTACTTCATTGATTTGACTTCTGTTGATCGGGATTTGGCCTAATTTCTTCCTTTTAAGCCCTTTTTTGCTTCAAAGTACTCTCAAGAAGCCCAAACATCAAATACCACCGACCTCCACTGACCGGTCGTCGCTACCGACCTCTGACTACCGGCCACCACCGACCTGTGTCGATCTCCGACTACCGGTTGCCGCCAACCTCCACCGACCGACCGCCGCCGAACTCCGAATACCTGCCAATGTCGTTCGATCGCCACCGTCGGAATCCGAGTACCGACTATCGCTGACCTCCATCCTCCAGCTGCCGTCTCCGACATCCAACTACCGACCACCGCCGACCGACCGCTACCGTCGACCTCCGACTACCAGCTGTCACCAACATCTACTACTCGGTCGTCGCTACCGACTTCCGACTATCGACCACCACCGACTGCCAACATCGACCTCCGACAACCAACTGCAGTCGACCTCCACCGTTTGGCCGCCGCCAACCTCCGACTACCGACATACACCGACCGACTGCCACTGTCGACATTCGACTATCGGTTGTCGTCGACCTCCGACTACCAGCCATCGCCGATCGACTGCCACCTTCGACCTCTTATTACCGGCTACCGCTGACCTCCACCGACTGGCTACCGCTGCCGACCTCCGACTATTGGCCACCGCCGACCTCTGACTATTGGCCACCGCCGACCTTCGCCAACTGACTGCCACTGTTGACCTCCGACTACCGGCTGCCACCAACCTCCATTGACTGGTTGCCGCTATCGACTTTTGACTATCGACTACCACCGCCTCCGCCGATCGATTGCCACCGTCGACCTCTGATTATCGGCTGCCGCCGACCTCCATTGACCGGTTGTTGTCACCGACCTTCGACTACTGACCACCGTTGTGAAGGGATAAAAGCCCTTACACAGCGGAATAAATCAGAGAAACTACACTGTGTTTTATTTTAATTCAATTACCAATACAGTTCGCAAAATCACAGCAATACATATCACATAAAAAAGGTTGTAAAACAGGTTATAAACATGCTGATTTCTTAAATAAAACCTAGATCTAATCATGGTTTTATTAAAGAATTCAAAGGGAGTCAAGAAACCTTACTCTCGTTGTAGATCTTGATCGAATTCACCGTTCTCCTTATGTTTTTGAAGAAAATACAGCAGATGAAAATCCACAAACACCACCAAGAGATGACACCGGTAATCTCACAAGGCTCTAATCGAGGTTGCTTTGTGGGAGCGAGCCTTACTAAGGAAAGGAAGGAAAAAATTCTCTGGGAATTTTCTCTGAAGTCACACGCGAATGAGAGGGCAAGAAAAAGGCCAACAAACTGCTTCTTTATCGATAGGGAGAGGGAGAGCATTCAGGAACTGAACGCACGATCAGGTAACTGATCTACAATTACCTGATATTTTAATTTGAATTAAAATTAAAATCAATTTTAATTAAAATAAAAATCAATTTTAATTTAATTAATTAATTAATTAATATAATCTAATTTAAATCATATTTAATTAGATTATTTAAATGAACTTCACTCTTATACCCAATAGTTTTAATGTCATTTAATTAAATCAAATTTAATTAAACTAAATTAAAACTTTTAATTAATTAATTCTAAAATTAATTAATCATAAAATTAAATATCACATATTCAATTATTTTTCTCTCATATAAACTATAGTATTAATGTGCATCAAATGCGCATTAATTATAACCTATAGTTTTAATATGAATCCAATTCAGATTAATTTTCCTTAGTAAATTTACCTCAACACCTTATACGAGCTACCAATGGGACCTGATGGACCTACAGATCAGAAGCTCCAACGATATGAGATTAATTGGCTAAACTCATTAACCAAGTTAATCAATATTCGTTAACTGTGGTTCAATCCACTATAGAACCACAACTGCACTCTTCTCACTACAGATATATTTCTGTGACCACGGATATTGACCAATAACAGCAAGTCAGCCCTTCACATGTGTTTGTAACCCCAGCTAGGCCAAATTACCGTTTTACCCCTGAGTTACATCTATGTCATTAAGTCCCCAGTGCTCCTCTAATGAACAACCCGTTTGAGGTCCAACCTACAAACAGAAGTCCCTCTCGTGCCATAGAGAGGGTAAGGCCCTTTGTTCAAGACCCGGAGACACCAATTAAGGGAACACACCTCTACTTACCCTAATGACGGGAAGGAGTGAATTCCATCTTGTGTGATTATGTTCCCAGCTCCCCACTCGGTCTTGTCCCAGGCTTATTGAGTCGGCGTGCAGACCACTCTCACCCACACAAATCAAAGGACAATCCCTCGTGAACAGGAGTCCATAACCCACTTAGGATTGAGACTAAGTTGCCTAGGTCATCCTAGTGAAATAGAAACCTAACTAGTCAATGGTGTTACAACTATTGGTTAACTATTTTACGGTCCGGTCTTATGCAAACTCGTTGCACAGGATACCCCCACTCGCATGTCCCCTCCACGAACGCGTTGGATCATTGTGTTTGTATCATAATACGAAGCAGGCCGTATCCATAGTGTCACCAGGATAAGGTACCCAACCTTATCCCTATACTATAGACCCTTTAGGCTGTAACTTGAACAGCGATCCTCGTATGTCCCCATATACTAGTTCAAGTCTCATACTAATAGCCTAGGATGTTTAGTTTATTGGATTAGGGTTATTTAGGCAAGATATACGAAATACAAACAATAATAAATGAATAATACAAGAAATATCATTTTATTAATGTTCGGTCAAATGTTTACATTTACTATCCACGAGTTTTAGGGCATAAAACCCAACATGTTGACCTCCACCCGTCGATTGCCACTGTCAACCTCCAACTACCGGTTGTTTCTGACGTCCACCAACCGACTGCCACCGCTGACTGGATGCCAGCATCGACCGGCCACCACCGTTGATCTCCATGGTTGATATCCGACTATCAGTTGTCGCTGACCTCCACCGATCGACCGCCACTGCCGACCACCACCGCCGACCACCGAGTATTGGTCACCATCGTTGACCTCCGCCAACTGGCCGCCACCATCGACCTTCGTCAATCGACCGCCACCATCGACCTCCGACTACCGCCCGCTGCTTGCCAGTGACTTTTTCGGCATTTGTCGTCAACCGTTGCCGCGCGCCAATGACAAAATTTTTTTTCCATTTTTTCTTATTTTCAACGACCGTCGTCGCCCGCCAATAACTTTTCTAGCATCCACCACTGTCGACAAAGACTTTTCCGGCGACCGCTACCACCCATCGACGACTTTTCCGGTCTCTGCTGTCAACTGAAAAACTTTTTCCTTTTTTCTTATTTTCGACAACTTCCGCCGTCGACAACGAATTTTTTGACATCCGCCGTCGATTGTTGCCGCACGCTGGCAACCGAAATTTTTTTCCATTTTTTCTTAAAATCGTTGAAAATTAATATATTTTTATACTATATGTACTAACTTTTATTTTACCTAAAAAACAAGAAACAAGAACAAGTTATCAAACACATTTAGGGCCCGTTTGGTAACGTTCTCGTTTCTTGTTCCTTGTTTCCAATTTTATTAAGAAATCTAAGCATTTAATAACTATGTATGTTTCTTGTTTCTCATTTTTTAGAAACACTCCCAAAATTTGTATAGAACTTTTGGGAACAACTAAAACTAGTTTCTCCTTTTTTGTTCTTGTTTCCAATTTTTTCCAAACATAAATAAGAATATAGGTTTATTATTATTGAATGTGAAGGATTGGAATTCCGTAATTCCGTAAAGCGGAAGCGTGATTGGGACCGATTCGTAATTAATTTTGTTTAATCTAAAATACCAATACATTGGCAATAATATTAGAACTATTCTAAATATATATTAAGGCTAAGCATACAAAAATATTATATCTAAATCTAATTTATAAAGTAACAAATTACTTACTCTCGTTGACGACTCAGATTAAATTCACCAACTGCTTGTGAATTAATCACGAACTAGTGTGAACACCACCACTATGGCTACACCGGTATGACTCTGAGACTTCTAGAGGCAGGAGACTTGTGGGAGCCTTTGGGAGAATTCTCTAAGAGTAGGAGAATGAATGGGATGCCTTTCACCCCACCCCAGGGGTCCTATATATAGTAAAGGCCAAGACCTTTTTCCTAATAGGAAAAGGGAGACCTTTTCCTAATAGGAAAAAGTCTCTAATTTTAATAAATAATTAATTAATTCCATAATTAATTAATTTCCCAATCAAATATCATATATTTAATCTTAGGGATTTTATTAAAATTAAAATTAATATGAATCCAATTCATATTAAATTTATTTGAACTCTTTCAAATATTTTCTTTCCTAATAGGAAAATGTCTCTAATTTTAATAAATAATTAATTAATTCCATAATTAATTAATTTACCCAATTAAATATCATACATTTAATCTTAGGGATTTTATTAAAATTAAAATTAATATGAATCTAATTCATATTAAATTTATTTGAACTCTTTCAAATACTTTCTCTCAAGAATTAATTTTTTTTTTAAATTAATTCAAAAAATTATATTATAAAGTTTCATAAACTTTATATTATAATGCATCAATATACATTATACGATTCCCCAAATAAATTGAACACTTTCAATTTACAATTTATACTTAATTGCCTCAAGTCTCTTTACGAGCTACCAGTGGGACCTAATGGACCTACAGATCAGAAGCTCCAACGATACAAGACTAATTGGCCAAACTCATTGACCAAGTTTAGTCAACATTCGTTAACTGTGGGTCACTCCATTAAAGACCCACAGCTGCACTCTTCTCACTATAGAATATTTCTGTGTCCACGGATATCGACCAAGCAGTAAGTCAATCCTTCACGTGTGTTCGTAACACCAGCTTGGTCAAATTACCGTTTTACCCCTGGGTTACCTCTGGTTCCTTAAGTACCACTGATTCCTCTAATGAACAAGTTGTTTAGGGTCCAACCACTAAACAGGAGTTCCTCTCAGGCTAGGAGAGGACGGCGCGCCTTTGTTCAAGCCCTAAAATCAGCCCTTAAGGGAACACACATCTACTTACCCCAATAGGGGAAGGAGTGAATTCCATCTTGTACTGTTATGTTCCCAGCCCCCATTCGGTCTTGCCCCTGAAATGGTAGGCTTATTGAGTCGGCGAACTGGCCACTCTCACCCATACAAATCTAAGGACAGTCCCTCCTGAAAGGGGTTCATAACAGACTCAGGATTGAGATTGAGTTACCTAGGTCATCCTATTGAAATAGAAACCTAAACTAGTTAACGGCGTTACATCTAGTGGTTACTGTTTCGCGGTCCGGTCTTATGCAAACTCATTGCATAGGATACCCCCACCCGCATGTCTCCTACATGGATGCTTTGGATCATTGCATTTGTATCGAATACAAGGTGGGTCGTATCACATAGTGTCACCAGGATAAGGTACCCGGCCTTATCCCTATACTATAGACCATTTAGGTTGTTACTTGGACACTGATCCCCGTATGTCCCCACATACTAGTCCAAGTTTCATTTAAACAGCCTTGGATCGTAGTTTATTGGATTTAGGGTTTATTAATGCAAACTCGATTATTCAATAACCAAATTACTGAATTACTCAAATAACACTTTATTGAGATCGATTAATTTGTTTCATTTACTATCTACGAGTTTTAGGGCATAAAACCCAACAACTCCCACTTGAACTAAAACTCTAGTGGGCAATGTACATCAACAATCAAAATTGAATGAATAATCATTGAAGTAGGAATAGTAGTTTGTATTAATACTGTATAATACATGAAAAGTACAAATACAGATAAATACAATAAACTAGGGCATTCACAATACCCATTACACTTCTCCCACTTGCCCTAGATTATTCCATGTACATATCTCGCAGACCTAGACCCTCTAGATGACCCTCGAACACTTTAGCCGTGAGAGCCTTCATAAATGGATCAGCAATATTGTGCTCAGAGCCTACCTTCGTGACGATCACGTCCCCTCGTTGCACGATCTCTCTGATGAGATGATATTTGCGCTCTATGTGCTTGCCTCTTTTATGATTGCGAGGTTCTTTAGAATTTGCCACTGCACCACTATTATCACAGTAAAGGGTGATTGGCAAGTTCATATTTGGAACAACTTCCAAATCCATCAAGAACTTCCGTAGCCATACAGCCTCCTTAGCTGCTTCACAAGCAGCGACATATTCGGCTTCCATGTTGGAGTCTGCAATGCATCCTTGCTTGATGCTACGCCAGACTACAGCTCCCCCGTTGAGGGTAAATACTGACCCTGATGTGGATTTCCTAGAATCCTTATCAGTCTGAAAGTCAGAGTCTGTGTATCCTGTAAGGATCAAATCCTTAGAGCCATACACAAGCTGATAGCCCCTCGTTCTCCGAAGATACTAGGATGTTTTTAACTGCAGTCCAGTGGTCTAACCCTGGATTGGACTGGTACCTGCTGACCATCCCAACTGCATAGCAAATGTCAGGCCTAGTACACAACATGGCGTACATAAGACTGCCCACAGCTGAAGCATAAGGGATGTGTCTCATATCCTCAATTTCTTGAGGTGTCTTAGGACACTGTTCCTTAGACAAATGAACTCCATGCCTAAAGGGTAGTAAACCCCTCTTGGAATTCTACATCTTATATCTAGACAACATCTTGTCTATATATGATGCTTGAGACAGGGCTAACGTTCTGTTCTTACGATTCCTGATAATTTGAATCCCTAGAACATACTGAGCTTCACCCAAATCTTTCATTTGGAACTCAGTCGATAGCCATTTTTTAATGTCAGCTAGATATTCTACATCATTTCCAATGAGAAGAATATCATCTACATACAACACCAGAAAAGCTACTGAACTGTTGATAATCCTTTTGTAAACACAAGGCTCATCAACGTTCTGGTCAAAGCCATAAGATTTGACAGCAGTGTCAAACTTTATATTCTAAGATCTGGAAGCTTGCTTCAACCCATAAATGGATCATCTAAGCTTGCAAACTTTTTGCTCTTGACCTTGAGCAACGAACCCCTCTGGTTGAGACATAAAGATGTTCTCATCAAGATTGCCATTCAGAAAGGCAGTCTTGACGTCCATTTGCCAAATCTCATAATCATAAAAGGTGGCAATGGACAAGAGAATTCTTATCGACTTTAACATGGCAACTGGGGAGAAGGTTTCCTCATAGTCCACCCCCTCCTTTTGGGTATAACCCTTTGCCACAAGTCGAGCTTTGAAAGTCTGTACTTTCCCAGCTGCGTCTCGTTTTCTCTTGTAGATCCATTTGCACCCTATGGGTTTAACCCCTTCAGGTAGGTCTACAAAATCCCAGACTTGATTGAAGTACATAGACTCCATCTCTAGGTCCATAGCTTTGACCCACTGGTCATGGTCCACATCATTCGTTGCCTGTCTAAAGGTCAATGGATCCTCAACCCCATCATCAGGTATGACAGTTGGAGTTTCTGCTAAACCCAGATAGCGTTCAGGTTGAATAACAACTCTCCCACTACGTCGAGGCATTCTCAACTCTTGAGAACGATGGGCTTGACCAGATGTACTGGGCTCATCAATAACTCTTGTTGAAGGTCCAGCCTCTGAACTGGACTCATCAACAACTCTTGTTGAAGGTCCAGCCTCATCAACAACTCTTGTTGATTTATTTGTAGCTTTACCAGAAAGTTCACTTAACACAATTTTACTGCGTGGTATGTGTTCTTTAACGTGGTCTTCTTCCAAGAAAGTAGCATTTGTCGATACAAACACTTTATTTTCTTTTGGATCAAAGAAGTATCCACCTCTCGTTTCTTTTGGGTAGCCTACGAATAGGCATAATTTTGAACGTGAATCCAATTTCTTTGGGTTTGCTACTAAGACATGTGCAGGACAGCCCCAAATTCTGAAATGACGTAAACTAGCTTTACGCCCTTTCCAAAGCTCAAATGGTGTTTCAGAAACACTCTTTGAGGGAACAACATTCAAAATATAAACTGCAGTCTCTACTGCATAACCCTAAAAAGAACTAGGCAACTGAGCATAGCTCATAATAGATCGAACCATGTCTAACAAGGTTCTGTTTCTCCTTTCAGATACACCATTCTGTTGAGGTGTACCTGGTGTTGAGAGTTGGGACGATATTCCATGTTCTATCAAATAGTTTTGGAATTTTAAGTCCAAATACTCTCCACCTCGATCAGATCGAAGTGTTTTAATGGTCTTACCTAACAAGTTCTCAACTTCAGTCCTGTACTCCTTGAACTTTTCAAGGGCTTCAGACTTATGACTCATTAGGTATAAATAACCATACCTTGAATAATCATCTATGAAAGA
Source organism: Luffa aegyptiaca (assembly GCA_017139565.1). Taxonomy (NCBI): domain Eukaryota; kingdom Viridiplantae; phylum Streptophyta; class Magnoliopsida; order Cucurbitales; family Cucurbitaceae; genus Luffa; species Luffa aegyptiaca. The sequence goes on along the minus strand of CM029406.1, from coordinate 15,827,794 downwards.
GATGAAATATTCATACCCTCCTCGAGCTCTTACATTCATTGGACCACAGAGATCCGTATGTACGAGTTCTAAGGGCTCCTTGGCACGATAACCTTTTCCAGTAAAAGGTCGTTTGGTCATCTTACCTTCGAGACATGACTCACATGGAGGTAAAGTACCATCTTCTAACTGGCTTAGAAGTCCGTTCTTAACCAATCTCCCAATCCTATTGAGATTTATGTGGCCAAGTCTCAAGTGCCAAAGATAGGTACTTTGAGAAACTTTTTGCCTTTTTGGTTGAGTCTCAGTTGTTTTAAACATTTCATTGTTCAAAATAGCCCTAGACTCTATTGGTCTTAAGACATACAAATTGTTCTCCATTTTTGCAGAACATATATCAGCACCCCTTTTAGTAATGAAAGCTTCATTCACAGAAAAGGACACTGAATACCCTTGTTCTAGCAAACAAGAAATAGAAATCAAATTTCTTTTTATTCTAGGAACTATATATACGTTATCTAATAACATATAGCGTTCCCTGGAGAAGAACACTTTAATATCTCCCACTGCTTTAGCTGAAATGAGCTCCCTAGTCCCAACTCTGAGAGTCATTTCCCCAGCATCCAACTATTGCCAGGAGCTCATTCCCTCAAAGGAAAAGCATACGTGATGAGTGGCACCTGAATCTAGGATCCAGGCTGTGTCATCATTTTCCACTATACACGTTTCAATTATCAATAAATCAAATTTATTTTCATTGAGATGTGCTAAGCAGTCTATGTCATATTCATCATGAACAATTTCGGATAAATTAGACATATGGGCTTGAGGACCGTCCTCAGTTAAGACCAATTCCACGCATTTAGTGTTTAGGTTCATTTTCTTAGTTGTATTAGAAATACCAGTTTTGTAGTTGGCGTTATTCGAGGCATATAAAGAACGTTTCATTGCTGAGAACAAACAAACTAACTTAATAAGTATTGTTACATTAACCCATTACACAAAATAATATTATTATTTTAATCCAATCAATTTAGCAAAAGTAATGATCAACCCATAGAATAAACATTCATTTTGCAACGATACTTCAGAGGTTTAGAACAACAGCTACCGTAGGGTAGTCAGCTACTCCTCCTCTGAATTGAGACAATCTCAGCTAATCCATATTCTCGGAATAACTCATATTCCAATAGTTCTTAGCTACCGTTTTTTCGGTCAGGAAATTATTAACACCTTAACAATTTCCCGTAAGTGTGACCCTCCATTTTTCAGATTTCAGAGGTCGGCCCCAACAATGCTACCGTAGGGAAAGTCAAAGTTGGAAATGGACCTAAGAAACCCTATCCATTTCTGGAGTTTGTGTTGTCCCGACTCCCATGATCATGCCCTCCGTAGGGTGATCGCTCCCAGGGCGACTCGCAGGCAGATCATTGGGATCTCACGGTGCAACCTAATGGAGGAGACCGTAGGATACGTTGACACGTTCCTGCTCCCACTTACTATAAAATACTCCCTCATTCACCTTGATATTGATTCATGCAAACACCATCCGTAGGGGGTCACTCCCAGGGTGACTCGAGGCCAAGCATGAACCTCACGTTGTGAACTTTTGAGGACGTGAGAGCAAAACTTGATTTATGAAAATCTTGTTTTGATATATTTCCTCCCACTAAGTATTTTTATAATTATAGGGTCTATTACTTAGGTAAATTCCGGCTAAGTGAATCTATCTAAGTCTATGCCTGTATATAACTTTTATATATATAGGTCTTTTCTCTAATGTCTAGGTGGATTAAACATTTTTAATTACCTAGAGACATTACATGCTAATATAACTATGGTTAATTCAACTCAAGTTCCGGCTCAGTTCCCAGGTAGCAGGTGTTCCGTAAACCGTCATCTTAAGTACCTCCAACCTTAGACAGAACTTTACCGGTAGAGTTCCCTTATAAACAATAGTTATGATAAATCTTTACTCTAAAGATCTAGGTGAATTAAACTCTTTTAATAAACCTAGTGATATTGCATGCTAACATTTAACTAAGATTAATTCAACTCCGGTATTCCGGGTTAGTTCCCAGGTAGGAGGTGTTCCGTAAACCGTCATCTTAAGTACCCCCAGCCTTAGACAGAACTTAACCGGTGGAGTTCCCTTATAATCATAGTAATGTTTTTCCTACTTAGTCAATTAAAACTATTTTTAATTCTAAGTAAGAAAATAATTCTAATCCTATTAGAATTATAATGAGCTTAGGTCTAATTAATTTTAAACATTTTAAAATTAATTCATTTTAACCTAAGGTCCTATGTTTGCATGCAACTCTTTGTTATAGGTTGACGGTTTCTAATCAATTTTATAACTTATTATAAAATTTTAATGATTAGCCCTATAACATGCTTCTATGGTGTTGGAAAAATAACAATCATATTCCAATTATTCAACACCATATTATTATGACGCCGATAACGATAATATAACGATTATATTAATCTAAAGTGGTGTCATGCTTCATGCAATTTCAATTTCATTTAATTAATATCGATTATATTAATTAAACATCCATGAAATTAAATTACATGAAATTTGACATTATTATAATATAACTCTTATATTAATCTAATTAATGTCATGCTCAATGCTATTCCATTTTCATTTAATTAATATAACATTTTATATTAAATCATACATGAAAACAAGCATTGATTTATATTTATTATTTTCATTCATAATATAACTAATTATATTAATTCTCATGAAAATAATGCTAAGCATGCATGCTACATTAATAAAATATAACAATTATATTTATCTAATTAATGTCATGCATCATGCTTTTCCAATTTCATATATTTAATATAAAAATTATACTAAATAACTCATGAAATTTAAATTCATGCATAATTATCATATATTATAACATTTATAACATAAATATGCATGAAACATGCTTAACCTATGGTGGGAATTTAAGCTATATGACATCCATAAAGCAAATAAATAGCAATTGAATCGGTTAATTTTGGCCCCTAGGATAAAATAAAGCATAAATTACAATAATTATAGCTAAATTCTATCCTAAAAATCCTTCTGCAGCTCCAAATACTGGTCTAGACCACCCGAACCGACCCGAACCACTTCGAACCAGCTATGAAAACCACGAACCGAGCTAAATTCCAGCTGAACCGGACCAAATCGGTCCCAGCCCAACCAGACCGCGTGAATCGGACCGCCCAACAGCCTTGAACCTGAAGGGAATAAAAGTCCCCACGCAGCGGAAGCGCATCGATTGGACCTTACGCCGTATATTAATTAACATTAAAATACCGTTACGAAAACTCAAACAAACTTTAAACACTCTTTAAAGTTGCTGGAAAATCAGTTTAAACATGCTTAAAAATAAATCTAAATTTATTTTCATGCTTTTCTAAAGAAAAGGGGAAGAACCGTTACAAACCTCCGTTGTAGACTTGACCGTTCGTCGCCAACGATGCTCAAACGAACAAAACGCAGCAGCCTCCTTTGTCTTGTGATCGCTGGAAAATTCTTCTTGAATGACACAATAACCACAGAGGTTACACCGGTATGACTCTAGGTCTAGGAGGCAAAAGACTTGTGGGAGTCTTTCTCTAAGAGGGAGGCTAGAGAGAATTCTAGGTCTTGTCTTGAGAGTCTAAGAGCAAGAGCAAAGTGTCAGGTGTCCTAGACCAATTAGGTCTAGTGTTCTATTTATAGAAGAGAGGCCATGAATAAAATATTCAATTAAATCAATCTTTTCCAAAATTGATTCAATCTTATTCCTTAATTAATCAATCATGATCAATCAATTCCACAATTGATTAATCTTTTCCACAAATGACTAATTACTTCCATAAGTGATTAGATCATTTCCATAAATGATTAATCACTTCCTTAAGTGATTAATTATTTCCATAATTGATTAATTCCCACCAATTAAATATCACATATTTAATTTCCGGCCTAGAATTAATTAATTTGCCCAAACACATTTTAGGCCTTAAATTAATTAATTCATTATTTGAACTCTTTCAAACTTCCATAAATTTATATTTGAATTTCTTCAAATATTAATTTCTCTCATAATAATATATCAATATATATTATATTTGTTTCCCTTAGTAAATTGAACATTTTCAATTTACATTTATTACTTAGTTGCCTCAAATTACTTTATGAGCTACCAGTGGGACCTAATGGACCTGCAGATCAGAAGCTCCAACGATGTGAGATTAATTGGTCAAACTCATTAACCACATTAATCAATATTCGTTAACTGTGTGTTCATTCCACTATAGACTCACAGTTGCACTCTTCTCACTGCAGACATATTTTCTGTGTCCACGGATATAGACCAATATCGACTAGTTAGTCCTTCACGAGTGTCCGTAACACCAGCTAGGTCAAATTACCGTTTTACCCCTGGGTTACATCTATTTCCTTAAGTACCAATTCTCCTCTAATGAACAACCTGTTTGTGGTCCAACCATCAAACAGAAAACCCTCTCGTGCCATTGAGAGGGTAGGGCCCTTTGTTCAAGACTCGGAGTAACCACTTAAGGGAACACTCATCTGCTTCCCTAAAGTCGGGAAGGAGTGAATTCCATCTTGTACGATTATGTTCCCAGCTCCCCATTCGGTCTTGTCCCCAAAGTGGTAGGCTTATTGAGTCGGCGTATTGGCCACTCTCACCCATACAAATCAAAGGACAATCTCTCATGAGCAGGAGTCCATAATCAACTCAGGATTAAGACTAAGTTGTCTAGGTCGTCCTAGTGAAATAGAAAACCAACTAGTTAACGGTGTTATAACCAGTGGTTACTATTTCGCGGTCCGGTCTTATGCAAACTCATTGCATAGGATACCCCCACTCGCATGTCTCCTACACGAACGCGTTGGATCGCAGCGTTTGTATCAAATACAAAGTGGGCCGTATCCATAGTGTCACCAGGATAAGGCACCCAGTCTTATCCCTATACTATAGACCCTTTAGGCTGTTTCTTGAACAATGATCCCATATGTCGCTACATATAGTTCAAGACTCATATTACAGCCTTGAATGTCTAGTTTATTGGATTAGGGTTATTATTAGGCAAAGACAAATATAAAATAACTAATAACAATTAATAAAAAACATATCAATATTATTTCATTAATATCCGGTCAACGGTTACATTCACAATCTACGAGTTTTAGGGCATAAAACCCAACAAACTCCCACTTGAACTAAAACACTAGTTAGTGGGATGTAAATGCAATAATCTAAAGCTGGAAATGTCATGTATATAAATAATACAATGAACTAGGGCATCCTTATACCCATTATACATTTCTCCCACTTGCCCTAGATTAGATGGCATACATATCTCGTAGACCTAGACCCTCTAGATGACCCTCAAACACTTTAGCCGTGAGAGCCTTCGTAAATGGATCAGAGATGTTATGCTCCGAGGCGATCTTAGTGACGATCACATCTCCTCTTTGCACAATTTCCCGTATCAGGTGATACTTCCTCTCGATGTGTTTACCCCGTTTGTGGCTTCGAGGTTCTTTTGAGTTGGCTACAGCCCCACTGTTGTCACAGTATAGTGTTATGGGCACGTTCATATTCGGAACCACTTCCAAATCAGTCAAGAATTTTCTAAGCCATACTGCCTCCTTAGCTGCTTCGCAAGCTGCTACATACTCAGCCTCCATGGTTGAGTCTGCTATGCATCCTTGTTTGATGCTTCTCCACACTACTGCTCCTCCATTGAGGGTGAATACTGACCCTGATGTGGATTTCCTTGAATCCTTATCAGCTTGAAAGTCAGAGTCAGTGTATCCAGTAAGAATCAAATCCTTAGCTCCATACACAAGCATGTAGTCCCTCATTCTCCGAAGATACTTGAGGATATTCTTAACCGCTCCCCAGTGGTCCAACCCTGGATTAGACTGATACCTACTGACTACTCCCACTGCATAACATATGTCAGGCCTAGTGCAGAGCATAGCATACATTAAGCTGCCCACAGCTGAGGCGTAGGGAATGTGTCTCATGTTCTCAACTTCTTGAGGTGTCTTAGGAGATTGTTCCTTAGACAGGTGTACCCCATGTCTGAAGGGTAGTAGTCCCTTCTTGGAGTTTTGCATCGAATATCGAGACAACATCTTGTCAATATATGTTGCTTGAGACAAAGCTAGCGTTTTGTTCTTACGATCCCTAATGATTTGGATTCCCAGAACATATTGAGCCTCTCCCAGATCTTTCATTTGGAATTGGGCTGCTAGCCATTTCTTAATGTCAGTGAGGTATCCTACATCATTCCCAATGAGTAGGATATCATCTACATAAAGTATTAGAAAAGCTACTTTCCTTTTGTTGACTTTCTTGTATACGCAAGGCTCATCAACGTTTTGGTCAAAGCCAAAAGATTTGATTGCAGTATCAAATCTAATGTTCCATGATCTGGACGCTTGTTTCAATCCATAAATGGATCGATTGAGCTTACAAACCTTTTGTTCCTGACCTTGGGCTATGAACCCTTCGGGTTGAGACATGATGATATTCTCTTCAAGATTACCATTCAGAAAGGCAGTCTTGACGTCCATTTTCCATATTTCATAGTCATAATATGTGGCTATGGATAAGAGAATTCTTATGGACTTTAACATGGCTACAGGAGAAAAGGTTTCCTCATAGTCAACCCCTTCCTTTTGGGTATAACCCTTTGCCACTAGTCTAGCTTTGAAGGTCTGTACCTTTCCAGCTGCATCTCTTTTTCTCTTATAGATCCATTTGCACCCTATGGGTTTTACCCCATTTGGTAGATCTGTAAGTTCCCATACAGAATTGGAGTGCATTGACTCTATTTCCAGGTTCATGGCTTTGACACATTCATCCGTATCTTCGTCATTCATTGCCTGTCGATAGGACAATGGATCCTCAATGCCATCATTAGGTATGACAACCTGAGTTTCAGTTAAACCCAAGTAGCGGTCAGGTTGTAATACAACCCTCCCACTGCGTCGAGGCATTCCCAACGTTTGAGATGGACGGGATGGATCTGAAGAACTAGTTCCTTCATCAACCCTTGTTGAACGTCCAACTTCATCAACAACTCTTGATGATTCTTCAGTAGCTTCTCCTAATATTATTTTGCTGCGTGGTTTATGATCTCTCATGTGGTTTTCCTCTAAGAAAGTGGTGTTTGTCGATACAATCACCTTATTTTCTTGTGGGTCGTAGAAATAACCACCTCTCGTTTCTTTAGGGTAACCAACAAATTGGCACAGTTTTGAACGAGGTTCCAGTTTCTTAGGATTTGTCACAAGCACGTGTGCTGGACAACCCCAGATGCGAAAGTGATGCAAACTAGGTTTACGCCCCTTCCATAATTCGAAAGGTGTTTCAGAAACACTTTTCGAGGGAACATTGTTCAAGATGTATACTACAGTCTCCACTGCATACCCCCAAAACGAGCTAGGCAATTGAGCATAGCTCATCATTGATCGAACCATGTCTAACAAGGTTCTATTTCTCCTTTCTGACACACCATTCTGCTGAGGTGTACCAGGGGCTGAGAGTTGAGATTGGATTCCATGTTCTATCATATAATCCTGGAATCTTTGATCCATATACTCCCCTCCTCGATCAGATCGAAGTACTTTAATAGATTTACCTAATAGGTTTTCAACTTCAGCCTTAAACTCCTTAAACTTTTCAAGGGCTTCAGACTTATGTCCCATTAGGTACAAGTAACCATATCTTGAATAATCATCTATAAATGAGATGAAATATTCGTACCCTCCTCGAGCTTTTACATTCATTGGACCACATAGATCCGAATGTATTAACTCTAAGGGTTCTTTGGCTCTGTAACCTTTTCCAGTAAAAGGTCTCTTTGTCATTTTTCCCTCGAGACAAGATTCACAAGGTGGTAGTGAATCATCTTCTAACTTACTTAGAAGTCCATTCTTTACCAAACGACCGATCCTATCGATGTTTATATGACCAAGTCTAAGATGCCAAAGATGAGTATTGTTACTTGTTGGAGAAATCTTTTGCCTTTTCCTTTGAGTTTCAGCAGTTTTAAATAATTCGTGATTTAAAAGTGCTTTGTTTTCGGTTGGTCTTAAAACATACAAGTTATTTTCCAATTTGGCTGAACAAATAAGTACACCATTTTTATAAATGAACGCTTCACTCATATCAAAAGTAACTGTATACGATTGTTCAATCAAACATGAAATAGAAATTAAGTTCCTCTTAATCTTGGGAACAATTAACAAACTTTCTAAAAGTAAGAATCTATTTCTAAAAAATAACTTCGCAGCTCCCACTGCTTTAGGTGAAATGACTTCTCCAGTTCCGACCCTGAGTGTCATTTCCCCATCGTTCAACTGCCGAAAGGAACTATTTTCCTGAAAAGAAGAGCAAACATGATTAGTTGCTCCTGAATCAAGTATCCAGGTAAACTCATCATGTTCTACCAGGCATGTTTCTAAAACAAGTAAATCAAATTTACTTTCCTTTTCCTTCTTTTTCTCAGCAAGGTACTTTGGGCAGTTTCTCTTCCAATGTCCATCTACATTGCAGTGGAAACACTTGCCCTTATCTGCCATAGCTTTGGCTTTTCCCTTACTTTTAGCAGCAGTACTGGGAGCTTTCCCCTTGTTTCCTTTCTTCTTCTGAGTTTTCTTTGAAGAAGTGGCTACAGATTTAGTTCCAGAGGATGAACCCTTCTCGAACTTTCTTTTAGAGTGAACAACGTTTGCCTCTCCTTCTATCTGTCCCTTGTTCTTAAGAAGAGACTGATAGAGTTGTAGCTCATTCAGGAGGCTAGTCAGGTTGAATGTTATTTTATTCATCATTGCATTGCTTCGAAACTGCAGAAAACTCTTCGGAAGAGATTCTAAGATGAATGCAACCTGACTATGCTCATCTATGACCGCCCCGTTTGCTTCTGCCACGTTGAATTAGACCATCATATCCAGGACATGCTCCCGAACAGACGTGCCCTCTTTCATGCGACAGCTATAAACGTATTTGAGAGCGTCATGGTGGAGTTGGTAGGACGGTTGTCCAAACATCTCCTGGAGAGAGTTCATAATCTCCCTCGCTGTTACCATGCCCTCATGCCTTTTAGCCAAAACTTCAGATAAGCTGGCTAGGATATAGACGCGAGTCTTATCATTGGCCTTTGTCCAGCGGTCATAAGCATCCTTAACTACTTGGGATGCATTACGAGCAGGGGCTGGAGGACAATCCTCCGTTAAGACGAACCGCAGATCATCGACAACAAGAATCCTATTCAGGTTCGACTTCCACGTAGCATAATTTTCGCCGGTTAATTTCTCATTTTTAAGCAGAGAGACAATTGAGGAAGACATTGCTGAAATTTAAACAAACAATGACCGTATTAGTTATCTTTGCCTTAACCCATCATACAAGCAAACAATTGCACACAATCCAATCAATTTAGCAAAACAGACAATCACAGAATCCTAAAACTATTGATTTAGTTTTGCAACGATGTTTCAGAGGTTTAGAATATCAGCCACCGAAGGGTGATCAGGCACTCCTCCTTTGAAATGAGACACCTCTCAGCTAATTCTAATTCTAGAATAACTCATATTCCTATAGACATTAGTCACCGTTGTTCGGTCAAGGATTTGTTAACACTTTTAACTCATCCTCGTAAGTGTAACCCTCCCACTTTCAGATCTCAGAGGCACGCACCAACAGGGTACCGAAGGGAAAGACAACTGTTGGTGATTAGCCTAAGAGCTCATATCCTATTCAGGAGTTCACGGTGTTCCGAATCCTATGATCAGGCCCTCCGAAGGGATGGTTGCGCCAGGACAACCTGCAGGCGGATCATAGTACTCTCACGGTGTGAACTATGGGCGGAGACCGAGGGATACGTTGACAGGTGTCCCGCTCCCACTTACTTTAGACATTTTTCCCATTCACCCTGATATTGATTCACGCAAACACTTTCCGAAGGGAGGCTGCTCCTAAGGCGACTCGAAGCCGAGCATGAACCTCACGTTGTGAATATAGGGACGTAGGAGCAAAACTTGATTTAAATCTCGTTTTGTAATTTTTCTCCCACTGAAAATGTCATACGGTTAATATAGGGTTGTTTAACTTAGATAGTATTCGGCTAAGTCAATCTATCTAAGTCTGATCATATTTTAACAATTATGGAAAGGATTCAACTGCAATCTTTTGGGTGAATTAAACCTCTTTTAATAAACCCAACATTGCAAGTCAACATTACTATGGTTAATTCAACTCAATGTTCGGGTCAGTTCCCAGGTAGGAGGTGTTCCATAAACCGTCAACTTAAATACCCCCAACCTTAGACAGAACTTTACCGAGAGAGTTCCCTTATAACCTCAGTAATGTAGGGTCTTTACTCTAAAGATCTAGGTGCATTAAACACTTTTAATAAACCTAGTGACATTGCATGCTAACATTTAACTATGATTAATTCAACTCCGGTATTCCAGGTCAGTTCCCAGGTAGGAGGTGTTCCGTAAACCGTCAACTTAAATACCCCCAGCCTTAGACAGAACATTACCGGTGGAGTTCCCTTATAATCACAGCAATGATTTTCCTACTTAGTCAATTAAAACTATTTTTAATTCTAAGTAAGAAAAGATTCTAATCCTATTAGAAACTGATCTAGGTCTAATTAATTTTAAACAATTTAAAATTAATCCAATTTATCCTATGATCTTATGTTTGCATGCAAATCTTGATTATAGATTGACGGTTTCTAATCATTAATATTAAAGAACTATTTCAAATTTTAATGATTAATCCTATAATCAAGAATCTAGGGTTTAATTCATTTAACAATCTCATTCAAATTAAATAATTAAACCACACTTATTGCATGAATAATATACCTATTATATTATTAACTATGGATGTTTCATGCTTCATGCAATATTGATTTTCAATTATAAGCCAATCAAGAAAATCAATCAAGCATGCTTCATTCATCACATTAAACATAACTATTTATATTGAATATAAGTAATGACATGCTTCATGCTTTCCAAATTTTTCATATAATCAATATACACTTATATTAAAAATATGAAAACAATTCCATGCATCTAAACATACATTATAACTATTTATAATATATATAAAAAAATGCATGAGCATGTTTATAACCTAAGGTGGGATTAAATATTCTATATGACATCCATAAAGCATATAAATAGCAATTGAACCGGTTAATTTTGGCCCCTAGGATAAAATAAAGCATTAAATTACAATAATTTTAGCTAAATTCTATCCTAAAATCCCTCTGCAGCTCCCAAAATTGGTCTAGACAGCACGAACCGCCCCGAACCACCTCGAACCGGCTTCCAAAATCACGAACCATGCCAAAAATTGGCTGAACCGAACCAAATAGGTCCCAGCCCAGCCGAACCGGTCTGAACCGGACCGCCCACAGCTTGAACCGCGCCTGTTGAAGCCCTAATGCGCGCCGCCATCGTGACAGCGTCTCGACTCTGTGTTGATAGCGTCTCGACGCTGTGCGCTTTCCATATCTAGCGCCTGCGGTATCGAGACAGCGTCCAGACGCTGTTGAGGTAGCGTCCCAACGCTGTTGCGTCTGGAGGCAGAATCTGGGCAAAACAGCAGTGTTTTCTTCGGTTTTGGCCTCGATTTCAGCGGCGATTGCTTCGATTTTCATCTCATAAAAACCTATTCTAGACCCGGACTTACATAGGACTCGATTTTACATAAAATACCCGAAACACCGGGCCTTACATGATCAAAACCACATAAAAATAAAATCTATGGCCATAAAATTAACCTAAACAGTTCAATGCAAACCGAACATACATTATGCATAAATCCCACCTATTAGAGCCTACCGCAACTTTTAATATTAATTATTAGGGACAGCGATGGCTCTGATGCCGATTGAAGGGAATAAAAGTCCCCACGCAGCGGAAGCGCATCGATTGGACCTTACGCCGTATATTAATTAACATTAAAATACCGTTACGAAAACTCAAACAAACTTTAAACACTCTTTAAAGTTGCTGGAAAATCAGTTTAAACATGCTTAAAAATAAATCTAAATTTATTTTCATGCTTTTCTAAAAGAAAAGGGGAAGAACCGTTACAAACCTCCGTTGTAGACTTGACCGTTCGTCGCCAACGATGCTCCAACGAACAAAACGCAGCAGCCTCCTTTTTCTTGTGATTGGGAAAATTCTTCTTGAATGACACAATAACCACAGAGGTTACACCGGTATGACTCTAGGTCTAGGAGGCAAAAGACTTGTGGGAGTCTTTCTCTAAGAGGGAGGCTAGAGAGAATTCTAGGTCTTGTCTTGAGAGTCTAAGAGCAAGAGCAAAGTGTCAAGTGTCCTAGACCAATTAGGTCTAGTGTTCTATTTATAGAAGAGAGACCATGAATAAAATATTCAATTAAATCAATCTTTTCCAAAATTGATTCAATCTTATTCCTTAATTAATCAATCATGATCAATCAATTCCACAATTGATTAATCTTTTCCACAAATGACTAATTACTTCCATAAGTGATTAGATCATTTCCATAAATGATTAATCACTTCCTTAAGTGATTAATTATTTCCATAATTGATTAATTCCCACCAATTAAATATCACATATTTAATTTCCGGCCTAGAATTAATTAATTTGCCCAAACACATTTTAGGCCTTAAATTAATTAATTCATTATTTGAACTCTTTCAAACTTCCATAAATTTATATTTGAATTTCTTCAAATATTAATTTCTCTCATAATAATATATCAATATATATTATATTTGTTTCCCTTAGTAAATTGAACATTTTCAATTTACATTTATTACTTAGTTGCCTCAAATTACTTTATGAGCTACCAGTGGGACCTAATGGACCTGCAGATCAGAAGCTCCAACGATGTGAGATTAATTGGTCAAACTCATTAACCACATTAATCAATATTCGTTAACTGTGTGTTCATTCCACTATAGACTCACAGTTGCACTCTTCTCACTGCAGACATATTTTCTGTGTCCACGGATATAGACCAATATCGACTAGTTAGTCCTTCACGAGTGTCCGTAACACCAGCTAGGTCAAATTACCGTTTTACCCCTGGGTTACCTCTATTTCCTTAAGTACCAATTCTCCTCTAATGAACAACCTGTTTGTGGTCCAACCATCAAACAGAAAACCCTCTCGTGCCATTGAGAGGGTAGGGCCCTTTGTTCAAGACTCGGAGTAACCACTTAAGGGAACACTCATCTGCTTCCCTAAAGTCGGGAAGGAGTGAATTCCATCTTGTACGATTATGTTCCCAGCTCCCCATTCGGTCTTGTCCCCAAAGTGGTAGGCTTATTGAGTCGGCGTATTGGCCACTCTCACCCATACAAATCAAAGGACAATCTCTCATGAGCAGGAGTCCATAATCAACTCAGGATTAAGACTAAGTTGTCTAGGTCGTCCTAGTGAAATAGAAAACCAACTAGTTAACGGTGTTATAACCAGTGGTTACTATTTCGCGGTCCGGTCTTATGCAAACTCATTGCATAGGATACCCCCACTCGCATGTCTCCTACACGAACGCGTTGGATCGCAGTGTTTGTATCAAATACAAAGTGGGCCGTATCCATAGTGTCACCAGGATAAGGCACCCAGTCTTATCCCTATACTATAGACCCTTTAGGCTGTTTCTTGGACAATGATCCCATATGTCGCTACATATAGTTCAAGACTCATATTACAGCCTTGGATGTCTAGTTTATTGGATTAGGGTTATTATTAGGCAAAGACAAATATAAAATAACTAATAACAATTAATAAAAAACATATCAATATTATTTCATTAATATCCGGTCAACGGTTACATTCACTATCTACGAGTTTTAGGGAATAAAACCCAACAGAACCGTCCTGTTACGAATTTCTAGCGCGTGCTGTAATCGTGACAGCGTCGCAATTTCTCCGATTTTTATCTCATAAAAACCTATTCTAGACCCGGACTTCCATAGGACTCGATTTTACATAAAATACCCGAAACACCGGGCCCTTACATGATCAAATCACATAAAAACAGTAAAATCTATGGCCATAAAATTAACCTAAAAAGTTCAATGCAAATCATACATACATTATGTATTAATCAATCCCACCAATAGCGAATGCAAATTTTAGAGAAACAAAATTAGATCTACGATCGGCTCTGATACCAATTGAAGGATTGGAATTCCGTAATTCCGTAAAGCGGAAGCGTGATTGGGACCGATTCGTAATTAATTTTGTTTAATCTAAAATACCAATACATTGGCAATAATATTAGAACTATTCTAAATATATATTAAGGCTAAGCATACAAAAATATTAGATCTAAATCTAATTTATAAAGTAACAAATTACTTACTCTCGTTGACGACTCAGATTAAATTCACCAACTGCTTGTGAATTAATCACGAACTAGTGTGAACACCACCACTATGGCTACACCGGTATGACTCTGAGACTTCTAGAGGCAGGAGACTTGTGGGAGCCTTTGGGAGAATTCTCTGAGAGTAGGAGAATGAATGGGATGCCTTTCACCCCACCCCAGGGGTCCTATATATAGTAAAGGCCAAGACCTTTTTCCTAATAGGAAAAGGGAGACCTTTTCCTAATAGGAAAAAGTCTCTAATTTTAATAAATAATTAATTAATTCCATAATTAATTAATTTCCCAATTAAATATCATATATTTAATCTTAGGGATTTTATTAAAATTAAAATTAATATGAATCCAATTCATATTAAATTTATTTGAACTCTTTCAAATATTTTCTTTCCTAATAGGAAAAGGTCTCTAATTTTAATAAATAATTAATTAATTCCATAATTAATTAATTTACCCAATTAAATATCATATATTTAATCTTAGGGATTTTATTAAAATTAAAATTAATATGAATCCAATTCATATTAAATTTATTTGAACTCTTTCAAATACTTTCTCTCAAGAATTAATTTTTTTTTTTAAATTAATTCAAAAAATTATATTATAAAGTTTCATAAACTTTATATTATAATGCATCAATATACATTATACGATTCCCCAAATAAATTGAACACTTTCAATTTACAATTTATACTTAATTGCCTCAAGTCTCTTTACGAGCTACTAGTGGGACCTAATGGACCTACAGATCAGAAGCACCAACGATACAAGACTAATTGGCCAAACTCATTGACCAAGTTTAGTCAACATTCGTTAACTGTGGTTCACTCCACTAAAGACCCACAACTGCACTCTACTCACTATAGAATATTTCTGTGTCCACAGATATCGACCAAGCAGTAAGTCAATCCTTCACGTGTGTTCGTAACACCAGCTGGGTCAAATTACCATTTTACCCCTGGGTTACCTCTGGTTCCTTAAGTACCACTGATTCCTCTAATGAACAAGTTGTTTAGGGTCCAACCACTAAACAGGAGTTCCTCTCAGGCTAGGAGAGGACGGCGCGCCTTTGTTCAAGCCCTAGAATCAGCCCTTAAGGGAACACACATCTACTTACCCCAATAGGGGAAGGAGTGAATTCCATCTTGTACTGTTATGTTCCCAGCCCCCAATCGGTCTTGCCCCTGAAATGGTAGGCTTATTGAGTCGGCGAACTGGCCACTTGTTGGGATTGGTGTCCTAAAACTCGTAGATAGTGAATGTTAAACGAATTATATACTTATTCGATAAAGGCATTATCGAGACTAATTCAGTAAAGTTATTACTGAATAAAGTAAAATGCACATAAAATTACCCAAATCCAATAAACTAAGATCCATGGCTGTAGGATGAACACTTGAGCTTTATGTAGAGACATAAAAGTGGATCAAGCTCGAGTAATAGCCAAAACGGTCTATAGTATAGGGATAGGGTTGGGTACCTTATTCTGGAGACACTATGAGACGCAGCCCACTTTATAGATGGTATAGACGATGTGATCCTAAATCGTCCATGTAGAGACATGCGAGTGGGGGCGTCCTATGCAATGAGTTTGCATAAGACCAGGACCAAGAAATAAGTCGCTCTTGCTTTATAACACCGTTTACTGACGAGACTGACTATTTCATGTGATGACCTAGGTAACTCGATCTTAATCCTGAGCTAACTATGAACTCCTGTTTATTCGGACTTATCCTTAGATCTGCATAGGTGAGAGTGGCTCAGTATCGCCGACTCAATAAGCCTCCCATTTCAGGGATAGGAACGAGTAGATAGCTGGGGACATAGTCGTGCAAGAAGGAATTCACTCCTACCTGAATTAGGGATAGTAGAGAGGTTGTTCCCTTAAGTGCTGACTCCGGGGCTTGAACAAAGGGATCCCGCCCTCTCATTGGCCCGAGAGGGACTCGGTTTATTGGTTGGACCATAAACCAATTGTTCATTAGAGGATCAGTGGGACTAAAGGAACTAGAAGTACTATAGGGGTGAAACGGCTTTTTGACCTAGCTATAGATACGAACAACCTGTGAAGGATCGACTTACTAATCATGGTTAAATCAAGTGGACGGAAACATATCTATAGTGAGGGGAGTGCAACTATCGGGCTATAGTGGAGTGTCCCGGTAGTTAACGAATGTTGGCTAGCTTGGATAATGAGATTAGTCGGTTAGCCTCGAATCGTTGGAGCCCATGATCTATAGGTCCCTTAGGTCCCCCTACTAGCTCATATCGGAACAAAGCCTAGAACAAAAAGATAGGAAGCTTTGAATCGTTCAAAATCGGAAAAACGGGTATTATCGTAAATTGTGTTTGACACAATAATTTAATTATGAATTAAATTAGAAAATGAGAGATGGAGTATTTAAAAGTGTTTTGAATACCATATATATGTATTAGGAATCATATATAATTCATGGCACTAGGTGATAAAGATTAATTGGATTAATCATGTAAAAATTACTTGGAATTGTACAAATTAATTGCCTAGAAATCAATTTCAATTTTGAATTGAAATAGGAATGAATTGCAAGCTGAAAATTGAGAATTTAGATTCAATTTTAAGTGGATTTAGTGGCATTCCCACTCTTGCATGTTGATGCATAGTGGAAAACAACACAACCATGCACTAGTTGCATGTGTTGTGAATTAAACACCTAGAATCCACTTTGAGTTGCAATTTCACCATGTGTCTAGTGTCATGAGGCTTCTCTTTGCATGGAAGATGTCTATATAAGGAGTATGAATCAGATTCAAATGAAGGAGAGCCATTTTCCATATTGTTATGATGCTGGATTTTGGTCTCAAACTCACTCATCTCCATATATCTCTCTAGTGCTTGAACCTTCAAGCATTCCCTTCCCATTCCCTATCTCTATAGACTCCCACAAGTCGTTCTTGGCCCTGAGAATAGTAGGGAAGACACTAGAGGTGGTCCACACACCGTTCGTGATCAAAGGAATCAAAGGGAGTTGTTGAATCGGTCTCCAAAAGGTTGGTAAAAATTATGCTCTCTCCTTACGGTATTTGGACAGCATGTTTTCATTTTCTAAAATTGATGTAGTTAAGTGCCTCCGATCCTAAAATTGCTTCCTCATGTGTTATATGAACACCTTCACCACTCTCACCCATACAAATCTAAGGACAGTCCCTCCTGAAAGGGGTTCATAACAGACTCAGGATTGAGATTGAGTTACCTAGGTCATCCTATTGAAATAGAAACCTAAACTAGTTAACGGCGTTACATCTAGTGGTTACTATTTCGCGGTCCGGTCTTATGCAAACTCATTGCATAGGATACCCCCACCCGCATGTCTCCTACATGGATGCTTTGGATCATTGCATTTGTATCGAATACAAGGTGGGCCGTATCACATAGTGTCACCCGGATAAGGTACCCAGCCTTATCCCTATACTATAGACCATTTAGGTTGTTACTTGGACACTGATCCCCGTATGTCCCCACATACTAGTCCAAGTTTCATTTAAACAACCTTGGATCTTAGTTTATTGGATTTAGGGTTTATTAATGCAAACTCGATTATTCAATAACCAAATTACTGAATTACTCAAATAACACTTTATTGAGATCGATTAATTTGTTTCATTTACTATCTACGAGTTTTAGGGCATAAAACCCAACAGAATGTATAGGTGTTAGGGTCATGAAATTCTATTTTTCTTTATTAAAAATGAAGAAACGGAAACAAGAAACGAGAACGTTACCAAACGGGCCCTTATGTTTCTGTTTCTTTTTTTTAGAGAAACAAGGAACAGAAATAGTTATCAAACATGTTTCTGTTTCTAGTTCTTAAAAAAAAGAAACAGGAAACATGAAACAAGAAACGAGAAACGAGAAACGGGAAACGAGAACGTTATCAAACGTTCCAAATTTTTTTTGTGATTTCACTCTCACAGAAGTTAAAATAATTTTTCTATAATTATAATTAATAATTTTAATTATAATATGAATCAAATTAGTAAGCTAACTTTATCTTTATTGAGCCTAAACAGTTCAAATAAATTGAGTAATTTAAAAAATAATAATAAATAAAGGTTTCAAAATGGAAAAATAACTTTTTCAAACTAAATCTTTCACAAAATATATTTTTTTCAAAATAA
The DNA here is from genome assembly GCA_017139565.1 of Luffa aegyptiaca. Taxonomy (NCBI): domain Eukaryota; kingdom Viridiplantae; phylum Streptophyta; class Magnoliopsida; order Cucurbitales; family Cucurbitaceae; genus Luffa; species Luffa aegyptiaca. The sequence continues at coordinate 15,809,207 of CM029406.1, read as the reverse complement.
AAGAAATGAAAAATTATCCATACTTTTTAATCGATATATTAAAAACAATAAAATGTAATCTAAAATCCATTAAGAATTAGTATGAGATAATTGATGCAATTTAAATACACTCAACTAAATGAAGGACTAAAATATGAAAGGTTTATCACTCCATAAATTAATTCTAAAATCAATACTATTATCTAATTATATTTAATTATAGAATATGTAAATTTTGAAATGTCAAGTTTTATAATTTTTTCACTCCCTTTAACTTTAAATTTGTTTGAGAATTTGCAATGGGTGGCAAATTGGACCAAATTAATAGCAAATATAGCACAATGTAAAAAAAAATGCAAATATAGCAAAATCTATCAGAGTATATTACTGATAGACACTGATAGACTCTGGTTAATTAGAATCTATCTGATAGACTTCGATTATCAGAGTTTATCAGCGATAGACTCTCATTAATCAGAATCTATCAGTCTACTGATAGACTCCGATTATTCAGAGCCTATCAGTGTCTATCACTGATAAACTCTGGTTAATCAAAATCTATCAGTGACTATCATTGATAGACTTTGATTAATCAAAGTCTATCAGGGATAGTCACTGATAGATTTTGATTAATCGAAGTCTATCAGCGATAGACACTGATATACTTTGAATAATCAGAGTCTATCAATGATAGACACGAATAGAATCTGACAACAGCTTTTTGGTCTTGTACAATTAATTTTGCTATATTTGCAATTAGTTTGCAACTGTGTTATATTTGCTATTAATTTGGTCCAATTTGCCATCTATGCAACTGCCCCAATTTGTTTATTCTACTCATTTCAAAAACAATTTAAATGCTATTTTAAGAAAAGTAAAAATTAATTAAAAAATTAAAACATACGCTAATAATAATTAAGACTATGACTATAGAATAAAGTGGTATCTACAAGAATGGGCCAAAAGAAGCCCATATATTTCAGATGTGTCCATATTCTTTCAAAATTTCATTCATGTTCAGCCCGTTGATAAGGGTAAAAAATATACCTATTTTACCCTTATATTTAGCTTATTATCTTGTCAAAATTATATTTTTTTAGATCATATTTACTGTTCCCGAGCTCAAAATATGTGAAAGTTGATAAGTTAGAGAGTTGAGAGTCATTCATGTCAAAATATGCTTATTTGTGCTTGAAAAAGACTCAAATTGATATGAATTTGTCTAAGTTTGTTGCTGTGCAGAAAAACAGAGGAAGCTGGAATTTGCCCAGAAATGTGATCGCATTTCTGGGAAGGCAAAAATGAAATGCGACTGCATTTCTAGAAAAACAGAGGTAGTTTCGAGTCTATCGCGGATCGTTTTGAACGAGACTATTGCGCACCTAACCGGTCGTTTTGACTCGAAATCGATTGAGCTACCTACCAGCACCATTTCACAGCTTCTCAACCACTTCCAACACTATATAAGCTCGTGATTCGAAGTCAAATTCAAGCAGAACTCATTTGGAAGAAGAGGGTGGTGACAGAACCCTAGTTGACGCCTATGAGTAGGGATGCCCGAGGTCCTTCATAGATGACTAAATTCTAACCTTAGTTGGACATCAAACCTTAGGGTTTGTAGGGATTTTCACCCATTCCCACTTGTAAAAGTGAGAGAGTGGAGTGTCGAGTGAACTCTAGAAGGATTGGATAAAAGAGAAAAAAAAAAACCCTAGTATTTAGCTACTATCATTATTTCCAGCTTGTGTTACTTTTCATTTATCTGTATTCTTTATTCTTATTTTCAATGAAAAGATATATACATTTGCACTTTATCTCACCATAAGTAGCTAAATTCCATTGAGGGGTTCAATATGGTGAATGCCCTTATGGTTCAATAGCTTGAAAGTGTTTATTCGTTTAAGTTTCTCTTAAATGCATGTCATTCTTGATTGATTATCATTCTAATCTTGTTGAGTTTAACTTGATCACTTAGACTTTGCATGCTATGTGAGTTTGATCTAGGACAGACGATATCAGTTCTCATAAAGGTAAAGGTGATATAGGAGAAAAAGCTCGAAAGAGATTGTTCGGTGGTATAGGGCAAGCTGCCTAAGGCACCCTATATCAACTATAGGGTTATAGATTGCATTTGTGAATTATCTATGTCGGAGTCGAGTCACATAAATGTGCATAACTGTACTCGCTTAGCCTTCTAACGGTTCTTAGGAGCAAGGCCAAATAGAAGTTAAATCTGACCCAATGCATTGATTAGGCTTAAGTTGAATATTCTATGATTAAAGTTATTTTCTTTTGGGATGAAACTATGTTGAATACCTCGTTTTATTTATTATTGTTATTTCTTTATTTATTTGTTTTATTTATCCACCAAAAACCAATCATTAATTATTTCTTTGGTTACCTATTTTAAGCAATCATTTGAGCACCTCCATCACCATCCATCCTCTTGTTCTTTTGTTCGGTCGGCCAACACTTATCTCCTCCATCTCCGACGTCTTCTCCCGCAACAACCAGAGCAGCGACGAGCATTTTCCAGCGAACCCAAGGTCTTCGACGGCAACGGTTTCAAGTGGGTTTCGGTGATCTTTTCCTCTTGATTTTCCTGCTTTCATCTGTGATTTCTTCGTTTTTCGTTTCTTCATCTTCCACGTTCTCCTTCTGCTTTTTGGATTTTTTTTTTTAATTTTGCGTCTTATTTTATTGGAAAAAATACCTTTCTTTTTCATGCGTTTGGTGTATTGCGTCGAAAGAAATTTGGTTTCTTTTTTTTCGTATGTTTTTATTTTGGTTCTGTTTGGCTGCTGAAAAAATACCCTCTGTTTTTTCGTTCATCTTTTGCTTTTTTTTTTCTTCTTTTTGAAGTCTTTGCTTCTGCATCTTCTGCGATTCCCCGTTAAATATCCGATATGGATTTCTAAATACTGGGTATGGATTTTTAAATACCCGATATGAATTTTGAAAATTCTCCGTAATTAGTTTTGTCTGCCTCAAATTTTAGTTTTTTAGATAAATTCTCACTGGCATAGTTATTCCATATGGGGTATTTTTATTTAGCTAACTGGCATAGTTATTTCATATGGGGTATGAAATTCGTATGAAATTCGTTTATTCATAATTCTAACACATACATGATAATTCTGTACCGATATATACCACTTACAAACATGTATAAAATTCGTTTATTCATAATTATAATACATACATGATAATTTTGTACCAATATATACCACTTACAAACAGGTATGAAATTCGTTTTTTCATAAGTCGTTTATATATACCACGTACAAACAGGTATATGAAATTCGTTTATATCCAAAAGAAAATCCGGCAAAATCATTCAAAGGAAATGGTTGAAAATGGTAGCAGACAAAAGTAAATCCGGCAAAATGCATTCAAAGGAAAAATAAATGAAAAAGAACATACCCATACTGGATGATGCGACCATAAGAAGAAAATGAAGAATGCAAAAGAAATCCGACAAAATGGTGTAGACGTTATTCGTCAATTGCAAAGGAAATGAGAAATTTTGGTTGAAAATTTGGTTGAAAATGGTAGCAGACGGCATACACGAAATTTTGGTTGAAAATGGTAGTAGACTGCAAAATAATGAAAATTGAAAAGAAATTCCATGTTGGGGCTCAAAGAATTTTACAAAATCGAATTTTACAGAATCTAGAAGAAAACAACAAAAACAAAAATAGAAATTTAAGAATACCAAAGCAGACGATAGACGTGGGACTAAAATTGAAAAGAAATTATCATGATTTGCTACATAAAAGGAATAAATTGAGATTGATATTTATAAAAATATGTATAATTAAATTTAAAAAAAAAAAGTTACCGTTTTGGGCTAGCCGACTGTCATATGAAAAAAATTAATATTTATTATAATTAATCAGATAATGAAATAAGGACAATTGGGGAAGAAAGAAATTGAAATAAATGCATGAAATCCTACAAATGAGAAAATCAAAAGATATGACAAATTTGTAATTAATAGGTTAAAATGAACCCATCCGCTATAATTTCTGTAGAATAAATGATAAATTTTGAAAATTTAAAATACATAAATTGATTTAGATATCATTTCTATCTTAAAAAAAATTCATAACTATTTATATATAAATCAAAATTAAATTATTACTAACGAAAAGGTCTATGTTGAAGTTGTAGACGTTTCCAAAATCATTATCTTAAGGTGCAAATTGTAATTAAAATTTACAAAATTGAGATTTTTTTTTTTCTTTGAGTTTAGACACAAAAGTTTAGAGACTTAATTGCTTGTTCGGACTGATATAGATCACCACTCTTTCATTATAATTCCACAAGGTAATACAAATTGGACTTTTCTTTTAATTAAACAAACGTGTCTTTTAATTGAATTGCAAATTGAAATTTTCTCTTAATTAAATAATCGTGCCTTCAAAAAAAAAAAAACAAAGGATCTAATTGAATTGTTGGTTGCCGTTATTATTATTTTGACAATATGTAGGGAGGGAGATTCGAACCACAGATCTTGTGGTTATCAATACAACTTTATGCCAGTTGAACTAAGCTCTTGTTGGCTTTGGTTGCAGTTATAATACCTTATTTGTTGACGCGTTTAGATGATGAATATTAAATATCCCATAGTTAAAAACCGTGAATTTAAAGTCTAGATAATAAATAATTGTGTTTGAGATATAGACAAGATAATTAATGTATGGGAGTTGTTTTATTAGTTTTGTTGGATGGAAAAAGTAATTTCAATTATTAGATTTAATCAAAATATTTATATTTGGTAATTAATTTATAAATAAACAATAACTTAAAAAAATTAAAACTAATTTAGGCGTTAATTAAAAAGTAATAATTAATTGTCTCTCTTTTCTCTTCTCTCCCCTCTCTCATTCCTATTTCTCAAGAAAAAATGTCCCAAGTAAAAAAAATCTGAACTCCAAGAAAGGTAATAAAATCTCATTCATGAATAATAATTACGCCTTGATTTTTTAAGGTATAAACCTCTTAATCATTAGTACAAGTTAAACTACTTGAACTATGCTGACATAAATGCCAAAGCGAGCTTAGCTTAGTGGTACTTGACATGTACCGTTGACCAAGAGGTCAGAGGTTCGAATCCGCCTACTCCAAATATTGATATAAAAAAAAAAAAAAAAAAAAAAAAAAAAAAAAAAAAAAAACTATTCTGACATAAATATCATAATTATTATCCTAAAAGTTGAGAGTTGAATCTCTTACCTTCCACTATTGTTAAACTGAAAAAAAAATTATAAACTATGCTTGTATCAAGCTCCAAAAATAAATTTTAGTAGCTAGAGAAGGAAAAGTGTAGAGCAATTACCCATGTGGCTCGAGGAAACAACATGGCCTACAAATTGGCCAGACTGGCTTGCGAAAACAACTATACCAAGTTGCCTAGTAGCAGTATAGTTTACTAATTCTGACATTCCCTCGATGTTTCAATTTTTTTTTTTTTTTAAACAACATGTAGGAGTGGATGATTGAAGTCTGACCTTGTAGAATATATACACACCGGAGAGGGATGTTAAAATATCATTTCAATCTTATATTGGATTGTTCCGTCTTGGAGAGTAGATTCCAAGAAGAAGCAGGCCTTTAGTTAGTCACAGGTTTGCAACTCAAATTGCCTTTCCTTCTTCTCTACTTCCTTTTCCCCCCTTAAATTTCTTTCTAATTTCCTTGTGTTCTCGCTTGATCTTAATTTTGTGTCGTCTAATACCCTTTCATTTAGTATACCAGAACGTTGAACATGGAGCCTGGCGAAACAAGTCGGGACGCTGAACTACGAGAAATTGTTAGTGATGGTCAAGAACGAGTGACCACTGAAGAAACTAATCCAGTTGAAAAATCTTCAGAATGCTGCATATACAGGGTTCCGGATGAACTGCGCAGAGTGAAGCCTGAAGCTTATACTCCCAAAGTCATCTCCATCGGCCCTCTTCATCACAATACACAAGGGCTGAGGGCTAATACTTACAAAGACAGGTATTTTAAAGGCTTCCTTGAACTTACCCAAAAAACCGATTCGGAGGTTTTCGAATTTGTGAAAACTTTGGCGACAAGGGTTCGCAATTGTTATGAAGGACCATTTCAGGTGGAGAATAATGATGATTTTTTGAAACTTCTTGCCGTCGATGGTTGTTTCGTGGTCATGTATCTTATCGGTTTTAAATTCCCCCAGTTTGGGCATACAGATACGTCGTTTTTACAGATATTCGGGAATGAAATATTAGGTGATCTAATACTTGTTGAAAACCAACTTCCTTTCTTCCTTCTTGAAGATCTATACAACTTGTGCGTCTCATCTACAAGTTTACAAGACAGGTTGTTCCAACTTGCAAATCACTATTTCATTAAGGTTAACAAAATGAGTTTTGTTCAGGACATTGATGGGGAAGGTCGTCAAATAAATCATTTTGTTGATCTTTTAAGATTGGACATCATTCATTCGCCTCTTGAAAGAGAACCAGTTGAAGACACCTGGTCGCCTACAGTCACAGAGCTCTCCGACTACGGCATCTCTTTGCAGACGAAATATGACCCCCATATGGACGTATGCTTCAGAGAAGGTGAACGCGTTCTCAGATTGCCAAAAATCATAGTATCTGAGACATTCGAAATCCAAATGAGAAACCTCATAGCTTACGAACAATATTATTGCAGCCGCTTCACGACATCGACGGACGATGTACGCAGCTTCGCCTCCTGCTTGAATTCTTTGATCAACACAACAAAGGATGTGGAATTGCTCATTAATGATGGGATCATACAAAACAATTTGGGCAGTATTGAGGAAGTTACGAGCTTTATCAAAAATCTCAGTAAAAACATACACGTTGGACGAAATCTATACTGGTATGAATGTAAATTGATGAAAAATCACTGCAAGCACCGTCGTTATCGGTGGATGACTTTATTGAAACGCAACCATTTGAACACGCCCTGGGCCATCTTCGCCCTTATTTTCACCCTCTACCTCGCTCTTCTCACCACTGCGCAAACGGTCTTAGCTAGTCTCAGCTACCGAAGGTAACATGAAATCTCCAGATATGTCTACTTACTATTTCTGCAACTACAAATTCCGTGTTTGGCAACTCCTGCACCTTAGCCAAAACTCATTTTCAAAATAATTCATTTTTAAATCTAATAATTGAAAATTATGGGTTTTCTTTTTCTTTTCTTTTTTTTTTTTTTTTTTTTGGTTAAAATTAGTGGGTTAATGAAACAGAATTAGAATAGGGTAAAAATTTATTGCAATTATTGTCCAAGTCTAGCAAATTATTAATAAGAGTTTATTATTTCTGAAATTATTCCTGCAAGGTCATTTTATCTATAATAACCATTGACAACCTATTTGTTGGGTGTCATATACGAGCATTTGTAAAGGCTTTAACTAAAGTGTTTGTTTTGTTTTTGTTTTCCTTTCCTTTCGAGAAGAGGAACTCCCTAAAGCTGCTGTAAATGGGGAGTCCACAATTCAGCTGGGTGCAAAATGAATAACAAGCCAAATAGAGCCAATTCTTCCTATGTGCACAAAAGACTCAATCTTTCCCTTTCTACCTAAGTCGTTTGCTTCTTTAGTGAAAAGTTCGGACAAGTTATGAATGTGTTGTTTAACAGCTGAATAACGTATATGGCATTGTCCAAAGACTGTTTCTCCTGTCGTGTGTATGTCGTGGGTCTTTGTTGTATAATTCCTTTTCGTATTGCTTTCGATGAGTGTGAGCTGTTGGGTTTTTCTTTCCTATTTGCCATCTATGATTTCTGTATTATTCTCTACTTGCTTCCTTTGTGTGTTTTCTTTTCTTTCTCTAACCTCTTTCATTTTCTTTTATCCATGCACCAAACCACATCATGGATAAATATATCTTTGGAGGGTCAAATTAAATGGTACGTTTATTAAACTAGGGTTAGTCCAAACCCTATTTGTAGACACCGTATTTGGTCCGGCTTGATTTTTAGTAATAATATTTGAATATGTGGTGGTCAATTTGTTTTTTGGTATGCAACTAAGAATGTAGCTCAACTGGCATAAAACTGTACTGATAACTACAAGATCTGTGTTTCGAACCCCTTCCTCACATATTATCAAAAAAATTTGTGTTTTGGTTTGCATTGTTTATTTTCATTTCATTTTATTTTCTTTTTTGTTTTTATTTAATTTATTTCTTTTTTTTTTTAATTCTTTTTTCTTTGGTCTTCCACTCCCCCTTCTTTCTCCTTCTCCCTCTCCCCCTTCTTCTCCCAACCTTCCACTCTCTCCCCCTCTTTCTCAACCCATTCCCCTTTTCCCTCAACCGCTTCTCCAAGCTCTCCTATAAAAGGAGAGCTTATGGAGGATGAAGACAAGGACAATGTGGTGGAAAATGGGAGAACAATGAGAGAAAGTGAAGAAAGAATGAGTGATGAAAATCTAAGAAAGAAAGGGAGAGAAAGAGATGAAGTTTAAGAGAGAAAAAAGTGAAATTTGAGAGAGAGAGAAAAATTTTAATCTTTTGAAAGATTGAGTTGCTCATTGCTTCGCCGCCACCACTCACCACATCGTCGCCGCCGTTGAAGACCTACGCCACCGCCACTCCGACGAACTCCGCCACTAATCCAATCCCGATCCGACGTCCGCCGCCACTGCGAACTCCAACCATCTGAAGAACCAGGAGTAACTCTGACCCACATTCCAGTGAATTTCCATGGAAGAAAAAGGTAAAGAAGGAGCTTGGGGAAGAAGATGAGAAGAAAGAAAGAAAATTGGTGGGACCCACTTCTTTTCCTTTCTTCCAATTTATCTATTCTTTTCTTTATTTGCTCAAAGAGCATTTTTTTTTAATTTAAAGTTTTAAGTGTTTTTCTTTTATTTCCTCTTTGATTTGATAAAAAAAATTCCGAGTTTGAATTGAGAAATTACTTTCAAATTAACTTCAATTGAAATTTTCCCAAATCAACTTCAATTATGTTTTAACTTTCATTTTCTAATTAGAAATTTAAATTGATTTATTTGAGATTTCTAAAGAACTTTTAATTGGATATTAGTCGAAAGTTTTTTTAAATCTAATTTCAATTAGAGTTTAATTGGGAGTTTCCAAACTAATTTTAATTGGCTTTAAATTGAATTTCTATTACCAATTGAAATTGGATTTTAATATGGCATTTTCAACTTTAATTGTTTTTCTAATTAATTTTAGTTGGATTCTAACATAAAATTTCTAATTTGAATTTGAATTTGTATTTTCCTAATAAATTTTCACTGGTTTGTAATTAGAAAATTCAATTTTCTTTAAATAGGGAATTTTAATGTTTTTCAATTTTATTTTAATTTGAATTGTTCAAAGAGTTTCAAAGTGATTATGGATTTTTCAAATGAATTTCAAATTGTATCTAATTAACTTGAAATTTCTAAGTAAAATTCAAAATAAGTTTTAATTAAAATCTCAAAATCAATTTCAATTAGGCTTTAACATGAAATTTCTAATTTGAATTTCACATTGGTTTTAATTGACTTGAATTTGAATCAATGTCTTTAATTCACATTAGAGATCTCAATTCAGTTTCAATTTAATTTTTATTTGAAGCTTTGATTTCAATCCCATTTTGATTCTAAATTTGAATTTCCAATTTAATTTCTTTTAGGATTTTAAAAAATCAAAGTCAATTTGGTTTAATTTGGATTTCAATTCAATTTGATTCTTGGTTTTAAATTAACTCAATTTCAATTTAGTTTTGGTTTGAAATTTTCAAATAGAATTTTAATTTTTCTTTCATTGATTTTAATTTGAATAAAATCTCAAATTGGTTCAATTTGTAATTCAGATATTCACAAATGAATTTCGATTTGATTTTAATTTTCAAAATTGATTTCAATTTGAGTGCAAATTGGGTTTCTCAAATAAATGATAATTTGGTTCCAAATCAAAGTTTCCAAGTCAATGTTTTTTGATTTTATATTGAAAATCAATTTCAATTTCAAATTAAATTGGAAATCAATTTCAAAGGTTAAATCAAATTTCAAAAACATTATCTAATATTTTGAAAAGCTAAAATAGATCGATTATGAAAACTTTGAAGCTAATTTTGTCTAAGAACGGGTACTTAAGCTGACCGAAAGGGAACACCCTGCCTGGAAATTAGCCTAAAGTTTAACTATCGATTATTTTGGCAATCAAAATTTAAATTTGATTAACTTAGATCTTTTCAAATCAATTTCAATTTGATTCTAAATTGGATTTTCCAAATGAATTCCAAAATGATTTTACTTTAGTAATTTCAAATGAACTTTTAATTGAATTTTATTTAAAAATGAAAAATATTTTTATGTTATGGTGTCATACCACTCATGATTATTAATTCACATTTTATTTCTAAAATGTGAAATAATAGATATGAGACAGATAAAATCATGTAAAACTTATGACGGAGTCGAGATAATTTCTCAAACGGTGACAAATTTTCTTTAATTAAAAGAAAATTCTCACATGATAAGCAATTATTGGGTATAACCCCACTCACTACATCAATCCTTACTTTATTTTTAAAGTTAAGGCAAGATAAAGTGAGACATTTGTTGTTTAATTATTTATTTGTTTGTTTTTCAAAATAAATGACCATTTTACGTTATAAAAGGACAATTTTAAAATAAAATGTGGTAACCGTTTTTTAAACGGGTGTTGTAGGGGTGCTAACACCTTCCCTACACTCAATCGACTCCCGAGCCTAATTTTTGGTTTTCAAAGACCGGTTTTTCTTTAAAATGGGTGACCAATCACACCCCAAGATGATTGGTGGCGACTCCAAACCTCTCCTCTCGAAAGAGACCCGTAGAAAAGGACGTCGGCCGCTCCGCGTTGCGATGACGTTGCGACACTATTTATAGAGACATACTCAAATTTTTTTAATTTAATATTTTATTAATATATCTAATATAGATCACTTTTCTCTTTTATTTTATATATCTAATATATTATTTTCCTTAATATTTAATGCATATATTCAATACATCAAAAAACGAATTTCATCATTATTTCATATTTTTATTTTCTTTCAACGTAATTGATCTATAAATGATTTTAGTAAATTTAGCTAGAAGACCTTACCACCTATAAACTCCAATGATACAAAATCAATTAATTCAATTTCACTCGTTGACCCAAGTTTACTCTATGATTCACTCAGAGTTGCAAGTGTATACATGTAGGATAAGTTATATTTATAGATATCATCATTGTTGAGAGATACTATCTTTTATTATACACTCAGAGTTGCACGCATATACATGAAGCCATGAAAACAAAGCTAGGAATATTATCTTTTAACATTTCAATAAGATAATATATATATATATATATATATATATATATATATATATATATATATATATTGACACGCCCCATCCCAGATTATCTTGACCAACTTAGGATGTATCGACAATGAAATCCCAACTAAACTATGAACTTCATTATCAACTATAGATGAACTAGATTGGCCATGAAAAAGAATTTTTAAAATGTGGCTAGCAATGGTTTATTGAATAAAAAGAAATCATAAAAGTTTCTGCAGAGTTTCCCCTAAAATTTTGATATATAATTCATCTAAAAACAAGATTTAACACTCCCAAATAATCATAATATCAAATCCAATTAACACCCAAGTTGGTTCAGAATTTACAACCATGGCATAGTCGAACTACAACAAAACAACATAGAGATTTCAATCACAAGGCCACCATAACAACCATGATTATACATTGCTATGAAAGATGCTAGTCCTTCACTACAAGAAAAAAGAGATACAATAGCTAACGAAAAACGCTATAATAGACTTTTTATAGCCTTTTTGCGAAAATCCTGACAGCTCATGTGTTATTAAAAGTCTCTCTTTTTTGGGATCAAGAGAAACCCTTACAATGGATTTAGAAAATGAAGAACAAGAGGAAGAAACTCTCTCAAAGAGTGGATACAAAAATCAAAACTCACAATCTTGTAAGAAAGGATTTCTTACAACTAAAAACCCTCAAATAGCTATGAAAAAAATGAAAAGATGAAGCTGGTAGGAATGCTCTCCAAGATGAGTAATATTTTTCAGAATTTTTTCCCCATTTTTTAAAATTTTTTTCGGGCCTTAAATAGACCAAAAAGGGCTAAACTAGCCGTTGGCTGCCACGTGTCAGTCTCTGATTGGCTGCAATAAAAAAATATAAAAATTAATAATAAAATAATATTGTAATTTAAAATTTTGACCGTTTGACCAATATATTATTTTAAAATCCAACTGCCACGTGTCGCAATCTAATTGGACGACGTTTCGCCACGTTATTTGCCACGCCAGCATTTTTTATCGTTTGAGCTGCCACGTCATCGTCCATGTCATTAGCCACGTCAGCAAAAGTGTCCGTTGGATATGCCACATCATCATTTTGACCATTGACCGTCCACGCCAGCCGCCACGTCGGATGCCACGTCAGCAACGTGCCACGTGTCATTGCCACATAGGATTTTTTCCATCAATTTTGTTTTGGCCATAACTTCTTCGTTTGAGCTCCGATTTGAGTGATTCAAAAGGCGTTGGAATCGTTGTTTCGAGCTCTACGCTATGGATACTTTAAAACACTAAAATTGTTAATAAATAAAATCAAGTTTGTTATCATCAAAACATTGATTAATTAATTAATTAAAATTAATTAATTTGAGATTAAGGACCAAAAAGCCAACATACCTTGCTATGAAAATCTATTATAGCGTTTGTTATTAAGCTATAAAAAGTTTCCATAACTAACAAAAGGTGTTATCTGACTTTGTAATAACATCTTTTTTACGCTATGATAAGTTTCTAAAAGTTTTTTTTTTTTTACACCATTACCTGATTTTATAGCCTTTTCATTACATATCATAAGTTTTATATAGCTTTTTTTTGGTTGATTAACATATGAGTTGTCATAATGGCTTATAATTTTCAATGGTGCTTTAATATCAAGTAAAATGATATAATTTTGAACAAAACCAAAGTGTAGCTAAATAAAAAGACATAGATTGATAAAAAGATTAAAAAAAAAAATCATCCTCTAATTGAAGTTTTGTAATACATTACATTACAATTGTACAACACAATAAAAGAAATTTAGAAAGTAATTTCTAACATGTAGACAAGATACAAAATTCGCAAAGTTTATAAAATTAAAATGATATGGAGTACAAACTTCAAGAGTTAAGTGAGTTGTCATCTTTATCTATATGCAAAGTCTCTCATTTCATCCACCTACAAAAACATTCACCAAACAATCCTCCACCATACCATTATATTTTGTGGTGTCCTGCACATAATAGTAAGAGCAAACAAATTAAGAAGACGAAATTTTGTTGCCAAAAAGCCATAAATTTCAAAATCACACTACGTATGAACCAAATTTTCTTGAAAGTTTTAGCTACGGCAAGAAAGATGGTTGTGAGAATACCAACCATCAAAAAACCTCATCCATATCTAATTTCAACTATAACATGGTCTCAAGGAGAGAGAGAAGTTGAGTGACTTACATCAAGAGCCTTATGAGACTCTCTCTCTAAAGTAGCATTGTAGAAAAGGACTAAATGCTCAAACCTCTTATCTACAGGCACTGCTGTCTTCACAACGGGAAGAAATCTTCCTAATCTGCAAATGGATAATTTCTCTTTATGTAAATAAGAAACTATTTTATTGACAAAAGCTATTGTTGAAGGAGAAATTTTGACCAATCACAAATTGCCACATCGTTACATGAAATTAATTGCGAAATTATAATTAATTAAATTTGAGACCAATTATAAATTGACATGTGTCCCAAATTTAATTTGAAGACAAAGTTGGCCAATTAATTTGACCAATTAATTAAAAAAAAATAATAATTATTTGGATCGAATTTGGGTCATTTAAATATATGTGTCATATGGTTTTGGGTCAAATATGAACCAGACCCAAGACTAAATAGTTCAGCCCAAGACCAATAGAGCCCAAACCCAAGTTGTTGGCCCAAAAGTCACAAGGGCCCATCCAGCGGGAACTCTATAAATAGAGGGGTTCTCTTCCATTTTGAGGGGTCAGAATTTTGAAGCTCCAAGCTAGAGTCAGAGAATTCAGAGAAACTCTATCAAGATTGAAGACTGAAGACTGAAGATTCCTTGAAATCCATAAGTTTCAAAGTGCTGAACACTGCTTGAAGATTGAAGACTCCCTCAAGATTAGAAGACTTCAAGCTCCAAGAATCCATTGAAGCTTCAGACTCGAGATCAAGCATTCCAGCCCTCGAGTGAAACACATCCACACGCAAGAGAGAGAATCAGAGGATTAACATTAGAGATTGTACATCCACACGCATACAAATATTAATACAAATATACGTTTATTCCACGTGTCTCCATCTTCGAAGTTACGTGTGAACAAATTGGCACGCCCAGTGGGACCATCTCTACCTCTCATCTCTTTCTCTTGTTTAAAGATCCAACCAACGTGATGGCACCAAAGAAAGCTCCTGCGAAGGTTACCACATCAAGCGACTCTTACACTGGTCCTGTCACTCGTAGTCGCTCCCAAGGAATTGAGATCAAGGAGGATCATACTCCTCTGGCTGTTGCAAGCAAGATCTCAAAGTTGATTGAAGAATCCTCTAAGGATAAAGTTGCAATCAAAGACAACCCACTGTTCGAATCTGTCGTTCCAACATCTAAGCAGCCAAAGGATACACTAAATCCTGATGTGATGTCCGTCATGATGGCTGATGTAGACCAAGATGAAAGAATGGCAGAGATGGAAAGGAAACTCAATCTCTTAATGAAGGCAGTTGATGAGAGAGATCTTGAGATTGCCTATTTGAAGAACCAGCTGCAGAGCCGAGAAGTGGCTGAGTCTAGCCAGACCCCTGCTGCAGGAAAGAATGATAAAGGGAAGGCTGTCGTACATGAGGATCAACCGCAACACTCCGCGTCAGTTGCTTCTTTGTCTGTCCAACAACTGCAGGACATGATCATGAATTCCATCAGGGCTCAGTATGGTGGACCCACTCAAAGTTCCCTCTTGTATTCTAAACCTTATACAAAGAGGATTGACAATCTCAGACTACCCGCTGGGTTTCAGCCTCCCAAATTCCAGCAGTTTGACGGAAAGGGCAACCCAAAGCAACACATCGCCCACTTTGTTGAAACCTGTGAGAACGCCGGTACTCGGGGAGATTTGCTTGTTAAGCAATTTGTCCGAACACTGAAGGGAAACGCGTTCGATTGGTACACTGACCTGGAGCCTGATACAATTGACAGTTGGGAACAGATGGAGAGAGAGTTTCTGAATCGCTTCTACAGTACGAGGCGAACAGTTAGTATGACAGAACTCACGAGCACAAAGCAGCGAAAGGGTGAGCCAGTCATTGATTACATCAATCGTTGGAGAGCCTTGAGTCTCGACTGTAAAGATAGACTCTCCGAGGTGTCCTCTGTTGAAATGTGCACCCAAGGTATGCACTGGGGACTTCTTTACATCTTGCAGGGGATAAAACCCCGGACCTTTGAAGAATTGGCGACTCGCGCTCATGATATGGAGTTGAGCATCGCTAGTAGAGGGGGCAAAGATCCCGTAGTCCCAGACATGAGGAAAGAAAAGAAGGAAGTCAAGGGCACTGAGAAAGTTGCAAAGAGTGCCACGAAAGAATCCATGGTCGTCAACACGACCCCATTGAAATTTTCCTCCAAAGGAAAAGAAAGTAAATCCAGTAAGCAAATGGAGACAGGCGAGAGACGTCGCCTAACTTTAAAAGAAAGACAAGAAAAGGTATATCCATTTCCAGACTCCGACGTTCCAGATATGTTGGAACAGCTGTTGGAGAAGCAGTTGATTGAACTACCTGAATGCAAACGACCGGAAGAGTTAGGAAAAGTCAATGATCCTAACTACTGCAAGTATCACCGAGTTGTTAGTCATCCAGTGGAAAAATGTTTTGTATTGAAAGAGTTAATCCTTAAGTTGGCTCGTGAAAGGAAAATTGAGTTGGACCTTGATGAGGTGGCTCAAACAAATCATGCAACCATAATGGCAAATGTAGGGAATGAAAATCCCCTAATCTCCTCATGTGATTATGAAGAAAGATTAATTCAATTTGGGACCCTTGATCCTATAGTGGTTCGATTTCAAAAAGAAGCCACAATGAGGGGACCCCAAGGAAAATATAATTCCGTTGAAGATGAGAACGAAGGCTGGACCCTTGTCGTTCGCCGCAAAAAGCAAAAGCAAAGTTACGCACGGAAAGAGTCCCGCCTATATCGAGATAGTAAAATAAAAGTTAAGTCTCAAAGGAAGAAAGGAAAAAAGAAGTCAAGGAGGTCAAAGCCTGTCGTGGAGGAAAGTGAAGATTTCTTTTGCCCTCCACAACCCATAACTTTGGCAGAATACTTCCCAAGGAGCTTTCTCGATGATAGTAAAGAGGAGGCACTTGAAACTGTCACGTGTCACGTTGTGGACGTGGTGGAAGATGATGACGTCCTCGCTAGCTCCTCGGGAGTGGCGGCAGGTTCAGGAGATTTATCCTCTTTCAGCATAAAGGACTTACTATCACTTCCTCAGGAAGCTAAAAACGTCCTTATTAACGCATTGATAGAGTCCGATGGTACAAAGATTCCAACCTCTGAGGCACGCACATGTGCTTCGTGTTGCGTGACTATAGGGTTTTCCGATGAAGATTTGCTGCTAGGGTCAAAGCCTCACAATAGACCTTTATTCGTCTCGGGATACATCCGAGAACAGAGGGTAAGTCGGATCCTCATCGACGATGGATCAGCTGTCAATATAATGCCTAAGTCAACCATGAAGCAATTAGGCATCTCGATGGAAGAATTATCAAACAGTAAATTGGTGATTCAAGGTTTCAATCAAGGCGGACAACGAGCGATTGGCATGATACGTCTCGAGCTCATCATTGGAGATTTGAAGGCCGATACTTTGTTTCATGTGATAGACTCCAAGACCACTTATAAGTTGCTATTAGGTCGTCCTTGGATCCACGGCAATGGAGTGATAACTTCTACATTGCACCAGTGTTTCAAATTCTATCAAGATGGCATTAAGAAAGTTGAAGCTGACACTAACCCATTTTCAGAAGCTGAATCCCATTTCGCTGATGCAAAATTTTATATGAAGAGCGACAACACAGGGGAAACTATACCTACAGAAATTCCCTTGATAAAAAAAAATGATAAACTCGATTTAGAGCCACAAGCAGATGCAGGGAAGGAAGTTGTTGAGAATGTGAAGGCATCTAACCCGAAGAATGGTGAAACATCTACAAGCCTTGAGAAATCTAAAGTTGTAGAGGATGAGAAATGTTCACCTGTTCTACGATACATCCCTTTATCCCGGCGTAAAAAGGGTGAATCACCTTTCACTGAATGTTCGAAAAGCATAAAGGTCGGTGACGTTGAAATTCTGAAGGAAGGTTTCACTATGCCTCTTACAAAGATCACAGAGCAAGAGATTAGGAAACCTGAGGATGACCAGATAAAAGCGATTTTGCCTGAAAAACGAACTAAAGACGGGTTCGACCCGAAGGCATACAAACTTCTAGCGAAAGCAGGTTATGACTTCACAGCTCACACTGAGTTTAAAAGTCTAAGGGTTTTTGATGGAAGATCTGAGCTCTCTGCCACACAGAAGAAGCTTCTAAAGGAAGGCTATAGTCTGCCTACGACGAGAAAAGGACTTGGATATAAGTCGCCTGAACCAGTTCGCATAACAAGAAAAGGGAAGGCGAAAGTAGCAGACATAAATCATATAACAGCAGAGGAGGTCGATGACTCAAAAGAAAAAGAGAACGTCAACGAACGAGCTTCTGTTTTTAGGCGCATCAGGCCACCAGTTGCTCGTGCTTCAGTATTTCAAAGATTAATTGTGAATGAAACAGAAGAGGAAAGCGTACAACTTACCAATAACTCCACACGACCGTCAGCTTTTCGAAGGTTAAATATGTCTGTTGGGGAAGAAGAGAGTACACTTTCAATTCCGGATATCACACGACCTTCAGCTTTTAGAAGATTAAATATGTCTGTTGCGGAAGAATATGGCACATTTTCAAGTCCGGATGTGACTCGACCATCAGTTTTTCAAAGGTTAAGTGTTACCACGAGAAGAAACCAAAAAAGAGCAGCCTGCTTCGTCAACTTCTCATCGACTTCAACATGAAGATGTGATGAAAATTGAAAAGATCGCGAAGGCTAATGGAGAAAAACCTTTGTTACTGTCGATACGGATGGTTCTTTAAAGGTAAAGAGACGTGATGTTGTCATCACCAATCCTTCAGAAGAAGATAGTGACCAGGAAGAAGAACAAGCCTCTTGCCTTCACATCACGGTTGAAGAAGAAACAGAGGTCGAAATGTCTGAAGTAGATGAGGACGAAGCACCTTTATCACTTGAAGACGGTAGAGAGTCTACAGTTGATGAGCTTAAAGAAGTAAACCTGGGTACACCAGAAGAGCCACGCCCAACTTTTATAAGCACGTCACTGACTCCTGAAGAAGAGGGTGAATATATGAGTTTACTCGCTTCATATAGAGATATCTTCGCCTGGTCATATAAAGAGATGCCTGGACTCGACCCAAAAGTAGCTGTCCATCATCTCGCAATTAAAGAGGGATATCGGCCGGTCAAACAGGCTCAACGACGCTTTCGCCCAGAACTTATCCCTCAAATCGAAATAGAGGTCAATAAATTGATAGAAGCAGGATTCATCCGTGAAGTAAAATACCCTACGTGGATAGCCAACATCGTTCCTGTTAGAAAGAAGAATGGACAGCTTCGCGTTTGCGTTGACTTTCGTGATTTAAATAATGCATGTCCCAAAGACGATTTTCCACTGCCAATCACAGAAATCATGGTGGATGCCACCACAGGGCATGAAGCTTTGTCTTTTATGGATGGGTCATCAGGTTATAACCAGATTCGAATGGCTCTTGCAGATGAAGAAATGACAGCCTTTCGAACTCCAAAAGGGATATACTGTTACAAAGTGATGCCCTTTGGATTAAAGAACGCTGGAGCTACTTATCAACGTGCTATGCAAAAGGTTTTCGATGATATGCTACATAAACATGTCGAGTGCTATGTCGATGATCTTGTTGTTAAGTCGAAGAGACGACAAGATCACTTGAAGGATCTAAAAGTGGTCTTTGATCGTTTGAGAAAGTATCAATTGAGGATGAACCCTCTCAAATGTGCATTCGGTGTTACTTCTGGGAAGTTCCTGGGGTTCGTCGTGAGACATCGAGGAATCGAAATAGATCAATCAAAAATTGACGCCATTCAAAAGATGCCAAGACCTAAAAACTTACATGAGTTGAGAAGCCTGCAAGGTCGTCTGGCCTACATTCGAAGATTCATCTCTAACTTAGCCGGTCGATGCCAACCTTTTCAAAGGCTAATGAGGAAAGGAGAAAAATTCGAGTGGGATGAAGCATGTCAAAACGCCTTTGAAAGCATTAAGAAATATTTGCTTAACCCTCCTGTCTTAGGAGCCCCCATAGCTGGAAAGTCATTGATTCTGTACATCGCTGCTCAAGAAAGATCACTGGGAGCGTTATTGGCACAGGAAAGTGAGAAGGGAAAGGAACGAGCCCTTTATTACTTAAGCAGGACCTTAAATGGAGCTGAGATAAATTACTCACCTATTGAGAAAATGTGCCTTGCTCTTTTCTTCGCTATTGACAAGTTAAGGCATTACATGCAAGCTTTCACAGTGCACCTGGTCGCGAAAGCTGATCCTATCAAGTATGTTTTATCAAGGCCAGTTATTTCTGGACGCTTAGCTAAGTGGGCCATCATACTTCAACAATATGATATCGTGTATGTACCTCAAAAGGCAGTCAAGGGGCAGGCATTAGCCGACTTCCTGGCGAATCATCCAATTCCTTCAGATTGGAAGTTATGTGAAGACCTTCCTGATGAAGAAGTCTTCTATGTTGAAATTACGGAGCCCTGGATTATGTACTTTGATGGTGCAGCACGAAGAAGTGGAGCAGGGGCAGGAATCGTCTTTGTTTCGCCTGAGAAACACATGCTCCCCTATAGCTTTGTGCTTGGTGAATTGTGCTCAAACAATGTTGCTGAATATCAAGCGCTAATAATTGGCCTCCAAATGGCCTTGGAGATTGGCATAAGATATATAGAGGCCTATGGTGATTCAAAATTGGTCGTTAGCCAACTTTTACTCCAGTATGAAGTGAAGCATAAAGACTTGAAGCCTTATTTCATCTATGCAAGACAACTGCTAGAAAGGTTTGATAGTATAGTACTGGAGCATGTTCCAAGATCAGAAAATAAAAAGGCAGATGCTCTAGCAAATTTAGCCACTGCCCTAACAATTCCGGAAGATATGTCGATGAACATCTCACTTTGTCAGAGGTGGATCGTGCCTCCAATAGAAGACCAATGCCAAGAAGTAAATATGATTTCTGTCTTTGCAATTGATGAAGAGGACTGGCGACAATCCATTATAGATTATCTTCAACATGGAAGACTGCCCACAGATCCCAGGCGTAGGGCCGATATACGAAGAAGAGGTGCCCGATTTATCTACTACAAGGAGATCCTTTATCGTCGTTCTTATGAGGGACTCTTCCTTCGATGCCTTGGAAAGGAAGAAGCAGCAAAGGCATTAAATGAGGCACATTCAGGTGTTTGTGGCGCCCATCAGTCGGGTCCAAAACTCCAGTTTCAATTAAAAAGGATGGGTTATTATTGGCCAACAATGATTCAAGACTCAATGGAATATGCAAAGAAGTGTGAAGCCTGTCAATTCCATGCAAACTTCATACATCAGCCGCCGGAGCCTCTTCATCCGACTGTAGCTTCATGGCCTTTTGAAGCTTGGGGACTTGACCTTGTTGGCCCTATAACACCTAAGTCTTCAGCAGGACATTATTACATTCTTGCAGGGACAGATTACTTCTCAAGATGGGCTGAAGCTGTCGCATTGAAAGAAGCCAAGAAAGAAAATGTTGTGGATTTCATTCGAACTCATATAATCTATCGGTACGGTATCCCTCATCGTATTGTGACAGATAATGGAAGACAATTCTCCAACGGCCTAATGGACAAGTTGTGTGAGAAGTTTAACTTCAAACAATACAAGTCCTCTATGTACAATGCTGCGGCAAATGGGTTGGCAGAAGCATTCAATAAGACGCTGTGTAACCTATTGAAGAAAGTAGTCTCCAAGACAAAGAGAGATTGGCAAGAAAAGATCGATGAAGTGTTGTGGGCCTACCGAACTACTCATCGCACTCCTACAGGAGTCACACCTTATTCACTCGTCTATGGGGTAGAAGCTGTGCTCCCGTTAGAAAGAGAGATTCCTTCATTAAGGATGGCTGTCCAGGAAGGGTTGACAACAGAAGATAATGCTAGGTTGCGCCTTCAGGAGTTAGAAGCACTTGATGAAAGAAGGTTAGAGGCTCAACAAGCATTGGAATGCTACCAAGCACGGATGTCTAAAGCCTTTGACAAGAATGTGAAGCTTCGATCTTTTCAAGTTGGTGATCTTGTGCTAGCTGTTCGAAGACCCATCATCACGACACGACACACAGGGAACAAGTTCACACCTAAATGGGATGGACCCTACGTCGTCAAGGAAGTCTACACAAATGGAGCGTACAAGATCGTGGATAAAGACGGATTAAGAATAGGCCCGATAAATGGCAAATTTCTTAAAAAGTTTTATGCGTGAAATGTAATACTCCATATCGCAAGAGCCTAAACTGCATGATACTCCTGGCCCGCATGAGTTAAAAAGGTGAACGGCCGAAAAAAAAAAATCAAATTTGTACCCTGAACTACGTTATGACTTGATCCCGTTTATTAATGGGTACGTAGGCAACTTAAAGGAAACTTTAAGCTCAGTCCATAAAATTAAAAAAAATCATCATTCCATTATGCGAAGCAAGTCTGATGTTGATAAAAAAAATTTACCTATTACAAAAAAAATAGAGATATCTTCGATAAAAAAAGTATAACAAAAAAAGTCCTACAATGATAAAAAAAAATGGAGTCTGATCATGGTATCCACTTGTAGTTCTTCAGCTCTTCTTGTGCATCTTCCAACATTCCACGAAGTATCGTCAGAGTTTTAGCATCAGCATCAGTAAGAACAGGGGCATCTTCAATACTACTTATAGTCCCTCGCAGCTTGGAAGCCTCGAGTTGATGTTGTTTTAAAAGATCCTCTTTCTCAATAATCGACTTAGAAATCTCACCTCGCTTAGCTTTCACAGCTTCAAGCCTAGCTTCCAATTCTTCTTCTTCTCACAATGCTTGCAGATGTTGTTGCTGAAGTGAACCTTTCGCTGTGAGTAGTTCACTTTCACTGTATAGTATCTTCTCCAAGCTAAACTTAGTCTCTTCCAGTTGGCGATTCTTACTCTCCAAAGTTAATTGAGAAGAAAATGACGACTGCAGCTGGTTATACTTCTCTACCTTCTTGAAATACGCACTTACAATTTCTTTAAGAGAATCCAAGCCGGGCACACGAATCTCAGAAATTGTATGAAGTATTTTGACTGCCTCTTGTTTAAGACGAGGTATTTTGTCGAACGGAGTGCGTATGATCTTTTGGTGTATGCTCTCCCACAGGGCAAGGGCAGACTGTTTCCTATAGTTGGAAATAACATCGTCAGCACAGTAATCAGAGATCTCAGACGCAGCTGCATGGGTCGTTGTCTTCTTTTGTTCAGGAATTTCATCAATTACAGGATGACAAGATTGAATCATGACTCTATCCGTTGGCGCTTTGGAATTACCCACACGCGCAGCTACAGAGTCAAAAACGTCTGGACTCACAAAAGAAGGAGGACTATGATGGCCCTCAACTTCTATAAGGGGATCATTTAAAGGTGACTGCAAAAAAAAAAAAAGGTAAGCAATGATGATAATAATAATAGTAAAATATTATAATGAAGAGGGAATAAAAAAAAACACTTACCAGTGGTGCAGGGAGTTCAGGAAATTGTGATGAGCTAGGAACTCCATCAAAATATTCATCTTCACATACTGATGGTTGTTTGGACTTTTTAGACCTTTTCCAATGATGATCGCTGCTACTGCTCTGACTACCATCTTTATCCTTAGAGCGAAATTCACCAGGTTCAAACATGCGAATCCTTTTGCCTCCGTTGTCATTACCAACCTTTTTGGGAAATTTCGGCTTGGGAGGAAGAGGAATAACACTAGCCACCAATTTATCTCTGCCTTTTTCAAGGTAATTTCCATTTTTTGCCAACCACCAACTCCTGTAGCATTGGGTGATTTGGATGTGTGGCTTCATTGCGTGCGCAGGGAGATAAACTTGAGACAATGTTTTTGCTCGAACGCATATCATCCAAAGGCGCAATACATTATCTAAGTTGACCTCAGGAACTTCATCACTTAGATCGTTTGGCACATCTTGGTAAAATCCGAATTGTCGGCTAAATCGACAAGGATTATAAGATTCAATGACCATCGAAGACCCACATCGGGAAGATAAGAAGCATGATCGAATACTAATAAAGAATGAGGAGTGCCAAAATGATAGTTGGTCATCATCTGTCAGAACCATGCCTTTGTTGCGGGGAGGGAGATTTGCATACCACGATACATATTTACCTTTATGAATATGTACACGAGCTTCAAAATCGTCGAAGTATTTAGCTCCACCCTCTCCGGAAAACTCAACCATCATTGGGCCCCTAACTTTCTCTGGAACTGCATAATGCGTGTTAAAATAATAAGCAAGCCAAGCGTAAACATAATGCACTGGAAAACAAGCCTCTGAACGTCCTGCCAAAGGAGACGCTTTATAAATCTGGCCCAATCCATGATAGATATTAGCCAAAACCGGGACAGCAAGACTAAAAGCATAACCTTCTGCCATAAGGCTTGCAACTTTGAAGACTTCTGGACGAAGAGAAACCTGCTTGTTGGGAAACACAAATACACATAACCAACAAGAAAGAAAAGCAGCCAAGTAAGTCTTTTCTATCAAATCGTCTTCTACACCCAGCTCACGAAAGAACTTGAGTTCTGTCTTAGACCAGTCAGAACATTTGATAGGAACTCCATTTGGATTATGAGTCGAACGAGGACGACTAGCTTTCTTCGCTTTTCGAGGAGGAGGCTTCTCATACTTCAAGTCTCTTTTAAACCAAAAAGAAATCCATGAACTAATGGAAATCTGGAAATGATCACGATTCTGAGAGGCTATATGATAATAAGCAGCAAATAGATACTCACAACTTTTCCGGAGGCCTTCGTTGTTTTGGTCAGATGACGCTAACAATTCCTTGCAGCAAGGAATAACTTCATCATAGAACTTCCCTTTAATGGAAAGGCCCCCTAATCTCCACATGTCCCATAAAGAGATAGACAATTCTCCAGACGACGTATGAAGAGTATTTGTTGAAGGACACCATGCCTCGCAAAAGGCTCGAATTATATCGGTGTTACGATCATAAGTGTATAAGGAAGCCATCACAGCATCAAGCAAACGAGCCTTCTTAAGTGTCGGCTCATTGCGGGCAACCACGATTTCCAACCATTCCCAATAATGGCGAGTGTAACTGAATTCTCCATGGACTTTAAACGATGAACTCCAGCGAGCTTTACCCTCAATAATTTGACGACCTAGTGTTGACTCTGGATTCTGACTTGGCGCTTTATTATGTATTGGAGATTCTAGGAACCACATTTTTAGGGATGATTCTTGATTCAAGGGCCTTCCCTCAGACCATCTAGATAGGACTCTAGAACTATCTAAGGAAGGCTGCAATGTCCTAAAGTTTCCATGCACCGCCTCTCCTACATGAAGAATGACTCCATTTTCAACATGTTGATCTCTATCCTTCAAGATGACTAAGCAGTTCTTCTCAGGATCAAGATGCTCAGTGAAATACACCATGATGTAGATAAGTTTTTCTACACAGGAAATTTTTTTTTGATGTCAATCTTGTCCAATAAGCTATGAAAGCAAGAAAATGATGCATAAATAATCAATCATAAAAAAAAAAAAAAAAAAGGTGACCACCCCTGCAGGAAACTACAGTCATCAAAGTGACTGGTCTAGACAGGTGGTGAAATCACTGCAAGTGAATCTGATGACGACCGTGGTGACCACCCCTGCAGGAAACTACAGTCATCAAAGTGACTGGTCTAGACAGGTGGTGAAATCACTGCAAGTGAATCTGATGACGACCGTGGTGACCACCCCTGCAGGAAACTACAGTCATCAAAGTGACTGGTCTAGACAGGTGGTGAAATCACTACAAGTGAAGCTGGTGACGACCGTGGTGACCACCCCTGCAGGAAACTACAGTCATCAAAGTGACTGGTCTAGACAGGTGGTGAAATCACTGCAAGTGAAGCTGGTGACGACCGTGGTGACCACCCCTGCAGGAAACTACAGTCATCAAAGTGACTGGTCTAGACAGGTGGTGAAATCACTGCAAGTGAAGCTGATGACGACCGTGGTGACCACCCCTGCAGGAAACTACAGTCATCAAAGTGACTGGTCTAGACAGGTGGTGAAATCACTGCAAGTGAATCTGATGACGACCGTGGTGACCACCCCTGCAGGAAACTACAGTCATCAAGTGACTGGTCTAGACAGGTGGTGAAATCACTGCAAGTGAAGCTGGTGACGACCGTGGTGACCACCCCTGCAGGAAACTACATTCATCAAAGTGACTGGTCTAGACAGGTGGTGAAATCACTGCAAGTGAATCTGATGACGACCGTGGTGACCACCCCTGCAGGAAACTACAGTCATCAAAGTGACTGGTCTAGACAGGTGGTGAAATCACTGCAAGTGAATCTGATGACAACCGTGGTGACCACCCCTGCAGGAAACTACAGTCATCAAAGTGACTGGTCTAGACAGGTGGTGAAATCACTACAAGTGAAGCTGATGACGACCGTGGTGACCACCCCTGCAGGAAACTACAGTCATCAAAGTGACTGGTCTAGACAGGTGGTGAAATCACTGCAAGTGAAGCTGATGACGACCGTGGTGACCACCCCTGCAGGAAACTACAGTCATCAAAGTGACTGGTCTAGACAGGTGGTGAAATCACTGCAAGTGAATCTGATGACGACCGTGGTGACCACCCCTGCAGGAAACTACAGTCATCAAGTGACTGGTCTAGACAGGTGGTGAAATCACTGCAAGTGAAGCTGGTGACGACCGTGGTGACCACCCCTGCAGGAAACTACATTCATCAAAGTGACTGGTCTAGACAGGTGGTGAAATCACTGCAAGTGAATCTGATGACGACCGTGGTGACCACCCCTGCAGGAAACTACAGTCATCAAAGTGACTGGTCTAGACAGGTGGTGAAATCACTGCAAGTGAATCTGATGACAACCGTGGTGACCACCCCTGCAGGAAACTACAGTCATCAAAGTGACTGGTCTAGACAGGTGGTGAAATCACTACAAGTGAAGCTGATGACGACCGTGGTGACCACCCCTGCAGGAAACTACAGTCATCAAAGTGACTGGTCTAGACAGGTGGTGAAATCACTGCAAGTGAAGCTGATGACGACCGTGGTGACCACCCCTGCAGGAAACTACAGTCATCAAAGTGACTGGTCTAGACAGGTGGTGAAATCACTGCAAGTGAAGCTGGTGACGACCGTGGTGACCACCCCTGCAGGAAACTACAGTCATCAAAGTGACTGGTCTAGACAGGTGGTGAAATCACTGCAAGTGAAGCTGATGACGACCGTGGTGACCACCCCTGCAGGAAACTACAGTCATCAAAGTGACTGGTCTAGACAGGTGGTGAAATCACTGCAAGTGAAGCTGGTGACGACCGTGGTGACCACCCCTGCAGGAAACTACAGTCATCAAAGTGACTGGTCTAGACAGGTGGTGAAATCACTGCAAGTGAATCTGATGACGACCGTGGTGACCACCCCTGCAGGAAACTACAGTCATCAAAGTGACTGGTCTAGACAGGTGGTGAAATCACTGCAAGTGAAGCTGGTGACGACTGCTGCACGATATTTACACATTCGAGCAAGAAACAAATTGCAATAAAATATGTGCAAAAAAAAAAGTAGGAGACAATAAAATCTACAGCACAATCAAAGCAGTTCTATGTACACATCCAATAAGGACACCGATGGAATATATACATATTCAAAAAAAAAAAAAAAAAAAAAAAAAAGGGTTTCCTGCATATGTATATACCTTTCAAGTGGTGGACAAAGATTGATGTTGTGTCCTAGCTAGGAGATTGTCGAATAACTTTGTTAGTTCCAAATCCTACAAAGAAAAGACAGTAATTAGCAAAAAAAAAAAAGGTCGGCAAAGTGAGTAAAAAAAGGGAGATGTAAAAAAAAGTGGCAACAAGGCAAGTAAGGAAAAAATGTTACGGGAGATCAAGTTAAAAAAAAAAAAAAAAAAAAAAAATGAAGAAAATCAAACGTTGCGGCGCATTAAAGTAAAAAAAAAAAGATGGAGCTGTGTGTATGGCACTTGTCCTAAAAAAAAAAAAAATCTTTTAAATGCATATCGCTGGCGGCAAAGTTTGAGATTGAATAATGAAATTTGTTAAGTTTTGTGATTAGGTGGGATTTGAATGAAAAAAAAAATGTTGAAAAGAGTTTTATGATTATGAAGATAGAAGTTTGCGGCTGGGGCATTCACTTAACCTAAAAAAATTAATTTTATTTTTAAGTGCAAGACATGAAGTGGCGTTACCAAAAAAAAAAAAAAAAAAAAAGTGTATGTTGATGTTGATGGCTGCTGACACTGAATATACACACATGAAAAGAAATATACAACTTGATACAAGAAGTCATGAAGCCAAAGGCAAGAAAGAGGAACACATGTGTGGGTAAAATTCTGGTGGACGACAATTTGGAAAAAAAATAATAAAGAGCATGCATGTGTTACACGAAAACTCAGCGGCTGAAGTTGAAGCATAGGAGAAGAATTGAAACAGCAGAAGCTTATCGATTGAAAGAAAGAAGGAATTCTTAAATCAATTTTGACTTACCGGCGGCAAAATTATAAGCTTCACACTTACACCAAGATTTAACAAAAGCGGTGGTGAGATTTTAAAAAGTTTGTTGCAGAAAAAAATTGATACATAAATCCAGGCGCACAATCCTAACCGGCGTCACTATAGGAAAAATCTTCTTTTAGGTCTTGCAACGATGCGGCAAAAAAAAGAAAAAAAGAAAAAAAAAGGGGTTTTCTTAAAATCGCCGCCGACACTTGTATCCGTGGGTGCTGTGAACAAGCTGAAGTTTTTAAAAAAAAGGGGTCTAAACCTTCAAAACATGGTTTTATGTAATGTCAGTCGTCCATTCAAATTGAAGTTTTTTTAAAAAAATTTTAATACAGGTTTTCACAACATCAAATTAAAGCTCATGGACTTTCAAGTTTAAAACTAAAAGTAATAAAATAATCAAAGAAAAAAATAGTCCAGTAATAGCAATTAGGTGTATATACATATATGTGGAAAAAAGCGGCAGTAGCCTATGGACAAAAGAATATATATTCAAGATTGATTTTGACTTACCAATGGTGCGAGAAAGAAACACGAAGGGAGATTATTGCTCGAGCTCAAAGCCTACACAAAAAGATAAGATACATGAGCATTTGAAGTCAAATGAAGGAAAGAAAAGAAAAATTGAAGAGAAGAGTTTTTCTCTATACCTAGACTTCTTTCTTGGGTGGCTTTGTGTCTTGAACTATGCAACCTCTTTTATTTATAAAGAAAGGGATTAGGTCAAACCTATAAGGAAAATGTATTATGAGATTTGATTCTAAATTGAATCTTATCTTTAATTAAAAACCTTATCAAATTAGGAGTGTTTATTCAAATCCTAATCCAAATGTGAAATTTGAATCAAATCAATTTGAAAATAAATTCAAGTTGATCCAATTTTAAAGCAAAAGATAAATTGGATGGATTTCAAATTTAGTTTGATAAAGTTAATCTGGGTATAGTTAAATCCTTACCTAAATCAAATTCAAAGTGGTGCTGTTGTAGGTGCTAGCGCTTCTTTCATATGTATGGATTTTGAAGCCCGTTGCTGAACTAAAGGCCATAAATGAAGGAATCAAGTTGGCTATTAGACTTGGATGCCCTAAGATTGTGATCAATTCAGACTGTCTGCAAGTGATAAAATTTGTGTCTAAAGCCTCTATACCTTGGAGTGACGTGGAGGCGCAAGTGGGGGAGATCTGGAAACAAAAAAATTAGCAAATGGCCCAATCACAATTCTTTCCTAATTCAATATTTGTACCATCACGTTGGCGGCATGATAGATGTGCAAAAAAAAAAAAATATTGACCAAATTTCATATTTTGATTGACACATCAAGCGGAGTCAAAATTAAAAAAAAAATGATTCCAAATAATTTCTTTTCGAGATTCATTCACACATAATTTGTGCCCAAATCTCGAAAAGGGGGCATTTGTTGAAGGAGAAATTTTGACCAATCACAAATTGCCACATCGTTACATGAAATTAATTGCGAAATTATAATTAATTAAATTTGAGACCAATTATAAATTGACATGTGTCCCAAATTTAATTTGAAGACAAAGTTGGCCAATTAATTTGACCAATTAATTAAAAAAAAATAATTATTATTTGGATCGAATTTGGGTCATTTAAATATATGTGTCATATGGTTTTGGGTCAAATATGAACCAGACCCAAGACTAAATAGTTCAGCCCAAGACCAATAGAGCCCAAACCCAAGTTGTTGGCCCAAAAGTCACAAGGGCCCATCCAGCGGGAACTCTATAAATAGAGGGGTTCTCTTCCATTTTGAGGGGTCAGAATTTTGAAGCTCCAAGCTAGAGTCAGAGAATTCAGAGAAACTCTATCAAGATTGAAGACTGAAGACTGAAATTCCTTGAAATCCATAAGTTTCAAAGTGCTGAACACTGCTTGAAGATTGAAGACTCCCTCAAGATTAGAAGACTTCAAGCTCCAAGAATCCATTGAAGCTTCAGACTCGAGATCAAGCATTCCAGCCCCCGAGTGAAACACATCCACACGCAAGAGAGAGAATCAGAGGATTAACATTAGAGATTGTACATCCAGACGCATACAAATATTAATACAAATATACGTTTATTCCACGTGTCTCCATCTTCGAAGTTACGTGTGAACAGCTATGTTAAAAAGAGAAAGATGAGTGATCTCCCAATATGCTTAAGATTACATCAAAAAGAAAAAAAAAAAAAAAGCCTTTCTCTCCTTCTAGATCCCTGGCTCTACTATACTCTCGCAACTATTACATCAACTCTCCTTCTGGATACCTAATTACTTGTTACCAGATGCCTTTCTAGCACAAGTAAAACGAACCAAAGGGTCTATCCACATTTCAATCTATCAGACATTTCTGTTTTTTCCATTCCAAGGGAAGTTGTTGGTTTTCCATAAGACTTCAGCCGTATCTCCACACACATTTTTACATAAAAGATGAATAACATTCTGAATACAATTTTTATGACAACATCAACAAACTCCAAATCAATCCAGCAATAATAACTAGTTGCGTCTAAGCAATAATTACCATCCAAATCATGGTACTGTCCAATTTCTATAGCAAAGCAAACCTTTCTTCACAATGGTAATGTTCTGACACTACTTTTAGTGGACTTATCTAGCAGAATTAGTTGAAGGAACATATAGAGATGGCGTTGAAGACTAGGTCCAATGAAGATCTAAGTTACAGAAGGAAAGAAGTTTACATTCAATCTTGAACAAAGTAAATGTCTCTAATAACACACTCGGTTCAATCTTGAACGAACATATATTCTGCCAACAAGTAGCTCATTTTCATTTTTTTAGTAACTCTAAAGAAGCTTATTCACTTAAAATCTATGAACTTTAAACATGATAAAAAATCATAAATTCCTGAGAAATAGCAAAATCTTTCCTTTCTTAGGGGCTCTTGGGTCAGTACTATGCTACCATACATAAACAAGCTCATCCTACTTTAAACATTCACCAATTTCTTTCTCTAGTTGCGTCTAAGCAATAACTACCATGGCACTAGACAAAATAATGTTTAGGTTTTTCTAAAGGTTTTCAGACCAAGCTCTTGATGAAAGCTTTACAAATAGTTTCACAATTTTCATTTTCAAATGACTAAGTTCAACTCCAATTAAGTTAAAGGTATAGAGAATCTACATTATGTTTCATAGCAGTAGATTTTTTTAAGCATTTCGTGAAATATTTTGTAGCAACATATATAGGCTTCTTCACCTTGGAAACCATCCAAATCAAAACCTAACTTTTTTTTCCCAACTAATGACATGCATTTAATTTCCAACATATTAAAGGATTACAAAACTCAGCACTCTTTTCATCTCAATCAACATCTTATTGAAAAAAAAAAGATACTAAAGTAATTGCGAAGGTATCAAACAAGGTCCTAACACAAACAACACAAACAAATTAGAATTGTTTGGCAAATGATTTACTATCATGCCTAAATTCAATATTGCACATAGCCTTGTTTATTTTGAATTGCTCTCTTCTGTTGTATATATAAGTGCTAGAAGTTTTTACTTAAAATTTAGGTGAATGAGCTAGTAAATTCTTTAAGGAAGAACTTCTTTAAAAGGGATAAAACCTTAACCCATGAAACTAAACCTAGAAAAAAATTGACCAATACCATATCCTTACAAAAATGTCGATGATAAAGAGAAATCTCAATACAAACAACATCCTGCAAGAAAAGATAATAAATACAGAGGAAAATCATCAAACACCATAACCACACTAATAAAAAGTTAAGGTACGGGATATGTTCGTAGGGTACTCTTATGCTCCAAAAATCAAAGAAATCTAAGATAAATAGAACAAAAAAATAATAAAAAAAAAAAACAGTGAGTAGATAAGAACTAATAACTCAACAAATAGAAAATTACACAGAAAAAAAAAAAAGGAAACGTCATAAGCTCAAATTTTATATAATAAGTTTAAGAAAAAGTTAAATAGAAAAAAAAAGTCGGACATAGACCAAGAGATCTTCATCTATCCCATGTTGTTAAGGCGATTATTACTCTGCTTACAGACTTGATTTGATATCCACCAAAAATTCTTTTGGAATCTTCCACTCCTTTTGTTTGATTTTTTTTTTTTTTCATTCAAAGGGGAATGAGAACAAAATAAGAAGAAATGGGAAAAGATACGAAGAGAATTGCATAATACTTGAATGTCGCTAATGTTTTATGAAATAATTTCATCCGTGCAAGTCAATAGTAAGTGGAGAGTTTTGTGGGCAGATCGAATGTGGGGGGTTTTTCTACAATAATACATCAAAAACTTCTTTAGAGTGACATATTGGAGGAGAGAAAAAGAAAGGGAAGAAATTTTTGTTTCTTTGCCTTGCCTCTAAACAGAGAAAGAGGGTTTCATCGAAGACCCACCAGTTGGATGACGCCTCCAACACCACTGGCATGAGATGCGAATCAAGTTGCTTCATAGGTGGTGCCAAAATTTAGAAGACAAGAGAAAGAAATTTGTGAGATCACCATCGTTATCGACAGGTTAGTTTTAGGTGGTGAAGGATTTGTGTGCAGAGACAAGGAAATGAGAGAAGAGAAAAAAACTTCATTCCGTTCATTTCTTTTCATCTTCCTATCCGTACAACCTCACTATTTATTTATTTTAGGCTAAATTATAAAAAATGCCCTTGAACTATGGGGTTTGTTTCAAAAATGCCCCTAAACTTTAAAAAGTTTCAAAACTACCCCTGAACTTTGAAGAATATTTCAAAAATACCCTTGCTGTTAATTTTGGATGGAAACCGTTAAAGTTTGAGTTTCAAAAATACCCTTGAACTTTCAAAAAATTTTCAAAAATACCCTTTTTGAAAAATGCTTGTTCTTTTTTCCTCCTCACTCACCATAAATTCTTTCTCCATGAAAATTAATGCAAAACTTTGCTTATAAAGCTTGTGTGCAACTCAATACCAGATAAAAACAAACTTTGAAATCGAGTTTTCTCTTTTAAAAAGCGTAAAGAAGATAAGGGTGAGAAAACAACATATATATGTATATATATTATTTCATTTTTTGCTATCTCTGTTTGTGTATCTTGATGATAAGAAGAAGAAATGTTTATAAGACTGTGGGTTTGGTACAATTTATAAGATTAATCAATCAAAAGTTTTATATATGATTTTGTTCTTATTGATAGTTAAGAATTGTTAGAATCCGTATACAACAATAGTTTCATTTATTTTTCGTAAAATGAATATAGAGAAAGCTAATAGGGTAATAGTTGGTGAGGAAATAATATTGAAAAGACTACCAACAAATGAAGTCAAGCACATGTAGAATTTCAAGAACAAAACAAAAGTCATCTTGAAGATTTGATACGAAAATCTAGCCGAGCGCTTTGGATGTGTTGAAAGAGAAAGAAAGCTCCTAGATTATGAATACATGACAAATAAGTAAAGTTTCTCATTAATTTTTGGAAGAAGAGTTAATTTACGGTGGGAGAAGGAAAAAAAAAAAAGAAGCATTTTTCAATAAGGGTATTTTTGAAATTTTTTTGAAAGTTCAAGGGTATTTTTGAAACTCAAACTTTAACGGTTTCCATCCAAAATTAACGGCAAGGGTATTTTTGAAACATTTTTCAAAGTTCAGGGACATTTTTGAAACTTTTTAAAGTTTAGGGGCATTTTTGAAACAAACCCCATAATTCAGGGGCATTTTTTTTTTTTTTTTATAATTTAGCCTTTATTTTATTTATTTTATTTTCAAAGAACTTGCAACTCAACAACATGCAAATAAGCCTCTTACAACTATTCTTACAAAAATTACATGGATTTCACCAAGCTTTCCCTTCTTCAACTCAACTACCTTCACTTTAGTTTTCAAGCCAACCCATGAAGTTACCACCCAAAAGGAAGAATCTACTAATCTAACTCATGAGAAACTTAAATCAAAAGTTAGAGAACTTACCTAAGGTTTCAATCCAAAGTTTGAGTTTCCTTACTTGATTTTCCCTCCTCTCAAAATAGCTTAAAGAACCCAAGTGCGTGGTTTTAATTATTAAATATTAGGCTTGTACTAAAATATATTCAGTGTATTTGTATCTTCCATTCTCACTTATGCTACTGTATTTTCTTTAGGAACATTGGTAGCACTTGAAATGTGTTATTTAATTGCCTTTAATTTAATCTTGTTAGTTTGTGTTTTATGGTTTAATTGTTTATTTTGTAGGATTTCAAGCACAAGAGGATAATTAGACCAATTTGTCAATTGGGCGCTAATTCGGGAGTTTTAGGACGTTTTCGGGCTAATTTGGAGTTCCCAAGATAACATGGAGCTAAAAGACGTGACCAAAGCGTTCGAGCCTCAAGATCGAAGTCAAAAGGACCGAAAGAGAATTCAAATTGTGTATTCTCGAGAGTTGGCTGACGCCAGCATGAAAAATGCGCGGAAGACAAATTGCCTAGCGTCTCGACGCTACGACTACGCTATAAATTTGTTTTTTCCGTATCTAGATTAGGCTCGTCTATGGTCGTCTAAGCTTGGATTGCTGTAATCGGAATCTCGGTTGTAAGTTTATTTCAAATTTCATGAGATTTCAGTTCTGTTTTTGTGGGTTTTTCTGAATGTTTTTATGTTGCATCTTATGATTCTCGTTTAAACCATCTTGTTTGTATGTTAGCTTAAGAATTGACGCCTCTTAAATTGAATACGAGCATGATCTATTAGTTATTTTTAGATAGGCACTAGGTTGAGGCGGATCCATCGCTAGTTTGACGGTAGCCTAGCGTAGACTTCCGATACGCCTAAGAACATAGGAGAAATTGATTTAATTAAACTAGAGAATTTCAATTCCTAGTTTAATTAGGCAATTCTAGGCCTTACGTGATAGTGCGGTTAATTGATTAGTAGTTTTGAGGATTTATCAGATTACTAATTTAATTAATTAGATTTAGATTGAGGATTCATCGATCTAAGCATGAGGGGCAGCGGGCGCAATTAAAATAAATGATTAATTAAGTTATTTCGTGGGGTTATTAGGTAATTTAATTAATTAAACACAGGTTGTGTAGCTGTGGTTTATCCGAAAAGCCAAGAAGCACTCCAAGCTCATAATAATTCAGTAAAATTAATCTATAGAAAATCAATGATTGAATTTAAATAAACTAACACCGGGTAATTTCGGTTGCAGTGATCTCCAAGGTACGATTAGCCTACCCGCCTTTTATTTTTTCCGTCTTTACTTTCCTACAATTTGATTTTCAGTAATTTATATTTCCTTGCATTTCAGTCTATCCACATCCAACCCCCCTTATTAGTCCCGTCATCGCAATAAACCTGATTTAGACGAATTAACAATTGTGCTCCCTATGTTCAACCCCGAACACTACTGCTACATATACAGCGTATGAACTTGATGATGATGGAAGGTGCAAATACTTTTTCATGTCACTCTCTGCCTCCATTCATGCGTAGAAATACTGTTTTCCTGTACTTTTTCATGGTACGTTTTTAAAAAGAAAATTTGCTGGCACTTTAATTTCTGCCTGTACATTGGATGAAAATTCTCAGATTGTTCCGTTGGAATTTTCTGTAGTAGACTCAGAAAATGATGCTTCATATAATTGGTTCTTTCATAATCTTAAATCTGCCCTTGAGGAACCGGATCAACTAGTTATTATATCTGACAGGCATAGTAGCATTCAAAAAGGTGTTTTTGATGTTTATGACTCTGCAGAACATGTGATATGTGTATTTCACTTGTTAAAAAACTTGAAACTTCAACACAAGTCCAAACCAATTGATAAAATGTTCATGAAGTGTGCGAAGGCTTACACGATTATTGAATATGAGTATTACATGAGGCAACTAGAGTCCATAGTTTCTTCAATTAGGCCAGAATTAGAAGAGATTGGTCATTCTAAATGGGCAAGGGCATTTTTTGTTCGGAAAAGATATTCAATGATGACTACTAATATATCTGAAAGCTTGAATTCTTGGCTGATGGATGAACGTGAGTTACCTATTATTCCTCTCCTTGAGTCAATACGTAGATTGTTGCAAACATGATTTTATGACCGACGATGTTTCTCTTCCTTTCAACGAACACACCTTTCTCCATCAGTTGAAAAAGTTCTCAGGGACATTCTGAAAGATAGTCAAACAATGGATGTGAGTTTATGATTTATTAACTATATATATTCCATATCATTTATTTTTAACTAATAAATGTTTTTCTTTTTTGTAGCTATATCACGTTAATCAGTATCAATTTGAGGTTCATGATCGCAGTAAACAATTTGATGTTGACATTCTCAGTCGAACATGTACTTGTAGGTGGATTTGAATATGATTTCATGTAGTCATGCATGTCTTGTTTTATGTAGCAGGAACCTTGAACTATACTTGTATGTAGATAAGTTTTACCATCTTTCAAATTTGAATCAGCTATACAGTGTAGATGTTTGTCCAATTGGTATGATCCAACAACTTGTCCATCCTCCCTCTGGAGACAAATGCATCATCCAGCCTCCTAACGTCAAGCGTCAAGTTGGTAGGCCGAAGAAGGAGAGAATGCAATCTCGAAATGAAAGAACATTTAGAGTTAAGTGTGGTCGATGTCGTCAAGTTGAACACAATCGTAGATCTTGTAAGAATCCTCCATCAAATTAAGTAGTCAAGGCTATATCTTTATATGTCAACATTTAATCATCTTCTAATATTTTTGAACTTCTTGTTATTTTCTTATGTCTAAGTTAGTTATTTTCTTATTGCTTGCGTTGCATTCACACTTCCATCTACATGGGATTTGTACTGCTACCAAATAAAAGTTGGGGTTGTTTTTATACTTACAGGTTAATTGTAATGTTTGGAATGTGTTGGAATTTGGTGTTGAATAAATGTTTGGAATTTGTTGTTTAATCATATAACAAATACAATATATTTTGTCTTCCAGCTAACAAGATCTATGCATTTTTATCTTACATTCCCAATTTTACATTAAGACAGTAGGTAGCTAACAACCATGTTTTTAAGTTAACGACAATTTTAAAGTAAGTTGACTAGCAATGCCAATCACCCCAAAATAACTAGTACAAATAGAGACACGTTTTTTACATTCTAAATCTCTAGTAATGAGTAAGGACCTCTTGGAAATACCAGCAAGCATCAAACTTCTATAGGATCTTGCAAAATTAATTAAGAGCAAACATTAAACTACATTGGGACTGAACTTACATTGTATTCCTACGAATATACATTGTATTTCCATTCCAACAAATGCATTGTCATTCCAACAAGTCAGAATGTAACTGGGAAACCTTATCAAACAAATGTATATTGTCATTCCAATAAGTCAAAACATAAACGTAGATCCACATCAGAAAAGTCAAGCTTTCAAAGTTAAGGAGTATCTAAAAGTCAAGGTTTCAAAATTAAGTAGTCTAAACTATTACATAACCAAAACATTAAGTCTAAACTATTACATAACCAAAGTTCATATATTCAAAAAGCAAAATAAAGATTAAGTCTTACATAAGCAAATTCATGAGGCACTATTCTTGTGCCGGTTGGGTGAGATTGAGATTAAAAGATGGCTCATAGATAACCAAAGGAGGTTTCGGCGGTACATTTGCTTTCCATGCCCCAGTCAATGCATCTATATAAGCTCTTGTTGCCTTTAATGTCCTTTGTTTGACATTTTTATATTCCTTTCGTCGCTCCTCTTGTTTTATATTTGGATTTATCTAATAAAAAGAAATATGCGTAAATACATAGTAAATATAATTCAATGTCCATTAACATTTATAAGTATACTGTAAATATACCTCTCTTAGTACTATTGTCTTCCTCCCATCAAAGGCTTAGTTTAGACTTAATGCATCCTTTGCTCTCTTCACCCGTAAACATCGTTAATTGTACATTATTGTCCATTAACATTTATAAGGATTTTGCATGTTACTATTTATAATTAATATACAACTTTCACTTACCCAAAACTCTTTCCTATAAATAACTTTCTTGGTCCTCCTCATTCATGTCGTGGTGGAATGAAGTGTTTCTTTTTAGAATTTGTTTGTCCCTTATTCTATTACAATAAAATCAGTATGAGGCATCATACATTAAGACAGTCAAAGTTGTAACCTATTTTTATGTTTTTTCTACCTTTGGTTCAACTTCGAATGTCAGTTTTCTTGCTCTTTTTGCAACCGGTCCTTTGTTTATCAATGTTCTGACTCCCATACATATGTCGGGTTCATCCTATTACAATAGATTATTGTTAGACATGAACAATTAAAAACAAGGTCATTAAATCATTAAACTATTTAGATCTCATTATCATACAATTGCAACACGCTTTCCCTTCAGGGTTTTCATGAAGTCCTCATAAACAGCGTCCTCATCGATTGAACGTATTACATCATTCATCACGTCGTCTGTATCTTCAGTAGTATCTTTTTCTTGCTTCATTTACCATAAGGCTCAGAAATACAAAATGTATATATAGTAATAGATAGGAAGTTTAAACATTTCTTACCTTGACATCTGTATTTTTCCCTTGGTTTTTTTCTTCTCCTCGTTTAGTCTGTAAGAGGGAGATAGCAGAATCACCTAACAGTGACGTCTGTTGTGGTTGGCCTAAAGGATCCTCATCTTCATCATCCTTTTTGCCTTTGAACTTTGGGTCGTTTGCATTTTCAGGAAAGTCTTTCTCATGTTCCATCTCTTTTTGTTCTTCCTCCAAATCTTCCATCTCCTTTTCAAACTCGGTTGCTTCCTGTTTAATTTTAAAAAATCAGATGCATTCATATTCAGATATATCATAAATACAGTCGTTCACAAATACAGTGTACCTTGTATAATTCATGGCTTGCATCGTCATCCCTCATCATCCGTTCTATTTTAAGATAACTCACCAATGAATTGATTGCTTCTATCACTTGATCTAATTTTCTATTGAGGTTATTCTCTATGGAGTCTAGTCTATCCCTTATGTAGGAATTTTCAAGTATAGTTGGAGCCGATCTATTCGAAGTTAAGTCTATTAGGTTGGCACGAGACTTTTGTTTTGATAGCTCATTTTCCAACTCCCTTCTAAACTCAATTTCCTTATCAACAAAAGGATTAAAGTAAGCCATTCCAATTTCCTCCTCAATAGAAATCATAGGGTATATATCCAACTATTTCAAGTAATAAGAAAAAGGGATTTAGAAACAAATTTACAATGTATAATTTATATAGCTTAAAATTTAAAGAAGAATAAGAATTACCTCATTAGGCTCGAACACCTTCCTTTCCAAGTCTTTCCATTTTGGTTGCGCGCTAGCAACCCAATTCAGGATTCTTGGAGCTCGTGAAGTCATTTTCTTGCATAAAAGTTCTGAGTTGAACTAAGGGTTGGGATTATTTCAAACGCCCAAACTAGGATTGGGAAAATGAACCCCCATTGAAATCCCAGTCGCTGCTTTACTTTTTATAGCTTTTTGCATGAATTCTACTAGCAGTTTAAATGCTACTGTCCCCCAAGGATATGACCCAAACAACTCCTCATCATCCAACATAATTACATGTTGCATTTCAATGTTTTCTGTATCTTGTTTGGCAAGTAGGTACTTCTCCAAAAATATAGAAGAGACACCTTTAACATTTCATCATCAGTACCACTCTTACTAATATTTAGTGCCATATTCAAGATTTTCCTCAAACAAAGTTTTTCGAGTATATTGGTCTCCTTTTATATTTTCTAGATCAATCTTTGGGATTGGTTCACAATTTAGTCCCATTATCAAGGCATATATTCTCTTAGTCCAAATGTACACACCTTTTCTCCTATCAAAAAGTTTAGTTCATTCCTTTTTTTTGTGGCCTACATTGCCTCTGAATTAGATGCAATAGCAGTTGGAAGGATTGGTTAGTTATTCCAAAGTC
Source organism: Luffa aegyptiaca (assembly GCA_017139565.1). NCBI lineage: Eukaryota > Viridiplantae > Streptophyta > Magnoliopsida > Cucurbitales > Cucurbitaceae > Luffa > Luffa aegyptiaca. The sequence continues at coordinate 15,769,278 of CM029406.1, read as the reverse complement.
TAGATAATTCCCAAAGCAGTTGTTTCTAAATCTTTCTTGTACCCTATCTGGTAGTATTGGTTTTATTTTCTCTAATACATCATTTCTAAGCTGCAGGTTGATTCTCAAAGGTTGAGTCCTCTTCGACTTTGGCATTAAGTATTCTCCATCATAATATATCATTAACAATAATATCCTAATATACCAGTCAAATAACAATAACATTCAGTTACATTGTTTGAATCTAAAATAGATCTAAATGTGCTACTTACCTTATTCTCATCATCATCAGTCTGTTTCTTTTTTCTTGTCCCTCCAACGTCACTTTTGTACGGTCTTTGATTCTCAGTGAAACCTCCAACAGCGTGTTGGGTTTTATGCCCTAAACCTCATAGATAGTAAATGTAAATTATTGACTGTTATCAATAAAGCGTTATTGAATATTATTCTATAAAGTGTTATCGAATTATTAGTTGTTTTGTCTTAAATAACCCTAAATCCAATAAACTAACATCCTAGACAGTTGTATGAGTCTTGAACTGTATGTGCAGACATACGGGGATCAGTGTTCAAGATACAACCTAAAGGGTCTATAGTATAGCGATCAGGCTGGGTACCTGACGGACGACTTGTCGAGGGTCGTGTCAAATGAATTTATAATCCACAACCTCTAAAGCTAACTTATAGCAGTAGTGGTCGGGGTCGAACACAGGGAGTTCGATTATAACTTGTTTATCTTAGATTTATTGTGATGACCGGACTAATGGGGGGGTTTTTATATTTGGAAAGAAAGTAAATAAGGAAAGAAAACTAATTATGGAAAATAATAGAAAAGGAAAGTAGCAGAATTAAAGAAAGAAATCAATACCTCAAAGATCATGCAACCGGGTTAGTCATGGTAAGTTCAATTCAATTAAATCATTAATGTCACTAATAAATCAAAACAAGTTTAAATCCGGCGTATTCCGGCAACAAACCGAGAACCATGATCCAACTATCACAAACATGCAAACGCTAAGTTTGATTCTAGTTTAAATTAATTAATATGTCATTAACTAATCTAAACCGCATTGGGATCTAGCCGAATTAATTCACATGCAACGGGCAACAAACCACAAATACAATTGATTAAATCATTTAGTTCTAGGGACGCATGTGTATAATCATAACGTTAACCTATTTGCTACTTAGATTTAGCAAGTAAATTTAGAGAGGGCGCGGTCAAGGTTGTCAATCTTTCCTACCACAATCTAAACTTATAGAAAAAAAGAACTAAAATCACATAAACATGCTTTGATAATTCAAACAAGAAATTTCATTAAAAGAATATGAACTTACTCTTGACACCCCGGTTACATGAATGAAGAATCTAGCCTCTTATGGAGCAAGAACAAGCTTGATACATAAAGGAAAGCAAGAAAAACTAAGAAGAATGGTGGAAAGAGGGAGAGAGATGGACTACAATGTTGTAGTGAATTATGTGTTGAGGGATGATTCTAAACCTACACCAAAGGCCTCTATTTATAGAGTTTCTTGGCCTTCAATTCGTGGTACAATGGTGCTGAATTAGGTCTTCAAACAAGGAAAAATTCTGGCCAAAATTGGAAAAAATCGATTCTGGAAAATTGCCTAGCATCGCGACGCTAGGCCTTCAAACTTGGAAAGAATTTTGCGGATCACATAGCGCCGCGATGCTATGGTGAGAGCGTCGCGACGCTCTTGCCTCAACTTCACGCCCACGTCTTTTCCTTATTTGAGCAGCGTCCCGACGCCTGGGTTGCAGCGTTTCGACGCTTCGACGGCTCCAAGGGCAGAGATGTCATTTTATGCTCCGGTTTCGCTCGTTTAAGCCCCAAATCGCTTCCAAAGCTCCGGTGAGGACCCATAGACATATTATACTCATTTTAAAGCATTTTGCACAAGGAATTCAACTATGATAAGCAAATTGGGAGATTCTAAGTGTATAATAAATTGGACTTATCAGTACCTTATCCTAGTGACACTATGGATACAACCCACTTTGTATTTGATACAAACGTAATGATCCAACGCATTCGTGTAGGGGACATGCGAGTGGAGGTATCCTATGCAATGAGTTTGCATAAGATCGGACTGCGAATAGTAACCGCTAGCTGTAACACCTTTAACTAGTTAGGTTTCTATTTCACGAGGATGACCTAGGCAACTTAGTCTCAATCCTGAGTGTGTTGTGAACTCCTTTTCACGAGGGATTGTCCTTTGATTTGTATGAGTGAGAGTGGCCAGATTCGCCGACTCAATAAGCCTACCATTTTGGGGACAAGACTGACTGGGGACTAGAGACATGACAACACAAGATAGAATTCACTCCTTCCTGTCTTTAGGGTAAGTAGATGAGTGTTCTCTTAAGTGGTGTCTCTGGGTCTTGAACAAAGAGCCCTACCCTCACACTAGCCCGAGAGGGATTTCTGTTTAGTGGTTGGACCACAAACTGGTTGTTCATTAGAGAAGCACTGATACTTAAGGATGTAGAGGTAACCCTGGGGTAAAATGGTAATTTGACCCAACTGGTGTTTTGAATACTCGGGAATGACTAACTTTCTGTTATTGGTCTATATCCGTGGACACAAATATTCTGCAGTGAGAAGAGTGCAGTTGTGGGTCTATGGTGGAGTGTACTTACAGTTAACGAACATTGGTTAATTTGGTTAAGGAGTTTAGCCAATTAATCTCATATCATTGGAGCTTCTAATTTGTTGGTCCATTAGGTCTCACTGGTAGCTCGTAAAGTGTAATTGAGGAAATTAAGTCTTGATTAATAAGAGAAATAATATAACGTATAATGATACATTATAGAATAAATTTAATTTTGGATATGATTCAAAATTAATTAAATATTTGAATAAGTTCAAATATTAATATGAATTAGATTCATATTAAAATTATAGGTTATGTGGGAGATGTTCATTTAAATGTGATTTAAATGAAATGATTTAATTAAATAAACCTTAATCCTATTACAACTGGGAATAGTAATTAATTATTAATTAATTAAATATATCCCTAATCTATTACGAATAGGAAAGGGATATGACACTCTATATAAGCCATAGAATGTCTCCAATTGAATCATTCTCAACACTCTGAATTCATTGAATTCTCCCTTAAATCAAGAAAAATGTTCCCACTCCTTGGCCTTAAATTCCCCAGAGAAAACATGTGTTTGTCTGTGTTAGTGTTCCAAGTTGTTCGTGATTATTTCTCAAGTAGTTGGTGGATTTAATCCGATTCATCAACGAGAGTTAGATTCTATAAGTTTCAACATGCTTAATCTAGATATTCATTAGATTATGTGGCTAGTGTATTAATATTTCATGATTCTAAATTATATTGTGAATTGTTCCTAAAACCGCTTCCACTGCACCTGGACCCCCGTCCCTAGACAGCGTTCACTTCACCTCCCTCCTGGAGCTTAGGGCAAGCATCAGTACTATGGCCAGTCATTTAGCAGAGTCCACTGGCCTTCACTTGTGCCAGTTCTGTACACAAGGAGCAAACGAGCTTAGTTAATTCATTCATTTTAGCGTGCATGTCGCTTACCTTGCTCTTGATAGCAGCCTGAACTGACACGACAGGTCCCCTCTTACCGAACTACGGAGAATTCTTAGCCATACTAGAGATCAACTACCTTACTTCAACTGGAGTTTTTTTCACGAGTGCTCCCTCGCTAGCAGCATCTACCATACTCCGGTCCATAGGTAGCAACCCCTCATAGAAGTATTGGATCAGCAACTGATCCAAGATTTGGTAAACCTTTCCCAGTATTCGTGGAGTGTCTCCCCAGTGATCTGTGAGATCCCATAGATCTCCTTCCAAATGTTCACAGCTTTGCTTGCTAGGAAGAATTTCTCCAAGAACTACTTCTTCATTTCATTCTAGGTGCTGATAGATCATGAGGGAAGGTAGTAGAGCCAATCTTTCGCTTGATCCTTCAACGAAAAGGGAAATGCCCTTAGGTTGATCGCCTCCTCTGTCACTTCGTGGGGCCGCACCTACATTGCCACGAAAAATGAGAAGTAAGTGTATCAAACCAGATTTTAATTCAAAGTTACCTGTCGTCTCAGGGTAGGTAATGCGTAAAGGCTGCTGGTTCAAATCTGGCACGGTCAGCTGTCTCAATATCCTCTCGGCCATGGCGAGGGCCTCAACCTCGCCAAGATCGTCTACAATCCTCCTTCTTGTTCGCCTTCTTAGTCTCCTCCCCGCCCTAGTGATCTCTGGTTCAAACCTAAGATCGTTGCCCTGCGAAGAACGTGTGATCATAACCCATACAAGCAAGAAAAATGCACAAAAACCTAAAAACACTAGAAATACGCCCTTCCCCAGCAACGACGCCAATTTGACAGGACCTATCGAGGGTGCTAATCAAATAAATTTATATCCATGGAACCAAACTACTTTTGTAGTAATAGCAGTCGGGGTCGAACACAGGGAAGGGAGATCTAATGGGATCTAGGTTCTTGAGCAAACACGAACAGAGGGATTTTGGAGATGAAAAATTAAGAAAAATAAAAAGACGGGAAATAAAAAGAGCCAAAAATAACGAAACAAACAAAAATAAGGAAATCGGGTTGAAAATCAATAAGAGAAAGGACTGCTGGATCTGGTATTTTCTACTGGACTGTTCATGGTTTGGTTTCCTAGTTTGATCTAAAGGTACTTCTATGAATTAGAATTCTAGCCCGATAGTGCTTCTTGCTAATTGGATAACCCTCCTAATTAACCTGTATCTAATTAATCAATTAACCGGTAACCCCGACAATTGATTTGATTAACTAATTTTAATTATGTCCGCTGTCCTTCATGCATAATCTGAATTACCATTCAAATTATTTCTACTTAATTCAGAATAAACAATCTGATAACCCTCGCAATTGATCACCTAAATTAACTGCATTACGAATAGGGGCCCGAAATTAAAGTAATTAATTCAAACATACATTCAAGTTAAATTGCAATAATGTTCTCATGTTCTTAGGCCTATCAAGAATCTACGCTAAGAATTTATGGTAGCTTAATGCTTGTCTTGCCACAACCTAGTGGCTATCTATAATAACAAATGGAATGCATTCTATCTAATCCTATGAGACGTCAATTCAAAGGAAAAACATAAGATGCATTGGTGTAAACAAGAAACATGAGAAACTCATAATAAATTCATAAAAATTTAGTAAAATTCATCAAACTTAGCCAAAGGGGCATGAACAATTTAGCAGTCACCAAAATCCAGTGATACTATAGTGTTTAGCTACGCATAATCAATGAAAACAACAAAATAATCTCCAAAGAATACATGCTAGATCAACTAGAAACCTAAAGAAACAGAACAGAACAAAGAAAACCAAAGAAAACGAGAGAACAATCAGAATTCTAACCTAACAGCGGACTAAAATGTAACACTATATTTATAATAATTGTCGTAGCATCGAGACGCTAGGAAAATAGCATCGAGACGCTAACCTACTGTCTTCCGCACGATTTCGTGACAGCGTCGAGATGCTAGGGGCAGCGTCTCAACGCTATCCTCTTTTCCAGCATGCTGTCTTTTTCTCAGCTCAACTTGGTCTATCTCGGTTTGGGGCTCGAACCTTTGACTTCTCGACACTATTATTCAGGCCTGCTTCAATCCGCTCGGGTCTTTTCACCTTCTCATCGTCTATGGACTTCGATTTAGCTCAAAAACACTTCAAATGGCTTGAATTAGCACCAATTCGTGTGGTTCGCTCCCATTGTCACCAACACTTGAATTACTTGAGAATAAGACAATTAAACCGTAAAATTCTTCTAACAAGCTTAGATTAGCGGCAATAAGATAACATGAATTAGGTGTTATCACTGTGATCGTGATTCTTCCCAAGAAGTTGGCGAAAACAATTAGAGCCTACAACGAGAGTATGTAGTATTTTCTTCTTTGTAGCTTTTTGCATGCTTAACTATTTTACAGTAGATCTATGTTATTCTGTATGTTTTCCATCTTAGAGATTTTTCATGATTACAATTTTATTGAGTTTTATCCAATTGCTTCCGCTACATTGGGGTTTTCATCCCTTCAGTCTCAACACTGTCCTCTTGGGACTTCTCAATTGGGGCTTCAATTTGCAGCATATTGACGCCACAATTAGGGGTTGAGATGCTCCGGTTCATACCTTTTCACCACATCTCCACCTCATGGACTCCATGTTGGCTAGAAGGCACCTAATTCTCCCAAATTAACACCAAGTTGCGCAAATTGCTCCCGGTAGGTCTAGTGTTTGAGTCTCTACAAATTAAACAAATAAAACATCAAACGCACACTAACAAGCTTAGATTAGTGATAATAAAACAACATGAAATAGGTGTTATCAAATACCCCAACCTAAATCTTGCTAGTCCTCGAGCAAGACAAATAAACAAAAAAATTAGGTTGTAAATGTTGGGTTTTATGCCCTAAAACTAAACATCCTAGGCTGTGGGATGAGTCTTGAACTGTATGTGGAGACATACGGGGATCATTGTTCAAGAAACAGCCTGAAGGGTCTATAGTATAGGTATAAGACTGGGTACTTTATCCTAACGACACTGTGGATACGACCCACTTTGTATTTGATGCAAACACAATGATCCAATGCGTTCGTGTAGGGGACATGCGAGTGGGGGTATCCTATGCAATGAGTTTGCATAAGACCAGACCGCAAAATAGTAAATCGCTAGCTGTAACACCGTTAACTAGTTAGGTTTCTATTTCACTAGGATACCTAGGCAACTCAGTCTGAATCCTGAGTGGATTATGGACTCCTGTTCACGAGGGATTGTCCTTTGATTTGTATGGGTGAGAGTGACCAGTACGCCGACTCAATAAGCCTACCATTTTGGGGACAAGACCAAGTGGGGAGCTGGGAACATAATCACACAAGATGAAATTCACTCCTTCCCGAGTTTTGAGGAAGTAGATGAGTGTTCCCTTAAGTGGTGTCTCCAGATCTTGAACAAAGGGCCCTTCCCTCTCACTGGCCCGAGAGGAGTTTCTGTTTGATGGTTGGACCACAAACAAGTTGTTCATTAGAGGAGCACTAGTACTTAAGGAGGTAGAGGTAACTCAGAGGTAAAACGGTAATTTGACCCAGCTGGAGTTACGAACACTCGTGAAGGACTAACTTGCTATTATTGGTCTATATCCGTGGACACAAAATTATGTCTGCAGTGAGAAGAGTGCAAGTGTGGGTCTTTAGTGGAGTGAACCACAATTAACGAAAATTGATTAATTGGTTAATGAGTTTAGCTGATTAAATCTCATATCGTTGGAGCTTCTGATCTGCAGGTCCGTTAGGTCCCACTGGTAGCTCGTAAAGAGACTTGAGGCAATTAAGTATAAATTGTAAATTGAAAGTGTTCAATTTATTTAGGGGAATCATATAATGTATCATATACATTATAATATAAAGTTTATGAAACTTTATAATATAATTTTGAATTAATTTCAAAATTAATTCTTGAAAGAGAATATTCGAAAGTGTTCAAATAATTAATATGAATTGGATTCATATTAATATAAATAATTTAATAAAATCCCTAAGATTAAATATATGATATTTAATTGGGTAATTAATTAATTATGGAATTCATAATTTATTTATTAAAATTAGATATGAATAAGATAATAGATTTGATATTATTCATGGCATTTTCCTATAAATAGGACCCCTGGGGTGGGGTGACTTGATAGGACCTAAATAGTCTTATTTTATCGCCTCTAATCTAAGCTTGTTAGTGTCATTTTATGCTTTACTTGTCCTATTTACAGGTTAATTGAGCTTAGGTCGTGTCGGGAGCCGATCACGCTAATTGGTGTTAATTCGGGCCAATTACGGAGTTTTTGGAGTCATCTCGATGTCTTGGACTGAGAGGAGGTGAAGAGACCCAATTGTGCTAAAGCGGGCCTAAAAATTGACACCGAAAGCCAAAGATTGAAGTCCCAAACCGAGAAGAAGCGAGACCATGCCGAGAAAAAGAGTAGGAAGTCGAGTCAAGAGGCAGGCGTCGAGACGCCGACGCGATTTCCGGCCGAAGACAAATGTTTGCAGCGTCTCGACGCCAGTGTGTTTTCTATATATATTAGGTCTTGATTTAGTCCGTCATTAGGTTAGATTTTGGGTCCCTTTTACTATTTCTTTGCCTCTTTTACTTTCCAGCACTCTTGTAGACCATTGTTGGTCATTTACTATGGATTCTTTCATGTTATTTATCAGTTTTACTTCATCTATGCATAGCTAAACTCTTTTAGATCGTTGGATTGGATTTATGTCTTGATTCTAATGATATTGGCTCAGTTTTCTGGTTTATACTTGTTGTTCTTGCTAAGTTTTTATTAAGTTTTGCATGTAATCCCGTTTAAACCAATACATGAGGCTAGTCAATTAGGATTGATGCCCTATGCGATTACCGCTTGTGTATTCTATCAGTTATTTGAGATAGCCACTAGGTTGAGGCAAGCCACTCTCTACGCGAGACGACCCTTGATAGGCCTAGGATGCATGTTAAAGGTTATAGGAATTGGATTTAAATTGTATTTGAATTTAATTCTTATGATTTCGGACCTAGGATCCCAAAGCGGCTAGTTTTAATAGGTGGTTGCAAGATTGCTTGTAAATAAACTAGTTAGATATAAGTAGTAACCGTTGCAGAGGTCTCGGATGGTTGCTACATTATGCATAAGGGGTGGCGAGTGATAGAGTCTATATTAATTAATCTTGCTAATTGATGAATTCACGATTAGCGAGTTAATTAGCACAGGTTAGTGTAGGGGGTCCTCTGAGTAACCCAGAAGCCGACCAAACTAATGAAATCAGTTTAGAATAATCATTAGAGAAAACTAGGAAGCCAATGAATTGAAATCAAGCATAATAAATCCTAATCCAATGATCCTTTTTTATCTTAATGGCTTGTGTAATACTGTGGTTGTTTACAGAAGTTGACAGAGACTTCCAATATTCTCTTATGAAACTCTCCGGTCAGAAACAATCACGTATGCGAAGGCTAAACTGCAAGCAAAGGGAGGATATGTTCTTACTAAGACCCTTGGATGGAACATATCCTCCCTTTGCATGAAGTTTAGCCTTAACATACGCGATTGTTTCGAATCGGAGAGTTTTATTAGAGAATATGAGAAGTATCTATCAACTTCTATAAATAGTCACAGTATTATTCGAGCCATGGAGAACGTTCTATTGGTGACTGGGAAGGAAATTGCGGCACCGACGAAACGTCATCCATTCAATCGTTTCCATATCGCAACCGTACTGCATTTCTTCGAGTTTGTTCTTGCTCGCGCTCTCAACAAACAATCAAAGACGACATAGAAGTTTCAGAACGTTGACTGTCGGAAGGGGAGAAAGAGAATCGTCAGTGCAGAGGCAGAAGTGAGAGACGCAACTCTGAAGTTTCGATGATGAGAGGTATGTGAGGGGGTCGTTTAAAGTAACTGTGGATTTAAAGTGAAGAGAGAGAAGTCATAGCGTCGTTCAAGTAACCGAGGAAGCCAAGGGCGTTTAAGTTATCGAGGTGGTCCGAGAAGCAAGAGCGAGAACTGAGATGGTGTACCGAGAATGGGAACGTATGAGACTAGGCCGAAGGGGCAAGGCGGTCATAAAATGTGCGTAGTGACATCAGCAAAAGGCCATTCTGCATTATTCTGAAAAGGTGGGTCAAATTTCATCAGGGCCCCAAAAATGGGTCATTCGTACAAATATCCCCTTCATTATACACAAATGACTTGTGAATCTAACATGGTTTGCGTAGATCAATTTTTTTTTTTTTTAATTGGGTATCGATTTGCACTTTCAATACAAATGGCGATAACTCCAAAATTCTTTTATTTCAAGAAGATTCTTTGATATGAGTGATAGCGAGCATAGCTACCTATTTTTCCCTAATTAATTTAGCTAGTCTTTTATATTTAATTGGCCAAAATTTTGCATTTTCATGTTTTATTTGTAGGAAATAAGTATTGGAGCTAATCGTGTGTTCGGGACATGAAAAGAGGCTAAAGAATCAAAGGGAATCGAAATTGGAAGCACACCATTTAGGCCTTGTTGAGGACCAGCGTCGAGACCCTTGCCAAATGGCGTCTCGACGCTCCAACTTTCCCTTTCTGTTTTGGGCGGCAGCAGACACAGCGTCTCGACGCTGTGAGATTTTCCATTCACAGAATCTGCGTATCGCGACAGCGTCGCAACGCTGTGACGATTTTTTAGCCTATAAATATTTTGTGATTAGGTCAGATTTGGGGACTTCTTTTGATGCATTTGTGGCCGAAAACTCAGAGAATTAGGGGTTGTGGAAGCTGAACCAAGCGGAGGAAAGCGGGATTCAAGGCGTTGTCCGTGGAGATCGTGACGGGGACGTGCGGTCTCGGCCTACTTTGCGTTTATTCATCTTTTCCTTTACTTTAGTAATTTTAATGGCTGTTTTAGACTTTAGTTATATCGTAACGCGTTGTATGTTTAGCTAAGTCTTGAATCTTAGGAATTGATGTAGCCGTCGGGCACTTTATGGATTTATTTTATGGATTCTTGCTATTGATTACATTTATGCATATTGTGTTCTTAATGCTTTCAATTTACCGGCCATAAATTGATTGATGTTTGTGTTTGAATTTAACTCGGGAGAGAGGATTTCACTTAGAAATCTTTATGCATAACTAGGATTTAGCTAGAGATCGGGAGATAATAGTTAATTCTAGAAATCGGTAAAAAGGACTAACCTTAATGCCTTGCATGTTTAATGAATTTAGATAGGGATATCGGGTTTATTGCATGTGAGAGAATTATGTATGCTCGGGAGAGATATTTATGATTGTAGTTTCCTTGATTTATGAATCATAGCATGTTAATAATCCATGAATTAATCCATAATCCCAATTGGTGAAATCAAATCCCTAAGACCTTTGCCATCAATTGTTTGTCATTCTTTTAGTTTTGTGTTTAGTTTTGCATTCTTTGTCATTAAAGTGTGTTCCCTAAATAAAATTGGTCAAAAGTATTTCCGGTAATTAAATTGGCTAGAAACTCAATCCAGAGGACGACATTCGAAATTATTTTCCCTATATAATAACTTAGCCCATACACTTGCGGTTAGCAAATCGTGCATCAATGAGCCACCAAGGACATAATATTATTATTCATATTTGATTTAATTGTGTTTTGATGGAAATTTATTGTTTTTAGATCTTGTTCTTTTTTTTTCTTTTTAAGTAGTGGTCTTTTGCCATTTCTATACGATTGATGATACGATATTTAAGATTTTTTTTTGGAGGATATCTAAAGCTTTTCATTAGATGGCAGAGAGTAGATTATTACGTTGAATTGTGAATGGTAGCCTACACAGTGTTCTTCCCCCCTTTCCCTAAAGTTTAGCTAAGAAATCTTCTTGAAATTTGCAATTCATGTTTTGAGTCGCATGCCACAAACATTCAAATAGGATTGATCATCATATCTTCTGGAGTGTCTGAGTCTTGGACAAGGAACATGTTCTTTGTTTGAAGATCATGACGTTTGATTTTAATTAAGGCAATTTGTGGCTAATCTAATCATTAGAGTTGAAATCGAACGAATTTGAGGATTTTAGTATTTGCAAAGAATGAAGTGTTCACATACACAAATGCTTTTCATATCCCTCTTAAAAGTTGACCGCTTCGTATTGCATTCATGTTGGGTAGTTGGAAAGACGTACAAGTTAAGTGATCTTAAAGAGATTGAGCTTATGTAACTTATTAGTCAAATAGTTTTATAATATGGTTGGTAGGCAGAGTAAAAGTCTATGTTTTGAACAAAGAAAGCATTTCCCTATAGTTTTGTAGTGTATTTTACCTTCCACCCAACCTTTTTTAATGGGACAATGCAAGAGGTTATACAAGTGGCATTTCCTAGAGTTCTCACGCTCGTTGGTCATTAATTTTCTAAAAACCTTGAATGATTAAGGCAAGATCTGTCATACTACTCAAGTAGGACATATAATTAAATACTATATAACTTAATACACTTTTCATGTCCAGGTTGATATAAAAAAAAAAAAAACCATTCACTCCTAATTTTGTCAACTTATATCAATCTTCATCTTAAACTTTTCATTTTATCGAATTTGACCAAGCTCACATATGTGTTACAATTTTACCCTCTCCAGTTCAACTTACCCTAATTCACCCACTAGTTTTAACTGTTGGATATTTATACAAATAATGTTGGATATTTCTACAAATAAATGTGAAAGAAAGTGTTTAAATTCAATTTTTCAAGAGTTTCAAGATAGATTGAAACATCAAATCTAATTTGAAGTTTCAATTACAAATTTAACATATGAAAGTTAAATTTGGTGTTATAACTCAATGAGTTATATTTTTCTTATGTTTCAACTTTATTTAATTTTGTTCTTTGGAGTTACTAAGTTTGCTAGCCTATAAATAGTAACTTGTTTCTCCATTTGAACCATCCCATTCCATTTGGAACATTCTTCCTTCTTCCTTTGTTTCCTTTGATCTTGAGTCAAGTTGAGAGCAAGTATCCAAGAGTTCTGCCAGATCCGAGTAGTTCGAGGTTGCTGTTCTATCGGAATTAGTCGTTGTATCCTGCTGAGACGATCGCTGTAGCCTGCTAGCAACCTGTGCAGAGCGAATAATTGTCTTCAGGACAGCGCTTTGTAAGCGTGCCTCGACTAATTATAGTTAATATATTTTGCAGCATTTGTCTTATATACAGTGTTTGTATTGTTATTTCCACTGTAATTGTTAGTACCCAGTCAAGGTGTAATAAGTTTGCTAGTGTAACTCAGTTCTTATTTGAGCATATCTTCAACATTAACAAAACAAAACATTGTAAGAATCTCTCTAAACACATTAACTTCAATAAATCAAGTTTTCAACAAAATTAAACTCGACCTTTGTACATATTAACCATTGAATAATGTTATCAAAATTCACACATTTCAACAAAATTGAACTTTACTGTCACACGTTTTCTATTAAAATTTAATTAATTTTATTCCATACATAAGTTTTGTAATTCATTTAATGCATATGGTAATTCATTTAGTGCATATTATGATCCTTTTCTTAACAATCTTTAGAGTGAAACATTTATCATATGGTTAAAATTGGAAGATTTTTTTGCAACATTTATCTAATTTTGAAGTGCAAATTGATAAAATTGCAAGTTTAGGATAAAAATTGATATGACTTAACAAGTTTAGACATAAAAATTAATGAAATGTTTTCCTAAAAATAGATAAAACACTAACTACATGGAGAGTGGGCGGGGCATTCCATTCCCTTTTTAGTTTTTAGTGTTTGCTAAGGTCCCGTTTGATAACCATTTGGTTTTTGGTTTTTGGTTTTTGAAAATTAGGCTTATTTTCTCCCAATTTTCTTACCATAGTTTTCATCCTTGTCAAACATACATTTAAATTCCTAGCCAAATTTCAAAAACAAGTTTTTGAAAATTAGTTATTTTGGTTTTAAAAAATGGGCTTGGTTTTTAAAAACATGGAAAGAAGAGTATTAGAAAAACAAAGAAACTTGTATGTGTAAGTAGTGTTTATAAGCTTAATTTTCAAAAACCAAAAACCAAAAACCAAATGGTTATCAAACGGGGCCTAAATTTTTTAGTTTCTTGTTTAAAACTTTATTTTTATTTTTTATTTTTAATTTTAATTCAACAATATGGCCTTGAGAGTTCAAACCATTGAACTTTTGTTCATAAGCACATAGCTTATGTCAGTTGAGCTATGCTCTTGTTAGCATCTAAAACTCTATTAAAACAATATGAAAACACAACAAACTTTAATCTTGTCGTTTATGCATTGTAATAAAATAAGATGGTTGAAGCAAAAAAATTATCTCCAATTCATGGTCAGCTAATTGACAGGACCTAAGGAGGGTGTCAAATTCTCAAAAGTCCTGATCAAATAAATTTACAACCCCTAAAGCTAACTTGTAGCAGTAGTGACCGGAGCCGAACACTAGGAGCGCGATTTTCGCATTTCACTATATTGATGATAGGATATTTATGATTTTAATTTGGAGGCTATCTAAAGTTTTTTCATTAGATTGCAGCGAGAGCAAATTATTACATCGAATTGTGAATTGTAGCTTCACAGTGTTCATCCCCCCTCTCCCTAAAGTTTAGCTAAGAAAACTTCTTGAAATTTGTAATTCATATCTGAGTCGCATGCCATAAACATTCGAGTAGGATTGATCATCATATCTTGTGGAATGTTTGAGCCTTGGACATGGAACTTGTTCTTTGTTTGAAGATCATGACGTTTGATATTAATTAAGGCAATTTGTAGCTAACATAATAATCCTTAGAGATGAAATTGAATGATTTTGAAGATTTTAGTGCTTGCAAAGAATGAAGAATTTCCAATCACACTTCAAAGTTGACCGCAATGTATTGCAATCATGTTGCGTAGTTGGAAAGACGTACTAAGTCTTAAAGAGATTGAGTTTATGTAGCTTCTTAGTCGAATGGTTTTATAATATTGTTGGTAGGCAGAGAATAAGTCTATGTTTTGCACAAAGAAAGCATTTGCCCTATAGTTTTCTAGTATATTTTACTTCCACCAGACCTTTTTTAATGGGACAATGCAAGAGGTTATACAAATGATTTTTTTTTTTTTTCCTTCTATCAAGTATTGGTCTATCTATAATTTATCCATTTCCTAGAATTCTCAAACTCGTTGGTCATTATTTTTCAAAAAAAATTCTTTGAGCAAGATTTGTCATATCTGCTCAAGTAGAACATATAATTAAATACTATATAACGGAATATACCTTTCACGTTCACCTTGGTAGGTTGATACCAAAAAAAAAAAAAAAAAAAAACATTCACTCCTAACTCTGTCAACTTATATGAATCTTCATCTTAAACTTTTAATTTTATCGAATTGGACCCCAATCTTACACACAAGTGTTACAAATTTACACTCTCCAATTCAACTTTCCCTAATTTTTAACAAAATAAAACAATGTACAAATCTCCATAAACACATTAACTTCAATAAATCAAGTTTTTCACAAAATGAAATTCCATCTTTTTCACAGATTGTGATAAGAGTTTGTAAATTGATTTCAATTTTATGTGTAATAATTCCATATTGTTAAGTCTCTAAGTTCAATACTTACAAACTATCAAATGCTTGGACTTGCTTAAAATTATTTCACCAGGTAAACTTCTAATAATATAGTATAATCAACTATCATGTAAGTAGTAACCGATTAATAGGGCTAACAAAATAGATCTACTAGATGCAAAATTGAAAATTCAACTAAAAACATTGTAAATATATGGATGATTAGATAGACACAACCAACTTAGAAATTAAAATTAAGAGATGACCTATTAGAAAGCTTTTAAGAATGAAAGGAGATGCTTATACCCCCGCAAGCTTTTCTTTTTATAATTTTGAATAAAGACCCATTTTCATCTTTGAAGCACGCGACCATATTTTTTTTTAATTATTTTTATACGATTAAAACTTGTGTTTGAAGTGCTACTCAACAAGTTTGGCTTCAAAATTTATAACATATTAAAAGATTACAACTAAATCTTTATTATTTTACAATATCATTTAATTTATAAAATATATTACAATAATACACATATTATAATTTAACAAAAAATGTAATGAGTTTCTACATTTTGAAAATATTAAGAAGAAAAAAGAAATTGGTTTTTAGAATTTTTGAGTAATCCAAAAACAATTTTAAAAAACAAGTATTCGTGGAATACATTTGATTTAGTGAATCTGAAAATAAAATAGAATTGAGCATGACAAATTGGATATATATTATTATTATAGCCATGGAAGGCATAAAAGTTGAAGATATATTTTTCAAGGAAATTAAAAGATTCCCAACTTAGTAGTGATGGTGATGGTATAACTATAACTTTAATTAATTGGTCAACGAGGAATTGCTGGGTCAAGGGTGAAGCAAAAATAGTAGTACTGTCCTTGTTTTGACTGTATCCAATTGCCATGGTTGATATACTTAATAGTTGACATACACAGAAGAGAACAGTTTTAATAGTTGATTTTTGTTTTGAAAGGGTAAAGTAATGTCTTCAAAATTTGGTGGGATAATTATGGCTATATTTAATAATTATAATTTTCAGTTGAAGTATGATTGGATCTTGCGTGTTCCGTAATCCACAGCTTTAGTGTTTGATTGTTTAATAAAATATAACGACTGTTATAGTTTCCTGTTATTCGGAATCTGAATCTATAAAACCAAGAGAAAGCTCCCCAATTTCTTGCACCAGATACAACGGAATGAAGGGCGTTTACTGGTTATGCGGCTCCGATGTTTCAGTGGCCGACATAGAATCTTCTCTTTTCACCCATATTTTCTGTGCCTTCGCCAATCTCGATAAAACCACAAACAAAGTCACAATTCCTTCTCAATTCTCCGCCCAATTCTCAACCTTCACTGAAACCGTTCGACGAAAAAATCCCGATGTGAAAACACTCTTGTCCATCGGCGGAGGCAACGCCACAGCTGACGATTTCGCTTCAATGGCCAGCCAGCCCAATTCCCGCCAATCCTTCATCCATTCGTCCATTTCCCTGGCCCGATCCTACAATTTCCACGGCCTCGATCTCGATTGGGAATACCCAAAAACCGAAAGTCAAATGGCCGCGTTCTCCACTCTTCTCACTGAGTGGCGCGCCGCCGTGGAGAGAGAATCCCGATCCTCCCGCATGCCCCAGCTTCTTCTCTCCGCCGCGGTTTTTCGGTCCTCTGACTATTACAGAGTTCCAATCCCCACTTCATCTCTAGCCCTAAATTTGGATTGGATCAATGTTATGACTTATGATTTTTATGGCCCCCTTTGGTCTGCGGACTCGACGGGGGCGCCGGCAGCGCTGTACAGATCCCCCATGCAATGGCAAGTGAACTGTGACGAGGCTATAATGTCGTGGATTCATTCGGGTTTTCCCGCAAGTAAAATTGTGTTGGGGATTCCGTTTTACGGGTGGGCGTGGCAGCTGCAAAATCCCAATCCTAACAATAATGGGTTGTATGCTCCGGCAAATGGACCGGCAGCCATACCTGAAACTGGCAACGACGGATCGATAACTTATAAACAAATAAAGAGGTCATTTATAGAGACGAACAGAGTAAATCCAATGTACGATAGCGAGATTGTTTCCAATTATGTGCACTCGGGAACGACTTGGATTGGGTATGATGATACGCAGAGTGTTGCGGCAAAGGTTTCTTATGCTAAGAGGATGGAATTGTTTGGTTATTTTGCTTGGCAGGTTGCTGCCGATGATGATACCTGGACTCTGTCTCGAACCGGTACTTATTCTCGATAACAATACTTTAATTAGAGTCATTTAGGCTCCGTTTGATAACCATTTCGTTTTTAGTTTTTTGCTTTTCAAAATTGTGCTTGTTTTATTGTCATCATCTTACATTCTTTTTTCATTTTTGTTATGGAGACATTTGAGTTCTTAGCCAAATTCAAAAAACAAAAACAAGTTTTTGAAAACTATTTTTTTTTTCTTCAAAATTTTCTAGTGTTTATAGGTTTAATTTTCAAACACCAAAAATAAAAAATTAAATGGTTATCAAATGGGTCTTCGTTTTTTTTATTTTTTTAATTCAAATTAATGTTGATGTGGGTGCAATAATGCAGCTTCAAACACATGGGATGAATAATTGCAAGATGATGGGGACACAACGGATACGCATTTGTGGTTTAAGAATAGTTATTTACCAATAAATATTCGAGGTTTGAGTGTGTTTTGTTGGAGTGATCAACATTGAAAAAAAAAAAACAATATATCTAGTGTTGTTTTTCTTTCCTTTTAATGTTAAACAATGTGTGGGGTGGAGATTTGAACCTTTAATCTTTTGCTAGTGGATATATGTTTTAACCAACAATTGAGTTACGCTCAAGTTGGTTGTTTGTTGGAGTGTTACAATCCATCAATGTGTATTCGATATAAATATTTTATGGTAATAAATTATTGTGTGTACTGTGATTTCCATATTTTATGTGTGTTTGACTTAATTAAGTGTGTTTTTTTCTTCATTGTCAAAGTTGTCAAGGGTAATGCTAGTCGTGAGAAATCCTCAACAAAACGTCTGTAGTATCCTTCCAAGCCTAGGAAACTACGTACCTCTATTGAACTAGCTGGTCTCTCCCAGTTGACAACAACTTCCACTTTCTGCGGATCAACATTAACTCTATCCGCTGAAACTACATGCTCTAAGAACACTACCTGTTTCAACCATAACTCACATTTGCTGAACTTAGCGTACAACTGTTTATCACGTAGTGTCTGTAGAACAATCCTCAGATGTTTCTCATGGGCTTTCCTGTCCATTGAGTAAACTAGTATGTCATCGATGACCACTATCACAAATTGATCTAAATACTGATGAAAAATCCTGTTCATGGGGTCCATGAAAACTACTAGCGCATTCGTTAAACCAAATGACATCACTAAAAACTCATAGTGCCCATACCTCGTCTTGAAATTTGTCTTAGGAATATCTGGTTCCCTAACCTTTAACTGATGGTATCCTAACCTCAAATCAATCTTAGAGAACACTGCTGCTCCCCTTAACTAGTCAAACAAGTCATCGATGTGTGGTAGAGAATACTTGTTACGTATCGTGACCTTGTGTTAACTGCATGTAATCCATGCATAATCTGAGAGTACCATCTTTCTTCTTCATGAATAACACTGGAGCTCCCCAAGGCGATACACTAGGCCTGATGTATCCCTTGTCAACTAGTTCTTGTAACTGAACCTTCAGCTCCTTAAGCTCGCTCGGAGCCATTCTGTACGGCGCCTGTGAAATAGGTCCTGTTCCTGGTAATAATTCAATAGTGAACTCCACCTCTCTATCAGGTGGCAAACTCGACAGTTCAGCTGGAAAAACATCAAGAAATTTGTTCACTACAGGAACATCTTCTGGTTTCAGTTTCTCTTCCTGCACCTCTACTACGTGTGCAAGAAACGTTGTGCTACTCTTTCTCAGCAACTTCTCAGCTTTCAGAGCTGAAATGAAACTCGTAGGAATAATCTTCCTCTCACCCCTGAAAACCATTTCAGCCAAACCTGGTTTCCTGAAAGTCACTTCCTTCCTATGGCAATCCATTGAAGCATAGTGCGTGAATAAGAAATCCATTCCCAAAATTACATCCAACGCCTGCAACTTTAGTGGAAGAAGATCCACTAACATACTGCGACCTTCTACTAAAACCTCACAATCACGCAACAATTCATTGTCTAGAAAAACGTCACCAACTGGAGTGTATATAACTAATCCCTCAGATAAAGGCTCTAGCATCCTATTCAGCTTAGTTAGAAACATACTACTCGATGACTGGCCACCAGATCGACTCTTAAAGTATTGACGACCTGAAACAGTCACTCCAAGTGTGAACCTCCGCTGCTCACGACCTTGGAAACCGCTAGCTGTTGAAGCCCCACGACTAGGCTCCACTGCCGACTTCTCCTCTGTTATACTCTACTCCACACGTAGGGCAATCTCTACTAACTAAGAAAAAATTGTCCACTTAGCAATAGCTGTAACCGGGGTACGTATCTCAAAACGCAACCCTCTTTCAAACCTTCGACACCTGTCACTCTCAGATGCCACAATCACATCAGCATACCGTGAAAGCTCGGTATACTTTCTCTCGTACTCGGCCACTAAAAGTGACCCATGTTTCAGCCCCAGAAACTCATCTCTCTTTGCCTCACAGTATGTGCTAGGATAATATTTGTCTTCGAATATGCCTCTAAAAGTCTGTCAGTCTAAGGTACGTGCATTATTGTGCCTGGCTAATATGGATTTCCACCATCCCTCTGCCTCTTTCTGCAGAAGGAATGTGGCCAATTTGACTTTCCGTTCCTCAGGACAGCTCATCAAATCAAAGCATTTCTCAAGCATATTTAACCAAACCTCGGCGTCAGCCAAATCTGTGGAACCCTTAAACAGTATGGCTCCTAATTTCTTCAGTCGTTCTATTCCATACATCTTTTTCAGATCACTAGGCCCTACTCTCTCTGGCCTACCGACCTCCTATGCAGATCTAGCAAATTGCTCGTTTCCTGCCCCAGTCTGAACTCTCGGGGTACTGGATCCCCTTTCAGATTGACCCTGGGTAGGATCCTGCGTCCCGTCCTGATTCTGCTTGCGTCGTCTGCTAGTACATGGTGGCATGACTCCTATAACATATCAATACTTCAGACATGCTATAGATACTTAACTCAAATGCATGATACTAAACTTCTACCCGCATTCTAGTCCTGATTGGACTTACTCTTATCGATACTTGGACCATACTTTACTAGTTCTATCTGAACTAACTCAACGTCTAATTATTTACTTTCTAGTTTCTTCTTAGAGCTAACTGTTCTGACTCATCTCCCATGGAGCTAACTGCTCTGATACCAAGTTGTCACACCCCCTCCCGACTACCTGCTAGCTTAGTCCGAAAGACGGCGTGAAGCCAACGGACATCGTCCTCCTCTAACGATACCTGTTGACCCTGCTGAACCGTTGAACCTGATAAACATGCTAATCTTTGATATGGAATACCTTACATGCAACACAACACAGTGGAACTTTGAAAACCTGTAGACATACATGAAGTGCAGTCCCAACTTAACTCAGTTTGGAACATAAACCTGATAGGGACATCACAACCAAAAACATATCCAACTAAGGTTTACACAACTAGAACATCTAGAGCTTACACAAACCGTAAACTATCCAATTCTTACAAAGACATTTACAAAACAAACAGACACAATGCACGACTCCACCCAAGGTACTGGAGCTTGATCTGGAAGCTTTTAGCAGACTTTGGCAGTTTATCAGGCACTGGGAGCTCGATCTCTACCTGGAAAGTGGGAAAACGTTTTGAAAGAGTGAGCTATGAAGCCCAGTGAGTGACTAAATTTAAAACTGTTAATCCGCAAATAAGAACACATGATAAACCTTTAACATATAAATCTGTTTAGTCAAAGCGTGAAATATAAACGTGTAATGATAAAAGCTTTCTCAAATACTCCGCAAGTACGTCATTAAAATCTAGCAAGACATATCAAGTATATCAAACATTTTAACTAACATGACAGATCTATGTTGTGTAGGGCACGCCCAGTACAACCAACGTTTACTAACTCTACGATGTACTGGGGCCTGCCCAACACTTCCGTCGTCTTTGTCGTAGTGGGGCCCGCTCAGCACTCACGAAAGCATCGTTGTTATGGAGTACACTCAACGTCAACAACGAAATATAACCTGTGTGCACACGGTACCATATAACCTCGGGCTCAATATCTCAGTCATGTAGTCAATAGAATTCTAAAAAAATCACATGAAAACATTAAAACATGCATGCTTATCTTTATCTTTCGTAAAACTCAAGTTTACTCAGCTTGCTTGTGAAAAACTTAAAATCTTTAAACAATACTCGCTAATACATACTCAGTTTAGAAATCATTTTCGAAATTTGTTTGTCACTCACAGTCTTGGCTAGTTCCCTGGCCTGTAGACTCGGCCTATTTCCTCTTAGCCTGTGAAACAAACCAAAACTGAGCATCAGAACCATAAGTAGTCTTGTCTTTCCATGCTCATGAATTCTAAACTCTAGAATTAAAATCACATTCCACATTTTTCCCACATTTTCTAGATTCAATACCCTAACTTCAAACACCTATAACTTCTTCAATACTTGACCAACATTAATGTACTATATATCATACTCTTCATTTTCGAACCCTCTACAACTTACCTGAAGGAATGAAAATGAGATTCCCAATGGATTTGTCCAGAAATCCCCCAAACACAGCTTTTCCAAATTCGTGCTTCTCTGTTACCCTCTACTTGTCTCCTGAATTAAGCCTACTTCAAGTCGTTTTTGGCTCACGAATTCTTCATGAAAGTTATAGGAAATTAAATAAGCTTTCCAACCATACCAAATTGAGCTTCTAATTCAATATGTACACCACATAATGTTTGAAAAAGCAGAGAAAACCAGAGACTCTTCAGATTTGCATGGATATTCTGTTCTCTGTTTTCCTATTAAAAAATCATTAACTTAACATCAGAATTAGCTCAAGCTAATCCTTGCCTCGAAGCATCACAATAGATCACATTCTTTGTTTTCCACAACATGAAATTTGTTAGAAAACGAATTAACTTTCAAGAAAGTCAGGCCGCACCTCCTAGTTCTTCTTTTGTAGCTCAAACCGAATAAAAAACCAGAGATAGGCAGATTGAACCCAGATTCTGCCATGGTTGTGTTGGCTTTTCGGCCCTTAATCTCAAATTAATTAATTTTAAATTAATTAATTAATCAATATTTTGATGATAACAAACTCAATTTTTAATTACTGAAAATTTTAGTGTTTTAATGTGCCCATAGCGTAGAGCTCGGAACAACGATTTCAACGCCTCTTGAATCACTCAAATCGGAGCTAAAACGAAGAAGTTATAGCCGAAACAAGCTTTAACGAAAAATACCCGTGCGATGACGTGGCGGCTGAGTCATCAACAAAGGACCAATCCGGTGGCGACACGTGGAAGGCTAGAGATTGCAACACATGGACACTTTTGGTTATTTAAATATATATATATATATATATATATATATATATATATATATATATATATATATATATATATATATATATATATATATATATATTTATTTTTAAAAGAAATTGTGAGTAACGGCTTTTTGAAATTAAAAAAAAAAAAAAAAATTCTGAATGCATTAAATGCTGCGTTTGAAAAGATATATATATATATATATATTTTTTTTTTTTTTTGAATTTTTGTTACCGTTTACTCACATATATATTATTTATATTATTATTATTATTATTATAAAATGTTTTAAGTTTTAACCGTTGAATGTTTTAAAATTTAAAAAGTTTTTATTTATTTATTTATATTATATTATTATTTTAAATTTCTTTTTATTTTTAATTTCTTTTAATTTCCACCCTTTATTTTTCTTTATCTTCAAATCCAATGGTCCATATTTAAATTCAATTTTTACCCCATTTCCCTCTCTTTTTAAACTCATCTTCCTCCTCAAATTTTTCATCAACGATTTTATATTTTTACAATCCTCCAAGCTCAAAAGTTTCCATTGTTGCTCTCTCCAAACTCCCAATTTTTTTCTTTTCATCTTATTCTTGAGAGAGTGTTATTGTATTGTGAGGATACATTTGTTGAG
Source organism: Luffa aegyptiaca (assembly GCA_017139565.1). Taxonomy (NCBI): domain Eukaryota; kingdom Viridiplantae; phylum Streptophyta; class Magnoliopsida; order Cucurbitales; family Cucurbitaceae; genus Luffa; species Luffa aegyptiaca. The sequence goes on along the minus strand of CM029406.1, from coordinate 15,746,011 downwards.
TGTTGTAAATCCACTCTATTGAGAGTTGTATTGTATTCTTAAAAAATTCCAACATTTGTAACGGTTTGATCCTAACCCGTGGAAAGGATTGGGTTTGCTCTTGAACCCGTAAAAGGAGCGGTGGTGTAACGGTTGGGCTCTAATCCGTGGAAAGAGTCGGAAAGGTTTTTATTCAAATTCCCAAGAGGCGCTTGGGGAGTGGAGTAGGTCGAGTTTGACCGAACCACTATAAAAATTACGGTGTCTTCTTCTCTAACTCTTTCCTTTTTATTTTTGCAATTAATTTAAGCAATTTATTGCATGCTTTAGTTTGTTCTTACTTGTTTGCAAAAATTGATAGAATTAAATTATTACACTTTTTGTCTATCTTATTTGTTGCATAAATTGAATTTTTCTTATTGTTTATAAAAAGTGTATTAATTAGTTTAATTGGGTTAATTTAGGAAAAAGTTTTAATTAAACCCTATTCACCCCCCCTCTAGGATTGCTATATCAATCCAACAATTGGTATCAGAGCGGGTTGCTCATCTTGAAATAATTTTTCTTGATAAACTTAATTGCTTTTGAGCTATGGCAACTTTAGGTTTTATCCCTTTTACCGATAGTCAATCTATTGCGAAGCCTCCTTTCTTTAATGGTACTAATTATAGTTATTGGAAAAATAGAATGAGATTTTTCTTGCTTTCTATTGATTATGATTTATGGGATATTGTTGAGGAAGGTTTTAAAATTCCAACAAAAGATGTTGATGGTGTTAGCTCTATAAAACCTAAGGAAGAATGGTCAATAAATGAAAAGAAAGCATGCTCTTTAAATGCCAAAGCTATTAATTGCTTATTTTGTGCTTTGAATGAAATTGAGTATAATAGAGTGTCTATTTGTAAAACCGCTAAAGAGATATGGGATAAATTAGAAATTACTCATGAAGGAACTAGTTAAGTAAAAGAAACAAAGATTGACATGTTAGTTCATCAATATGAAATGTTTAAAATTGATGAAAATGAAACTATTTCCGATATGTTTATTAGATTTACTAACATTGTCAATACTTTAGAAGGACTTGGGAAAAAGTACTCAAATCTTGAGAAGGTAAAGAAGCTATTGTGGTCTTTGCCTAAACAATGGGAGCCTAAAGTCACCGCCATTCAAGAGGCAAAGGATCTCAAATCTCTCTCCATTGATGAACTCATGGGTTCGTTGTTGACGCATGAGATAAAGATCAAGAAAAACATGGAGGATGAGAAGAAAAAGAAAGAGAAGAGTATAGCCTTAAAGACCATCTCCTTGGAAGTTGACTCCGAAGATGAGGATGCTCTTGATGAAGAAGACGTTGCCTATCTTTCACGTAAGTATAAAAACTTCATTAAGAGAAAGAAACAATTCAAGAAGCATCTCTCCAACCAAAAAGAGTCAAAAGGTGAAAAGAGCAAAAAGGATGAGGTAATATGCTATGAATGCAAGAAACCGGGTCATATTAGAACCGATTGTCCTCTTCTCAAATCATCCAAGAAATCCAAGAAAAAAGCAATGAAGGCTACTTGGGATGATAGCGATGAAAGCGAAAGTGGGAGTGATAATGAAGAAGTGGCCAACTTTTGCTTCATGGCTCATAGTGACAAAGATGATGAACAAGTTGATGAGGTAACTCTAGAACCCCTTTCTTATGATGAGTTATTTGAAGCTTTTGAAAATATGTAAAATGATTTAGAAAAGCTTGGTTCTAAGTATGTTGTGCTTAAAAAGAAATACAATGTTTTATCTAGTAAAAATAAGTCTTGAAGAAATTGCTTGCTTAAAAGAGAATGAGCATGATGTTATGCATATTGATGAAATGAATATCTCTTGTGACAAGCATGTTTTTGATTGTGATGAGAAAACTGCCTTGCTTGACAAAGTTAAATTTCTTGAGCATGATAGTTGTGAAAAAGATAATTTGATTAAATTACTCAAAGAAAAGGAATTGAGTGCTTTGCAAGAGCTTGATAAGGCTAAAGAATCTATTAAAAAGTTGACAATAGGTGCTCAAAGATTAGACAAGATAATTGAAGTAGGCAAGCCTTTTGGTGATAAAAGAGGTGTAGGCTATATTGATGAATGTTCTACTCCTTCAAGTTCTAAAACTATCTTTGCTAAAGCATCTCATAATATGCCTAAGCTTAATATGCCCAAGGTTGTGTCTAAGCATGTTAAATCTAACTTTGTGCCTATATGTCATTATTGTGGTGTTGAAGGTCATATTAGACCTAAGTGCTTTAAATTGAAATATGCTCATACTACTTTTCCAAGAAGAAATTTTTCTCAAAGGGCAAAGTTTCACAATGCTCCAAGGAATAATTTCTCCAAGAAAAGTAGAGTGCAAAAATTTGTTGTAAGAGATAAATCTTTGCATAATGTTGTTTGTTTCACATGTGGCAAGCTTGGACATACAACTTATTCTTGTTACTTGTCTAAATCCAATGCCTTGGATGTCTATGCAAAAATGAAATGGATTCCTAAGTTTGTCAATGCTAACCATCTAGGACCCAAACAAGTGTGGGTACCAAAGAATCAAACTTGAACATTTGTGTTTGTAGGTTTGTTTGAAAGCCTCCAAGAAAAACAAGTAGTACTTGGATAGTGGTTGCTCGAGGCACATGACGGGAGACCCATCCAAGTTTGTCTCTCTCTCCAAAAAGGATGGAGGTCTTGTAACTTTTGGTGACAACAAGAAAGGTAAAATAATTGGTAAGGGTAGTATAGGTAATGAATCTTCTATTTTAATTGAAAATGTCCTTTTGGTTGATGGTTTGAAGCATGATTTACTTAGTATTAGTCAATTGTGTGATAAAGGCTTTAGAGTTGTGTTTGATAAAAAGAATTGCATCATTGAAAATGCTAGTGATAGAAAAGTTATATTTGTTGGAAATAGAGATGAAAATGTTTATACTATTGATTTGAATGATTGTCCTATTAATGATAAATGTTTATCGGCTTTGCATGATGATTCTTGGTTATGGCATAGAAGACTAGGACATGCTAGCATGCACTTAATTTCAAATATTTCCAAGAATTCTTTGGTTAGAGGTCTTCCCAAATTTAAATTTGAAAAAGACAAAGTTTGTGATGCTTGTCAAATGGGTAAGCAAACTAAGTCCTCTTTCAAATCTAAAAATGTGATCTCTACAACTAGACCCCTTCAACTATTACACATGGACTTATTTGGCCCTTCTAGAATTGCTAGTTTTGGAGGGAACTATTATGCCTTTGTGATAGTTGATGATTTTTCAAGATTTACTTGGGTTTTGATGCTAAAACATAAGGAAGATGCTTTAAAAAGTTTTGCTAGTTTTGCAAAAAGAGTTCAAAATGAAAAAGGATTTTTGATTTCTAAAATTAGGAGTGATCATGGAGGAGAATTTGATAGCAATGCTTTTGAAACTTTTTGTGAAGAAAATGGTTTTTCTCATAATTTCTCCGCTCCAAGAACTCCTCAACAAAACGGTGTAGTTGAAAGGAAAAATCGTACTTTGCAAGAATTTGCTAGATCAATGTTGCATGAGTATGGTTTACCTACATACTTTTGGGCGGAAGCCGTTAACACCGCTTGTTATGTTTTAAATAGAGTTTTAATTAGACCTTCCTTGGATAAAACTCCTTATGAACTTTGGCATAACAAAATTCCAAATATTGGGTATTTCAAAGTTTTTGGTTGCAAATGTTTTATTTTGAATAACAAAGAAAAACTTGGAAAATTTGATTCTAAGACGGATGTTGGTATTTTCCTTGGGTATTCCTCTACAGTAAGGCTTATAGAGTTTTCAATAAAAGAACTTTAGCAGTTGAGGAATCTATGCATGTAGTATTTGATGAATCTTGCAATGTTATTTCTAATGAGCCTATTTGTAGTGATGTTTTAGAAGGAAATTTTGGAGATTTACTTGTTAGTGACAAAGGCAAGAAAATTATTTCAAGTAAGCAAGACGTGAGCTTAATCGAAAAGAACGAAGTTGGTTCTTCATCCATGCCTAAAGAGTGGAGGTAAGCTCCTTCCCATCCCAAAGAATTAATTCTCGTTGATCCCGAACAAGGTGTGAAAACTCGTTCTTCTCTTAATATGTTTAATAATCTTGCTTTTGTTTCTCAAATTGAACCAAAAAGTTTTAAAGATGCCGAAAATGATGAATTTTGGATTTTAGCTATGCAAGAAGAATTAAATCAATTTGAAAGGAATAAAGTTTGGGAGTTAGTCCCTAGGCCCTCCAATGCTTCTGAGTTAGTCCCTAGGCCCTCCAATGCTTCTATAATTGGAACTAAATGGGTCTTTAGAAATAAAATGGATGAAAATGGAAATATCATTAGAAATAAAGCTAGACTTGTTGCTCAAGGCTATTGTCAAGAGGAAGGAATAGATTATGAAGAAACTTTTGCACCCGTTGCTAGATTAGAAGCTATTAGAATGTTGCTTGCTTTTGCTTCTTATAAGAATTTTATTTTGTATCAAATGGATGTGAAAAGTGCCTTTTTAAATGGTTATATCATGGAGGAAGTTTATGTGGAACAACCTCCGGGCTTTGAAAGTTTTGATTTTCCTAACCATGTCTATAAGTTGAAAAAGGCTCTTTATGGCTTAAAACAAGCTCCAAGAGCTTGGTATGATAGGCTTAGTAATTTCTTGCTTGAGAATGGTTTTAAAATGGGTAAAATTGATACTACTCTTTTTATTAAGACTAAAGAAAATGATATGCTTTTAGTACAAATATATGTGGATGATATTATTTTTGGTTCTACTAATCCATCTTTGTGTGAAGAATTTTCTAAGTGTATGCATAATGAATTTGAGATGAGTATGATGGGAGAACTTAGCTTCTTCCTTGGACTTCAAATCAAACAACTCAAGGATGGTATTTTCATAAGTCAAGAGAAATACACAAGGGATTTGCTCAAAAGGTTTAAATTCAATGAAGGTAAAATTGCAAAAACTCCTATGAGCACATCCACTAAGCTTGACAAGGATGAAAAAGGTAAGTGTGTGGATATTAAATCTTATAGAGGTATGATTGGATCTTTACTTTATTTAACTGCTAGTAGACCCGATATCATGTTTAGTGTATGCCTTTGTGCTAGATTTCAATCTTGTCCTAAGGAATCACATTTGCATGCCGTTAAAAGAATTTTTAAATATTTGCTTGGTACTATTGATTTAGGCTTATGGTATCCTAGAAATGTTGAATTTAATTTGGTAGGATATTCCGACGCGGATTTTGCGGGTAGTTTACTTGACCGTAAGAGTACTAGTGGGACTTGCCAATTTCTTGGTAGTTCCTTAGTTTCTTGGTTTAGTAAAAAGCAAAATTCGGTTGCATTATCCACTACCGAAGCGGAATATATTGCGGTTGCTAGTTGTTGTGCTCAAATTCTTTGGATGAAACAAACTCTTTGTGATTTTGGATTTAAGTTTGATAATGTGCCTATATTTTGTGATAATACTAGTGCTATTAATTTGACTAAAAATCCTATACATCATTCTAGGACTAAGCATATTGATATTAGGCATCACTTTATTAGAGAGCATGTGCAAAATGGTAATATTATTCTTGAATTTGTAGGCACTAATAATCAATTAGCGGATATTTTAACCAAGCCTTTGAATGAAGAAAGCTTTTGCAAAAATAGGCTTGAGCTCGGTATTATTCGTTGTGATGCCTCTTGATTTTATAATTTTACCTGTTAAATCTTTTAGAAGGCATTTTGATAGGGGGAGATATGAAAAACATGTGTTAATATTCTTAGGAGGAGTTGTGCTAAATTTATGTTCATGTTTTTAAGGGAATCATTTATGTAGTTGTAAATGTTTCTTAATTATTCTTTTTGATGATTCCAAAGGGGGAGAAAATTAAAAAAAAATATGCTATAAATTTATTATGATTTTGATTGTATAAATTAGGGGGAGAATTTATTTTTGAGTGAATTTCAAGAATGATCTTTATGGTAATATGTTGGACTTTATATTTAAAGTATTACTTGAAATATGTACTAGCTATGGTTTACATGTATTTCAAGTTATTTTTCTTGTATGGTTTGTCATCATAAAAAAGGGGGAGATTGTTGACTTTTCGGCCCTTAATCTCAAATTAATTAATTTTAAATTAATTAATTAATCAATGTTTTGATGATAACAAACTCAATTTTGAATTACTGAAAATTTTAGTGTTTTAATGTGCCCATAGCTTAGAGCTCGGAACAACGATTTCAACGCCTCTTGAATCACTCAAATCGGAGCTAAAACAAAGAAGTTATAGACGAAACAAGTTTTAACGAAAAATACCCGTGCGATGACGTGGCGGCTGAGTCATCAACAAAGGACCAATCCGGTGGCGACACGTGGAAGGCTAGAGAGTGCAACACATGGACACTTTTGGTTATTTAAATATATATTATATATATATATATAAATTTATTTTTAAAAGAAATTGTGAGTAACGACTTTTTGAAATTAAAAAAAAAAAAAATTCTGAATGCATTAAATGCTGCGTTTGAAAAGTTTATATATATATATATATATTGTTTTTTTTTATTTTGAATTTTTGTTACCGTTTACTCACATATATATTATTTATATTATTATTATTATTATTATAAAATGTTTTAAGTTTTAACCGTTGAATGTTTTAAAATTTAAAAAGTTTTTATTTATTTATTTATATTATATTATTATTTTAAATTTCTTTTTATTTTTAATTTCTTTTAATTTCCACCCTTTATTTTTCTTTATCTTCAAATCCAATGGTCCATATTTAAATTCAATTTTTACCCCATTTCCCTCTCTTTTTAAACTCATCTTCCTCCTCAAATTTTTCATCAACGATTTTATATTTTTACAATCCTCCAAGCTCAAAAGTTTCCATTGTTGCTCTCTCCAAGCTCCCAATTTTTTTCTTTTCATCTTATTCTTGAGAGAGTGTTATTGTATTGTGAGGATACATTTGTTGAGTGCTCAAATTTGTAAATCCACTCTATTGAGAGTTGTATTGTATTCTTAAAAAATTCCAACATTTGTAACGGTTTGATCCTAACCCGTGGAAAGGATTGGGTTTGCTCTTGAACCCGTAAAAGGAGCGGTGGTGTAACGGTTGGGCTCTAATCCGTGGAAAGAGTCGGAAAGGTTTTTATTCAAATTCCCAAGAGGCGCTTGGGGAGTGGAGTAGGTCGAGTTTGACCGAACCACTATAAAAATTATGGTGTCTTCTTCTCTAACTCTTTCCTTTTTATTTTTGCAATTAATTTAAGCAATTTATTGCATGCTTTAGTTTGTTCTTACTTGTTTGCAAAAATTGATAGAATTAAATTACTACACTTTTTGTCTATCTTATTTGTTGCATAAATTGAATTTTTCTTATTGTTTATAAAAAGTGTATTAATTAGTTTAATTGGGTTAATTTAGGAAAAAGTTTTAATTAAACCCTATTCACCCCCCTCTAGGGTTGCTATATCAATCCAACAGGTTGCACTTGCATGAACTTTTTCCTCTCTTCTTCAACCTCCAACCTGCAGCAAGCTTCTTCTTCCTCTTCCTTCACTCTCTCTCTCGAAATACTCTGAAAATCTGATGGGGAAATGAAAAAGAAAGTGGGCTGAAATGACCTTGGACACCGACAGCTTTACTTAAACCACTAGCACCGATTGGCAATCTTTCCATTTTCTTTTTTTTCTTTTGGTTTTTTCCCTTTTCCTCTTTTCCTTTCTTCTCCTTTCTTTTTCTTTATTTCCTTTCTTTTCTTTCTTCTTTTAAATTAGTAAATTCCGTCAACTTTAATCCAACAATGAAATCACAATGAAACCACCAAGTTTTGCCATTTTTCTTCAACAATGAACAAGAACTTTAATCCAACTTCCTACAATATGTGATAAGAGCAAATAATCAAAGCGAAGTCTCGGGTTTACATTCATGTTGTTTGTTTGTTCCAAGCGAAACATGTCTAATCCTTGGATGCCTTTCATTGTGTCTAAACTCTGCAGTTGATTTGTCACGCTTAAGCTTAAAAAAAAAAAAAAAATACTTTTTTCAAGTTTCAAACCTTCATGTTGTTTATGAAAATTGTGTTTTAACAAGCTAGAAAATAAATACATGCTTTTATTTTCTAGTTCTCTCTAAGCAAATTTTGAAGTAATCTAATAGTTGTCTTGTTAAATTTTGGCAAGTGTAGAAAACTGACATACACATGTTTTGGTGATTTAATAGGTTTTATTTGTCTAACTTAATCTTCCCTTCTCTTTGTATGAGGTTTTCTTCAGCTCATTTTTTTGTTTCTTATCCTCAAAAGAAATTCTTTTTGTACCGAACAGGAACTGGTTAAGGGTGGAGTAGTGGTCATATGTTTTCGCCGGTGTTGGCTTAGTATCTCAACAAAAAATAAATCAGATTTTTCACCCCTTGATTGCTTATACCCTTTGGTACATATTCCTCCAGGTGATTGGCACTACCCAACTTGTTTTCAATTTTGGAATTCGGCTAAGACTTTATAAATGATAAGCAGGTCATGCCTAAAATTTTTAGTATTAGAGTGGAAATTGATAGTAGTTAAGATCCTGTCAAATTGTAACTTAGCTTTTCTAATAGCTCTGGTTGTTGATGGTTGGAGGATTTAGGAAAACTGTTGTGAGATGATATTATATTTATGCATAAAATTTCTCTTGGTTGTATTTGATTATGTTTTTTACTGTAAATTCTCTACCTAGTGACAATGTGTCATTCTTCACATCTACCAAGCATAATGGCCATTTGCCTATTTTTTGTACTGATGAAGTTCTGAACTTAATTTTCTTGATTTTTGGAAGAATTTCTATGGGACGCTGAAATGATAAAGATTAGGGGCAGGAATTGAAAAATAAAGAGGTGAGTGATAGTTGTTAACTAGTGATTCCAACTCATCCAAGGACTAATTTTGTTAACTAGTGATTGCAATAGTCGTGAGTTCCTTTGGAAAGAAGGTGTGACTGCGTTAACAATGTATTCCTAGTTGAGTTAAAATATCAATGCTTTTAGTCATGTTGCAAGGTGTGAACAAATGGGTAGAAAGTGAAAGAGAAAACAAGAAGATGAAGTTTCATTTAGTCGTGTTGGACGACATTAAAGGTATAGAAAATTTCAGAGTGGTTTGAGAATTTCAATTATGTTATGTACATTGACATAAAAAAGGATGGTGAAACAAAGATGGGGGAGAAGAGAACGGAGATAGGTGAAATGATTTGGTGGGTATCTTTAGAAATTTCATGTCTTTCTAAATGGATGATGATGCTTTTTTTTTTTTAAGCTTCAAGGAGAGCAAGCATGTTGAAGAAATGAGACCTCAAGAGGAGACAACAGGAAGCTGGAATTATGGATCAAATCGGCAACTAAGTAATTTGCGCTTCAAGTTTTTGGCACCATTGTCGAGACCGCACATTCCCGTCACGATCACCACGAGCAAAGCCTTGAATCCCGCTCCTCTCCACTTGCTTCAGCTTCCACAGAAGGTTTCTAGTCGAGATTTAGGCCAAAATTGCATTCCAAGAAGTCCCCTTGGCCAGCCCTAATCGCAATCTATTTATAGGAAAATAGTCGACAGCGTCGAGACGCTATAGGCACAGCGTCGCGACGCTGTCGCTAAACGAGCATTCTGTTTTAGAAATTTCCGAGAGCGTCGAGACGCTATTGTCACAGCTTCGCGACGCTGTGACCTCTGTCGCCCAAATCAAAGAAGGAAAGTTTCCTGCGTCGAGACGCCCAAAAGCTAGGGTCTCAACGCTGGCTTACGGATTGCACAATTCAATAGGCTTCCACTTCGATTCAACTTCGTTTCTTTGGCCTCTTTTCACGTTCCGAACACCCGATCATTCCCATATTCTCAATTTAGCTCCAATACATATATTCCTACAAATAAAACACTAAAATGCATAAATTTGGCCATTTAAATATCAAAGACTAGTTAAATTAATTAGGAAAGAATAGCTAGCTATGCTCGCTGTCAAAAGACAAAGAACATTTTAATGTATTAAATTTTTGTTCTGATCCTATCAAATTGTGTGCTATTTCTTATTCTCATTTCTGCTGTATAGGTTGAAACAAAGGAAGAAACTTGTGTAGTCAGTTCTTCTGGACCCATGAAGGGATTGTTGACTGAGTTGCTCAAAGGTATCTAATATCATTTCCCTTCACTAGAGAAAGAAGAGTGGTTTTTACTATTTTTATCTATGAATTTGGAGGGACTATTTTTGTATAGATAACATTGAATTATTTCTCTATGAGCTCCTCCTTTCAATCAATCATGAGTTGCAATCACTTTTTTATCATCTCCTGTGATATCTACATTAGCTAAAAATCTTCCTGTGATATCTACATTAGCTGAAAAACTTCCTGTGATATCTACATTTTCTACCGCAGGTTGAGAGGGATGCAACAACTTCATGTCTTCAAAACTTTCTGGTTTTATTATGACAGTTTTGTTGCTTAATCTATGCAATCTAACTCCAGTTTTTTTTTTCATTTCTTGGTTGAAATTAGAGGATGCATGATAAATATGTTGCTGCTATACCCAGCTACCGCGATTTCTCTATACGATTCGCCTCCATTTTGGCCTCCACCAAGTCATCCATGGACCTCGACAAGGATGGGACATTATTCATTTAACTAGTTAAGGTATTCTTCTTGTCACTGGTTTATTATGTTTATGAAATTACATATTAGATACTTAGATTTTGCAATATCAACGTAATGCCTATTACCCTAACTATCTATAAGTTGAATCCATTATTCTAAAATTTCAACTCATTTAAATCATATTTTGGTCATTGATTTGTAAACTAGCTCAAATTAGTTAGTTATTATTGAGTTGGTGCTAGTTTTCCAAATGGAATGAGTTGCTAATTTGTAGTTGTTGTGTTGGAATGGGAAAAAAGTGTTGATACAACTGATAATTTGTAGCTGCAGTGTTGGAATTGGTTGTACTATTTTCCTATTTTGAGATTGATCTATTTATTCTTTACTACAAGTCTAGCCTTGAGCCAAATTATTTTGTTAGTAACACGTCTATACGTTGTATTTACTCATACTGTGCATCCTGCTAAAGATATGTATATTGCAGTTTGTGATTGTGTCTATGACTGAAGAGTTATATTTGAGATTGTTTTGATGTAAGTTCATTACTTTTAAGTGTAGGACATCCTTGTTTTGGTTGTAAGGCAAGGGATATTTATAGTTTTTCATGTTAAGTTTACAATTCATCAAGTTAGTATCGAACCTAATTACAATTTTTTTTTTCATAGGTTCTTCAAGTTTGATGTACGAGCAATATTATGGTGACAAGAATGGAAGAAGCATGTACAAGAATTTTTGTTTTTCTTAAGTATAGGTGTAGGCTTTTAATCATAGGTGTTTAGTAATTTTGAGGCTCTTGAATGAATAATTTTTTTTTTTTGGAGGATCTTGTATGAATAAAAATTGTATGAACAAGAACTAAAAAAAAAAAAAATTGTATGAACAAATTTGGTTCATTGGCTTATTGGAATGAAATTTGACAAATATTTGATTTCTATACAATTTGGCACATTTAATGACAGACATTTATCATAGAATTTAATGACAAATTTTTAATGACGGACTTTTAATGTCGAACATCTAATGACGGACATTTAATGACGGGCAACTTTAATGACAGACATTTAGTCATAAAATACTATTACAATGACAGACATTTAATGACGAATGACTTTTAATGTCATGCAATGACCGACATTAAAAGTCTCCCGACATTAAAGGTTACAATGTCACTCGCATAGACGACATAGACTGCCCGACATTAGAACCCTTTAATGACAGGCATTGCCCATCATTAAAAGCCTTTTTGTAGTAGTATAAGTGATAGGACCTAAATAGTCCTATTTTGTCACATCTAATCTAAGCTTGTTAGAATCATTTTATGATTTACTTGTCTTATTTAAAGGATAATTGAGCTTAGGCTATGTCGGGAGCCGATCACGCTAATTGGTGTTAATTCGGGCCAATTACGGAGTTTTGTAGCCATCTCGGTTTCATGGACGAGGAGGAGGTGAAAAGACCCAATTGTGTTGAAGCGGGCCAGAAAGAATGACACCGAAAGCCGCATATTGAAGCCTCGTACCGAGAAGAAGTGAGACAAGATCGAGAATTAAAGCAGAAAGTCGAGATTCAAGGCTAGCGTCTCGACGCTGCCCTTGGCTTCTCGACGCCGTCGTATTTTCTATATATATGTAGTCTCGTTTTAATCTGTCGTTAGGTTAGAATTTTGGTCCTTTTACGATTTCTTCTGCCTTTTTTACATTCCAACATTGTCGTAGACCATTCATGGTCATATTTTATGGATTCTTTCATGTCTATTGTTGATTTTACTTCATCTATGCGTAGCCAATCTCGTTTAGATCGTTGGATTGAGTTTATGTCTTGATTCTTAATAAGATTGGCTGAGTTTTCTGAGTTTTACTTGCAGTTCTTGCTGTATTTTCATTAAGTTTTGCATGTTATCCCGTTTAAACAGATACATGAGGCTAGTCTATTAGGATTGACGCTCTATGTGATTACCGCTTGTGTATTCTATCAGTTATTTTTAGATAGCCACTAGGTTGAGGCAAGCCACTCTCTACCCGAGACGACCCTTGATAGACCTAGGATGCATGTTAAAGGTTGTAGGAATTAGATTTAAATTGTGTTTGAATTTGGTTCTTACGATTCTGGACCCACGATCCCAAAGTGGCTAGTTTTAATAGGTAGTTGTGAAATTGCTTGTTAATTAACGGTTTCTTGGACGACGAGGAGGTGAAAATGTTGGGTTTTATGCCCTAAAACTCGTAGATAGTGAATGTAAACAAATTGTATACTTGTTTCAATAAAGTGTTATTGAGTTTCTACAATAAAGTGTTATTGTTAAATATTGCACAATTTGACCCAAATCCAATAAACTAAGATCCAAGGTTGTTTACATGTGACTTGAACTAGTATGTGGGGACATACGGGGATTGGTGTTCAAGTAACAACCTAAAAGGTCTATAGTACAAGGATAAGGCTGGGTACCTTATCCTGGTAACACTATGTGATACGGCCCGCTTTGTATTCGATACAGACGTATTAATCCAAGGCATCCATGTAGGAGACATGCGAGCGGGGGTATCCTATGCAATGAGTTTGCATAAGACCGGACCACAAAATAGTAAACCACTAGATGTAACACCGTTAACTAGTTAGGTTACTATTTCAATACGATGACCTAGGTAACTCAGTCTTAATCCTGAGTGTGTCATGAACTCCTTCTCATGAGGGATTGTCCTTTGATTAGCATGGGTGAGAGTGGCCAATACGCCGACTCAATATGCCTTCCTTTTTGGGGACAAGACCGAGTGGGAGGCTGGGGACATGACAACACAAGAAGGAATTCACTCCTTCCCACATCTAGGAGAAGTAGATGAGTGTTCTCTTAAGTGGTGACTCCGGGACTTGAACAAAGGGATCCCGCCCTCTCACTGGCCCGAGAGGGACTTTCTGTTTAATGGTTGGACCATAAACAGGTTGTTCATTAGAGGAGCGCTCGTACTTAAGGAGACAGATGTAACACAAGGGTAAAACGGTAATTTGACCCAGCTGTGATTACGAACACTCGTGAAGGATTGACCTATCGGCATAGGTCTACATCCATGGACACAGAAATGTTCTACAGTGAGAAGAGTTCAGCTGTGGGTCTTTAGTGGAATGACCCACAGTTAATGAATATTGGTTAACCTGATTAATGAGTTTAATCTATTAACCTCATATCATTGGAGCTTCTGATCTGTAGGTCCATTAGGTCCCCCTGCTAGCTCGTAAAGAGTAATTAGGAACAAATATATCTTGAGAGAATTTGAATAGTTCAAATTCATATTGGGAATTAAGTTAATTGTACGAGATACAAATTAATATAATGTATAGTGATGCATTAAAATATAAAGTTTAATTTTAGATTAAACTTTATTATATTGAGAGATTGATATATTTGAAAGAGTTCAAATATATGTCTAATTAAATATATGGTATTTAATTAGAAGATAAATTAATTAATTATGAATTAATTAATTATTCAATTTAGTTTAAATTAAATGAGATTTAATTAAACTATAGTCTATGAGAGAAATAAATATTTGAAGAAGTTCAAATATTAATATGAATTTGATTCATATTAAATTTAGAGGATATAAGAGAATTTGAAGGAGTTCAAATTGTAATATGAATTTGATTCATATTATAGAATTAATTAATTGAAGGCCTGAAATTAATTATATGATATTTAATTGGGTAATTAATTAATTAACTAATAGAAAGTCTGAAATTAAATATATGATATTTAATTGGTGATTAATTAATTAAAGAATTAATTAATTTGAAATTAATCAATTATGAAAATGATTAATCACTTATGGAAGTAATTAATCATTTATGGAAATGATTTAATCACTTATGGAAGTGATCAATCATTTATGGAAAAGATTAATCAATTATGGAATTGATTGGTCATGGAATTGGTTGGTTATGGAATTGATTAATTATGGAAAAGATTAAATCAATTATGGAAATAATTGATTTTAAATGAATATTTTATTCATGGCCTTTCTCCTATAAATAGAACACTAAACCTAGGGTTTAAGAACAACAACAAAAAGCCACAAGAATGCACTCTTGCATTCTCTCTAGCCTCCCTCTCATATTCTCTCAACTCAGGAACTTTAGGGAGAATTTTCTCTCTAGAGTTTTTCCCATTCAAGATTAGGTAGTCCCACAACTACGTTCTTAATCTCAGAGTTATAGCATGGAAGATCAAATGGTGGTGTTCTTCGTTGTTGCAGAACAATCAAGAATCATCCGTTGAAGTATTCAGAGTCGTCAACGGAGGTTTGCTTCTCTTTTCTTTATTATAGATTTAGATCTAAATTTTGTATGCTTAGCCTTAAGTTTCTATAGAATTTGTTCTATGTTTTAACCAATGCAATAGTATTTTTGGATAAACAAAATTAACTACGAATCGGTCCCAATTACGCTTCCGCTTTAACGGAATTGGGGAATTCCAAAATCCTTTCAGAAAAGACCCAATTGTGTTGAAGCGGGCCTGAAAGAATGACACCAATAGCCGAATATTGAAGCCCCGTACCGAGAAGAAGTGAGACAAGATCGAGAATTAAAGCAGAAAGTCGAGATTCAAGGCTGGTGTCTCGACGTTGCCCTTGGCGCCTTGACGTCGCCGTATTTTCTATATATATGTAGTCTCGTTTTAGTCTGTCGTTAGGTTAGAATTTTGGTCCTTTTACGATTTCTTCTGCTTTTTTACATTCCAGCATTGTCGTAGACCATTCATTGTCATATTTTATGGATTCTTTCATGTCTATTGTTGAGTTTACTTCATCTATGCGTAGCTAATCTCGTTTAGATCGTTAGATTGAGTTTATGTCTTGATTCTTAATATGATTGGCTGAGTTTTCTGAGTTTTACTTGCAGTTCTTGCTGTATTTTCATTAAGTTTTGCATGTTATCCCGTTTAAACCAATACATGAGGCTAGTCTATTAGGATTGACGCTCTATGTGATTAGCGCTTGTGTATTCTATCAGTTATTTTCAGATAGCCACTAGGTTGAGGCAAGCCACTCTCTACGCGAGACGACCCTTGATAGGCCTAGGATGCATGTTAAAGGTTGTAGGAATTATATTTAAATTGTGTTTGAATTTGGTTCTTATGATTCCGGACCCACGATCCCAAAGCGGCTAGTTTGAATAGGTAGTTGTGAAATTGGTTGTTAATTAACTAGTTAGATATAATTAGTAACCGTTGCAGAGGTCTTGGATGATTGCTAAATTATGTATAAGGGGTGGCGAGCGATAGAGTTTATATTAATTAATCTTGTTAATTGCATAATTCACAATTAGCAAGGTAATTAGTAGAGGTTAGTGTAGGGGGGTCCTCCGAGTAACCCAGAAGCCGACCAGACTAATGAAATCAGCTTAGAACAATTATTAGAGAAAACTAGGAAGCCAACGAATTAGAATCAAGCATAATAAATTCCAATCCAACAATCCTTTTTTATGCTATTGTTTCCGTCTAATTTTTCTTCTACATTCTTATTTTGTTTCATTTAAAATTCAGCATTTAATTATTTTACTATTTTTGCTTGTCCTTCCTTCCAAAAATCCCCCCATTTTCATTAGCACGAAATTCTACAACTGCTAGGTCCTCTTCCCTGTGTTCAACCCCGGCCACTATTTGTACAAAATAGTTGTAGTGCCGTGGATTATAAATTTTATTTGACACGAGTCCCGACAGCTCATCCCGTCAATAAGCTTCTATTTAGGGGTTCAAATATGTGGATTCCTTGAGTAGAAGAAAGCCCCGCCTATGCAAAAGAAACTTTGCTGCCTCTTAACATTGTTTGTTTTTGTTGAATTTAAAGTTTAATTGTTAGCTTAAAATGATTACTTAGGTTAACATAGTTTGAATTTAGCTGATGGTCGAATGGTTGGAGTTAAACGTGCGGGTTCGCAAAACCATACAGGAAAAGATCCTAGAAATAGGACTTTGACTTCTTGCATCCTAGAAATAGGACTGGAACCACTAGGGTTTTAAGAGTTGTGAGCATTGATTATCTAAGTTTTAACTATCCCTAGAAATAGATGTCTAGTTGGCTTAGTCTTCTATAGGCAGCTACAGCAGAGCTAACTAGAAGTTGGACTTAACTCACAATCTAGTTGTCAAGGTAATTGCGGGCGCAACTGAGAGATGCTATCTGCACCATGTCTATGTGGGCAACATATATAGTGTTTCTCAGCCGACTGTAATGCCTGCGTAATTTGCGGGTGTAGGAGTTAATATTAAACATGCAGAACCAATTTCAGATCTTAGGCACACAATTTGATCAATTTGATCCTAGAAGTCACGTTGTTCATAATAACAAAAACAGAGTAATAGGGTACCTACCTCTTGAAGCTCCCAATTCGTGCAATTCGAGGCTTTATAATTCACACCAACAGCTTTTGGAAAACCACTTGAATTTTCTCTACTATCCGCAGGCCTTGGAACGGATTGTGGGATCCTTTATTGATAGGAATTGGAAAGAAAAGCTTGTGGGTATAAGAAAATTTGAGAGTTTGAGCTATAGAGAATTTGAGAGAATTTTGGCAGCATTTCAGGTTGAATCAAGCCACTTATTTTCACCAGTTGATCCTCTATATATATAGGGAAATCATGCACAAAAATTACACAAAAAATTGACAGCAATTTGGGATCATTTTGAGTCATAAGGTTCGGTGGTGCAATAAGGCTAATTACAAGTGATTAGTCACTAAGCACCACCTTCAAAATTTGCTAATTTTTGAATTTCTTTTAAATTCAAAATTTACAATTAAAATTCTGAATAATCTCACTTTCTTTTATTTTTATTTTAATTTAAATAACATTTATTTAATTAAAATAAAATTATTTAATTTAATAACTCATATTAAATTAATACCATTTGTGCAATCTTGGTTTTTCTCCCAATGAAATTTCTCGAACACGAATCCCTATTCATGTGTTTAATATTTAAATCATATTTAAATATATCCAACTATCATTTTAAGTGGAATTTGTAATTAAACTAATATGTCGTTAAATATCGCATATAACCAACTTTTGTATCCTTTTTCGATTTTGAACGTTTTAAATATTAACCTATCATATTGTTCCAAGTTTTATTCCTATTGAGCTAGTAGAGGGACTTAATGGACATACAGATCATGGGCTCCAACAAAATGATGATAACCGTGTTGGGTTTATGTCCTAGAACTCAAGTTTTGATATCCTTTATATAATAAAGATGTTATTCAGTGAAATTGTTTATTTTATCTCTTAAATCCAATAGAAACATCCATGGTTATAATATGAGATACTCGAACTATATCGTGAATATAGCCAGGGATCAAGTTCGAGTATATAACCTAAATTGTCTATAGTAAATGGATAAGATTGGGTACCTTATTCTGGTAACACTATGGATGCGACCTACTTTGCGAATAAGGCAAACGACGTGATCCTGGATCGTTCATGTAGAGACATGCGAGTAGGGGCATCTTGTGTAAAAGATGTTTACACAAGACAGGACCGAGAAATAAGTCACTCTTACTTTATAACGCCGTTTACTGTTAAGACTGACTATTTCATACGATGACCTAGGTAACTCGATCTTAATCCTGAGCTTGCTATGAACTCATGGTCGTTGAGGGTTGTCATTTGATCTACATGGGTGAGAGTGGCCTAAATTTACCATTCAATAATCCTACCATTTTGGGGATAACACTAAATGGATGGTTGGGGACATAGTAAAGCAAGAAAGAATTCACTCCTACCCGATTCAGGGATAATAGAGAGGTTGTTCCCTTAAGTGCTGAATCCAAGGCATGAACAAGGGGCCCCACCCTATCATTGGCCCGAGAGGGATCTTTTTTATTGGTTGGACCATAAACAAATTGTTCATTAGAGGACCAGTGGACTTAAGGAACTAAGATGTGCTATAGGAATAAAACGAACATTTGACATGTCTATAGTAACGAACGACCTGTGAAGGATTGACTTATTAATCATGGTTATATCGAGTGGACAAAAATATATCTATAGTGAGGGGAGTTCAACTACTAGGCTATAGTGGAGTGTCCTGGTAGTTAACGGATGTTGGTTAGCTAGGTTAAAAGAGTTTCGCCAGTTAAACCTTGTACCGTTGGAGCCCATGATCTGTAGGTCCATTAGGTCCCCTTGCTAGCTCGAGACTAACCTTTGGAACAATATGATGGATAAAATATGAATTACTTTAAGTTCATATTTAGAGAAATGGATAAAAGTGATAGACGTTGTCGATACGTCGGGTTTTGTGAAAACCGAGTTTGTGTGATGTTTAATATTTAAATGTGACTTAAATATCGAAAACATGAATAGGGATTCATGATTAAAAAATAAAATCTCGGAAATGTTCGGGAATGGTGGCAAAATATTAATTTAATATTAGATATTAAATTAATAATTATTTTAAATTAATTTTGAATTAATTTAAAATTGAAAAATTGAAAATTCAATTTTAATTTTTCAGATTATAAAAATTAGATAGTCATCTAATTAATTAAAGATAAATATGGATTTAAATTAAATTAAAAAATTGTGAATTTTTGAAAGTGGAGTGCATGGTGACTAAACCCATGCACTCCCCTCATGAAAGCTACTCCATTTCCCACCTTCTTCTTGGCTGATTTGGTGGCAACTCTTGTTTCTTTTCTTCTTCATTGATCCCTCTATATAAGGGAAGAAGAAGGCTGAAAGATCAGAGCTTGAAACCTACTAAGTTGCTGCCAAAATTGAAGCTCACCATACCCACCTCCAAGCTTGTTCTTGAAGCTTTTCTCCTAAAATTCCATCACTTGGGCATCCCACAATCCGTTCCAAAGGCTTGAGGCTAGCAAGGAAGATCCAGTGGTGGTTCTTGATTGATTTGTGAAGAAAAACAACAAGAGAATCCAACCAATTTCTCCATTAACAAAAGGTTGGTAAACTCTCTCTGTTTTTCTTCTCATGAACAGCAAGCAATGAATGATCAAATTGAGCTTGTTATGTGCCTAAGATCCAAAATTGCTTCTGTACTCTAGATATTAACACTTTCAAACCGATTAATCTCATTAACCTAGTCATTCATCGTTCGTTAGCTTCCAGAACACTCCACTACAGCCCATAGCTGCACTCCCCTCACTGTAGATATATTTCACGTCCAGTTTAGATAGCCATGATTAGTAAGTCGACCCTTCACCGGTTGTTCGTAACTAGAGCTAGGTCAAATGTCCGTTTTACCTCTATAGTTACATCTTGTTCCTTAAGTTCCATTGATCCTCTAATGAACAACTAGTTCGTGATACAATTACTGAACCAAGTCCCTCTCAATGTTATGAGAGAGTGGGGCCCCTTATTCAAGACTCGGAGTCAGCACTTAAGGGAACAACTTTTACTAACCCTAAAACGGGTAGCAGTGAATTTCGTCTTGCAAAGCTATGTCCACAGCTATCTATTTAGTCTTATCCCCAAAATGGTAGGCTTATTGAGTCAGCGATGTTTGGCCACTCTCACCCATCGAAATCAAAGGACAATCCTAAATAAACAGGAGTTCATAGTTAGCTCAGGATTAAGATCGAGTTACCTAGGTTGTTAGTATGAGATGTTCAGTTTCATCAGTAAACGATGTTGTAAAGTGAAAGTGACTTATCTCTTGGTCCCACCTCTATGCAAACTCTTTGCATAGGACTCCCTCACTCACATGTCTTATACATGAACGATTAGGATCACATCGTCTGTCTTTAGAGAAAAAAGCGAGTCACGCCAATAGTGTCCCCAGAATTAAGGTACCCAACCTTATCCATATACTATAGATCGTTTAGGCTATTTACTTGAATTTGATCCATGCTTATGTCACACATAAACTTCAAGTATACATAATATAGCCATGAGTTCTTAGTTTATTGGATTTGTGATTATATTTAGGCAAAACAAATATATAGAAATAATACTTCATTGAAGCAAGTCAAATGTTACATTTACTATCTACGAGTTTTAGGGCATAAAACCCAACAAACTCCCAATTACACTGAAACTCTAGTGAGTGGAAAATGTATACGCATTTAATAATACAAAAGGAAGGAAATGTTACAAATACAATAAACTAGGGCACTCCTATATCCCGTACATCTCCCACTAGTGCTCGGTTATGCTACGTCGACCTAAGTTCTGAAGATGAGCCTCAGACACTTTAACCAAGAGAGTCTTTGTAAATGGATCAGCGATGTTGTGTTCTGAAGCGATCTTCGTGACTATCACATCCCCACGCTGCACTATCTCCCGAATTAGGTGATACTTCCTCTGAATGTGTTTGCCTCATTTGTGGCTGCAAGGCTCTTTAGAATTGGCTACTGCCCCACTGTTATCACAATATAAAGTGTTGGGCAAGTTCATCATGGAACTACTTCTAAGTCTGTCAGGAACTTCTGTAGCCATACTGCTTATTTGGCTGCTTCACATGCAGCAACATACTCTGCTTCCATGGTGGAGTCAGCGATACATCCTTGCTTAATGCTTCACCAAACTACTGCTCCTCCATTCAGAGGAAACACTGACCCTGATGTAGATTTCCGTGAACCTATGTCTGTTTGAAAGTCAGAGTCGGTGTAACCAGTAAGGATCAGATCATTTGAACCATACACCAACATATAGTTCCTCATTCTCCGAAGATACTTGAGGATGTTTTTAACGGCTGTCCAATGGTCATACCCTGGATTAGATTGGTACCGACTAACTATTCCCACTGCAAAACAAATGTATGGCCTAGTGCAGAGCATAGTGTACATTAGGCTGCCTACAATTGAGGCGTAGGGAATATGTCTCATTTCCTCAATTTCCTGTGGTGTCTTAGGACATGTTTCTTTAGACAGATGAACTACATGCCTAAAAGGTAACAATTCTTTCTTGGAGTTCTGCATCGAATATCGAGCTAACATTTTGTCCATATACGTTGCTTGAGACATGGCTAAGGTTTTGTTCCTGCGATCCCTAATGATCTGGATGCCGAGAACAAATTGTGCTTCTCCCAAATCCTTCATTTGGAATTGCGATTCTAGCAAGTTTTTAACGTCGGTAAGATATCCTACATTATTCCCAATAAGTAGAATATCATCTACATATAGTATTAAGAAAGCTACTTTATTCTTGATGATTTTCTTGTAAACACAAGGTTCATCAGGATTTTGGTCAAAGCCGAATGATTTGATCGTAGTATCAAATCGAAGATTCCAAGATCTTGAAGCTTGTTTTAATCAATAAATGGATCCTTTTAGTTTACAAATCTTTTGTTCTTCATTCTTGGAAATGAACCCTTCGGGTTGAGACATATAAATATTCTCGTCAAGGTTGCCATTCAGAAATGCAGTTTTGACGTCCATTTGCCATATTTCATAGTCATAATATGCGGCTATGGACAGAAGAATTCTAATGGACTGTTGAGCGTGTACCGACATTCCGTAAGCACACGGGTCGCAAGTAATATAAAACAGTAGGTAATACCGAGTATCGAATCCTCAGGGAATTTGAATTAAATCCATTAATTACCAAGAACTATCATGCTTAATTTTATTTAGAACATCAACTCTAATAATTAAGTGAAAATTAAAGAAACTAGCAAGAAGAAACATGGAATTCAATGGGAATTTCCTATCAAGGGGACTCAACCTAGGGTGTTAATTAGCTTTTTTTTGGATTTGTAGCTCAATTAAATGGATACATGTAATTACTAATTATCTTCAATTTCATAAATCTAGAAGTAATTTTAAGTGGAATTCTCTTTCAAGTTCCTCCACAACTCATACTAACATAACTAATTCATGTGTCCATTTACTTAGTTAATTATAGTATGACATTAAGCAACTTCATCATAAATTTCTAACAATTCTTTTTCACTTTCGTGTTCCAAGCAATCGTTAGCCATGCAATTACGATCTAATCTAACTTCTCTCTGTCGAGACTCAATTTAGACCAACAAATCAATCAATCCGTGATCAAGGGATTAAAAGCATTAAACCCAAATTACATAGATGAAATATGAGGAAATTCATTACAATATCCAAATAATTAAGCTACATAATCCAACTAGCTAAATTAACGACCCTAGGTCTCAAGATCTACTCACAAATGGGAATAAATTTGGCCCAACAATCTTGATCCATGGTCCTACCTCAATTATAATATGAAATTACAAAAATATCAAGAAGAATTAACCGTTGTGTTGATCCAATGCTCTTGTCACGATCATCTAGAGTCTTGAGCTTTGGAATCCTTATCAATTCCACCTTTCTTCTCTCATTTTTACTCACTTTTTCTCTCTATTGAGCTAGGGGAGAACCCCCCAAAATTGGATGCCTTTCACCAATGAGAAGTGGCCCTTTTATAGGAGAAGAATCGGATTGCCTTGCTGCCCAAGTCGCACAGCGTCGCGACGCTATGACGTATGATTCTTGCCGCTTACTCCAACCAGTGTCGAGATGCTCTAAGGACAACGTCGAGACGCTGGTCCTTCTAGAAGCCTCATATGGACGTGCATTTGGCCTTCAATTCTTAGATCTTTTGGGCCTTTGGGCTTCCACTTCAAATGTATTCTTTTCTTTTCTTCATTTAGGGTATGATGGATTATCAGTATGTCCAATAAGTTAATAAAAAATAGTCGTAGATAATAATCCATCCAAGTATAAATTGAAAAAAATCAAGTAATACCTGGTGAGTCCAGGGTTGAATCCACAGGGAAAGGTTATTTGCAAAGTTTTAACAATATTTACTGATCTAAACTCGAAGACGTGTGATATTATATAAAGAATAAACAAGAGAGTTGGTAAGCTTGAAAAATAAAACTTTCAAAAAGCAAAACATGCGACAAGAGTAAAAGGAAAAGTATTAAGGAGAATAGTATCAAGGTTGTTGCGGTTGCAACCTCATGTGTTTATAAGAACCTTGTAGCGCATACTTTGGTTAATTGATCCATTAATGCCTAAGTAAGAAAAAATCATAAGTTTCCCTTCCGGTACTCCTTCTGCGTTTGGCATAAAACTATCAATTGATTATTTGGCTAGTTCATGCGTGGGGCTTTAGTTCTCTAAAACTTACAAGGGATTGCGTTAGGCTTAACGCAACCAAAGCTCATGCATGCACTATCTTTTAGCTGTAGTATTTTCATGCTACCAAGACGACATGTCATGCGCTAACTTGTTCCACTTAGAGTTGTCCGCATGCATTACCTGTCATGGATTTAGCATACTACTACCGCATCTGGCTGGCCAAGTGGGAGTTAGTAATGAAAATAGTATCGCAACTAAGTAGAAGGCAATTAATGTTTCATTAAATCAAAATGTGCGCTTACAGAATGTACTTATCACCGCATGAGGTGCTTGCACTAAGCCTTGAAGAAGAAAATTAGCTCATGCTAGCAAAACAATACATCATGCAATAATACATTGCCAACACAAGCCTACTCTTAATCAAAACTCTCTGTGATTTCTCTTTCTCCTTGATCTTTGTCCTCTCATCTCGTCCCTCAATTCTTGTGAATTATTAGTTATATATTTTTCTTGAGCAGGTGGCTTCTATTTATAGGCGAAGGAAGCTAAATTCTCCAAGTAACTTTCTTCGGTTATCAACGACCAACTTGCAACTTTTCAGCCCCTTTTTAGCCCACTTGCACTTTTTCAGCCTACTTGCGTCAGTTGTGTCAGTATTGTCCCTTCATCCATCTTGTCTGTCTCTTGATCGTCTTGGGATGTGTGCCTGCGCTGAGAAGAAACTTGGAAAACAACTGAATTAGCTGCGTTAGTGTCCTATATTTTTATAATTTCTCACCGCATACATGAATATAACCTACCACATAAAATTATCACATTTTCCTTTCTTATTGCGTCGAAGCAACGCATCATTGTTTCTTTTGGCCTTGTTTTAGCTTAAGTTTAAAGGATAAATAACTTACTTTTTGCAAGTTATCAAACCCCCAAACTTAAACTATTGCTTGTCCTCAAGCAATGCCTAATATCAACTCTGCGATGATTTACTTAGCTCTTCATTGCCTGCGGTCCTAGCATCCTCTTTTCTCTTTTTCTTGCGCGCATTACCATCCAGGGTTAACTTTGCCAAACTTCCTTCATTGCTTAAGGGAAGTCCCTTGCGCTTAGATTCTATCCTGCGTTAACTCAGCCAATCTTCTTATTTTGTCCTGGGCGCATAAAAATTTATTCTAATTATGATGATTTTTTTTAGAAGGCAATTAGACATCAAAACACATGCTTTCGTTTTGGCTTACCCACATTGGTGATGAAAGGTATCGAACTACGGGCATTACATTTTTTTACTGTCCTTTACGCTCATGGGATGCGTTTGCGTCTTCGCGCAGTGGCAAACTATGGGTGTCATAAATGCCCCTGGCTACAAACATGTCGCATTCCAGAGGAACGCATGCATTATTTTATTTATGCGCTGACTCCCCCAAACTTAAATTGGACAATGTCCCTATTGTCCTCCAAACTTACACTAGAGCGCATAGACTTAATGAGATCAAGGCTGAGTTGTGGCAGGGTGAAAATGCAAAGGGATTTTCCTTAAGGTCTGAGGAAATGAGGACAAAGGTTAAACCAATTTAACTAATGCGGGCAACAAAATTAACAATGTCAGATGCATGGATTAAAGCAGAGGAGCTAATGCAGAGAATTTGTTAGATAAAGACATTATATTAAGGCAGAAAGAAAATTGGGATGAGATAAAAAGTCAAGTTATATTGATATAATGCGGTACAAAATTATAAAAACAGGGTGCATACATCTAAAGTAAACAAAAGAAAATAAGAGAAAAAATAGAGAAGTGTTTTTTATTCCTGCGGTGGCGGTGGTGGAGGTGGTCTTCGATCTCTCGGCGCAGACGGAGGCATGGAATCGCACACTTGTGATGGGCCTGCGCCATTGGGTCTTTGTTGCGCAGTTGGCCACACAAACAGATTTGGCCTGAGTGGTAGGCGGCCAAAAGACTCTGTCCATCGCAAAAATAAGAGCACCAAGGAGTTTACGCGTGTGGATAGTTCCTCTTGTTGCTTGTGCAGTAGCTCTTGCTGCTGGTGTCACACCCCCTCCCGGACCACCTGCTAGCTTAGTCCGGAAGATGGCGTGAAGGCAACGACATCGTCCTCCTCTAACGATACCCGTTCACCCTCTTGCTTCATTGAACCTGATAAACGTACTAAACCTAGATATAAAATATTCTACATGAAACACAAACCAACGGAATCCCTGGAAACCATTTAACATACACGATGTGCAGCCTTGACATAACTCGGTTTGGAAAATAACCTGACATAGATATCACAACCCAAAACATATTCAACTGGGGTTTATACAACCACAACCTCTAGAACTTACACAAACCGTAAAGTATCCAGTCCTTACAAAACATTTACAACATTGACAGACTCAATATACAACTCCACCCATGTACTGGAGCTTGATCTGGAACTTTCAGCAGACGTTGGCAGTGTATCAGGCACCGGGAGCTCGATCTCTACCTGAAAAGTGGGAAAACATTTTGAAAAGAGTGAGCTATGAAGCCCAGTGAGTGACTAAATTTAAAACTGTACATTCGGAAATCAGAACACGTGATAAAACTTTAAACATATAAAGCTGCTCAACCAAGGCGTTAAACATAAACGTGCAATGATAAAAGCTTTCTCAAAAACATTGCAGGTTAATCATTAAAAATCTAGCAAGGCATATCAAGTACATCAAACGTTTTAACTAACATGACCGATCTACGTTGTGTAGGGCACGCCCAGTACAACCAACGTTTACTAGTCCTACGATGTAGTGGGGCTCGCCCAACACTCCCATCGTCTTTGTCATAGTGGGGCCCGCCCAGCACTCACGACAGCATCGTTGTCACGGAGTACACTCAACGTCAACAACGGAATATAACCTGTGTGCACACGGTACCATATAGCCTCGGGTTCAATATCTCAGTCATGTAGTCAATAGAAATCTCAGAAAATCACATGAAAAGGTTTAAACATGCATGCTTATCGTTATCTTTCGTGAAACCCAAGCTTACTCAGCTTGCTCGTGGAAGAAAAACCGAAAATCTTTAAATAATTCTTGCTAATACATGCTTGGCATAAAAGGATGTCGTTTCAACTATTTTTCAGAAACTCAATAATCACGTGCTCATTTATAAACCTCATTAGAAAATCTAAGCTCATAACTTAAGCTTGAAACCATTCATAAAAACCATGTATCATTCATAGAAAAGCATGTAAAACATCTAAACATGAACAACTGTTGGAAACAATTTTCGAAATTTGTTTTGTCACTCACAGTCTTAGCTAGTGTTCTGGTTTGTAGACCCGACCTATTTCCTCTTGGCTTGTCAAACAACCAAAACCGAGAATTAGAACCATAATTAGCTTTGTCTTTCCATTCTCATGAATTCTAAACACTTGAATAAGAAATCTCACTCCACATTCTACTTTCCAGATTTTCCAGATTCAATACCACACCTTCCAACACCTATAACTTCCTCAATACTTAACCAAAATTAATGTACTGTACATCAAACTCTTCATTTTCGAACACTCTACAAGTTACTTGAAGAAATGAAAACGAGATTCTCAACCAATTTGTCCAGAAACGCCCCGAACATAGACAACACAGATTCGAGATTCTCTGTTACCCTTTATCTAGTACCAGGGAAAAGCTAAGTAATTTTTTTAGAAAATTATTATTTTGTAATCTTTCTCTCATCTCTTAAACCCAATACCATCTTATCTAACCAAGAAGGAAAAGAAACACCCAAACTTAATCTGAAGAATATACTTTTTACTTTCAAGAGCCAAATAATTAACACATTTTCACCTTAAAGTATATCTTGAACCACTGACATGTCACATACAATACTCCAACGTGTATTGGGCATTTTCCCTAAAATACAATCAACAGAATTTTACATAAGCAAGAAGAATCCACGAATCTAAAGCATTGCGTATTAGTTGGTAAATCTAATGAAATCTATCTAACGTGATGTCAACCAACTATAGTCCTTGTCACCCCATCGTGGCAATAGATTGTCTACTGATTTTAAAAAAGAGCATATAACTCTCCACCTCCAGCAAAAACTAGCTGAAACATGTTGATCTAACTTCAGTCTGTGATAGTTAGGAAACAACTATTGTTAATTGTTACGAGAATTTAACTACTACTTTTCTAAGTGATAATCTTAAGAGTTTAAGCTTTTAAATTAGGATAAATAAATTCCAGAAAAGACAAAAATGAGTAGTAAATTATAAACAAAGAAAAATGAAGCTAACCTCATCAGATAGGCTGGGCCCACTACTACCATTAGCCACCGCTTAAAATTTGTTATGTAATTGAAACTTGAGGCTTACGTCCTTCAAGCCTCAAACCATAAGCAGAGAGGCTTACGCCCTCCAAGCCTCAAACAATAAGCAGAAAGGCTTCAGCCTCTCTCTATGTTGGCATGGGCGTAAGGTTTGAGGTACCTCACAACTTCCTCACCTCAAGGCTTACACTTCAAATGATTCAAGAACATTAAGCACAACGTTGCATAATTATTTAACAAAGCAGGATTGAGAAAAAAAATTCATATATACATCCTCATAAATGTATGGAACCTTTGGAACAGTCTACAATATAGGAATTGAAGTTCATCAATGTCATCCTACTAGAATCTGTATCAATGTTTGACAAATGGTTGGTTCATTGTGTACAAATCGCTCAAGGTCAAGACAACGCAATAGAAAATGTGCTCCCACAACAACCATAACAGGGCAATCCTCACTATCAACTCCACCATGATAATAGCAATAGATTATAATTATAGGCATCTCAAGCTAGTGATTTATCATAAATGCACAAGAACAAAATATGTTCAGGAATGTAACATCAGTACTTCCATCTTTGTCATGGAAGTATCTCACTCTTCTAGTTTTCATAAACCTCAAACTAGTTAACATGTCGAAGAGAGACATAAACTAGAACTCAATACATTCCGTAGTCGAAACAACTTATATTTGTCAAAAGACACTTCTAAAAACCACGGGCACATATAAACTCTAATGGCTCACAGAAACCAACCTCCTTAAAATGTTCTCCCTCTAAAAAACCAACTCTAACGAAGCCCCTCAAAAGATGAATATCGAAGAGAAGTAAATAAAAGGATATTAATTGGCCTGAAGATCCGGAACTCCAAGAGAAGCCATCTTTGGATAAATGATTTCAACAAAGGAAGTATAAATTATTATCTAGTATACAAAATTCTACCATTTTGCTATCCTTATTTTGTTGGCAGAACAGATTAAGATAAAATTTTTCTAGAAAAATCGAGGGAAAATATGTTGTTAAGATAGAGAAAGCAAGAAATAGTTTAAACAAAGTTCAACAAATCAAATAATGTTATCCAACTTAAACAATCGGGACAAAATCTTTATCGTTCTTCCACTCTCTCTTCCTTAACCAAAACTTTCATGTTTAGATTCATTTACTATCTACGAGTGTTAGGGCATAAAACCCAAGACACCCGATATGACCATGATTAGTAAGTCGACCCTTCACAGGTTGTTCGTAACGACAACTGTGTCAAATGTTCGTTTTACCCCTGAAGTTACATCTTGTTCCTTAAGTCTCCACTGAGTCCCTAATGAAAAATTGGTTTGTGGTTCGACCACTAAACCTAAAACCTCTCGGGCCAATGAGAGGGCGGGATCCCTTTGTTCACGTCCCAAAGTCAACACTTAAAGGAATAACCTCTCTACTGTCCCTAAATTGGGTAGGAGTGAATTTCGTCTTGTAGCACTATGTCCCCAGCTATCTACCCCTTCCTATCCTTGAAATGGGGGGTTTATTGAGTCGACGATTATGAGCCACTCTCACCCATACAGATCTAAGGATAAGCCCATATAAACAGGACTTCCTAGTTAGCTCAGAATTAAGATCGAGTTACATAGGTCATCGCATTGAAATAGTCAGTCTTGTCAGTAAACGACGTTATAAAGCAAGAGTGACTTTTCTCGGTACTGGTCTTATGCAAACTCATTTGCATAGGACGCCCCCACTCGCATGTCTCTACATGAACGATTCAGGATCACATCGTTTGCACCATTTGTACAAAGTGGGCCGCGTCTCATAATGTTTCCTAGGATTAAGGTATCCAGCCATATCTCTATACTATAGACCGTTTAGGCTATTACTTGAACTTGATCCATTTTTATGTCACTACGCATATAGTTCAAGTATTCATATCATAGCCAAGGATTCTAGGTTATTGGATTTTGGTTATTTAACGTGCAATTCACTCATTTAATAACTTGAGTGAACAAAAACTCCATAACGACTTTATCGAACAAGTATATAACTATTTGTTTTATTCACTATCTACGAGTTTTAGGGCACCAACCCTAACATTAATTTGTTTATGGAAATGTAATTGCTCGGTAATGTATGAGCTTTACTGTGTGAATAAGAGTCTGTAATTTTTATAGAGTCATTAGAGTCCATATAGGCTGTAATTTCGAAGATATTTGGAGAGGATGCAAGCTGGAACCGAAAGCAGTGGCTGCTGTTCATCAGAGTCTCAACGTTGTTCGTCAGATTCATCCAGGCGCGTTTTTTCCAGATCCGGTTCGGTCTAGGTGGTTCGTTTTGGTTCGGTTCGGTCAAGTAGCAGCTAGTTCAGTCTTTTTTCACACATTGGAGATCTGGTTCAGTTCATGGAGGGGCGGTTCAGGATGGTTCGTGAAGCTCGGGGCCAATTCAAGCATCAATTTTTAATATTAATGTAATAATTAGTTGATTGTTTGATTGAAAATGCCAAACCGGTCCACTTTAGCCTAAATTTATTTGTTTATGCATTATTGAATGTATGATTAAATTGTGTGTATATGTATGTGCATTATGAGCATGCCATATAGTTTTAAAACCCCACCATAGGAAAGCTTGATTCATGCATTAAATCTATTATTGTAAGAGTTATAATAATAATATGTAATGCATGTTAAAGTTTCATGAAAATTAATACAAGTGTTATGTTGATTTAGGGAGATGCAAGCTTGAATGGTTATTTTCAATATTAATTAGTTGATAAAAAAGTTATATTAATTAAAAGAGAAAATGAACATAGCATGTAGCATGAAACTTCCTTAGTTTGATTATAATAGTTATATTCAAATAAAGCATGTTATAAATGAGGTAGACATTTAAAATCTATAACAAAGATAAGTGCATGCTCACATAGGGTTAATGGAATCCAAATTTCGATCAATTCCAATTAGATTCAAATAGGTCGATAAGCTTGTAAAACATAGATTACAAGAGAACTCACCCGACAAGATGTTGTCTAAGGCTGGAGGTATTTAAGATGACGGCTTACGGAACACCTCCTACCTGGGCATCGAGTCGGTTCTTGAGTTAAGTTAACCCAGTTTTATGAGCCTGCGCGTGTGAGATGTGAGGTTATATTTTTCTTATAGTTGAATTGCATGTATTCTAGCATTTTTAGAGACTTCATTAAAATTTTTAAAAAATTTTCTTGACTAAATTGAGCATGAGTCCTTCCTAGCGTAGTTTTGTTGGTTATAGATGGCTTAATAGGATTCCCGCCACTGTTGTCACCTCGATAGGATAGGTAGCATGTTTAGAGGAAATTTTTGCAAAATAGCTTGTTTAATGCTTTGGGAGTGAGAAAAAAAAAATATTTGCCTTGTGAGATTCAAAAGAAAAAATCATTTACTTTATCAAGAAAAAGAATGCGAGAAAAAAAAATTATTTTTTGTTTAGCTTGCCGGGGTAAAAAGAGCTACCTCTAGTTTGATCAGTTAGGTCGTCCAGAGTAAAACTCGGGAAAAGTGGTCCTGCATTAGTTGTGTGAAAGCTTGTACCCCTTAAAAATCATATAGATATATGCAAGCTTAGGGCCCTTTAGTTGAAGAAAAAGAAAGAAAAAAAAAAGTCTAAGGCACCCTGATAAGGGTAAAAAATATACCTATTTTACCCTTATATTTAGCTCATAATCTTTTCAAATATTGCATGTTTAGATCGATTTTACTATTCCCGAGCTCAAAATATGTTAAAGTTGATAAGTTAGGGTGTTGAGATTCACTTTTGTCAAATTGTGCTCATTTGTGCTTAAAAGGACTCAATTTTAAGAGAATTTGACTAAGTTTGTTGCTGTGCAGAAAAACAGAGGAGAAGCTGGAATTTGCCCAAAAATGCGACTGCATTTCTGGAAAAACAGAGGCAGTTCCGAGTCGTTCTCGGGTTGTTGTTAACGAGTCTTCTTCGCACATAACCGGCTGTTTTGACCCCGAAACTGGCTCGTCTACCTACCAGCACCTATTTCACAGCTCCTCAACCTTTTCCCACACTATATAAGCTCGAGATTCGAAGTCAAATTTAAGCAGAACTCATTTGGAAGAAGAGGGTGGTGATAGAACCCTAGTTGACGCCTATGAGTAGGGATGCTCGAGGTCCTTCTTAGATGACTAAATTCTAACCTGAGTTAGACATCAAACCTTAGGATTTGTAGGGATTTTCACCCACTCCCACTTTGTAAAAGCGAGAGAGTGGAGTGTCTAAGCGAACTCGAGAAAGATTGGATAAATAGAAAACCCATAGTATTTTGCTACTGTCCATATTTCCAGCTTTTGATACTTTTTCATTACTCTGTATTCTTTACATCTTATTTTCAATAGAAATGTATTCATTTGCACTTTACCTCACCATGAGTAGCTAAATTCCGTTGAGGGGTTCAATAGCTTGAAAGTGTTTTATTTGCTTAAGTTGTGTTCAATGCATGTCATTCTTTATTGAATTTCATTATGATTTTGCTGAGTTTAACTTGATCACTTAGACTTTGCATGCTATGTGAGTTTGATCTCAAAAGGGACAGACGATATCGGTTCTCGTAAAGGTGATATGGAGAAAAAGCTCGAAAGAGATTGTTCGGCGGTATAGGCCAAGCTGCCTAAGGCGCCCTATATCGACTATAGGGTTATAGGTTGCATTCGTGAATTATCTATGTCGGAGTCGAGTCACAGAAATGTGCATAACGGTACTCGCTTAGCCTTCTAACGGTTCTTGGGAGCGAGGCCAAGTAGAAGTTAAATCTGACCCAATGCATTGAATAGACTTAAGTTAAATAATCCATGATTACGGTTATTGCCTTTGGGATGAATCCATGTTGAATATCTCGTTTTATTTTATTGTTATTCTTTTATTCATTTGCCTGTTTTATTTATTTTTCTAAAAACCAATCATCAACCTTATTTCTTTGGTTAGCTATCTTTAAGCAATCAAGTTGAGCAGTTTCTTATTCAAATATGAATTTCCAGTTAGTCCTCGTGGGATCGATACCCTTGGAATACTTCTAAGGTTTTTTATTACTACGTGCGACAGTGTATACTTGCACTAAAGTTGGCTGAATCTATTTTATTTCTTATTTATCATCTTATCTCACATCCATCATTCAGTCGACGACGCACCACACCCCTTTGCATTCTTAAACAAGTTAGTTTGTTCCTTTCCTTTAATGCATTATGCCTTTGTCCAGTGTAGAGGGAAGATGGAATGAGAATTTTATAAGTCCTCGAACTTTTCAAAACATCTCTAGGGAAAACTTAGCTCACACTTATGCATGAGAAAGAATTTGATTAATTTTAATTTGTCTCTAACTATACTAGTCTTGCATTTAATTCTCTTGAGTAAAATGTTGATCATGCTTATCTTTGAGAAATTGAGTCATGAATATTGCATGGTATAATAATCTCTATCATGATAATCTTAGCTTGCTCGAGGACTAGAAAGGTTTAGGTTGGGGGCATTTGATCGGTCTAATTTGTTATACACTTAGAATCTCCCAATTTTCGTATCTTAGTTGAATTCCTTGCGAAAAATGCTTTAAAATGAGTATAATATATCTATAGGTCATCACCGGAGCTTTGGAAGCTATTCAGGGCTAAAACGAGCGAAACCGGAGCGTAAAATGACCATTTTGCCCCTGGAGCCGTCGCAGCGTCGAGACGCTCATAATCAGAGTCGAGACGCTAGCCCACAGCGTCGCTATGCTAGGGCAATCCGAGAGATATTTTCCAAAATTGAAGGGACAGCGTCGCACCGCTAGGAAGTTTTCCAGAATCGATTTTTTCCAATTCTGGCTGGAATTTTTCCTTGTTTGAAGACCCAATTCAGCACCATTCTACCACGAATTGAAGGCCAAGAAACACTATAAATAGGGGGTCTTGGTGTAGGTTTAGAATCATCCCTCAATACAATATTGTAGCCACCTTTCTCTTTACTTTTCTAGAGTTCTTTTAAGTTTTCTTAGTTCATGGGTCGGTTCATCTAGCCTCAAGCTTGGAGGTTCTTGTCTATGGCCAACTAAGCTCGGATTGTTGTAATTGGGACCTCGGTTTGTAAGTTTGATTTAATTTTATGAGATTTCTATTCTTCATTACTTAGTTAATTGTCTTTGTGATTTTAGTTCTTTGCAAACAAGTTTAGATTGTGGTAGGAAAGATTGACAACCTTGACTGCGCCCTAACTAAATTTACTCGCTAAATCTAAGTAGCAAATAGGCTAACGTTATGATATTACGCATGCGTCCCTTGAACTAAATGATTTAATCAATTGTAATTATGGTTTGTTGCTCGTTGCATGTGAATTAATTCGGCTAGATCCCAATGCGGTTTAGATTAGTTAATAGGCCAATTAATTAATTTAAACTAGAATCAAAATTAGCGTTT
Organism: Luffa aegyptiaca; assembly: GCA_017139565.1. NCBI lineage: Eukaryota > Viridiplantae > Streptophyta > Magnoliopsida > Cucurbitales > Cucurbitaceae > Luffa > Luffa aegyptiaca. Next base: position 15,711,631 of record CM029406.1, on the reverse strand, counting down.
GCATGTTTGTGATAGTTGGATCATGGCTCTCGATTTGTTGCCGGAGTACGCCGAACTTAGATAGTTAATTAAACATCAATTGGTAATCGATGAATGAAATTAATCAAACTTAACACCAAGTCCTACCCCGATTACAGTGATCCTCGTGGTAAGATCAACTAACCCCGCCTTTACTTTCCTTGCATTTAATTTTCCTTATTTATTTTCCCACCTTTACTTTATGTCTTAATCTTTTATCAATAAACCCCCCCTTTTGGTTACCTCAAAAACACAAAAGAATTTAGAAATAAATCGATTGTTCCCTGTGATCGACCCCATCCACTACTGCTACAAGTTAGCTTTAGGAATCGTGGATTATAAATTTATTTGACAAGAGACCGTGTCAATCTCTTCCGTCATCCATGCTGAAAAGCAAGGGCAAGAATGTTGTGAAAGGAGAGGCCAACGTGACCCATTCCAAGAAAAAGTTCCTGAAAGGTTAATCCTCAGGAATGAAATTTGTACCTTAGGCTTCTTCATCGAAGCAAATACAAAAGAGGAAGGGTGATAAGGGGAAGGCTCCTGCGTAGGCTGTTCAGAGTAAGGACAAGTGCTTCCACTGCAATGTGGATGGTCACTGTAAGAGGAATTGCCCCCGTTACCTCGCTGAAAAGAAGGGAGAAAAAGAAGGTAAATACGATTTACTGGTTTTAGAAACTTGTCTCGTTGAACATGATGAGTTCACCTGGATGTTAGATTCGGGAGCTACTAATCATGTTTGCTTATCTTTTCAGGAAAATGAGTTCCAGCAGCAGGAACGTGGCGAAATGACTCTCAAGGTTGGAACAGGAGAGGTCATTTCAGCAACTGCAGTGGGAGCTGCCAAATTGTTTTTTAGAAATAAGTTTTTAGTTTTAGAGGACTTGTATTTGGTTCCTAAAATTAAAAGGAATCTTATTCCTAATTCAGCTTTGCTAGAACAACATTATTCTGTTTCATTTTTCCTTAGTGAAGTTATTATTTCTCGAAATGGAATTATTATATATTCTGCTAAGCGTGAAAATAATTTATATGTGTTAAGACCTACTGATTCTAAAGCTATTTGAAATCATGAGATGTTTAAAACAGCTGAAACTCATAATAAAAGGCAAAAGATTTCTCCGTTAAGTAACAATACATATCTTTGGCACCTTCGTCTTGGTCATATTAGCATCGATCAGATCGGTCGTTTGGTGAAGAATGGACTTCTAAACGATTTAATTCTTTACCACCCTGTGAATCGTGTCTTGAGGGTAAAATGACCAAGAGGCCTTTTACTGGAAAAGGTTATAGGGCCAAAGAACCACTTGAACTGATACATTCTGATCTTTGTGATCCAATGAATGAAAAAGCTCGAGGAGGTTATGAATATTTCATCTCTTTCGAGAGATTGTGCAACGAGGAGATGTGGTTGTGACCAAGATCGCTTCGGAGCACAACATTGCTGATCCGTTTACGAAGGCCCTCTCGGCTAAAGTGTTCGAGGGTCATCTAGAAAGTCTAGGTCTGCGAGAAATGTATATAGTGTAATCTAGGGCAAGTGGGAGATGTGTAATGGGTGCAAGGATGCCCTAGTTTATTGAAATTTTGTATATTTACCTTTTATGTAATGTACAACATACATTTACCATTTCCAGCTTTGGATTATTTTGTATATAGGTTCCCATTATCTTGAGTTTTAGTTCAAGTGGGAGTTTGTTGGGTTTTATGCCCTAAAACTTGTAGATAGTAAATGTACCTTTGACTGAAAATTCATAAAATGATGTATTATTCATTTATTTGTGTTTGTATTATGCAATCTTGTCTTATTAACCCAAATCCAATGAACTAAACAACATAGGCTAATAGAATGAGGCTTGAACTAGTATGTAGGGACATACGGGGATCAATGTTCAAGATTTAGCCTAAAGGGTCTATAGTATAGGGATAAGGCTGGGTACCTTATCCTGGTGACACTATGGATACGACCCGCTTTGTATTATGATACAGACGTAATGATCCAACACGTTCATGTAGTTGACATGCGAGTGGGGTTATCCTGTGCAATGAGTTTGCACAAGACCGGACCGCGAAATAGTTAACTACTAACTCTAACACCGTTAGTTAGTTTGGTTTCTATTTCACTAGGATGACCTAGGCAACTTAGTCTCAATCCTTAGTGGATTATGGACTCCTGCCCGTGAGGGATTGTCCTTTGATTTGTACGGGTGAGAGTGGCCTGCACGCCAATTCAATAAGCCTACCATTTTGGGGACAAGCACGAGTGGGGAGTTGGGAACATAGTCACACAAGATGAAATTCACTCCTTCCCGACTTTAGGGTAAGTAGAGGTGTGTTCCCTTAAGTGGTGTCTTCGGGTCTAGAACAATGGGCCCTGTCCTCTCTATGGCACGAGAGGGACTTCTGTTTGTTGGTTGGACCTCAAACAGGTTGTTCATTAGAGGAGCACTGGTTCTTAAGGATAAAGAGGTAGCCCAGGGGTAAAACGGTAATTTGACCTAGCTGGGGTATGAACACACGTGAAGGGCTGACTTTCTGTTGATGGTCAATATCCGTGGACACAGAAATCTATCTGCAGTGAGAAGAGTGCATCTGTGGTTCTATAGTGGAGTGAACCACGGTTAACGAACATTGATTAACTTGGTTAATGAGTTTAGCCAATTAATCTGATATCGTTGGAGCTTCTGATCTGTAGGTCCATCAGATCCCACCGATGACTCAAATAAGGTGTCGAGGTTATTTTCTAAGGGAGAATTGAATATTCAAAGGGGTTCGAATATTAAATTAAGATATGAATTTGATTTGTATTAAAACTATAGTTTATAATTAATGCGCATAAGATGTACATTAATACTATAGTTTAGTTGAGGAAAATATGATTAAATATATGATAATTAATTACATTAATTAATTATTGAATTAGTTAATCATAAGTTTTAAAGGGTCTATACTATAGGTTATGTGAAGGATAATCATTTAAATATAGTTTAAATGAGTTGGTTATTTAATTGTGAATTAAATTAAGCTTATAATTTAATTTAACTAATTTGTTAATTAAATTATATTTTAATTATAACTGATATTTGATCAGTTATTAGATCGTGGGTCTTGACCTATTTTTCCTCTCCTTCATGCCTACTAAGGGGGGAAGTTACGAAGTTTTTCTCAGTTCGTTCATTTTTACGTTTTGGTGTGGCTTTTGAACTTACAGAAAACTCTCCAGAAAAATCCCAGAAACTTCATTGTTCTCTCAACGTTTCCTTAGAGAAAATAGTGTTCCCACAAACCAACTCAACTCAACCTTTAGAGATCGTTGGTGTAACTTTGTGGTGGTGTTCGTGGAGAGATTTACAGCAAAAGAAAGGTCTATTTGCTGCTGTTTTTGGGCGTTTCCAGCAAAACAATTGGTGAAGCGGGCTAGATCTTCCATCAAAGTAAATTCTTTCAATACTTGATCGCTAGGATCAATTAGTTTGATGATCTAGGATGTTTTTCATCAATATTTATGCATGTTTTATAACCTGCACAACAACTGTAATTTATTATTTTTCTGCTTTGAATGTTTTGCCCAACGTATCGGTATTCCGATCGTTGTTTTGTTTGAGAAAGGTCTCTGAAATCTTCCGCTGCCTCGGGTTTTTATCCCTACAATTGGTATCAAAGCCATCTTAAATTTTAAACTTCGATTAGAAGTTAGCGTTTGGCTTGATAGGTGGGATTAATTTGCATAATGTATGTTTTGATTGCGATAAACTATTTAGGTTTAATTGGCCTTAGAATTTATGAATTTTTTGATGTGATCAATTGCAAGGGCCCCTATGTTTTTGGGCATAAGTTCATGAATATCGAGTCTGTACAGTTCGGGTCTAGATTGGGCTTGAAGATCAGTGAAAATCCTAGCGAAAATCGACCAATTTCGTGCAAATCAGTCGCGATTTCACGCTTCGGATGGTTGAAATCGCTCCAACGTCGGGACACTGTTCCTTAAGCGTCTCGACGCTGTCGCGATTTCATGCGGCAGTTGGATTTACATGGAGACGTGGGCTGAAACCCTAGATGCCAGCCCTGTTCGCGTGGATTGGTTGAGCTGGGACTGGTTTGGTCAGGTTCAGCCCATTTTTGGTGCGGTTCGAGGTTTTCAAGGCCAGTTTGAACCGGTTCGGGTAGGTTCATGGATTCTGGTCCGGTTTTGGAGCTACAAATTTTTGTAATAGGATAGATTTAAAGCTTTATTAGTGTAATTTTGCTTTAATTTATCCTAGGGGCCAATTAAATCGATTTATTCGCTGTTCAAATGCTTTATGGATGTCATTAAAATATTGATACATTAAAATATAAAGTCTAATTTGAAATTAAACTTTATTATTACGAGAGAAATAAATATTTGAAGAAGTTCGAATATTAATATGAATTTGATTCATATTAAATTTATAGGATATAAGAGAATTTGAAGGAGTTCAAATTTTAAAATGAATTTGATTCATATTATAGAATTAATTAATTGAAGGCTTGAAATTAAATATATGTTATTTAATTGGGTAGTTAATTATTAACTAATAAAAGGTCTAAAATAAAATATATGATATTTAATTGGTGATTAATTAATTAAAGAATTAATTAATTGAAAATTAATCAATTATGGAAATGATTAATCACTTATGGAAGTAATTAATCATTTATGGAAATTATTTAATCACTTATGGAAGTGATCAATCATTTATGGAAAAGATTAATCAATTATGGAATTGATTGGTTCTGAAATTGATTAATTATGGAAAAGATTCAATCAGTTATGGAAATAATTGATTTTAAATGAATATTTTATTCATGGCATTTCTCCTATAAATAGAACACTAAACCTAGGGTTTAGGTACTACAACATAAGGCCACAAGAATGCACTCTTGCATTCTCTCTAGCCCCCCTCTCATATTCTCTCAACCCAAGAACTCTAGGGAGAATTTTCTCTCTAGAGTTTTAACCATTCAAGATTAGGTAGTCCTACAACTATGTTCCTAATCTTAGAGTCATAGCAGGGAAGATCAATTGGTGGTGTCTCAATTGTTGACGCTTGGTCCCTATGAAATCAAGAAAGGCGTTCTTGATATTTCAGAGACGACAACGACGGTATGTTTGCTTCTCCCCTTTAGAATTAGTTGTATGGTTGTATGCTTAGCCTTAATAATTGATTTAGAATAGTTTTATAAATTTTGTCAATGTATTGGTATTTTGGTGGAAACAAAATTAACTACGAACGATCCCAATTACGCTTCCGCTTTATGGAATTGTGGAATTCCAATCCTTTCAATTGGAATCAGAGCCGATCGTAGATCTAATTTTGTTTCTCTAGAATTTGCATTGGCTATTGGTGGGATTTAATTATGCATTTGATGTATGAGATTTTGCTAGTAGATGTTTAAGGTTTTGGCATATAGATTTTCAATTTTAAGTTGATTTGATCAATGTAAGGGCCCTTTGTTTTGGCTATTTTAATTGCAATCGAGTCTGTAAGTCTGTGTCAATCGTTTTTTGATGAAATTCCATGAAGAACTGAAGAATTTGGGGCCAAAAACAAAGAAAACAGAGGCTGGAAGAAGAAGAAAATTGGAAAAACAGCAGCTGTAATCGAGAAAAAAAAAATAAATAAAAGGTGAAACTACGTACACTGAAGCTCGAACACTGAATTACCAACCGAACCATAAGCGGTTTATACGATTTAAATCTGCAGTTTTTTAATATCTTTGATTTCGAGCGCGGTTCAGCATACAGTTGACCGATTCTTGACCAATTCTTGAGTTTTGACCGTTTTCCTTTGGGTTTTGACCTGTTCGTGGGCTTTTTGATCTGGTTCTTGTTTTCTTTGACCGGTTCGTGCTGATTTTGCCTCGGTTCGTGCGGTCTGAAGCTATTTGGGGCCGGTTCAAGCAGTTTATAGTGCGGTTCAGCCCGATTCTCGATGGTTCGAAGAGTTTAGACCCGATTTGAAGCTGGTTCACAGCTAGATAGGGCAATTTTAGATTAATTATTGTAAATTTTCTAATGTATTTTGTCCTAGGATGCCAAAATCTGTCTACTTTGCTATTTATTTTGCTTTATGGATGTCATATAACTTAAAATCCCACAATAGGTTAAGCATATTCATGCATATTTATTTATAATTGTTATAATATAAGTATTATGCATGAATTTTATTTTCATGAGTATTTAATATAAATTGTTATGATTCAATGGATGAAAATTGAGAAGCATTGAGCATGAAATTACTTTAGTAAAGAATATAAAGAGTTATATTTATGAAAGTAATTTATATGCTTATTAATTTTCATGAGCTATTAATATAAATGTTATGTTAATGTATGAAAATGGTAATGCTTATTTTTAATTTTCTTGGGTAATTAATCTAAGAGTTAGTTTAATTATAAGGAAATTATATTGCATTGAGCATGACATTACCTTAGATCAATATAATTGTTATATTTTTTATATGTCATGTATGCTAATGTATGGTTTTATAAATTAACTGGAATTCGATTGTTAATTTATGTCACCATAGTAGCATGTTATAGGATTAGTTTATTAAAATTTATAAGTGTTATAAAATTAATGAATAGAAACTGTTAACCTATAACAAAGAATTGCATGCAAACATAGGATCTTAGGAAAAATGAATTAATTTTAAAATGTTTAAAATTAATTAGACCTAAGATCACGTTTCTAATAGGATTAGAATTATTCTTACTTAGAATTAAAAATAGTTTTAATTGACTAAGTAGGAAAAACATTACTATGATTATAAGGGAACTCCACCGATTAAGTTCTATCTAAGGTTGCGGGTACTTAAGATGACGATTTACTGAACACCTCCTACCTGGGAACTGACTCGGAATACCGAAGTTTAATTAATCATAGTAAAATGTTAGCATACAATATTGTCACTACGTTTATTAAAAGAGTTTAATACACCTAGATCTTTAGAGTAAAGACTTTACATTACTATGGGTATAAGGGAAGTGACCCGGAATACCGGAGTTGAATTAATCATAGTAAAATGTTAGCATGCAATGTCACTAGGTTTATTAAAAGAGTGTAATACACCTAGATCTTTAGAGTAAAGACTTTACATTACTATGGTTATAAGGGAACTCTCTCGGTGAAGTTCTGTCTAAGGCTGGAGGTATTTAAGATGACTGTTTACGGAACACCTCTTACCTAGGAACTAACCCAAAACTTGAGTTGAATTAACCATAGTCATTTTAACTTGCAATATTGTTGGGTTTATTAAAAGAGTTTAATTCACCTATATTGTTGCAGTAAAATCCTCACCATAAATGTTATAATAGGATTAGACTTAGATAGATTGACTTAGCTGAATTTATCTAAGTTAAATAACCCTAAAATATGGTAGGACATTTAAGTGGGAGTGAGATGCGTGTTGACGTATCCCTCGATCTCCGCCCTTAGTTCACACCGTGAGAGTTCTCTGGTCCGCCTGCGTGTTGCCCTGGCGCAACCATCCCTTCGGAGGGCCCGCCCATAGATTTCGGAACACCATGACCTCCTGAAAGAGGATAAGGATTCTTAGGTTAATCACCAACAGTTATCTTTCCCTTCGGTAGCCTGTTGGTGCGTACCTTTGAGTTTTGAAAGTGGGAGGATAAATATATATATAAAAAAAAACAAGATCAAGTTTTACTCTCACGTTCCCCTGAGTTCACACCGTGAGGTTCATGCTCGTCTTCGTGTCGCCTTAGGAGTGACCTCCCTTCGAAAAGTGTTTGCATGGATCAATAACAAGGTAAATGGGAAAAATGTTTATAGTAAGTGGGAGCGGGACACGTGTCAACGTATCCCTCGGTCTCCACCCTTAGTTCGCACCGTGAGAGTCTTATGGTCCGCCTGCGTGTTGCCATGGCGCAACCATCCCTTCGGAGGGCCTGATCATAGGATTCGGAACACTGTGAACTGCTAAATAGGATAGGGTCACTTAGGCTAATCACCAACAGTTGTCTTTACCTTCGGTAGCCTGTTGGTGCGTGTCTCTGAGATCTGAAAGTGGGAGGATTACACTTACGGGGATGAGTTAAATGTGTTAACGAATCATTGACCAAACAACGGTAACTAAACACTAATGAAATATGAGTTATTTTTGTGTTAGGGTTTGGTTGAGATTGTCTCAATTCAGAGGAGGAATAGCTGACCACCCTTTAGTGGCTGTTGTTCTAAACCTCTGAAGTATCGTTGCAAAAACTAAATCAATAGTTTTCTAGGGTTTCTTTGATTGCTTGTTGATCGCTTGACAGAAGGTCGGTTAATTAAATACAGAATTGTCGCCGATATGCATTAATCCAAGTATAAATAAACACACAATCAAGTAGTACTTAGAGAGCTCTAGGGTCGAATCCACAGGGAAGGACAGTTAAAGACTTTTAATAACTTGATTGAAAACACTCACACGCGTGGTATCTTAGGAGTAAGAAAAGAGTTGATTAATGATGGTTGATAAAACAGTGCATAAAACATAAACTATGCGATGAGGTTAAAGAAAATATCAGATGACAAAGCTATCAAGGCTTTTGTTGCGGCAACCACATGCGTTTATAGGCAGTCTTGTAGTGCATACTTTGACTAATTGATCCATTAATGCTTAAGTGAGAAATAATCATGAGATTCGCTTCCGGTACTACTCATTCGTTTGGCGTAGAACTAACAACTGTTTTGTTTAATTAGCTCATGCATTGGTGTGTTCTCTAAAAACTTGCAAGTGACTGCGTTAGTCCTAAAACAGTCTAAGCTCATTCATGTACTATCTTATTGCGGCAGTATTAGGTTAAACACTACCAAGACTACATGCAATGCGCTAACTTGTTCTACTTAGATAGTTCCACATGCGTTACCTGTCAGGGATTTATCATGTTGCTACTGCATCCGACTGGCCAGGCGAGAGTTAGTAATGAAGACATTATCGCATCTAAGTAGAAAGCATTAATTTCTCATTTAATCGAAATGTACGCATACAATGTAGACCTATCACCGCATGGGTGCCTATGCTAAGCCTTGATAAAATTAAATTAGCTCATGCTGAGACAGAAAAACACAACGCAATACATTCTATCGCAATAATAGATCTGCTCCACGACTGTCTTTCTTTTTCTAGTCTCGTTCACTTTGCTCCGTGCTCTTCTCTCTCCTCCTCGGTGTCCCCTTACTTGGGCAGCTGGATACTTCTTATAGGTTGAGGAGGCTGACTTCTCCAAGAAATTGGCATGCGTGCCCCAGTTATCTTTTTCCAGCTTGCAAATCAGTCATACGTCAGCGCGATCATCTCTTCCAGCTTTCATCGTACAAACTGCACTGGGGTCTGTGCCTGCGCTGAAGAAAACTTGGGCAATGAAGCAACTACAATTTTCATGCGTTAGAGGCTAAAAATACACAATTTCCTACCGCACCTAACAATATTGCCTTATAAAGAAAACTATCGCAATTCCCTGACTATTGTGCGTTAGATTAACGCAACTTGGTCTTTTCAGCCTTATTTAGTTCAACTTTAAGGGAGAAATAACTTGCTTTTTGCAAGTTATCAAACCCCCAAACTTAAACTATTGCTTGTCCCCAAGCAATTGCCTTCTATCAACTCTGCGAGAATGACTCAGCTCAACAGCTTTGGACTCCTACATCCAAATTCTTCCTTATCTTCTCTTTGCACCTAACACAACGAATTTGTCCTTTCAAAGAATTTCCTTTCTGGCTAAGAGAAATTTCCTGCGCTTAGATTCTAGCCTGTGATTACTCAGCCTTCTCCCTTCTATTTAGGATTTACGTGCAAAAAATCATCATTTTTTTTAGAAAGCATTAATATCAACATCAAAACGCATGCTTTCGCTTTGGCTTACCCACATTTGTGATGAAAGGTATCCAACTACGGGCATTACATTTATTTACTGCCCTAAACGCTCATGGGATATGAATACGCATCGCGACCAGAGGAACGCATATGCTTGATTTGCGCTAACTATTGCACCCCCAACTGAAATCGGACAATGTCCCCATTGTCCCCCAAACTTACTTTGGAGTGCGATGGATCATGGAGAGACATGCGAAGATTCGACAGGGATCAGAGCACTCAGTGCAAGGATATTGGCCTAAGGCAATAAGGAAATAAAACTAAAGGGAAATCCGACGCTTGAAAGGATGCGACGAAAAAAACTAGCTGTAGAATTGGGATGCGCAAGGCAAAGCTAAAGAACTAATGCAAAAAATTTATCTGATTAAGACATTCTACCAAGGCAAATAAGGAAATGGGATGAATAATCAAACAAAAACAATATTCATTAAATGCAACAAGGGATGTACAGAGATATTCGGTGTATTTCAAAAGAGAGTACAAAGCAAAGAAAATTTAATAAACAACTACTACGGCGGCGGCAGTGGCGAATTTCTTGACGAGGCCATCGGAGGGCGGACCTGCGAGGGACTAGCTCCATCAGGACGAGGCGGCCCTCGTGGGCGCACAAAAAGCTTGGCCGCAGCGGGGAGGCTGCCAAATGAGCTCGTCCAGCGCACAAGAAAAATCATCATTGAATTGATACGCTGGGAAAGTTCTTTCTGCTGTTGGCGTAGGGGCTCCACAATCTCGTTCATCATTTGCCGCAGCTCCGCGAATATCTACATAGAGTCCAAATCGAGGGTTGGATCAGGCAAGGCATGGTTATTACTGGCAAAAGGATCGGCTTGCAGCTGTGAAGGTATTCATATAACACATGCGGAAGCAATTGAAGATCGGAAGCACCTAACTACATCAATTTTACTCCTAAAGCATGCTTGTTCTAAAGAATCCAGAACAGAGAGATAAGAAGAACCAACCTTTTTGTAGCTCAATAGGTGGACCTCCTTGGATTCTTTTCTTCTCCAATCTTCTTAGGACAACCCTTAGTGTCTTCCCTACTATTGTCCGGGCCAAGAACGACTTGTGGGAGTCTATAAAGATAGGGAATGGGAAGGGAATGCTTGAAGATTCAAGCACTTGAGAGATATGAGGAGATGTGAGTGTTTGAGAGTAAATTCCAGCAGCGTAACAGTATGGAAAATCACTCTCTTGACTTGAATCTGATTCATACTCTTCTTATAGAGAGTTCCCATGCAAAACAAAGCCTCAAGACACAAGACATATGGTGTATTTGCAAGCTCAAGTGGATTCTAGGTGTTCATTTCACAAGACATGCAACAATGCATGAGTGAGTTGTCTTTCCACTTTGAATGATCATGCATAAGTGGGATTCCAACTAAATCCACTAACTTTGATTCTAAATCTGATTTTGCTTGCAAATTAATATTAATTTCAATTCCTAATTGAAGTTAATATTATGTAATTAATTAGAAACATTTTCCAATTAATATCAAATGATTAAATCTAATTAATCATACCAACTTTGAATGTATATAGTCTTTAAAACACTTTTTAAATACTTCATCTCTCATTTAGCAATTTAATTCATAATTAATGTGTTAATCACTATTGACGATAATACCTTTTTTCCCGATTTTGAACGTTTCAAAGATTCCTATCTTATTGTTCTAGGCTTTATTCCGATGTGAGCTAGTAGGGGGACCTAATGGACCTATAGATCATGGGCTCCAACGATTCGAGGCTAACCGACTAATCTCATTAACCAAGCATAACCAACATTCGTTAACTACCGGGACACTCGACTATAGCCCGATAATTGCACTCCCCTCACCATAGATATATTTCTGTCCACCTGATATAACCATGATTAGTAAGTCGATCCTTCATAGGTTGTTCGTAACTATAGCTGGGTCAAATGTCCGTTTTACCCCTATAGTACTTCTTGTTCCTTAAGTCCCACTGATCCTCTAATGAACAATTGGTTTATGGTCCAACCAACAAACCGAGTCCCTCTCGGGCCAAGGAGAGGGCAGGATCCCTTTGTTTAAGCCCCGGATACAGCACTTAAGGTAACAACCTCTCTACTATCCCTAATTCGGGTAGGAGCGAATTCCTTCTTGCTGGACTATGTCCCCAGCTATCTACCCGTTCCTATCCCTGAAATGGGAGGCTTATTGAGTCGGCGATGCTGAGCCACTATCACCCATGCAGATCTAAGGATAAGTCTGAATAAATAGGAGTTCATAGTTAGCTCAAGATTAAGATCGAGTTACCTAGGTCATCACATGAAATAGTCAGCCTTGTCAGTAAATGGCGTTATAAAGCAAGAGTGACTAATTTCTCGGTCCTGGTCTTATGCAAACTCATTGCATAAGACGCCCCCACTCGCATGTCTCTACATGGACGATTTAGGATCACATCGTCTATACTATATACAAAGTGGGCCACGTCTCATAGTGTCCCCAGGATAAGGTACCCAGCCCTATCCCTATACTATAGACCGTTTTGGCTATTACTCGAGCTTGATCCACTTTTATGTCTCTACATAAAGCTCAAGTGTTCATCCTATAGCCATGGATCTTAGTTTATTGGATTTGGGTTATCTAATGTGCAATTTACTTATTCAGTAATTACTACTGAATTAATCTTGATAACGACTTTATCGAACAAGTATATAATTTTGTTTAACATTCACTATCTATGAGTTTTAGGGCACCAATCCCAACGATCTCCCACTTGAACTAAAACTCTAGTTCAGTGGGATGTACTATAATCCATGACAGCAGTGGGTGTATAAAGTACATGTATATTACTTAAAACGTATTACAATGTACAAATACAATAAACCAGGGCATCAGATACCAGTTACAATTCTCCCACTTGCGCTAGATTATTTTTTCATACAAATCTCCCAGACCTCGAACACTTTAGCCGTGAGAGCCTTTGTGAATGGACCAGCAATGTTGTGCTCCGACGCTATCTTTGTGATGATCACGTCTCCTCGGTGCACAATCTCCCTAATGAGATGATATTTCCTTTCGATGTGTTTGCCTCTCTTATGGCTGCGAGGTTCCTTTGAGTTTGCAACTGCTCCGCTATTATGACAATACAAGGTGATAGGCAGATGCATATTCGGAATGACTTCCAAGTCAGTCAGGAACTTCCTAAGCCATACTGCCTCTTTTGCTGCTTCGCAAGCGGCTACATATTCGGCCTCCATGGTCGAGTCTGCAATGCATCCTTGTTTGATGCTACGCCATACTATTGCTCCTCCATTCAGAGTGAATACTGACCCCGATGTAGATTTCCTCGAATCTTTATCGGTTTGAAAGTCAGAATCAGTGTATCCTGTAAGGATCAAATCCTTGGAACCATACACGAGCACATAGTCCTTCGTTCTCCTTAGATACTTGAGGATATTTTTAACGGCTGTCCAGTGATTGAATCCTGGATTGGATTGATAACAAATGTCAGTCCTTGTACACAACATGACATACATTAGGCTGCCGCAGAGGCATAGGGAATTCGTCTCATGTCCTCAACTTCTTGAGGTGTTTGAGGACACTCTTCCTTAGACAAATTAATTCCGTGCCTGAAAGGTAATAGTCCCTTCTTGGAATTTTGCATTTTATATCTAACCAACAATTTGTCGATATAAGACGCTTGAGACAGGGCTAGCGTTTTGTTCTTTCGATCTCTAACAATTTGGATCCCTAGAAAATATTTTGCCTCACCCAAATCTTTCATTTGGAATTGAGTTGCTAGCCATAGTTTAATGTCAGTGAAATAACCTACATCATTTCCGATGAGTAGGATATCATCCACATACAGTACTAAGAAAGCTACGGAGTTGTTGATGATCCTTTTGTAAACACAAAGCTCATCAACGTTTTGTTCAAAGCCATAAGATTTGATTGCAGTATCAAATCTCATGTTCTAGGATCTAGACGCTTGTTTTAACCCATAAATGGATCGTTTAAGCTTGCAAACTTTTTTGCTCTTGATCCTAAACAATGAACCCCTTTGGCTAGGACATGTAGATACTTTCTTCAAGATTGCCGTTCAGGTAGGCAGTCTTGACATCCATATGCCATATTTCATAATCGTAAAACGTGGCAATGGATAAAAGTATCCGGATCGACTTTAACATGGCAGTAGGGGAGAAGGTTTCCTCATAGTAAATCCCCTCCCACTGGGTAAAACCCTTTGTCACAAGTCGTGCCTTAAAGGTCTGTACCTCTCCAGCAGCTTCTCCTTTTCTCTTGTACATCCATTTGCACCCAATGGGTCTAACCCCTTCAGGTTGATCTACAAGATCCCATACTGAATTAAAATGCATGGACTCGATTTCCAAGTCCATGACTTTAATCCACTCGTTCTTGTCAACGTCATCCATTGCCTGTTTAAAGGTTAATGAATCCTCGATCCCGTCATCAGGTATGATGACTGGAGTTTCAGTTAAACCCAAATAGCGATCAGGCTGTCTAACAACCCTCCCACTACATCGAGGTTCTCTTATTTCTTGAGAAGGATGCGATTGACTCGAGGTGCCATCATCACCAACAACTCTTGTTGATGTTTCTGTAGCTTCGTTAGAAAGTTCACTTAAAACGACTTTACTTCGTGGCTTGTGGTCTCTGAGGTGGTCTTCTTCTAGGAATGTAGCATTTGTCGATACAAGTACTTTATTTTCCTCTGGATCGAAGAAATATCCACCTCTCGTTTCTTTGGGATAGCCTACAAATAGGCAAAATCTAGAACGAGGTTCTAATTTCTTTGGGTTTGCCTCTAAAACGTATGCAGGACATCCCCAAATTCTGAAATGTCATAAACTAGCTTTACGTCATTTCCAGAGCTCAAACGGTGTTTCAGAAACACTCTTTGAGGGAACTATGTTCAAAATATAAACTGTAGTCTCTACTGCATAACCCCAAAACGAGTTAGGCAACTGAGCATAACTCATCATCGAACGAACCATGTCCAACAAGGTTCTGTTTCTCCTTTCTTATACACTGTTTTGCTGAGGTGTACCAAGGGCTGAGAGTTAGGACGTAATTCCATGCTCTATCAAATAGTCTTGAAAAACTGAGTCCATATACTCTCCACCTTGATCGGATCTAAGTGTTTTATCGTCTTACCTAATAGGTTCTCAACCTCGGCCTTGTACTCTTTGAACTTTTCAAAGGCTTCGAACTTATGATGCATCAGGTAGAGATAGCCATACCTCGAATAATCATCAACGAAACTAATGAAATATTCGTACCCTCCTCGAGCTCTAATGTTCATTGGTCCACAGAGGTCCGAATGTATGGGCTCTAGGGGCTCTTTGGCACAATAACCTTTTTCGGTAAAAGGTCGTTTTGTCATCTTGCCCTCAAGGCATGACTCACAAGGAGGTAACGAGTCGTCTTCTAACTTGTTTAGAAGTCCACTTTTGACCAATCTCCCAATCCTATTTAGGTTAATATGGCGTAACCTCAAGTGCTAGAGATAGGTATCTTGAGAAACTCTTCGCTTTTTAGCTTGAGTGTCAGCAGTTTTAAACATCTCATGATTTATAATAGCTTTAGACTCAATTGGTCTTAAAACATACAATTTATTCTCCATGTTTGCAGAGCAAACATCAATACCTCTTTTAGTTATGAACGCTTCATTAACAAAAAAAGAAATTGAATAACCTTGTTCAATTAAACAAGATAAAGAAATCAAATTTCTTTTAATTTTAGGAACTATTTACACATTATCTAATATCATGTAACGTTTCTTGGTGAAGAATAATTTTATGTCTCCCACTGCAATAGTCGAGATGACTTATCCTGTTCCGACTTTAAGAGTCATCTCTCCAGCTCTTACCTGTTGCCAGGAACTCATTCCTTGAAATGAAGAACACACGTGATTAGTGGCACCTGAATCGAGTATCCAGGCAAATCGTCATTTTCCACTAAACACGTTTCCAAGACTAATAAATCGTATTTAGAGTCGTGGATCATGTTTTTCTTGGCTAAGCAGTTATTTTAAGGACATTCCTCAGTTGAGACCAAACCTAAATTGTTTGCCACGTGTTCAGCGTTCAAGTTAGTATTCTTAGTCGTATGTACTAAACCGTTTAATTTGGCATTTGACAAAGCACATACGTTTTTCGACATATTGCTTAAACAAACAAATTAATCCCTATTAGAAACTTGCACTAAAACCCATTATACATATAATCCAATCAAATTTAGCAAAAGCAATCACCGACCCATATATACTTTTGATTTATTTTGCAACGATACTTCAGGGGTTTAGAATAACAGCTACCGTAGGGCAGTCAGCTACTCCTCCTCTGAATCGAGACAATCTCGGCCAAATACTATTACCAGAAGAACTCTTACTCTAATAGTTATTAGCTAACGTTAATTTGGTCAAGACAATCTTGTAAGTGTTACCCATCATTTTCAGATCGCAGAGGATGGCCCCA
The DNA here is from genome assembly GCA_017139565.1 of Luffa aegyptiaca. Taxonomy (NCBI): domain Eukaryota; kingdom Viridiplantae; phylum Streptophyta; class Magnoliopsida; order Cucurbitales; family Cucurbitaceae; genus Luffa; species Luffa aegyptiaca. The sequence continues at coordinate 15,695,251 of CM029406.1, read as the reverse complement.
ACAATGCCACCGTAGGGAAGAGCTAATGTTGGGAATGGCCCTAGAAAACCCTATCCATTTCTGGAGTTTGCGTTGTTCCGAATCCCATGCGCAAGCCCTCCGTAGGGTGATCGCTCCCAGGGCGACTCGCAGGCGGTGCATGGGAATCACACGGTGCAACCTAATGGTGGAGACCGTAGGATATGTTTGACACGTTTCCTTCACCCACTTACTATGAACACTTTCCCCATTCACCTTGATATTAACCCATGCAAACACCATCCGTAGGGGGACGCTCCCAGGGCGCCTCGAGGCCAAGCATGGATCTCACGGTGTGAACACAGGGGGACGTGAGAGTAGAAACTTAATATGAATATTTCGTTTCTATACTTTTCCTCAGGGATGTCAGGGAGGTCGAAGGCAACGTTGATGACAGAGGGGGCGAATGTGACTGCGTTGCCCCGCACCATCACCTCATCCATTCTTCCCTCCACTGTGCCCGGTAAAAATCATGAACTGGCGTAGGGGTGTAGTTAGGGATTGTCTTGTAGACCGTCTCCCATTTGCGGCGAGAAATTTGGTCAGTCATGGTCTGCGGCAACTTGCATTTGAATCCCCTTTCTTCGGTGAAGTTTCCTTTGTCTTCACCTAATTTTTCTTTTCCTTTTGATGCAGAAAGGGCCCTCTTTCTCTTATTGCTTGGGCCTGCCGCATTTTGCTTAGCTGGCTCTCTAATAGTAAGCGAGGATGATTGATTGTTGCAGCACTGGGAAAGCGGAAGATGATCCTCTGAGTCTTGCGATGCTGACCCATGTGCTGGAGAGCCTAAGGCTGCTACGCCCATCTCCCCCAGCAGGGAGTTCCATGCAGCCTCCTCACGCTCGGAGAACTGAAGAGTATGAGGGTTGGCAGTGGTGGATGGAGGTAGAGGGTTGGAGACGGTGACGGGGCCTTAGAAGGTCGAAGGTAATGGGTCGGAGGCTAGAAGGGGCGGAGGAGTTTGGTGGAGGCAATAGAGGAAGAGAGGGAAATGGGGAGGAAGAGGGAGTAAGGTTACGGGGAGGTTGAAGGTTGGGTATGGGTGCAAGTTGGACAGGACGGAGCTGGAAAGAAGATGTGTCGAGGGGGGCAAGGTTTAGTACCTCCATGGCTTCGGCTCCGGAGGTTGAAGTTGCGTTTGCTGGGTCATGCTCGGCGGGTCTCTCACTGTCAACTACTTCTGGCTCTTCGTCTTGGCTCAGAGCCCCTTCCTCACGACCTTGCTCGTCATGCTCCTCATCAGAGGAGATGACTATATCTCGGTGTGGGCCTTCAACTTCAGGCGAAGAGGGGGCGTTGGCGTCATCTGCGTAGCCGGCAACAGACATGTTTTGTGAATCTTCGAGTGACATGGTAATCGGTTGGGGTTAGGTTTTTTTTTGCGAGAGATTTTTTTTCTCTAAAAGAGGCAATGGAGAAGATGAAGCAATGAAAGAGAAAAACGCATTTCCGTTGGGATTTTATACTAGCGCAATTGAGGGGATTTAAAAAGTTGTCGAGCAATGATGCCCTTTCACATCCCACGCATACGAAATTCTCATGATGAATGTGGGAGAATGTGGCATCGCCTCGGGCATCGTGCAACAGCTGGTGTAATGGGGACTCATTAATGGCGAACTGATAAGTGCTCGTTCCCCAACGCAGATAATTTGATTAGATAATGGGGCATGCACTGAGGTCTTTATCAAGGCTCTAATTTACCAAAATAAACTAACGCAATAAAGAAAAAAAATGCTTGCGTAAAAAAGTAAACCTGAAAACTCTTACCTGCGTGTGCTCTCTCTTTGCGCTAGGTCCTGCCGCAGCTGAGAGCACTCTTCTCATGGACCTAATTGTTTTCTTCTTATCATGGTGGGTCTGTTAGAATGATGATCTCAACAACCTCGTGATAGGTCCCATCAATGTATGACTTGATTCTTTGCCCGTTGACCTTAAAATTTCTTTTTTCGTCTGCAAAATATAAGTCCACGGCCCCGTACAGATATATCTTGTGGATAATGTAGGGTTTGGACCACCTTGATTTCAGTTTGCCTGAAAAAGATGTAGACGAGAGTTGAATAGCAGTACTTTCATTCCTTCCTTCAGTACTTTTTTTTTAGAATCTTTTGTCATGCCATTGCTTTTGTTTTTCCCTATTAATTTTGGCATTTTCATAAGAACTCATTCTGAATTCCTCCAATTCTGATAGTTGGCGCATTCGAGCTTGTCCTGCCGCAGCTAAATCGAAATAAAGGCGTTTCAATGCCTAATGCGCTTTATATTCAAGCTCCAGCGGCAAGTGGCACACTTTTCCAAACACCAACACATAGGGTGACATCCCTATAGGTGTTTTGAAAGCTGTGCGGTACGCCCATAATGCGTCGTCTAGTTGGATATGTCTTGCACATGTTGTGTGTCTTTCTTGCTTTAAGGTAGGATTTGAATGCCTAGGAGCGAGTTACTTAGCTCATATTCTTGTTGTCACCTCGATAGGTGTAAGGTTTAGTGAGAAATTCTAAATTTTTTTGCAAAATAGTGTGTGGAGTCTTGCCTAGGAGAGAAAAATAAAATACGCATGCTAAAAAAAGGGTGGAAAAATGAGTTGGTGAGCGCGAGCTTAAAAGAAAAATCATATGCTCGTCTTTCTTATTTTTATTCTTGAGAAAAAGCATGCTTGCATTGTATTGAGCGCTTAGGGGTAAAAAGAGTTATCTGCAGTGTGATCAGTTAGGGCAACCAAGGGTTATGGGTCCCTGCATCCCCGTAGTAAAAAGAAATGCAAAAGAAAATAGAAAAGAAAAAGAAAAAGGAATTCCTTATTCAGGCACCTAGGCAAAGAGGAAGCAACCTAGTTTGTTCCATTTAGGCCTTTTAGCGAGACCTTAGTGCCAGTGTATGGGGAAGATAGGATAAGAGTTTAGTAAGCCAATCTCGGGTTAGTAAAGTCTTCTTTAGGTGGGATAGAACTCTCTTGTGCAAGATTATCTTTGAAAACTTTTGATTTGTCTCATCATTGGGTCTCATGTGAATGTCTCTTGATTGCTTTAGTTTTTAAATGTTTGAGCTTTGAGGATTAAGTCACTTAACAATTATATGCACAACATCTTTTTCTTTGGTTTGTGTGTACCTTGCTCGAGGACTAGCAAGATTTAGGTTGGGGGTATTTGATTAGGACCAAATTAGTAGTATTATATTACCTCTAATCTAGACTTGTTAGAGGAATTTTATTTTTATTTGTCATATTTACATATACTTCGAGCTTAAGTGATTTTGGGTGTCAACCGTGCAAATTGGTGCTAATTTGGGCCAATTATGGAGTTTTGGAGCCATCTCGCTGTTCTTGGACGGCGAGGAGGTGAAAAGATCCAAGTGGATCGAAGCGGGCCTGAAGAACTACACCAAGGGTCGAAGGTTAAGCCTCGTACAGAGAAATACCGAGACAACACCGAGAAAAAAGGCAGTAAGGCTCGGATTGGGGATGGCGTCGAGATGCTGCCCCTAGCATCTCGACACCAACGCGAACTCCACACGGAGATTAAAGTTCGTGGCATCGAGATGTCGAGCCTGGCGTCTCGACGCTGCGTCGTTTTCTATAAATATAAGGCTTCGGTTTAGTCCGTCGTTAGGTTAGAATTTTGGTCTCTTTTCAATTGTTTTCGCCTATTTACGTTTCCAGATACTTTCTATAAACATAGCTTATTGTCCATTGCGAGGTTTCAGATTGTTATTGTGTTATGCATGAGGGGTGGCAGACGATCAAGCTAATTTAGTTAATTACGTTAACTGCAGGGTTCTGGGTTAATTGATTAATTAAACACAGGTTAGTGTAGGGGAGTGCTCCGAGTAACCAAAAAACTAATCAGATTCATAAAAAATGCATCGAATAATTATTAGAGAAAACTAGGAAGCAAAGTAGCATAATATTCAAGCATAGGAAATCCCAATCCAACGATCCCTTTTTAATGTTGAATTCTGTCCGGTTTCTTTTTATCGTATGTTTTCCTCCTTTGCCGTATTTACATTCAGTACTTTACTTTCTGCTGCACCTATCCATTCCAATCCTCCTGTTGTGTGAACACAAAATTCTGCATCTGCCGTGGATTATAAATTTATTTGGCTTGGACCATCGACAAGTCCCGTCAGCGCCAAATGGCACTAAGGCATGTTTTCATGTACCAGATTGCTCCACCGTATTTTCATGATTTAGGGGTGTGTTGGGATAGGTGTAGTTCTGCTAGAGGTTGCTAGCTAGTCTCTAGTTTACTTGTCTTACCCGACTGACCCACACAACACTCTAGTTGGCACAGGTTGGGGATAGGTAATCACCCTAGACAGAACATTTCATGAACCCAATTATGGCCCAAGGGTTAGAAACTCGAATGACATTCCAGTTAGGTCCCTATGATATTAAGACCCATGTTCAAGTTCCATGATATTAGATTTCATGTTATTAGATCTCATGCAATTAGTCCAAAACTAGCAACTTTCAAAGATGAAAGTTTTAAAGGAGGGAAGATGGTAACGCCGCAAATTTAAGTGAATCTCTTATTTCTCAAATTACAAGTTTAATTGAGCAAAATGATTTCAATTAAGAGTTCAATATAAAAGAGTTAATTGGATGGGTTTTGGAGTCAATTTATGTTGGATGGCACTATTGTAATTAAATAAAGTTTTAGCCAAACCAAAACCCTAACTCATCCTTTTTTACCCACACGCAGCCCAAGGATTTAGCCAAGCCAAATCCAAGCCACCTTCTTTCTTGCTCTCCCTTATCCTTCACAATGGAAGCTCTTCCTCCCATTATTTTCTTTTCTCTTGTTATTTCTTCTCGTTCTCCATAAATTCTCATCGCCGATCAATAGTCCCTCCCTCCTCCGATCATCCTCATCGACGTGTAACAGCTCCCTACGACGATATTGTTCGATGAATTCTTGAGTTGTGCAGTGCACAAGCAGCCCTTCAGAATGGGTTTCCTTCTCCCCTATGTAGTTTCGACGGTGCAACAGATTAAGGGTCTCGATTTCCAGCGTTCCCTCGTCTCCGATCACTGTCGTAACACTAAGCCATCGCTGGCACGAGTAGCACGTCGCAGCAACGGTTAGATGTAGATCTGGGTAAGCTCCTCGCGAGTTTTTTCCTTTCTCAAGCCAATCTTTCTCTCTTATGTTCTCTCTCTCATGATCAATCACTCTTTGTCCTTCCTATTGCATTTTCGGCGTCTTCTCTGGCGACAACATCTTCTTCGACGAGCGACGATACGGACAATAGTTGTTCAGGGTTGTTTTCAACACTTCCAGCACGTTTTGAGCAGTGGGTCTTTGAATTCCTTTAATTTCGAGTGAGTTCGACCATGGGTAAGTGATTTTAAAGCAATTTTTGATTGATTTTTCCTCATAATGAACTTCCCATGATGGATTAGATCTTTATTTTAGGCACCCATGGAGATTAGAGCATGGATTGTTGAGATTAAGTCGATTTAGAACTTGGACAACAAGTGTCGACTGCGTTTGTGTAAGTATCAACCTCTTCAAACTAAGTTAGGCCTAATAGAAGTGATTGAAGTTGGATGCCTCTAATTTTAGAACCTTGCGTGTGAATTAGATTGGTTGGTTCGTGGTTGATAACTCTCCAAAAGGGAGTTATTTAGGCCTTAGTTTCATAGTGATTTGTGTGTCATTTGTGCTAATTAGGGTTGCTTTTAGATATATATTATAAGTTTTAACCCATTTGGAAGAATGGATGCTTTGGAAGTTATTTTGTGCAGAATATATTGTTGAGCGACTTGAGGGAGCAAAATCTGTGCTGGAGCAAAGCAGGGAGCAAAACTGCCACGTCATAGCTCGTTATCCATTTTCATGAGCCGAAGTTTGTTGAGCTATTCTCGGATTTAAGAAGCTTGGAAAGACTGCCACGTGTCCAAATTGACCTAATTAGGGCTTGCTATCACTCTATAAAAGGAGGAGTCATCTCAAGTCAAATTCATTCCATCCTTGGGAGGAACATTCCACTCTTGGAAAGTTTACTCCCACCTTTGGGAGCCGAATAGAGGAGAAAGATTAGGGACTACAAGAAGACCATCAATTACGAAGTCAATCAAGGGAATCAGTATTTTCTTGTATTATTTTGTAATTATGGATGCATTTACTCATATTGTAACGTGTGTTACTATGCACTTTATGAACTAAGTAACTTTAGGTGTTGGTTAGGAGATATGTAATTGTCGTGCTTAATCTCTATGCAATATAAGTTGATTTGATACATCTTGATTATTTGTTGTGCTTATTTACATTTTGTGCCTGTTTGGCCAGCCGATATGAATATCACTTCCTAGTTTCAGGGGTGATTTGGGAAGTGTGTGGCATTTAATCACACTAGATCATTGTGTATTGGTGAACGCCAGTGACTGAGTTAGGGATAGCCAGTTGCCTAGTGCTTGATCGGTAGTGCGTCATTGGAGTTGAAACACATTCTAAAAAATCCAGAGTTCCGGGAGGAATATGCTAATAAGACTACGAGAGTTTTGCACGATCAATAATATTGCTAGAGCATCTTTTAAAAAAATTATTAAATCCTGACCAGCGCCTGTTTCTAATTTGTCTGTTTATTTGTTTACTTTCTGTTCTGTCATTTCTTTTTCTTCAGCATTCTATAAAAATCAATCATTTTAACCACCTTTGAAACCATTGAAAAGTTATGCAAAATAGATAAAGTGAGAGCTAATTCAGACCTTGGATTCGATAAATACTTATTGCTTGCTGCGGATTGTGTATGCTTGCACAGAGTTCTAGAGTCAATTTACATCTTATTTTTACTCACTCTAGGAGCCCAACAGTGGTCGTGAGTGGCGTTGCATTCACCTTATTGTTTTGCATAAATCAAGTATCAATTTAGCAAAGGTAAGTAGCTATTGGACAATTTCCATGCGTCGGATCCATTCCATGACTGTTGGAATTGATAAAATTAAGTTATATGCTTTAGACTAACTTCCTTTGAGAATTTGGTATGCTAGCATGAATTAGTTTTAAGCCTTGTGTTTTTCTTTTGATTTCAAATGAGCATGACGAGTTTCATTATGAAGCATGGTGACGACATGAGAAGTTGTTTTGTTAATTGTGGCATGTTGGGACTGCCTTTAACTGGATTAACATCGTTTAGTTTGTTTGGAAGCATGTTTTGATTTGATAGCTTGGATTGCTCTGAATGTCTATTAAGTTATGATGGAGTTGTGGATGCGAGAACTGACTCGCTTTGGTTGTAGTAGTTCGAAGCACCAGGAGTGTTGTGGATGTTTGTAGTTGGGCAGATTTGAATATATAAGTGTTTTATCTTGTTTCCAAGTGATAATAAAATTTGGAATTTGCTATATATATGTCGTTATGCTGCCGAATTTTCAGTAGCATTACAATGATTATGAAGCTAAGCTTAGTGATATCCCTGGGCCTTGATGTCATTGAGTTCCATATGTATGAATGAGAATAAACTTAAAATAGGGACCTTAACCATGTTTTGGGCCTCAGGAAGACTTAAAGGATCTTTAAGTCTTATGTTAGCTAGGGTTATTTCTTTCCCCATCTCAGGACTGATGGAATCCAGTATTTAGGCACGAGGTCATGCATTCTGTCATTGACTAGTAGATTCCAGTTTTCAGGCACGGGATCGTGCATTCTATCAGTCGACTGTTAGAACCCAATTTTCAGGCGCGGGATCGTGCGCTTTATCAGTCTTAAGATGGTGTTAAGCCCAGGCACGAGATCGTGCGCCAAATAGCACTCAGGCATGTTTTCATGTACTAGATTGCTCCATCGTATTTTCATGATTCAGGGGTTTTGTGTTGGGATAGGTGTAGTTCTGCTGGAGGTTGCCAGCTAGTCTCTAGTTTACTTTCCTTACCCGACTGATCCACACAACACTCTAGTTGGCACAGGTTGGGGATAGATAACCTTAGACAGTACATTTCATGAATCGAGTTATGGCCCTAGGGTTAGAAACTCGAATGACTATTCCAGTTAGGTCCCTATGATGTTAAGACTCATGTTCAAGTTTCATGCTATTAGATTTCATGTCATTAGATCCCATGTTATCAGTTTTAGCCCTTAACCGTACTACTTACTGAGTATATTCTTATTTACTCACCCATGCTACATGACTTTCCTGTTCAGGTGGTACTTTATGACATCAGGCGACTGGCGAGGGCAGTGACTTGGCTAGGCTATCGGATGCAGCTGCAAATCATGTGCCTAGAAGTCCACGATCGAGTTTCCTAGTCTCATGTTTTCAAATGTTTTTAATGTTCAATTTTATGAAAATTGTCTATCATCGTTTTCTACTGTTCCTTTAACGTAAAATGACTTATGCTTTTGGACCGAGTTTATTAAATAAAAGATTTTTACTTATAGTCTCTTCCGCTTTAAAGCAGCAAAAGTTTTACGTGTTCATGTATGTGGTAGCGACATTCAGTCTGTTTTTAGTTCCTTTTATTCGAGTTGTTACGTAAATGGTGGTCTTTTTCCATTTCACTATGATTGATGGTATGACATTTGTGATTTTTTTTTAGGCTATATAAAGCTTTTCATTAGATTGCAAAGAGTAGATTATTACGTTGAATTGTAAATTGGAGCCTACACAGTGTTCTTCCCCCTTCTCCATAAAGTTTAGCTAAGAAAGCTTTTTGAAATTTACAATTCACGTCTTGAATCACATGCCATAAACGTTCGAGTAGGATTGATCATCCTATCTTTTGGAGTGTTTGAGTCTTGGACAAGGAACTTGTTCTTTGTTTGAAGTTCATGACATTTGATCTTAATTAAGGCAATTTGTGGCTAACCTAATCTTTCGAGTTGAAATCGAATGAATTTGAGGATTTTAGTATTTGCAAAGAATGAAGAGTTCACATACACAAATGGTTTTCATATTCCTCTTAAAAGTTGACCGCTTTGTATTGCATTCATGTTGCGTAGTTAAAAAGGCGTACAAGCTAAGTGATCTTAAAGAGATTTAGTTTACGTAGCTTATTAGTCAAATGGTTTTATAATATGGTTGGTAGGCATAGTAAAAGTCTACGTTTTGAACAAATAAAGCATTTCTCTATAGTTTTGTAGTGTATTTTACTTCCACCCAACCTTTTTTAATGGGACAATGCAAGAGGTTTTTTTCTCCCCTTCAATCAAGTCCTAGTCTATCTATAGTTTATGTATTTGTTTATGGTATTTCCTAGAGTTCTCATGCTCTCGCTGGTCATTAATTTTCTAAAAAGTCTCTCAAATGGTAAAGGCAAGAGTCGCCATATGATAGCAGGCAGAAATGCCGCTATTTTATCCCTAAATTAATAAGCTTTTGTGTGCATTTATGGTATTTTTATATTGAATATTTAATAAAATTCATTATTTTGTCCCTAGGAGTAAATTGTGGAAATATGGAGAAAAAGAGCCCAAAATTGAGATATTCAAGCCATAATTTCCAAGTTGGGTCAAGAAGGAAGCCCAAAAATCATCATGAAAAGAGTTGGGCCAAAAGATATGGAGAAAGCCCTTGAAATCAGCTCAAAGCTACGGGTGAAGGTTCTGGAACCATCACAGCGTCGCGACGCTGTCCATTTCTTGCCGCACAAGTTGATATGACGTCATAGCGTCGCGACACTGTCCATTTTCCAAGCCTATAAAAGGCGCATCTTACTCCCCATTTTGGCATCAACCATCAATCATCCTTCCTTTTCCTCTCCTTTAGTCTGCTTTCAAGGCTCTTAAAGCCTTCTTGAGGGTCGAGTGTGAGATTTTTGTGGGAAACATTGTAACGAGCATTTTAGGAGGCTCGGGAGCATGGTTCGAAGGGACTCCATAGCACAATCAAAGGGGTTCTCGACTGTTACTTTCCTTACTCTTATTTTGCTCTATTTTATGCCTTATATCATGTAGATGTGGGAATTTTTGACCATGTATAGCTAATCCCATTTAAGGGTCTTGGAATGAAAGTTTATAGATAATTGTGATTCATAATTGCCTATCTCTTGTCCAATTACTAGTTATTTGTATGGATGTTCGTAATGCTTTATATGATCTGGCCAATTGTATAATGAGATATTGAGATAAATCCCAGAGAGCAATGTAAGATGGTTACATTACGGAGTGGGAAAAGATTGGAGGACCGCTCAGATTAAGAGAGAAAGCTGAAGAAGGAAGAAAAGTCGAGCAAGGATGAAGATGAACGGGCTGAGGGAAAAAACGCCTCCGTAGAAAGGTCCCAAAATCCTCCTCGCTCTTTTGATTTAAATTTTGATTGTACTAACAATTTTGTAGGTTCAAAGGAATTTGATGAAGAAGAAAAGAAAAAGTTGAAAGAGAAGATGGACGATGAAGAGGTAGTCCCTTGCAACCACCACGACAGAGGGTCACACATCAGCCCGCCCACAAGGAGAGGCGAATGTCCAACCTTCGATTACAAGGAGTTACCCTTCCCTCATAGATTTAAGGATGTTAAGTTAGATGAGCAATTTCAGAAATTTTTAGAAATGTTTAAAAAGCTTTCTGTTAATATTATGTTGGTTGATACTCTCTATAACATGCCTAACTATGGGAAGTTCATGAAAGAAATGATGTCTAGAAAGAAAATTTTGACTAAGAAGAAAGTGTTTAGATTATCAGAGAATAGCAGCACGATAGTTACAGGAAAGATGTCGTTAAAACAGAAAGACCTAGGGAGTTTCACTGCTCCCTGTGTCATAGGAAAGGTTTCTTTTGATAGGGCTCTTTGTGATTTGGGAGCAAGTATAAATCTAATGCCCTACTCTCTGTATTACACTCCAACTTGAAGATAGATCAAGTATAAACCTGGAGGATCGGACTTTCAGGTTTGAAGGACACTGATATTACACTTCAACTTGCAGATAGATCAATTACCCAACCAATGGGTATAGTGGAGGATGTATTAGTGAAAGTCAATAAGTTCATCTTCCCAATTGACTTCGTGGTGCTAGACATGTAGGAGGATACAGAAGTGCCCATTATCCTTAGTAGACCATTCCTAACCACAGGTAAAGCCGAAATCAGTGTTCACACTGGTAAGTTGACTTCTAATGTTGATGATGAAAAAGTTGTGTTAAGTATTTTTGGCCAGGACGAATCTGTGTGTAGTTTACATGTTTTTCCATAGGCTTAGAATTACTGACTGATGAGGATGAAGAGGAAGACTTTAATCTAGGCTTAGAGCTAGGAGAAATACGTATGGATGATGTAGATTTAGATCCTGATGAGTTCTTTGATGATCCTTTATTTGAGAATGAATCGATGAATGATATTGTGATGCCTGTCTATGAGAATGACTTACCTGCGTTAAATTTAGAAGATCACATGATAGATGATAGCTTTGAATCTGATGCTGAAAGCAATGAATCTAATCCTGAAATTGATGATAGTTTTGAATCTGATCCTGACATTGCTGAATATATTGAATCTGACCCTAAAATTGCTGAATTCTTTGAGTATGATGATGATGATGAGTCAAATGATAGCCCTGTTGAGTCTGTTATGAATACTGAGTCTCAAGAGCATATAGAGATAATACCTGATGAATGGCTAGGCTTAGTGGATAGGCTGCCTTTAGATCCAAGACCAGTTGATATTATGACGCTAGATGACTCTGTAAATAACTGCTTTGTGAATAGGGATTTGGAAAAAAGATTTAATTATGTTGAATTCTTTATGGATTGTTTTTATGAAAATTTCTTTAGCGATGAAGGGCGAGGGGAAGGTTTGTTTTCTCCCCTGTTTGTGCTGGGCAGATCGATAAGAGATTTCATTCAGAGCCCAGAGGATGACGAAAATTTTTACTTCGAGCCTCCATGAGCATGTCGAGCCTCGTCTAGCTAAAGACGTTAAAGAAAGCGCTGGTTGAGAGGCAACCCAAGGATTAAGTTTTAAATTTTTTGTTAGTTAGTTTTGCGGTAAATAAATCCCCCTTGTTTCGTGATCCAAATTTGTCTAGCAGGATCCACTTAGCAAGTCCCGTAGCTCCAAAAATTCAATTTTCTCGGCCCAAAGGATGAGGACAATTTTCTCCTGACTCAGGGAAGTCTCAGTATCCCTCTTTACGCTTTATTGTTTTTAAACATTGGGGACAATGTTTAGTTTAAGTTTGGGGGGGGGGGGGGGGAGGCTTTTGCTGTGGTGATGAAGGGATAAAAGCCCTACGCAACGGAAAGAATTACTGAACCTACTCAGAGTCTTTGATTTTAATTGAAATACCAATACAATTTGCAAAATATTACAACAATAAATCTATATTTAACCGGCTGTACAGCGGCTATAACATACTAAAAATTAACTAGATCTAATCTAGACGATCCTAGTGATCAAGGATTTCATAGAAAACTTATTATTGTAGAAAGCCTTGATCGATTCGCCTTTTCTTTCTAATAAGATCGAAAACGCAGCAACCTTGTTGTGCGAACACCACCAATTGGTTACACCGGTATATCTCTAAGACTTCTTGAAGCAGGAGACTGGTGGGAGTCTTTTGGGAAAGATCTCTGAGAGAAGAAAAGTCAATGGGATACCTTTCACCCCACCCTAGGGGTCCTATATATAGGTAAAGGCCAAGACCTTTTCATAATAGGAAAAGGTCTATGAATAAGTTCAAATCTATTATCTGAACAATATCTAATATTAATAAATAAATAATTAATTCCATAATTAATTAATTACCCATTAAATATCATATATTTAATCTTAGGTATTTTATTAAAATTAAAATTAATATGAATCCAATTCATATTAAATTTATTTGAACTCTTTCAAATATTTTTCTCTCAAGAATTAATTTTTGAATTTAATTCAAAAATTATATTATAAAGTTTCATAAACTTAAAATTATAATGTATGAACATACATTATACGATTCCTCAAATAAATTGAACATTTTCAATTTACAATTTATACTTAATTGCTTCAAGTCTCTTTACGAGCTACCAGTGGGACCTAATTGACCTACATATTAGAAGCTCCAACGATACGAGACTAATCGGCTAAACTCATTAACCAAGTTAGTCAACATTCGTTAACTGTGGGTCACTCCACTAAAGACCCACAGCTGCACTCTTCTCACTGCAAGATATTTCTGTGTCACAGATATCGACCAATAACGGCAAGTTAGTCCTTCACGAGTGTTCGTAACTTCAGTGGGTCAAATTACCGTTTTACCCCTGAGTTACCTCTACCTGCTTAAGTACCAGTGCTCCTCTAATGAACAACCTGTTTGTGGTCCAACCATCAAACAGAAACCCCTCTCGGGCCAGTGAGAGTGTAGGGCTCTTTGTTCAAGACCCGGAGACACCACTTAAGAGAACACTCATCTACTTCCTCAAAAGTAGGGAAGGAGTGAATTTCATCTTGTGTGATTATGTTTCCAACTCCTCACTCGGTCTTGTCCCCAAAATAGTAGGCTTATTGAGTCGCGTACTGGCTACTCTCACCCATACAAATCAAAGGACAATCCCTCGTAAACAAGAGTCCATAATTCACTCAGGATTCAGACTAAGTTGCCTAGGTCATCCTAGTGAAATAGAAACCTAACTAGTTAACGGTGTTACAGCTAGCGGTTACTATTTCGCAGTCCAGTCTTATGCAATCTCATTGCATAGGATACCCCCACTTGCATGTCTACTACATGGACGCTTTGGATCAATACGTTTGTATCAAATACAAAGCTGGTCGTATCATATATGCTCGGGAGAGATATGTATGATTGTAGTTTCCTTGATTTATGAGTCATAGCATGTTAATAATCCATGAATTAATCCATAATCCCAATTGGTGAAATCAACTCCCTAAGACCTTTGCCATCATTAGATTGTCACACTTTTAATTGCTTTGTGGTAATTTTTGCATTCTTTGTCACTAAAGTTTATTCCCTAGATAAAATTGGACAAGAGTATTTTTGGTAATTGAATTGATTAGAAACCCAATCCAGAGGACAACATTCGAATTAATTTTCACTATATTATAACTTGACACGTACACTTGCGGTTAGCAATTCGTGGAATATCAAGTTTTTGACGTCGTTGTCGGGGATTGGCATACTTAATCAATTTAATATTGTAGAAAAAGTGTCCGGTCTTAATTTAGGGTGTTTTTTTATTTTTGTTATTTTTATTGGTAGGTAGATTGCATTTTTTCCTTATTTTTCTTTCTTTCCATATTTAGTTTTTCCCTTATTTGTTTAATTTTTCGTAGATAGTTTTTTCTTTTTTAGTTTTTTCCTTTTTAGATTAATTTTTTCCTTATTAGTTAGTTTCCTAAATTGCTTTTTCCATTTTTGTTTGTTGCATTCCATAATTGTTTTTCTTTTCCTTTTGTAGATTATATTTTCCTTATTTAGATTTAGTTATTTTCTTTTCTAGTTTCTTTCCTTATTTAATTTCTTTCCTTTTATGTTATTTTCCTTTTTAAGTTAGTTTTTTTTTTGTGCATGTGAAAGGTTAGGGAGTTGGCCTTAGTTCCCTTTGACCCGGAGATAGAGAGAACTTATAATAGACTTCGAAGGGAGAACTGAGAAAATCATATCCAAATGGTCAATACTAACCCCGAGGAGCCCAAGCCCATTAGGGGCTATTTTCAGCCGGTCTTTCAAGAGCAACAGTCGGAGATTGTCTATGCCCCGATCAATGCTAATAATTTGGAGCTGAAAACTGGTTTCATACAGATGGCTCGAGACTGTGCCTATAGAGGATCACCTACAGAGGATCCAAACTCTCACTTGAAATCCTTCCTAGACATCTGTGGGACGGTAAAGTTAAATGGAGTTTATGAAGATGTCATTCGCTTACGTTTGTTTCCTTTTTCTTTGCAGGATAAAGCTCGTGACTGGTTGCAATCAATTCCACCTGGGAGCATTGCCACCTGGGATGCTTTGGTCCAGGCGTTCTTAAAGAAGTTCTTTCCTCCTGCTAAGACGGTCAAGCTGAGGACCGAGATTGGGACGTTCCAGCAGCAGTTTGATGAGCAGTTGTTCGAGGCTTGGGAGCGTTACAAAGAGTTGCTGAGGAAGTGCCCTCAACATGGCTATCCTGACTGGTTATAAAATCAACTCTTTTATAACAGTCTTAATCCTAGTACTAAAACCATCGTTGATGCAGCTGCAGGTGGAACTCTGTTGTCCAAGACCATGGAGAATGCTCGCACGCTTCTAGAGGATATGGCCACCAACAGCTATCAGTGGCCATCTGAGCGGTCTGCACCTAAAAAGATTGTTGCTGGAGTGTTCGAGATTGACAACGTAAGTACACTTCAGGTCCAGATGTCTTCCCTTGCTAATGCTTTTCTGAAATTTTCACGTACAGGGAGTGCTCAATCGATAGAGTCTGCAGCTGCCCTTGCATCCCAGACTCAGGAGGAGAATCTTGAGGAGGTTCAGTATGTTTCAAATTTTAATTCTAGGGGGTATAATAATAATTCTACACCTACACATTATCACCCTAGCAATAGAAATCATGAAAACTTCTCCTATGCTAACAATAAGAATGTGTTAAATCCTCTTGGTTTTACCCCTCATAATCAAGAAAGTAAAAAATTTTTAGAGGATCTTGTTGGAGCTTTCATTGCAGAATCTAGTCACAGGTCGAACAAGCTTGAGGAGGTTGTGGTCGCTTTAAACACAACAGTAAATGGCCATAGTGCAACAATAAAGAACATTGAAACTCTGCTGGGACAATTGGTAAGTGTTGTTAACAATATGAACAAGGGTAAAGCCCGAACTGAACAGGAGAAATCCCATTTGGAGTACTGCAAGGCCATTGCTTTGCATCACAAGAAGGAAATTCAAGTAGCTGAGGAGCAGGAGACTACCGAACCATAGGAGCTTACTGAAGAAGTTGAAGAGGGCACCACCTCAACCGAAGCTGAAAAGCTTAAACCTGAGCCTTCTACCCCTTCTCCTACTGTTTTAGTTCCTAAATCAAAGAAAAAGAAAAAGAAGAATTCTAAGGCTCAGTTGATAAGTTTCTTGATGCTTTTACAGGTTTGACTTGAAGGATTGGAATTCCGTAATTCCGTAAAGCGGAAGAGTGATTGGGACCGATTCGTAATTAATTTTGTTTAATCTAAAATACCAATATATTGGCAATAATATTAAAACTATTCTAAATATATATTAAGGCTAAGCATACATAAATATTAGATCTAAATCTAATTTATATAGTAACAAATTACTTACTCTCGTTGACGACTCAGATTAAATTCACCAACTGCTTGTGAATTAATCACGAACTAGTGCGAACACCACCACTATGGCTACACTGGTATGACTCTGAGACTTCTAGAGGCAAGAGACTGGTGGGAGTCTAGAGGAAGCCTTGAGGGGAATTCTCTGAGAGTAAGAGAATGAATGGGATGCCTTTCACCCCACCCTAGGGGTCCTATTTATAAGTAAAGGCCAAGACCTTTTTCTTAATAGGAAAAGGTCTCTAATTTTAATAAATAAATAATTAATTCCATAATTAATTAATTTCCCTAATTAAATATCATATATTTAATCATAGGGATTTTATTAAAATTAAAATTAATATGAATCCAATTCATATTAAATTTATTTGAACTCTTTCAAATATTTTCTTTCCTAATAGAAAAAGTTCTCTAATTTTAATAAATAATTAATTAATTCCATAATTAATTAATTTACCCAATTAAATATCATGTATTTAATCTTAGGGATTTTATTAAAATTAAAATTAATATGAATCCAATTCATATTAAATTTATTTGAACTCTTTCAAATATTTTCTCTCAAGAGTTAATTTTTGAAATTAATTCAAAAATTATATTATAAAGTTTCATAAACTTTATATTATAATGCATCAATATACATTATACGATTCCCCAAATAAATTGAACACTTTCAATTTACAATTTATACTTAATTTCCTCAAGCCTCTTTACGAGCAACCAGTGGGACCTAATGGACCTACAGATCAGAAGCTCCAACGATACGAGACTAATTGGCCAAACTCATTAACCAAGTTTAGTCAACATTCGATAACTGTGGGTCACTCCACTAAAGACCCACAGTTGCACTCTTCTCACTGTAGACTATTTCTGTGTCCACGGATATCGACCAAGCAGTAAGTCAATCCTTCACGTGTGTTCGTAACACCAACTGGGTCAAATTACCGTTTTACCCCTGGGTTACCTCTGGTTCCTTAAGTACCACTGATTCCTCTAATGAACAAGTTGTTTAGGGTCCAACCACTAAACAGGAGTTCCTCTCAGGCCAGTAGAGGACGGCGCGCCTTTGTTCAAGCCCCGGAATCAACCCTTAAGGGAACACACATCTACTTACCCCAATAGGGGAAGGAGTGAATTCCATCTTGTACTGTTATGTTCCCAGCCCCCATTCGGTCTTGCCCCTGAAATGGTAGGATTATTGAGTCGGCGAACTGGCCACTCTCACCCATACAAATCTAAGGACAATCCCTACTGAAAGGGGTTCATAACAGACTCAGGATTGAGATTGAGTTACCTAGGTCATCCTATTGAAATAGAAACCTAAACTAGTGAACGACGTTACATCTAGTGGTTACTATTTCGCGGTCCGGTCTTATGCAAACTCATTGCATAGGATACCCCCACCCGCATGTCTCCTACATGGATGCTTTGGATCATTGCATCTGTATCGAATACAAGGTGAACCGTATCACATAGTGTCACCAGGATAAGGTACCCAACCTTATCCCTATACTATAGACCTTTTAGGTTGTTACTTGGACACCGATCCCCGTATGTCCCCACATACTAGTCCAAGTTTCATTTAAACAACCTTGGATCTTAGTTTATTGGATTTAGGGTTTATTAATGCAAACTCGATTATTCAATAACCAAATTACTGAATTACTCAAATAGCACTTTATTGAGATTAATTAATTTGTTTCATTTACTATCTACGAGTTTTAGGGCATAAAACCCAACATGACTGTTAATATTCCTTTTGCAGATGCACTGGAGCAGATGCCTCACTACAGGAAGTTCATGAAGGAATGGCTCATCAAGAAGAAAAAGGAGAAGTAGATGGAGACCTATACCTGGCATCGACATGCAGTGCTCGTGTCCAGCAGAAAGTACCAGAGAAATTGGTTGATCCAGGGAGTTTTACTGTTCATTGTAATTTTGGTACTTATTTATGTAGAGCATTATGTGATCTAGGGGCTAGCATAAACATAATTCCTTTATCATTGTGCAAAAAGCTAAATATAGGAGAAATAAAATATACTATTGTTAGGCTCCAGTTGGCTGACCAGTCTGTGGTTAGTCCATATGGAGTTGTGGAGAATGTGCTGATTAAAGTAGGTAGATTTTTCCTTCCTGTTGATTTCTTTGTTTTAGATATCAAACAGAATCCTGCCATGCCTATCATATTAGGGAGACCTTTCCTTGCTATAGGGAGAGTTATAATTGATATTGAGCGTAGGGAGCTGATCATTAGAGTCCAACAGGAGAAGGAGATCCTAAAAGCTTTTGAGGACCCTCAGAACACATCAGAGACCATGTTGGTGGGTTATAGGAAAGGTGCTAGGAAGAGCACTGTTGATGGAACACCTGACATCAGACCACCTTGATGCCTATTCGGTCAATACGTCGAGCTAATGACGTTAAACAAGCGCTTATGGGAGGCAACCCAAGTAAGATCAGTGATGTTTTTCTTTTTGAGTTTGATTTGCTTGTTGTTTTTGTTTTGTAGGTCTTGGTTCCAGTTTCTTCTTTGCTTGCAAGCTTCCATAAAGAGGACATAGTCATCCCAGTGCAGTATTGTTCACTCCTTCCACTCTTTTCTTGTTCTCATGCTTTTGAATGCTTTAGATTTTTATACATTGAGGACAATGCATGTTTTAAGTTTCGGGGTGGAATATCATGTTTGTGGAGCCCTCGAGCATCTGAGTTCGGGCTATAGTTTTGAGCTTTCTTTGAATTAAGCATATGGTTGTTTTCTGGATGCTTTTTTTTAGGTTCATATGCTTGTTGTCACCTCGATAGGTGTAGGGAAGAGCTAAAGAGTTAATTTTTTGCAAATTAGCATGTTTTATCTTACCTAGGAGGAAAAAAAAGAATATATGCGTATCATGCTCATAAAGAAAAATCATTCTTGTTGTTACAAATTGAAAGAAAAAAAATAAAGTCATGACTTATGCGCGCAATGCAATGTTTAATAATGTTTTAGGCAAAACGAGCTACCCCTGTTGTGATCAGTTAGGCCAACTAAAGAGTAAAACTCGCGTTATGGGTCCCTGCAATAGGTGTGTGAAAGCTAGTGCCACATATAAATGCTTGATGTAATTTTGAATTTTAAGCACCTAAGTATGGATGAAAACAAACTAATTTGTTCCATTGACTCATTAGTAAATCCTTAGGGGTAGTGTAGAGGGAAGATGAGTTGAGAGTTTAATAATCCAATCCCGAGCTATTAGAGTCTAATCTAGTTAAGTTAGATCTCGCCTGTGCAAGTTAATTTTGGAAAACTTTTGATTTGTCTCCTTCATTGGGCCTTCTGTGCATGTCTCTTGATTGCTTGATTATTAACTTTTGAGCCTTGAGGATTGAGTCATGTTTGTTGCATCCATTCTTCCATTGTATGCTTGATTTTTAGTTTGCTCGAGGACTAGCAAAAGCTTAAGTTTGGGGGTGTTTGATAGCGAGCATAGCTAGCTATTTTTCCCTAATTAATTAAGCTAGTCTTTTACATTTAATTAGCCAAAATTATGCATTTTTGTGTTCTATTTGTAGGAAACATGTTTTGGAGTTAAATCGAGAAATTGGAGCTAATTGGATGTTCGGGACATGAATAAAGGCCAAAGGAACAAAGTTAGATCAAGTTGGAAGCATTTGGAATAGGGCTAAAATCGAGACCAGTGTCGAGACCCTAACCCTGGGTGTCTCGACGCTGTGCAATTTCCATTTCTGAACAAGCGGCAAAAGGATGTTGTGACCGCAGCGTCTCGACGCTCTCGGTTAAATTCGTATACAGAATCTGCGTATTGTGACAGCGTCGCGATGCTGCCCTTATAGCGTCGCGACGTTGTGTCGATTTTTTCCCTATTTATAGATTGCGATTAGATCAGATTGAGGGACTTCTTTTGGTGATTTGGGAGCCGAAAACTCAGAGAATTGGGGGCTGTGGAAGTTGAACCAAGTGGGGGAAAGTGGGATTCAAGGCTTTGTTCGTGGAGATCGTGACAGGGACGTTCGGTCTCGGCCGACCTAGCGTTTATTCTTCTTTTCCCTTTACTTTAGTAGTTTTAATGGCTGTTTTAGACTTTAGTTATATCATAACGTGTTGTATGAGTAGCTAAGTCTTTAATCTTAGGGATTGATGTAGCCGTTGGGCACTTTATGGATTGATTTTATGGATTTTTGCAATTGATTACATTTATGCATATTGTGTTCTTAATGCTTTCAATTTACCGGCCATAAATTGATTGATGTTTGCGTTTGAATCTAACTCGAGAGAGAGGATTTAACTTAGAAATCTTTATGCATAACTAGGATTTAGCTAGAGATCGGGAGATAATGGTTAATTCTAGAAATCGGTAAAAAGGACTAACCTTAATGCCTTGCATGTTTAATGAATTTAGATAGGGATATCGGGTTCATTGCATGTGGGAGGATTATGTATGCTCGGGAGAGATATGTATGATTGTAGTTTCCTTGATTTATGAGTCATAGCATGTTAATAATCCATGAATTAATCCATAATCCCAATTGGTGAAATCAACTCCCTAAGACCTTTGCCATCATTAGATTGTCACACTTTTTATTGCTTTGTGGTAATTTTTGCATTCTTTGTCACTAAAGTTTATTCCCTAGATAAAATTGGACAAAAGTATTTTCGGTAATTAAATTGATTAGAAACCCAATCCAGAGGATGACATTCGAATTAATTTTCACTATATTATAACTTCGCTCGTACACTTGCGGTTAGCAATTCGTGCATCACAGTGTCTCGACGCCAGCCTTGAATCTCGACTTTCTGCTTTAATTCTAGGTCTTGTCTCGCTTCTTCTCGGTACGGGGATTCAATCTTCGGCTTTTGGTGTCATTCTTCAGGCCCGCTTCAACACAATTGGGTCTTTTCACCTCCTCCTCGTCCAAGACACCAAGATGGCTCCAAAACTCCGTAATTGGCCCGTATTAACACCAATTAGCGTGATCGGCTCCCGACATAGCCTAAGCTCAATTATCCTGTAAGTAAGACAAGTAATGCATAAAATAACTCTAACAAGCTAAGATTAGAGGTGATAAAATAGGACTATTTAGGTCCTATGAAATATCCCCAACCTAAATCTTGCTAGTCCTCGAGCATAGCACACACAAACCAAAGAGAAAGACGTTGTCCATATAATTGAAAAGTGATTTAATCCTCAAGACTCAAATATTCCAAAAACTAAAGCAATCAAGAGACATTCGCAAGAGAGACAAATGAGGAGACAAATCAAAATTTTTCAAAGATTATCTTGCACAAGAGAGCTCCATCCCACCTAAAGAAGACTTTACTAACCAGGGATTGGTTTACTTGACTCTCACCATATCTTCCCCCTATACTGGCACAAAGGTCTTGCTAAAAGGCCTAAATGGAACAATCTAGGATGCTTCCTCTTGCCTAGGTGCCTGATCAAGGAATTCCATTTTCTTCTCTCTCTCTTTTTTTGTTCTCTCTATATTTTTTTTCTTTTCTTTTTCTCATTTCTTTTTCTTTTCTTTCTTTCTGCTTTTGCTCTCCTTTTTTTTTTTCTCATGCTTTTGCATTTATCTTAGAATGGGGCACTAACTTTCACACTACAATGCAGGGACCCATAACCCGAGTTTTACTCTTGGTTGGCCTAACTAATCACACTATAGGTAGCTCTTTTTACCCCTAAGCGTTTAAGCTACATGCAAGCATGCCTTTTCTTTTCTCTCAAAGTAAAGACGACAGGCATATGATTTTTCTTTCTTGGCTCGCCCTCACTGACTTATTTTTCCACTCTTTTTTTTTTTTTTTATTACAGGCATATTTTCTTTTTCTCTCCTAGGCAAGACTCCACACCCTACTTTGCAAAAAATTTAGACTTTCTCGCTTAACCTTACACCTATCGGGGTGATAACAGAAATATGGGCTAAGTAACTCGCTCCTAAGCATTCAAGTCCTACTTTAATAATTCTACACCTACACATTATCACCCTAGTAATAGAAATCATGAGAATTTTTCCTATGCTAATAATAAAAACGTGTTAAATCCTCATGGTTTCACCCCTCCTAAGTAAGAAAATAAACAGTCGTTAGAGGATCTTGTTGGAGCTTTCATTGCAGAATCTAGTCACAAGACGAACAAGCTAGAGGAGGCCGTGATTGCCATAAACACCACTGTAAATGGCCATTCTGCAGCAACTAAGAACATCGAGACTCAGTTGGGACAACTAGTAAGTGTTGTCAACACCATGAATAAAGGTAAAGCCCCAGCTGAACAGGAGAAATCTCAATTGGAGTACTGCAAGGTCGTCACTGTGCATCACGAGGAGGAAATTCACGTAGCTGACGAGCAGGAAACTACCGAACCAGAGGAACTTACTGAAGAAGCTGAAGAGGGCACCACCTCAAACGAAGCTGAAAAGCTTAATCCTGAGCCCTCTATCCCTTCTTCTACTGTTCTAGTTCCTAAGTTAAAGAAAAAGAAAAAGATGAATTTTAAGGCTCAGTTTGAAAAATTTTTAGATGCTTTTATGGGTTTGAATGTTAATATTCCTTTTGCAGATGCACTGGAGCAGATGCCTCACTACATGAAGTTCATGAAGGATTGGCTCATCAAAAAGAAGAAGGAAAAGCAGTTGGAGACTGTGTACCTCGCATCAACTTGCAGTGCTCGCCTTCAGCAGAAAGTACCTGACAAACTGGCTGATCCAGGGAGTTTTTCTATCCCTTGTAATTTTGATACTTACTCTTGTAGAGCATTGTGTGATCTAGGTGCTAGCATAAATATCATTCTTTTATCTTTATGCAAGAAATTGAATATAGGAGAAATAAAATCTACTTCTGTTAGGCTCCAGTTGGCTGACCAGTCTGTGGTTAGTCCATATGGGATTGTTGAGAATGTAATAATTAAAGTAGGTAAATTTCTCCTTCCTGTTGATTTCTTTGTGATGGACATTAAGGAAAATCCTGCTATGCCTATTATATTAGGGAGACCATTCCTTGCTACAGGGAGAGCTATAATTGACATTGACCGCAGGGAGCTGATCATTTGAGTTCAAGAGGAGAAGGAGATCCTAAAAGCTTTTGAGGACCCTTAGAACACATCAGAGACCATGTTGGTGGGTTATAGGAAAGGTGTTAGGAAGAGCACCAGTGATGGAACACCTGACAGTAGACCACCTTGATGCCTATTCGGTCAACACGTCGAGCTAATGACGTTAAACAAGCGCTTATGGGAGGCAACCCAAGTAAGTTTAGTTGTGTTTTTCTTTTTGAGTTTGATTTGCTTTTTGTTTTTGTTTTGTAGGTCTTGGTTCCAGTTTCTTCTTTGCTTGCAAGCTTCCATAAAGAGGTCATCGTCATTCCAGGGCAGTATTGTTCACTCCTCCCATTCTTTTCTTATTCTCATGTTTGATTATGCTTTATTTTTACATACATTGAGGGCAATGCATGTTTTAAGTTTGAGGGTTTTTGATAGCGAGCATAGCTAGCTATTTTTCCCTAATTAATTTAGCTAGTCTTTGATAATTAATTGGCCGAATTTATGCATTTTAGTGTTGTATTTGTAGAAACTATATTTTGGAGCTAAATCGAGAAATTGGAGTTAATTGGATGTTCGGGATGCGAAAAGTGGCCAAAGGAACGAAGTGGATCGAGTGGAAAGCTTTTGAAATAGGGCAAAATCGAGGACCAGCGTCGAGACCCTAGACTTTGGGCGTCTCGACGCTGCATCCTTTACTTCTCAAATTTGGGTGACAGCAGACACAGCGTCGTGACACTATGTCAAGAGCGTCGCGACGCTCTCAGATTTTTCCTTTACAGAATGCTGGATTCGCGATAGCGTCGCGACGCTTTGCCCATAGCGACGCGACACTATCGACTTTTTGCCTATAAATAGAATGTGATTAGGGCTGATTTAGGGGACTTTTTTTGATGCATTTGTGGCCGAAAACTCACCTAAAAACCCTCTGTGGAAGCTGAAGCAAGGGGAGGAAAGCGGGATTCAAGACTTTGTTCATGGAGATCATGACGGAGACGTGCGGTCTCGGCCTACCTAGCGTTTAATTCTCTTTCCCCTTTACTTTAGTAGTTTGAATGGCTGTTTCAAACTTTTTTTATATCGTAACGCGTTGTATGATTAGCTAAGTCTTTAATCTTAGGGATTGATGTAGCCGTTGGGCAATTTTGGATTGATGTATGGATTATTGATTTGATGTCATTTATGCATAATGTGCTTGTAATGCTTTCAATTTACTGGTCATAAATTGATTGATGTTTATGTTTGAATCTTACTCGAGAGAGGGGATTTAGCTTAGAAATCGTTATGCATAACTAGGATTAATCTTGAGATCGGGAGATAATAGATAATTATAGAAATCGCTAAAAAGGACTAACCATAATGCTTTGCATGTTTAATGAATTTGAATAGGGATATTGGGTTCATTACATGTGATAGGATTATGTATGCTCGAGAGAGATATGTATGATTGTAGATTCCTTGATTTATGAATCATAGCATGTTAATTATCCATTAATCAATCCATATTCCCAATTGGTGAAATCAACTCCCCAATACTTTTGCCATCAATTGATTGTTACACTTTTTATTGTTTTGTGTTAGATTTGCATTCTTTGTCACTAAAGTTTGTTCCCTAGATAAAATTGGACAAAAGTATTTTCGATAATTAAATTGATTAGAAACTCAATCCAGAGGACGACATTCGAATTAATTTTCACTATATTATAACTTGGCCCGTACACTTGGGGTTAGCAATTCGTGCATCAAAGACATATCCAAGAAAAGTTTAAAAAGGCTCCTTTTTTGAACACTCTCGGTCACAACTCATCGAAAGCAATAAATTTTCGAAAAAATTTGAGTCAATCCTAGGAAATCATCATCACTTAAACAAGCATATACACAACAAGCATGCAAGACATTCATTAAGCACAAACGCTGGTCTGACGCTCAGATGCTCAAGCCCCAATAGAAGTGTAAAGTATGATTCCCCACCCTCAACCTCAAATTTACATTGCCCTCAATGTAATAAATCATGAAGAACAAAACAATGTATAGGGAAAGAATAGAACTTCCCTGGATTTTGCGCTCATGGGTGGTGAATCACGTTTTTGTATAAACATAGAGGCATCGCTTTGGTACCGCCAATCCTAAAAGACAAAAACAAGAAAACGAGAATAAAAGAACCTAATAAAAATAAACCTATCTAAGAATTGAAAAGACAAAAAGGAGTAAAATTATAGGGTGCACGTGTTTAAGGTCGTTTGCTCGACCACGCTCTCCTCTCTTTCTCATCCGAAATCAACCTCCTTGCTCTTCATTACATCTTTTTTGTTTTTCTTCTTTTTGATTGGCTCCTGCATAGATAAATTAATCTTGCACACAGACTGCAATGCATGAGAAAATTTAAACAAATAATCCATCGTCATCCCTAACATACCAATCAAAACACCTTTATATTTAGCAATAGGCTCGTCAGCCATTGGAATAACTAAGTCTAACTCATGCAATTCGAAATCAATAAGCTTAGGGGAAATAGATTTTTGCTTAAAATGAACTGAAACTAACTCATCAGCTATTTCCATATCTCCTACCATGCATGGAGAATCACACGAATCAGACTCAAAGTATAAAGAAGGCTCAAGCTCAGGCTCACTAACCTCATTGGAACATTCTATCAACATACTTTCTTGTTGTTCCTCAGAATCTTGGCTATCCGAGGAATGAAAAGAATTTACCTTTCGTGCTTGAAATATGATGAGTCCAACATACGTTGCCAAGCTCGAAATTATCTCTCTAGCCTCACTGGGTGTTTTGTCTAGTGCATCCCCGCCACTTGCTATATCCAACATCCTTTTGTCATCGGGTGATAATCCTTCAATGACGTGCAACAGCAAGGACTCCTCAGATAATGGGCAATGAGGAAGTGCACATAACCCATTGAAGGGATCCCAGTACTGGTGAAAGTACTCCTCAGGTGCTTGAGTGATGTATATGATTTCTCTTGTGACTTCGAGGTTTCTAAGAGATGGGAGATGACTTGGATCAGGAGCTGCAAGGTATTGCATCATGTGGTCGGTCATGGGATTTGCATGACGTGGCTATGATGATTTCATCGTTAAGCTCTGCAAAAAGAAAACGAAAAAGCACAAAAAGAACACAAAATCCTATAATCGCTAGAAAACGCCCTTCCCCGGCAACGGCACCAATTTGACCGCACGAGTTTGTCGAATCCTCGGATCAAATAAATTTATAATCCACGACACTACAACTATTTTGTAGAAATAGTGGTCGGGGTCGAACACAGGGAAGGGGACCTAGCAGTTGTAGAATTTCGTGCTTATGAAAATGGGAGGATTTTTGTAATGAAGGACAAGCAAAAATAATTAAATGCTGAATTTAAATGGCACAAAATAAGCATGCATAAGAGGAAATTAGACGGAAATCAATAACATAAAAGGGATTGTTGGATTGGGGTTTCTTATGCTTGATTCTAATCCGTTGGCTTCCTAGTTTTATCTAATAATCATTTTATGCGATTTCATTAATCCGGTCGGCTTCTGGGTTACTCGGAGGACCCCTCTACACTAACCTGTGTTAATTAACTTGCTAATCGTGACTTCTGCAATTAATAATATTAATTAATATAAGTTGTATCGCTCGTAACCTCTTATACATAATTTAGCAACCATCCGAGACCTCCGCAACAGTTACTAGTTATATCTAACTAGTTTATAACAAGCAATTTTGCAACTACCTATTTAAACTAGAAGCTTTCCGATCGTGGGTCCGGAATCGTAAGAACCAAATTCAAATGTAATTTAGATCTAGTTCATACAACCTTTAACATGCATCCTAGGCCTATCAAGGGTCGTCTCGCGTAGAGAGTGGCTTGTCTCAACCTAGTGGCTATCTAAAAATAACTGATAGAATACACAAGCGGTAATCACAGAGGGCGTCAATCCTAATAGACTAGCCTCATGTATTGGTTTAAACAGGATAACATGCAAAACTTAATGAAAATACAGCAAGAACAACAAGTAAAACTCAGAAAACTCAGCCAATCTTATTAACAATCAAGACATAAACCCTATCCAACGATCTAAACGAGATTAGCTACGCATATGAAGTAAAATCAACAATAGACATGAAAGAATCCATAAAATATGACCAAGAATGGTCTACAGCAATGTTGGAATGTAAAAGAGGTAAAGGAAATCGCACAAAGACCAAAATTCTAACCTAACGGCGGACTAAACCGAGGCTACATATTTATAGAAAATACGGCAGCGTCGAGACGGCAAGGGCAACGTCTAGACGCTGCGAACTTTTCACTCCGACCAATTTTCGCGTCGACGTCGAGACACCAAGGGCAGTGTCTTGACGCCAGCCTTGAATCTCGACTTTCTACTTTAATTCTCGGTTTTGTCTAGCTACTTCTCGGTACAGGGCTTCAATCTTCGGCTTTTGGTGTCATTCTTCAGGCCCACTTCAACACAGTTGGGTCTTTTCACCTCCTCGCCGTCCACGACACCGAGATGGCTCCAAAACTTCGTAATTGGCACAAATTAACACCAATTAGCGTGATCGGCCTCCGACATAGCCTAAGGTCAATTATCCTGTAAATAAGTCAAGTAAAGCATAAAATAACTCTAACAATCTTAGATTTAAGGTGATAAAATAGGACTATGTAGGTCCTATCAGCGTTAATTGATCAAAAACGCCAAATGCAAATCTTCAATCGTCTTCCTCAAATGTTAAAATAATTCAGAAATTGCAAACACCAACCAAATCCAAGCAATGCTTGAATTTGTTTAATGGAAGAGATTCAGTCATCATATCATCTGGATTATCGTTGGTGCTAATCTTGCTCACCACAATATCACCACGAGCAATGACTTAACGTACAAAATGGTATCTGATGTCAATGTGCTTTGTCTTCTCATGATACATTTGATCTTTGGTGAGGAAGATAGCGCTCCGACTATCACAAAAGACTTTAGTAATCTGTAAGTCTTCACAAAGTTCATCGAATAGCCCCCTCAACCATATAGCTTCTTTACAAGCCTCTGTAATAGCCATATACTCTGCCTCAATTGTAGACAATGCAACTGTATTCTGTAACGTAGCTATCCAACTAATAGCACAACCACCAACAGCAAACACATATCCTGTGATAGATCTTCTTTTATTAAGATCTCCAGCACAATCAGAATCTACATAGCCAATGAATCTATCTCTATTTCTTCTAAAATGTAAACAAACATCAACAGTACCTCGCAAGTACCTCAATATCCACTGGACTGCATGTTTTCCAATGTTCTTTACCAAGATTGCTCAAATATCGACTAACTGCACTGGAATAAGGAACTCGAGACATATAATCAACCTCATCATCTAACTATGGAGACAAAGTAGCTGAAAGTCTAAACTGCGATGCTAAAGAAGTACTAACTGGTTTGGCATTGTACATATTAAACCTGGTCAAAACTTTCTCAATATACCCATTATGAGTCAAGTAAAGTTTTCTCACCTTTCTGTCTCTCATAATCTCCATACCTAGTATTTTCTTTGCTGCTCCCAAATCTTTCATATCAAACTCCTCACTGAGCTCTGTTTTGAATTCTCTAATTTCTTTTATATTTTTAGCCGCTATCATCATGTCATCAACATATAATAGAAGATACACACAACAATCATAATTGCTCCCCTTGAAATCATGAGTAGTCATAAAATAGTCAAAATTCTTATACCATTGTCTTGTTGGTTGTTTCAGGCCATAAAGAGACTTCTTTAACAGACATACATAGTCCTCCTTTCCTGAAACTACAAAACCCTCTGGCTGATGCATATAAATATCTTCTTCAAGTTCTCCATGTAGAAATGAAGTTTTAACATCTAATTGCTCAAGTTCAAGATCATGAATAGCTACAATACCAAGTAGTGCACGAATCGAGCTATGTTTCACAACTAGAGAAAACACATCAATATAATCAACACCAGGGATTTGACTGTAGCCTTTAGCAACTAATCTTACTTTATATCTGACTTTCTAAACTTCTGAGATACCTTACTTTCTTTTAAATACCCATTTTTAACGAACAGTTTTCTTACCTTGAGGAAGTTTCACAAGATCCCATGTATCATTCTTGTGTAGAGACTCTATTTCTTCTTGTATTGCAATCATCCACTTATCAAAGTTTTTACCATTTACTGCCTCTGTAAACGTAGACGGTTCCTCACTGGAATCATCGTCTTCAACAACATTTAAAGCATAAGCAACTAAATCAGCCTCTGCATATCTTTGTGGAGGTCTAATTTCTTTTCTAGGTCTATCTCTACCGATAGTATGTTGCGATGGTGCTTATAAAGGTGAAGGAGTATCATCAGTACGAGGAATCTCTGAAGAAGCACCAGAAGTAGAAGCATCATCTTGATTTGACTTTGAAGATGATTTCAACCAAAACTCCACCTGCACATGCGAACTCTGTTGAATCTTACCTGAGGACTCTTCTTTAGAAGATTGCCCATTTAACATAGAAGATTCATCAAATGTAACATCTCTACTAATAATCACCTTTTTAGTCTCAGAGCACCATATATCCCTTCACACCATGCTTATAACCAATAAAGATGAATTTCAAAGATCTTGGTTCAAGTTTACTATTATTCACATGAGCATAAGCGGGACAACCAAATACCATTAAATCTGAATAATTGGCAGGAGTACCAAACCACATTTCCTGTGGTGTCTTTTTCTGAAGAGATATACAAGGAGAACGATTGATAAGATGACATGCTAAAGCAACAGCTTTAGCCCAAAACGATTTAGTTAAGTCTGCATTTGACAACATACAATGCACCTTACTAATCAATGTCTGATTCATTCGTTCTACTACTCCATTTTATTATGGAGTGTGGCGAATTGTTAAGTTTCTAACAATTTCATCTTTCTTGCAAAAGACATTAAACTTATCAGAACAAAATTCCAAACCATTATCTGTACAAAGATATTTTATCTGTCTCCCTGTTTGTTTCTTAATCATTGTCTTCCAATCTTTAAATGTAGAAAACACATCACTCTTTTGTTTCAAGAAAAATACCCAAACTTTTCTGGAGAAATCGTCAATGATACTGAGCATATAAAATGCACCACTTTTAGAAGGTACTTTAGTTAGCCCCCAATGATAAGAGTGTACATAATCAAGTATTCCCTTCGTATTATGAATACCTTTCATGAATTTAACCCGTTTTTGTTTACCAAACACACAATGCTCACAGAACTCTATCTTATTAATTTTTTGTCCATCAAGAAGTCCTCTTCTTTTCAACTCAACCATTTCATTTTCACTCATATGCCCAAGACGCATATGCCAAAGTCGAGTATTGTCATCATTAGATAAAGAAGGTGTGGACATTGCTACATCACCAAAAACTGTAGAACCCTTTAGTGCATAAAGATTGGCTGAATTTTTCTGTCCTTTCATAATTATCAAAGCACCTTTACGAACCTTCAAAGCTCCACCTTCACCAGTGTACTTGTACCATTTTGAATTAAGAGTACTCAAAGAAAGTAAATTTATTTTCAAATTTGGAATGTGTCTCACATCAGCAAGTGTCCTGACAACTCCATCAAACATCTTCATTCTGACTATTCCAATACCAGCTATCTTACAGGATGCATTATTTTCCATCAGTACTGTACCTTTAGTCACTGTATCATATGTTGAAAACCAGTCCTTATTAGGACACATATGAAATGAACATCCTGAATCAAAAATCCATTCACCAGAAGAATTTAAGTTGTCATCAGAAGAAACTGAGAGATCACCATCACTATTTTCACCAAATTTACAGCAAAGGTTTACAATCATAGGCATAAATCAATGCAATATTAATGGGAAAATATTCTCTAAAATATTCTCTAATATGTTGGAATTATTTGCCAGCATGTACAAGTTTTATGAGCTTATTTGTTAGTTGTCACTGACTTATTTTTTGATGTCATTGAGTCAGCAGGTGAATAAGTATTTTTGTTGATCAGGTTACCACGTATGTATAACATTGCCAGTTGGATTTTTGAGCCATTTTTCAGGTAACGTAATTCCATTATCCTTGGTGGGTTGTAATAGTGTTGTACTTCAGGTGGTTAAAGAATGACGTCAGGGAGAAAGAAGAATAGGGACTTTAAGTCATTCTTCCTGTCCATTTTTGTTTTTTGAGAGAGTCAGTGTGAGTGTAATCATCCGAGAGAATTACCAGCTACTGTGAGTTGTCGTCTTCTAGGGAGAGAAACTTGGGGTGCTCGAGATTACTCTGTTTTGCCGTTTTGAAGCTGGTTGAGTGATGATTTGAGAGAATTGTGAGTTTACTTCTCTGTAAAGAGGCAAGTCCTCTGTATTTCGATTGTAAGCTCATTGTTGATTATTTAGTGGAAGAGACTACAATGGATGTAAATCCCGATTTTAGGATTGAACCACTATAAATCTTGTGTCGACTGTCTCTCTTCTCTATCTTTATTTTCTTTCTCGATTTGTCATCTATTGAATCTGGGTTGTGGTGCTTTGGTGATCATTATTACGCTTGTTGTTTGAGTTTATGTTGCTGAGACTGCATACTCTGTGTGTGACGCCCTTTGCATTTTGGTGTAATTAATTCCATGTATTTTGTCAAATTGAAATGCAAATTCTTATTTGGCTTGTATTTTGGAATTTAAATTAAGTACCATGGAATTTGGGTAATTTTTGGAATTAAGCGTTATATTAAATTAATTCTCTCCTCTAAAGCTCGTTAGTTTTTCAGTCACCGTTGGTTAAAGGGTTGGTGGAAGCATTAAGAATTTTATGCTGAATGGGTTGGAAGTTCTATTCTTAGAAAACCTATTTTTGGGGGTTTTCTATCAAGAAAAGAAAATGAAGAGAAATCAAGAAAAGAAAAGTAAATATCTCCAAAACCCTCTATTTCCCCTCAATCGTGCCTCTCCCTCCTTCCCCATGTGTGCAGCCGCCGACCCACCCAGCGTCGTCACTCCCGTTCCGTCGGTGCCAAGCCTCGTCGAAAAGCATCGTCGCTGTCTTGCCCGCGCGTGGAGGCTGTCCAGCTCGTGTTTTCCCTCTCTTTTTCATGGCTTTTTTTCTTCCTCTCTGTATGCCAAGTCACCGTTGTTCCTTTCCGGATAATGGAGAACCAAGCGCTGCCCAGCTCGTGAGAACCTGATAGGACCTGAATAGTCATATTTTATCACCTCTAATCTAAGCTTGTTAGAGTTATTTTATGCTTTACTTGTCTTATTTGTACGATAATTGAGCTTAGGCTATGTCGGGAGCCGATCACACTAATTGGTGTTAATTCGGGCCAATTACTGAGTTTTGGAGCCATCTCAGTGTCTTGGACGGCGAGGAGGTGAAAAGACCCAATTGTGTTGAAGTGAGCTTGAAGAATGACACCAAAAGCCGAAGATTGAAGCCCCGTACCGAGAAGAAACGAGAAAAGATCGAGAAATAAAACAGCAAGTCGAGAATCAAGGCTGGCGTCGAGACGCTGCCCTTGGCATCTCGACGCCGTCGTGTTTTCTATAAATAAGTAGCCTCGGTTTAGTCCGCCGTTAGGTTAGAATTTTGGTCCTTTTACGATTTCCTTTGTTCCTTTTACTTTCCAGCACTGTTGTAGACCTTTGTAGGTCATATTTTATGGATTCTTTCATGTCTATTGTTGTTTTTACTTCATCTATGCATAGCTAATCGTATTTAGATCGTTGGATTTTGTTTATGCTTTGATCTCTAATAAGATTGGCTGAGTTTTCCGGTTTATCTTGTTGTTCTTGCTGTCTTTTTCATTCAGTTTTGCATGTTATCCCGTTTAAACTAATACATGAGGCTAGTCTATTAGGACTGACGCCCTATGTGATTAACGCTTGTGTATTGTATCAATTATTTTTAGATAGCCACTAGGTTGAGGCAAGCCACTCTCTACTCGAGACAACCCTTAATAGGCCTAGGATTCATGTTAAAGGTTGTAGGAATTAGATTTGAATTGCATTTGAATTTAGTTTATACAATTCTAGACCCACGAACCTAAAGCGGCTAGTTTAATAGGCGATTGCAAAATTTCTTAATCTAAAACTAGTTAGATATAATCAGTAACCGTTGCAGAGGTCTCAGATGGTTTCTATTTTATGAATAAGGGGTGGCGAGCGATAAAGTTAATATTAATGAATCTTGTTAATTGCATAATTCACGATTAGCAAGTTAATTAGCACAGGTTAGTGTAGGGGGGTCCTCCGAGTAACCCAGAAGCCGACCGGACTAATGAAATCTGCATAGAACGATCATTAGAGAAAGCTAGGAAGCCAACGAATTAGAATCAAGCATAAGAAATCTCAATCCAACCAACCCTTTCATGTTATTAATTCTCGTTTTATTTTTGTTCTGCATGCTTTATTTTGTGTCATTTTAAATTTAGTATTTAATTATTTTTGCTTGTCCTTCATTCAAAAAATCTCCCATGTTTTCTTAAGCACAAAATTATACAACTGCTAGGTCCCCTTCCCTATGTTCGACCCTGGCCACTATTCTACAAAATAGTTGTAGTGTCGTGGATTATAAATTTTATTTGACGATAGAGCCCTGCGACACGCACAACCCGTCAAATTGGCGTCGTTGCCGGGGAAGGGCGTTTTCTAGTGTTAATAGGATTTTGTGTTCTTTTTATGCTTTTTTGTTTTTCTTTTGCAGAGCTTAACGATGAAATCGGCATAACCTCGGCGTGGTAAGTTAGAGTGCCATGGTCGAGTGCATGATGCAAGACCTAGTAGCTTCTGATGTGAGTCATCTCTCATCTCTTGGAGACCTCGAAGTCACCAGAGAAATCATATACATCACCCAAGCGCCTGAGGAAGAATTTCACAAGTATTGGGTTCGCTTCAAAAGGTTATGTGCACTTCCTCATCGCCCATTGTCTGAGGAGTCCCTGTTGTTGTACTTCATTGAAGGATTAGGACCCGACGATAGGAGGATGTTAGATATAGCGAGTGGTGGTGATGCTCTAGACAAAACACCCAGTGAGGCTAGAGAGATAATTTCGAGCTTGGTGACGTATGTTGGACTCATCATATGGCAAGCACGAAAGGTAAATTCTTCTGATTCCTCGAATAGCCCAGATTTTGAACAACAATAGCAAGGTAAGTCGATAGAAAGTTCCAATGAGGTCGGTAAGTCTGAGCTTGAGCCTTCGTTAGAATCCGAGTCTAGTTCATGCAATTCTTCATGCTTGATAGAAAAAATAGAAATAGGTGATGAGTTAGCTTCGGTCCATTCTTTACCAATTTCTATTTTCCCTAAGCTTATTACTCCTGAATCGCATGAGTTAGATTTTGTAATTCCTATAGCTGACCAGTTTGTTGCTCAAACTAAAGGTGTTTTGATTTCTATGTTAGGGATGATGATGATGGATTATTTATTTGAATTTTCTTATACCTTGCACTCTGTGTGCAAGTTTAATTTATCTATGCAGGAGCAAATCAAAAAGAAGAAAAATAAAAAGGATGTAATGAAAATCCAAGAGGTTGATTTCAGATGAAGATCAAGGAGAGCGTGGTTGCGCAAACAACCTTAAACATTTTCAATTTTTAATTTTCCTGTTTTTTGTCTTTTCAATTCTTAGATAGGTTTATTTTTATTAGTTGCTTTTATGCTTGTTTTCTTGTTTTTGTCTTTTAGGAATGGCGGTACCAAAGCGATGCCTCTATGTTTGTAAGAAAACATGATTCACCACCCATGAGCGCAAAATTCAGGGAAGTTCTATTCTTTCCCTATACATTGTCTTGTTCTTCATGATTTACTACATTGAGGGCAATGTAAACTTTAGCTTGAGGGTGGGGAATTGTACTTTATATTTTTGTTGGGCCTTGAGCATCTGAACATCAAGCCAGCGTTTGCGCTTAATGAATGTCTTGCAAGCTTGTTATGTATATGCATGTTTAAGTGATGATGATTTCCTAGGATTGACTCAAATTTTTTCGAAAATTTATTGCTTTCGGTGAGTTGTGACCGAGAGTGTTAAAAAAATGAGCCTTTTTAAAACTTTTCTTGGATATGTCTTGCACATGTTGGGTGTTATTCTTGCTTTAAAGTAGGACTTGAATGCTTAGGAGCGAGTTACTTAGCTCATATTTCTGTTGTCACCCCGATAGGTGTAAGGTTAAGCGAGAAAGTCTGAATTTTTTGCAAAATAGTGTGTGGAGTCTTGCCTAGTTGAGAAAAAGAAAATATGCTTGCAATAAAAAAAAAAGTGGAAAAATAAGTCATTGAGCGAGAGCCAAAAGAAAAATCATATGCTCGTTATTTTTATTTTGAAAGAAAAACATGCTTGCATTGAGCTTAAACGCTTAGGGGTAAAAAGAGCTACCTATAGTGTGATCAGTTAGGCCAGCGAAGGGCTAAACTCGGTTATGGGTCCCTGCATTGTAGTGTGAAAGCTAGTGCCCCATCCAAAAGAAATGCAAAAAGAAAAAAAAAAGAGAAAAAGAAAAGCAAAAGAAAAAGAAAAGAAAAAGGAATTCCTTTATCAGGCACCTAATTAACAGGAAACAACCTAATTTATTCCATTTCGGCCTTTTAGCAAGACCTTAGTGCCAATGTAGAGGGAAGATGGGATGAGAGTCCAGTAAGCCAATCCCAGGCTAGTAAAGTCTTCTTTAGGTGGGATTGAGCTCTCTTGTGCAAGATAATCTTTGAAATTTTTTTTATTTGTCTCCTCATTTGTCTCTCTTGCGAATGTCTCTTGATTGCTTTAGTTTTTGGAATATCTGAGTCTTGAGGATTAAATCACTTTTCGATTATATGCACAACATCTTTTTCTTTGGTCTGTGTGTGCCTTGCTCGAGGACTAGCAAGATTTAGGTTGGGGGTATTTCATAGGACCTAAATAGTCCTATTTTATCACCTCTAATCTAAGCTTGTTAGAGTTATTTTATGTTTTACTTGTCTTATTTGCAGGATAATTGAGCTTAGGCTATATCAGGAGTCGATCACGCTAATTGGGGTTAATTCAGGCCAATTACGAAGTTTTGGAGCCATCTCGTTGTCTTGGACAGCGAGGAGGTGAAAAGACTCAATTGTGTTGGAGCGGGCCTGAAGAATGACACCAAATGTCGAAGATTGAAGCCCCGTACCGAGAAAAAACAAGAAAAGACCGAGAAATAAAACAACAAGTCGAGAACCAAGGCTGGCGTCGAGACGCTGACACGAAATTTGGCCGGAGAATAAAGTTCACAGCGTCGAGACGCTACCCTTGGTGTCTCGACGTCGTGGTTTAGTCCGTCAATAGGTTAGAATTTTGGTTCTTTTACGATTTTCTTTGTTCCTTTTACTTTCCAGCACTGTTGTAGACCTTTGTAGGTCATATTTTATGGATTCTTTCATGTTTATATTGTTGTTTTTACTTCATTTATGCATAGCTAAGCGTATTTCGATCGTTGGATTGGGTTTATGCTTTGATCTTTAATAAGAATGGCTAAGTTTTCTGGTTTATCTTGTTGTTCTTGTTGTCTTTTTCATTCAATTTTGCATGTTATTCTATTAGGACTGACGCCCTATGTGATTACGGCTTGTGTATTCTATCAGTTATTTTTAGATAGCCACTAGGTTGAGGCAAGCCACTCTCTACTTGAGACGACCCTTGATAGGCCTAGGATTCATGTTAAAGGTTGTAGGAATTAGATTTGAATTTCATTTGAATTTAGTTCATACAATTCCGGACCCACGAACCTAAAGCGGCTAGTTTAATAGGCAATTGCGAAATTGCTTAATCTAAAACTAGTTAGATATAATTAGTAACCATTGTAGAGGTCTCGGATGGTTACTATTTTATGAATAAGGGGTGGCGAGCGATAAAGTTAATATTAATTAATCTTGTTAATTGCAGAATTCACGGTTAGCAAGTTAATTAGCACATGTTAGTGTAGGGGGGTCCTCCGAGTAACCAAGAAGCCGACCAGACTAATGAAATCAGCATAGAACAATCATTAGAGAAAACTAGGAAGCCAACAAATTAGAATCAAGCATACGAAATCTCAATCCAACAATCCCTTTCATGTTATTAATTCCCGTTTAATTTCTATTCTACATGTTGTTCGAAGGTCGTACCGCAAGTGCACGGGTCACAAGTAATATAAAACGGAAATATTCCGAGTATCGAATCCACAGGGAGGCGAAGCGAAAATTAAGCAAAGCAAAAACTCCTTGAACACTTGAGGTACTTGGGAAAAATAATATTTAGGGACCTAAGCATGCAATTAAAATGAATTTAAAAATTAAAGCAATTAAAGAAATCAATTTAATCAATCACGAAATAAGATAGGATAGGTTCTTGAAACTCAATTAATAGCTAAATAATTATTACAATTATCCTATCTCATTGCCCAACTAATTATACTCCTAGAATCTCCGTAATCACATAGGTTCTCCTGTCAGTCTCCCCTAATTGTAATTAATCCATTTTAACAACCTAAGTGTCCTTAGCGCCATTAAAAATCGTTAATTATTACGCTCTGATTCATTTTAGGAATCTAAGTTTAATTAACTAATCTCGTTGTCACTACGGGCAATTAAACTAGTCGCATGGATTGTGATCTATCCTAACTTCTCTCCGTCGAGTCTCCATTAAGAATCAAATCAATACACAACTGGCCAGATTGCATAAAGCATTACGAGCACCCATACATATAAATAGTAAACAGGGCAAGAGATAGGCGATTATAACAACATTTAACTATAATTTCATTTCAAGACCCCAAATTGGGGTTTAGCTATACATAGCTAAAATATTCACAAAATTTACAATGGAAAGTATAAATAAGAGCACAGTAAAAGGGAAGGAATTGACCGTCGAAGACCTCGTCACTGGCGCTTGGAGTCCCTCCGAGCAAACCTTGAGCCTCCTAGAGCGCTCCCCAAAATTCCCAAAATTTCCCACTAAAGAACTCTCAAAAAGGCTAAAAGCCTTGAGAGAAGGCTCCAAAGGAGCCAAGGAGAGAAAGGAATGAAGGAATGAGATGGTGATTGATGATAAAAAATGGCTCCAAGGGGCGCTATTTATAGGCCTGAAAATTGGACAGCGTCGCGACGCTATTGGCACAGCGTCGCGACGCTGTGACGTCATTGACTTGCCGGCCAAGAAATGGGATAGCGTCTCGACGCTAGGCGAATTCCATAACTTTCAGGTGCGTTTTTGGGCTTGAACTTGGGCCTCTCTTCATTTCTTTTGGGCCTCTTTCTCATGGTTGACTTCTTTGGACTCCCCCTTGACCCATGTATGGAATTTGGGCTTGAATGGCTCTTTTTTGGGCATTTTTTCACCAAAATCCATAATTTGCTCCTAAAGACCAAATAACGAAATATATTAAATATCTTCAATAAAAACACAATTAAAGCATTAAAAAGCTTAATATTTTAGGGCTAAAATAGCGACATTTCTGTCTGCTATCACACCCCCAAACTTAAGCTTTTGCTAGTCCCGAGCAAAATAAATTCGAAAAATGCATGAAATAGAATAACTGAAGCCTCAATGATTTTGGAATTTTTAGGATAGAATGGAAAACATGCAAGTGGAATAAGCAAGCACCGCATACTCATGAAGAAATCTTAATGTAGATTGAAATTGAGATTAATGAATAGCATGCTCAAGACTTTTCTAATGATTCTTTTACTAACCTAGATTAGTCTTATGGCTTTCTCCATTTGTTTTCCCCCTACACTGGCTAAGAGCCCCTAATAGGTCGGAGTTCTTCTATCATGTAAAAAAAAAACTAGGGCGCCTGACATTTTCTTTTCATGGGGGAGCTAAACTCACAATTGATTTTTCTTTTCTTTTTCTTTTACTACTCCCCCAAACTTGCATTTTGATATCTAATGGTACTAGCTTTCACACTACGGTGCAGGGACCCTTAACCCGAATTTTATTCTCTGGTTGGCCTAACTGATCACACCGCAGGTAGCTCTTTTTACCCCTAGGCTTTTTTTTTTTTTTTTTTTTTTTGTGCAAGCAAAAATTTTCTTTCTTTTTCAACAGATTTTTCTTTTCTCTCATTTTGTTTTGTTGCTTTTGCTTTTCTCTCAGCAGGCATAACATTTTTTTTTCTACCTAGCTATTTAGAACAATCAAGCATGAACTTCCTAGTATTAGAAACTAAGACTATCGGGGTGACAACAAACTTTAAAAATCATAATAAGAATCTAGATTTTCAAAGACGTCATTACATAAGTCAATCGCATGCTTTAGACATCAAAACTAAGTATCAAAAAATTTTAAATTTTCACAATTTCTGCTATGCTCCCAGATTCCACAACATATAAACCATTTTCTCCCAAAACTTCTAAAATCACATCCTTGGCTATCATGGCTATCTACTCATGCATCCAACAGAATTTAAATATGCTCAACACAGTGAAAGCCTCCCCCCCAAACTTAAACTAAACATTGTCCCTAATGTTTATAAACAGTATAGCCTAAAGAGGGATACTGAGACTTCCCTGAGTTAGGAGCAATTCATCATTTTCCTTTGGTTCCAGAAAAATGGGATTCTTGGAGCTTTGCGATTTGCTAAGGTGATCCTGCAAAACAAAATTGGATCACGAAGCAAAGAAAATTATTTACCGCAAAAACAACTACCTAAACTTAAATCCTTGGGTTGCCTCCCAAGCAGCGCTTTCTTTAAGGTCTTTAGCTAGACGAGGCTCGACACGATCACGGAGGCTCGAAATAAAAATTTTCATCGTACTCTGGGCCCTGCAGAAAATCTCGCACCGAATTGCACACTGCAAACAGGGGAGAAAAAAACTTTCCCCTGGCCCATCATCACTAAAGAGATTGTTATAATAACATTTCAGAAAATATGTAGCAGTATCAAATCTCTTTTCTAAATCTCTATTCACAAAACAATTGTTAACAGAGTCATCCAGCGTTATGATATCTACTAGTGTAGGATCTAAAGGTGACATATCAACCATGTCAATCCACTCATCAGAGATAATATCTACATGCTTAGAAGATTCCTCAGACTCAGAATTAAAAAATGATTCAACTAAGCTATCATATGACTCGCTCTCAGAAGAATTAAAGAATATAAGCTCCTCTGGGTCAGATTCTATACTATCTATATCATCAGGACCCGAATCAAAATTATTCACACTTTCAGGGTCTGACTCTATATACTCAACAATGTCAGGATCAGACTCAATAGATTCAGCATTATCATGATCACTCAAAATGGTCATCTATCAAGTACTCATCTCTATGCAAATTATGCACATTATCAGACAAATCTGCTGGGATTGGTGCCCTAAAACTCATAGATAGTGAATGTTAAACAAAATTATATACTTGTTCAATAAAGTCGTTATCGAGATTAATTCAGTAAAGTCCTTACTGAATAAGTAAATTGCACATTAGATAACCCAAATCCAATAAACTAAGATCCATGGCTATAGGATGAACACTTGAGCTTTATGTAGAGACATAAAAGTGGATCAAGCTCGAGTAATAGCCAAAACGGTCCATAGTATAGGGATAGGGTTGGGTACCTTATTCTGGGGACACTATGAGAAGCGACCCACTTTATAGATAGTATAGACGATGTGATCCTAAATCGTCCATGTAGAGACATGCGAGTGGGGGCATCCTATGCAATGAGTTTGTATAAGACCAGGACCGAGAAATAAGTCGCTCTCGCTTTATAACACCGTTTACTGACGAGGCTGACTATTTCATGTGATGACCTAGGTAACTCGATCTTAATCCTGAGCTAACTATGAACTCCTATTTATTCGGGCTTATCCTTAGATCTGCATAGGTGAGAGTGGCTCAGTATCGCCGACTCAATAAGCCTCCCATTTCAGGGATAGGAACGGGTAGATAGCTGGGGACATAGTCATGCGAGAAAGAATTCACTCCTACCCAAATTCGGGATAGTAGAGAGGTTGTTCCCTCAAGTGCTGACTCCGGGGCTTGAACAAAGGGATCCCGCCCTCTCATTGGCTAGAGAGGGACTCAGTTTATTGGTTGGACCATAAACCAATTGTTCATTAGAGGATCAGTGGGACTTAAGGAACTAGAAGTACTATAGGGGTAAAACGATCATTTAACCTAGCTATAGCTACGAACAACCTGTGAAGGATCGACTTACTGAACATGGTTATAGTGGAGTGTCCCGGTAGTTAACGAATGTTGGTTAAGCTTGGTTAATGAGATTAGTCGGTTAGCCTCGAATCGTTGGAGTCCATGATCTATAGGTCCATTAGGTTCCCCTACTAGCTCATATCGGAATAAAGCCTAGAAAAAATTGATAGAAATCTCTGAATCGTTCAAAATCGGGAAATAGGGTATTATCGTAAATTGTGTTTGACACAATAATTTAATTATGAATTAAATTAGAAAATGAGAGATAAAGTATATAAAAGTGTTTTAAATACAATATATATGTGTTAGGAATCATATATAGTGGATTGCACAAGGTGACAATGATTAATTGGATTAATCATATCAAATTAATTGGAAATGTCCCAAATTAATTACGAAGAAATCAATTTCAATTTAGAATTGAAATTAGGGTTAATTGCAAGCTAAAAATTCAGATCATGAATTCAATATAGTGGATTTAGTTGGATTCCCACTCTTGCATGTTGATACAAAGTGGAAAACAACACATCCATGCACTAGTTGCATGTGTTGTGAATTAGACACCTAGAATCCACTTTGAGTTGCAATTCTACCATGTGTCTAGTGTCATGAGGCTTCTCCTTGCATGGAAGATCTCTATATATAGAGTATGAATCAGATTCAAAGCCTAGAGAGCCGATTTCCATATTGTTATGCTGCTGGATTTTGGTCTCAAACTCACTCATCTCCATATATCTCTCTAATGCTTGAACCTTCAAGCATTCCCTTCTCATTCCCTATCTCTATAGACTCCCACAAGTCGTTATTGGCACGGAGAATAGTAGGGAAGACACTAGAGGTGGTCCACACACCGTTCGTGATCAAAGGAATCAAAGAGAGTTGTTGAATCGGTCTCCAAAAAGGTTGGTACAAATTCTGCTCTCTGTTTACGGTATTTGGACAGTATGTTTTAATTTTCTAAAATTGATGTAGTTAAGTGCCTCCGATCCTAAAATTTCTTCCGCAAGTTTTATATGAACACCTTCAATTGGTATCAGAGCATGATTAAGGCACCTAACATGCATTAATTTTAGCTTGGTGGGTAGCTTTTCATATGATGAAACTGTGTAAAATCTAAAGAAAATTGGTTTTGGGATTGAATTTAATTCTCGTTCAATTCGTTGGAATTAATTGTAATTGCCTACATGTTTATGGGCATTAATGTGTTCATATGGAGTCTATAAAATTTGAGAGTCATTAGAGTCCATTTAGGCCGTCAATTTGAAGAAATTCGGAGACTGTTCGCTGCTGGCCGAAAATTCCAACATGCTGTTTTTTAGTTCCAGCCCAAGTATGTTCTTCACTTAAAGGCAAAATGGTCTGGTTCAAGCAATCCAAGGGCGGTTCGGGTCGGTTCGAATGGTTCGGGAGCGGTCCAAGCCCTATTTGAAATTATTATTGTAATAATTTTAGTTTTTGTTTTTGCTTGATTAAAAATCCCAAAACCAATTCACTTTAGTTAATTTAATTAATTATGCATTATTGAATGTATGTTTTAATTAAATAGTATTTTATGTGCATAATGTATGCCATTTAGATTTAAAATCCCACCATAGGAAAGCATGAATCATGCATTAATTAATATGTTATAAGAGTTATGATATTAATTGAATGCATGAATAAAGATTCATGAAATTAGTATAATAGTAATATTAATTTAGGAGATGCATGTTGGATGGTTTAATTTCATTTATGATTAGTTAATATAAATGTTATTAATAAAATTAAAATGAACCAAGCATGTGGCATGAAACTTCCTTAGCTTGATTATAATGGTTATATTCAAATAAAGCTAGTTATGGATTTTTCGTTCGTTATAAGCGTTATA
Organism: Luffa aegyptiaca; assembly: GCA_017139565.1. Classification (NCBI taxonomy): domain Eukaryota; kingdom Viridiplantae; phylum Streptophyta; class Magnoliopsida; order Cucurbitales; family Cucurbitaceae; genus Luffa; species Luffa aegyptiaca. The sequence continues at coordinate 15,651,998 of CM029406.1, read as the reverse complement.
AACCGAGATAGACTTAAAATCTATAACAAGATAAATGCATGCTCACTTAGGTTAACGAACCTCCAAATCGATCAACTTGCATAGATTAGGTCGATATCTTGTAAAGCTAAGGTTATTACAAGAGAACTCACCCGGTAAGATGCTGTCTAAGGCTGGAGGTATTTAAGTTGACGGTTTACGGAACACCTCCTACCTGGGCATCGAATCGATACTTGAGTTAGGTTAACCCAAGTTTTATGAGCATGCGTGAGCGATGTGAGGTTTTAAAGAGTTATCACCTAGACATCGTAGTATAAAGAGTTATACACACCTAGACATAGGATGTTTCTAAATGGTGCTTTATATAACTTGAATGTTTGATTGTTATATGCGTTAAATCACCATTAGAAAGCATGTTATAGGGCTAATTCATTAAAAGTTATAAGAGTTATAAAAGTTAATGAATAGAAACCGTTCAACCTATAACAAAGAGTTGCATGCTAACATAGGATCTTAGGATCATGACATAATTTTAAACGGTTTAAAATTAAATAGACCTAAGATCAACGTTTCTAATAGGATTAGAAAATGTCTTACTTAGTATTTTAATAGATTTAAAATATGGTTAAGTAGGACATAAGGCCTTTGTTATAAGGGAACTCTCCCGACAAATGGTCCGGAACCTGAGTTGAATTAACCATAGTCTTACTAGCATGCAATGTCACTAGGTTATTAAAAGAGTTTAATTCACCTAGACATTTAGTGTAAAGACCTTATTTAATAAGGCATAGACTTAGATAGATTCATTTAGCCGGAATTTACCTAAGTAATAGACCCTAAAACCTTAGGACACTTTAGTGGGAGGAAAAGTATAGAAACGAAATATTCATATTAAGTTTCTACTCTCACGTCCCCCTGTGTTCACACCGTGAGATCCATGCTTGGCATCGAGGCGCCCTGGGAGCGTCCCCCTACGGATGGTGTTTGCATGGGTTAATATCAAGGTGAATGGGGAAAGTGTTGATAGTTAGTGGGTGAAGGAAACGTGTCAAACGTATCCTACGGTCTCCACCATTAGGTTACACCGTGAGATTCCCATGCGCCGCCTGCGAGTCGCCCTGGGAGCGATCACCCTACGGAGGGCTTGCGCATGGGATTCAGAACAACGCAAACTCCAAAAATGGATAGGGTTTCCTAGGGTCATTCCCAACATTAGCTCTTCCCTATGGTGGCATTGTTGGGGCCGTCCTCTGCGATCTGAAAATGATGGGTAACACTTACAAGATTGTCTTGACCAAATTTAACGTTAGCTAATAACTATTGGGGTAAGAGTTATTCTGGTAATAGTATTTGGCCGAGACTGTCTCGATTCAGAGGAGGAGTAGCTGACTGCCCTACGGTAGCGGTTATTCTAAACCCCTGAAGTACCGTTGCAAAATAAATCAATAGTATATATGGGTCGATGATTGTTTTTGCTAAATCTGATTGGATAATATGTATAATGGATTTTAGTGCAAGTTTCTAATAGGGATTAATTTGTTTTTTTCAGCTATATGTCGAAATACGTATGTGCTTTGTCAAATGTCAAATTAAACGGTTTAGTACATACGACTGAGAATACTAACTTGAATGATAAACACGTGGAAAACAATTTAGGTTTGGTCTCAACTGAGGAATGTCCTCAAACTAACTGCTTAGCCAAGAAAAACATGATCGACGACTCTAAATACGATTTATTAGTCTTAGAAACGTGTTTACTGGAGAACGACAATTTTGCCTGGATACTAGATTCAGGTGCCACTAATCATGTATGTTCTTCATTTCAAGGAATGAGTTCCTGGCAACAGCTAAGAGCTGGAGAGATGACTCTTAAAGTCGGAACAGGAGAAGTCATCTCGGCTATTGCAGTGGGAGACATAAAATTATTCTTCACCAAGGAATGTTACATAATATTAGATAATGTGTACATAGTTCCGAAAATTAAAAGAAATTTGATTTCTTTATCTTGTTTAATTGAACAATGTTATTCAATTTCTTTTTCTGTTGATGAAGCGTTCATAACTAAAAGAGGTATTGATGTTTTCTCTGCAAACATGGAGAATAAATTATATATTTTAAGACCAATTGAGTCTAAAGCTATTTTAAATCATGAGATGTTTAAAACTGCTGAGACTCAACCTAAAAGGCGAAGAGTTTCTCAAGATACCTATCTCTGGCACTTGAGGTTAGGCCATATCAACCTCAATAGGATTGGGAGATTGGTCAAAAGTGGACTTCTAAACAAGTTAGAAGACGACTCGTTACCTCCTTATGAGTCATGCCTTGAGGACAAGATGACAAAACGACCTTTTACCGGAAAAGGTTATCGTGCCAAAGAACCCCTAGAGCTCATACATTTAGATCTCTGTGGATCAATGAACATTAGAGCTCAAGGAGGGTACGAATATTTCATCAGTTTCATTGATGATTATTCGAGGTATGACTATCTTTACCTAATGCATCATAATTCCGAAACCTTTGAAAAGTTCAAGGAGTACAAGGCCGAGGTTGAGAACCTATTAGGTAAGACGATAAAAACACTTCGATCCGATCGAGGTGGAAAGTATATGGACTCGAGTTTTCAAGACTTTTTGATATAGCATGGAATTACGTCCCAACTCTCAGCCCCTGGTACACCTCAGCAAAACGGAGTATCGGAAAGGAGAAATAGAACCTTGTTGGACATGGTTCGTTCGCTGATGAGTTATGCTCAGTTGCCTAACTCGTTTTGGGGTTATGCAGTAGAGACTGCAGTTTATATTTTGATCGTACTTCCCTCAAAGAGTGTTTCAGAAACACCGTTTGAGCTCTGGAAAGGACGTAAAGCTAGTTTACGACATTTCAGAATTTGGGGATGTCCGACATATGTGCTAGAAGCAAACCCAAAGAAATTGGAGCCTCGTTCTAGATTTTGCCTATTTGTAGGCTATCCCAAAGAAACGAGAGGTGGATACTTCTTCGATCCAGAGGAAAATAAAGTACTTGTATCGACAAATGCTACATTCCTAGAAGAAGACCACCTTAGAGACCACAAGCCACGAAGTAAAGTCATTTTAAGTGAACTTTCTAACGAAGCTACAAAAACATCAACAAGAGTTGTTGATGATGCTGGCACCTCGAGTCAATCGCATCCTTCTCAAGAAATAAGAGAACCTCGACGAAGTGGGAGGGTTGTTAGACAGCCTGATCGCTATTTGGGTTTAACTGAATGGCAATCTTGAAGAAAGTATCTACATGTCTCAGCCAGAGGGGTTCATTGCTCAGGATCAAGAGCAAAAAGTTTGCAAGCTTAAACGATCCATTTATGGGTTAAAACAAGCATCTAGATCCTGGAACATGAGATTTGATACTGCAATCATATCTTATGGCTTTGAACAAAACGTTGATGAGCCTTGTGTTTACAAAAGGATCATCAATAACTCCGTAGCTTTCTTAGTACTGTATGTGGATGATATCCTACTCATCGGGAATGATGTAGGTTATCTCACTGACATTAAACTATGGCTAGCAACTCAATTCCAAATGAAAGATTTGGGTGAGGCGCAATATGTTCTAGGGATCCAAATTGTTCGAGACCGAAAGAACAAAAACACTAGCCCTGTCTCAAGCGTCTTATATCGAAAAATTGTTGGTTAGATATAAAATGCAAAATTCCAAGAAGGGACTATTACCTTTCAGGCACGGAATTAATTTGTCTAAGGAACAGTATCCTCAGACACCTCAAGAAGTTGAGGACATGAGACGAATTCCCCTATGCCTCTGTAGGTATGCCATGTTGTGTAGAAGGCCTGACATTTGTTATGTAGTAGGGATTGTCAGTAGATATCAATCAAATCCAGGATTCGATCACTGGACAGCCGTTAAAAATATCCTCAAGTATCTAAGGAGAACGAGGGACTATGTGCTCGTGTATGGTTCCAAGCATTTGATCCTTACAGGATACACTGATTTGACTTTCAAATCGATAAAGATTCGAAGAAATCTACATCGGGGTCAGTATTCACTCTGAATGGAGGAGCAATAGTATGGTGTAGCATCAAGCAAGGATGCAGTGCAGACTCGACCATGGAGGCCGAATATGTAGCCGCTTGCGAGCAAAAAAGGCAGTATGGCTCAGGAAGTTCCTGACTGACTTGGAAGTCATTCCGAATATGCAGCTGCCTATCACCTTGTACTGTGATAATAGCGGTGCAGTTGCAAACTCAAAGAAACCTCGCAGCCATAAGAGGGGCAAGCACATCGAAAGGAAATATCATCTCATTAGAGAGATTGTGCACCGAGGAGACGTGATCGTCACAAAGATAGCGTCGGAGCACAACATAGCTGATCCATTCACGAAGGCTCTCACTGCTAAAGTGTTCGAGAGTCATCTAGAAGGTCTAGGTCTGTGAGATATGTATGGAAAAATAATCTAGGGCAAGTGGGAGAATTATAACCGGAATCTGATTCCCTGGTTTATTTTATTTGTACATTGTAATACATTTTAAGTAATATACATGTACTTTATACACCCACTGCTGTTATGGATTATAATACATCCCACTGAACTAGAGTTTTAGTTCAAGTGCGAGATTGTTGGGATTGGTGCCCTAAAACTCGTAGATAGTGAATGTTAAACAAAATTGTATACTTGTTCGATAAAGAAGTTATCAAGATTAATTCAGTAAAGTCATTACTGAATAAGTAAATTGCACATTAGATACCCCAAATCCAATAAACTAAGATCCATGGCTATAGGATGAACACTTGAGCTTTATGTAGAGACATAAAAGTGGATCAAGCTCGAGTAATAGCCAAAACGGTCCATAGTATAGGGATAGAGTTGGGTACCTTATTCTGGGGACACTATGAGACGCGACCCACTTTATAGATAGTATAGACGATGTGATCCTAAATCGTCCATGTAGAGACATGTGAGTGGGGGCGTCCTATGCAATGAGTTTGCATAAGACCAAGACTGAGAAATAAGTCGCTCTCGCTTTATAACACCGTTTACTGACGAGACTGACTATTTCATGTGATGACCTAGGAAACTCGATCTTAATCCTGAGCTAACTATGAACTCCTATTTATTCGGGCTTATCCTTAGATCTGCATAGGTGAGAGTGGCTCAGTATCGCCGACTCAATAAGCCTCCCATTTCAGGGATAGGAACGGGTAGATAGCTGGGGACATAGTCGTGCGAGAAAGAATTCACTCCTACCCAAATTAGGGATAGTAGAGAGGTTGTTCCCTTAAGTGCTGACTTCGGGGCTTGAACAAAGGGATCTCACCCTCTCATTGGCCCGAGAGGGACTCGGTTTATTGGTTGGACCATAAACCAATGGTCATTAGAGGATCAGTGGGACTTAAGGAACTAGAAGTACTATAGGGGTAAAACGGTCATTTAACCTAGCTATAGCTACGAACAACCTGTGAAGGATCGACTTACTGAACATGGTTAAATCAAGTGGACGGAAATGTATCTATAGTGAGGGGAGTGCAACTACCGGGCTATAGTGGAGTGTCCTGGTAGTTAACGAATGTTGGTTAAGCTTGGTTAATGAGATTAGTCGGTTAGCCTCGAATCGTTGGAGCCCATGATCTATAGGTCCATTAGGTCCCTCTACTAGCTCATATCAGAATAAAGCCTAGAACAAATTGATAGAAATCTCTGAATCGTTCAAAATCGGGAAATAGGGTATTATCGTAAATTGTGTTTGACACAATAATTTAATTATGAATTAAATTAGAAAATGAGAGATAAAGTGTTTAAAAGTGTTTTAAATACAATATATATGTATTAGGAATCATATATAATGGATTGCACAAGGTGACAATGATTAATTTGATTAATCATATCAAATTAATTGGAAATGTCCCAAATTAATTACCAAGAAATCAATTTCAATTTAGAATTGAAATTAGGGTTAATTGCAAGCTAAAAATTCAGATCATGAATTCAATTTAGTGGATTTAGTTGGATTCCCACTCTTGCATGTTGATACAAAGTGGAAAACAACACATCCATGCACTAGTTGCATGTGTTGTGAATTAAACACCTAGAATCCACTTTGAGTTGCAATTCTACCATGTGTCTGTTGGGTTTTATGCCCTAAAACTCGTAGATTGTGAATGGTGACAAATTGTTCACTTGTCTCAATACGTTGTTATTGAGGTTTGTACAATAAGGAGTTATTGTCATTAAAATTGCACAATTTGACCCAAATCCAATAAACTAAGATCCTAGGTTGTTTAGATGAAACTTAGACTAGTATGTGGGGACATACGGGGATCGATGTTCAAGTAACAACCTAAATGGTCTATAGTATAGGGATAAGGCTGGGTACCTTATCCTGGTGACACTATGTGATACGGCCTACTTTGTATTCGATACAGATGCAATGATCCAAAGCATCCATGTAGGAGACATGCGAGTGGGGGTATCCTGTGCAATGAGTTTGAATAAGACCGGACCGCGAAATAGTAACCACTAGATGTAACACCGTTAACTAGTTTAGGTTTCTATTTCAATAGGATGACCTAGGTAACTCAATCTCAATCCTGAGTATGTTATGAACCCCTTTTCATGAGGGATTGTCCTTAGATTTGTATGGGTGAGAGTGGCCAGTTCGCCGACTCAATAAGCCTACCATTTCAGGGGCAAGACCGAGTGGGGGCTGGGAACATAACATTACAAGATGGAATTCACTCCTTCCCCTATTGGGGTAAGCAGATGTGTGTTCCCTTAAGGGCTGATTCCGGGTCTTGAACCAGGGTGCCCATCCTCTCCTGGCCCGAGAGGAACTGCTGTTTATTGATTGGATCATAAACAAATTGTTCATTAGAGGAATCAGTGGTACTTAAGGATCCAGAGGTAACCCAGGGGTAAAACAGTAATTTGACCCAGCTGGCGTTACGAACACTCGTGAAGGATTGACTTACTGTTATTGGTCAATATCTGTGGACACAGAAATATTCTACAGTGAGAAGAGTGCAGCTGTGGGTCTTTAGTGGAGTGACCCACAGTTAACGAATGTTGACTAATTTGGTTAATGAGTTTAGCCAATTAGTCTCGTATCGTTGGAGCTTCTGATCTGTAGGTCCATTAGGTCCACCTGCTAGCTCGTAAAGGGTTCTGAGGTTAAATAGTCTTGAATAGAATTTGAAGTGTGTTCAAATTCGTTAAGGGAATTTTATTTGATACAATTAAAATAATGTATAAAGATGCATTATAATATAAGTTTAATTGATGAATTAAACTTTATATTATAAAATTAATTTTGGATGTGATTCAAAATTAATTAATGAGAGAATTAAATATTTGAAAGAGTTCAAATATTAAATATGAATTAGATTCATATTGAAACTATAGGTTAAATTTAATGTGAATGAGACTCATATTAAAACTATAGTATATGAGAGAATTATTTGAAAAATGATTCAAATAGTAAATTAATTAAATATATGATATTTAATTAATGAATTAATTAATTGGAGAATTAATTAATTTAATTAAATTAAATTAATTCTATAGTTAATATTAATGTACATTATGATGCACATTAAAACTATAGGTTAAATGAGAGAGATTAAAATTGAATATGATTCAATTGTAATATTAATTAAATATTGGATATTTAATTAATGTGGATTCAATTAATGAGATTAATTGAATGGCCAATTTAATTCAATTTAATATGATTCAAATTGAATTAAATACCTTATGTTATAATTGATTTAATTAATATTGTTTTAATTAAATTAATTATAATTAATTAATTAATTAAATTATTATTATTATTTAATTAATAGACGGCCAAGATCGTTTGGATTAGATCCAACGATTGAGATCTAGTAGGGTAATAACTCCCTCCCCACTTATCGTATAGGGGAGAGGGAGTTCCCCAATGGATGCTCATTCTCTCCCTTCTCACGCAAAAGACAGAGAGAAAAATTCTCTCTCAACTCTCTCACTCTCTCAACCAAAAACACAACAATCTTCCTTGTTGTGATTCCCTTCTAAGATGTTTTTGGTTCCCACAAACCAAATCTCAGTGATCCTAGAGGATAGTGGGTGCTCTTTGATGGTTGTGTTCAAGAGATCGTGACGAATTGTTCGTTGAGGAGCATAGTGCAGTGAATCCCGGTCTCCATCACGTAAGTTTTCATTGATCTAAAATCGTTTTAGATTCCTTGAATTACAACATGCTTAGCGTTAGAAAATAGTTTTCTGTTTTGCCCAACGTACCGGTATTCGAAATAATTGAAATTAAATCACGCTCGATTCAATTCGCTTCCGCTTTAAGGATTCAATTCCTTCAGTGTCTTGTGTCATGAGGCTTCTCCTTGCATGGAAGATCTCTATATATAGAGTATGAATCAGATTCAAAGCCTAGAGAGCCGATTTCCATATCGTTATGCTGCTGGATTTTGGTCTCAAACTCACTCATCTCCATATATCTCTCTAGTGCTTGAACCTTCAAGCATTCCCTTCCCATTCCCTATCTCTATAGACTCCCACAAGTCATTATTGGCACGGAGAATAGTAGGGAAGACACTAGAGGTGGTCCACACACCGTTCGTGATCAAAGGAATCAAAGGGAGTTGTTGAATCGGTCTCCAAAAAGGTTGGTACAAATTTTGCTCTCTGTTTACGGTATTTGGATAGCATGTTTTCAGTTTTGTGTCGCGCCGCCTCTCTCTCTCCTTGCGTTTTCAGCAAGGTAAATCTCGTGGGTCTCTTCTTCCTCTACGTTTTTTAGCCTTAACCCGTGGGTAATCTCCCTATCTCTCGTTCTTAGTTGTTCAAACCCGATCTAATTGATTCTTGTTCTGATTGCGTGTCTAGCATCTTCAAGTATCGTTCCTCACTTTCTCGCCTTTGTCCAGCAGCGTTTTCGGGGTCTTTTGGCGTTTTCAGTAAGTCTAATCCCTTACCCATGCTTTCTTTAGGCCTTTAGTCAAGTTTAAGCAAATGCCCATTCGTTTAGGTGCTGGAATTTTAATGTTAGCATTGATTTTCTGTTCTGCAGCGCCGCCTAAGTGTTCGATTGAGTTCGATACACTTCAACGTGGTCACCCACTGCCCAAAAAGTGTTCTAACACGTTGTTCGAGGTTAGAATAACTCGTCTAGCGTGAAAGCAGGTCCGTTTGGGTGAGTTTCCTTGCTATCTTTGTTCTATAGCTTTAAAGTTGTGCTGCCATTAGATAATCTAACCTTAGAAGCATGATTTAGGTCCTTACCCATTAAGTTATCTAGGCCCTTAGGTATTGCCTAATCCTTATAAGTCTTAGATCATGTTTATAAATGGGTTATCGTTGTTGTTTTAGTTAAAAATCATGTAGTTCATCAATGCCCATTTAGTCTCAATGCCTAAATAGTTTTACCCGACCCTTATAGGTTCTTAAAGCATGGTTTAATGAGTTTATGTTGTTGTCCATAGCTTAAAAGCATGCTAAGTCAAGTCTCATTAATTATCTCGGCCTTAGTTGCATTGCCCAAGCTTTAGAAGTTCGTAGAATGTCATTCTTGAGTTTGTTACTTGCTGTTTTGATTTAAAAATCATTTAGTGTCGTTACCCAATAGTCGTTTAGGGCTTTAAAGTGTTTCCCAACACTTAGAGGTTCCTAGAAGTTGAAAATAAGTGGTTGTTGCTTGCTATCCAGTGGCTGTATAGCCATAATTTCGACATCCCGCAAATGACCACTACCTGTAACGCCTAAGACGTGGTTGCCCATGGTCTAAAGGTTCTGGGTTTTTAATTTGGGGTATTATGGGTGGCTGACCAGCAAGAAATTAGGTGTTTTCTCAATTAGAGTTGGCCTTTCAAGCGTGTTGTAGTGTCTTTAGGTTGGTTCTGATTTATCCGAGGTTGTCCTTGTTATTTAGGAGCTTCCAGGACTGTCTTGGATTGTTGGAGTTGCTTAGGAGTGCTATAGGTAAGTAGTTTCTACTTACTAAGCTTGTTTGATTGCATGAAGTATGATTGTTGTTACCTGCTTTACTTGTATCTGTGCTATGTATGAAATGTTATATTTGAACTTTTGTGTTGTGATCATTAAAGTTCTTTGTATAAAGCATGAATTGTATCTTCTGTGTTGCTTGAGATGTGTACGCTTAAGGTATTTAAACGTGATGAATGTTTGTCTTAAGCATGATGAGTGTTTGGGTGTTTAGCATGATGAGATGTTGTGTTGAGCACGTTTGAGTCTGTTTTGCATGTTGCATGGGGGTGTGTAGCATGAGTCGGGTGAGAGGCACAACACATGGCGCGTAATTCATGTATAGCAGAGCGTGACGCGGAAATCATGTGGGGTAGGTGCGGAACATGACGGGAGAATCATGTAAATTGTGGAGCATGACGCGGAAATCATGTATTAGCGGAGAATGATGCGGAAATCATGTGCATTGCGGAGCATGATGCAGAAATCATGTGCATTGCGGAGCATGATGCGGAAATCATATATTAGCAGAGCATGTCGCGAAAATCATGTGTATTGCGGAGCATGACGCGGAAATCATGTATTAGCGGAGCATGACGCGGAAATCATGTGTATTGTGGTGCATGACGTGGAAATCATGTATTAGCAGAGCATGACGCGGAAATCATGTGGAGTCTAGTGCATGTGTTGCATAGTGTGTGATGCATTTGCACGAGTTTGTTGTTTTTAAGCATGTTGTTAGTTTATGGCTTAAAAGCGTATTGGATGTTTATGGTTGTATAAACATGCTGCTTGTTCGTGGTTGTGAAAGCATGTTGGATGCGTGTGTTAAGCATGTTTGTTGTGTTGTTTGTTGTTTGTGGTTTGGTAAGTGTGAGCTGCTTACCAGTACCACGGTTGCACTGATACCCCCTTCCCCATCTTCCCCCCAACATTTTAAATGTTGCAAGTTTAGGCGACGAGCTGGATCTTGGTGAGGAAGAGGAGAACTTCGAGGAGGAAACCTTGGGAGTTTGAGTTTTGTTTCCTATGTTTTGATAAGCTAGAGTTGGTTATAGTTTCCATTTTTTGCTTCGCTTGAGTAGGCTAGCTTAGTTTTGTTAATCGTTAAACTGTTATGGTGAGTTTTGGTCGAGTTGTTTATGTTTATGAACTTAAGGTTTAGTTCTATTGTTTTTTCATTTAAGGAAATAAGTTGCTTAACTAGTATTCTTTGGGATGAGTTGCTGGTGTTCAATAAAAGCTGAGTAAATAACGTGTTTTGTTGCATGATTGGCTTAATGAATGTTGCTACGAGGTCTGACTCGTATAGTGAAGTAGGTTGTGAATCTGAATTGTAGTTTGGTGGAGTTGGGTTGAATGTTTAGAAGTGTTCTATTACTTATCAGGTGTTGTAAAATTTTTAGTTCAGGCCATTTTACGCCATTATGCTGCCGAAATTTTTGGTACATCCGGTTTAAAGTGGTTCAGATCCGTGGTTAAGGGTTTAGAGTTGTGGTAGCGTCTCTAGGTTAGAGGTTGGAAAACCTGGGGCGTTACATCCGACTACTGGGTGCCGCCGACCTCCACTGACCCGCCTCCACCGACCAGCCGCGACCTTCGACCTCCGACTACCGATCACCACCGTCGACCTTCGACTACCGGTCGCCACCGTCGACCTCCGACTATCGGCCACCGCCGACATCCACCAACCAGCCGCCACCGGCAACCTCTGACTATAATTTTAATGTATGTTATATATAATTTTTATATTATATGTACCAAATTTTTTTTCAACTAAAAATCAAGAAACGAGAAACAGTTATCAAACACATATTTGTTTCTGTTTCTTTTTTTAGAGAAACAAGAAACCGAAATAGTTATCAGACATGTTTCTGTTTTTAGTTCGTAAAAAACAAGAGACAAGAAACCAGAAAGGAGAACGTTATCAAACGAGCCCTTAGTTTTCCAACATGTTTAAGATTTTGGCTGGAATATTCTTGTGTGTTTTTTTGAAGTTTGGTCTCTTATTCTTAGTGGATCTTTTATTCTACTTTTGTGGTTCCTTTTTCATTATATTCTTAGTGGCTTTTACTTAGTATTGTTGCAATCTATTCTATGCAACTCATATTTAATTTTAATTCGAAATATCAAATCGACATGTTGTATCATATAATTTTGTAAGGGTATTTTTTTTCTACCAAGTTGTATTTCCTTCTAGGATTGTTGGGCATTTGGATTTTTCCTACAATGTATGTAAGGTTCAATGTTTGTAAGGGATGGCGTTTTGTTTCAATTTTTCTTAAGTTGGTGTTTGGATGTTCGTTTGGTTCTGTATGGTGATTTGGGGTTTTCTTTTTCTCTATTTGGGAGTTTTTCATGGTTTTCTCGATGTGATATATTTTTGGCCTTGATTACATTCTATCAAAATATTCTATTGTTAACCAACTTAATACATCTCCTTTCATGTATGTAATCCATTTGCTTGGAAAGAGTTGAAGCTAGAGGTTTTATATTTCTGCCTTCGTAAAAGCATGTGTATGTCTTCATGTTTTTGTTTCTATTAGCTACTACTATTTATATATAAAAAAAAAAGGAATCCTGAAACTTTCATCTTATTTTCAACATTTCCCTTGGTGAATTCAGGTCTGGAAGATTATGTAATTGAGTACTACCAGCAGCAGGTAGAAAAGCAGGTACCAGCAGGTATCAGCAACAGGTACTATCTCTAAAGTAAAACAAGTCTTATTTTGGCATAAATAAATTGTTGGCTGGATGAAGTGTCCTTTCTCTTTTGAAGTTTGGTTATAATTGCATATCGTTAGCAATTTGGGTGGAAAACTAATGTCTTTTGGAGGTTAATATTTTGGATCTTATAGAGTAGTAACATTGTTGGAGGAGGTTGTTGTTGGTTTGTAATTTTTATGACTTGTCAAAACAATCTTATATTTGATTGTTTTATTTTAATCTATACATTAATGCTAAAATTATATTAGTATTTATTTTTAATCTATACATTAATGCTAAAGTTTTGTTATAATTGCATATCGTCAGCAATATGCTTGTTATTGATCAACATTGCTAATACATGTTAACCTTATAAACATATTATGGGAGGATATGTCTATCTCAATATTTTTGAGTGTATGAACTTTTTAAGACTATATATGTAGTCATTTTAGTTATTTGGATTATGAATTTTCAACTTTCTTTATATATGTAAGTATTTTAATTTATTTGCTATAATACACTTTTGATTTTATTAATGTAGTACTTAATTCTTTGTGCCAGGAATTTGAAGATTTTATGTGTATCTTTATGAGAAATTTGAAGATTTGAATTTTTTAGTTGTCTATACATGATGAGGCAAGCGACTTCGATAGATATATGTTTTTACTTTTGAAAATGTATTTAAATACATTATAAACAAATTTAAGTTGATTTTTTGATATAAAAACATTTGAAACAAAAAATATAAATGTAAACAAAACAATATAATATATATATAAAAAAACCTATTAAAAGTTAATTAGTGTGTCTATCATAGCAAGATAAAAAATGCTATGCTATATTTTCTATAACATTATTTTACTGCGATTAAAAATGTTATTAAAAACCAATCATAGCTCTTTTTGTAACACTGAAAATTTTCCATAACATTACAATTACACAATAAAAAATGGACATTTTTATAGCATATTTACAATAACATTGAATAAACGTTATGAAAAGTTAGAAACTTCAATAACATCGACTACAATAGCATGGTAAAAACGCTATGATATGTTTTTTATAGCTTTTTTTTTCATGGCTATAAAAAATGCTATTAAAGAGAAATCATAGCGTTTTTTTAACGCTATGACAAGTTTCCATAGCATTAAACTAACGCAATAAAAATAGACTTTTTATAGTGTTTTCAATAGCGTTGAAAAAACGCTATGAAAAGTTCAAGACTTTCAATAACATCGGCTACAACAACGTGGTAAAAATGCTATGATATATCTTTTATAGTCTTTTTCATAGCTATAAAAAACACTACTAAAGAGAAATCATAGCGTTTACTCCAACGCTATGAAAAGGTTTCTATAACATTATAATAACGCAATAAATATAGACTTTCTACAGTGATTTCGATAGCGGGAAAAAAACGCTATCAAAAGTCTCAGACTTTTAATAACGTGGGCTACGACAACATTTCATAAAACACTATCGTAGCCTTACGATAACGTTTTTTGAAAGCTATCGTATGTGATTTTTCCTGTAGTGAAGTCTAATTCTAACCAAGGAAAATACTCCACTAATGCAAAACATATCCTAGAAAAATTTTAAAAAGTCTCCCTTTTTGGGCAGTCATGCTTACAATTCATCAAAAGCTTAAAAATTGACAAGAACGTCTATCCTAGGAAATCATAATCATGCAAAAATAGCTTCCAAGAAACAACCATATGCTAAATTCATAGAAAGCTAAAAAAATATAGCCCGAACTAAGATGCTCAAGGGCTCTACAAGGAAAGCATTCCATCCCCAAACTTAAAACATGCATTGTCCTTAATGTATGCAAAAGTAAAGCAAATTCAAGCATGAGAACAAGAAATGAATTGAAGGAGTGAACAATACTGCTCTAGAATGATGATGACCTTCTCGTTGATGCCAGCAAAGATATGAGCCACGAGATCAAAAGACCTACAAAACAAAAACAAAAACCAAATCAAAAGCATAGAATAAAATAAACTTACTTGGGTTGCCTCCCATAAGTGCTTGTTTAACGTCTTTAGCTCGATGTGTTGACCGAATATGCATCAAGGAGGTCTGATGTCAGGAGATCCATCAATGGTGCTCTTCCTTGCACCTTTCTTATAGCCCACTACCATTGCCCATGATGTGTTTTGAGGGTCCTGAAAAGCTTTTAGAATTTCGTTCTCTTGTTGAACCCTGATGACGAGCTCCCTACGCTCAATATCAATGATAACTCGCCCTGTAGCGAGGAATGGTCTCCCTAATACAGCAGGCATTAGAGGATTCTCCTTAATATCCATAATAAAGAAATCAACAGGGAGAAAAAAATTTCTACTTTAATTAAAACATTTTTCACTACCCCAAATGGACTAACCATAGATTGATCAACTAGCTGGAGTCTACCAGGTGTAAGCTTAATCTCTCCTATATTTAATTTCTTACACAGAGATAAAGGAATGATATTTATACTAGCACCTAGATCATATATTGTTCTACAGGAATAAGTACCAAAACCACAAGGAACAGAAAAACTCCCTGGGTCAACTAATTTTTCTGACACTCTCTGTTGAAGGCGAGCACTTCATGTAGCAGCTAGGTACACTGTCTCCAATATTTTCTCTTTTTGCTTCTTGGATAGTCGTTCCTTCATGAACTTCACTAATTGGACATTTGTTCTAAGGCCTCTGCAAATGGTAAATTAATATTAAGACTCATAAAAGAATCTAAGAACTTATTAAATTGAGTTACAGATTTTTTCTTAAGTTTTGGAATTAAAACAGTAGGAGAAGGGATAGAGGGCTCAGGATTAAGCTTTTTAGCTTCGTTTGAGGATGTGCCCTCTTCAGCTTCTTCAGTGAAATTTTCTGATTCAGTAGTCTTTTGCTCCTCAACTTCATGGATTTCCTCCTCGTGATGCACAGTGATGGCTTTGCAGTACTCCATCTGAGATCTCTCCTGCTCAGCTGGAGCCTTACCCTTGTTCATGGTATTAACAACACTTACCAATTGTCTCAGCTGAGTCTCAATATTCTTTATTGCTGCACTGTGGTCATTCACTGTGGTTTTAATGGCAATCACGGCCTCCTCCAACTTGTTTGTCTTGTCGCTTGATTCTGCAATGAAAGCTCCAACAAGATCTTCTAAAGATTGTTTATTCTCTTTTTTTAAGGGGCAAAACCAGGAGGATTTAAGACATTTTTATTATTAGCATACGAGAAGTTTTCATGATTTCTATTGTTACGGTGATAATGTGTAGAATTATTACTATATCCCCTAAAATTTGAGTTTGAAACATACTGAAGCTGATCTATGGTCTCCTCCAAAGACTGAGGTGTAAGGACAACTGCTGACTCAATAGATTGAGCACTCCCTATACCTGAAAACTTTAAGAAAGCATTAGCAAGAGTAGACATTTGGGTTTGGAGAGCACTTACATTGTTTATTTCGAATACTCCAGCAGCAACCTTCTATGGTGTACGCCGATCAGATGGCCACTGATAGCTATTTGTGGCCATATCCTCCAGTAATGTGCGTGCATTTTCCACAGTCTTGGACAACAGAGTCCCACCTGCAACTGCATCAACAATGGTTTTAGTACTGGGATTTAAACCATTGTAAAAGAGTTGGATTTGTAACCAGTCAGGATATCCATGTTGAGGGCACTTCCTCAACAACTCTTTATAACGCTCTCATGCATCGAACAGCTGCTCATCAAACTGCTGCTGAAATGTCCCAATTTCGGTCCTCAACTTCACTGTCATAGCAGGAGGGAAGAATTTCTTTAAGAATGCCTAGACCAAAGCATCCTAGGTGGTAATGCTCCCAGGTGGAATAGACTGCAACAAATCCCTCTCTTTATCTTGCAAAGAAAAGAGAAATAGACGTAAGCGAATGGCATCCTCAGTAGCACCATTGATTTTTTTACCGTCCCAAAAATGTCTAGAATAGATTTCAAGTGAGAATTTGGATCCTCTGTGGGTGATCGTCTGTAAGCGCAGTATCGAGCCATTTGAATAAGACCAGTTTTCAGCTCGAAGTTGTTGGCATTTATCGGGGCATATAAAATCCCCGACTGTTGCCCTTGAAACACAGGTTGAAAGTAGTCCGTAATGGGCTTGGGCTCCTATTGAGGATTTGGATCGGCCATTGGGATAGATTCTTTAAGTTCCCTTCGAATCCTACTAATTGTCCTCTCGATCTCGGGATCCAAAGGTACTAAGGCCAAATCCCTGTCCTTTCGCATACAAGGTCTAACCTAACCTAAAAAGAAAAATAAAAGAAACGGAAATAAAATAAATAAGGAAAGAAACTATAAAAGGAAAGAACTAAATCTAAATAAGGAAAATAAATTCTAGAAAAGGAAAAAAAACAAACAAATAAGGAATGCAAAAACAATTAAGGAAACTAACAAATAAGGAAAACTTAATCAAATTAGGAAAGAACTAAAAAGGAAAATTACAACTATGGAAACAAATACAAATAAGGAAAAAAACTAAAAAAGGAAAGAAAGCAAATAAGGAAAAAAATGCAATCAACCTAAAAATAAAAATAAAATAAAAATACACCCTAAATTAAGACCGGCGCCAAAAACTTGATGTGCGATTTTTCTTACCACAAGTGTACGTGTCAAGTTATAATATAGTGATTTTTTAGATCGAATGTCATCCTTTGGATAAGTTTTCTAATCAAATTTAAATTAATTACCGCAAATACTTAAGTTCAATTTTATCTAGGAAACAAAATTTAGTGAGAATGAATAAAACAAGACACAAAGCTAAAAATCATGGAATTCATATGATGAAAAACTCTTAGGGAGTTGATTTCATCGATTGGAGTTATGAATTAATTAATGGATGATTTAACTGAAGGATTTGGAATTCCCTAATTCCGTTAAAGCGGAAGCGTAATTGGACCGTTCGTAAATTAATTTTGTTCTACAAAATACCAATACATTGGCAAAAAGTTAAGCGGTGAAAAACATACCTGCGTTGACGACTCTCAATGCTTCAACGGATGATTCTTGATTGCTCTGCAACAACGAAGAACACCACCATTTGATCTTCCCTGCTATAACTCTGAGATTAGGAACGTAGTTATGGGACTACCTAATCTTGAATGGGAAAAACTCTATAGAGAAAATTCTCCCTAGAGTTCTTGAGTTGAGAGAATATGAGAGGGCCTTATGGTGGCCATATGTTGTAGTATATCACATAAACCCTAGGGTTAGTGTTCTATTTATAGGAGAAAGGCCATGAATAAAATATTCATTTAAAATCAATTATTTCCATAATTGATTTAATCTTTTCCATAATTAATCAATTCCATAACCAATCAATTCCATAATTGATTAATCTTTTCCATAAATGATTGATCACTTCCATAAGTGATTAAATCATTTCCATAAATGATTAATTACTTCCATAAGTAATTAATCATTTTCATAATTGATTAATTTCCAATTAATTAATTCTTTAAATTAATTAATCACCAATTAAATATCATATATTTAATTTCAGACCTTCTATTAGTTAATTAATTAATTACCCAATTAAATATCATATATTTAATTCCAGGCCTTCAATTAATTAATTCTATAATATGAATCAAATTCATATTAAAATTTGAACTCCTTCAAATTCTCTTATATCCTATAAATTTAATATGAATCAAATTCATATTAATATTTGAACTCCTTCAAATATTTATTTCTCTCATAGACTATAGTTTAATTAAATCTCATTTAATTTAAACTAAAATGAATAATTAATTAATTCAGAATTAATTAATTCATCTTCTAATTAAATACCATATATTTAATTAGACATATATTTGAACTCTTTCAAATATATCAATCTCTCAATATAATAAAGTTTAATCTCAAATTAGACTTTATATTTTAATGCATCACTATACATTATATTAATTTGTATCTCATACAATTAACTTAATTCCCAATATGAATTTGAACTATTCAAATTCTCTCAAGATATATTTATTCTTAATTACTCTTTACGAGCTAGCAGGGAGACCTAATGGACCTACATTTCAGAAGCTCCATTGATATGAGGTTAATAGATTAAACTCATTAATCAGGTTAACCAATATTCATTAACTGTGGGTCATTCCACTAAAGACCCACAGCTAAACTCTTCTCACTGTAGAACATTTCTGTGTCCACGGATATAGACCTATACAGGTAAGTCAATCCTTCACGAGTGTCCGTAATTACAGTTGGGTCAAATTACCGTTTTACCCCTGTGTTACATCTGTCTCCTTAAGTACCAGTGCTCCTCTAATGAACAACTTGTTTATGGTCCAACCAATAAACAGAAAGTCCCTCTCGGGCCAGTGAGAGGGCGGGATCCCTTTGTTCAAGTCCCAGAGTCACCACTTAAGGGAACACTCATCTACTTCTCCTAGAAGTGGGAAGGAGTGAATTCCTTCTTGTGTTGTCATGTCCCCAGCCTCCCACTCGGTTTTGTCCCCAAAAAGGAAGGCATATTGAGTCGGCGTATTGGCCACTCTTACCCATGCTAATCAAAGGACAATCCCTCGTGAGAAGGAGTTCATCACACACTCAGGATTAAGACTGAGTTACCTACGTCATCCTATTGAAACAGTAACCTAACTAGTTAACGGTGTTATATCTAGTGGTTTACCATTTCATGGTCCGGTCTTATGCAAACTCATTGCATAGTATACCCTCGCTTCTATGTCTACTACATGGACGCTTTGGATCAATACGTCTGTATCAAATACAAAGCGGGCCGTATCACATAGTGTTACCAGGATAAGGTACCCAACCTTATCCTTGTACTATAGACCTTTTAGGTTGTTACTTGAGCACTGATCCCCGTATGTCCCCACATACTAGTTCAAGTCACATGTAAACAACCTTGAATCTTAGTTTATTGGATTTGGGTCAAATTGTGCAGTATTTAACAATAACACTTTATTGTAGAAACTCAATAACACTTTATTGAAACAAGTATACAATTTGTTTACATTCACTATCTACGAGTTTTAGGGCATAAAACCCAACATTAACATGCTATGTTTCATAAATCTAGGAATAACTCAATTCATATTTATCTCTCCCGAGCATAAATAATTCTCTCACATGCAATGAATTCAATATCCCTATCTAAACTCATTAACATGCAAGGCCTTAAGTCTAATCCTTTTTAACGATTTCTAAGATTATCTTAAATCTCCCGATCTTAAGACTATCATAGTTATGCATAACAAGATCTAAGCTAAACCCCCTCTCCCGAGCAAGATATAGACAAAACATCATTCAATTCATGGCCAATAAATTGAAAGCATGAAGAAAATTCTATGCATAAATGAAATCAAAACATACATCCAAAATTAATCCATGACGCCCAAAGGGCTACATCAATCCCTAAGATAATAAACTTAGCTACTCATACAGGGTGTTACGATGTAAACTAAGCCTAAAAGAGCCATTAAAACAACTAAATTAAGGAGAGAAAGGAGATAAAACACTATTGTCACCAAAACCGCACGTCCCTGTCACGATCTCATCAAGCCAAGCCTTGAATCCTGCTCCTCTACCTTGCTTCAGCTCCCACAGAAGGTATTTAGTCGAGTTTAGTGCTCAAATTGCATCAAATGGACTCCTCTTGTTCGTAGCAAATCACATTCTATTTATAGCAAATCTGTCGACAGCGTCGAGACACTATGGGCAACGTCGCGACATTGTCGCATTACCGCCCATTTTGTTTATGGAATAATCGAGAGCATCTCGACGCTATAGTCACAGCGCCTCGACGCTGTGACCTTTGCCGCCTGATTGACTTAAGGAAAATTCTAGCGTCGAGACGTCTAGAGAGTAGCGTCTTAATAGAATGTCATTTATAATGTTTTCTCTTGGTCTATTATTCTAATTTCTTTCCCTGTATTTTCTGGTTTTTATATTGTCGTATTAGCAGCTTACGCGTGGCTCTGCTTTTGCTATTTATGTTGTTGCTGTCATGGTGTTTATTGTAACAGAATTTTCTCTTGAATTCAATTCATAACAGAATAGATTCTTCTTCATTTGATGGTATCAGAGCTCTGAGAAATTCCTTCAATGGTGTCTGAAGCTTCTTCTTCCTCTTCTTCTTCTGGTTCTCTTACCCCATCTATCAATCCCAGCTCCACACCAATTAATACTCCCGTTGTAACCCCCATTGCCCAGCGTGATAAGAATCCGATTCAACCACCAGTTCAACCTACTACTCTGCAAGCTCCAACTCAATCTCGTCCTGTTTTGCCCCTCCAAATTTTCAAGCCCCTCTAGCCCCGAACCCAAATCCCTTCAACCCTAACCCATATCCCACTTTTCCGCAGCCGCTCAGTGTCAAGCTGAATGATACAAACTTTCTCCTCTGAAAGAATCAGCTTCTGAACGCCGTCCTTGCAAATGGCTTACACGGATTTCTTGATGGTTCTATTCCTCCTCCCTCGAAGTTTCTTGATGATCAACAGACTCAATCAAATCCAGATTTTCTAACATGGGAAAGGTACAACCGTTTTATTATGTGTTGGATTTATTCTTCATTGTCTGAAGAGAAAATAGGTGAGATAGTGAGTTTAGACATTGCTTCTGAGATTTGGAATTCCTTGAAACGTGCTTATGATTCTAAAACAACAGCTAGAATAATGGGTCTTAAATCTCAGCTCCAACGTATTAAGAAAGATGGCCTTTCGATTAGTCAATATCTTTCTCAGATTAAGGACATTACTGATAAGTTTTCTGCAATATGAGAGCCTATCTCATATAGAGATCATTTGGCGCATATTTTAGATGGACTTGGTAGTGAATATAACACTTTTGTAACTTCAATCCAAAATCGGTCTGATAACCCTGCACTTGAGGATGTCCGAAGCCTCTTGTTGGCTTATGAAGCAAGGTTGGAAAAACAAAATACCGTAGACCAGTTAAATATAGCTCAAGCAAACCTCTCCAGCCTTCAACTGCACAACCATGGCCGTCGCTCTGCCCCTCGACCTTCCTTTAACTTTAATACTTTACCTAGACCTCCCTTCAATCCATCTACCCCTGTTTTACAGAATACTTCTTCTTCTAGTATCTTAGGTAAACCCCAATCCCAGTTATCTTCACCTCAAAAATGGCTTCCTAGATCTAATTCCAATCGCCCCCAATGTCAAATATGTGGCAAGTTCGGGCACACTGCTCTTATTTGTCATCACCGTACCAATTTGGCATACCAAACTCCCCCACCTCAAGCCATGTTAACCACAACTTCATCACTCCAGCCCACATCTGATTCTGCCTCCACTTTCTCCTATGATTCTTATCATCCGGATGACAATTAGTTCCTTGATTTCGGAGCTACGCACCATATGACTAATGATGGTTCAACATTGACAAATTCTGCACCTTATCTCGGTGGTGAGCAAGTGAATGTTGGTGATGGTAAGCATATCACTATCTCTAATATTGGTTATAAATTTGTTTTCCCTCTTTCTTCAAAACCTGTTTTTCTTGACTCTGTGTTGCACACACCTGCTATTTCTAAAAAGCTAATCAGTGTAGCTCGTTTGTGCAAAGATAATCAAGCATTTGTTGAGTTTTACTCCACTTTCTTTCTTGTCAAGGATCTCAAAACCAAGCAGGTACTCCTCAAGGGCACACTTGAAGATGGCCTTTAACGTGTGTCTACTTCCTCATCCTTGTCTCCTGTGTCTTCAGGTCTTCAATCAAAGTCTTGTGCTGCTGCTTTTTTTGTCATCAGCTGCTGCACCTAATTGGCACCTTCGTTTAGGTCACCCAGCAGCTGCAACCTAGCGCCATATTTTGTCTAAGCTTCATGTTTCATGTACTAGTGTTAATCAGTTTTGTAACTCATGTCAAATGGCCAAGAGCCATCGTTTGCCTTTTTCTTTAGCGGAAAATAAGTCTTGTAAACCGTTTCAGCTAGTACATTCTGATGTATGGGGACCTTCCCCAGTACCGTCTATTAATGGAGCTCGTTATTTCCTTCTCTTTATTGATGACTTCACTCGTTACTCATGGCTTTATCTCTTAAAATCTAAAGATGAAATGTTACCTTGTTTTCTTCACTTCAAAAAGTTTGTAGAGACTCAATTTGACATGACTATCAAAAGTTTACAAACTGATTGGGGTGGCGAATTTCGTAATGTTTCTTCCGTTTTATCGTCTCATGGTATTGTTCATCGCTTTTCATGCCCATATACTCCTCAACAAAACGGTCGTGTCGAGCGTAAAAATAGACATGTTGTGGAGATTGGCTTGTCTTTGTTAGCTCATTCTCATTTACCTTTATCATTTTGGAGTTATGCTTTTCAAACCGCCATTCATCTTATTAATCGTTTGCCTACTCCGGTTCTTAATTTCCAAAGTCCTTATCAAGTCCTTTTTCATCGTGACCCGGATTACTCTCTTTTACGTATATTCGGGTGTGCTTGTTTTCCCTTTTTGCGTCCCTATAACTCTCACAAACTTGTTTTTCGTTCCAAGGAATGCATATTTGTGGGTTATAGTTCAAATCATAAGGGTTATTTGTGTCTTGATCCTTCTTCCGGTCGTTTATATATTTCCCGCCATGTTATTTTCAATGAGAGCCATTTTCCCTGTTCTAACACTTAGTTTCAGTTTGGCAAGGTAAAATGTTCTTCTCCAGATTCGTTTGTTTTTTCTGCTGCTCCTTTTCCTCTGCCTCAGATTGTTTCAACCCTTCCTCCTTCTCAATATGTGTCTTCCTCATTGTCTCACCCCCCAGGCTTCTCTCCAAAGGTAGTTCACTATGCTCCTTCCCCTCGGCTCACTTGCTCACCTCCAACATCTTCTGCCAGTCTTCCCTCCTCTACTCTTTCACCTTCACGTGCTATTCCTACCTTTGGCACTATATCTCCTGAGATTTCTAATCTATCTACTGCTCCTTCTCCTACGGCCCCCCATGTATCTCATACTCTCGACACTTCTCCTGCCTCAGCCCCTTCCACCCTGCCTTCTTCTCTACCGCCTGCAAACATACACCCTATGGTCACGCGGGCTAAGGCTGGTATCCATAAGCCTAGATGCTGCCTATCTGTTTCTTCTCCCATCTCATCTCTTCCCCCTGAACCTTCTAGTTACAAAACGGCCATTAAGTGCGTTGAGTGGCGTGAGGCTATGCAAAAGGAATTTGATGCCTTGGTGAAGAATAATACATGGACTCTTGTTCCTTCATCCCCGGATTACAAAGTTATTAGTTGTAAGTGGGTGTATAAGTTGAAACTTAAGCCTAATGGTGATATTGAGCGATATAAGGCTCGTTTGGTAGCCCGTGGTTTTGATCAAGCTTATGGAATTGACTATTTTGAAACCTTTAGTCCAGTGGTTAAACCGGCTACTATTCGTTTAATCCTTTCTCTTGCTGTTCAATTTAATTGGGAGATTAAACAACTGGACGTCCATAATTCTTTTTTTAACGGTGACTTACATGAAAGTGTTTATATGGCTCAACCAAAAGGCTTTGTTGATAGAGACAAACCAACCCATGTGTGTAAACTGCAGAAGGCATTGTATGGTCTCAAGCAAAGCCCTCGTGAATGGTTTATAAAACTGGGTAATTGTCTTGTGCAGTGGGGATTTTCAGCATCCAAATGCGACTCATCTATGTTCATTTTTAAGAAGCATTCTGTTTTGGTGATTTTTTGATTTATGTGGATGATATATTGGTTACTGGGAATGATTTACATGTTATCCAGCAGTTTATTTCTTCGTTGAACAAATTATTTGCACTCAAAGATCTTGGCAACCTTGCTTACTTTCTGGGCATTGAGTTTAGAAGAACTCCAGATGCGTTGCACATGTGCCAATCTAAGTATTTTTTAGATGTTCTTCAAAGGGCAGAGATTTTTAAGAAGCATTATGTTTTGGTGATTTTTTTGATTTATGTGGATGATATATTGGTTACTGGGAATGATTTACATGTTATCCAGCAGTTTATTTCTTCGTTGAACAAATTATTTGCACTCAAAGATCTTGGCAACCTTGCTTACTTTCTGGGCATTGAGTTTAGAAGAACTCCAGATGCATTGCACATGTGCCAATCTAAGTATTTTTTAGATGTTCTTCAAAGGGCAGAGATGATTGATTGTAAGCCTGCCTCAACTCCCATGGCTACTGGATCAGTTCTGTCCCTTCATGATGGTGAGCTTTTATCAGATGCTAAGAAATATCGGAGTATAGTTGGGGCACTACAATATTGTACGCTTACTCGTCCTGATCTAAGCTTTGCGGTTAACAAGGTATGCCAATTCCTTCATGCTCCAACTTCTGTCCATTGGCATGTTGTTAAACGTATACTTAGGTATCTAAAGGCCACTCTTTCTCTTGGTATTTCTTTTTCGGTTTCAAATCATCAGTCATTATTATGCTATACTGATGCTGATTGGGCAAACTATCCTGATGATCGTAGAAGTACTAGTGGTTACTGTGTTTTTCTTGGGAACAATTTGGTTTATTGGTCCTCTGCCAAACAAAAAGTTGTTTCTCGCTCAAGTGCCGAATCTGAGTATAGGGGAATGTCCAATGCTACAGCTGAGCTTATATGGCTTCAATCTGTGCTTTCTGAGGTTGGTTTTCCTTCTTCGCCGCCTATGTTGTTGTGTGATAACATAAGTGCTACTTACTTGGCGGCAAATCCGGTCTTTCATAATCGTTCGAAACACATTGAGATAGACCATCACTTCATTCGGGAACGGGTTTCGCGCCAACAACTTTTCGTTCGGTTTGTTCCTTTCGAGGACCAACTTGCTGATATCATGACGAAGCCGTTACCTACTGTTCGTTTTTAGAGTTTGCGAACCAAGCTCACTATTCATGGCAGCCCAGTTTCGCTTGCGGGGGGGTAATAGAATGTCATTTATAATGTTTTCTCTTGGTCTATTATTCTAATTTCTTTCCCTGTATTTTCTGGTTTTTATATTGTCGTATTAGCAGCTTACGCGTGGCTTTGCTTTTGCTATTTATGTTGCTGCTGTCATGGTGTTTATTGTAAGAGAATTTTCTCCTAAATTCAATTCATAACAGAATAGATTCTTCTTCATTTGACGTCTTGACTCTAACTCTCGAATGTGCCTCATTTTAGAAGCCTCCAACTTGACTCTTTTCGGTTCCTTGACCTCTTTTCATGTCCTGAACACCCGATTAACTCCATTATCTTGATTTAGTTTCAATAATTGATTCCTACCAACAGAACATTGAAATACATAAATTTGGTCAATTTAATCTCAAAGACTAACTAAAATAGATTACGAAAAGTAGCTTGCTATGCTCGCTATCACGTGTGTTGCATAGTGTGAGATGCAAAGACTGTTTACCCTGTCGTGTGTATGTCGTGGGTCTTTGTTGTATAATTCCTTCATGTATCTTTTCATGAGTATGAGCAATCTCTATTTGTTGGGTTTTTCTTTCCTATTTGCTATTTATGATTTCTGTAATCTCTATTTGCTTTCCTTATCTGTTTTCTTTTCTTTCTCCAACCTCTTTCATTTTATTTGTTTAACATATATACATTGTGTATTAATTTTTTTTTTTTAGAAATAAATTGTGTATTAAATTGCAAAAAGACAAAGACTAAATCATATAATTAGCATTTCATTTATTCGTTAACGAAGGTTTCCACTAGTGTGAAGTTCAAGGACAAAATGTGATAGAATAATTGGCCCCACCCGAGCATGTAAAGGTACTGGTCATCATATGCATAACTATAAGCTTGAGGACACTGACTCTTGAATATCTTCGAAAAATTTGTTGGTGGACAAGTTTCCGGTTGATCGTGGTCGCCGCTACAACAATATTCCGGCTGATTGAAAGCCATACAGGCACTCTTACATGCGATCACTGAACCACCTTGCCCTTTAACAGCTAATTCCGGTGGACAAACGACATTTATATTTCCTGCACAGAGTACCGGTTTGCAGCCACCTGATCCACCTATTGGCGTAAGTGAAACGGGCAAATTGAAGCCATCGACGAGGCTAATGTCGAAGAAATCTTGGCCGCCGTTTGGTGCTATGGTGAACTCGACGAGGCTTGCCGGCGGAATTGCCCCAATGCCGTTGCAGGAGACTTGGCCGGAGCCGCAGTCGGCGGTTTCGCAAGAGAACTTCCCGGTCGTGTCCGTGGAGCAAAGAGTTCGAGCCCAGAACCTACCGGACCATGGTGGAGAAACGGTTGCCACTGCCGTCGATTCAGGGAGTAATTTTAAGCCGGTGGTTGACAATTGGTTGCCGGCACCAGTCAAGGCTCCCGGCCAAATGGGGAACTTACAATTGTTTTTAATCGTAAAATTGGTCGAGTAAACTCCTGCAAATATAATATAATTTTTTGTTAAGGATAATAGAAGATTTGTCTCTATAATTTAAATGTTGGATGAATCTTCAAACCTGACATTAAGAGAAGATATTTTGTTCAAGTATTTATATAAGATTAAAGTTATCATAGTACATCCATTCAACTTTTGGTTGAGTAATGATTTAATGTACCTAAATCTTATCCTATGTTATATATATATATTTTTTACTTTTTAAAATTTTCAATATTCAATTGATTTTTTTCTTGTTTTTTTTTTAAATTTTAATTTTAATTTTTTTTATTTTTGTTAAACATGTAGGCTAAAATGATGATTTAGTAAATGAGGACATGCAGATGATCAATTTAGAATAACTACATATAGAAATGATTTCAATCGATACCTAAAATAGTAAAATGTGTTATAGGCAATTTTGGACCACCCGACGCACAAGGAGCTGACGAGGACGTCCGGGCGAAAATAGGGCTAGGAGACCGAGCCCGAGGAAGAACCGACCAAAGGGCCGGGCCAACTTGGCCCGACCATTCGGCCTGCTTGCGCGGGCCGAGCTCGGTCACCTCCTCTCGGTCCCTGATGCCTCTAGCCGCCCCGATTTCGCCTGGTTGGTCCCGAAAACGCCTCCGAATTCCTAAAAACCCTAGGAGCACGAGCAGGTATTTATACCCCTCTTCGCCACTGAAGAAGGGGACCCGAACTCAATTCTCGACTCTCTTCCCTTGCTCTCTAGCTCTCCCTTCCGTTTTCTGACTTAAGCATCGGAGGCGGTGTGGCTAGCACCACACCGGTGTGCAGGTTTTTTCTCTTTTGCAGGCCACGTCTTCCCCCTCATCTACAAATTTACCGTTGGTGGCATGTGAAGGTCAGGTGAGTTTCCTCTGACCAAAATCGACCATCAACAAAATGCATAGATTACAACCTAAAGAAATTAAAAGTAAATAAACTTACCTAAAGAAGGCATTGAGGTTATCATTCTTCTAAAAAAATATATTTCTTTTGTGCAAAAAAAATTAAATTTGGGAGATTTCAGTTTCCACTATGAATTACTTGAAAATATACAATTTCTTCATTCTATGAACTAAGAGATTGACAATTCACGAAGAACTTCAACAAACATAAATCAAAAAGTATAAATTAGAGACAAAAAAAAAAAAAAAAGAAAAAAAAAAAAAAAAAAAGAAAAAACTCATCACAAAGGTCAATATTGGTCATTGTAACAATAAGAAGTAAATTTTTATCCCAATTGCATAGCCAATTAAAAAAGTTGGAAGTGTAGTGTTGATCGAACCCGTGTCAAATATTTTAAATGTTTTGAAATCATAACTAATAACTTAAGAAATTTAACATGAATAATATTTGATTTTATCATTTAAATAAGAAAAAAACAATGTACCTGAAATGGAGAAGATGATGAATGAAAGCCTAAACAATTGCATTTGAAATGCCATGAATGTAAATTCGTTTCGTGTGAATGTGAATATGAATATATGAGTCAAGTGAAGGCTATTATATAGTCCAATCCCTTGAATTAAAAAAGTTATGATAGTTAAGAGCAACGATGAATTTGGCATTATATTAACTGATAATTTTGTACTAAATAGGCATTATGTCCCAACCTAGACCCTCCTTTTACTTATCACCATCAATAAATGCTCATAAATAGACTCTAAACTTCTCTCGGTTGTCTCTCTTTTGGTTTCTACCCTTCTTTTCTCTTTCTCTGTTTCTATTATTTACTTATCGTGCTTTTTTTTTTTTTTTTTTTTTTTTTTTTTTTTTTGAAAACGCACTTTGTTGGATTGTTAAGTTGGGAATATAAGTACATTTAATAATTATTTGATTTTTTTATTTTTAATTTTTGAAAATTATATTTATTTTCTTTCCATTTCCTTACCATCGTTTTCAATTTGGTTGATGACGCATTTAAATTCTTTGCCAAATTCCAATTTCCCTATAATAGTTTTCAATTATAGGTGAAAGTGAAATTTATAAGCTTAATTTTCAAAAACCAAAAACCAAAAACTAAGCCCCCGTTTGATAACCATTTGGTTTTTTGTTTTTGGTTTTTTAAAATTATGCTTGTTTTTCCCCAATTTCCCTACCATGGTTTTCATCTTTGTCAAGGGCACATGTGACGCCCCGTGTCTTTCGGTGTATTTAAATTCCGTGAATGTAGTCAAAAGGAATATAAATTCTATTTTTGGCTTGAACTTAGGGATTTAATTATATACTAAGGTGTTTGGAAAATTGTTATGTTATATTAATTTATTTCCCTTCCCAAAAGCTCGATTAATTTTGTATAGCGTTTGTTGCAAGGTCTGTTTAAGCGTTGGATTTTACGCTGATTAGTTGGGAAGTTTCCATTCTTGAGGTGGCTAATTTTAGGGAAAAATCCTATTCTTGGGTTCTATTTGGGCTTTTGAATTATTCAAAGAAGAAAAAAAAAAGAAAGGAAATTCTAACGGAAAGAAAACAAACCCTAGAACTCTCATCCCTCTCTTCATCTCTCTTTCTCACCTTATCGTGTAGCAGCCCCCCAGCCGAGTCCAGCCGCCGCCGTCGACCAGACCCTGCAGACGCCGCCGTTGAGCCGCGCCGCTGCCTCCTTCGCGGACCTCTATCTCCTTCTGCGATCTCTCTCTCTCTGCGTCGTCTCTCTCTCTTCCGTCGGTCTCTCTCTAGTGCTGCCGTGAGCCTTGAAGCTCATGCGCCGCCGTTCTGACCGCCCTGCCTCCTTCCCTCGTCCAGTTGCCGCTGCTTTTCCTCTCGGTTCCGTGGGTTCAAGGTGCATAGCTCTCCTTTCCTTGCGTTTTCAGTAAGAAAGACCATGGGTAAGTCTCTACTCCCTCGATCTAGTTGATTTGAGGTCCGATCTAACTCCCTTGAGTCCTTATTGGTTAGATCTTGCACGGGCAGCAGCTTGAAGCATCGTTTCCTCTGTGTTTCAGCCTTAGGAATTGTGGGTAAGCCTTTTTTCTTCCTTTTCCATGTGATTTAAGGCTTGATCGAAGTTCCTCTTGGTTTGGTGTTGTTAGATCTCGCGTGTCTAGCGATTCGGAGTCCCGTCGACCTCGTTTCAGTCAATTTCGCCTTTGTCCAGCAGCGTTTTTGGGTGTTTTCGGCACCGCTTGACTATTCCGGTAAGTTTAAACGCTTACCCATGTTCAGTTAGTGCTTAGGATTAAATACCCATTCACTTAAGTGCTGGAGTTTAAGCTTTGATGTTGAAATTCTAATTTGCAGCGCCGTCTTTGCTCAGTTCGTGAGTGGTTCGGCGTCAATTATCGTTTCCGGTAAGTTTAGCCCTTACCCATCCTTGCTAGAGCTTAAAAAAAATACCCAATGGTTTAGGTGCTGAATTTTAATATTAGCGTTGATTTTCTGTTCTGCAGCGCCATTGAAGTGTTCGATTGAGTTCGATACAGTCCAACTCGAATACCCACCACTCAAGGATCCTCCTGGCGCGTTGTTAGAGGTTAGAATAACCCGCCTAGCGTGAAAATGGGTCTGTTTGGGTAAGTTCCTTGCTGTCCTTTTATCTATAGCGTTGAGTTTGCTGCTCCTTTAGTTGTTCTAGCTTTAAAGCATGTTTTAGATCATTGGCCATTAGTTTCTAGACTCTTAAAGTGTCACCCAATCTTTATAGGTCCTAGAATATGCTTTAAAATGGGTTGTCGTCGTTGTTTTAGTTGAAAATCATGTAGTTCATTAATGCCCGTTAGGTCTCATTGCCTTAAAATGTTTTCCAATCCTTATAGGTTCTTAAAGCATGGAGATAAATGGGTTATGCTTGCTGTCCATAGTTTAAAAAGCATGCTAAATAGGTTTCCGTTAGTTATCTAGGCCTTAGTTGCATTGCCTAAGCTTTAGGAGTTCTTGGAATGTCATTCTAGTGTTATTTGCTTGCTGTCCAACGACTGAAAAATTCTTGAACATGGTCATTCGGCGAATACCCATTGCCCATTGAGCCTTAAACATGGTTGCCCATGGTCTAAAGGTTTGGAATTTTAATTTGGGAATTTTGAGTGGTCGTTCGGCAAGGAAATTGGTCTTTTCTTAGTTGAATTAGACCTTTTAAGCTTGTTTAGAGTATCGTTGAGTTGGTTCTAATTCGGTAGAAATTATCCTTGTGTTTAGGAGCTTTCTTGGACTACCTTGGATTACTAAGGTTGCTTTGGAAGCGCTATAAGTAAGTAGTTTCTACTTACTAAACTTGTTTGACTGCCTGAAGTATGTTTGTTTGTTATCCGCTTTACTTATATATGTGCTAAGTATGGATTGCTATGTATACACTGTTGTATTGTGAGCATTGAAATGGTTGTGTTAATCTTGAATTGTGTTTATTACATTGCTTGAGACGTGTACGCTTAAGAAGTATAAGCATGATAGGTACTTGTCTTAGGCTTAGTGACTGTTGAGTCGAGCATGATGAGTCTAGTTGGCATGTTGCATGGGGGATGTGTAGCATGAGTCGGGTGAGAGGCATAGCACATGGTGCGTAATTCATGTGTAGCGGAGCGTGACGCGGAAATCACGTATGAGTGGCGCAACACATGGCGCGGAATTCATGTGGGGTAGGTGCAAAGCATGACGAGGAAATCATGTAACTAGCGCAACACATGGCGCAGAATTCATGTGTAGCGGAGCATGACGCGGAAATCATGTAAGTAGCGCAGCACATGTCGCGAAATTCATGTGTAGCGGAGCATGACGCGGAAATCATGTAGTTAGTGGAGCATGACGTGGAAATCATGTGGAGTCTAGTGCGTGCGTTGCATAGCGTGTGGTGCAATTGCATGAGTGAGTTGTTTTGAGCATGTGTGTAGTTTTTAGCTTGAAAGCATGTTTCTTATTGTGGATGTGTAACCTGTTGGATGCGTGTGCCGAACATGATGCTTGTATTGGTTGTTTGCTTGTGGTTTGGTAAGTGTGAGTTGCTTACCAGTACCACAGTTGTACTGATACCCCCTTCCCCACCTTCCCCCCAAAATTTTAGATGTTGCAGGTTTGGATGACGAGCTGGATCTTGGTGAGGAAGAGGAGAACTGCGAGGAAAGATTCCTAGAGTGATGATTTCCATGTTATTATGTTTTCCTAGTGTTGTAATAAGTTAGCTGGAGAATGGTTGTTTTCGAGTTTATAAACTAGATTGGATAGTTTGGTTGAGTTTAATAATATGTATAGCTAGTGAACTAGCTCCTTTGTTAATAGAATGTCTTTATGATTCCGCTGCATGATTTTTGGTTATTGTATGTTGCTACGAGTTTCTGTCTCGTCTAGAGGAGATAGGTTGTGAAATCTGACTGCAGTTTGGTGGAGTTTGGCTTATGCATGATTAGAAGTGTTAAATGTCTTTATCAGGTGTTGTGAAAATTTTGGTTCAGGCCATTTTACGTCGTTATGCTGCCGAAATTTTCGGTACATCCGGTTTAAAAGTGGTTCAGATCCGTAGTTAAGGGTTTAGAGTTGCAGTAGCGTCTCTAGGTCCTGCAGGTTGGAAAAGTTGGGGCACAATTGAATTCCTAGCAAAATTTCAAAAACAAAAACAAGATTTTGAAAACCACTTTTTTTAGTTTTCAAAAATTGGCTTGGTTTTTAAAAACATGGAAAGAATGTATTAGAAAAACAAAAAAACTTATAGGTGAGAGTAGCATTTATAAGCTTAATTTTCAAAAACCAAAAACAAAAAACCAAATGGTTATCAAACGAGGCCAAAGACTAGGGGCCCCACCCTCTCATTGGCCCGAAAAAAACTTTGTTTATGGTAGGACCATAAACAAATTGTTCATTAGAGGATCAGTGGTACCTAAGGAGTAAGAGGTATGTTAATATTCATACCTGTAAGTCAGTTGTAACCACCAAGCTTCTTTAAGCTGGACCTGTCCCAACAAGTTCTGATCTCAGGAAGTATAAATAGAAGAGGAGATCATTAACTCAGCGTGTGAAAGTTTAAGAACTGAGAGACTTACTTGTAATCAGCTTCATCTCTGTAATTCTTGTAAATAAAATCAGCTCCCTTGTATCGTGGATGTAGGCCATTGTTGCCGAACCACGTTAATCCTCTGGTGTTCATCTTCTTCCTTCTTCTTGTGTGCTTGATCATCTCGTCTTCTAGGGCAATTCGTCTGAATTCCTTTTCTTGCGTGAATGTTTGATTCTGATCATCAAGTTTGCATGCTCTGTTTTTGTGCAAAGTGAGATAGTGCGTTAAGAAGGAAAGATTTCCACGTGTACAGAACTAACAAGGTAATTACAGGGTAAAACAGTAATTTGACCCACTTGTAATTACGAACGACTCATGAAGGATTGACTTACCTATAATGGTTATATCCATGGACGGAAAATATTCAACAATGCTAAGAGTTGCAACTATGGGTCTTTGGTGAAGTAACCCATAATTAATGAATGTTGATTAATATAATTAGTAATTTTAATTAATTAATCTCGAATGATTGAAACTGATAATTAGGTCCATTAGGTCCCCCTACTAGCTCACAACAGGTGAACTAGGATCAGTAGTTTTGAAAGAATTTGAAATGTTCAAATTATATAAGGGAATGTAAGTTAATTGTATAAGATACAATGAATAAAATGTATATTGATACATTATAATATAAAGTTAATTTTAAATAAGATTCAAAATTAAACTATATGAGAGAATAATAATTAATATCAACATGGTTCATATTAAAACTATAGGTTAAAATTAAAATGAATTGGATTCATATTAAAACTATAGGTTATGAGAGAGATATACATTTGAATCTGATTCAAATAAAATATTTGAATGAGTGTAGAACACTCTAGTGGAAGCGATTTGGACCGAAAGCACATCAATTTCATTAATTTTCAAAACAAAAAGCATGTTAAAGAAGAAGCCATAAAGAGAGTATGATTTAACCAACATTTGGAAGCCAAATTCTCTCTTGTTACTTGATGAAATCGATCACGATTAGGTTGTAGACGACCTCTAGTGTCTTCCCTGCTATCCCTCGGTCTTAGAGCAACTTGTAGGAGTCGTTTGTGATGACAATTGGAGAAGAAAAGAGAGTTTACTCACTGGTTTGAGAGTATTTGAGAATATCGATATTTTGAGAGAAAAATTCACCCAGATGCTAATCCTTTTTCAGTCGGATCCTTGGTTCCTTTCAAAGACCAATTTCATGCAAATGGAAGCATGAAATTAAGACAACAAATTATCTTAGAGTGAGGTGTATAATAAGTGTCAAAGTGAGGCGAATTAATGGTTTTGACTCATAAGTCACATCTTGAAATTTACATTAGTTTCAAATAATTGAATGAAATTTCTTTAAATGATTTTATAATTAAAACTGATTCAAATAATTACTTTTAAATAAAATTTATTAAACTATTTAATTAATTATATTAATTTAATATCAAATATTAAATTAATATTTTACACCTAATGTCGACTTTTCTCAAAACCGATTTTCTGAACATGAATCCTGATTCACGTTTACAATATTTAAATGATATTTAAATATTTTCAACTCTCACTAATTATAGTTTAATTCATAATTAAACTATCACGTTAATAATATCAGATATTATTTAACGTTAAATCCCTAAACTGAATTTGAACATTTCAAATTCTCTCATCACTATGTTCTGAGGTTTAGTCCGTATGAGCTAGCAGAGGGACATAATGAACCTGCAGATTATGGGCTCCAACGACCCGAGATTAACCGGCTAAACTCACTAACATAGTTAACCAACATTCGTTGCCATGTTTTCCTTAAACAGATTGGCGGACGCTGTTGACAATTTTCCTATAAATACAGTGCGATTTTGGCCAGCTAAGGGGAGTCTAATTGGAGAGAATTTAGCCCTAATTCCGACTAGAGACCTTATGTGGGAGCTGAAGCAAGACCAAGGTGTGGGAACCAAGCTTGAAGACGTGGAGATCGTGACGGGGACGTGTCGGTTTCAACTGATTCAAGAGTTTTCCTTTCTCTTTCCCTTACCTCTTGTTGTTTTTATGGCCTTTCTTTCAATTAGTGTTTGTAGTTTCAAGACTATGAGTTTCTAGTTGTTTGTCTTAGGGATTGATGTAGTTGTTTAGTTTGTTGGATTGATTTTTGGTATGCATGTGCTTTTGTTTTATTCATTCAATTATGTTATAATGCATTTGATTAATTGGCCATATACTGAATGTGATTTAGTGTTGAATCTTGCTTGGGAGAGGGGGTTTAACTTAGACCCTAATTGCATAACTGGTTGGGTGTTTGCCTTTTTGTGACACACTGCACAAGTGCAAGTATACACTATCAAGTAATAAAATGGAAAGTATTCTGGATATCGTACCCAAGGGAGATATTGACTAGTTAAGTTAACACACAATTCCGTAAAATATGAACCTCATCTAAATTTGCAACCACGAATGGTAACCAAATACAAATAGATAAATTGGGGTTTTGGTTTAAAAACAAAAGCGAAAAGATAATAAGGAAAATAAGAGAAAAATCAATGAGGTAAGTAGGAAATTCAAATAGCTTCAACCTTGAGCATTAGATCGCCTCCACCTATGCGTTTGGAATTTGCTCAGGTCTTGCAGACTGATACGATAATTGCTAACCACAAGTGTACGGGTGATTAAAAATTGAATGTCGTCCTCTGGATTGGTTTTCTAGTTCACCTAATTATTAAAGGTATATTCGCCCAATTTTATTTAGAGAAAAGATTCGAGAAAGATGCAAATTAATTAAAAAACTACTCAAAGCAATTAAATGGGTGGAAGCTTAATGGAGAAAAACCTTAGGGAATTGATTTCACCTATTAGATGCATGAATTAATTCAGTGATTAAGTATGAATGACCACGTAACGATTTCATAAACCAAGGATTATTGATTATTATAAGCCTCTCCCGAGCACAATTAATTCTTTATGCAAAATTAAGAAATTGATATCCATCCCTATCTAATTTCTACAACAAGCATAAGCGTTAAAGATCAATCCTTATAACGGTTTCTCAAGCAATCCTAAATCTCCTGATTATAGAACCACGTAAGTCATGCAATTGATAATCTAATCTAAACTACCCTCTCCCGAGCAATTAGTTCAGATAAAACAACATACAATCTGTGATCAAGAGATTATAAGCATTAAGCATTCAAATTGCATAAATAAAAGGAGTTACGAGCCGTCCACAAAAATCCCTAAATTAATCCATACAATCTAATGGCTACATCAAGCCCCTAAGAAACAGAAATTAGCTACTCATAGTCTCAAAATCACAAGCAAAATTTGTCCAATACATCATAAAATTAGTACAAGAAGTAAAGGGAGAAAGAATAAACTCGCTAGCCGTGATTGCCGCACGTTCCCGTCACTATCCTCACGATCTAAGCTCCAAAAATCAACTCCACTCGATCCCCTCAGTGTTCTGGCCGAATTTCGCTCTCAGTAGTCGTGTTTTTCTCTCCAAAGAAGCTCTCCCAAATCTGCTGCATCGTTAAGAATTTATACTACACATTCTGCTGCGACAGCGTCGTGACGTTGTCGCGTTGCACGCCCTAGCAAATTCGGAAAGTGGTGCAGCGTCGAGACACTGTGGAGGTAGCGTCTCAACGCTGCCTCGAATACGCGCCTATTGCCTGATGGGCCAACGTTGAGACGCTCAAGGGATAGCGTCTCAACGCTACCCTTACGGATGGGGGCCTTGAACCTTGTCTTCTTTTGCTCATTTCCTCACTTTGATTAATTATTTTTCTCCAAAATCACCGATATTCATAAAAAAAACATCAATCTCCATCAAAATGTTTGATTCCTACAAAATTAAACCAAATAGACATAAAATTGGCCAAATAATCCTCAAGACTAACACTAAATTAATATAAAATATAGCTCAAATAATTGAGCTATCAAATACCCCCAAACTTAAGCATTTGCTAGTCCCGAGCAAAGTAAGAATCAAAATTGTTTGTCAATCAAAAACAATTGAGGGAGTGTTGCTAATGACTCTTGCCTCAGGAATTTCAAATCAGAGATAATTCACACTGAAACAATAATACTCAAACATATTCATCAAGATGAACCTCATTTATTTCTTTCCTCTCTTACGTGTGTGTGACTAGTCCTCCCTATCTTAATATTTTAAGCCCAGAAAAGTTTTATGCAACCCTTTGCTCCCCCTACTATGGTTGTAAGTTCCAATTATCAAGCCTCTCCACACTCAAGATGGTAATATGCCACTAGGGTGCCTTGATGGGGTACACAACCCCCAAACTTTGAGCCTTTTCAAATTAAACAATCATCATTAATGGTGGCCACTAGCTTTCACACACCCTATTGTAGGGACCCATAACCCGAGTTTTACTCTTGGTTGGCCTAACTGATCACAACAGGGGTAGCTCTTTTTGACCTTAATTCAATTTCATTTACTAAGCAAAGCATTCCACCCCCAAAATTAAAGCATGCATTGTCCTCATTGTATAAAGAAAATAGAGCGTAATCAAGCAAGAGAACAATAAAAGAATGGAAGGAGTGAACAAAATACTGCCCTGGAATGATGATGACCTTTTCATGGATGCTTGGCACAAATAAGAGAACGGGAACTCCTACAAAACAAAAAAAAAAAATCCAACATAAAAACAATAGCGAAGTAACTTAGGTTGCCTCCCATAAGCGCTTGTTTATCGTCTTTAGCTCGACGTGCTCGAGCAGTCTGTCAAGGCACATAAAAATTCTCGTATTTCTTTGGGCCCTTCTTTCTTGAATCAATAAAACTCACGATCGCTAGCAAGCTTACTAGCTTCTCATGGGCCCCTGAAACAGAATTATTTTTAGTATTTTTGAATAAAATAAGCATAAAAGGAGAAAGATCAAAATAAAGAGACTCTGACTCCAAAACTGACTCGTGAGAATAGAAAAAGGAACAATCATATTCTACAAAGGATGGAGAAGATAAAACGGATGAAAGCTTTTCAACCTCAAACTCTACCTCCTGAACGTCCTCTGACACTACAAGCTCATTATCTTTTTCTTCCTCACAAACATGTTCTTGATAGGTGCTACAACTCTCCAATTCTTCCCCTCTATTTAAGCAACTCACCCCTAAATGCTCATCCTTAGCAAGATCGAAAGAACTAAGCTCTTGAATGGGTGCCAATGAATCATCGGCCACATGACTCACTAGACTGAAGGATTGGAATTCCCAATTCCGTTACAGCAGAAGCAATTGGACCGTTCGTAAATTAATTTTGTTCTACAAAATACCAATACATTGGCAAAAGGTTAAGCGGTGAAAAACATACCTCCGTTGACGACTCTGAATACTTCAACGGACACCACCACGAGACTACCCTGCTATTCTCTGAGATTAGGAACGTAGTTGTGGGACTACTAATCTTGATTGGGAAAAACTCTTAGAGAGAAAATTTCTCTCTAGAGTTCTTGAGAGAATATGTGAGAGAGGCTAGAATGAGACATTTTGGGCTAGGGTTCTCATAACCTTTCCTTTTATAAGAGAGGAAACCCTAATGTGAGGTTAGGAAACAATCTTGACCGTTAGATCAAGATCAATTAATTAATTGATTAAATCAATTAATTAAATGATAATTAACTAATCATATTAATTAATTAAATGTTAATTAATTAATCATATTAATTAATTAATCTCATGCACATTTAAATCTTTTTAAATGTAATTTCCTCACATAATATATTTTAATTAAACTTAATTAAATCACATTTAATTAATTCAATTAAACTAATCAATTAATTAATTTTACAATTAATTGAATATCTCCCATATTCAATTAATTACATATTAGAATCATATTCTAATAATTCCCTCATAGACTATCGTTTAATTAAATCTCATTTAATTTAAACTAAATTGAATAATTAATTAATTCATCTTCTAATTAAATACCATATATTTAATTAGACATATATTTGAACTCTTTCAAATATATCAATCTCTCAATATAATAAAGTTTAATTTCAAATTAGACTTTATATTTTAATGCATAACTATACATTATATTAATTTGTATCTCATACAATTAACTTAATTCCCAATATGAATTTGAACTATTCAAATTCTATCAATATATATTTGTTCCTAATTACTCTTTACGAGCTAGCAGGGGGACCTAATGGACCTACAGATCAGAAGCTCCAATGATATGAGGTTGACTGATTAAACTCATTAATCAAGTTAACCAATATTCATTAACTGTGGGTCATTCCACTAAAGACCCACAACTGAACTCTTCTCACTGTAGAACATTTCTGTGTCCCCACATACTAGTTCAAGTCACATGGAAACAACCTTGGATCTTAGTTTATTGGATTTGGGTCAAATTGTGCAATATTTAACAATAACACTTTATTGTAGAAACTCAATAACACTTTATTGAAAATAAGTATACAATTTGCTTACATTCACTATCTACGAGTTTTAGGGCATAAAACCCAACAAAATCCTATGGAAGTGGATCCCACCTCATTAACTTCCTTTGGGGTCTGAAGTCCTTTTATAATTTTATCAAATTTTAGACTCCTCACTCTAGACTTCTCAATATAATTTTGAACTAAGCTTTTTAAGGAAGAATTTTCTTTTAAAGGGGTATAACTTGAAGATGAAAAATTGGAATATGGTGTTGATTCTTTGGGCACAGATTCCCTAACGGGCCACCCAAAATTATAACAAGCCATTTAAAAAAAAATTAAATAAATCAATGATAATTAGGCTCTTAATTAAACACAAAATAACATCTCAACAAGAACATAAGACCAATACTCAAACATAAAAGGAAAGAAAAATAAAAAGGAAAACAAAAACAAATAAAGAAAAGACAATTAAGGAAAAATCAATCAAATAAGGAAAAGAAAAAAAAAACTAAAACGAAAAATTACAACTATGGAAACAATGACAAAAAAGAAAAAAAAATAAATATGGAAATAAAACAAATAAGGAAAAAAAATGCAATCTACCTAAAAAATAAAAATACACCCTAAATTAAGATCGAACAATTTTTCCACAATATTAATTTAACTAAATATGCCAATCCCCGGCAACGGCGCCAAAAACTTGATGCGCGATTTGCTTACCGCAAGTGTACGGGTCAAGTAATAATATAGTGTTTTCGTGATTAAACGAGTGTCGTCCTCTGGATTGGTTTTCTAGCAAATTAAGTACCGTGAATAATCTTGTCCAATTTTATTTAGGGAGCCAAATTTAATGAAAAAGATAAATCTAAAGACTAAAAGCATAAAATAAAGGTGGAGACTCAAATGGAAAGATCTCTTTTGGAATTGATTTCATTGTTGAGATTGAGGATTAATTATGTTGGGTTTTATGCCCTAAAACTCGTAGATAGTGAATGTAACCGTTGACCGGATATTAATGAAATAATATTGATATGTTTTTTATTAATTGTTATTAGTTATTTTATATTTGTCTTTGCCTAATAATAACCCTAATCCAATAAACTAGACATCCAAGGCTGTAATATGAGTCTTGAACTATATGTAGCGACATATGGGATCATTGTTCAAGAAACAGCCTAAAGGGTCTATAGTATAGGGATAAGACTGGGTGCCTTATCCTGGTGACACTATGGATACGGCCCACTTTGTATTTGATACAAACGCTGCGATCCAACGCGTTCGTGTAGGAGACATGCGAGTGGGGGTATCCTATGCAATGAGTTTGCATAAGATCGGACCGCAAAATAGTAACCACTGGTTATAACACCGTTAACTAGTTGGTTTTCTATTTCACTAGGACGACCTAGACAACTTAGTCTTAATCCTGAGTTGATTATGGACTCCTGCTCATGAGAGATTGTCCTTTGATTTGTATGGGTGAGAGTGGCCAATACGCCGACTCAATAAGCCTACCACTTTGGGGACAAGACCGAATGGGGAGCTGGGAACATAATCGTACAAGATGGAATTCACTCCTTCCCGACTTTAGGGAAGCAGATGAGTGTTCCCTTAAGTGGTTACTCCGAGTCTTGAACAAAGGGCCCTACCCTCTCAATGGCACGAGAGGGTTTTCTGTTTGATGGTTGGACCACAAACAGGTTGTTCATTAGAGGAGAATTGGTACTTAAGGAAATAGAGGTAACCCAGGGGTAAAACGGTAATTTGACCCAGCTGGTGTTACGGACACTCGTGAAGGACTAACTAGTCGATATTGGTCTATATTCGTGGACACAGAAAATATGTCTGCAGTGAGAAGAGTGCAACTGTGAGTCTATAGTGGAATGAACACACAGTTAACGAATATTGATTAATGTGGTTAATGAGTTTGACCAATTAATCTCACATCGTTGGAGCTTCTGATCTGCAGGTCCATTAGGTCCCACTGGTAGCTCATAAAGTAATTTGAGGCAACTAAGTAATAAATGTAAATTGAAAATGTTCAATTTACTAAGGGAAACAAATATAATATATATTGATATATTATTGTGAGAGAAATTAATATTTGAAGAAATTCAAATATAAATTTATGGAAGTTTGAAAGAGTTCAAATAATGAATTAATTAATTTAAGGCCTAAAATGTGTTTGGGCAAATTAATTAATTCTAGGCCGGAAATTAAATATGTGATATTTAATTGGTGGGAATTAATCAATTATGGAAATAATTAATCACTTAAGGAAGTGATTAATCATTTATGGAAATGATCTAATCACTTATGGAAGTAATTAGTCATTTGTGGAAAAGATTAATCAATTGTGGAATTGATTGATCATGATTGATTAATTAAGGAATAAGATTGAATCAATTTTGGAAAAGATTGATTTAATTGAATATTTTATTCATGGCCTCTCTTCTATAAATAGAACACTAGACCTAATTGGTCTGGGACACTTGACACTTTGCTCTTGTTCTTAGACTCTCAAGACAAGACCTAGAATTCTCTCTAGTCTCCCTCTTAGAGAAAGACTCCCACAAGTCTTTTGCCTCCTAGACCTAGAGTCATACCGGTGTAACCTCTGTGGTTATTGTGTCATTCAAGAAGAAAATTCCAGCGATTAAGAGGCGAGGAGGCTGCTGCGTTTTCGTTCGTTGGAGCATCGTTGGCGAAGAACGATCAAGTCTACAACGGAGGTTTGTAACGGTTCTTCCTCTTTTCTTTAGAAAAGCATGAAAATAAATTTAGATTTATTTTTAAGCATGTTTAAACTGAATTTCCAGCAACTTTAAAAGGAGTTTAAAGTTTGATTGAGTTTTCGTAACGGTATTTTAATGTTAATTAATATACGGCGTAAGGTCCAATCGATGCGCTTCCGCTGCGTGGGGACTTTTATTCCCTTCAAATTAATGAGATGAATTTAGCATGCAATTATTCTACCATGTCTAGGAACCTTTTATCACAACTTTCTCTCCCGAGCATAATTGATTCTCATGCATGCAACCAACATGATATCCCTATTTAAGTTCATTAACATGCAAGGCTTTGGGTTTAGTTCTTCTAACAACCTCTAAAGTAATTCTAACTGATGTGGAATTTTCCTACCGCAAGCGCACGGGTCAAGTAATAATAAACTGATCGAAAAATCGAGTGTCGTCCTCTGGATTGGATTTTTAAGTTAAATCAAGTATCATGAATAATCTTGCTCAATTTTATTTAGGGGACGGAAAGTAGTGAGTGATAGAAAACTAGATCAAAGCAAATAAACAACGGAGATTCAATTGAAAGAACACTTAGGGAATTGATTTCGCCAATTTAGTCTAGGATTGATTTTAGGGAATGAATTATCATGCACAATGGAATTATGAGCCTAAGAACCTTTAATCACAACTACCTCTCTCGAGTATAATTGATTCTCATGCAAAATAACCAACTTGATATCCCTATCTAAGTTCATTAACATGCAAGGCAATTAGTTCTTTTTGACCAATTCTAAAGTTAATCTAAAATCCGTCACGAGCTTAGAATATAAACTTTAGTCATGCAATCTTAATTAAGTCTACGCTAAATCCCCTCTCTCGAGCAAGACTCAACACTTAGATCATTCAACTAATGGCCAATTAATTGAAAGCATTAAATTAAGAATGCAAACATAAAACAATTGCACAATTCAACCCATAAATCAATCCATGAACTAAAAAGACTACATCAATCCCTAAGTAACAAGCTTAGCTACTCATACATGGCGTTACAAGATAGACTAAGCATGAAAAAGCCATTAAATCCAACTAAAGTAAGAGGGAAAGAAGATTAAACACTATGGAGGCCGAGACCGCACGTCCCCGTTACGATCTCCACGAACAAATTCTTCAATTCTACGCTCCCCCCACTTGCTTCCGCTTCAAAATATGGTTTTTCTCTCTGTTTTACGGCTAAAAATCTCCCAAAAGAAGTCCCCCAATCAGCCCTAATCGCAATCTTTAAATAAGGCAAAAATTGGTCGTAGCGTCGCGACGTTACCGCGAAATCACGAATTCTGGATGTTGCAACCGAGAGCGTCGCGACGCTATGATTTTTTTTTTTTTTTTTAGCGCGCGAACTCCATTTGACTCCAATTTCTCCATTAAGCTTCAAACACATACTTCCTACAAATAAAGCATATAAATGCATAAATTTGGCCAAATAATTGTAAAAGACTAGCTTAATTAATTAGAGAAAAATAGCTAGCTATACTCGCTATCACTAACTCCCGTCACAAACTTAGAAATTCGACTTTAGTCATGCAATTAGTAAATTAAGTCTTAGGCTAAATTCTCTCTCCCGAGTTAGATTCAACACTTAAATCATTCAATTAGTGATTAAGTAATTGAAAGCATTTAATCATAATTGCATAGATAAAACAAAAGCACATTCATACCCAAAAATCAATCCAACAAACTAAAACAACTACATCAATCCCTAAGACAAACAACTAGCAACTCAAAGTCTTGAAATTACAAACACTAATTGAAAGAAAAGCCATAAAAACAACAAGAGAGGTAAGGGAAAGAAAAGGAAAACTCAAATCCATCGACACCACACGTCCCCGTCACGATCTCCACGTCTTCTCGCTTGATTCCCCACTCCTTGGCCTTGTTTTAGCTCCCACTAAAGGTCTCTAGTCGAAATTAGGGCTAAAATCTAACCAATTGGACTCCCCTTGGCCGTGCAAGAAAATTTCGAGAGCGTCGAGACGCTATGGTCACAGCGTCGCGACGCTATTGTTGGGTTGTATGCCCTAAAACTCGTAGATGTAAACAAATTGTATACTTGTTTCAATAAAGTGTTATTGAGTTTCTATAATACAGTCTTATTGTTAAATATTACACAATTTGACCCAAATCCAATAAACTAAGATCCAAGGTTGTTTGTATGTAACTTGAACAAGTATGTGGGGACATACACGGATCGATGTTCAAGTAACAACCTAAAAAGTCTATAGTACAAGGATAAGGTTGCACCTTATCCTTGTAACACTATGAGATACGGCCCGCTTTGTATTTGATACAGACGTATTGATCCAAAACGTCCATGTAGCAGACATGCGAGGGTATCCTATGCAATAAGTTTGCATAAGACCGGACCACGAAATAGTAAACCACTAGATGTAACACCGTTAACTAGTTAGGTTACTGTTTCAATAGGATGCCTAAGTAACTCAGTCTTAATCCTGAGTGTGTCATGAACTCCTTCTAACGAGGGATTGTCCTTTGATTAGTATGGGTGAGAGTGGCTTGCATGCCGACTCAATAAGCCTACCTTCTTGGGGACAAGACCGAGTGCGGGGCTGGGGACATGACAAC
Organism: Luffa aegyptiaca; assembly: GCA_017139565.1. NCBI lineage: Eukaryota > Viridiplantae > Streptophyta > Magnoliopsida > Cucurbitales > Cucurbitaceae > Luffa > Luffa aegyptiaca. The sequence goes on along the minus strand of CM029406.1, from coordinate 15,607,256 downwards.
ACAAGATGGAATTCGCTCCTTCCTGATTCTAGGAGAAGTAGATGAGTGTTCCCTTAAGTGGTGACATTGGGTCTTGAACAAAGGGATCCTGCCCTCTCACTGGCCTGAGAGGGATTTTCTGTTTACTGGTTGGACCATAAACAGGTTGTTCATTAGAGGAGCACTGATACTTAAGGAGCATGAGGTAACACAAGGGTAAAACGGTAATTTGACCCAACTGTAGTTATGAACACTCGTGAAGGATTGACTTGTCGATATAGGTTTATATCCGTGGACACAGAAATGTTCTACAGTGAGAAGAGTTCAGCTATGGGTCTTTAGTGGAATGACCCACAGTTAATGAATATTGGTTAACTTGATTAATGAGTTTAATCAGTCAACCTCATATCATTGGAGCTTCTGATCTGTAGGTCCATAAGGTCCCCCTGCTAGCTCGTAAAGAGTAATTAGGAACAAATATATCTTGAGAGAATTTGAATAGTTCAAATTCATATTGAGAATTAAGTTAATTGTATGAGATACAAATTAATATAATGTATAGTGATGCATTAAAATATAAAGTCTAATTTGAAATTAAACTTTATTATATTGAGAGATTGATATATTTGAAAGAGTTCAAATATATGGTATTTAATTAGAAGATGAATTAATTAATTATTCAATTTAGTTTAAATTAAATAAGATTTAATTAAACTATAGTCTATGAGAGAAATAAATATTTGAAGAAGTTCAAATATTAATATGAATTTGATTCATATTAGATTTATAGGATATAAGAGAATTGGAAGGAGTTCAAATTTTAATATGAATTTGATTCATATTATAGAATTAATTAATTGAAGACCTGATATTTAATTTGGGTAACTAATTAATTAACTAATAGAAAGTCTGAAATTAAATATATGATATTTAATTGGTGATTAATTAATTAAAGAATTAATTAATTGAAAATTAATCAATTATGGAAATGATTAATCACTTATGGAAGTAATTAATCATTTATGGAAATGATTTAATCACTTATGGAAGTGATCAATCATTTATGGAAAATATTAATCAATTATAGAATTGATTGGTTATGAAATTGATTAATTATGGAAAAGAATAAATCAGTTATGGAAATAATTGATTTTAAATGAATATTTTATTCATGGTCTTTCTCCTATAAATAGAACACCAAACCTAGGGTTTAGAGACTACAACATATGACCACCATAAGCCCCTCTCATATTCTCTCAACTCAAGAACTCTAGGGAGAATTTTCTCTCTAGACTTTTGCCCATTCAAGATTAGGTAGTCCCACAACTACGTTCCTAATCTCATAGTTATAGCGGGGAAGATCAAATGGTGGTGTTCTTCGTTGTTGCAGAACAATCAAGAATCATTCTTGATTTTAAGAGACGTCAACGGAGGTATGTTTCTCATCGCTTAACTTTTTGCCAATGTATTGGTATTTTGTAGAACAAAATTAATTTACGAACGGTCCAATTGCTTCCGCTGTAACGGAATTGGGAATTCCAATCCTTACAATTGGTATCAGAGCCGATCGTAGATTTTAATTTAGTTTCCTAAAATTTTCATTGGTTCTTTGGTGGGAATTTTCTACATTTGATGTATAAAGGTTTGCTAGTAGATGGTTTGGATTTTTGGCATTAGTTTTTGCAATTTTAAGTAGATTTGATCAATGTAAGGGCCCTTTGTTTTGGGTATTTTAATTGCAATCGAGTCTGTAAGTCCGTGTTGCTGTTTTGTATCAATTGAGGAAGAAATTCAGTGCAATTTTTTGCAATTTGGGGCAAAATCGGAGAAAAATCGCACTAGAAATTGAAGTTTTTCTGGAAATCCAAGAGCTAGAGTCTCGACACTGTCTCAATAGCATCTCGACGCTGGCGGAAAAACCCAGAAACGGAAGAAATCGCGAGACGAGAGTAAAATAAAATTAAATTAAAAAATCGGATATTGAAATCAAGAGCGTGTGCATCTGGGTGGTTGTATTAGCGCCTGTGAAATCCAAGAGCAGCAGTTCGGGCCCGACAGTATGCGTAATTTTCTTTTTTTGGAGAATTTTTTTCGTGCGCCTGTTCGTGGGTTGTTTGCGCGGTTCAGTGTGGTTCGGTCCGGTCTGGGCAAATGAGCTCAAGGTTCATGAACGTTTGACCGGTTCACGGTGGTCCAGCTGGTTCTTGACTCGGTTCAAGCGGTCCAGGCATTTTTTGGGCTCGGTTCAGCTTCATATTGACTGGTTCAAGGGTTTTTTGACCCGGTTTAGTATGGTTCAGTTCGGTTCAAGCAATTTTTAGCTGTTTCAAGGAGTTTTAAAGCTGGTTCAGTGCGGTTCAGCCCGTTTTCTCGCCGATTCGATGGGTTTGGACGTGGTTCGAGGCTTTTTTTGGGCTGGTTCACTGCATGATAGGGCTGTAATAGATTAATTATTGTAATTTTTCTATTGTTTTGAGTCCTAGGATGCCAAAAACCCGTCTACTTAGCTATTTAATTGCTTTATGGATCACATATAGCTTAAAATCCCACCATAGGTTAAGCATATTCATGCATTTTTAATTATAATTGTTATAATATAAATATTATGCATGAATTTAATTTTCATGGGTATTTAATATAAATTGTTATGATTAAATGGATGAAAATTGAGTAACATTGAGCATGAAATTACTTTAGTAAAAATATAAAAAAATTATATTTATGAAAGTAATTTATATGCTAATATAAAGTGTTATGTTAATGTATGAAAATGTGAATGCTTATTTTAATTTTCTTGGGTAATTAATTTAAGAGTTAGATTAATTGAAGAAAATTAATTTGAATTAAGCATGAAATTACTTTAAAAAAATATAAGGGTTATATTTATATAAGTAATTAACATGCTTAATTAATTTTCATGATATATTAATATAAATGTTATGTTAATGTATGAAAATGGTAATGCTTAATTTTAACTTTCTTGTATAATTAATTTAAGAGTTAGGTTAATTAAAAGGAAATTAAATTGCACTGAGCATGACATTATCTTAGATTAATATAATTGTTATATTTTTGGTATGTCATGTATGCTACTGTATGGTTTTATAAGTTAATTAGAATTTGGTTGTTAATTTATTCACCATAGTAGCATGTTATAGGGTTAATTCATTAAAATTTATAATAGTTATAAAATTAATGAATAGAAACCGTTAACCTAAAACAAAGAATTGCATGCAAACATAGGATCTTAGGATAAATGGATTAATTTTAAAATGTTTAAAATTAATTAGACCTAAGATCACATTTCTAATAGGATTAAAATTATTCTTACTTAGAATTAAAATTAGTTTTAATTGACTAAGTAGGAAAAACATTACTATGATTATAAGGGAACTCCACTGGCTAAGTTCTGTCTAAGGCTGGGGGTATTTAAGCTGACAGTTTACGGAACACCTCCTACCTAGGAACTGACCCAGAATACCAGAGTTGAATTAATCATAGTTAAATGTTAGCATGCAATGTAACTAGGTTTGTTAAAAGTGTTTAATGCACCTAGATCTTTAGAGTAAAGACCTTACATTACTGTGGTTATAAGGGAACTCTCTCGGTAAAGTTCTGTCTAAGGTTGGGGGTATTTAAGTTGACGGTTTACGGAACACCTCCTACCTGGGAACTGACCCGAACCTTGAGTTGAATTAACCATAGTAATGTTGACTTGTAATGTTGGGTTTATTAAAAGAAGTTTAATTCACCTAAAACATTGCGGTTCAATCCTTTCCATAATTGTTATAATAGGATCAGACTTAGATAGATTTACTTAGCCGAATTTTATCTAAGTTAAATAACCCTAAATTAACCTTAGGAAATTTTCAGTGGGAGGAAAATTACAAAACGAGATTTAAATCAAGTTTTGCTCCTACGTCCCTATATTCACAACATGAGGCTCATGCTCAGCTTCGAGTCGCCGTAGGAGCGGCCTCCCTTCGGAAAGTGTTTGCATGAATCAATAACAAGGTGAATGGGAAAAATGTCTAGAGTAAGTGGGAGCGGGACACGTGTCAACGTATCCCTCGGTCTCCGCCCCTAGTTCACACCGTGAGAGTCCTATGATCCGCCTGCAGGTAGTCCTGGCGCAACCATCCCTTCGGAGGGCCTGATCATATGATTCGGAACATCGTGAACTCCTGAATATGATAGGAACTCTTAGGCTAATTACCAACAGTTGTCTTTCCCTTCGGTAGCCTGTTGGTGCTTGCCTCTAAGATCTGAAAGTGGGAGGGTTACACTTACGGGGATGAGTTAAATGTGTTAACTAATCCTTGACCGAACAACGGTAACTAAACGCTAATGGAATATGAGTTATTCTGGAGTTAGAGTTTGGTTGAGATTGTCTCAATTCAGAGGAGGAGTAGCCGACCACCCTTCGGTGGCTGTTGTTTTAAACCTTTGAAGTATCGTTGCAAAAACCAAATCAATAGTTTTATAGGGCTTCTTTGATTGCTTATTTGTTTTTGCAGAATTTGATTGGATTATTTGTAATGGGTTAGTGTTATTAGTAATACAAGTAATTTGTTAATTCAACAATTATATAATAATTTTATGTGTATTGTCTTACGTCATTTTATAAATAACAGTAATACAACAAGCTTAAACGACAAATTGTGGTAAATGAGTCTAGGATTATTCTTAACTGAGGAATGTCCTCATGCCCTATATGTTTAAATCATTAAGAATTGTTATTGATGAATATGACATAGAACCCTGCTTAGCAAAAAAAGAACTTGTTCAAGACCATAATTTTCATTTACTTGTCTTGAAAACGTGATTAGTGAAGAATAAGGATTCTCCCTGAATACTTGATTCAGGAGCCACAAATCACATGTGTTCTTCTTTTAAAGGAATAAGTTCCTAGGAACAGCTTGTTGATTGTGTAATAACTCTCAAAGTTAGAATTAGAGAGGTTATTTTGGCTATAGCAGTGGGGAACATGAAGTTATTTTTCTCAGTGGGAGAAAATACATATTATTAGATAATGTGTATGTAATTCATAAGATCAAAAGAAATTTGATTTTTGTGTCTTATTTGCTGGAACAATGTTACTCTTTACCTTTCTCTGTTAACGCAGTTTTATTTCTAGAAAGGGAGTTGACATTTATTTAGCTTTACTGGAAAGTAACCTAAATGTTTTAAGACTAATCAAGAGTAAAGCAGTCATGAACACTGAGTTGTTTAAGACTACTACTACTCAATGTGAAAAAAGGCAAATGATTTCTCCTAAAGGAAAATACCTTTCTTTGATTTTAATGTAGACCATATTAATCTCAATTTGATTGGGAGATTGGTCAAGAGTGAACTTCTAAGCGAGTTAGAAGATGACTCTCTACTACCTTGTAAGTCATGCCTTATGGGCAATATGACTGATAGGTCTTTTACTGGAAAAGATCTAAGAGCCAAAGAGCCCTTGGAGCTTGTACATTTAGATCCTTGTGGCTCAATATGTTAAAGCAGTGGGAGGGCATGAATAATTCATCTCTTTTGGATGATTATTCAAAGGTATGAGTATCTTTACCTAATGCAACTTAAGTCTGAAGCTCTTGAGATATTCGAAGGGGCTTAAGACTGAAGTTGAAAACTTGTTAGGTGAGATGATAAAAACACTTCGATCTGATCAAAGTGTTGAGTATAGGGATTTGAGATTCTAGGACTAATTGATAGTACATGGGATCACACCCTAAATCTCATTTAGGAGAAATAGAATCCTATTGGATATGGTTCATTCCATGTTGAGCTATGCTCAATTGTCTGGCTCGGTTGGGGGTCATGCAGTGTTGACTGCATTGCATACTGCAGTAGGCAACCTCAAAGGAAACGAGAAGTGGATAATTCTTCAATTCACAAGAGAATAAAGAGTTTGTATCGACAAATGCTAAATTCTAAGAAGAAGTCCACATCAAAAATCATAAACCACAGAGTAAAGTCGGTTTAAGTAAGCTAACTAATGAAGCTACAGTAACATCCACAAGAGTTGTTGATGAGGTTGGCTGTTCAACAAGAGTTGTTGATGGACCAGTGCCTAGTCAGACACATTCATCTCAATAGTTGAGAGTGCCTTGATGTAGTGGGAGGGTTGTTTTATAACCTGAACATCACATGGGCTTAATTGAAGCCTAGGTCATCATACCTGATGATGGCATAGAGGATTCATTGTCTTTTAGAAAGAAAATGAATGATGTTGACAACGATTAGAGGATCAAAGCCATGGACCTAGAAATGAAGTCTTTTGTATTTCACTTCCATCTGGGATCTTGTAGATCTGCTTGATGGGTAACACCTATTAGTTACAAGTGGATTTACGAGAGGAAACGAGACATTCATGTCTTAACCAGAAGGTTTCATACAACAAGATCAAAAGCAAAAGGGTTTGCAAGCTTAAGTGATCTATTCATGGATTGACCTAACCATTTCGATCTTGAAATATAAGATTTGATATAGTGACAAAATCTATTGACTTTAATCAGAACATTGATGAGTCTTGTGTTTACAAGTAATCATCAATAGTTCAGTAGCTTACTTAGTGTTGTATATGATTGATATCCTAATCATTGGGAATGATGTAGGTTATCTTACTAACATTAAAAGAGGCTAGTAGCTCATTTCCAAATGAAAATCTGGGAAAAGCTGAGCTGGCCTTGTCTCAAGTGTCTTATATCTACAAGATGTTAGTTAGATATAAGATGCAGAATTCCAAGAAGGGTTCACTACCTTTTAGGCATGGAATTCTTTTGTCTAAGGAACTATGTCCTAAGACACCTCAAGATGTTGAGGACTTGAGACATAATCCCTATGCAGTAGGGATTGTCTGTAAGTATCAATCAAATCCAAGAATTGACACTTGAGAGCCGTTAAGTGCATCCTCTAGTATCTTAGGAGAGTGAGGGTCTATATGCTCGTGTATGGCACTGAGGATTGGATCCTTACATGATACACTGACACAGATTTTCAAACTGATAAAGATTTGAGGAAATCTACATCAGTATCTGTGTTCACTCTTAACAGAGGAGATATAGTATGACATAGTTGCAGCCTCAACGATATAGGCCGATAAGTAGTTGCTTATGAAGCAGCGATAGAGACTGTATGACTTAGGAAGTTCAAGCATATTTTGGAAGGTGTTCTAAATATGAACTTGCCTATTGCAAGACAAACAAGCACATTAAATCTAAAGATATATTGTTGATTCATTCACAAAGCCTCTCTCAGCTAAAGTGTATGATCTAGAAGGTCTAGGTCTACGAGTTATGTACAAAGATGTAATCTAGGGCAAGTGGGAGAAGTCTAATCAGTATAGTGATACCATTATGTAATGGGTATAACAATGCCCTAGTTTATTGTATTTGTACATTGTATATGTTTTATACATGTATTTATACACCTGCTGCTGTATAGATTATTGTACATCCCACTAAACTAGAGTTTTAGTTCAAGTGGGAGTTTGTTGGGTTTTATGCCCTAAAACTCGTAGATAGTGAATGTAAACAAATTGTATACTTGTTTCAATAAAGTGTTATTGAGTTTCTACAATAAAGTCTTATTGTTAAATATTACACAATTTGACCCAAATCCAATAAACTAAGATCCAAGGTTGTTTGTATGTAACTTGAACAAGTATGTGGGGACATACACGGATCGATGTTCAAGTAACAACCTAAAAGGTCTATAGTACAAGGATAAGGCTGGGTACCTTATCCTGGTAACACTATGAGATACGACTCGCTTTGAATTTGATACAGACGTATTGATCCAAAACGTCCATGTAGCAGACATGCAAGTGGGGGTATCCTATGCAATGAGTTTGCATAAGACCGGACCACGAAATAGTAAAACACTAGATGTAACACTGTTAACTAGTTAAGTTACTTTTTCAATAGGATGACCTAGGTAACTCAATCTTAATCCTGAGTGTGTCATGAACTCCTTCTCACGAGGGATTATCCTTTGATTAGTATGGGTGAGAGTGGCTTGCACGCCGACTCAATAAGCCTACCTTCTTGGGGACAAGACCGAGTGCGGGGCTGGGGACATGACAACACAAGATGGAATTCGCTCCTTCCTGATTCTAGGAGAAGTAGATGAGTGTTCCCTTGAGTGGTGACTTTGGGTCTTGAACAAAGGGATCCCGCCCTCTCACTGGCCTGAGAGGGACTTTCTGTTTACTGGATGGACCATAAACAGGTTGTTCATTAGAGGAGCACTGGTACTTAAGGAGCATGAGGTAACACAGGGGTAAAACGGTAATTTGACCCATAGTTACGAACACTCGTGAAGGATTGACTTGTCGATATAGGTTTATATCCGTGGACATAGAAAGTTCTACAGTGAGAAGAGTTCAGCTGTGGGTCTTTAGTGGAATGACCCACAATTAATGAATATTGGTTAACTTGATTAATGAGTTTAATTAGTTAACCTCATATCATTGAAGCTTCTGATCTGTAAGTCCATTAGGCCCCCCTGCTAGCTCGTAAAGAGTAATTAGGAACAAATATATCTTGAGAGAATTTGAATAGTTCAAATTCATATTGGAAATTAAGTTAATTGTATGAGATACAAATTAATATAATGTATAGTGATGCATTAAAATATAAAGTCTAATTTGAAATTAAACTTTATTATATTGAGAGATTGATATATTTGAAAGAGTTCAAATCTATGGTATTTAATTAGAAGATGAATTAATTAATTATTCAATTTAATTTAAATTAAATAAGATTTAATTAAACTATAGTCTATGAGAGAAATAAATATTTGAAGAAGTTCAAATATTAATATGAATTTGATTCATATTAGATTTATAGGATATAAGAGAATTTGAAGGAGTTCAAATTTTAATATGAATTTGATTCATATTATAGAATTAATTAATTGAAGATCTAAAATTAAATATGTGATATTTAATTGGGTAACTAATTAATTAACTAATAGAAGGTCTGAAATTAAATATATGATATTTAATTGGTTATTAATTAATTAAAGAATTAAGTAATTGGAAATTAATTAATTATGGAAATGATTAATCACTTATGGAAGTAATTAATCATTTATAGAAATGATTTAATCACTTATGGAAGTGATCACTCATTTATGGAAAAGATTAATCAATTATGGAATTGATTAATTATGGATAAGAATAAATCAGTTATGGAAATAATTGATTTTAAATGAATATTTTATTCATGACCTTTCTCCTATAAATAGAATACTAAACCCTTCTCATATTTTCTCAACTCAAGAACTCTAGGGAGAATTTTCTCTCTAGAGTTTTGCCCATTCAAGATTAGGTAGTCCCACAACTACGTTCTTAATCTCAAAGTTATAGCGGGAAAGATCAAATGGTGGTGTTCTTCGTTGTTGCAAAGCAATCAAGAATAATTCTTGATTTTCAAAGACGTCAACGGAGGTATGTTTCTCATCGCTTAACTTTTTGCCAATGTATTGGTATTTTGTAGAACAAAATTAATTTACGAACGGTCCAATTGCTTCCGCTGTAACGAAATTGGGAATTCCAATCCTTACAGCTATGACCTCTTGTCGCCTGAATTAAAAGAGGAAAGCCCCAGCGTCGAGACGCCCAGAACCAAGGGTCTCGACGCTGGCCCTCAGTTTGCACACTTCAAAAGGCTCTTAGCTTCGATTTACTCCGTTTCTTTGGCATCTTTTTGCACCCCGAACAGTCGATCATTTCAACTTTCTCAATTAAGCTCCAATACATATTTCCTACAAATAAAACAGTAAAATGCATAAATTTGGCCAATTAAATATCAAAGACTAGCTAAATTAATTAGGAAAAAATAGATAGCTATGCTTTCTATCATAGACGGCTGAGCCACACTATCTATGTTGCCCACATAGACATGGTGCAGATAGTATAACTCAGTTTGCGTCCGCAATCCCCTGACAACCAAACTATGAGTTAAGTCCAACTCCCATTGAGCTCCACTGTAGGTGCCTTTAGGAGACTAAGCCAAGTAGAGGTCTACTTCTAGGTCTAGTTGAAACTTAGATGAATACTACTCACGACTCTTCAAACTCTTGTGGTTCCAGTCCTATTTCTAGGATGCAAGAAATCAAGGTCCTATTTCTTGGATTTTTTCCACTATTGCTTTGCGAACCCACGCCTTTCACTCCAACCTTTTGGCCATCAGTTAAATGCAAACTATGCTAACCTAAGTGATCAATTTAAGCTAACATATAAACCTTAATTTCGACAAAGACAAACAATGCTAGGCGAAGCAAGGTTGCTTTGACATAGGTGGGGCTTACCTTTATTCAAGGAATCCACATATTTGAACCCCTAATTAGAAGCTGAGCTCATGATAGAAAACAAATTACAAAACATAATGAAAGACAAACTTGACATGGAGAAAAATTATGAAATATTATTAAAGACTGAACTGAATACAAAAGTTAACTTACAACCGAAATTAAATGATAAATGAAAACATCTTGCTGAAAACAAAAGAATACAAAGCTTAAACTAAGACAAGACTCAACTAAGGATCTCTCTCTCTATCTAGCTAACTCTTGCCCTTTTTCAAGGAGAGACAAGTCTTTCTCTTCTTCTTCTTTCGAATAAAAGAGTCGACAGAGACTAAGGGATCCAGAACTCGGAGTCGTTACAAGGTGAGAAGAGAGAAAAACTGAAAATAAAATCCTAAGGAAGAAAACTCCTAAGCACCGAGCTCTCTTTGCTTCCTACACCTTGATCCCCTTTTATAGACCATGGAAGCTAAGGTTGGTTGTCGAGATCAGTGTGAGAAAGCTCTGGAAGGAAAGAATCCACGATCCTTCGAGATTTGATACCAGATTGAGGGATATTTAGATGATACTGTACAAATCCCACGAATCTCAGAATTCTGTTGGAAATCCCAGTTGCGCCCGCATCTCGGGAGCAACTTGCTCTGTGTTCTGCTTTGACAATTTTGTCTTCATCAAACGGTTTCTTTCCTGAAATGGCTTTGCGGGCATAACTTGATCGCATTCACCACATCTTCAGGTCCAGATGCAGGCGCAATCTTGCAGCTTTTAATTCCTTTTGTTCCGCTAACCTTTATCTCCTCTTGCGAGCGCATTCTCCTCGCACAAAGATTCATGTACAAAAACATTACTTGCATAAATTCTTTACAAAGTAATCTTTTTTTTTTTTTTGTACAAAATAGGCTTAAATTCTACAATTCTAATATTTCCTTCATGCTTCTACCACTTTTGCTAACAAGACTTAAAATGATAAGATTTTAGGTTCAAAGTCCTTGCTTTCCAAAAAATTACTTAAGCTTTTAGGGCTAAGTAACGCACATAAATGAACGTTGTCAATAACTTAAGTAGAATTCTAAGATTGGGAGATTTAGAATCACTTTAGAAGTTGTTGAAAGAACTAAGCCCAAAGCGTTGCATGTTAATGAACTTAGATAGGGATATCAAATTTGTTGTATCCATGAGAATCAATTATGCTCGAGAGAGATAATTGTGATTCACGGTTCCGAGACTTGTAAAATAATTTCACACTAAATTCATCCCATTGATTAATCCTCAATCTCAAATAATGAAATCAATTCCCTAAAAGTCTTTCAATTTCAATCTCCACCTTTTATTTTATGTTTTTTGTCTTTAGATTTATGTTTATCATTAAGTTTTGCTTTCTAAATAAAATTGGACAAAATTATTCACGGTACTTAGTTTAACTAGAAAACCAATCCAGAGGACGACATTCGATTTAACAATCACTATATAATTACTTGATCCGTACACTTGCGGTAAGCAAATCTCGCATCAAGTTTTTAGCGGCGTTGTCGGGGGATTGGAATATTTAGTTAGATTAATATTGTAGAAAAATTGTCCGGTCTTAATTTAGGATGTATTTTTTTTTTCTTTTTTTAGTTTGTTTCCATATTTGTTTCTTTCCTTATTTGTGATTTTCCTATTTTAGTGCTTTCTTTGTTTTGTTTTGATTTTTTTCCTTATTTTCTTATTCTTTGTTTGTTTGTTATTTCCCTTATTTGTTTTTGTTTTCCTTATTTTTTTTTTGTTGTTTCCTTTTCTTTTTTGTTTTCCTTTTTTATTCTTCTTTCCTTTTAGGTTTAAGTCTTGACCCTATGTTCTTGTTGTGATGTTATTTGGTGTTTGCATCTAAATTGAAAGCCTAATTATCGTTGATGCTTTAATTGATTTGAATGACTTTTTATAACTTTGGGTGGCCCGTTAGGGAATCTGTGCCCAAAAAATCAACACCATTTTACAATTCTTCATTTTCAAGTTATACCCCTTTAAAAGAAATTTTTTCCTTAGAAAGCTTAGTTCAAAATTATATTGAGGAGTCTAGAGCAAGTAGTCTAAACTTTTATGAACTTATAAAAGGACTTCAGACCCCAAAGGAAGTTAGTGAGGTGGGATCCACTTCCACAGGTTGTCTAGTGAGTCATGTGCCTATTGATTCATCGACACCCATTCTGGAGCTTAATTCTTTTGAATTTGCTAAGGATGAGCATTTAAGGGTGAGTTGCTTAGATAGTGGAGAAGAATTGGAAAGTTTTAGCACCGATCAAGAGCATGTTTGTGAGGAGGAAAAAGAAAATGAGCTTGTAGTGTCAGAAGAAAAAGAATTGGAAAGTTTTAGCACCTATCCATTTCTGGAGTTTGCGTTGTTCCAATTCTCATGTTAGAACTCTCCGAATGGTCAGTAGCTCCAGGGCATACAAGCAGGTGGTGTAGGGACGAAGGTCCCGGCGCAGCGGAAGCGCGTCGAGAGGATCTCACGCGGTATATTAATTAACATTAAAATACCAATACGAAAAGACAAAACGCTACTTTAAACACACTTTAAAGCTGCTGTAAATTAGTTTAAACATGCTAGAAAAACAGAAAAATAAAACTCTTTTATTTACATGTTTTTCAAAGAGAGAATAGAAAACCGTTACAAACCTTCGTTGTAGACTTGACCGATTCTCGCTAACGATGCTCTAACGTTGAAAAACGCAGCTACCCTTAAAAGTCTTCGTTGGAATTTTCTTCTCCAAGAACACACAATTATAGAGGTTACACCGGTATATCTCTAAGTCTAGGAGAAAATGGCATAATGGGAGTCTTTCTCTAAGAGTGAGGCTTGAGAGAATGCAAGAGTCTTGTCTTGTGAATCTAAGAGCAAGAGGGGCACCTAAACCATTAGGTCTAGTGTTCTATTTATAAGAGAAAGGTCATGAATAAAATATTCATTTAAAATCAATCACTTCCATAATTGATTTAATCTGTTCCATAAGTAATCAATTCCATGACCAATCAATTCCATAATTGATTAATCTTTTCCATAAATTATTAATTACTTTCATAAGTGATTAAATCATTTCTATAAATGATTAATTACTTCCATAAGTGATTAATCATTTCCATAATTGATTAATTTGCAATTAATTGATTCTTAAATTAATTAATCACCAATTAAATATCACATATTTAATTTTCAGCCTTGAATTAATTAATTTTGCCAATTTGATTTTAGGCCTTAAATTAATTAATTAATTCATATTTGAACTCCTTCAAATCCTATAAATTTAATATGAATAAAATTCATGTAATATTTGAATTTCTTCAAATATTTATTTCTCTCATAATAAATATATATATATATATATATATATTATATTGTTTTCCTTAGTAAATTGAACACTTTCAATTTACACTTATTACTTAGTTGCCTCAAATTACTTCATGAGCTACTAGTGGGACCTAATGGACTTGCCGATCAGAAGCTCCAACGATGTGAGATTAATTGGTCAAACTCATTAACCAAATTAATCAGTATTTGTTAACTGTATGTACATTCCACTATAGACTCACAGTTGCACTCTTCTCACTGCAGACATATTTTCTTTGTCCACAGATATAGATCAATAACGACTAGTTAGTCCTTCACGATTGTTCGTAACACCAGCTGGGTCAAATTACCGTTTTACCCCTGGGTTACTTCTATGTCCTTAAGTACCAGTTCTCCTCTAATGAACAACGTGTTTGTGGTCCAACCATCAAACAGAAAACCCTCTTGTGCCACAGAGAGAGTAGGGCCCTTTGCTCAAGACTCGGAGATACCACTTAAGGGAACACTCATCTACTTCCCTAAATTCGGGAAGGAGTGAATTTCATCTTGTGTGATTATGTTCCCAGCTCCCCATTCGGTCTTGTCCCCAAAATGATAGGCTTATTGAGTCGACGTATTGGCCACTCTCACCTATACAAATCAAAGGATAATCCCTCATGAGCAGGAATCCATAATCAACTCAGGATTAAGACTAAGTTGTCTAGGTCGTCCTAGTGAAATGGAAACCTAAATAGTTAACGGTGTTATAACCAGTGGTTACTATTTCGCGGTCCGGTCTTATGCAAACTCATTGCATAGGATACCCCCACCACATGTCTCCTACATGAACGCATTGGATCATGGTGTTTGTATAAAAAACAAAGTGGGTCGTATCCATAGTGTCACCAGGATAAGGCACCAAGTCTTATCCCTATACTATAGACCTTTTAGGCTGTATCTTGAACAGTGACCCCCATATGTCTTCACATACAGTTCAAGACTCATACTACATCCTAGGATGTCTAGTTTATTGGATTAGGGTTATTCAAGCAAAGACAAACATAATATAACTAATAACACTTAATGGAAAAATATATCAATATTATTTCATTAATATTCGGTTAACCGTTACATTCACTATCTACGAGTTTTAGGGCATAAAACCCAACAGGCGGAACATGGAAATCTCACGGTGCAACCTAACGGAGGAGACCGCAGGATGTGTTGACACACTTCCTCCACTCACTTACTATAAATACTTTCTCCATTCACCTTGATATTGATTTTTGCAAACACCTTCCGAATGGAGCAGTTGAGTTATAATCAACACGAGACCAAGCATAAATCTCACGTTGTGAACAAAGGGAGAGCGTGAGAGGAAAATGGATTTGATATATCTATTTCCTCCCACTAAGTATTTTAAACGGTTTTTGGGTATACTTTTACTTAGGCATATTCCAGCTAATTGAATATATCCAAAGTCTAAGTGGTTTTAACTTACGATGCCTAGGTGATAACGATTTATAACCGCACATCTCACATGCGCATGCTCATAAAACTGGGTTAACATAACTCAAGAACCGACTCGATGCCCAGGTAGGAGGTGTTCCGTAAACCATCATCTTAAGTACCTCCAGCCTTAGACAACATCTTATCGGGTGAGTTCTCTTGTAACCTATGTTTTACAAGTTTGTCGACCTATTTGAATCTAATTGAAATTGATCGAATTTGTATTCCATTAACCCTATGTGAGCATGCACTTATCTTTGGTATAGATTTTAAATGTCTATCTCATTTATAACATTTATAAACTTAATCTGTAACATGTTTCATTTGAATATAACTATTATAATCAAACTAAGGAATTTTCATGCTACATGCTTTGTTCACTTTCCTTTTTATTAATAGAACATTTATATTAACTAATTATCTTAGAAAATAAACATTCAAGCATGCATCTCCCTAAATCAATATAACATTTATACCAATCTTTCATGAAACTTTATCATGCATTATTTATATTTATTATAACCCTTATAATAATTAATTTAATGCATGAATCATGCTTTCTTATGGTGGGATTTTAATCTATATGGCATGCTCATAATGCACATACATAATCTTTTAATTAATCATACATTCCTAATGCATAAGCAATTAAATCAAGCTAAAGTGGACCAGTTTGGCATTTCAATCAAACAATCAACTAATCTATTATAATAATAATCATAATTGATGCTTGAATCGACCCCGAGTTTCACAAACAATCTCAAACCAACCCTCCAAGGACTGAACTGGACCTCCAATGTGTGAAAAAAGGGACTGAACCGACTGCTAGAGGACTGAACCAGACCAAAATGAACCGCCTGGACCGAACCGGATCTTGGAAAAAATGTGCCTGGATGAGTCTGATGAACGACATCGAGACGCTGCCTCACACAGTAGCCATTGCTTTATGTTCCTACTCGCATCTTCTCCAAAAATCTTCAAATTTACAGCCTATATGGACTCTAATGACTCTATAAAAATTACAGACTCTTCTTCACACATTAAAGCTCATACACAAGCGATCAATTACATTTCCATCAACAAATTAAAGCTCAAAAAATGCCAAACCATAATGTATCCACTTTAGCACACAGAAAAATCATCTCATGAAAATCATCCACCATACTAAAATTCATGCAAATTAAGTGCCTTAATCATGCTCTATGCCAATTGAAGGTGTTCATATAACACATGCGGAAGCAATTTGAGATCGGAGACACTTAACTACATCAATTTTAGATCTAAAGCATGCTTGTTCAGAAATATCAAAACAAAGAAGAAAAACTACCAAACTTTTTGTAGCTCAATAGATGGACCTCCGTGAGTTGTTTTTCTTCAACAATCTACTCAGGACAACCGCTAGAGTCTTCCTGGCTATTCTTCAGGTTAAGAACAACTGGTGGGAGTCTTTAATGATAGGGATTGGAAGGGATGTGCTTGAAGTATCAAGCTCTAGAGAGTTTGATACGAACCGAGGTGTCTTAATCAAGCTACAATAAACCAAGATGCTTACAAACTTTAGAGTTAGCTTTTTGGAAGATGAATCTCGGATTTAAGGCATATTTATTGTAATTTTCAGTTTTAAAGTTGTGTTTTTAATGTTTTAAGTTACTTTTAAGTTAGTGGTCATTATAGCATTGATGGGGATGAAAGTTATCCATGAAAACTAATCTTTCCTCAAAGCAACTACATAGATGGCTATTTATAGCCTTCAAACATAACCTATGGTCATATGAAGGGTTTAACTTTCATCCCCATCAATGCTATAATGACCACTAACTTAAAAGTAACTTAAAACATTAAAAACACAACTTTAAAACTGAAAATTACAATAAATATGCCTTAAATCCGAGATTCATCTTCCAAAAAGCTAACTCTAAAGTTTGTAAGCATCTTGGTTTATTGTAGCTTGATTAAGACACCTCGGTTTGTATCATCCTCCCCTTCTTCAAGAGGATTCGTCCTCGAATCAAAGGATCCCCTTGTAATGCAAACTTGAAATCGTTTGCATCTCGCACTCTTGCTCTCCTTAAGTTCTTCACGCTTGACCATCGTCCTTGAATGGATAATAAAGAAAAATACCAACGTCGCTTCATTTGGTTCCCTTGGGTATTGAAGTTCCCTCGTGCTTGGTTTTGTCTTGTATTTGAATCTTGCTTTTCAACAAGCATTTTAATTTCCTGCAAGAACTCTTTAGAAAAAGTAGATACACTTGGTTTAAGTGCACCCGTTAGGAAGCAAGTTATTTCGGATACAAGTTCTTGTATGTGTCTTTTTGAATACAAGACAATATTCTTCTCACATACTCTAATAACTGAACTCTCTTTCTCTTCAATCTCAATATAAGCTTCAATTATTTCTTTCTCACACTCTTTCTCTTTTTCACTTTCCTCACTTTTTGTCTCAAAGGAAGGATCAACATACGTTTGCACACTTTCTTCGCTGGTCACCACGACATCAACAACAACGTCATCATTTGAAACATCGTCTTTAGGCATGGGACAATCTTCTTCTTCTTGAATGGATTTTGTGATTTGTGCCTCTCTTGCTTGATCCCGCAATTTCAATTCGTGAGCTAATTCGGACATGTACTTTATGGATTTATGTATTTCATCCATATTTTCACGAAAAGCCTTCCGAAATGGATCATCACGGACGTGTTTCTCACAACGTTTTTGTGCTTGACGAAACATGAATTTGTTTGAACTCCTTGTTTGAAACATGCTGCAAAGGAATGAAAAGTGACCTCACAAGCACTCCCTCACGTGTTTTCACTCAAAGACAAATACACTCTCAATCTCACTCACATGAGCCAATGAGCAAAGTTTGCATTGAAGTGATAGATAGCACACATAGAACACAATCAAAATAGCTTAAGTATGGAGTCAAACGAATATCAAATAAGAAACGAGTCAAGAAAGAAATCAAAGGTCAAATGGAAATGAAAGTCTAAATATAAGTATCCATAAATTAATAGAGATAATGGGCATTGAATAAATTGGCTGGAAATTTGAATGTAAAAAGTTTGTAACTCCCAAATTTATGGCAAGTGGATAATTAATTTGGCAAATTCAACATGTAACTAAAGCCAATGGATACCAATAGTCAGATCCTAACACAAAGGAGAGTTTAATCATCAACCAATTCAGATCTAACACACTTTTTTAGCAAAGAACAACAAGAAGTAAAGAAAATGAACAATCTCGGCCTTCTCGGATTTTCCCGAATATATTATCAAAATGACCGATTTTCTATATGAAGGACACCGAATCTCAAGATCTCATAGAAGACAAAGTTGAAGATGAGATTAAGATCTACAAGATTGCAGAAGACAAGAATACGAAATGACGAACGAAAATGACACTTTTTTCAGTTTTATATTTCTGGACAGATTGCAAACATATGAACAATAAGAACAAAAAAAAAAATTCAGAATGAAGAACAAGAAAAGAAATGCAACAGCGGAAACATATATCCGATCTAGAACCTAAAGCTCTGATACCAAAAATGATAAGACAAAGCAGCTCTGATACCAAATGATATGACAGCCCGAGCCAATTGGATCTAAGAAGTCTTAAGGATATGCAAACCCCTAGATCTCAAATGCTAAAACCCCCAAATCAAGATGATTTCATCCCAAGGAAGAAGATAGAACGGATTTACCTTGACGATCAAGATCAAGAGTAGAGAAAACTCGTTTCTAAACTCGAGATTCGAATCACTCCACAAGTAGTTTGATCAAAGCTACTTGAATGATCCTAGCATGCAAATCTAAACACAAGATATGCAAAATTGCTCATGGCCTTTAGGCTCAAAAGACTTCATTTTCATTGAACTTCCATCAAAACTAATCTTTCCTCAAAGCAACTACATAGATGGCTATTTATAGCCTTCAAACATAACCTATGGTCATATGAAGGGTTTAACTTTCATCCCCATCAATGCTATAATGACCACTAACTTAAAAGTAACTTAAAACATTAAAAACACAACTTTAAAACTGAAAATTACAATAAATATGCCTTAAATCCGAGATTCATCTTCCAAAAAGCTAACTCTAAAGTTTGTAAGCATCTTGGTTTATTGTAGCTTGATTAAGACACCTCGGTTCGTATCAGAGTTCTTTTGAGTGTGAGATTGATTAGAGAATTCAGCAGCATAACATTAGCATAAATTCTCTCTCTTTCTCCATCTGATCATCCTCTACTTATAGAGGATTTACATGCATCAAAGATTCACAAAAGGAATGACACATGGTGAAGGGAAATGAGCTAGTGGATTCAAGGTGTTCTATGGAGGTTACATGCATAGTTGCATGAGTGTGGTGTCTTTCCACTATCCTAATCCATGCAAGAGTGGATTTTGGGAATTTCCACCATCTCTATGCAAGAATGATTTACCTTTCTTGGATTTTAAATTAAATTGCAATTCCTAAATTGCCTTTTAATTTATCAATTGATTTGAACAACTTCAATCAATTTCATGAAATTAATCAAACTAATTCATATGACCTAATGCAATCCACTAATCTTGAATTTTCATAAATTCCAAGATTGAATTCTCTATCTCAATTTTAATTAAAAATGATTCGTAATCATTTTTAAATTAAAACTACAATTAATTAAACAATTTAATCAATTATGAAATATTAACTTAATATCATATATTAAATTAATACTTTTGCACCGAACATGAATTCCTATTCACGTATATTGTATTTATTCATATTTAAATACTTTACTCTCTCGTTTAATGGTTTAATCCATAATTAAACTATTGTGACAATAATATCCTATGTAATTGACACTAATTCCCTAAACCGAATTTGAACAATTCAAACTCTCCTATCACATTGTTCTAAGCTTTATTTTGATGCGAGCTAGCAGGGGGACCTAATGGACGTACAAATCATGGGCTCCAACGATTCGAGGTTAATCGACTAATCTCATTAACCTAGCTAACCAACATTCGTTAACTACCGGGACACTCCACTATAGCCTAGTAGCTGCACTCCTCTCACTGTAGATATGTTTTCGTCCACTTGATTTAACTAGGATTAGTAAGTTGATCCTTCACAGGTTGTTCGTAGCTATAGCCGGGTCAAATGTCCATTTTACCCCTATAATACTTCTTGTTCCTTAAGTTCCACTAGTCCTCTAATGAACAATTGATTTGTGGTCCAACCATGAGATCGAGTCCCTCTCGGGCCAATGAGAGGGTGGGGCCCCTTTTTCAAGTCATGGAGTCAGTACTTAAGGGGATTACCTCTCTACTATCATTGAAACGGGTAGGAGTGAATTCTGTCTTGCAAGACTATGTCCCCAGCTATCTATCCGGTCTGACCCCCAAAATGGTAGTCTTATTGAGTCGGCGATGTCTGGCCACTCTCACCCATGCAGATCAAAGGATAATGTCGAATAAAAAGGAGTTCATAGTTAGCTCAGGATTAAGATTGAGTTACCTAGGTCATCCTATGAAATAGTCACTTTCTACAGTAAACGACATTATAAAGTGAAAGTGACTTATTTCGCGGTCTGGTCTTATGCAAACTCATTGCATAGGATGACCCTAGTCACATGTCTCCACATGAATGATTCTGGATCTCATCGTTTGTACTTAATACAAAGTGGGTCACATCCATAGTGTCCCCAGAATAAGGTACTCAACCTCATCCATATACTATAGACCGTTTTGGCTATATACTTGAACTTGATCCAATCTTATGTCTCTACATATAGTTCGAGTATTCATACTATAACCAAGGATCTTAGTTTATTGGATTTAAGTTAAAAATTGTGCAACTCACTTATTCAATAACATCTTTTACTGAATAACCTCAACAACATCTTTATTGCAAAATAGAATACATTTAATGTTTTACAAAACTACGAGTTTTAGGACATTAACCCAACAAACTCTATCTCACCTTTCACTGGAATTGGAATGCGAGGGTGTAGGAATTAAATCCCTAGAGCAGCAGAAGATTTATCCGAGGACCTATGACTGTGTTTTAATCTAGATTAAAATATTGATACGACGGGCAAAATTTACAATAATTATCATGCATAATTTACTGTAAATATATCTAAAGCATGCTGGAATTTACTGAATTAAAGTCTATTTATTTCATGCAAGTTTAGAGAAAAAGGTTTTCACCAACATACCATCGTTGGCGACTTTACTTTTTCACAACTCTTGATCCTTCTCTTAGATGAAAAACGCAACAACTAAGCACGACCTTTCGCTGGAAATTCCACGACCAAATCTTGCGAACACCACCACTATGGCTACATTGGTATGACTCTGAGACTTCTAGAGGCAGGAGACTGGTGGGAGTCTAAGAAGCCTTCAGAGGAATTCTCTGAGAGCATGAGAATGAATGAGATGCCTTTCACCCCACCCTAGGGGTCTTATTAATAGGAAAAGACTATAAGATCTAATTCTTATAGGAAAATGACATGAATAAGATCTAATCAAATCTATTATCTTATACACATCTAATTTTAATAAATAATTAATGAATTCCATAATTAATTAATTACCCAATTAAATATCATATATTTAATTTTAGGGATTTTATTAAATTCTTTATTTTATTAATATGAATCCAATTCATATTAATTATTTGAACTCTTTCAAATATTTTTCTCCCAAAAATTAATTTTGAAATCAATTCAAAATTATATTATAAAGTTTCATAAACTTTATATTATAATGCATCAACATACATTATATGATTCCCTTAAATAAATTGAACACTTTCAATTTACAATTAATACTTAATTTCCCCAAGTCTTTATACGAGCTACCAGTGAGACCTAATGGACTTGCATATCAGAAGCTCCAATGATGTGAGATTAATTGGCTAAACTCATTAACTAATTAATCAATTTTCGTTAACTATGGGTTCACTCCACTAAAGACCCAAAGTTGCACTCTTCTCACTGCAGACATAATTCTGTGTCCACAGATATAGACAAATAACAGCAAGTTAGTCATTCACGAGTGTTCGTAACTCCAGTTGGGAAGCAGATGAGTGTTCCCTTAAGTGGTGACTCCGAGTCTTGAACAAAGGGCCCTACCCTCTCAATGGCACGAGAGGGTTTTCTGTTTGATGGTTGAACCACAAACAGGTTGTTCATTAGAGAAGAACTTGTACTTAAGGAAATGGAAGTAACCTAGGGGTAAAACGGTCATTTGACCCAACTGGTGTTACGGACACTCGTGAAGGACTAACTAGTCGATATTGGTCTATATCCGTGGACACAAAAAATATGTCTGCAGTGAGAAGAGTGCAACTGTTAGTCTATAGTGGAATGTACACTCAGTTAACGAATATTGATTAATTTAGTGAATGAGTTTGACCAATTAATCTCACATCGTTGGAGCTTATGATCTGCAGGTCCATTAGGTCCCACTGGTAGCTCATAAAGTAATTTGAGGCAACTAAGTAATAAATGTAAATTGAAAATGTTCAATTTACTAAGGGAAACAATATAATATATATTGATATATTATTATGAGAGAAATTAATATTTGAAGAAATTGAAATATTAAAATAAATTTTGAGTCACATTAAATTTATGGAAGTTTGAAAGAGTTCAAATAATGAATTAATTAATTTCAAGGACTGAAATCTATTTGGGCAAATTAATTAATTCAAGGCCGGAAATTAAATATGTGATATTTAATTGGTGGTTAATTAATTAAAGAATTCATTAACTGGGAATTAATCAATTATGGAAATAATTAATCATTTAAGGAAGTGATCAATCATTTATGGAAATGATCTAATCACTTATGGAAGTAATTAGTCATTTGTGGAAAGGATTAATCAATTATGGAATTGATTGATCTTGGATTGATTAAATGAGGAATAAGATTGAATCAATTTTGGAAAAGATTCATGTAATTGAATATTTTATTCATGGTCTCTCTTCTATAAAGAGAACCCTAACCCTAAGGTCTCATTCTAGCCTCCCTCACATATTCTCTCAAGAACTCTAGAGAGAATTTTTCTCTCCAAGAGTTTTTCCCAATCAAGATTAGGTAGTCCCACAACTACGTTCCTAATCTCAGAGAATAGCAGGGTAGCCTCGTGGTGGTGTCCGTTGAAGTATTCAGAGTCGTCAACGGAGGTATGTTTTTCATCGCTTAATTTTTTGCCAATGTATTGGTATTTTGTAGAACAAAATTAATTTACGAACGGTCCAATTGCTTCCGCTGTAACGGAATTGGGAATTCCAATCCTCCAATCGGCATCAGAGCCATTGCTGTCCCTATTAATTAATATTAAAATTTGCGATAGGCTCTAATAGGTGGGATTTATGCATGATGTATGTTCGGTTTGCGTTGAACTGTTTAGGTTAATTTTATGGCCATAGATTTTATTTTTATGTGATTTTGATCATGTAAGGCCCGGTGTTTCGGGTGTTTTATGTAAAATTGAGTTCTATGTAAGTCCGGGTCTAGAATAGGTTTTTATGAGATGAAAATCGGAGCAATCGCCGCTGAAATCGAGGCCAAAACCGAAGAAATTGTGCTGCTTCTACCCAGATTCTGCCTCCAGACGCAACAGCGTCGGGACGCTACTCCAAAAGCGTCTCGACGCTATCTCGATATCGCAGGCGGTCAGGTAAGGAAAGTGCACAGCGTCGGGACGCTGCGATGCATGCGTCTCGACGCTATCACGATGACGACGCGAATTAGGGCTTCAACAGGCGCGGTTCAAAGGGAGGGCGGTCTGGTTCATCCGGTTCGGCTGGGTTGGGACCAATTCGGTCCGGTTCAGCTGAATTTCAGCTTGATTCGTGATTTTGAAGATCGGTTCGAGGTTGTTCGGGGCGGTTCGTGCTGTCTAGACCAATTTTTGGACCTGCAGAAGGATTTTAGGATAGAATTTAGCTAAAATTAATGTAATTTAATGCTTTATTTTATCCTAGGGGCCAAAATTAACCGGTCCAATTGCTATTTATATGCTTTATGGATGTCATATAAAATTTTTAATCCCACCTTAGGTTATAAACATGCTCATGCATTTATTTATATATTATAAATTGTTATAATGTATGTTTTAAATGCATGAAATTGTTTTCATATTTTTAATATAAGTGTATATTAATTATATGAAAAATTGGAAAGCATGAAGCATGCCATTACTTAAATTAAATAGTTATGTTTAATGTGATGAATGAAACATGCTTGATTGATTTTCTTGATTGGCTTATAATTGTTATATTAAAAGGAAATCAATATTGCATGAAACATGAAACGTCCATAGTTAATAATATAATTGTTATATCATTCATGCGATGCAATTAGTATGGTTTAATTTTTTAATTTGAATGAGATTGTTGAATAAATTAAACCCTAGATTCTTGATTATAGGATTAATCATTAAAATTTGAAATAGTTCTTTAATATTAATGATTAGAAACCGTCAATCTATAATCAAGAAATGAATGCAAACATAAGATCATAGGAAAAATTGAATTAATTTTAAATTGTTTAAAATTAATTAGACCTAGATCAGTTTCTAATAGGATTAGAATTATTTCTTACTTAGAATTAAAAATAGTTTTAATATACTAAGTAGGAAAAACATTGCTATGATTATAAGGGAACTCCACCGGTAAAGTTCTCTCTAAGACTGGGGGTGTTTAAGTTGATGGTTTACGGAACACCTCCTACCTGGGAACTGACCCGAAATACCGGAGTTGAATTAATCATAGTTAAATGTTAGCATGCAATGTCACTAGGTTTATTAAAAGTGTTTAATACACCTAGATTTTTAGAGTAAAGACCTTACATTACTGAGGTTATAAGGGAACTCTCTCGGTAAAGTTCTGTCTAAGGTTGGGGGTATTTAAGTTGACGGTTTACGAAACACCTCCTACCTGGGAACTGACCCGAACCTTGAGTTGAATTAACCATAGTAGTGTTGACTTGCAATGTTGGGTTTATTAAAAGAAGTTTAATTCACCTAAAATATTGCGGTTGAATCCTTTCCATAATTGTTATAATAGGATCAAACTTAGATAGATTGACTTAGCCAAATTTTATCTAAGTTAAACAACCCTAAATTAACCTTAGGACATTTTCAGTGGGAGGAAAATTTCAAAACGAGATTTAAATCAAGTTTTGCTCCTACGTCCCTATATTCACAACGTGAGGTTCATGCTCGGCTTCGAGTCGCCCTAGGAGCTGCCTCCCTTTGGAAAGTGTTTGCATGAATCAATAACAAGGTGAATGGGAAAAATGTCTAGAGTAAGTGGGAGAGGGACACGTGTCAACGTATCCCTCGGTCTCCGCCCCTAGTTCACACCGTGAGAGTCCTATGATCCGCCTGCAGGTTGTCCTGGCGCAACCATCCCTTCGGAGGGCCTGATCATAGGATTCGGAACATCGTGAACTCCTGAATAGGATAGGAACTCTTAGGCTAATTACCAACAGTTGTCTTTCCCTTCGGTAGCTTGTTGGTGCGTGCATCTGAGATCTGAAAGTGGGAGGGTTACACTTACGAGGATGAGTTAAAAGTGTTAACAAATCCTTGACCTAACAATGGTGGCCAATGTATATAGGAATATGAGTTATTCTGGAATTAGAATTAGCTGAGAAATGTCTCATTTCAAAGGAGGAGTACCTGATCACCGTTCGGTGGCTGATATTATAAACCTCTGAAACATCGTTGCAAAACTAAAACAATAGTTTTAGGGTTCTGTGATTACTTGTTTTGCTAAATGGATTGAATTGTGTGCAATTGTTTTCTTTTATGATGAGTTAAGGCAAAGATAACTAATACGGTCATTGTTTGTTTAAATTTCAGCAATGTCTTCCTCAATAGTTTCTCTGCTTAAAAATGAAAAATTAACCGGCAAAAATTACGCTACGTGGAAGTCGAACCTGAATACGATTCTTGTTGTCGATGATCTGCGGTTCGTCTTAACGGAGGATTGTCCTCCAACCCCTGCTCGTAATGCATCCCGAGCAATTAAGAATGCTTATGACCACTGGACAAAGGCCAATGATAAGGCTCGCATCTATATCCTAGCCAGCTTATCTGAAGTTTTGGCTAAAAGGCATGAGGGCATGGTCACAGCGAGGGAGATTATGAACTCCCTCCAGGAGATGTTTGGAAAACCGTCCTACCAACTCCACCATTACGCTCTCAAATACGTTTATAGCTGCAACATGAAAGAGGGCACGTCTGTTCAGGAGCATGTCCTGGATATGATGGTCCAATTCAACGTGGCAGAAGCAAACGGGGCGGTCATAGATGAGTGTAGTCAGGTTGCATTCATCTTAGAATCTCTTCCGAAGAGTTTTCTACAGTTTCGAAGCAATGCAATGATGAATAAAATAGTATTCAACCTGACTAGCCTCCTGAATGAGCTACAACTCTATCAGCCTCTTCTTAAGAACAAGGGACAGGTAGAAGGAGAGGCAAACGTTGTTCACTCTAAAAGAAAGTTCGAGAAGGGTTCATCCTCTGGAACTAAATCTGTAGCCACTTCTACGAATAAGATTCAGAAGAAGAAAGGAAACAAGGGGAAGGCTCCCTCTACTGCTAAAAACAAGGGAAAAGCCAAAGTTGTGGCAGACAATGACAAGTGTTTCCACTGCAATGTAGATGGACACTGGAAAAGAAACTGCCCAAAGTACCTTGCTGAGAAAAAGAAGAAAAAGGAAGGTAAATTTGATTTACTAGTTTTAGAAACATGCCTAGTAGAACATGATGAGTTTACCTGGATACTTGATTCAGGAGCAACTAATCATGTTTGCTCTTCTTTTCAGGAAAATAATTCCTTTCGGCAGTTGAACGATGGGGAAATGACACTCAGGATCGGAACTGGAGAAGTCATTTCAGCTAAAGTAGTGGGAGCTGCGAATTTATTTTTTAGAAATAGATTCTTACTTTTAGAAAGTTTGTTAATTGTTCCCAAGATTAAGAGGAACTTAATATCTATCTCATGTTTGATTGAACAATCGTATACAGTTACTTTTAATATGAATGAAGCGTTCATTTATAAGAATGGTGTACTTATTTGTTCAGCCAAATTAGAAAATAATTTTTATGTATTAAGACCAACCGAAAACAAAGCACTTTTAAATCACAAATTATTTAAAACTGCTGAAACTCAAAGAAAAAGGCAAAAGATTTCTCCAACAAGTAACAATACTCATCTTTGGCATCTTAGACCTGGTCATATAAACATCGATAGAATCGGTCGTTTGGTAAAGAATGGACTTCTAAGCAAGTTAGAAGATGATTCACTACCACCTTGTGAATCTTGTCTCGAGGGAAAAATGACCAAAAGACCCTTTACTGGAAAAGGTTACAGAGCCAAAGAACCCTTAGAGTTAATACATTCGGATCTATGTGGTCCAATGAATGTAAAAGCTCGAGGAGGGTACGAATATTTCATCTCATTTATAGATAATTATTCAAGATATGGTTACTTGTACCTAATGGGACATAAGTTTGAAGCCCTTGAAAAGTTTAAGGAGTTTAAGGCTGAAGTTGATAACCTATTAGGTAAATCTATTAAAGTACTTCGATCTGATCGAGGAGGGGAGTATATGGATCAAAGATTCCAGGATTATATGATAGAACATGGAATCCAACCTCAACTCTCAGCCTCTGGTACACCTCAGCAAAATGGTGTATCAGAAAGGAGAAATAGAACCTTGTTAGACATGGTTCGATCAATGATGAGCTATGCTCAATTGCCTAACTCGTTCTGGGGGTATGCAGTAGAGATTGCAGTACACATCTTGAACAATGTTCCCTTGAAAAGTGTTTCTGAAACGCCTTTCGAATTATGGAAGGGGCGTAAACCTAGTTTGCATCACTTTCGCATCTGGGGTTGTCCAGCACACGTGCTTGTGACAAATCCTAAGAAACTGGAACCTCGTTCAAAACTGTGCCAATTTTTTGGTTACCCTAAAGAAACGAGAGGTGGTTATTTCTACGACCCATAAGAAAATAAGGTGATTGTATCGAAAAAAGCCACCTTCTTGGAGGAAGACCACATGAGGGATCATAAACACGTAGCAAAATGATATTAGGAGAAGCTACTGAAAAATCACCAAGAGTTGTTGACGAAGCTGGACCTTCAACAAGGGTTGATGAAGGAACTAGTTCTTCAGATCCATCCCGTCCTTCTCAAACGTTGAGAATGCCTCGACGCATGTATTACAACCTGATCGCTACTTGGGTTTAACTGAAGCTCAGGTTGTCATACCTAATGATGGCATTGAGGATCCATTGTCCTATCGACAGACAATGAATGATGAAGATAAGGATGAATGGGTCAAAGCCATGAACCTGGAAATGGAGTCAATGCACTCCAATTCTGTATGGGAACTCACAGATCTACCAGATGGGGTAAAACCCATAGGGTGTAAACGGATCTATAAGAGAAAAAGAGATGCAGCTGGGAAGGTACAGACCTTCAAAGCTAGACTAGTGGCAAAGGGTTATACCCAAAAGGAAGGGGTTGACTATGAGGAAACCTTTTCTCCTGTAGCCATGTTAAAGTCCATAAAAATTCTCTTATCCATAGCCACATATTATGACTATGAAATATGGCAAATGGACATCAAGACTGCCTTTCTGAATGGTAATCTTGAAGAGAATATCTTCATGTCTCAACCCAAAGGGTTCATAGCTCAAGGTCAGGAACAAAAGGTTTGTAAGCTCAATCGATCCATTTATGGATTGAAACAAGTGTCCAGATCATGGAACATTAGATTTGATACTTCTATCAAATCTTTTGGTTTTGACCAAAACGTTGATGAGCCTTGTGTGTACAAGAAAGTCAACAAAAGGAAAGTAGCTTTTCTAATACTTTATGTAGACGATGTCCTACTCATTGGGAATGATGTAGGATACCTCACTGACATTAAGAAATGGCTAGTAGCCCAATTCCAAATGAAAGATCTGGGAGAGGCTCAATATGTTCTGGGAATCCAAATCATTAGGGATCGTAAGAACAAAACGCTAGCACTGTCTCAAGCAACGTATATTGACAAAATGTTGTCTCGATATTCGATGCAAAACTCCAAGAAGGGACTATTACCCTTCAGACATGGGGTACACCTGTCTAAGGAACAGTCTCCTAAGACACCTCAAGAAATTGAGAACATGAGACACATTCCCTACGCCTCAGTTCTGGGCAGCTTAATGTGTGCTATGCTCTGCACTAGGCCTGACATATGTTATGCAGTGGGAGTAGTCAGTAGGTATCAGTCTAATCCAGGGTTGGACCACTGGGGAGCGGTTAAGAATATCCTCAAGTATCTTCGAAGAACGAGAGACTACATGCTTGTGTATGGAGCTAAGGATTTGATTCTTACTTGATACACTGACTCTGACTTTCAAGCTGATAAGGATTCAAGGAAATCCACATCAGGGTCAATATTCACCCTCAATGGAGGAGCAGTAGTTTGGATAAGCATCAAACAAGGATGCATAGCAGACTCAACTATGGAGGCTGAGTATGTAGCAGCTTGAGAAGCAGCTAATGAGGCAGTATGGCTTAGAAAGTTCTTGACTGATTTGGAAGTTATTCCGAATATGAACGTGCCCATAACACTATACTGTGACAACAGTGGGGCTGTAGCCAACTCAAAAGAACCTCGAAGCCACAAACGGGGTAAACACATGAGAGGAAGTATCACCTGATACTGGAGATTGTGCAACGAGGAGATGTGATCGTCACTAAGATCGCTTCAGAGCACAACATCGCTGATCCATTTACGAAGGCTCTCAAGGCTAAAGTGTTTGAGGGTCATCTAGAGGGTCTAGGTCTACGAGATATATATGCCGTCTAATCTAGGGCAAGTGGGAGAAATGTATAATGGGTATAAGGATGCCCTAGTTCATTGTATTATTTTAGTATACATGACATTTCCAGCTTTAGATTATTGCATTTACATCCCACAAACTAGTGTTTTAGTTCAAGTGGGAGTTTGTTGGGTTTTATGCCCTAAAACTCGTAGATAGTGAATGTAACCATTGACCGGATATTAATGAAATAATATTGATATATTTTTCCATTAAATGTTATTAGTTATTTTATATTTGTCTTTGCCTAAAATAACCCTAATCCAATAAACTAGACATCCTAAGCTGTAATAAGCGTCTTGAACTATATGTAGCGACATATGGGGATCATTGTTCAAGAAACAGCCTAAAGGGTCTATAGTATAGGGATAAGACTGGGTGCCTTTTCCTGGTGACACTATAGATACGGCCCACTTTGTATTTGATACAAACGCTATGATCCAACGCGTTCGTGTAGGAGACATGCGAGTGGGGGTATCCTATGCAATGAGTTTGCATAAGACCGGACCGCGAAATAGTAACCACTTGTTATAACACCATTAACTAGTTGGTTTTCTATTTCACTAGGACGACCTAGACAACTTAGTCTTAATCCTGAGTTGATTATGGACTCCTGCTCATGAGGGATTGTCCTTTGATTTGTATGGGTGAGAGTGGTCAATACGCCGACTCAATAAGCCTACCATTTTGGGGACAAGACCGAATGGGGAGTTGGGAACATAATCGTACAAGATAGAATTCACTCCTTCCAGACTTTAGGGAAGAAGATGAGTGTTCCCTTAAGTGGTGACTCCAAGTCTTGAACAAAGGGCCCTACCCTCTCAATGGCATGAGAGGGTTTTCTGTTTGATGGTTGGACCACAAACAGGCTGTTCATTAGAGGAGAACTGGTACTTAAGGAAATAGAAGTAACCTAGGGGTAAAATGGTAATTTGACCCAGCTGGTGTTACGGACACTCGTGAAGGACTAACTAGTCGATATTGGTCTATATCCGTGGACACAGAAAATATGTCTCCAGTGAGAAGAGTGCAACTGTGAGTCTATAGTGGAATGTACACACAATTAACGAATATTGATTAATTTGGTGAATGAGTTTGACCAATTAATCTCACATTGTTGGAGCTTCTGATCTGCAGGTCCATTAGGTCCCACTGGTAGCTCATAAAGTAATTTGAGGCAACTAAGTAATAAATGTAAATTGAAAATGTTCAATTTACTAAGGGAAACAATATAATATATATTGATATATTATTGTGAGAGAAATTAATATTTGAAGAAATTCAAATATTAAAATAAATTTTGAGTCACATTAAATTTATGGAAGTTTGAAAGAGTTCAAATAATGAACTAATTAATTTTAAGGCCTGAAATCTATTTGGGCAAATTAATTAATTCAAGGCCGAAAATTAAATATGTGATATTTAATTGGTGGTTAATTAATTAAAGAATTTATTAACCGGGAATTAACCAATTATGGAAATAATTAATCACTTAAGGAAGTGATTAATCATTTATGGAAATGATCTAATCACTTATGGAAGTAATTAGTCATTTGTGGAAAAGATTAATCAATTATGGAATTGATCGATCTTTGATTGATTAAATGAGGAATAAAATTGAATCAATTTTGGAAAAGATTTATTTAATTGAATATTTTATTCATGGCCTCTCTTCTATAAATAGAACACTAGACCTAATTGGTTCGGTACTCCTCTTGCTCTTAAACTCACAAGACAAGACCCTAGAATTCTCTCTAGCCTCCCTCTTAGAGAAAGACTCCCACAAGTCTTTTGCCTCCTAGACTTAGAGACATACCGGTGTAACCTCTGTGGTTATTGTGTCTTTGAAGAAGAATTTTCCAGCAAAGAAACTACAAGGAGGCTGCTGCGTTTTCGTTCGTTGAAGCGTCGTTTGTGAAGAACGGTCAAGTCTACAACAAAGGTTTGTAACGGTTCTTTCCCGTTTCTTTAGAAAAGCATGAAAATAAATTTAGATTTGATTTTCAAGCATGTTTATAGCAATTTCCAGCAACTTTAAAGCATGTTTAAAGTTTATTTTGCCTTTTCGTAACGATATTGTAATGTTAATTAATATACGGCATAAGGTCCAATCGATGCGCTTCCGCTGCGTAGTGGCTTTTATCCCCTTCAATTAGTTTATTGGATTTGGGTCATATTATTCAATACTTAAGAATAACACTTTATTGTAGAGACTCAATAACACTTTATTGAAACAAGTATACAATTTGTTTACATTCACTATCGAAGAGTTTTAGAGCATAAAACTTAACAAACTCCCACTTGAACTAAAACTCTAGTTTAGTGGGATGTACAATAATCTATACAGTAGCGAATGTATAAATACATGTATAAAACATATACAATGTACAAATATAATAAATTATGACATCACTATACCCATTACATAATGGTATCACTATACCCATTACATTTATTCCACTAGCCCTAGATTACATCTTTGTACATAACTTGTAGACCTGGACCTTCTAGATGACCCTGATACACTTTAGTTGAGAGAGCCTTCATGAATGAATCAACAATATTCCATTCAATTCAATGTGACTGCTTGTCTTGGGCTGTGAGGTTCTTTTGAATTTGCCGCAACAACACTATTATCACAATAAAGTGTGATGAGCAAGTATACATTTGGAACACATTCCAAATCAGTCAAGAACTTCCTAAGCCATACAATCTCTATTGTTGCTTCTCAGGCAGCTGCATTTTTGGCCTTTATGGTTGAGACTGCAGTTATGTCATATTATAGCTCCTCTGTTGTGAACATAGATACTAATGTAGATTTCATCAAATCCTTATCAGTCTGAAAATCTATGTGAATGTATCTTTTAAAGATCAAAACCCTAGCATCATACACGAGCATATCGTCCCTTGTTCTCCTAAGATACTTGAGGATATACTTAATGACTCTCTAGTGATCAAATCTTGGACTGGATTGATTCTTACTGACAATCCCTACTATATAGAGCATTCGTCTCATGTTCTCAACTTCTTGAGGTGAGTAAGAAAACAGTTCCTTAGACTAAAGAATTCCATGTCTGAAAAAAGTAGCGAACCCTTCTTGGAATTCAACATCTTATATCTAACTAACATTTTGTAGACATAAGACACTTGAGACAAGACTAGTTTTTTGTTCTTACGGTTCCTAACAATTTGGATCCCAAGAACAAACTCAGGTTCTTCCAAATTTTCATTTGGAAATGTGCTGCTAGCTCATTTTTATGTCAGTGAGACATCCTACACCATTCCCAATGACTAGGATATCAATCATATACAACACTAAGTAAGCTACTGAACAGTTGATGATCTTTTGTATAAACAAGACTCATCCATGTTATGATCAAAACCAAAATATTTAATCACAGCATCAAACCTTATATTTCAAGATCGAAATGCTTCAATCAATCCATGAATGGATCGATTAAGCCCACAAACCTTTTGCTCTTGATCTTGCTCTATGAACTCTTCTGGTTGAGACATGTAGATACTTTCCTTAAGATTACCATTCATAAGGGTAGTATTGACATCCATTCAAAATGGACAAGAGTTCTGATAGACTTCAGCATGGCTACAAGAGATAGTAAACCACTAGATGTAACATGCGAGCAGGGGTATCCTATGCAATGAGTTTCCATAAGATCGGACCACGAAATAGTAAACCACTAGATGTAACACCGTTAACTAGTTAGGTTACTGTGTCAATAGGATGACTTAGGTAACTCAATCTTAATCCTGGGTGTGTCATGAAATCCTTCTCACGAGGGATTGTCCTTTGATTAGTACGAGTGAGAGTGGCCTGAACGCCAACTCAATAAGCCTACCTTCTTGGGGACAAGACCGAGTGGGGGGCTGGGGACATGACAATACAAGATGGAATTCACTCCTTCTCCTATTAGGGCAAGTAGATGTGTGTTCCCTTAAGGGTTGATTCCGGGTCTTGAACAAAGGCGCGTCGTCCTCTCCTGGCCCGAGAGGAACTCTTGTTTAGTGGTTGGACCCTAAACAACTTGTTCATTAGAGGGATCAGTGGTACTTAAGGATCCAGAGGTAACCCAGGGGTAAAACGATAATTTGACCCAGATGGCATAACGAACACTCGTGAAGGATTGACTTACCGTTATTGGTCAATATCCGTGGACACAGAAATATTCTACAGGGAGAAGAGTGCAGCTGTGGTCTTTAGTGGAGTGACCCACAGTTAACGAATGTTGACTAACTTGGTTAATGAGTTTAGCCAATTAGTCTCGTATCGTTGGAGCTTTTGATCTGTAGGTCCATTAGGTCCACCTGCTAGCTCGTAAAGGATTCTGAGGTTAAATAGTCTTGAATAGAATTTGAAGTTTGTTCAAATTTATTAAGGTAATTATATTGTATTTGATACAATTAAGATAATGTAAGAAGATACATTATAATATAAGTTTAATTAGTGAATTAAACTTTATAATTAATTTTGGATGTGATTCAAAATTAATTAATGAGAGAATTAAATATTTGAAGGGGTTCAAATATTAAATATAATTAGATTCGTATTGGAACTATAGGTTATATTTAATGTGAATAAGAATCATATTAAAACTATAGTTTATGAGAGAATTATTTGAATATGATTCAAATAGTAAATTAATTAAATATATGATATTTAATTAATGAATTAATTAATTTAATTTAATTAAATTTGATTTAATTAAATTTATTAGATAGTTCATAATTAATGTACATTGGATGCACGTTAAAACTATAGGTTAAGTGAGAGAGACATATTTGAGTTTACTCCAAATATAGTATTAATTAGATATATGATATTTAATTAGTTGGTTGAATTAATTCAGTTAAATATGATTTAATTGAATTTTAAAACTATATGTTATTAATTAATTTGACTGAAATTAATTTGGTTAAATTAATTAGGTATATAACATATAGTATTAATAATTATTAAACTAATGAAATTAATTAATAATTATTATGCCCCAACAGTTATGTTGGGGAATAGGGAGTTGTCAGGTGTAAGGGGAGTTAATCGTGTAACTCCCCCTCACTCCATTCCTTTCAACCAACGTGAGTTCACACAGGGGGTTGCTGAAGAACTGTGGGTGAATATCTCTCTCTCCCTGAATTGCTATCCATCTCTCTCAATTTCTCTCAAGAAATTACAGCAAGGTTGATGTTGAAACTTCCTTCCCTTTTCCAAGACAAACGAGATCCCACAATCTCTACTTCAGTAATCCAGAGGATAGTGGGTGTTCTTTGATGGTGGTGTTCTTGGAGAGGTCAATGACGAATCGTTCGTGTTTTTGGAGCATAGTGCTGAGACGCTTTGTGCATCAACAAGTAAGTTTCTCAAATTCTAAATCGTTTAGAATTTAGAATTGCATTCTTAATCTGTTTAGATTATAGAATTGTTCTGTAATTTTAAGGCCAATGTATCGGTATTTCTATGAAACCCAATTAAGAACGAAAAGATCCTATACACGCTTCCGCTGCAAAGGATTTTCATTCCTTCAATTGGTATCAGAGTCCGATCATTCTTTAATTTCGTTTCTAAGAAATTTGCATTGGTTTTTGGTGGGTAATTTTGCATAATGGATGTAAATGGTTTGCTGATAGATTGTTTAGGTATTTTTGGCCCTAGATTTACAATTTCTATGATTTGATCATGTAAAGGCCTGTGTTTTTTGGGCAAAAGTTGTAAATCAAGTCATGTAAGTCCGTGTCTAGTGAATTAGGATTTCCATTTGATGAAATCTGTTTGAATCGGGGTGGAATTTGGTGTTACGGCACTGCAACGACGGTAAAAATCCTAGAAAACAGAGTAGAAAATAGAGGAATCGGAAGTTTTCGGAGGTGTCTGGAAATTTTCCCAGTTAGGGTCCCGACCAGGATCGAGACAAGGAAATTCCCGATCGGGATCGGGACTGGGAACCCAGGCAAATTCACGGAGACGCGCAATAATAATAATAATTATAATAATAATAATAAAAACGGAAAAAAATAAAAATTTATGCGTCCATTATAGTTTGAATGTGGGTGGCTGGAGTAGTTGGCTGAAGTTCGTGGGTAGGTCGTGCGTTCGAGCCTGTGTGTGTGTGCAAATGGGGCAGTTATTTTTTTTTTGTGCGCGCGTGAGCAGTTATGGGTGGTTCGGAGTTGGTTTTCGTCCGATTCAGGCGAATTTGACGCGGTTCGAGGCGGTTCAGACCTTATACATGGCAGTTTAGGGCTAAATTATGTTAAAATTAATGTAATTTTTCATTTTTTTTTTGCCTTAGGGTGCCAAAAATACCGGTCTATTTAGCTGTTTAATGTTTTATGAATGTCATATAGATTAAAATCCCACCATAGGATAAGCTTGTTTTCATGCATATTATATCAATGCTTGTTTTCATGTATGATTTGATTTCATGAGTTATTTAGTATAATCGTTATATTAAATATATGAAATTGGTGAAGCATGATGCATGACTTAATTAATTTAATATAATTGTTATATTTAATTAATGTAGCATGCATGCTTAGGTTTATTTTCATGAGTATTAATATAATTAGTTATATTATGGATGGAAATAAAATATCAATGCTTGTTTTCATGTATGATTTGATGTAAATTGTTATATTCATTAAATGAAAATGGAATAGCATTGAGCATGGCATTAATTAGATTAATATAAATGTTATATTATATTAATGTCAAATTTCATGTAATTTAATTTCGTGGATGATTAATTAATATAATCGATATTAATTAAATGAAATTGAAATTGCATGAAGCATGACACCACCTTAGATTAATATAATCGTTATATTATCGATATCGGCGTCATGATATTATGGTGTTTAATAACTAGAATTTGATTGATATTTTTCCCAACACCATAAAAGCATGTTATAGGGGTAATTATTAAAATTTTATAATAGTTATAAAATTGATTAGAAGCCGTGAGCCTATAACAAAGAGTTGCATGCAAACATAGAACCTTAGGTTAAATGAATTAATTTTAAATTGTTTAAAATTGATTAGACCCAAGCTCATGTTAATTCTAATAGGATTAGAATTATATTCTTACTTAGTATTAAAATAGTTTTAATGCACTAAGTAGGAAAAACATTACTATGGTTATAAGGGAACTCTCCTGGTGAAGTTCTGTCTAGGCTGGGGGTATTTAAGTTGATGGTTACGGAACACCTCCTACCTGGGAACTGACCTGGAACCTGAGTTGAATTAATCATAGTCTAATGTTAGCATGCAAAGTCACTAGGTAATTAAATGAGTTTAATTCACCTAGACATTAGAGTAAAGACCTATATATAAGAGTTATAATAGGCATAGACTTAGATAGATTGACCTAGCCAAGTTTATCTAAGTTAAATAACCCTAAAATACAGTAGGACATTTCAGTGGGAGGAAAAATATAAAAACAAGATTTTCATATCGAGTTTTTACTCTCACGTCCCCCTGTGTTCACACCGTGAGATCCATGCTCGACTTCGTGTCGCCTTGGGCTCGGCCTCCCTTCGGAAAGTGTTTGCATGGGTCAATAACAAGGTGAATGGGGAGAATGCCCATAGTAAGTGGGAGCAGGACACGTGTCAACGTATCCTACGGTCTCCACCCCTAGGTAGCACCGTGAGATTCTTATGATCGGCCTGCGTGTCGTCCTAGAGCGACCATCCCTTCGGAGGGCCTGATCATAGGTTTCGGAACACCGTGAACTCCAGAAATGGATAGAGTCACTTAGGTTAATTACCAACAGTTATCTTTCCTTTTGGTAGCCTGTTGGTCCGTACCTCTGGGATCTGAACGTGGGAGGATTACACTTACGGGGATGAGTTAAGTGAGTTAACGAATCATTGACCGAACAACGGTAACTAAATGCTAACGGAATATGAGTTATTCTGGTGTTGGAGTTTGGTTGAGATTGTCTCAATTCACAGGAGGAGTAGCTGACCACCCTTCGGTGGATGTTGTTCTAAACCTCTGAAGTATCGTTACAAAAACTAAATCAATAGTTTTATAGGGTTTCTCTGATTGCTTGTTTGTTTTTGCAGAATTTGATTGGATTATTTGTAATGGGTTAGTGCGATTAATAATACAAGTAATTTGTTACTTGAGCAATTATATAAATTTTTTATGTGTATTGTTATTAATAACGGTTTAAGATACAACTAGCTTAAATGACAAACCTGTGGTAAATGATATTTGATTAGTCTTGAGTGAGAAATGTCATCAGGCCCAAATGTCTAGTTCATCTTGAATCGTTCATGATGATTATGACATTAACTGCCTAGCCAATATCAATGACAATAAATATGATTTATTGATCATTGAAACGTGCATAGTGGAAAATGAGGATACAGCCTGAATCCTTAATTCAGGTGCCACTTATCACGTTTGCTTTTCCTATCAAGGAATAAGCTCATGACAACAGTTGCAATTAGGTGAGATGACTCTCAGATTTTGATCTGGAGAGTATGTCTCGGCTTTGGCAGAGGGAACATTAAGTTATTTTATCCAGTGGGAGAAAATACACATTATTAGATAATGTGTATGAGTTTCCTGAAAATT
The DNA here is from genome assembly GCA_017139565.1 of Luffa aegyptiaca. Classification (NCBI taxonomy): domain Eukaryota; kingdom Viridiplantae; phylum Streptophyta; class Magnoliopsida; order Cucurbitales; family Cucurbitaceae; genus Luffa; species Luffa aegyptiaca. The sequence continues at coordinate 15,568,661 of CM029406.1, read as the reverse complement.
AACAGAAATTTGATTTTTCTATCGTATATGCTGGAACAATGTTACTCTATACCTTTCTCTGGTAACGCAGTTTTATTTTAAGGAAGGGAGTTGACATTTGTTCAACATTACTAGAAAATAACTTATGTGTTTTAAGACTAATCGAGAGTAAAACAAGTCATGAGCACTGAGTTGTTTAAGATTGCTTATACTCAGAGAAATAAAGGCAAAGGATATCTCCTAAAGGACATACCTTTCTTTGGTTCTTAAGGTATTAGGTTATTTTTTTATCTCAATATGATTGGGAGCTTAGTCTATGAGTATACTTCTAAGTTAGTTAGAAGAGACTCTCTAATACCAATTAAGTCATGCCTTATGGGCAATATGACTAAGAGATCTTTTACTGGAAAAGAGCTAAAAGAGCCAAAGAGCCCTTGGAGCTTGTACATTTGGATCCTTGTGGTCCAGTATGTTAAAGCAGTGGGAGGGTATGAATAATTTATCTCTGTTATAGATGATTATTCATAGGTATGAATATCTCTACCTAATGCAATTTCAGTCTGAAGCTCTTGAGATATTCGAAGGGGCTTAAGATTGAAGTTGAAAACTTGTTAGGTGAGATAATAAAAACATTTTGATCTGATCAATGTGTTGAGTATAGGGACTTGAGATTCTAAAACTATTTGATAGTTCATGGAATCACATCCTAAATCTCAGTTAGGAGTAACAGAGCCCTATTGGATATGGTTCAATCCAAGTTGAGTTATGCTCTATTGCCTGACTCGTTTTGGGGTCATGCAGTGTGACTACAGCATGTATTTTGAACAACGTTCCATCAAAAGTGTTTTTGAAACACCTTTTGTGTTGTGGGTAGGACGTAAAGATTGTTTATGTTCCTTTAAATTTTGGGGTGTCCAGTACTTGTGCTTGTGACTAACCCAAACCAAATAGGAATACCGTTCAAAATTATGCCTAATTGTAGGCAATCCCAAAGGAAACGAGGAGAATATACTTCTTCAATCCATAAGAGAATAAAGAATTTATATTGACAAATGCTTCATTCTGAGAAGAAGAACATATGAGAAATCATAAGCCATAAAGTAAGGTCGGTTTAAGTGAATTAACTAATAAAGCTACGGAAACATTAACAAGAGTTGTTAATGAATCAAAAAAAGTTGTTGATAAGTCTGGTTATTCAACAAGAGTTGTTGATAAGGCCAGTGCTTTTTGTCAGTCACATCCATCTCAAAAGTTGAGAATGCCTTGATGTAATGGGAGGGTTGTTTTATAACCTGACCGTTACATGGGCTTAATTGAAGCTCAAGTCGTCATTCTTGATGATGACATAGAGGATTCATTATCTTTTAGAAAGAAAATGAATGATGTTGACAAGGACCAATGGTTTAAAGCCATGGACCTGGAAATGAAGTCTTTGCATTTCAATTCCATCTAGGATCTTGTAAATTTGCTTGATGGGGTAATACCTATAGGTTACAAGTGGATTTACAAGAGGAAACGAGACATTTAAGGTCTCAAACCAGAAGGGTTCATTGAGCAAGATCAAAAGCAAAAGGGTTTGCAAGCTGATAACTTGCAAAAAGCAAGTTATTTATCCTTTAAATTTAAGCTAAAACAAGGCCAAAAGAAACAAAGATGCGTTGCTTCAGCGCAAAAAGAAGGAAAAATGTGATAATTTTATGCAGCGAACTATATTCATGTATGCGGTGAGAAATTATAAAATATAGGGCACTAACGCAACTAATTCAGTCGTTTTTCAAAGTTTCTTCTCAGCCCAGGTACACATCCCAAGATGATCAAGAGACAGATAAGATGATGAAAAGACAGCACTGACACAACTGATGCAACTAACGGAAATGGGCTGAAAAGGGCTGAATGTTGGGATTGGTGTCCTAAAACTCGTAGATAATGAATGTTAAACGAATTATATACTTATTCGATAAAGGCGTTATCGAGACTAATTCAGTAAAGTTATTACTGAATAAAGTAAATTGCACATATAATTACCCAAATCCAATAAACTAAGATCCATGGCTATAGGATGAACACTTGAGCTTTATGTAGAGACATAAAAGTGGATCAAGCTCGAGTAATAGCCAAAACAGTCTATAGTATAGGGATAGGGCTGGATACCTTATTCTGGGGACACTATGAGACGCGGCCCGCTTTGTAGATGGTATAGACGATGTGATCCTAAATCGTCCATGTAGAGACATGCGAGTGGGGGCGTCCTATGCAATGAGTTTGCATAAGACCAGGACCGAGAAATAAGTCGCTCTCGCTTTATAACACCGTTTACTGATGAGACTGACTATTTCATATGATGACCTAGGTAACTCGATCTTAATCCTGAGCTATCTATGAACTCTTGTTTATTCGGGCTTATCCTTAGATCTGCATAGGTGAGAGTGGCGCAGTATCGCCGACTCAATAAGCCTCCCATTTCAGGGATAGGAACGGGTAGATAGCTGGGGACATAGTCGTGCAAGAAGGAATTCACTCCTACTCGAATTAGGGATAATAGAGAGGTTGTTCCCTTAAGTGCTGACTCCGGGGCTTGAACAAAGGGATCCCGCCCTCTCATTGGCCCGAGAGGGACTCGGTTTATTGGTTGGACCATAAACCAATTGTTCATTAGAGGATCAGTGGGACTTAAGGAACTAGAAGTACTATAGGGGTAAAACGGGCTTTTGACCTAGCTATAGCTACGAACAACCTGTGAAGGATCGACTTACTAATCATGGTTAAATCAAGTGGACGGAAATATATCTATAGTGAGGGGAGTGCAACTATCGGGCTATAGTGGAGTGTCCCGGTAATTAACAAATGTTGGCTAGCTTGGATAATGAGATTATTCGGTTAGCCTCGAATCGTTGGAGCCCATGATCTATAGGTCCATTAGGTCCCCCTACTAGCTCATATCGGAACAAAGCCTAGAACAAAAAGATAGGAAGCTTTGAATCGTTCAAAATCGGGAAAACGGGTATTATCGTAAATTGTGTTTGACACAATAATTTAATTATGAATTAAATTAGAAAATGAGAGATGGAGTATTTAAAAGTGTTTTGAATACCATATATATGTATTAGGAATCATATATAATTCATGGTACTAGGTGATAAAGATTAATTGGATTAATCATGTAAAAATTACTTGGAATTGTACAAATTAATTGCCTAGAAATCAATTTCAATTTTGAATTGAAATAGGAATGAATTGCAAGCTGAAAATTGAGAATTTAGATTCAATTTTAAGTGGATTTAGTGGCATTCCCACTCTTGCATGTTGATGCATAGTGGAAAACAACACAACCATGCACTAGTTGCATGTGTTGTGAATTAAACACCTAGAATCCACTTTGAGTTGCAATTTCACCATGTGTCTGAAGGTGTTCATATAACACATGCGGAAGTAATTGAAGATCGAAAGCACTTAAGACATTCAATTTTGCTCCTAAAGCATGCATGTTCTATAAAAGACAGAATATAGAGTTGAGAGAACACCAACCTTTGTAGCTCACTTATGTGGAACTCCTTGTGGTGTTTGCCTCTCCTATGCTCCTTGGACAACCTCTAGAGTCTTCCCTACTATTCTCTTGGGCCTAGAAAGACTTGTGGGAGTCTATAGAAGAAAGAAATAGGAAGGGAATGCTTGATGGTACAAGCTTTTGGAAGGAGATGAAATGAGAGAGAATTTGAGGGAGAAAATTTGCAGCATAACACTAAATGAAAGCTTACTTTTCTTGAATCTAATTCAAGCCCCTTTTATAGACATCTCCCATGCAAAGACAAGCTTCATGACACTTAGCCACATGGTCAAGATGCAACTCAAAGTGGATTCTAGGTGTCTACTTCACAACACATGCATCTAATGCATGTTTGTGTTGTTTTCCACTATGTATCATTATGCAAGAGTGGAAAAACCACTAAATCCACTATGAATTGAATCCTAATTGTGAATTTTAAGCTTTCAATTCATTTCAAATTCAATTCAAAATTGAAATTGATTTCTAGGCAATTAATTGGGACATTTCCAAGTAATTTTGATATGATTGATCCAATCAATCTTTATCACCTAATGCCATGAATTATATATGATTCCTAATACATATATATGGTATTTAAAACACTTTTAAATACCTCATCTCTCAATTCCTAATTTAATTCATAATTAAATCATTGTGTCGAACATGTTTTACGATAAAACCCTATTTCCCGTTTTTGAACGATTCAAAGTTTCCTATCAAAATATTCTAGGCTTTAATCCGATATGAGCTAGTAGGGGAACCTAATGGACCTATAGATCATGGGCTCCAACGATTCAAGGCTAACCGACTAATCTCATTATCTAAGCTAGCCAACATTCGTTAACTATCGGGACACTCCACTATAGCCCGATAGTTGCACTCCCCTCACTATAGATATATTTCCGTCCACTTGATTTAACCATGTTTAGTAAGTCGTTCCTTCACAGGTTGTTCGTAGCTATAGCTAGGTCAAATAACCGTTTCACCTCTATAGTACTTCTTGTTCCTTAAGTTCCACTAATCCTCTAATGAACAATCGGTTTGCGGTCCAACCATCAAACCTAAGTCCCTCTCGATCTAACAAGAGGGTGGGGCCCCTTGTTCAAGTCCTGGAGTTAGTACTTAAGGGAACAACCTATCTACTAACCCTGAAAAGGGTAGGAGTGAATTCCGTCTTGCGAAACTATGTCCTCAGCTATCTATTTGATCTTATCCCCAAAATGGTAGGCTTGTCGAGTCGGCGATGCTGGCCACTCTCACCCATGCAGATCAAAGGATAATCTCGCATAAACAGAAGTTCATAGATAGCTCAGGATTAAGAACGAGTTACCTAGGTCATCTATGAGAAATAGTCAGTTTCTTCAGTAAACGGCGTTATAAAGAGAAAGTGACTTATTTCGTGGTCCAGTCTTATGCAAACTCATTGCATAGGACGCCCCCACTCGCATGTCACTACATGAACGATTTAGGATCTCATCGTTTGTACTTAATACAAAGTGGGCCGCGTCCATAGTGTCTCCAGGATAAGGTACCCAACCTTATCCTTATACTATAGACTATTTTGACTATAAACTTGAACTTGATCCTATGATATGTCCCTACATATAGTTCGAGTATTCATTTTATACCCAAGGATCTTAGTTTATTGGATTTAGGTTAATCATTCGCAATTTACATATTCAATAACATCTTTTACTGAATAACCTCAATAACGTCTTTATTGGAAATAGAATATGTTTAATGATTTACAAACGACGAGTTTATAGGACATTAAACCCAACAGTGTCTAGTGTCATGAGGCTTCTCTTTGCATGGAAGATGTCTATATAAGGAGTATGAATCAGATTCAAAGGAAGTTGAGCCATTTTCCATATTGTTATGCTGCTGGATTTTGGTCTCAAACTCACTCATCTCCATATATCTCTCGAGTGCTTGAACCTTCAAGCATTCCCTTCCCATTCCCTATCTCTATAGACTCCCACAAGTCGTTCTTGGCCCGGAGAATAGTAGGGAAGACACTAGAGGTGGTCCACACACCGTTCGTGATCAAAGGAATCAAAAGGAGTTGTTGAATCGGTTTCCAAAAGGTTGGTAAAAATTCTGCTCTCACCTTACGGTATTTAGACAGCATGTTTTTATTTTCTAAAATTGATGTAGTTAAGTGCCTCCGATCCTAAAATTTCTTCCGCATGTGTTATATGAACACCTTCACTGAAAAGTTGCAAGTTGGCTGAATGATGATTAAAGCAAGTTGCTAATTACTTGGAAAAGTCATCTTCCCTCGCCTATAAATAGAAGCCACATACTCAAAGGATTCACATTATTCATTGGATCGGAGAGAAAGGAAAGAAGACGAAGGAGAAAGAGAAATCACAGAGAGCTGTGATTAGGAGCAAACTTGTGTTTGTAATGCTTTATTCCATGATGTCTTGTTTTGCTCGCATGAGCTAATTTCTTCTTCAAGGCTTAGCGCAAGAACCTCATGTGGTGATAAACATATTTTGTAAGCGCATATTTTGATTTAAATGAAACAATAATTGCTTTCTACTTAGTTGCAATACTATTTTCTTTACTAACTCCCGCTTGGCCAGCCGGATGCGGTACTAGTATGTTAAATCCCTAACAGGTAACGCATGCGGACATCTCTAAGTAGAGCAAGTTAGCGCATGTCATATAGTCTTGGTAGCATTAAAACACTACCACTAAAAGATAGTGCATGCATGAGCATAGACTGTGTTGTGATTAACACAATCCCTTGCAAGTTTTAGAGAACTACACCTAACGCATGAATTAGCCAAATAACCAATTGATAGTTTTGTGCCAAACAAATAAGGAGTACCGGAAGGGAAACTTATGATTTTTTCTCACTAAGGCATTAATGGATCAATTAATCAAAGTATGCACTACAAGGTTCTTGTAAACGCATGAGGTTGCGACCGCAACAGCCTTGATCTTATTCTCCTTGTAAATCTTCCTTTTACTCTTGTCGCATGTTTTGTTTTATGCAAGTTTTTACTTTTTCAAATATACCAAATCTCTTGTTTATTCTTTTAAAATAGTATCATAGTTTTCAAGTTTAGATCAGTAAATATTGTTAAAAACTTTTTAAATATCCATTCCCTGTGGATTCGACCCTAGACTTACCAGGTACTACTTGATTTTGTCAATTTATACTTGGATTGATTATTATCTACGACTATATTTATGAACATACTGACGAACCATCACAAGCTCAAGTGGTCCATTCATGGATTGACCTAAGTATTTTGATCTTGGAATGTAAGATTTGATACGGTGATAAGATCTTTTGGCTTTAATAAGGACATTGATGAGTCTTGTATCTACAAGAAAATCGTTAGTAGTTCAGTAGCTTTCTTCATGTTGTATGTGATTGATGTCATACTCATTGGGAATGAAGTAGGTTAACTTATTGACATTAAATGTGACTAGCAGTTCATTTCCAAATAAAAGTTGGGAGAAGTTTAGTTTGTTCTTAGGTTTTAAATTGTTCAGAACAGTAAGAACAAATGCTAGTCATGTATCAAACATCTTTTATCTACAAATGTTGATTAGATTTGAGATGCAGAATTCCATGGAGGTTTCACAACCTCTCATTGATGGAATTCTTATGTCTAAGGAACTGTGTCCTCAGACACCTCAGAAGTTGAGGACATGAGACATATGGCCTATGCAGTAGGGTTGTCAGTAAGTATCAATCAAATCCAGGATTTGATCTCCGGATTGTCGTTATGTACATCCTTCAGTATCTTCGGAGAACGAGGTTCTATATGCTCGTGTATGGTGCTGAGGTTTGGATCCTTATAAAATACACTGACACATATTTTAAACTGATTAAGATTTGAGGAAATCTACATCAGTATCTGTGTTCACTCTTAATGGAGGCGCTATAGTACGACTTATTTGCAGTCTCGACCATATAGGCCAATAAGTAGTTGCTTATGAAGCACCGATAGAGACTGTATGACTTAGGAAGTTCAAGCCTAATTTGGTAGGTGTTCCAAATATGAACTAACCTATTGCAAGACAAGCAAGCACATTGAATCTAAAGAATATATTGCTGATTCATTCACGAAGTCTCTCTCGGCTAAAGTGTATGAGGGTCATCTAGATGGTCTAGGTCTTCGAGTTATGTACAAAGATTTAATATAGGGCAAGTGGGAGAAGTGTAATGGGTATAGTGATACCATTATGTAATGGGTATAGTGATGCCCTAGTTTATTGTATTTGTACATTGTAAATACGTTTTATGTATTATACATGTATTTATACATCCACTGCTAGGATAGATTATTGTACATTTCCACTAAACTAGTTTTTAGTCCAAGTGGGAGTTTGTTGGGTTTTATGTCGTCAAACTCGTAGATAGTGAATGATTAACGAATTATACACTTGTATCAATAAAGTGTTATTGAGGTTTATGCAATAAAGTGTAATTGTCATATTAAGTCTAGAATTGCACAATATGACCCAAATCCAATAAACTAAGATCCAAGGTTGTTTACATGTAACTTGAACTAGTATGTGGGGACATACGGGGATTGGTGTTCAAGTAACAACCTAAAAGGTCTATAGTACAGGGATAAGGCTAGGTACCTTATCCTGGTAACACTATGTGATACGGCCCACTTTGTATTCGATATAGACATATTGATCCAAGGAATCCATGTAGGAGACATGCGAGCGGGGGTATCCTATGCAATGAGTTTGCATAAGACCGGACCACGAACTAGTAAACCACTAGATGTAACACCGTTAACTAGTTAGGTTACTGTTTCAATAGGATGACCTAGGTAACTCAATCTTAATCCTGATTGTGTCATGAACTCCTTCTCACGAGGGATTGTCCTTTGATTAGTACGGGTGAGAGTGGCCTGCACGCCGACTCAATAAGCCTACCTTCTTGGGGACAAGACTGAGTGGGGGGCTAGGGACATGACAATACAAGTTGCAATTCACTCATTCTCCTATTGGGGCAAGTAGATGTGTGTTCCCTTAAGGGCTGATTCCGGGTCTTGAACAAAGGCGCACCGTCCTCTCCTATCCCGAGAGGAACTCCTGTTTAGTGGTTGGACCCTAAACAACTTGTTCATTAGAGGGATCAGTGGTACTTAAGGATCCAGAGGTAACCTAGGGGTAAAACGGTAATTTGACCCAGCTGATGTTACGAACACTCGTGAAGGATTGACTTACCGTTATTGGTCAATATCCGTGGACGCAGAAATATTCTACAGTGAGAAGAGTGCAGTTGTGGGTCTTTAGTGGAGTGACCCACAGTTAACGAATGTTGACTAACTTGGTTAATGAGTTTAGCCAATCAGTCTCGTATCGTTGGAGCTTCTGATCTGTAGGTCCATTAGGTCCACCTGCTAGCTCGTAAAGGATTCTGAGGTTAAATAGTCTTGAATAGAAATTGAAGTGTTTTCAAATTCATTAAGGGAATTATACTGTATTTGATATAATTAAGATAATGTAAGAAGATACATTATAATATAAGTTTAATTAGTGAATTAAACTTTATAATTAATTTTGGATGTGATTCAAAATTTATTAATGAGAGAATTAAATATTTGAAGGGGTTCAAATATTAAATATGAATTAGATTCGTATTGGAACTATAGGTTATATTTAATGTGAATAAGAATCATATTAAAACTATAGTTTATGAGAGAATTATTTGAATATGATGCAAATAGTAAATTAATTAAATATATGATATTTAATTAATGAATTAATTAATTGGAGAATTAATTACTTTAATTTAATTAAATTTGATTTAATTAAATTTATTCTATAGTTCATAATTAATGTACATTGGATGCACATTAAAACTATAGGTTAAGTGAGAGAGACATATTTGAGTTTAGTTCAAATATAGTATTAATTAGATATATGATATTTAATTAGTTGGTTGAATTAATTCAGTTAAATATGATTTAATTGAATTTTAAAACTATATGTTATTAATTAATTTGACTGAAATTAATTTGGTTAAATTAATTAGGTATATAACATATAGTATTAATAATTATTAAATTAATGAGATTAATTAATAATTATTATTCCCCAACAGTTATGTTGGAGAATAGGGAGTTGCCAGGTGTAAGGGGAGTTAATCTTGTAACTCCTCCTCACTCCATTCCTTTCAACCAACGTGAGTTCACATAGAGGGTTGCTGAAGAACTGTGGGTGAATATCTTTCTCTCCCTGAATTGCTATCCATCTCTCTCAATTTCTCTCAAGAAATTACAGCAAGGTTGATGCTGAAACTTCCTTCCCTTTTCCAAGACAAACGAGATCCCACAATCTCTACTTCAGTAATCCAGAGGATAGTGGGTGTTCTTTGATGGTGGTGTTCTTGGAGAGGTGAATGACGAATCGTTCGTGTTTTTGGAGCATAGTGCTGAGACGCTTTGTGCATCAACAAGTAAGTTTCTCAAATTTTAAATCGTTTAGAATTTAGAATTGCATTCTTAATCTGTTTAGATTATAGAATTGTTCTGTAATTTTAAGGCCAATGTATCGGTATTTCTATGAAACCCAATTACGAACGAAAATATCTGATACACGCTTCCGCTGCAAAGGATTTTCATTCCTTCAAAGGTTACGTCTCGTTTTCTCTTGTAGATTTATTTACAACCTATAGGTGTTACTCCATTAGATTGATCTACAAGATCCCAAATGCACAGACTCCAATTCCAGGTCCACGACTTTAATCCATTGGTCCTTGTTAACATCATTCATTGTCTTGGTTTAAGACAATGGATCCTTAATTTCATCATCAGTTATGACAATCTGGGCTTCAATTAAGCCCATGTAACGACCAGGTTGTAGAACAACCCTCCCACTACATCGAGGCACTCTCAAATCTTTAGATAGATGTAACTAACCAGTTGTATTGGCCTCATCAACAACTCTTGTTGAAGGTTCAACCTTTTCAACAAGCCTCGTTGATTTATCAACAACTCTTGTTGATGTTTCTGTACCTTCAACAGTTAATTTTCTTGAAACGACCTTACTTCGTGGCTTATTATCTCTCATGTGGTCTTCTTCTGAGAATGTAGCATTTGTCGATACAAATTCTTTATTCTCTTGTGGATTCAAGAAGTATCCACTTCTCATTTCCATGGCGTGGCCTACAAATAGGCATAACTTTGAACAGTGTTCCAGTTTCTTTTGGGTTAGTCACAAGCACGTGTGCTAGACACCCCCAAAAACGAAAAATAACGTAAACCACCTTTACGCCTTATCCACAATTCAAAAGATGTTTCAGAAACTCCTTCGACGGAACGTTGTTCAAAATATGTATTGGAGTCAACACTGCATGACCCCAAAACGAGTCAAGCAAATAAGTATAGCTCATAATAAATCGAACCATATCCAATAGGATTCTATTTCTCTTCTCCTATCTGATACATCGTTCTGTTGAGGTGTTCCAGGGGTTAAGAGTTAGGATGTAATTCCATATACTATGGAATAGTGCTGGAATCTCAAGTCCATATACTCTATACTTTGATCAGGTCGAAGTGCTTTTATCGTCTCACCTAACAAGTTTTCAAATTTAGTCTTAAGCCCCTTCAAATTTCTCAAGAGCTTCAGACTTAAGTTGCATTAGGTAGAGACTGTCATACCTTGAATAATTATCTATAATATAGATGAATTATCCATGCCCTCTCATTGCTTTAACGTATTGGACCATAAGGATCCAAACGTACAAGCTCCAAGGGCTCTTTGGCTCTATAGTTCTTTTCCTGTAAAAGACCTATTAGTCATCTTTCCTTAAGGCATGACCTATAAGGTAGTAGATAGTCATCTTCTAACCCGCTTAGAAGTCTACTCTTGACCAATCTCCCAATCATATTGAGATATGTAGGTGTTAATATCACACATGCGGAAGCAATTTAAGATCTTAGGCACACAATTTCATCAATTTGATCCTAGAAGACATGTTGTCCATAAGAACCAAAAATAGAGTAATAAGGTACCTACCTCTTGAAGCTCCCAATTCGTATAAACCGATGCTTCATAATTCACACGAACAACTTTTGGACAACCACTTGGATCTTCTCTACTATCCTCAGGCCTTGGAATGGATTGTGGGATCCTCAATTGATAGGAATTGGAAAGGAAAGCTTATGGGTATAAGCAAGCTTGAGAGTATGAATATGGAAGTTCTTGGGAGAATTTTGGCAGCATTTTAGGTTGAGAAAATCCACACATTCTCATCAACTTATCCTCTATATATAGAGAAAAATCATGCACAATAATTGCACAAAAAATTGACAACAAATATGGATCATTTTGAGTCACAAGATTAGGTGGTGCAATAAGGCTAATTACAAGTGATTAGTCATCAAGCACCACCTCCAAAATTTGCTAACTTTTGAATTTCTTTTAAATTCAAAATTTGCAAATAAAATTCTGAATAATCCCACTTTATTTTATTTTAATTTAAATATCATTTATTTAACTAAAATAAAATTATTTAATTTAATATCTCATATTAAATTAATACCATTTGTGCAATCTTGGTTTCTTTCTCCCAACGAATTTTCTCGAACATGAATCCCTATTCACGTGTTTAATATTTAAATCATATTTAAATATATAACTCTCATTTTAAGTTTAATTCATAATTAAACTAATATGTCGTTAAATATCGTATATAAGCGACTTTTGTATCCTTTTCCAAAATTTGAACGTTTCAAATATTAACCTATCATATTGTTCCAAGTTTTATTGCTATTGAGCTAGTAGAGGGACCTAGTGGACCTACAGATCATGGGCTCCAACGAAATGATGATACCCGATTAATCTCATTAACCTAGTCATTCATCATTCGTTAGCTTCCGGGACACTCCACTATAGCCCGTAGTTGTACTCCCCTCACTGTAGATATATTTATTGTCCACTTTAGATAACCATGATTAGTAAGTCGACCCTTCACCGGTTGTTCGTAACTAGAGTTAGGTCAAATGTCCGTTTTACCCCTATAGTTACATCTTGTTCCTTAAGTTCCACTGATTCTCTAATGAACAACCTAGTTCGTGATACAATCACTGAACCAAGTCCCTCTCAAGGTTATGAGAGGGCGGGGCCCCTTTTTCAAGACTCGGAGTCAGCACTTAAGAGAACAACCTTTACTAACCCTAAAACGGGTAGCAGTGAATTCCATCTTGCAAAGCTGTGTCCCCTACTATCCATTTAGTCTTATCCCCAAAATGGTAGGCTTATTGAGTCGGCGATGTTTGGCCACTCTCACCCATGCAAATCAAAGGATAATCCTAAATAAACAGAAGTTCATAGTTAGCTCAGGATTAAGATCGAGTTACCTAGGTTATATGTATGAGATGTTCAGTTTCAGTAGTAAACGATGTTGTAAAGTGAAAGTGACTTATCTCTTGGTCCGATCTCTATGCAAACTCTTTGCATAGGACGTCCTCACTCACATGTCTTATACATGAACGATTAGGATCACATCGTTTTTCTTTAAAGAACAAAGCGAGCCGCGCCAATAGTGTCCCCAGGATTAAGGTACCCAACCTTATCCATATACTATAGATCGCTTAGACTATTTACTTGAACTTGATCCATACTTATGTCACACATAAACTTCAAGTATACATAATATAGCCATGGGTTCTTAGTTTATTGGATTTGTGGTTATATTTAGGCAAAACAAATATATAGAAAAAATACTTCACTGAAGCAAGTCAAATGTTACATTTACTATCTACGAGTTTTAGGGCATAAAACTCAACAAACTCCCACTTGCACTAAAACTCTAGTGAACGGAAATGTATATGCATTTAATAATACCAAATCAAGGAAATGTTACAAATACAATAAACTAGGGCACCACTATACCCTTTACATCTCCCACTTGCCCTAGGTTATGCTATATACATATCTCGTAGACCTAAGTTCTGTAGATGAATCTCAAACACTTTAGCCGAGAGAGTCTTTGTAAATGGATCAGCGATGTTGTGTTCTGAAGCAATCTTCGTGACTATCACATCTCCACGCTGCACTATCTCCCAAATTAGGTGATACTTCCTCTCGATGTGTTTGCCTCGTTTGTGACTGCGAGGCTCTTTAGAATTGGCTACTGCCCCACTGTTATCACAATATAAAGTGATTGGCAAGTTCATGTCTGGAACAACTTCTAAGTCTGTTAGGAACTTCCGTAGCCATACTGCTTCTTTGGCTGCTTCACATGCAACAACATACTCTGCTTCCATGGTGGAGTCAGCGATGCATCCTGGTTTAATGCTTCGCCATGCTACTGCTCATCCATTCAGAATAAACACTGACCCTGATGTAGATTTCCGTGAATCTATGTCAGTTTGAAAGTCAGAGTCGGTGTAACCAGTAAGGATCAGATCCTTTGAACCATACACCAACATATAATTCCTCGTTCTTCGGAGATACTTGAGGATGTTTTTAACGGCAGTCCAGTGGTCATACCCTGGATTAGATTGGTACCAACTAACTATTCCTACTGCAAAACAAATGTCTAGCCTAGTGCAGAGCATAGCGTACATTAGGCTACCGACAGCTGAGGCTTAGGGAATATGTCTTATATCCTCAATTTCTTGAGGTGTCTTAGGACATTGTTCTTTAGACAGATGAACTCCATGCCTGAAAGGTAATAATCCTTTCTTGGAGTTCTTCATCGAATATCGAGCTAACATTTTTTCGATGTACGCTGCCTGAGACATGGCTAAGGTTTTGTTCCAGCGATCCTTAATGATCTGGATGCCAAGAACAAATTGTGCTTCTCCCAAATCCTTCATTTGGAATTGCAATTCTAGCCAGTTTTTAACGTCGGTAAGATATCCTACATTATTCCCAATAAGCAGAATATCGTCTACATATAGTATTAAGAAAGCTACTTTATTCTTGATGATTTTCTTGTAAACACAAGGTTCATCAAGATTTTGGTCAAAACCAAATGATTTGATCGTTGTATCAAATCGAAGATTCCAAGACCTTGAAGCTTGTTTTAATCCATAAATGGATCGTTTTAGTTTACAAACTTTTTGTTCTTCATTCTTGGAAATGAACCCTTCGGGTTGAGACATATAGATATTCACGTCAAGGTTGTCATTCAGAAAGGCAGTTTTGACGTCCATTTTCCATATTTCATAGTCATAATATGCGGCTATGGACAGGAGAATTCTAATGGACTTAAGCATAGCAACAGGGGAAAAAGTTTCTTCATAGTCAATTCATTCCCTTTGGGTAAAACCTCTTGCTACGAGTCTAGCTTTGAACGTTTGCACGTTTCCAGCTGCGTCTCTCTTTCTCTTATAGATCCACTTGCATCTTATGGGTTTTATCTCGTTAGATGGATCCACAAGATCCCATACTGAATTGAAGTACATTGACTCCATTTCAAGGTCCATTGCTTTGACCCATTGGTCTTTATCAACGTCATTCATTGCCTATTTAAAAGTCAATGGATCCTCGATGTCGTCATCAGGTATGACGACCTGTGTTTCAGTTAAACCTAGGTAGTGGTCAGGCTGTATTATAACCATCCCACTGCGTCGAGGCATACTCAACGATTGTGCAGGACGAGATTGACTAGAAGAACTAGCTCCAACACTATCAAAAGTAGGTGAACCAGTTTGATCAACAACTTTTGTCGTTTCTTCAGGAGAAATCTTTTGCCTCTTATTACTTTGTGTAGCAGCAGTCTTAAACAACTTAGTGTTCATCAATGCTTTACTCTCGATCAGTCTTAAAACATATAGGTTATTTTCCAGTTCAGTTGAACAAAAGTTGACTCCCTTTCTTGAAACGAAATGCGTTAGCAAGGAAAGGTACAAAGTAACATTGTTCCAGCATATAAGATACATGAATCAAATTTTTGTTAATCTTAGGAAATACATACACATTATCTAATAATATGTATTTTCTCCCACTCGGAAAAATAACTTAATGTTCCCTACTGGCACAACCAAGATAACATCTCTAGATTCAACTTTGAGAGTTATATAACCAGCATGAAGCTGTTGCCAGGAACTTGTTCCTTTTAATAAGAAGAACAAACGTGA
The DNA here is from genome assembly GCA_017139565.1 of Luffa aegyptiaca. Classification (NCBI taxonomy): domain Eukaryota; kingdom Viridiplantae; phylum Streptophyta; class Magnoliopsida; order Cucurbitales; family Cucurbitaceae; genus Luffa; species Luffa aegyptiaca. The sequence goes on along the minus strand of CM029406.1, from coordinate 15,553,058 downwards.
TTTGTATGTATTCAGGCAGAATCACCATTCTTCACAAATCACGCTTCCAAGACTAGTAAATCAAATTTACTGTCTTTGGACAAGTCTTCTTTGGCTGAGCAAGGTCCAATGTCATATTCATTAGGAACATTTCTTAATGAACTAGACATTTGGGGCATGAGGATATTCCTCTATTAAGACTAGTCTTAAATCATTCACCACAAATTAATCATTTAAGTTTGTTGTATAATCACCATTATTTGTTAAATAGGCGGAAGACAATGCACATATTTAATTATTGAATTGCTGAAATAACAAATTACTTGATTATTTCTCGCACTAACCCATCACACGAGCAATACAAACAATTGCATACAATTCATTCAGTTCAGTAAAACAAGCAATAAAATAACCCTAGAAACTATTGATTTAGTTTGGAAACGATGCTTCAGAGGTTTAGAGCAACAACCACCGAAGGGTGATTAGCTTCTCTTCCTCTAAAATGAGACACTTCTCAGCTAATTCTAATTCCAGAAGAATAACTCATATTCCTATAGACATTAACCACCGATGTTCGGTCAAGGATTTGTTAACACACTTAACTCATCCTCGTAAGTGTAACCCTCCCTCTTTCAAATCACAGAGGTACGCACCAACAAGCTATCGAAGGGTAAGACAACTCCCACTCAACAGACCATAGAACTCTCATGGTGTGATCTAGGGTTGGAGATCGAGGGATACGTTGACACGTGTCCCACTCCCACTTACTATAGACACTTCCCCATTCACCTTGTTATTAACCTATGCAAACACTTTCCGAAGGGTGGTCGCGCCCAAGGCGACACGAAGCCGAGCATGAAACTCACGTTGTGAATATAGGGACGTGAGAGTAAAACTTGATTTAAATCTCATTTTTTATTTCTCCTCCCACTCAAGTGTCCTACCATATGTTTAGGGTTATTTAACTTAGATAAATCTAACTAAGTCAATCTATCTAAGTCTAGTCCTATTATAACTCTTCTAATAAGATCCTTACACTATCTTCGAGGTGAATTAAACGATTTTAATTAACCTAGAGACATTGCATGCTAACATTAAACTATGATTAATTCAACTCAGGTATCCCGGGTCAGTTCCCAGGTAGGAGGTGTTTTGTAAACCATCATCTTAAGTACCCCCAGCCTTAGACGGAACTTAACCGGAAAAGTTCCCTTATAATCATAGCAATGTTTTACCTACTTAGTCCAATTAAACGATTTAATACTAAATAAGAATAAATTCCAATCATATTAGAACATGATCTTGGGTCAAATTATCGTTTTACCCCTAAGTTACGTCACCTCCTTAAGTACCAGTGGTCCTATAATGAACAACGTGTTTGTGGTCCAACCACCAAACAGAAACCCCTCTTAGGCCAATGAAAGGGTAGGACCCTTTGTTCAAGATCCGGAGACCACTTAAGGGAACACTCATCTACTTCCTCAAAGTCGGGAAGGAGTGAATTCCATCTTGTGTGATTATGTTCTCAGCTCCCCACTCGGTCTTGTCCCCAAAATGATAGGCTTATTGAGTCGGCATACTGGCCACTCTCACCCATAAAAATCAAAGGACAATCCCTCGTGAAACAGGAGTCCATAATCCACTCATGATTCAGACTAAGTTGATTAGGTCATCCTAGTGAAATAGAAACCTAACTAGTTAACGGTGTTACAGCTAGCGGTTACTATTTCGCGATCTGGTCTTATTCAAACTCATTGCATAGGATACCCCACTTTCATGTCCCCTACACGAACGCGTTGTATCATTGAATTTTTATCAAATACAAAATGGGTCGTATCCATAGTGTCACTAGTATAAGGTAACCAACCTTATCCCTATACTATAGACCTTTTAGGTTGTTGCTTGAACAACGATCCCCGTATGTCCCCACATACTAGTTCAAGTTACATACCAACAACCTTGGATCTTAGTTTATTAGATTTGGGTCATATTGTGCAATACTTAACAATAACACTTTATTGTAGAAACTCAATAACACTTTATTGAAACAAGTATACAATTTGTTTACATTCACTATCTACGCGTTTTAGGGCATAAAACCCAACAGAGGGTTCTCTTTTTCGACAATGATCATGTCAAGAAACACTTTGGCATTATGGTTTTCTAAGGGAACTCCATTGACCGTCTCATTCACCTCACTTTCGAGCATTGCACCCGTTGCAACAATGTGAAATATCAAGCCTACTGCTAATTTAAATGGTTTACCCTTCACACAAAATCAATAAACTAATTAGTATAATGAAATAAAAGTATTCAAACTGTAACGCCCTAGGATTCATTAAGACTATCCTAGCGACATTACAAAAATCCTAAACCAAAACTAACTGAGTTCTCCAAAAATTTTGGCAGCATAACGACATATATAGGACTAAACAATTTTTTTTTATATCACCTGTTCAACAAGAAAACACACTTTTAGGATCACCAAACTCAACCACACACCACTACAATACTAGAGACAACTCAACAGGCCCCAAACTTCACAACATAAGCGAGACAAATCTCGTATCAAATTTCATTTTAAATAGCCACAAGTCACGATTTCATTGAGCATAAACTATCTCACCAAACTTTTATTAAATCTACAAAAACAACAATTGAGAAATGACTTATCCATTGACTTATCCATTGGAAGAGATTTTATAAAAATGTTATCTACAAAAACAACAATTGAGAAATGAACCAATAAGAAATTTGTTTGCAACCAACTTAATAATTTATCAAAAGTAACCTTCTTTGTCTAAAAAAGCTTTAAAAGTGACCTTTTAAAGCTTTGTTTTTTCTTGTGATAGTTCTTTGAGAATATGGTGTACTCAATATTGTCTAGAGTGTGCTCTTTATGTCTACATACTAAATGAACTGTAGCGCTTCCAAATTCTAAACTAATCTAGAAACATTACTTGAGTGTCAAACTTTAATGCTCTGAGAATTCCGGCAGCATAATGACATAGTTATAACTACCCAAAAAAATTTGCTTTACTTGAAAAACAGAAAAAGTACACTCCCAAATTTGTCGATTTACAACCTCCACAACACTTTAGAAAAAACTACACTCCCAAATTTTACACCACAAACTCCACAAAACTTCAGAAAAAAAACCACAACTTCACACTCCAAATAAAAAAAAAAATGTAGCTCCGTTAACCTTCAGGAACAAAACAAAATCTCAAGGCAAGAATAGACAAAAATGCAGATAGAACAACTAGCTAACGAAAGTTTAAATAAGGTTTGACACTCAAATCTTGGCTATCACTTTCATACTCTAGGATACTTTATAGTTTATAAAAATAAAAAAAAAATAAAAAAAAAAAACCAAAAGGAAAAGTGAAAATAAATGGCTCATACTATATAATATGAATCAAGTTAACTCCTCGCTTAGCTGTTACAAGAAAAACTCAATTACATTATCTACCAGCATATAAAAGCTGAGCAAGGAGTGATGAGATGTTATTTGGAGAGTGTCGCACTTGATAGAATGATGCACGGTACTTGAAATTATAGCTCGGAGATAATAGAAGAAGCATTAAGTCAACTACTAAATACACAATTTGTAGATTTTTCAGAATAAATTTTTATTAAATCCCCTTATTTGTAGACGTTCTATAGAAAAAAAAAAATCGGCTATTTCTCCCTCCACAAAGAAACGTTTATTCCAAGTCACAACATGTATGCCATTTAAAAATATCTTTCTTTTTAATTTTAAAAAAGAAAAATAAAAGATAATAGTTGATAAAAAGATGAATTTCTATCCACATAAGACATTTTGCTATCATTATCTGTTATCATATCTCAAATCATGCCCCCATCTGCCAAATGGTAAGGACATTTCAAACATAATAATTTGGTTTTTTTGTTGTAGTTTCTTAATGTTGTTCTATTTTCTTGTTTGTTATTTGATTTTAATGTTACTTTTGTGTTTCTCTTAATTAATTCTTCATGTTTGGGAGTTTCTTTTGGCTGGTGTTCTTTCTGTGTATTTTGATTTCAGCTTGCGAAGTCTTCTTTTTCTTTTGTAATATATGCCAAAAAAAAATTTAAATCTAGCTAAATTTCTATACGTGAATTGGTGAATTTCATGGTACTAGCTAACATTGAAGCAAAACCCAACACAACATGTTCTTAAAGTAAATTGTAAACTTGGAAGAATTTGAAAAACTTACTGTGTGAAGTAAAATGCAAAACCAAGATTTAACCATGAAAAGAATAATTATTTAAATAATAACGTTCCAGCTTACGTTGGCACTAAAAACTTAACCAGATTGCATTGGAAATATGTATTTAGAAACAAAAACTGTTATCCCACAGCCTTCACACACCCAACAAATAACTGATAACAAAGAGTTCCAAGAACAACAAAGTGAAGCAGCAACACAAATAAGCTTAGATCACAGCAGCCACAACCAAACAACAAGAACAATAATGATAAAAGAAGAGAGAAGAGAAGATGAGACTCAGAGTTTTTATAGTGGTTCAATCCCAATGAGGGATCTACATCCACTTTAGGCTCTCTTACTGTTAATCAATGGGCTATAGAAGTCTTTACATGATTTCACCACAAACATAGAATATATGAACACAATACTCTCAAAACTCACTCAATTCAGGAAGGAAATACATCACAGAGACAATCGACTTCACACCCAAGAAGTACACTTCAACTCTAATCGAATTCCTCTTCAATCGAGTGCAAAACCAGCTTCCTTCTCCTTTCTTGAAGATACCTTTAAGTTGCAAGAAGAAGATGACAACAATGGTGAAGAAATCTCTCCAGAACACTCTCTCACTCTTTCACGGCAATGCAAAAACCAGCTCTAAAAACAACTCCCTTCCCTCTGTAAGAATAACGAATTCTGTTGTCAATGCACGTGACCCGATTCTTATTCGACCCGAGAGAATTACCCTGTTTACAGCTGCAAAAACGAGGCTCCAAATAACACATCAGTTGGTTATTACATAAGCTGAATTATTAATCCACCGTGGCTTCAAGAGAACAGATGGCTTGGTCAAATTTCACATGGACTATGACTTCAAACATGCTGGCAATAACATACCAACAATTCTCCACCTTGACAGCATATCTATACTAAACAACAAGCCCAAAAAACAACAAAGAACCTTCTAACACCAGTCTACTACATAGAGACTATCTTGAGAGTTTTTAAACAACTCTCAAGCTTTCCAAGAGGCAAAGATTTTGTCAAAGCATCAACTACATTTTCAGCAGAAGCAATTTTCTCTAATTTAACTTTACCTTCTGCTATAATATCTCTTATAAAATGAAACCTAACATCTATATGCTTGGTTCTTTCATGGTAGGTTTGATTTTTAGAGAAAAATACAGCACTTTGACTATCACTAAACACAACTAACTGATTTCCCATATTTTCACCAAGTTCCTCAGCTAGTTCATATAACCATAAAGCCTTTTTAAAACCTTCTGTAACAGCCATATACTCAGCCTCTGTTGTTGACAAAGCAACAACAGATTATAAGGAGGACTTCCAACTCACTGTGTTTCCAAAAACAGTAAAGGCCATACCTATTAATGATCTCCTCCTATCTCTATCAGTTGCATAATCAGCATCAACATATCCTAACACTTTTACATCTTGCAAATGATAATTTGTATATAAAAGACCATAGGATACAGTACCTTTTACATTCCTCATCAACCATTTGACTACCAACCAGTGTTCTTTTCCTAGATTTGCCATATTGATAGCGAGCATAGCTAGCTAGTTTTTCCTAATTAATTTAGCTAGTCTTTTATAATTTATTGGCCAAAATGATGCGTTTTTGTGTTGTATTTGTAGGAAATAAATATTTGAGCTAATTGTGTGTTCGGGACATGAAAAAGGGCTAAAAGATCGAAAAAGGATCAAGTTGGAAGAAGTCAAATTCAGCCCAGCTGATTTAAAAAAAAAAAAAAAAAAACTTCATAGCGTCGCGACGCTCTCGACGAATTTTCCAAATCCGCAGTATCGCGACGCTGTCGGCAGATTTTCTATAAATTCATCATTTTGTGCTACGGATTGGGGGAGTCCAATTGGTGAGATTTTAGCCCTAATTTCGACTAAAGACCTTTTGTGGGAGCTAAAGGCAAGGCCAAGGAGTGGGAATCAAGCGAGAAGACGTGGAGATCGTGACGGGGACGTGCGGTGTCGGCGGATTCGAGTTTTCCTTTCTCTTTCCCTTAACTCTCGTAGTTTTTATGGCTTTTCTTTCAATTAGTGTTTGTAGTTTAAAGACTATGAATTGCTAGTTGTTTGTCTTAGGGATTGATGTAGTTGTTTTAGGTTGTTGGATTGATTTGTGGTATGAATATGCATATATTTTACCTATGCAATTATGGTTAAATGCTTTCAATTACTTGATCACTAGTTGAATGACTTGAGTGTTGAATCTTGCTCGGGAGAGGGGATTTGGCCTAAGACTTACTTTATTTAATTGCATGACTAAAGTAGAAATTCTAAGTTTGTGACGGGATTTGGAATAACTTTAGAAGTTGCTTGAAGAACTAAACTCAAAGTCTTGCATGTTAATGAACTTAGATAGGGATATCAAGTTGGTTGCATGCATGAGAATCAATTATGCTCGGGAGAGATAGTTGTGATAAAAGGTTCCTAGACTTGGTAGAATAATTGCATGCTAAATTCATCCCATTAATTTATCCTCAATCTCAACAATGAAATCAATTCCCTAAGAGTCTTTCCATTTGAGTCTCCAACTTTATTTTATGCTTTTTGTCTTTACTTTTATCTTTATATTTGAGTTTTTCTCCCTAAATAAAATTGAACAAAAGTATCCACGGTACTTAATTTGCTAGAAATCCAATCCAGAGGACGACACTCGTTTTACACGAAAACACTATATTATTACTTGACCCGTACACTTGCGGTTAGCAAATTGCGCATCACATATACCTACTCACCACACTCAATCCATGCGCAAGATCGGGCCTTGTACACACCATGAGGTACATCAAACTGCCCACTGCGTTTGCATAAGGAATGTTGTCCATCTTCTTCTTCTCCTCTGGTGTTTGTGGTGATTGCTGCCCTGAAACTTTAAAATGATTAGCAATAGGTATATTAACTGGTTTACATCTTACCATGCCAAATTTCTTGAGCATTTTAGATGTATAGTCTTGCTGTGAAAGCTTCATAAGGCCTTTCTTTCTGTCCCTTATGATATCAATGCCCAATATTCGTCTGGCATCACCAAGCTCCTTCATGTCAAACTCTCTTTTGAGTTTCAACTTCAAATCTTCGATAGCTACACTATCTTGAGAAGCTAACAACATATCATCTACATACAATAACAAGTATATAGATGGTTTATGTTTAAAATGCTTGAAATACACACAATGGTCAAGTTTACTCCTTATAAAATTACAAGACAGCATAAATGAGTCAAACTTTAGGTACCATTGTGAAAGTGTTCATATAACACATGCGGAAGCAATTGAAGATCGAAAACACTTAACTCTATTAATTTTACTTCTAAAGCATGCTGGTTCCAGAGAAAACAGAATACAGAGTTAGAGAGCACCAACCTTTTGTAGCTCAAATGGACGGAACTCCTTGTGGTGTTTTCTTCTCCAATCCTCCTTGGACAACCTCTAGAGTCTTCCCTACTATTCTCCGGACCAAGAACGACTTGTGGGAGTCTATAGTGATAGGGAATGGGAAGGGAATGCTTGAAGGATCAAGCTCTATGGAGATATGAAATGAGAGAGTGATTGAAGAAGAATTTCAGCAGCATAACACTAAGGTAAAAGCTGTCTATGTCCACAATCTGATTCTTCCTCTACTTATAGAGAGAATCCATGCAAGAAGGGGCTTCAAGGTGCAAGACACATGGTGGTCTTAATGGAGAAAGTGGAAGCTAGGTGTTCAAACAACACTACATGCACCATTGCATGAATGTGGTGTAATTCCACTGTGTGTCTTCATGCAAGAGTGGATTTCCAACTTTTTCCACTAAATTATGAATCAAAATCAGATTCTAAATTCAGCATTATTGATTTTAATTTATATTCTAAATTGAAATTAATTATAACAATCAATCTTGAAGCTTGCCCCACTAACTATGTATGATTAATCAAATTAATCATCTTAATGTTGTGCATTCTTTATATATGAATCTTAATTCATGTTTATAGTATTTAAAACCCTTTTAAATACTTTATCTCTCATTTTCTAATTTAATTCATAATTAAATAATTGCGTCAAACACAATTTTACGATAATACCCTTTTTCTCGATTTTGAACGATTCAAAGAATCCTATCAATATGTTCTAGGCTTTAACCCGATATGAGCTAGTAGGGGGACCTAATGGACCTATAGATCATGGGCTCCAACGATTCGAGGCTAACCGACTAATCTCATTATCCAAGCTAGCCAACATTCGTTAACTATCGGGACACTCCACTACAGCCCGATAGTTGCACTCCCCTCACTATAGATATATTTCTGTCCACTTGATTTAACCATGTTCAGTAAGTCGTTCCTTCACGGGTTGTTCGTAACTATAGCTAGGTCAAATGACCGTTTTACCCCTATAGTACTTCTTGTTCCTTAAGTTCCACTAATCCTCTAATGAACAATCGGTTTGTGGTCCAACCATCAAACCTAAGTCCCTCTCGATCCAAGGAGAGGGTGGGGCCCCTTGTTCAAGTCTGGGAGTTAGTACTTAAGGGAACAACCTCTCTACTATCCCTGAAATGGGTAGGAGCGAATTTACGTCTTGCGAGACTCCGTCCCCAGCTATCTATTCGATCTTATCCCCAAAATGATAGGCTTGTTGAGTCGGCGATGCTGGCCACTCTCACCCATGCAGATCAAAGGATAATCTCGTATAAACAGAAGTTCATAGTTAGCTCAGGATTAAGAACGAGTTACCTAGGTCATCTATGAGAAATAGTCAGTTTCTTCAGTAAACGACGTTATAAAGAGAAGTGACTTATTTCGTGGTCCAGTCTTATGCAAACAAATTGCATAGGACGCCCCCACTTGCATGTCTCCACATGAACGACTTAGGATCTCATCGTTTGTACTTAATACAAAGTGGGCCGCATCCATAGTGTCCCCAGGATAAGGCACCCAACCGTATCCTTATACTATAGACTATTTTGACTATAAACTTGAACTTGATCCTACGATATGTCTCTACATATAGTTCGAGCATTCATTTTATAGCCAAGGATCTTAGTTTATTGAATTTAGGTTAATCATTCGCAATTTACATATTCAATAAAATCTTTTACTGAATAACCTCAATAACGACTTTATTGGAAATAGAAATATGTTTAATGATTTACAAACTACGAGTTTATAGGACATTAAACCCAACACATTGTCTAGGAGCTTGTTTTAATCCGCATAGAGATTTCTTAAGAAGACATACCTTGTTCTCCATACCTTTGTCTACAAATCCCAATGGCTAATGCATATAAATTGTTTCTGTCAAGTCACCATGAAGGAAAGTTGTCTTGACGTCTAATTGTTGCAACTCCATATCATAGGCTGTTACAAGTGGTAGAAGGACTCTTATAGATGAGTGCCTTGCTACTGGAGAGAATATCTCCTCATAATCGACTCCTTGTTTTTGAGAAAACCCTTTTGCTACCAACCTTGCTTTAAAACGAGGAGGCATATCAGAATTAGGTGACTTATTGAGTTTAAATATCCACTTGCAACCCACTAATTTTTTATTTTTAGGTCTCTCCACCAACTCCCAAGTATTATTTTTCAAGAGTGATTCCATCTCCTCTTCCATGGCTATTATCCAAGACTTACTGTTTGGAGAATTAATTGCTTCAGTGTAGGTCAGTGGTTCACTATCAGCAGCTTGAAACTCTGCTTGTAATGCATAATGCACCAAATCTGCTGAAGCATAATGGGCTGGTGGCCTTATTTGTCTTCTCTGTCTGTCTCTGGCAAGATTATAATCCTGTAGACTTTCCCCTTGTTCTTCTGTGCCTATGCTCTATGTATGCTCATGTTGTACCTCTTCTTGATCACTTCCAAAACCTCTATTGTTTCTGGAAGATGGTGTGTTCACATTCAATTCAAGGGTAGCAGTCTATGAGTTATCAATATCTATACTGTCCTCTATCTTCTATAGTACAAACTTTGTCTCATCAAATGTAACATCTCTGCTTATAATGTACTTTTCCTCAGCCTTTTCACCACACCATAGTCGATATCCTTTAACCCCTGTCGGATACCCTAAGAAGAGGCACTTCTTTGCTCTATTATCCAACTTGCCTTCTTTGGAATGTGCATAAGAAACACATCCAAAGACCCTGAGATTACTCAAATCTAGTACATGCCCTGACCACTTCTCTATTGGTTTTTTGAACTGAATCCCTGATGAAGGACTACAGTTGATTAGATAAGTTGCTGTCATCAAGGCCTCACCACAAAAATCCTTTGGTAAATTTGCACTTGATAGTAAGCATCTAATCCTTTCCAACAAAGTGTGGTTCATCCTTTCAGCTAAACCGTCTTATTGAGGTGTACCTTTCACAGTTAAGTGTCTCTGTATACCTTCCTTGCTGCAATATTTCTTAAACTCATTGCTAAAGAATTCGAGCCCATTATCAGTCCTTAATGTCTTTAGTTTCTTCTCTATCTGTTTTTCCACCAAGGTCTTCCGCTGGACAAACTTTTGGAATGTCTCTTCCTTTGTTTTCAGCAAAAAAGTCCACACATTCGTGAGTAATCATCTAGTATACACATGAAGTACTTTGCTCCTCCCATAGTTGGATTTCTCTCTCGTCCCCAAAGGTCTGCATGAACATACTCAAGTATTCTTTTAGAGAAATGCTTGCCTTTGCCAAAACTTACTCTTGTAGCCTTTCCATAGATGCAATGCTCACACACATCTAAGGAACCAACTTGAGTCTTTCCAAGTAAACCTTGTTTACTTAATTCCTTAAGGTCAGCTTCACTAATGTGACCTAACCTTAAATGCCAAAGCTTGGACGCCTGCTGATCCTTTTGAGAAACTATTGCTGAAGCTCCAACTATTGTGTTTCCTTCCAAAACATACAACCCATTATCAAGTCTGCCTCTTGCTTTAACCATTGCTCCCTTAATAATCTTCATGGTCCCATTCTCAAGCTTGCATACATAGTCTGCTTTGTCAAAGACTCCCAAGGATAGAAGGTTTCTCTTAAGGTCAGGAACAAACCTCACTGATGTAAGCTCTCTGATCTACCCATCAAACATTTTCAACTGAACAGATCCCCACCTTTCACGCTACATTCTTGGTGGTTCCCTAACAGTACCTTTCCTCCTTCTAATTCTTGGAAATTTTGGAGCCAATCCTTGTGTGGTGTCATATGAAATGAACACCCAGAGTCAAGGATCCATTCGGTGCTGAAATTTCCCTCAGAAACTGTCAATACTTCTGTTGTTTCAAAGTTCTCTGTGACATTGGCAGCATGATCATCTTCCTCCTTTTTATTTCCATTTTTCCTCTTGTTTTTCAGCTCGTAACAGTTTCTTCTTAGGTTTCCTTCCTTATGGCAATGGTAGCATCTTTTAGTCTTACCTTGAGACTTAGATTTCCCTCGACTATTTCCTCTATAATTCTTCTTCTTGAAGGTGTTCATATAACACATGCGGAAGCAATTTTAGGATCGGAGGCACTTAACTACATCAATTTTAGAAAATGAAAACATGCTGTCCAAATACCGTAAGGAGAGAGTAGAATTTTTACCAACCTTTTGGAGACCGATTCAACAACTCCCTTTGATTCCTTTGATCACGAACGGTGTGTGGACCACCTCTAGTGTCTTCCCTACTATTCTCCGGGCGAAGAACGACTTGTGGGAGTCTATAGAGATAGTGAATGGGAAGGGAATGCTTGAAGGTTCAAGCACTAGAGAGATATATGGAGATGAGTGAGTTTGAGACCAAAATCCAGCAGCATAACAATATGGAAAAATGGCTCTCCTTCATTTGAATCTGATTCATACTCCTTATATAGACATCTTCCATGCAAAGAGAAGCCTCATGACACTAGACACATGGTGAAATTGCAACTCAAAGTGGATTCTAGATGTTTAATTCACAACACATGCAACTAGTGCATGGTTGTGTTGTTTTCCACTATGCATCAACATGCAAGAGTGGGAATGCCACTAAATCCACTTAAAATTGAATCTAAATTCTCAATTTTCAGCTTGCAATTCATTCCTATTTCAATTCAAAATTGAAATTGATTTCTAGGCAATTAATTTGTACAATTCCAAGTAATTTTTACATGATTAATTCAATTAATCTTTATCACCTAGTGCCATGAATTATATATGATTCCTAATACATATATATGGTATTCAAAACACTTTTAAATACTCCATCTCTCATTTTCTAATTTAATTCATAATTAAATTATTGTGTCAAACACAATTTACGATAATACCCGTTTTCCCGATTTTGAACGATTCAAAGCTTCTTATCTTTTTGTTCTAGGCTTTGTTCCGATATGAGCTAGTAGGGGGACCTAATGGACCTATAGATCATGGGCTCCAACGATTCGAGGCTAACCGACTAATCTCATTATCCAAGCTAGCAACCATTCGTTAACTACCGGGACACTCCACTATAGCCCGATAGTTGCACTCCCCTCACTATAGATATATTTCCGTCCACTTGATTTAACCATGATTAGTAAGTCGATCCTTCACAGGTTGTTCGTATCTATAGCTAGGTCTAAAAGCCGTTTCACCCCTATAGTACTTCTAGTTCCTCAAGTCCCACTGATCCTCTAATGAACAATTGGTTTATGGTCCAACCAATAAACCGAGTTCCTCTCGGGCCAATGAGAGGGCGGGATCCCTTTGTTCAAGCCCCGGAGTCAACACTTAAGGGAACAACCTCTCTACTATCCCTAATTCGGGTAGGAGTGAATTCCTTCTTGCACGACTATGTCCCCAGCTATCTACCCGTTCCTATCCCTGAAATGGGAGGCTTATTGAGTCGGCGATACTGAGCCACTCTCACCTATGCAAATCTAAGGATAAGCCCGAATAAACAGGAGTTCATAGATAGCTCAGGATTAAGATCGAATTACCTAGGTCATCATATGAAATAGTCAGTCTCATCAGTAAACGGTGTTATAAAGCGAGAGCGACTTATTTCTCGGTCCTGGTCTTATGCAAACTCATTGCATAGGATGCCCCCACTCGCATGTCTCTACATGGACGATTTAGGATCACATCGTCTATACCATCTATAAAGCGGGCCGCGTCTCATAGTGTCCCCAGAATAAGGTATCCAGCCCTATCCCTATACTATAGACTGTTTTGGCTATTACTCGAGCTTGATCCACTTTTATGTCTCTACATAAAGCTCAAGTGTTCATCCTATAGCCATGGATCTTAGTTTATTGGATTTGGGTAATTATATGTGCAATTTACTTTATTCAGTAATAACTTTACTGAATTAATCTCGATAACGCCTTTATCGAATAAGTATATAATTCGTTTAACATTCACTATCTACGAGTTTTAGGACACCAATCCCAACAATCTCCCACTTGAACTAAAACTCTAGTTTAGTGGGATGTACTATAATCTATAACAGCAGTGGGTGAATAAATACTTGTATTAATAACAAAGTAAAAATACAATAAACTAGGGCATCTAAATACCCAGTATACTGAGGCATCGATATACCGGTTACAATTCTCCCACTTGACCTAGATTATTTCTCGTACATTTCTCGTAGACCTAGACCTTCTAGATGACTCTCGAACACTTTAGCCGTGAGAGCCTTCGTTAATGGATCAGCAATGTTGTGCTCCGACGCTATCTTCGTGACGATCACGTCTCCTCGGTGCACAATCTCCCAAATGAGATGGTATTTCCTTTCGATGTGCTTGCCTCTCTTATGGCTGCGAGATTCCTTTGAGTTTGCAACTGCGTCGCTATTATCACAATACAAGGTGATAGGCAGATGCATATTCGGAATGACTTCTAAGTCAGTTAGGAACTTCCTGAGCCATACTGCCTCTTTTGCTGCTTCGCAAGCGGCTACATATTCGGCCTCCATGGTCGAGTCTGCAATGCATCCTTGCTTGATGCTGCGCCATACTATTGCTCCTCCATTTAGAGTGAATACTGACCCCGATGTAGATTTCCTCGAATCTTTATCGGTTTGAAAGTCAGAATCAGTGTATCCTGTAAGGATCAAATCCTTCGAACCATACACGAGCATATAGTCCCTCGTTCTCCTTAGATATTTGAGGATACTTTTAACGGCTGTCCAGTGATCGAATCCTGGATTTGATTGATATCTACTGACAATCCCTACTGCATAACAAATGTCAGGCCTTGTACACAACATGGCATACATTAGGCTACCTACTGCAGAGGCATAGGGAAAACGTCTCATGTCCTCAACTTCTTGAGGTGTCTGAGGACACTGTTCCTTAGACAAAATAATTCCGTGCCTGAAAGGTAATAGTCCTTTCTTGGAATTTTGCATTTTATATCTAACCAACAATTTGTCGATATAAGACGCTTGAGACAGGGCTAGCATTTTGTTCTTTCGGTTTCGAACAATTTGGATCCCTAGAACAAATTGTGCCTCACCCAAATCTTTCATTTGGAATTGAGTTGCTAGCCATAGTTTAATGTCAGTTAGATAACCTACATCATTCCCGATGAGTAGGATATCATCTACATACAGTACTAAGAAAGCTACGGAGTTGTTGATGATCCTTTTGTAAACACAAGGCTCATCAACGTTTTGTTCAAAGCCATAAGATTTGATCGCAGTATCAAATCTCATATTCCAGGATCTAGATGCTTGTTTTAATCCATAAATGGATCGTTTAAGCTTGCAAACTTTTTGCTCTTGATCCTGAGCTATGAACCCCTCTGGCTGAGACATGTAGATACTTTCTTCAAGATTACCGTTCAGAAAGGCAGTCTTGACATCCATTTGCCATATTTCATAATCGTAAAACGTGGCAATGGACAAAAGTATCCGGATCGACTTTAACATGGCAACAGGGGAGAAGGTTTCTTCATAGTCAATCCCCTCCCGCTGTGTAAAACCCTTTGCCACAAGTCGTGCCTTAAAGGTCTGTACCTTTCCAGCAGCGTCTCGTTTTCTCTTGTAGATCCATTTACACCCTATGGGTCTAACCCCTTCAGGTTGATCTACAAGATCCCATACTGAATTAAAATGCATGGACTCGATTTCCAAGTCCATGGCTTTAATCCACTCGTTCTTGTCAACTTCATCCATTGCCTGTTTAAAGGTTAATGGATCCTCGATTCCGTCATCAGGTATGACGACTGGAGTTTCAGTTAAACCCAAATAGCGATCAGGTTGTCTAACAACCCTCCCACTACGTCGAGGTTCTCTTATTTCTTGAGAAGGACGCGATTGACTCGAGGTGCCAGCATCATCAACAACTCTTGTTGATGTTTCTGTAGCTTTATCAGATAGTTCACTTAAAACGACTTTACTTCGTGGCTTGTGATCTCTGAGGTGATCTTCTTCTAGGAATGTAGCATTTGTCGATACAAGTACTTTATTTTCCTCTGGATCGAAGAAGTATCCACCTCTCGTTTCTTTGGGATAGCCTACAAATAGGCAAAATCTAGAACGAGGCTCTAATTTCTTTGGGTTTGCATCTAGCACGTATGCAGGGCATCCTCAAATTTTGAAATGTCGTAAACTAGCTTTACGACCTTTCCAGAGCTCAAACGGTGTTTCAGAAACACTCTTTGATGGAACTACGTTCAAGATATAAACCGCAGTTTCTACTGCATATCCCCAAAACGAGTTAGGCAACTGAGCATAACTCATCATCGAACGAACCATGTCCAACAAGGTTCTGTTTCTCCTTTCTGATACACCGTTTTGCTGAGGTGTACCAGGGGCTGAGAGTTGGGACGTAATTCCATGCTCTATCAAATAGTCTTGAAAACTTGAGTCCATATACTCTCCACCTCGATCGGATCGAAGTGTTTTTATCGTCTTACCGAATAGGTTCTCAACCTCAGCCTTGTACTCTTTGAACTTTTCAAAAACCTCGGACTTATGATGCATTAGGTAGAGATAGCCATACCTCGAATAATCATCAATGAAACTGATGAAATATTCGTACCCTCCTCGAGCTCTAATGTTCATTGGTCCACAGAGGTCCGAATGAATGAGCTCTAGGGGCTCTTTGGCACAATAACCTTTTCCGGTAAAAGGTCGTTTTGTCATCTTGCCCTCAAGGCATGACTCACAAGGAGGCAACGAGTCGTCTTCTAACTTGTTTAGAAGTCCACTCTTGACCAATCTCCCAATCCTATTGAGGTTGATATGGCCTAACCTCAAGTGCCAGAGATAGGTATCTTGAGAAACTCTTCGCTTTTTAGGTTGAGTCTCAGCGGTTTTTCATCTCATGATTTAAAATAGCTTTAGACTCAATTGGTCTCAAAACATACAATTTATTCTTCAAGTTTGCAGAGCAAACATCAATACCTCTTTTAGTTATGAACGCTTCATTAACAGAAAAAGAAATTGAGTAACCTTGTTCTAATAAACAAGATAAAGAAATCAAATTTCTTTTAATTTTCGGAACTATGTATACATTATCTAATATCATGTAACGTTCCTTGGTGAAGAATAATTTTACATCTCCCACTGCAATAGCCGAGATGACTTCTCCTGTTCCAACTTTAGGAGTCATCTCTCCAGCTTTTAGCTGTTGCCAGGAACTCATTCCTTGAAATGAAGAACATACGTGATTAGTGGCACCTGAATCGAGTATCCAGGCAGAATCGTCATTTTCCACTAAACACGTTTCCAAGACTAATAAATCGCATTTAGAGTCGTGGATTATGTTTTTCTTGGCTATGCAGTTAGTTTGAGGATATTCCTCAGTTAAGACCAAACCTAAATTCTTTGCCACGTGGTTAGCGTTTAAGTAAGTATTCTTAGTCGTATGTATTAAACCGTTTAATTTGGCATTTGACAAAGCACATTCGTTTTTCGACATATTGCTGAAACAAACAAATTAATCTCTATTAGAAACATGCACTAAACCCATTAATCATATAATCCAATCAGATTTTAGCAAAAGCAATCATCGACCCATATATACAATTGATTTATTTGCAACGTAACTTCAGGGGGTTTAGAATAACCGCTACCGTAGGGCAGTCAGCTACTCCTCCTCTGAATCGAGACAATCTCGGCCAAATACTATTCCCATAATAACTCTTACTCCAATAGTTATTAGCTAACGTTAATTTGGTCAAGACCATCTTGTAAGTGTTACCCATCATTTTTCAGATCCCGAAGGGCGGCCCCAACAATGCCACCGTAGGGAAGAGCTAATGTTGGGAATGGGCCTAGGAAACCCTATCCATTTCTGGAGTTTGCGTTGTTCCGAATCCCATGCGCAAGCCCTCCGTAGGGTGATCGCTCCCAGGGCGACTCGCAGGCAGCGCATAGGAATCTCACGGTGCAACCTAATGATGGAGACCGCAAGATACGTTTGACACGTTTCCTTCTCCCACTTACTATGAACACTTTCCCCATTCACCTTGATATTAACCCATGCAAACACCATCCGTAGGGGGACGCTCCCAGGGCGCCTCGAGGCCAAGCATGGATCTCACGGTGTGAACTCAGGGGGACGTGAGAGTAGAAACTTAATCTGAATATTTTGTTTCTATATTTTTCCTCCCACTAAAGTGTCGTAAAGTTTTAGGGTCTATTACTTAGGTAAATTCTGGCTAAAAGAATCTATCTAAGTCTATGCCTTTTTAAACAAGGTCTTTACACTAAATGTCTAGGTGGATTAAACTCTTTTAATAACCTAGTGACATTGCATGCTAGTAAGACTATGGTTAATTCAACTCAGGTTCCGAACCATTTGCCGGGAGAGTTCCCTTATAACCAAGGCCTTACGTCCTACTTACTCAAATTTTAAAACAATTTTAAAAACTAAGTAAGACATATTTCTAATCCGATTAGAAAAGGCGATCTTAGGTCTATTTCATTTTAAACCATTTAAAGAATGACAAGATCCTAAGATCCTATGTTAGCATGCAACTCTTTGTTATAGGTTTTATGGATTCTATTCATTAACTATTATAACCCTTATAACTTTTAATGAATTAACCCTATAACTTGCTTTCTAATGGTGTTTAAAAGCATATAACAATCAATCATTCAAGTTATAAAAAAGCCCTATTTAGAAACAACCTATGTCTAGGTTTGTATAACACTTTATACTACGATGTCTAGGTGATAACACTTTAAAACCTCACACCGCTCACGCATGCTCATAAAACTCGTGTTAACTTAACTTAAGAACCGACTCGATGCCCAGGTAGGAGGTGTTCCGTAAACCGTCAACTTAAATACCTCCAGCCTTAGACAGCATCTTGTCGGGTGAGTTCTCTCGTAACCGTTGTTTTACAAGATATCGACCTAAACTATGCAAGTTGATCGATTTGGAGGTTCATTAACCTAAGTGAGCATGCACTCAATCTTGTTATAGATTTTAGATTTCTATCCCTTTTTATAACAATTATAAAAACAATCCATAACAAGCCTAATTTGAGTATCACACTTATAATCAAACTAATGAAATTTCATGCTTCATGCTTGGTTAATTTTATCATTTAATAATTATAACTATTATAAGAATTAATCAATTTTAATTAACCATTCAAGCATGAATCTCCCTAAATTAATACAACTCTTATATTAATAAAACATGAAATTTCCCTCATGCATTTGAATTAATAAATAACACTTATTCAAATTAAACAAATGCATGAACATGCTTTCCTATGGTGGGGTTTTAAATATAAATGGCATACATTATGCACATAAAATACTATTTAATTAAAACATACATTCAATAATGCATAATTAATTAAATTTACTAAAGTGAATTGGTTTTGGGATTTTTAATCAAGCAAAAATAAAAACTAAAATTATTACAATAATAATTTAAAATAGGGCTTGGACCGCTTCCGAACCATTCGAACCGACCCGAACCACCTTTGGATTGCTTGAACCGGACCATTTTACCGTTACGTGAAGAACGTACTTGAGCTGGAACTAAAAAACAGCATGCTGGAATTTTCGGCCAGCAGCGAGCAGTCTCCGAATTTCTTCAAATTGACGGCCTAAATGGACTCTATTGACTCTCAAATTTTACAGACTCCATATGAACACATTAAAGCCCATAAACATGTAGGCAATTACAATTAATTCCAACCAATTGACTGAAAATTAAAATCAATCCCAAAACCAATTTTCTTTAGTTTTTACACAGTTTCATCATACGAAAAGCTACCCACCAAGCTAAAATTAATGCATGTTAGGTGCCTTAATCATGCTCTGATACCAATTGAAGGTGTTCATATAACACATGCGGAAGCAATTTTAGGATCGGAGGCACTTAACTACATCAATTTTAGAAAATGAAAACATGCTGTCCAAATACCGTAAGGAGAGAGCAGAATTTTTACCAACCTTTTGGAGATCGATTCAACAACTCCCTTTGATTCCTTTGATCACGAACGGTGTGTGGACCACCTCTAGTGTCTTCCCTACTATTCTCCGGGCCAAGAACGACTTGTGGGAGTCTATAGAGATAGGGAATGGGAAGGGAATGCTTGAAGGTTCAAGCACTAGAGAGATATATGGAGATGAGTGAGTTTGAGACCAAAATCCAGCAGCATAACAATATGGAAAAATGGCTCTCCTTCATTTGAATATGATTCATACTCCTTATATAGACATCTTCCATGCAAAGAGAAGCCTCATGACACTAGACACATGGTGAAATTGCAACTCAAAGTGGATTCTAGGTGTTTAATTCACAACACATGCAACTAGTGCATGGTTGTGTTGTTTTCCACTATGCATCAACATGCAAGAGTGGGAATGCCACTAAATCCACTTAAAATTGAATCTAAATTCTCAATTTTCAGCTTGCAATTCATTCCTATTTCAATTCAAAATTGAAATTGATTTCTAGGCAATTAATTTGTACAATTCCAAGTAATTTTTACATGATTAATCCAATTAATCTTTATCACCTAGTGCCATGAAATATATATGATTCCTAATACATATATGGTATTCAAAACACTTTTAAATACTCCATCTCTCATTTTCTAATTTAATTCATAATTAAATTATTGTGTCAAACACAATTTACGATAATACCCGTTTTCCCGATTTTGAACGATTCAAAGCTTCCTATCTTTTTGTTCTAGGCTTTGTTCCGATATGAGCTAGTAGGGGGACCTAATGGACCTATAGATCATGGGCTCCAACGATTCGAGGCTAACCGACTAATCTCATTATCCAAGCTAGCCAACATTCGTTAACTACCGGGACACTTCACTATAGCCCGATAGTTGCACTCCCCTCACTATAGATATATTTCCGTCCACTTGATTTAACCATGATTAGTAAGTCGATCCTTCACAGGTTGTTCGTATCTATAGCTAGGTCTAAAAGCCGTTTCACCCCTATAGTACTTCTAGTTCCTCAAGTCCCACTGATCCTCTAATGAACAATTGGTTTATGGTCCAACCAATAAACCGAGTTCCTCTCGGGCCAATGAGAGGGCGGGATCCCTTTGTTCAAGCCCCGGAGTCAGCACTTAAGGGAACAACCTCTCTACTATCCCTAATTCGGGTAGGAGTGAATTCCTTCTTGCACGACTATGTCCCCAGCTATCTACCCGTTCCTATCCCTGAAATGGGAGGCTTATTGAGTCGGCGATACTGAGCCACTCTCACCTATGCAAATCTAAGGATAAGCCCGAATAAACAGGAGTTCATAGATAGCTCAGGATTAAGATCGAGTTACCTAGGTCATCATATGAAATAGTCAATCTCATCAGTAAACGGTGTTATAAAGAGAGAGCGACTTATTTCTCGGTCCTGGTCTTATGCAAACTCATTGCATAGGACGCCCCCACTCGCATGTCTCTACATGGACGATTTAGGATCACATCGTCTATACCATCTATAAAGCGGGCCGCGTCTCATAGTGTCCTCAGAATAAGGTATCCAGCCCTATCCCTATACTATAGACTGTTTTGGCTATTACTCGAGCTTGATCCACTTTTATGTCTCTACATAAAGCTCAAGTGTTCATCCCTATAGCCATGGATCTTAGTTTATTGGATTTGGGTAATTATATGTGCAATTTACTTTATTCAGTAATAACTTTACTGAATTAGTCTCGATAACGCCTTTATCGAATAAGTATATAATTCGTTTAACATTCACTATCTACGAGTTTTAGGACACCAATCCCAACACTTCTCTGTTCTTCCACGAGCTACTAATGCTTCACTCTCTTTTCCTTTGTTCTTTCTCATCTCAAGATCTCTTGATCTTAATGCACTTAGTACAATATCTAAGGTCAAACTGTCCCTTCCATATTTGATAGCATTCCGAATTTCATTATATGAATCGGGGAGAGAATTGAGTAATATAATTGCCTTATTCTCATCACTCATTTCTTCTCCAATATTACTTAAATCAAGGACAACCTTATTGAACTCATCTAAATTATGCTCTAAGTCTTTGGAAGAATCCATTTTAAAACCAAAGAACTTTTCTTTTATATAAAGTTTGTTGGTTAGGGACTTAGTTTGGTAAATGCTATATCTAACTTTGTCCACAACTCCATGCCTGTCTTAGCACTATGTACTTGCCTCAACACTGAAGGATTGGAATTCTGTAATTCCGTAAAGTGGAAGCATGATTGGGACCGATTCGTAATTAATTTTGTTTAATCTAAAATACCGATACATTGACAATAATCTTAGAACTATTCTAAATTTATATTAAAGCTAAGCATACAAAAATATTAGATCTAAATCTAATATATATAGTAACAAATTACTTACTCTCGTTGACGATTCAGATTAAATTCACCACCTGCTTGTGAAATAATCACGAACTACTACGAACACCACCACTATGGCTACACTAGTATGACTCTGAGACTTCTAGAGCCAGGAGACTGGTGGGAGTCTAAAGGGAGCCTTCAGGGGAATTCTCTAAGAGTAGGAGAATGAATTGGATGCCTTTCACCCCACCCCAGGGGTCCTATTTATAGGAAAAGGTCATGAATAAGATCAAATCTATTATCTTATTCATATTTAATTTAATAAATAAATAATTAATTCCATAGTTAATTAATTACCCAATTAAACATCACATATTTAATCTTAGGGATTTTATTAAATTATTTATATTAATATGAATCAAATTCATATTAATTATTTGAACTCTTTTAAAAATTTTCTCTCAAGAATTAATTTTGAAATTAATTCAAAATTATATTATAAAGTTTCATAAACTTTATATTATAATGTATCAATATACATTATATGATTCCCCTAAATAAATTGAACACTTTCAATTTACAATTTATAATTAATTGCCTCAAGTCTCTTTACGAGCTACCAGTGGGACCTAATGGACCTACAGATCAGAAGCTCCAACGTTACGAGACTAATTGGCCAAACTCATTAACCAAGTTAGTCAACATTCGTTAACTGTGGGTCACTCCACTAAAGACCCACAGTTGCACTCTTCTCACTGTAGAATATTTCTGTGTCCACGGATATCGACCAATGCAGTAAGTCAATCCTTCACGTGTGTTCGTAACACCAGCTGGGTCAAATTACCGTTTTACCCATGGGTTACCTCTGGTTCCTTAAGTACCATTGATCCCTCTAATGAACAAGTTGTTTAGGGTCCAACCACTAAACAGGAGTTCCTCTCGGGCAAGGAGAGGACGACGCGCCTTTGTTCAAGCCCCAGAATCAGCCCTTAAGGGAATACACATATACTTACCCCAATAGGGGAAGGAGTGAATTCCATCTTGTACTGTTATGTTTCCAGCTCTCATTCGGTCTTGCCTATGAAATGGTAGGATTATTGAGTTGGCGAACTGGCCACTCTCACCCATACAAATCTAAGGACAATCCCTCCTGAAAGGGGTTCATAACAGACTCAGGATTGAGATTGAGTTACCTAGGTCATCCTATTGAAATAGAAACCTAAACTAGTTAACGACATTACATCTAGTGGTTACTATTTCGCGGTCCAGTCTTATGCAAACTCATTGCATAGGATACCCCCACCCGCATGTCTCCTACATGGATGCTTTGGATCATTGCATCTGTATCGAATACAAGGTGGGCCGTAGCACATAGTGTCACCAGGGTAAGGTACCTAGCCTTATCCCTATACTATAGACCTTTTAGGTTGTTACTTGGACACCGAT
Source organism: Luffa aegyptiaca (assembly GCA_017139565.1). Taxonomy (NCBI): domain Eukaryota; kingdom Viridiplantae; phylum Streptophyta; class Magnoliopsida; order Cucurbitales; family Cucurbitaceae; genus Luffa; species Luffa aegyptiaca. Next base: position 15,529,711 of record CM029406.1, on the reverse strand, counting down.
CCCCGTATATCCCCACTTACTAGTCCAAGTTTCATCTAAACAACCTTGGACCTTAGTTTATTGGATTTAGGGTTTATTAATGCAAACTCGATTATTCAATAACCAAATTACTGAATTACTCCAATCACGCTTTATTGAGATTGATTAATTTGTTTCATTTACTATCTACGAGTTTTAGGACATAAAACCCAACAAACACATTATCCGCAAGGTATAAAATTATAGTGCTAAATGCTATCTCCTTCATTTCTTTTTTCTCATCCTCAGTCATTGAAGCTGGAAACTCAAGCTTAACATCTAAGGCTCTAGATACCTTTTGTTGCACTAAGAGAGCTCTCATTTTCTTCTTCCATAGAGAAAAGTCTCCCTTACCATCAAACCTTTCAACTTCAAATTTAGTAGACATTTGGATTAGATATAATACTATAAACTAACCCTAGTCAATCGGATTGCAAGCAGAAATGTTAGGCTCTGATAGCAAACTGTTATCCCACAACCTTCACACACCCAACAAATAACTGATAATAAAGAGTTCCAAGAACAACAAAGTGAAGCAGCAACACAAAAATAAGCTTACATCACAGCAGCCACAACCAAACAACAAGAACAATAATGATAAAAGAAGAGAGAAGAGAAGATGAGACTCAGAGTTTTTATAGTGGTTCAATCCTAATGAGGGATCTACATCCACTTTAGGCTCTCTTACTGTTAATCAATGGGCTATAAAAGTCTTTACAAGATTTCACCACAAACAGAGAATATACGAACACAATACTCTAAAAAATCACTCAATTCAGCAAGGAAATACATCACAGAGACTATCGACTTCACACCCAGGAAGTACACTTCAGCTCTAATCGAATTCCTCTTCAATCGAGTGCAAAACCAGCTTCCTTCTCCTTTCTTGAAGATACCTCTCAGTTGCAAGAAGAAGATGACAGCAATGGTGAAGAAATCTCTCCAGAACACCCTCTCACTCTTTCACGGCAATGCAAAAACCAGCTCTAAAAACAGCTCCCTTTCCTCTGTACGAATAACGAATTCCGTTGTCAATGCACGTGACCCTATTCTTATCCGACCCGAGAGAATAACTCTGTTTACAGTTGCGAAAACGAGGCTCCAAATAACACATCAGTTGGTTATTACATAAGCTGAATTATTAATCCACCGTGGCTTCAAGAGAACAGATGGCTTGGTCAAATTCCACATGGACTATGACTTTAAACATGCTGGCAATAACATACCTACAAAAAGATTAAAAGGAGTGTACCAACAATGTAACTTGAGGGAGGAACTTAGATATTGATGTCATTGGAATCTTTCTTAATATTAAAATAATTAAAAAAACAAAATTGACCACTTGATTCAGTCATTTAGCAAAAACGTTCTTGTCACAATGAATGACACCGTCTATTCTCGTTACGGTCATCTATTGTCATTACCGTCGTCGAACGCTTCAGGTTCAACCGCAATCGACAGCTTCAGATGTCCAGCCACCATCGAATGTTTGAATTCCACCATCGTCATCAACTGCTTCAGACCACCGTCGCTTGCTTTAATTCGGCCTTCGCCTACTTTATCGATTCTGAACAAATCAACCAAAGCAGTCGCAAATTCAATGGTAGAGGAAGCACGAGCCGTTAACACCTTTAGCCCTAATTGTTTGCGAATTTTTTCCTAATCCGAAGCCAAGAAGAATATCAAAACGACGTTGTTTTGATATCATTAATCAAAACGACGTTGTTTTGATATAAGGTGCATGCGTTTTAATTTCATTTAGTAAAACGACGTTGTTTTGAAGCATTGAGGCCGCGTGTTTAACTTGTTCAAAACGACGTCGTTTTGTGCCTCTTCAATGTCGGTTATAAACTGTTATCGAAGCCCACTTGTAATGACGGGCCCAACCCGTCATCTAACCCACAATTATCTACTGGGTCGTAATCGACATTGAAGCCCATGCCTTCAATGATGGGTCACAACCGACATTGAAGGACCTCTTTAATGATGGTTTAGAACCGACATCTTTTATAAGAGTTTTTGAAAAAAATTTGTGATACTCTGAAAAAGATGGCACCTTTTTTTTTAAATTATGTTTAATGATGGTTAAGAACCATCATTGAAGGACCTCTTTCATGACGGTTTAGAACCGACATCATTTAAATTCCGTCATACTCCGAAAAACACGACGTCTTTTTTTAAATTCTGTTTAATGACGGTTTAAAATCGACATCGTTTATAAGATTTTCCGAAAAATTTCTGTCATACTCCGAAAAACATTGCGCCTTTTTTAAATTCTGTTTAATGACGGTTTACAACCGTCATTGTTACGAAACATTTTCACGCCATTTTTAAAATACTTATAATGATGAATTTCAACCGTCAAGTTATGGTTCGTACTCACGCCATTTTTTTTAAAACTTTCCATGACGGGAATAAACTGTCATTGTACGGTGGCCTTTAATGACGGGCATAAACCATCATCGTAACTTAAATTTCTGAAAATTTCCATTGTTTCTTTTTTTAAAAGTGGCGTTTTTTTCATAATCCGTCATCATATAGTCAATCCGTCAGTGTTTAAAAAACACAATCCAACATCGTAGCCCCAAATTATTGTAGTGTAAATTCAACCTTTTGTGATATCACACATAACAACACATGACCGTCACCTCTTTAATCATACTCAAAACATTTTAGAGCCAAGGTGGTCATTCCAGTGAAGGTGGTAGCTCTCCACTCGTGATGAGTTAAGTAAACAACAATGAGCTTGTAAATCACATGTAGAACACTTGAGGATGTAGTTTACTTAAACGAGAATGCATGACCTCCTCTCTCATGGAAAGTAGAACACCTGAGGATGTAGTTTACTTAATGTATTACCCGTCCCTCTAAAATGGAAATATTTTTAATAAATGAAAGCAATTTCCATTACATTCTTTATAAAATGGAGCGATACCCCACCCCAACTATGTTGATGACCCATTCAATTCAAGGTTGTGTAAATAAACGACAAACCAAGGTTAGCAAAGGTGAGCTCAAAGCTCGGCCACGAATCTAGGGACCTAATGGTGTCGAGCTCACAAGCATGACCAGAGGCTCAACCTAATGTTTAGTATGTTATAACTTTTAGCAAATACTCTTTTTATGAACTCTTACCACTTATTGGGCTTTATTAGCTCACCCTTTTTCTTCCTAATTTTTCCACCAGGTAGCATTTGAGTTTCTGACGAGCCTACCAGAGTTGATATCTGCCACAAGACTCGATAAGATGCATATCATTTTGCATTACTTGTAGATTTTTTTTTTTCTTTTTTCACTAGAATGACTAGCATCTTTCATGGCAATGTATAATCATGGTTGTAATGGTAGTTTAGTGATTGAAACATCTATGTTGTTTTCTTGTAGTTTAACTATGTCATGGTTGTAAATTCTTAACCGACATGGGTGTTAGTGTTAGATTTGATATTATTATCATTTGGGAGTGTTAAACATTGATTTCGGGTGGGTTATATATCCAAATGTCAAGGGAAACTCTCTCGAAGTTTTTATGATTTCTTTTTATTGAATAAAACATTGCTAGCCACGTTTTAAAAATTCTTTTTCATAGTCAATCTAGTTCACGGATAGTTGACAATGAAGTTCACAGTTTAGTTGGGATTTCATTATTGACACACCACGTCTAAGTTGGTTAAGATAATCTGGGACGAGACGTGTCACTAGTAGAGTTTAGCTCACAAAGAGCTCAACCATAGGCTTCATGGAGTTAGACCCTTTTGAGCTCAAATGTGAAGGTTTGGTAGAGCCAATCTCAGAACACTCGACCTAACCCGTTGTCGACGTGAAAATGAGTGTGTTGTGCTAAATAACAATAGAAATGAAAAATTGAATTCATATCATTACCAAGAGAAGTTATAATGGTTACATGATTGAGGACAAATCATAGCAAGTTGAAAAACAGGAAGAATGAAGAAAAGTAGTAACGTCGAGGAGGAGTCAACCTTCAAGTCCTCACGTCACCAAGACGAACGTTACCAGCTCCGGGTGCATTGGAACGGGCCGCCGCTGCACGAGACTCTTGGAGCTCCTTGTTTGCCAAATCTATTGCATCCTTTAAGGTATCACTGAGGGACAAAACCCTCCTGTGATATTGAATGTTTCGAGATGGGATGACACGCTCCACGTTTGTGCGTACTGTTGCCTCAAGCTCGACTTGAGTTGTGTGTTGATTGACACTTGGAACAAAAGACCTCTTGAACTGGAATGGCATCAAATTGGAAGGCTTAGGATCTGGATGAGGAAGCACTGTGGAAAGAAAGGAAAAGGTCAGGTGATGTTAACAATTCTACCATTGATATGACCACTTCAAATATCTTTAAACCATAACTAATAACATCAGAGATTTAACCTAGATGATATTTGATTATATCACAAGAGGAAAAAAAGGGAAGGTACCTGAAATGGAGAAGAGGGCGAAGGAAACCACAAACAAATGCATATGAAAGCCCATGATGTGAATGCTCTTCCAAAATTCCTAGTTTTGAAAATTGATTCCTTCGTGAATATGAAGATGAATACATGGGTTAAGAGAAAAGACCATTATATAGCGAATCGGTCGACCTAAAAAAAGAATTACAAATAACTAAAAGGATGGATTTAGCACTCGCTTAACTGATGCTTTGTAGTAAATTTGGCAAGCCCAGCCTAGATTATCTTTTTTTTCACCAACAATAAATACTAAAAAATTGGCCTTTATTTTCTGTCTTTTGGTAATTTTGGTTCTTCATTATTTACATATTGTGCATTTTAATTTGTTGAACCTTGCAAAGCATAAGAATTGACTATTTTTGTTTCTTGTTTCTCTAAGAAAAAAACAGAAACAAAAATATGTTTATGATAATTATTTCTTGTTTCTTATTTTTATTAGTACCTTTAAAATTTAGTACATATAATATTAAGATTATATATAACATACATTTAAATAAATATAATACTATTATATAGAGGTTATAGTATTTATTTAGCTCCTACACAAAATAAAAAAATAATAAATTGAGAAAAATACACTTTTGGTCCCTGAGGTTTGAGTTAGGTTTCATTTTAGTCCCTGAGTTTTCAAACTCGACAATGTAGCCCCTGAGGTTTGAATTTTGTTTCATTTTGGTCCCTCTATCCAATTTTTTCGTTAATAACTAATAGATTACACATGTGGCACTAATTTTTACTAAAAATATTAATATTTTTTAATATTTTTTTATTTCTTCTTCTTCTTCTTCTTCTTCTTCTTCTTCTTCTTCTTCTTCTTCTTCTTCTTCACCACTACCACCATTGTTACTGACCACCTGCTGTCGTCGACGACTTTTCCGACGACCGAAAATTTTTCCTTTTATTCTTCTTTCTTCTTATTTTCATTTTGAAAATATAAAAAACGAAAATAAAGAAACAAAAATAGAAGAAAAGAAAGAAAAAAGATGGAAAAAAATTTTGATCACTAGTATAGCCAACGCCGCCGTCGAAGATCGTCGGAAAAGTCACCAGAAGAGTTGTCGAAAAACTGCCGGAAAATTCGCCGGCAGTGGCGTGTTGTTGGAGGTCGACAACAGCGTAGGTCAACGGCGGCCAGTAGTCGGAGGTTGACAACATCGGCCTGTCGGTGAAGGTCGGTGAAGGTCAACGACGGTGGCAGCGAGTGGTCAATAATAATGGTTGGTAGTGGTGAAGAAGAAGAAGAAGAAGAAAATGATGGTGTAGAAGAAGAAATAAGAAGAGGAAGAAATTTAAAAAAATAGTAATATTTTTATTTTCAAAATTTTAAAAATATTTTTTTTAATAAAAATCAGTGTCATGTCAGCAATCTGTTAGTTATTAACGAAAATTGAACGGATGTACCAAAGTGAAATGAAATCCAAACCTTCGGGGCTAAATTGTTCAATTTGAAAACTCACGAACGAAAATGAAACATAACCCAAACCTCAGGGAGCAAAAGTGTACTTTTCCTTTAAATACAAAAAATAATAATAACTTAAAGGTCATTGATGAAAAACATAAAAAAAATATATAGACATGAAAGATAAAGAAATAACATAAAAAAGAAAAAAATAATAAGAAAAATGAAAGAGAAAAAAATAACGAAAAAAAAGAAAAAAAATAGGAAAGAGAAAAAAAAGACAAGTGGTAAAAAAATATAGAGAGGAAGAGAAGAGATGGGTGTAGGAATGGAAGAGAGATATGGATACATGTATGAAAGGTAGAAAACAAAATAGAATTTGAAAAACAACCTTTTGTAGTTTCTCAAATTTTGCCTCTTTTCAAGAAATGTTTCTAGAAATTTTAAAATAAGAAACATGATGGAGTTATCAAACATGTCTGTTTCTTAAACAATGAAAAATGAGAACAAGAAACATGAAACGGGAACTTTATCAAACGAGCCCGTAATTTCTCAATACATATACTTTTAAAGAGTTTTTGTGTGAATTAAATAAATAAGAAAAAACACCTCTTTGTATATTTATAGTATGGTCGGTTGTCAATATCAACTCATTAAAAAAAAAAAAAAAAAAACATAGAGAGTGTTGTGCTAGATTCCTTAATTTTTTTGGTAGCCACGTTTTAGAACGAAAAGGTCAAATGTCAAGGGTGAAGGAGAATGATTTGTACCAAATGTGTCCCAATCATGCCATATGAAATTCAAAGAAGATGTCGGAATGGTATCCTACATGTTGTCCAAGTTTACAGCAATGGAGTTGCATTAAATGTACTCAAACTTCATTCATGATTAAGTTGCATTCAATGAAGTCGCTACATCTCAAGCTTCATTCACAGAAAGTTAAGCATCAAATAATGAAACTAAACTTCAAACTACTTCATGTGGAACTTTATACATGCAAGGTTTCAAAGGGTTTGAAGGATGATGTATAGAAGGGAGAACTCACCATGTGAATGAATATCAACAAATAACGTTTAATGTGTTAAACATGGAAGAGTGTTCTTTAATTGAAGTTACTGAGTCCCCTAATTTAAACGAATTATAGGAATTTGATGATGAGGACGAAAAATATTTTGAAGAACAGGAAGATGACCAATTGGAAGAATTAACATGCATTGTAGCCAGCCTTGCGCTCGCAATGGAGGAGGAAAAATATTTCTGCATGCATGCAATCAACCTCGATGAAGGAGCAAAAAAACTCGATCGAAAGCCAAAGAAGATTGAACCCAGTCATTAAGGACATGGTCCAAAAGAAGATTATACCGTGGCTCGATGCAGGCGTAATCTACCCCATATGTGACAACAACTGGGTGAGTCTCGTCCAGTGTGTAACAAATAAGGGAGTAGGGATGGCAAAAATCCCCGCGGGGTCGGGGAATGCCCGGTTTGACCGGGTATGGGGTCAAACCGGGGATCATTTTCGGGTCCCCAATCGAGGACGAGGCAGGGATGGGGATGGTATCCCCGCCCTGTCCCCGTCCCCAACTCCGCCCCGAATAATTTCTTTTAATTAAATTGTGTTTTCTATCAGTGCCTATCACTGATAGGCTTGAATTAAACACGATAAAACTTGTAGATTATGATTATCAGAGTCTATCAGTGATACACACTGATAGACTCTGATTAATCAAAGTCTATCAGTGTCTATCATTAATAGTCTCTGATTAATTAAAGTTTATCATTATAGTCTATCAATATTTATCACTGATAGACTCCGATTAGTCAAAGTCTATCAGTGACTATCAATAATAGGGACTGATAGACTATTGGAGATACTAAGGGTATTTTCGTAATTTGACGTATTTTTTGCTATTTCTGCAAATGATTTTATTTTTTTCCTATTTTTACAATACTTTTGCCGGTTTTTGCTATCTGTGCAAATCCCCCTTAAATTTATAATAAAACATGTTTAATGTTATAAAAATTAATTATTTGAATAAAATAAATAAATATAATACTAACGTTAAAATAAAAGTATGTATAATTTTAATATATATCTTAATTTTAAATAATTTTTGTTAAAAAATAATTTTCAAAAAGAATGAAAAAATAGGGATTTTCCCCATGGGACCCGATCCCCAAACGGGGATTCCCCAACCTCGACCTCGATTCCTCATAACGAGGAATAGGGCGGGGACGGGGATTAAAAATCCCCACGGGGACAAGGATGAGAAGTGCGTCCCCGACCCTTCCCCGTCCCGTTGCCATCCCTAGAAGGGAGGAATGATGGTCATGAAAAATGAAAAGAATGAGCTAATTCCACATCTCTGCAAGATTGGATAACGTTTGCATTTAGAAGAATTCCCTTCAGCTTGTGCAATGCGTCTGCAACCTTTTGACGATGCATGATAGCAATCTTCTCGGATATGGTTGAGAGGATAGTAGAGATCTTTATGGATGACTTGTCAGTCTTTGGGGAGTCATTTGAGCAATGTTTACCTAACCTTAAACTTGTGTTGTAGAGATGTGAGAAGACAAACTTGTTGTTGAACTGGGAGAAGTGTCATTTCTGAAGGGTTCAAATCCCTTTGGCAGCGGAAGAAAAAACAAGAATGATCTCGTATTGAATATCAAAATTGAAAAACCAATACGTTGGCAAATAAAACAGAAATTATTTCTACTAAATCTAAGATTAAGCATGCTGGAAATTTCGAGATCTAAACTATTTGGTTCGAGAAACTTACATGGATTTGAAGAATGAACAGCACAATGCTCCAAAATTGATTCCTTGATCTCCCAACGGATAACACCACGTAAGAACACCCACTATTCTCTTGGGATATCTTGAGATTTGGTTTGTGGGAACCAAAATCGTCTTGGATGGAAATTTTTTCAGCAAGGAGATTGCTGTATTTTGAGAGAAAAAGAGAGAGTAGGGAGGAAAATCTCTTCTGTCCTTTTGCGTGAAGTACAAAATGAGGATCAGTTGAGAACTTCCTCACCCCTAAACGATAAGTGGGGAGGGAGTTATTACCCTACTTGATCTAGACCGTTATATCTAATCGAAACGATCTCGACCATTAACTAATTAAACAATAATTAATTAATTATAATTAATTTAATTAAATCAATTATAATATAAAGTATTTAATTCAATCTGAATCATATTCAATTGAATTAAATTGACCATTCAATTAATTCTCAATTAATTGATTTCCATATTAATTAAATATCAAATACTTAATTAATATTACAACTGAATCATATTCAATTTTATCTCTCTCATTTAACATATAGTTGTAATGTGCATCAAATGTACATTAATTATTAACTGAATATTAATTAAATCAATTAAAATATAAAGTATTTAATTCAATCTGAATCATATTCAGATTAAAACTATATTTTCATTAAAGTATTTAATATTCAATCTGAATATTAATTAAATGTGATTTAATCAAATTAAAACTATAGTTTTTTTTCTCTTTTCAAAAAAAAAAAAAAACTATAGTTTTAATTTGATTAAATCACATTTAACCAAACTAAATTAAATTAATTACTTCGTGAATTAATCAAATATCATATATTTAATTAAATTCATAATTCTCTCATTAATTAATTTTTGAATCATATCCAAAATTAATTTTATTAAAAAGTTTAATTCACTAATTAAACTTATACTATAATGTATCTCCATACATTATATTAATTGTATCAATATACAATTAACTTAAATTCCCTTTAATATTAAGACTAAATCATCTCAGAACCCGTTATGAGCTAGCAGGTGGACCTAATGGACCTACAGATCAGAAGCTCCATCGATACGAGATTGATCAGTTAAACTCATTAACCGAGTCAATCAACATTCGTTAACTGCGGGCCACTCCACTAAAGACCCACATCTGCACTCTTCTCACTGTAGAATATTTTTGTGTCCACGGATATCGAACAATGCAGTAAGTCAATCCTTCACGTGTGTTCTTAACACCAGCTGGGTCAAATTACCATATTACCCCTGGGTTACCTCTGGATCCTTAAGTACCACCGATCCCTCTAATGAACAAGTTGTTTAGGGTTTAACCACTAAACAAGAGTTCCTCTCGGGCTAGGAGAGGATGACGTGCCTTTGTTCAAGCCCCGGAATCAGCCCTTAAGGGAACACACATCTACTTGTCCCAATAGGGGAAGGAGTGAATTTCATCTTGTATTGTTATGTTCCCAGCCACCATTCGGTCTTGCCCCTAAAATGGTAGGATTATTGAGTCGGCAAGCAGGCCACTCTCACCCATACAAATCAAAGGAGTTCATAATAGACTCAGGATTGAGATTGAGTTAACTAGGTCATCCTATTGAAATAGAAACCTAAACTAATCAACGACGTTACATTTAATGGTTACTATTTCGCGGTCCGGTCTTATGCAAACTCATTGCATAGGATGCCTACACTCGCATGTCTCCTACATGGATGCTTTGGATCATTGCATCTGTATCGAATACAAGGTGGGCCGTATCACATAGTGTCACCAGGATAAGGTACCCAACCTTATTCCTATACAATAGACCATTTAGGTTGTTACTTGTACACTAATCCCCGTATGTCCCCACATACTAGTCCAAGTTTCATTTAAACAACCTTGGATCTTAGTTTATTGGATTTAGGGTTTATTAATGCAAACTCGATTATTCAATAACCAAATTACTGAATCACTCAAATAACGATTTATTGAGATCGATTAATTTGTTTCATTTACTATATACGAGTTTTAGGGCATAAAACCCAACAACTCCCACTTGAACTAAAACTCTAGTGGGCAATGTACATCAACGATCAAAATTGAATGAATAATCATTGAAGTAGGAATAATTGGTGCGGCAAAGGCTGAATGATGGATGTGAGATAAGATGAATAATAATAATAATGATAAATTCAACAAACCTTAGTGCAAGTATACACTATCGCACGTAGTAATAAAAAGCTTAGAAGTATTCCAAGGGTATCAATCCCATGAGGACTAAATTGGAAATTTATATTTGAAGAAGAAACTGCTCAAATGATTGCATAAAGAATAGGTAACCAAAGAAATATGATTGATGATTGATTTTTAGAGAAAATAAATAACACAAGAAATTAAGTAAAGAATAACAACAATGAATAAAACAAGGTATTCAACATGGTTTCGTCCCTAAGGCAATAACTTTAATCATGGATTATTCAACTTAAGATTATTCAATGCATTGGGTCAGATTTAACTTCTATTTGGCCTTACTCCCAAGAACCGTTAGAAGGCTAAGCGAGTATCGTTATGCACATTTCTGTGACTTGACTTCGACATAGGTAATTCACGAATGCAACCTATAACCCTATAGTTGATATAGGGTGCCTTAGGTAGCTTGCCCTATACCACCGAACAATCTCTTTTGAGCTTTTTCTCCTATATCACCTTTATGAGAACCGATATCGTCTGTCCCTTTCGAGATCAAACTCACATAGCATGCAAAGTCTAAGTGATCAAGTTAAACTCAACAAGATCAAAATGATAATCAATAAAGAATGACATGCATTGAACAAAACTTAAGCAAATAAAACACTTTCAAGCTATTGAACCATAAGGGAATTCACCATATTCAACCCCTCAACGAAATTTAGCTACTCATGGTGAGATAAAGTGCAAATGAATACATTTTCATTGAAAATAAGAAGTAAAGAATACAAATAAATGAAAAGTATCAAAAGTTGGAAATAATGACAGTAGCCAAGTACTAGGGTTTTTCTATTTTATTCAATCCTTCTAGAGTTCGCTTAGACACTCCACTCTTTTGCTATTACAAGTGGGAATGGGCGAAAATCCCAACAAACCCTAAGGTTTGATGTCTAACTAAGGTTAGAACTTATTCATCTAAGAAGGACCTCGGGCATCCTTACTCATAGGCGTCAACTAGGGTTCTGTCACCACCCTCTTCTTCCAAATGAGTTCTGCTTGGATTTGACTTTGAATCTCGAGCTTATATAGTGTTGGAAGTGGTTGAGGAGCTGCGAAATAGGTGCTGGTAGGTAGCCCAGTTGGTTTCGGGGTCAAAACAGGTGCGAAGAAGTCTCGTTCAAAACGACCCGTGGAAGACTCAAAACTGCCTCTGTTTTTCCACTAATTCGGTCACATTTCATTTTGCCTTCCTAGAAATGTGGTCGCATTTCTGGGCAACTCCCAGCTTTTCCACTGTTTTCTTGCACAGCAACAAACTTAGTCAAATTCCCTTGAAATTGAATCTTTTTAAGCACAAATGAGCATAATTTGACAAAAGTGATTCTCAACACCCTAACTTAACAACTTTAACATATTTTGAGCTCGAGAACAGTAAAATTGATCTAAACATGCAATATTTGACAACGAAATGAGCTAAATATAAGGGTAAAATAGGTATATTTTTTACCCTTATCATACCCCCAAACTCAACTCATTGCTTGTCCTCAAGCAATCACAAATCAGAATGTTAGGGATCAATTTTTTAATTGCAAATCAGAATGTAAGAGTTCAATACTAATTGCAAACCAAAATTTTAAGGTTCATGTATAATTTTCAATCATGGTACTAGTATCAACTTTTAATTTCAAATCAAGTGGCATGGAATCAAGTAAACATGTTTTTCACGATCGTTTTCTAAAAAGTTTGCCTTTCAGGAGAGGGTTCTACTCTACTGCCAGTCACAACGTCTGAGTTTCCTAGGCATGAAGATTTCTATTGTTCCTTTTCAAAGCAAATTTCTCCCAAATCCATCCTAACCAACATGCTTAAACTACCTAACTTCTACTCATTGAGCTTAGTGTAGTCCTTTTAGTTAAGAAAACAATCTTGAGGTAAAAATGAGCATACAAGAGTTACTAGACCTTTTCTATCTCCCCCAAACTTATTTGATTGCTGGTGCTCTTTTTATTCAACTTTTTTCCTCAAGAGTATCCTTGCTGTCATCTTTACATTCGTTCTAGCTTATCGACACTTTGTGGTGAAGATATCTAGCTACGAGCAAAGTTCACAAGCTTGGAATGATACTCACTTCCCTAAGTAAACCTTTCATGCAATAGCAAACCATGGCTGTCATGAATGCCCCTGGTTACTCAGTCAAGTCTAGGAAGGAGGAGCAACTCCGGTTTTCATTTTTCTCTTTTTTTTCATCTTTTTTCATATATACTGAGCACATATTCTTTTCCAACAGTACAAATTTACACAAGAAGCATAGCATAAAGCATAAATATTTACAAAGTAAAGCACCCCCAAACTTAAAAGTAGACAATGTCCTCATTGGCTTTGTTTTTTAGGCATGGGCCTTGCATAAGGCTTTTTGTTTTCAAAACATCAAGGCTAAACTCTTCTAGAGTGTTAGAAAGGTTAAACACGAGGAAGTTTAGACTTAAGAAAATTCTGTAAAGAAAAAGACTAATGGAAAGCCTATGTCTAGAAAACAATTCGGTTGTGACGGGGGCACGTTTGAGATAGAACAAAACTCTAGCTTTCATCATCAAGGGCATAAAAGAAAACTCCTTTGAAAACATGCTTTTCTTCCAAAACATTTTTAAGTGAAAGTTGATTTTCTTCATAAAGTTCATAGGTTAAGCTTAAAAAAACAGCAAGCAGATTTTTTTTTCAAGAAAAGATTGAAAAACCCAAGTTTATCTTAATCTAAACTATCTACAAGCTATCTAACTAGTCTAAGAACAAACTATTGACAAACTAAACAAATCAAAAGCAATAAAAACAACAACTAAACAACTAAAAGTAGAATTAACTCATGCTAAACTCAAAAAACAGCAAACAACAAAACAATATTATGTACAAAAACAGCAGGTAAAAAGGGGTCAGAAAACTCCCCTAGTCCTCGTCCGAGGAACTCTTTTTCTCTTCATTTTCTTCTTCATCATTTTCATCTTCGTCTTCATCAGAATCCTTGTCCTCCTGAGGCAACAGTGATTGAGGGAAATCGGGAAAAACTGGAGCAATACTCGGGGCGATAGAGAGATAGAACTCTCTAATAGCTTCATCCCTCTCCTTTGCATATGCTAGATAAGTCTTCAGGTTTTCCCTGATTTGATTTAGTTGACGGTAGGTGTTGCCTTGTGCAATGTGATTATAATTATGCAAGAAATCTTCACAAATAGCTCAAAAACGTGCAAGTATACACATCATGGCAGCAAGTGATAAGTAATTCAAGATCGTCTCCACAGGGATTAAGTTAATGAAATTTACTACTTCTAAGCGTGATTTTCGGCGAAATTCAAGTAACCAAGGACAAAAATATCATTTACCAACTAAAGCGCACAAATGTAAACTAACTTAGATGAAATTAAAGAGTATTGAAAGCAAATGATGGAAGAAAAACGGCTGAAAGCAGAGGAGAATTAAGGCTCGGATTAGGAATACTCTGTATTGTTTCCAGGGATTGCTATAGCGAAAACTGTGCTAATACATCTCACCCAGATTTTCAACGGGAATTTTCCAATTCTCCATAGGTTAAGGCGATTAAACTCCCATTTAACCCCTTATTTTTAGCTCAATCTAATTAGTGCCTTAGGGGGTGATTTATTCCTAAATACCCACTCATTTTCATGATCGTTAAAGACTAAGGTAAAGTAAAGTAATCGGCTATCAAATGTTTTCCCAAACACCCAACAACAATGCTAGAAAATGGAGGGCCAATCGAAATTCCAGCTTAAACATTGAAGAACACTTTACTTTAAGATGAAAATAGCACGGTTCAACTATAAACAACCCCTCGTTACAATATGAGATCCCTAATCCTCACCTAAAGAGGATTAGTTCATGATAAAAGAAGAAACAAGCTCAATACAGCAGAGAATGCTCATACAAAACATGATTTTAGCTTCTAACACAACTAATATCAATAGGAAGATAAAAGATGAGAAGAAAAGGCCAAAGAAGAAGCTCCCAAGCTCAAATCCAGCTTTCCCAAGCTGAATATGGACTCCACGGCAGCTCCCCCTCTGTTTTTCCTCTGTTTTTCTCCTTCAATCAGCTCCCAATTGTGAGTTCCCTTCTTCTCCAGCCTTCTTTCCAAATTTGGTCCTCTTTCCTTATATACCCAGCCACAATTGTGAGTTTCAGGGCTGATTAGACAAGCCTTGCCCACTTGGAAACCCTTCTAATGGCTGAAAATAGCTTCAGCCTCCAGCTGGGAATGCCACATCAATTAATGAATCTGTCCACGTGCAAAACAGCACCAGCTGCCATTCTTCCTCTGCCAGCTCACGCAGTAGCATTATCTGTGCAAATTGAAGCTCCAGGTCAGCTTAAGTACGAAATTAGCGTGAAATTAAACACCCAAAGCCATCAATAAACACTCTCATTAAACACCACAAAATTCATTAAGACCCAACTCAATTAGCATCAACTTAAGGTAAAATTAAGCCTAAAAGCCCTAAAATCATGGCCAATAACTCTTATTTCTAAGAGTTATCACACCCCCAAACTTAGCTCATTGCTCGTCCCCGAGCAATGCTAGGCCAAAAGCTCAACTAAACCGGAAAAGATCAGCTAGCTACTCCACTAGAGCCTCCCATAAGCCACACAGCTACTTCTCGCTCACAACTTCCCTTAACAAACGCTCACAGCTCCAAAAGGAGTTCAACATTTAAAATCAACTAGGCAACAATACTTGGCATCTCCAAATCAACATTATGCTTTTAATCCACGCTCTTAGCCCATCTTAATTCGCTATCAAATCCAATTGCCAACCTACCGGCATCAAACAAGCCACTAACTTTCTTTCTTTCTTAGCTCAAAACTCTAATCCTCAAGCTTGCTAAGCAAGCCTAAAATCCTATTGCCCAAGTTATAAAAACTCTAAGCTCAACCCAAGCTTCTCTCAACTCTTTTTTTTTTTTTTTTTTGACTTTTGCCATCTTAGAGAGTCTCTTAGGTCATAGCCCTTTGGTCCCGGAATGGCAACACTTTATGGTGAAACTCACCCAAGCCTCCAGGCTCATCACCTAACGAGCACTGCATTCATTTCCCCTAAATTTGTCTAAGATAGCTATCTAGCAACTTTTCCTTGCTTCTCAGGGTGGCGACACTTTTTGGTGAAGCTCACCTAAGCTTTGGGGAAATTGCAACTTTCAAGCTAGCACTCATCCCTTAATCATTCCTTTTGATTTTTCTTCTTCTTTTTCATAGGAACTCATACCTTTCAAGAGCTACTTTTTGACGCAAGGGCAAACTATGGGTATCATAAATCCCCCTGGTTACTAGGCAAGCTCAGGAAAAGAATAGATTCCACTAAGGGAGAGGAATACATCTTAGGCAAAACTAGGACAAAGAGGAATGCTTTCTAAGATACTTTTTTCTACAATTTTTTCATTTTTTTTTTTCGAAAGGGCACCTCACCCCCAAACTTAAACTATTCATTGTCCCCAATGAATGAGAAAGCAAGACAAGAACCCCCAAACTTATTTTCTTTTGCAAGAGAAGCTAAGGCCTATTGCTTAGGGAGATTATAACTTTGGGCAAAGAGCTAGGCACAAGCTTTCCTAAATTTTTGAGCTAAGCGAAAGAAAGGAAATTAGGAAGCTTCTAATCGACCTAAGGATTTACAGCACAATAGGATAATCTAACTAAGCAAGAGGCTAAGATGCTAAGGATCAAAAGACACCATGCTATTTTGTATTAAAACAGAATTTAGCTTTAACCAAGCATTCGTCTATGTAGCATTTATTAAGGGTAAGTTAGGCAAAAGTACAGCTGTGAAACATCGAAAAGGCTCTCAAACAAGACCAATTTGGACCTTCAGAGAATGGGTAAGTCATGTAAAACTTAAGAACTATATTATGCATGAGGCCCAAATAATTTGCATGAAGATGCTAGCTATTGCCTTCAAAACAGAGCCAATACCCAAACCAATTATGCAACATTCCAACATGATCTAATATATGGGCAAGCTCAACACATATTTAACCAGGCAAAAAAAATCAGAATTTAGCATTTTGACTCCACATTCAGCAGCTTAATTACCACATCAAAAATTCAGAGCTTGCGCAAGGAAGAGATTTACCAAGGAAAGACAAGTGCAATATTTCATTAATTTCCATACCAACATAACACACCCAGCAACATATTTTTTTTTCTTCTCTCTTTTTTTTTTCTTCTTTCTCCATTCATTCAAACCACATAGAAATTTAAATAAACAGACATCTACGCCAAGCCAAGAAAAATTAGAACAACCAGAGCAACAAGCAAAAGGCACCAACAGCCAGCAACAAAAACATAAAACAGCAAATTCCCTTTTTCAATCTTCATCAGCATTTCCTTCATCTTCTTCTTCGGAGGGAGGACACCAAGGACTCAAAACGCCATGAGGGAATGGAGGAAAAGGTGGTAGCACCTCTTCTGGATCGGTGTTGAAAGCTTTTTCTACTAACTCATCCCTTTTCCAAGCATATTCCCAATAGATTCGCTGCTGCTCGCCTTGGTACTGCATCTGGTGCAGTAAGTCTCTTTGCTGCCTAAGAATTTCCTCTATTCCACTGGCTACTGTTGACGTTTTTCTAGCTTTACCATCACCCATCAATCACTTGATGGCCACCGCGTCGATAATGCCCTTGTCGACTGAGAATTCATCTTCTTTGTTTAGCTGCACCCCGACCCTTAGGCATAAAGCCGTAATGAGATTTGGGAAGAATAACTTACCCGCTTTCTTTCGGGCACATGAGGTGATTTCTTTTACTATTATTCTTCCCACATCTATGCTTATTTGGTTCATGATCGAAAAGACCAAGAGCATTCTTTCTTTTGAAACCGTGGTGTCATGTGTTGTGGGGAGAAGACGATTCCTCACAAACCAAAGCCAGACATTAGCTTCCGGAGCCACGTAAGCGGACAGCAAAGAGCGGTTGCCATTTTTTCCCATTTTCCAACTAGCGCCCTCCATAGCACAGTATTGCAAAGCGGCCTGAAGCTGATCATCTGAGGGAGCTACCATCATGGCATTGAAGATGGCAAAGGGAAAATCAGATACATCATAGAATTCATTGATCATAGCCGGGCTCCATTCCACAATCTTCCCTCGCACTGCTGTCTTCCAAACACCGCTATCCTGAAAATTTGCATAAAACTCCCTAACAATGTTAGGGATGGCTGGCTCGGGATGACGACACAACTTTTGCTAATTTTGGTTTGTAATTGTAACTCTCAGCATATGCGGTAAGCTTTCTAGATCTGCATCAAAACCTTTTTCTAACATTAAATCTCTGCTTTTCAGCTCTTCATATCTCGTGGCTGCAGTATTGCTTACAAATTTTCTTGGCTCTTCACTCACAGCTTCCATTGGAGCTTTTCCTCTCCCTTTTTGGCTTCTTTTCGACGGTGGAGACATGGGCTGTAGCACACTAGGATCTTCGACCATAGGTTGCTTACCTCTGCTTTGGGCACTTGAGCCACCCTTATCTACTGCTTGTGGCTTGAAAATTTTTCGGGCGATAGACCTTGGGCCCATAATTTCAAAAATATAGCACACTGAAGTTGGAAGAAAAGCGGATGCGAAGAGGAATTTGAACCAAAAGCAAGAATGAAGGCTAAAAACCGAGAGCTTGAGTTTTCCTCTTCATGGCCGTTTGCTTTTATACAGGAAAGTTGGATGCCTTCAATGCTACCAGCTGTAGCATGTCCTCCACTTGTCCATTTTCTCCATCTTCTCACGCTTTCTCCTTTACTTCACCCATGCCAAGTCTCTTAACTTTCTCCATTGAGCCACACAACAGCTGACCCCTTTTCCAACTATCAAGCATCATTCCATCACAAATTGAAAGAAGCTCCCTAAAACCGAGAAGTCCTCTGCCCTAGGATCCTTTGCACAGATTTTTGCTCTCCTTTTGTCATGTCAACCTGCTCATTAACTCCTATTTGCATGAAAGAGCTAGCAAGAAAGTTAAAGAGTTTCAAAGTGTAGCTCAAAGGGCCGAAAATAACACCATGCAATTAATTATCACTATCATTATTAAAAACCATTAAAATTAACAAACTCACTACAATGGAAACGCAACAGTTAATTAATTAGCACCCAAACTAAAAAAAATATGCAAATGAACATTACCATACCACCTCAGGGACCAAAATTAATTATTCCATGAACATGCATTGTCCCTGTCATCCCTCCATGCTTTCAGACTTCCAATAATTTGCAAGAGGCGTGGCATCTTTGGAATTCTTCACCCCAATAATGCTTGAGCCTCTGCTCGTTTACCTTAAACTGTCTTCCGTCTTCTTCATCCTTCAGCAACACGACCCCGTGGTCAAATGTTTCTAACACTGTAAACGGCCCTGACCACCGTGACTTAAGCTTCCCCGGAAATAGCTTAAGTCAGGAATTAAACAACAACACTCGTTGGCCCTTTCCAAATCTTTTTGCTGTTATTTTTCTGTCATGCCATGCTTTAGTTTTCTCCTTGTACATCTTAGCATTGTCATAAGAAAAATGTCTAAACTCTTCCAATTCCAGAAGTTGTAGCTTCCATAAATCACCCGCTGCCTCTTGATTAAAGTTAAGCTTCTTGATAGCCCAGAAAGCTTTATGCTCCAGCTCCAGGGGCAAGTGACAAGATTTTCCAAAAACTAGCCTAAATGGGGACATGCCCAATGGAGTTTTGTATGCAGTTCTGTAAGCCCACAATGCATCCTCTAGCTGAATGGACCAATCTTTTCTGCTTGGTCCGACCATTTTTTCCAAAATGTTTTTGATTTCTCTATTTGAGATCTCCGCTTGCCCGTTGGTTTGTGGATGGTAAGGGGTGGATACTTTGTGCTTAACATTGTATTTATTCAACATGTCTTTCATCAATTTGTTCACAAAGTGAGTCCCCTCATCACTTATCAACGCTCTAGGGGTGCCAAAGCGAGTAAAGATGTGCTTATGCAAAAATTTCAGAACTGTCTTGGCATCATTCGACGGACATGCTATGGCTTCTACCCATTTTGAGACATAGTCCACGGCCACAAGAATATATAAATTCCCAAAAGATGGTGGGAAAGGACCCATAAAGTCCAAACCCCATACATCAAAGAGCTCAACCTCTAGAATAAATGTGAGGGGCAGTTCATCCTTTCTTCCCAAATTCCCTTTTCGCTGACACCTATCGCAAACTTTACTGAATAAATGCGCATCCTTGAACACTGAGGGCCAAAAATACCCCGACTGAAATACCTTCGCTGCTGTCCGCTGACCTCCAAAATGCCCTCCGTAAGGGGATGAATGACAGGGAGTGAGGATGGATTGGATCTCACTTTCGGCCACACACCGTCTAAAGATGTCGTCAGCACATTGCCTATAAAGAAATGGGTCGTCCCAAAAGTAAAATTTCACCTCAAAGTAAAATTTTTTCAACTGTTGCTTAGTTAAATCTGGAGGTGAAATCCCACATGCTAAATAATTAGCAAAATCTGCAAACCAAGGAGTACCCACTGCCTTTACATGAGCCACTGTGAGTAACTGCTCATCTGGAAATGCATCTCTGATTTCACTCTGCTGCAGCAGTTTCTCTGTATTTTCCAGCCTTGAAAGATGGTCAGCAACTAGATTTTCGGATCCCTTTTTATCTTTAATTTCTAGATCAAATTCTTGAAGGAGCAGCACCCACCTTATCAATCTCGGCTTCGCATCCTTTTTAGCTAGTAGGTACTTAATAGCGGCATGGTCGGTAAACACAATCACTTTAGAACCCACTAAGTATGGCCGAAATTTTTCAAATGCAAAAACTATAGCCAATAATTCTTTTTCCGTAGTGGTGTAATTTAATTGCACGCCATTAAGTGTCCTACTAGCATAGTAAATAGGATGAATAATTTTTTCATACCTTTGCCCAAGTATTGCACCCACTGCATAATCGCTCGCGTCGCACATCAATTCAAAAGGAAGCTTCCAATTCGGGATTGATATAATGGGTGCTGTCACCAACGCCTTCTTCAACGTGTTGAATGCCTTCAAGCAATCTTCCCCAAACTCAAAGGGTCGGTTGGCCTCTAGCAACAGACAAAGGGGCTTTGAAATTTTGGAGAAGTCCTTGATGAATCTCCTATAAAACCCAGCATGGCCAAGAAAACTTCTCACTCCCCTCACTGTTGTAGGCGGCTCAAGCTTCTCAATTAACTCAATCTTTGCTCTGTCCACTTCAATACCTTGTCTAGAAATTTTATGCCCAAGAACAACTCCTTCCCTCACCATAAAGTGGCACTTTTCCCAATTGAGTACCAAGTTGGTTTCTTCACACCTTTGTAAAACTTTTCCCAAATTGGTGAGGCAAGCTGATTGAGTATCAGTATAGTTGGTAGAATAGTCGCAGATTTAAATCAATCCAAGTATAAACTGATTAAATCAAGTAGTACCTGATGAGTTCAGGGTCGAATCCACAGGGAAATGGAACAACAAAAAAAAAAAAATTATATATTCACTGATTTAATCTCTCCACATGCTAGGTAAGTAAAGAAAATTGAGTGGTGTAGTTTGAAAAAATAGATGTATTGCGGAAAGAAAATAATATAATTTGAGGAAAGGACTTAAATGCGAAAAATATCAAGGCTATTGCAGTGGCAACCTCATGCGTTCATAAGAGACTTGTAGCGCTAATTTTTGATTAATTGATCCATTAATGCTTAAGTAAGAGAAGAAATCATTAAGCTTTCCTTCCGGTGCTCCTTGTGCATTTTAACAATAAACTAGCAAATGACTCTGTGCCTAGTTTTATGCGTGAAGTTCAGTTCTCGTAATACTTACAAGGGATTGCGTTAGTCATAATGCAATCAAAGCTCAAACATGCAATATCTTTTAGTGGTAATAATTAAATTTTACCAAGACTACATGACATGCGCTAGCTTGTTCTACTTAGAGAGATCCATATGCATTACCTGTCAAGGATTTATCATACTGATACCGCATCCAGCTGGCCAAGCGGGACTTAGCAATAAAAGAATTAACACAACTAAGTAGAAAGCAAACAATGTTTCTATTAAACCAAAAATATGCGCTTACAAGTGATACTTATCGCCGCATGAGGCGCTTGCGCTAAGCCTTGATGAGAAGATTTAGCTCATGAAAGCAAAACAGATAAACTTGAAAAGATACATTACACACAAGTGTATTCCCCTTTACAGATTTCTGCAGCTCCTCTCTAAGGTTCTTCTCCTCTCTTTTCTCTCCTTTCTTTCCTTCGAATAAGTGAGTTCTATTTATAGGTGAGGGGAGCAAACTTCTTCAAGTCACCAACGGTCAACTTGCAAGTCCACTTGCGCTAGTTGTGTTAGCTTTAATCATCATTTAGGCCACTTGCGCCCTCCTTTATCGCCTACTTGTTCTGGCTGCGCCGGCGCTTGTCTTTTCACCCATCTTTTTCTGTCTTTTGATCATCTTGGAAAGTGTGCCTGCGCTGAAAAGATACTTAAAATGTCTAGATTAGTTGCGTTAGCGCTCTGTGTTTATAATTTCTTATCGCATACATGAATATAGCCTTCCGCTTATATCAAAGCACTTTCCCTTTTCTTTATGCGCTAAGATAACGCATTGGAGGCTCTTTTTGCCTTCTTTTAGCCTAAATTTAGAGAGCAAATAACTTGCATTTCGCAAGCAATCAAACCCCCAAACTTAAACTATTGCTTGTCCCCAAGCAATGCCTATTATCTACTTTGCGTGAATTACTTAACTCTTCTATTGCTTGCGATCTTGGCATCCTTCTACTTCTTTTTCTTGTAAGCATTACTCCAGTAATTTTGACTTTTGTCAAATTTTCTTCATTGCTTAAAGCAGGTTCCTTGCGCTTAGATTCTTCCTTGCCATAACTCAACCATTCTTTGCCTGTTCTGGGCGCATACGTTCAACTCTCCCCTTTTTTTTTTTTTTTTTTTTTTTTTTTTTTTTTTTGTAGAAAGCAAACAATGGATATCAAATGGACATCAAAACGTATACTTTCGTTTTGGCTTACCCACATTTGTGATGAAGGGTATCCAACTACGGGTATTACATTTTTTTACTGCCCTTAACGCTCATAGGATGCGTTTGTCTTCGCGCAGTGGCAAACTATGGGTGTCATAAATGCCCCTGGCTACAAACATGCCGCATTCCTAGAGGAATGCATATGTTATTTATTTAATACTTATGCGCCGACTCCCCCAAACTTAAGATGGACAATGTCCCTATTGTCCCCCAAACTTACTTTGGCGCGCATTTGACAGAGGAAAATAGACGTGGAGTTGCGGCAAGGTTGAAACTGCGAAGGAATTTGCCTTATGTTCTAAGGAAAATTAAGACAAAGGTTAAATCAAGCGAGGGAATGCGGACAAGAGAAATTAGAAGTCAGATGCGTTGATTAAGACAAAAGGAGTTAACGCAAAGATTTTAAGAGATAAAGAGTCATTATTAAGGCAGAGAAAAGTGATAAGAAACATGCGTTGAGATATATTTATGTATTATGATAATGCAATTAAAACACGGCGCATACATGAAGGGAAAACAAAAGAAAGAAAGGAAAGATAATTTAATCCTGCGGTGGTGGAGGTGGTGGTCTAGGGAACCTTGGAACCGGAGGAATGTTTTGTGGACGCATCTGAGAAGGCCCTGCGCCAGCGGGTCTTTGCGTGAAAAGGTTTGGTGCGATAGGCAGGCGGTGGAAAGAGTTGGTCCAATGTGTGAGGAAAAGGAGCAAAGCATTGACTCTTTGCGACAACTCCTCTTGTTGCCTTTGCAGTGATGCCTGCTGCTGACACAGTCTTTCTTGTTGCAGACGCAGAGGTTCCGTGACGTCTTTGAACATTTGCCGCAGCTCTGAGAAGATGAGGGCTATGTCTACATCGATTGGTCGAGCAGATGCGCCTTCGCCTGATGTTGTGGTTTCAGGAGTTTGGTCAGGGATGTCATTGATGTGAGGAGGACTGGGCTGGGTTTCTTCGACAGCAACTTCTTCAGCATGAGTTTCAAAGCAGGGCGGTGAGTGCTGCGCTGGTGGTGGAGGCGGTGGCGCATTTTGAGGCTCATCGCAGACAGTGTTTTCCTGTGCTGGGGATTTGTGTTGATGGCCTTGCGCCGTCTGGCGAGGGTATCTTCCTGCGGTGACCTTGCGCCTTTTCGTTTTCTGCTTCTCAGGCGCTGGTGCAATTGATTCCGCTGCGGGGGCTAAAGGTCTGCGGCTGACACCTTGCAGGCGTCTGTCTCGCGTGCCCGTCACACGTGTCCACCATTGCTCGTCAAAATCCTTCCGCATTGTTCTTACTTCTTCATCTGCTGCGGGAAGGAGGTTTGATGCGCGACATAACGAGGTGACGAGGCCAGGACAAAAGAGCGCGCCTCTGGGCTTAGTGGCAGTGTGGCGCAAGGTGTCCACAAGGACTTTCCCTAAGTCAATTGGCGTGCCCTTCATGATGCAGTACACGAGGATCACGCGTTGGAGGCTGAGGGTTGCGTCGTGCGTTGTTGGCATGATGCGGTTTTTGATCCAGTGCATCCACAAAGTTGCCTCGAAATCCAGCAACTGCGATTTCAGGGTCCTCTTTGCGCCATGCCCATCCCACTTAGCCCCAGGACTGGCTACCGCGAGAAGGACTGTGTTGAGGAAGTCTTCATCCAAGCATTCGAGCAGCCTATTCCCTTCTGCGCTGGGGATGTCCTGCAGCTCATAGACGCTGTTGATGTGTGCTGAGGAGAATGCGATGGCGTGGCCGCGTACAATGACTTCGTCAATTTCATCTTTCCATTGTGCGTGGAAGAACTCATGGACCAACGCAGGAGCGTAAGTTCCCGGATTCTCGCAGACTATTTCCCATTTGCGTTGGGAAATCATGTCAGTCATTGTCTGCGGTAGGGGGCAACTGAATCCCCTCTCCTCCTGAAATTTTCCCCAGTCCTTTGCTTCGGCCTCGACGCCTACTTTTTGTTTTCCCTTGTCTTTGGCTGAGGTAGGTGCTTTCCGTTTCTTGCCTTGGGTCGCCGCAAGTTCCTCGCTTGGTTCTCTGATGGTGACCCCTGTGGGTTGGATGTTGCAGCGACATGTGAGGGGGATTTCATCCTCTGAGTCCGACATTTCCATAGCCACTGCGATAGTCGCCAGGTTATGCGCTGCGATGGCTGCTGCTTCCTCATTGCTCGGTCCTTCGCCTTTATTTGCTGCGGTGGACTCTGCGGCAGCACGTTCGCGTTCTTCTCTTTGGCAAATTTCATCGCCTTCTTCACCGAGTTCTTGTAGCAAGTCGTTCCATGCAGCGACTTGCTGTTATGAGAAATGTAGAGGCGAGGAAGTGGTGTTAGATGGGAAACAGGAAGGTGAAGGCTCAATGGAGTGGGCTACGGTAGAGGGAGGGTTTGCGGCTGGAAGCAGGGGAATAGATGGGAATGGAGAGGAAAAAGGAGTGAGGTTTCGAGGGGTGGGAATGCTTGAAGCTGGCTGTAAAGTGATAGGTTGGATGGAGAAGGTGGATGTATCTAGTGGGGTGATGTTGAGTGCCTCATCGCCACCGGAGGTTGAAGGTGCGGCAGGGGTTTGTTGTGTGTTTGAGCTGGTTTGAGGAGGTTCTCCATCTACCACTTCCGGTTCTTCTTCTTCCCTTTGTGCAAGGTTTTGGCTGCCCTCTTCTTCATCCGAAGAAATGATCACATCTCTGTTTGGTCCTTCGACTTCCGGCGAAGAGATGGCGTCATCCGCATAACCGGCGATGGAGAGATTTTGTGAGTCCGACATGGCTTCTTCGGGAAGGGAGAGGAGAAGATTCAAAAATGGTTTAGGGTTTCTGGTACGAGGGAGGTGCAGAAATGAGGAAGAAGCCAGCAGGGGCTTCTCTTTCTTATAATTAACGCAAGGCATGCGTCCCTAGGTACTGACAACCTTTCGCATCCCACTAGAGTGGGAAATCATGATTGTTTTGGAGGAATGTGAGCGGTTACCTTGGGTAATGTGAGAAAAACAGGGGTTAGTGCGCCTCATTAAATGCTAATATGATTATTATCGTGTGAGGTGGAGATGCAGATGCGAGTTGGCCAGCGGTGGAATTTCCTTCTAGACACAAAATTTTCTTAACGCAGCGACTTTTACTTAAACCAAAAACTCATGCGATGAGATTATCTCCTTAAAGCTCAACCTATCAAAAGAACTAGATTATGCGGAAAGGAAATATTTACAACTTCTGACCTGTTAGTGCTCTATGCGCTAGGTCCTGGCGCATTTGAGAGCACTTCTGTTCTGGACCTATCTTGTGTGGCTTCTTCAAGGTGGATCTTTCAGAAGGATTAACTCAACTTCTTTATTCAAAGTTCCTTCAATATATGGTTTTACTCTTTGCCCGTTGACTTTGAAAATCCTCTTTCCATCTGTGGAATGCAGGTCTATTGCCCCATATGGATAAACTTTATGAATTATGTAGGGTCCTGACCATCTGGATTTCAGTTTACCTGGAAAGAGTCGTAAACGTGAGTTAAACAATAACACCTTCATACCTGCCTTGAGATCCTTTTTTTGTATCCTGCGGTCGTGCCATAGCTTTTGTTTTTCCTTATTTATCTTGGCATTCTCATATGCATTTCTTCTAAATTCTTCCAATTCAGACAGTTGACGCAATCGTTCTTGCCCTGCAGCATCTAAGTCAAAATTTAGGCGCTTCATTGCCCAATGCGCCTTATGTTCCAACTCCAATGGTAGATGACATGCTTTTCCATATACCAGCGCATATGGAGATGCACCTATGGGTGTTTTGAATGCAGTGCGATATGCCCATAGCGCATCATCTAGGTTATGCGCCCAATCTTTTCTACTGATATTTACAACCTTCTCAAGAATTCTTTTTATCTCTCTATTTGAAATTTCCGCCTGACCATTGCTCTGCGGGTGGTAAGCTGTTGCGACATGGTGTTTGACATTGTATTTTCGCAACAACTTCTCCATAATTCTGTTTATGAAGTGGGTTCCTTCATCACTAATCAACCTGCGCGGCACTCCAAATCTTGTGAAAATATTCCTTTTTAGAAATTTGGTCACGGTTATCGCATCGTTTCTAACGCAGGCGATTGCTTCTATCCATTTTGTCACATAATCCACTGCGAGGAGAATGTATTGGTTTCCTTGCGATGATGGGAAGGGTCCCATGAAATCAATGCCCCAGACATCGAATGGCTCTATTTCTATTATGTAATTTTGAGGCATTTCATTTCTGGCGCTGATGTTTCCAGTGCGCTGACATCTATCACAACTTTCGACGTGTTTTCTAGCGTCATGAAACAAGGTAGGCCACCAATATCCACTTTGAAGAACTTTGGCCGCAGTGCGCTGACCTCCGAAATGGCCTCCATACGGTGCTTCGTGACAGTCTTTCAATATTTTCAACGCATCGCTATGCCCAACGCACCTTCTGAGAATATGGTCAGGTCCTCTGCGATAAAGACAAGGATCATCCCATAAATAAAATTTTAATTCGTGAAAGAATTTCTTACGGTGCTGCGCTGAGTATTCTTCTGGCAGAATTCCTGCGACAAGATAATTTGCAATGTCTGCAAACCATGGTTCTTCCTTGTTGATGACGAACAGCTTTTCATCTGGAAATTCTTCTGCGATAGGGACCCTTGGTGCAGCATCTTTCCCATTATCTTCCAGTCGCGACAAGTGGTCAGCAATTAAATTTTCACTTCCCTTTTTGTCTTTGATCTCTAAATCGAATTCTTGCAGCAATAGAATCCATCTAATCAGTCTAGGCTTTGCGTCCTTCTTTGAGATGAGGTATTTTATTGCCGCATGGTCTGTGAAAACTATGACTTTTGAGCCAATCAGATAGGCACGAAATTTATCAAACGCATACACAACCGCCAATAATTCTTTCTCGGTTGTTGTGTAGTTTGTCTGCGCCTCATTTAATGTTCGGCTAGCGTAATAAATGGGGTGAAGATTCCTTTCGTTTTTCTGTGCCAATACTGCACCTACTGCCACGTCACTAGCATCACACATTACGACAAAGGGCTCTTTCCAATTTGGGGTTGCCAAGATAGGTGCACTCACTAACGCATGCTTAAGATTCCCAAATGCTTCAACGCATTCGTTGGAGAATTCAAATTTCCTATTAGCTTCCAGAAATGTGCAGAGTGGTTTCGAGATTTGTGAGAAGTTCCTGATGAATCTGCGATAGAAACCCGCATGCCCAAGAAAACTGCGAACTCCCTTAACAGATGTAGGCGGTGGTAAGTTCTTAATAACATCAATTTTTGCCTTATCTACTTCAATACCTGTGCTTGATATATGGTGGCCTAAGACAATTCCTTCTTCTACCATAAAATGGCATTTTTCCCAATTCAACACCAGGTTGGTTTCCTTGCATTTTTCTAGTACTTGCTCCAGTTGCTTCAGACAGCTTGTGAAGGACTTCCCATATACTGAGAAGTCATCCATAAAAACTTCCACGGATTTTTCTAGAAGTTCGGAAAAAATCGCAATCATACATCTCTAGAATGTTCCAGGCGCATTACACAGTCCAAAAGGCATCCTTCTGAATGCAAAGGTGCCATATGGACAGGTGAATGTTGTCTTCTCTTGGTCTTCTGGTGCAATGGTGATTTGATTATATCCTGAGTACCCATCTAGAAAACAGTAGTAAGCTTGTCCTGCAAGTCTGTCTAACATTTGGTCAATGAATGGAAGAGGAAAATGGTCCTTTTTGGTGATAGCATTCAGCTTGCGATAATCCATGCAGATGCGCCAACCTGTAGTGGTGCGGGATGGAATTAGCTCGTTGTTTGCGTTTGCCACCACTGTCATGCCTCCCTTCTTTGGCACGCACTGAATTGGGCTCACCCATTTGCTATCTGCGATGGGATATATCACACCTGCGTCGAGCCATTTAATTATCTCCTTTCGTACTACTTCCATCATTGCGGGATTTAGCCTTCTCTGTCTCTCAATGAATTCATTAGATTCATCTATCAAACGAATTTTGTGCATGCAATAAGCAGGACTGATACCTTTTATGTCTGCTAAACTCCACCCAATGGCCTCTTTGTGTCTTGCGAGAACTTCCATTAGTAGATGTTCTTGCGATGAGTCAAGCTTCGATGAGATTATTACTGGGAGTGATTCTTTTTCCCCCAAGAACTTATACTTCAAATGCGTTGGCAAGGGTTTAAGCTCTAGCGCAGGAGGTTGCATTATGGAAGGCAAGGCGGGAACTCTTCCTTCCATGTCTAATATGTGGGTCACTTTCTCATGTTGCGACAAGATGCAGGTTCCTTTTTCCTGATCTTCCTTGACTCCTTCTTCTGGGGAACTGGCCGTATTTGAAAGTAACTCTTGCGGAGAGCATATATCCATGCGGGCTATCATGTTGCATTCCTTAGGATCATCAGGATATTTTAGGGAAGAGAGAACATTAAAGACAACCTTCTGATCATTCATGCGCATAGTCAGTTCTCCCTTTTGTACGTCAATCAGAGTCTGTCCTGTGGCAAGGAATGGTCTTCCCAAAATAATGGGAATCTCTTTGTCAGCTTCATAGTCCAAAATGATGAAATCTGCAGGAAAAATAAATTTGTCAACTTTGACTAATACGTCTTCGATCTTCCCCTCAGGGTGGACTACAGATCTATCTGCTAACTGAAGTGTAATAGTGGTTGGTCTTGCTTCTCTGATCCCTAGGCGTTTGTAGACAGATAATGGCATTAGATTGATGCTTGCGCCTAGATCGCATAATGCCTTGCCGACATCAATTCCTCCTATCGAGCAAGGAATTGTGAAACTGCCAGGATCCTTCAATTTTGGGGGAAGCTTGTTGGCAAGTATTGCGCTACATTCACTGGTTAACGCAACCGTTTCAAACTCCTTCCATGGCCTTTTGTTCATCAAGATGTCTTTCAAGAATTTAGCATAGCTTGGCATCTTTTCTAATGCTTCCACAAGTGGGACATTGATATGTAATTCTCGCAAAACATTCAAAAATTTCTTAAACTGAGCCTCATCATTCTTTTTTCGCAACCTTTGCGGGAAAGGTAGCGTGGGCTTGTATGCGTCAGGCTCTTCTTCTACGTGCGTTTTTTTCTTTTCGGATACATCTCCTTGTATCACTCTTTCTTCAAGCGGCAGGCTGTGCCCTTCTGTGGTTGCACTTTTGCATGGGTCATCTTGTGTTGGTAGAGGTTCATTCACCTGTAATTGTCTTCCACTTCGTAGAGTCACCGCATGGCAGTGTTCTTTCCCTTTTGGATCCTCTGTATTGCTGGGCAATGTTCCTGCAGGCCTGTTTCTAAGTTCTGAAGCAAGTTGTCCAACTTGAATCTCTAGGCTGCGGAGAGATGCGGCTTGGCTCTGAACTACTGCGTCATTCTTGGCCATATATTCTTTCTGACTAGTCATGAATTCCCTCATCATGCCTTCTAATGCGTTTGAGGCTGATGCTCTGGAGCTTCCTCCTCCTTCCATGTTGTGCTGGAAATGTTCCTGCACAGATTGGCCATTGTTAGAATTGAATAATCTTGGCACATGATTTATATTACCTTGTTGTTGTTTATTCGCGTTTCCATTCCATGAGAAATTAGGGTGATTTCTCCATCCTGGGTTGTATGTGCTTGAATATGGGTTGTTGCGCGTCACTCCTTGCGCTCCCATATATAGAACTGCTTCTGGGTTTGAAGGACATTGGTCATGCGTGTGTCCTTCTCCGCAAATTCCGCATCCTACTGTGTTGAGTTGTGCGATCAAGGGTGCGGTGCTGGCTGTGAGCGCATCCATTTTTAAGGTCAACACTTCAATTTTTGCGTTTACTGATGTCATAGGCTCTACTTCAAAACTTCCTGAATTAGCCTTAAATGGTCTTCGTCGCCTATCTTCCGCAGATCCCCATTCATAATTATTCCGTGCAATTCGATCTAGAATTTCATGGGCTTCATCATATGTTTTTCTGAGTAGTGCACCATTTGCGGATGAGTCTACCAAGATTTGTGAATTCTTGTTAAGACCCACGTAGAAAGTTTCTAGCTGAATGCACAGTGGTAAACCATGATGCGAGCATCTTTGTAGCAGGCTCTTGAATCGTTCCCAAGCTTCGCTCAATGTTTCATCATCTTGTTGCGCAAATGTCATTATTTCCTTTCTTAATCTGGAGTTTGCGGTAGGTGGAAAATATTTTTCTAGGAATTTTTCTGCCAAAACGTTCCATGTTGCGATGGAGTTTGCTGGCTGTTGATTTAACCATACTTTCGCCGCATCTCTCAGAGAGTAAGGAAATAATATGACCTAAAGCTGTTCTGGTGTAACTCCTGGGATGATAAATTTGTTGCAAATGTCAAGGAATGACTTGAGGTGAGAGTGAGGATCTTCTGATGGACTTCCTCCGAATTGTCCTGCAGCTGTCAACATTTGAAACATAACAGGTTTTAGTTCAAACCTCTCTGTTTCTAGAGTGGGTTGAATTATCCCTGGATTGAAATTGCAATTTGCAGGAGCTGCGTAATCTCTAATTCCTCTGGCCCTATCATCGGCCATTTGGATGGGGTTTAATTGTCTATTTGGTTGGTTTGGTGCTGCCATTTCCTTTGTTTCCCTTCGGGGTCTTTGATTCCTTCTTCTTCTGTGGTATGTTCTATCGATTTCAGGATCTACCTCGAATTCAATCCCTCGGGCGGCACGCATGCAATATCTCTGTTCCTGGAGAAAATGACTCAACAGGAGGCACTGTGAGTATTAATTCAGTGAAAGCTGGAGTAAACTTTTGTTGCCAGATCCCCGGCAACGGCGCCAAAAACTTGATTGAGTATCAGTATAGTTGGTAGAATAGTCGCAGATTTAAATCAATCCAAGTATAAACTGATTAAATCAAGTAGTACCTGATGAGTTCAGGGTCGAATCCACAGGGAAATGGAACAACAAAAAAAAAAATTATATATTCATTGATTTAATCTCTCCACATGCTAGGTAAGTAAAGAAAATTGAGTGGTGTAGTTTGAAAAAATAGATGTATTGCGGAAAGAAAATAATATAATTTGAGGAAAGGACTTAAATGCGAAAAATATCAAGGCTATTGCAGTGGCAACCTCATGCGTTCATAAGAGACTTGTAGCGCTAATTTTTGATTAATTGATCCATTAATGCTTAAGTAAGAGAAGAAATCATTAAGCTTTCCTTCCGGTGCTCCTTATGCATTTTAACAATAAACTAGCAAATGACTCTGTGCCTAGTTTTATGCGTGAAGTTCAGTTCTCGTAATACTTACAAGGGATTGCGTTAGTCATAATGCAATCAAAGCTCAAACATGCAATATCTTTTAGTGGTAATAATTAAATTTTACCAAGACTACATGACATGCGCTAGCTTGTTCTACTTAGAGAGATCCATATGCATTACCTGTCAAGGATTTATCATACTGATACCGCATCCAGCTGGCCAAGCGGGACTTAGCAATAAAAGAATTAACACAACTAAGTAGAAAGCAAACAATGTTTCTATTAAACCAAAAATATGCGCTTACAAGTGATACTTATCGCCGCATGAGGCGCTTGCGCTAAGCCTTGATGAGAAGATTTAGCTCATGAAAGCAAAACAGATAAACTTGAAAAGATACATTACACACAAGTGTATTCCCCTTTACAGATTTCTGCAGCTCCTCTCTAAGGTTCTTCTCCTCTCTTTTCTCTCCTTTCTTTCCTTCGAATAAGTGAGTTCTATTTATAGGTGAGGGGAGCAAACTTCTTCAAGTCACCAACGGTCAACTTGCAAGTCCACTTGCGCTAGTTGTGTTAGCTTTAATCATCATTTAGGCCACTTGCGCCCTCCTTTATCGCCTACTTGTTCTGGCTGCGCCGGCGCTTGTCTTTTCACCCATCTTTTTCTGTCTTTTGATCACCTTGGAAAGTGTGCCTGCGCTGAAAAGATACTTAAAATGTCTAGATTAGTTGCGTTAGCGCTCTGTGTTTATAATTTCTTATCGCATACATGAATATAGCCTTCCGCTTATATCAAAGCACTTTCCCTTTTCTTTATGCGCTAAGATAACGCATTGGAGGCTCTTTTTGCCTTCTTTTAGCCTAAATTTAGAGAGCAAATAACTTGCATTTCGCAAGCAATCACAAGCTTGAAATGACTCTCCAAAAACTGAAAAGTCATCCATAAATAACTCCATGATAGTTTCCACCAAGTCGGAAAAGATCGACATCATACATCTTTGGAATGTAGCCGGTGCGTTGCAAAGTCCAAATGGCATCCTTCTAAATGCAAATGTGCCGTAGGGACAAGTGAACGTAGTCTTTTCTTGATCTTGGGGTGCTATAGTGATTTGGTTATAACCCGAATAGCCATCCAAGAAGCAATAATAGTCTTGACCCGCCAACTTATCTAACATTTGATCAATGAAAGGTAATGGAAAATGGTCTTTCTTTGTGGCCTTATTCAAGCGCCTATAGTCCATGCATACTCGCCATCCCGTCACTGTTCGTGTAGGGACCAGTTCATTAGCTTCATTCATCACCACTGTCATGCCTCCTTTTTTCGGTACACACTGGACTGGACTAACCCAATTGCTATCAGATATGGGGTAAATAATTCCGGCATCTAACCACTTGATTATTTCTTTCTTCACCACATCTTTCATGGCCGGATTTAATCTTCTTTGATGCTCAATGGACTTGAAATTTCCCTCCTCTAAATTAATCTTATGCATGCAAAAGGAAGGACTTATACCTTGGATGTCGGCTAGAGTCCACCCAATAGCTTTTTTAAATTTTCCCAACAATTCCAGTAATGCCTTTTCATCTTCAGGGAGTAAATTTGAAGAGATAATAATGGGTAATGTCTCTTGCTCCCCCAAGTATGCATATTTCAAATGGGAAGGCAGTGGCTTGAGTTCCAACCTGGGAGGGTCCACAATCGATGGTTGCATCGGTTTAACTGCTCTGTCCGCCAATTCCAGTGATTCAAAGGCTCGGCTGAAAACAGAAATTTCATCTAAATCCTCTGTTTTCGGCTGAACACATAAAAATTCCAGATCTTCCACACTGACTTCCCCAAACTGCTCAATATGATGTTGTAGCACTTCCTGCTCCCAATTCTGTGTTACTACCTCATCCATGACCCGAATCATAGAACACTCTTCTGTTTCAGCTGGGTATTTCATTGCATCGAACACACTGAATTTCACTTCTTGATCAAACACCTCATGGTTAATTCACCCTTTTGCACATCAATCAAAGCTCTCCCCGTTGCTAGAAATGGTCTACCCAAGATAATTGGGACATCCTTGTCGGCTTCATAGTCTAGGATAATAAAATCCACTGGGAATATTAACTTATCCACCTTGACCAAGATGTCCTCAATCTTACCTTCGGGGTAGGTAATGGATCGGTCAGCAAGCTGTAACGTCACTGTAGTTGGTCTTGCCTCTCCCACTCCTAGCTTCTTGAATATAGATAGTGGCATAAGGTTGATACTAGCCCCAAGATCACACAAAGCTCGACCCAATTCTTTGCCACCAATTGAAACGGGAATTGTAAATGTTCCGGGGTCTTTTACTTTGGGAGGGATTTTGCTCTTCAAAATTGCACTACATTCCTCAGTTAAGGCCACCCTCTCATATTCACCTAACCTCCTTTTTTTTTGATAAAATGTCTTTGAGGAATTTTACATAATTGGGCATTTGCTCTAGTGCCTCCACTAAGGGAATATTAATGTGGAGTTGTTTCAGTACCTCAAAGAATTTCTTGAAGTTGGCCTCTTGATTCTTTTGTTTCAACCTTTGTGGGAAGGGTGGTGGGGGTGGTTTAAATGTAGGGGAAGGTGAAGGAACTAGTTTAGGAGAAGTTTGAGAGGTTTTCCTAGGGATTTCTTCAATTTCCTCAGCTTCGGAGCTCTTCTCACACTGAATTCCAGCATCATTCCTCTCGGGTTCCCCTACTGTCCTTGCCGAATCAGTACCTAAATCAGCAGCTGATGGTTGCGGTTTTGGTACATTTTTCTCAACCAATGGCTTTCCACTTCTCAGCTCTACGGCTTGAACCTGCTCTTTACCCTCTCTCTTTGAACTTTCGGTGTCTGAAGGAAGCTTACCCATCGGTCTTGCTTTCAATTCGCTTGCTATTTGGCCCACTTGAACCTCTAAATTCCTCAAAGAAGCTTGTTGAGTCTGAATGACAGCATCTGTTTTGGCCATATATTCCTTGAACATATTCTCTAAAGAAGACCCTGAAGCTTGATGATTCATATTAGCCTTTTGGAACTGACCTTGCTGATTTTGATTACCAAATCCACTTGCCATTTTCTGCTGCACTTGCTGATTGTTGGCGTTATTCCCTTGACCTCCCCAAGCAAAATTGGGATGATTTCTCCACCCGGGATTGTAAGTATTGGAGTAAGGGTTGTTCCTAGGGGCATTTTGATTCCCAACATAGTATACCGAAGCTGGATTCCCTGGGCAAAACTCAAAAGTATGGTCTTCCCCACAGTACACACAAGAATCTGGTGCATTCTGACTTATGTTGACTGCTGCAGCATTCTGGACTGCACCAGAATTTGCTAATTGCAAACTTTCAAATCCCGAATTCAATTTCTTCATCATGCTCTCCATTGAATCAAATCTTGCATTGAAAGATGTCACTGTGTCCACTTCAAGCATACCCTTGTTTTTCTTTCCACCCATGCTTCTTGAATCCGACCATTGGCAACTATTTGTAGCAATTCTCTCTAAAATAGCATAAGCTTCATCATAGGTCTTGGACAACAAAGCTCCATTGGCAGAGGCATCTACCATGTTCTGAGTGGCCATGTTCAACCCATTATAAAAAGTCTCCATCTGAATGCAATGGGGCAGACCATGGTGAGGACATTTTCTCAACAATTCTTTGAATCTTTCCCAAGCTTCACTGAAGGATTCATCATCAAACTGCCTGAAAGACACTATGTCTGCTCTGAGCTTGGCGTTCCTCGTGGGAGGGAAGTATTTGATAAGAAACTTTTCGGCCAACTCATTCCAAGTAGTGATAGAGCCGGGGGCAAAGTTGTTAAACCAAGCCTTAGCTCCATCCCTCAAGGAATAAGGGAATAAAGTTAGCCTCAAAGCATCTTGGGAAACTCCTTGAATTCTGAATGAGTCGCTTACTCCCAAGAAAGATTTAAGGTGCAAATGCGGGTCTTCTGAAAGTAACCCATGAAACTGACCCACTGTTTGCAACATTTGGAACATCACAGGCTTCATCTCAAAATTCTGTGCCTGAATCTCTGGCCTTGCTATCCCTGGATACAACTCATTGAACGTGGGGACGGTGTAAGCTCTGATAGCTCTTCTCCTGTCATTAGCTATAAGAACAGGATTCTCAGCTTGAATATCCATCCCTTGTTGCTGATTTATCTCAGGATTTAGTGGCTGATTTCCTTGAACTCCCGGAGGTAAAAGAGGCGGCGGATCCATCCTGTTGTTCCTTTCTCTTTGCTCTCTTCTTCTCCTGTGAAAAGTCCTTTCAATTTCGGGATCAAAATTGAATTCCAAATCAGGGAATTCGTTCATAAACAGCTACCAACACCTGCAAAATCAATTAACAAAGTTTAGATTCTGTTTTAGCACCAATTTCACTGAATTTCAACTTAAAAATAGCGAAAATCTACTCAATCCCCGGCAACGGCGCCAAAAACTTGTTGCCTTGTGCAATGTGATTATAATTATGCAAGAAATCTTCACAAATAGCTCAAAAACGTGCAAGTATACACATCATGGCAGCAAGTGATAAGTAATTCAAGATCGTCTCCACAGGGATTAAGTTAATGAAATTTACTACTTCTAAGCGTGATTTTCGACGAAATTCAAGTAACCAAGGACAAAAATATCATTTACCAACTAAAGCGCACAAATGTAAACTAACTTAGATGAAATTAAAGAGTATTGAAAGCAAATGATGCAAGAAAAACGGCTGAAAGCAGAGGAGAATTAAGGCTCGGATTAGGAATACTCTGTATTGTTTCCAGGGATTGCTATAGCGAAAACTGTGCTAATTCATCTCACCCAGATTTTCAACGGGAATTTTCCAATTCTCCATAGGTTAAGGCGATTAAACTCCCATTTAACCCCTTATTTTTAGCTCAATCTAATTAGTGCCTTAGGGGGTGATTTATTCCTAAATACCCACTCATTTTCATGATCGTTAAAGACTAAGGTAAAGTAAAGTAATCGGCTATCAAATGTTTTCCCAAACACCCAACAACAATGCTAGAAAATGGAGGGTCAATCGAAATTCCAGCTTAAACATTGAAGAACACTTTACTTTAAGATGAAAATAGCACGGTTCAACTATAAACAACCCCTCGTTACAATATGAGATCCCTAATCCTCACCTAAAGAGGATTAGTTCATGATAAAAGAAGAAACAAGCTCAATACAGCAGAGAATGCTCATACAAAACATGATTTCAGCTTCTAACACAACTAATATCAATAGGAAGATAAAAGATGAGAAGAAAAGGCCAAAGAAGAAGCTCCCAAGCTCAAATCCAGCTTTCCCAAGCTGAATATGGACTCCACGGCAACTCCCCCTCTGTTTTTCCTCTGTTTTTCTCCTTCAATCAGCTCCCAATCGTAAGTTCCCTTCTTCTCCAGCCTTCTTTCCAAATTTGGTCCTCTTTCCTTATATACCCAGCCACAATTGTGAGTTTCAGGGCTGATTAGACAAGCCTTGCCCACTTGGAAACCCTTCTAATGGCTGAAAATAGCTTCAGCCTCCAGCTGGGAATGCCACATCAATTAATGAATCTGTCCACGTGCAAAACAGCACCAGCTGCCATTCTGCCTCTGCCAGCTCACGCTGTAGCATTATCTGTGCAAATTGAAGCTCCAGGTCAGCTTAAGTACGAAATTAGCGTGAAATTAAACACCCAAAGCCATCAATAAACACTCTCATTAAACACCACAAAATTCATTAAGACCCAACTCAATTAGCATCAACTTAAGGTAAAATTAAGCCTAAAAGCCCTAAAATCATGGCCAATAACTCTTATTTCTAAGAGTTATCAGTAGGCAATGGCTATGGCTTCAGATGATTATGAGGGCCCTATAAAAGGAGTCTGCTGGGATGGAGAACCTACGTTCGGCCCTGATGGTAGAGTGGCCTGAGATGTGGAGGCTTTGTCTTTCCTCTGGATGTTATTCTGTTGAAGCTTCCCGATCAAGGAGAAGTCAATGGTCGGCTTAAAGAAATGACGCTTCTCGTCCTTGCTCGGAACTATCTTCACCCTCTGACAAAGCTGAGTGATGAGTGATCCAAAGAAAAGTTTACCTGCTCTTTTTCTTCCAAAGGCTAGAATCTCCTCCCTGATTATGCTCCCAATACTGATCTCCAACCCCTTCATAATACAGTAGAGTAGCATAACTCTATCTACTAAGATGGTGCTATCGTGGGTGGTTGGCATCAAACGGTTCTTCAGAAAGTGAAGCCAAACTACCGATTCTGGCTTTAGGTCACTTGGCACTAGAGTCTTCACCTTCGTCTGTGACTCTTTCCATTGAACTCCCTTGTTGGCCACAAGTTTAATTGCTTCTTTCATCAGCTTGGCCGAGGGGTTCCTGATAACATCATTCCCTCTTGGATGCAAGGGTGCCTTGATTCTGTACACCCTGTTGATGTCTACTGAAGAGAAGCTGACCATTTTACCTTTCACCAGCGCCATACTGATGCTTTCCTCCCTCACGCCGACGAAAAATTCACGAACTAAAGGCACTACAGCCCCTTGAGGGTGAGCACAGAACTCCTGCCAATTGTATTGTGAAATAACTCTCCTTATGAACTCTGGCAGTGCTTCTGCTCTATTAGAGAATCCCTTTTAATTGAGGAAATATCTTTTTCTCGTGATCACCATCCTTTCCTGAAAATTAACATCTTTGAATACCTCGGGAAATGATTTTTAGGAGATGCAGCCTTAGGTGATTTGGCCTTTGGCTTGGCGGGTGAGACAGTTGGAGGAGCTGCTGAAGAGGTGTCCATGGACCTAATCCTCGGGCTCTTGGCTAAAATGGGGTCATTCTTATTTTTAGTCCTCCTTTCAGCTTTAATCTCTCTTATTCTCTTTCTCCTCAATGCTGCAGAGTCGGATTCTATCTCTGAATCACTGCAGAGTCGTCATCCAATTCCTTAATCTCTGAGTCGGATTCTATCTCTGAATCACTGGAGGTCTCGGCCTCCTTGCTTTCTTTCTCTTCTTCATCCCTCTTCTCTCCCGAAGAGGTGCTATCTGCTGCTGGTGGGTCATCTTTGAATAGAGGTTCGAAAACCTCATCAGCTAGCTGAGCTTCAGTGGCCTCTTCTCGGCTTTCATAAGAGTGCGGCCCAGATGCGGTCGCATTCTGGCCTCCATCCACTGCTTCTTTTTCTTCTTCTTTTTCTGAATTTTCTTCATTTAGCAATTATTGGGCCTCTTCTTCTCTTCCTTGCAGCATTTCAGCCTCACTTTGAGCCTTGTGGAGTGGCTCAAAAGCTGTAAGGAAGTCTTCGACTTCCATTCTTCTTTTTTCATCTTCTTTCAATTCTTCCCTTCTTCGTTTCTCTTCCTCTAGAAGTTGCAAGTCAGCAGCTGCTCTGCTAAGTTCTTCATCTAATTTCCTTTATTTTTCAGCTTTTACGGCCCTCTCGGCCTCTTGTCTTTCCTCTTCCCTTTTCTTTTCTTCTTCAAGATTTCTCTTCATTGCAAATTCATCCTCTTCCCTCATATGTTGATTTTCCATCTCTTTATCGTCCTCAATCTCCCTCAAGTCTTCTTGTTAACCTTATACCCTTCGGTAATCACAAGGGCCTTTGCCACAGCTTGGTAGATTATGTGCTCGAACACATCCAGGCGCATTCTTGCTGTAATCCCTCAAGGCTTCTTGTTCAACCTTATACCCTTCGGCTTTTCGGGCACAACTTTCTTGGGACTCCTCTTCCTTGCACTGTAAGTAACGAATGGTATGTTCCTGCAAGATGAAGAGGGGTTAGTTGAAGGTTCAGAAATTTTACCCGTTGAAGCATCTCTTTGCCGAGAGCTTCCTACGGCCTTGGCGGCTTCTTCTTCATCCCGCCTATTCGCTTCTTCTTCATGAGTTGCACGTCTCTGAGCTCCCATCGCCTGGATCATTGAAAACCATTCCCGCGAGCGTTTCTTGAACTGTTGGGTTGCGGGTTTTTGGGTTTGGTGGACGACATTGGGGCGCGTGGACCTCCTAGATTGAGACGAACTTGGATTCTCCCTCAAGGTAGCCGACATTGTCGAGGAAGAAGGAGTTTGAGCGTCGGTTTCCAGGTTCACGATCGCCGGTGAGAAACCCGAAGGTCTCATCCTTCTCGTGTCGTGCATGGGTGTTTCGAGCTGCTCTTCTTGCCGTCGAACATTTACTTCGGCTTCTTGGGCGGTTTGAGCAC
The DNA here is from genome assembly GCA_017139565.1 of Luffa aegyptiaca. Classification (NCBI taxonomy): domain Eukaryota; kingdom Viridiplantae; phylum Streptophyta; class Magnoliopsida; order Cucurbitales; family Cucurbitaceae; genus Luffa; species Luffa aegyptiaca. The sequence goes on along the minus strand of CM029406.1, from coordinate 15,489,430 downwards.
TCTGAGATCGAGTGATCTTGCGAGATGATGAAGATTTGGGCGAGTTCTTCATGGTTCTTGCTGTGGGTTTCAGTTTCAAGATGAGAGAATATGGAGAGTTGGAGTTTTGACTTGAATGCAAAAGGTTTGAGTAGTTGGTGAGAGGGAAAGAACTAAAGTCAGCTATTTATAGTTTTCTTAACTAGGTCACGTGCTGATAAAAAAAAATTCCTGATTGCCCTCTTATTTTTGAAAATGTTGTCGCATTTCCAAATACACTAGGGAGAAATGCAATCGCATTTTCCCCAGTTTTTATGCCTTATATTTTTTTTTCTTGACTTTTCATTTTCCTTTGCTTTTCTTTCTTTGTTTAGACACTCATAAACATGTTAGAAAGTTCATATGCTTCAATCATGATTTATTATTATTTTTTCTTTTAAGAGAAATTAAGTCAAAAAGTTTTGATGAATTCAACTTCCAGGTAAGTCCCCAAGTAGAGGTGTTCCCTACGGTCAGCTTAAATACCTCAGCCTAGCCAGAACTTTCCTTGGACTAAGTTCCTTTTTTTATCAAAATCCTTTATTATTGAAAACTTACAATTTTCTCTTCTCTCTTTTTTTCTTTTTTTTTTTAAAAAAAATAGATAGGATACAAAATAATATGGACTTTTCAAACTCCCAGGTAAATTCCCAGGAAAAGGTGTTCCCTACGGTGAACTTAAGTACCTTTTCCTAGACAGGATTTTCCTAAACAGAGTTTTTACTCTTGTCCAGATATTTTGGGTTCCTATCTGTATTATTTTAATTCATTATAGATCCACATATTATACAAAAATAATTTCTCAAAGAATAGAATTCATACCAGGTCAATCACAGAAACATGGGTTTCTTCATCTTCAAAGCCCTTCACCCAATATGGTTTGATTCTCTGTCCATTCACTTTGAAGTGCATGCCTTGATTATCCGTCAGTACCACAGTTCCATAGTCGAAGATTTTCACGATCTTAAATGGTCCCGACCATCTTGACTTTAGTTTTCCTGAAAATAACTTGAGTCTGTAGTTAAAGAGTAATACTTTCTGACCTTTGTAAAACTCTTTTGGATGAATTCTTCTGTCGTGCCATCGCTTGACCTTCTCCTTGTATAGTTTTGCATTTTCATAGGAGTAATGTCGGAGTTCTTCCAGCTCATTAAACAGCTTCATTTTGATCCCGACTTTGTCCATGTTGAAGTTAAACTTTTTCAATGCCCAATAAGCCTTGTGTTCTAATTCGAGTGGCAAGTGGCAGGCTTTTCCAAATATGAGGTGATACGGAGATATCCCTAAGAGCGCTTTATATGCAGTTCTGTGAGCCGACAATGCTTCATCAAGTCGTAATGAAAAATCCTTGCGGGAAGGGTCCACTGTCTTCTCCAAAATAGCCTTGATTTCCCTGATAGAGAGCTCTGCTTCTCCATTAGTTTGAGGATGGTAAGCAGTGGCTACTCTATGCCTAATGTTGTATTTGGAAAATAAGTTGGCTATTATTTTGTTCAGGAAATGAGACCCTTCGTCACTCATGATGAAACGAGGGGTTCCGTATCTCGTGAAGATATTCCTTAGAAAAACTTTCTTCACCACCTTTGCGTCATTTGTTGTGGTAGCTATTGCCTCAATCCATTTTGATACATAATCGACTGAGAGCAGGATGTAGATGTTTCCAAAGGATGGCGGGAACGGTCCCATAAAGTCTATCCCCCATACGTCGAAGATTTCCACTTCGAGTATGAATGTAAAGGCATTTCCCTTTTAGCTGTCAGGTTCCCTGTCCTTTGGCATTGATCGCAGGTTTTTGTGAAGAGGTGTGCATCTTCGAAGAGACTTGGCCAAAAAAAGCCGGATTGGAGGACTTTGACTGTTGTCTTTAATCTTGCGAAGTGTCCTCCGTATGGAGCTGCATGACAGGCTCCCAATATGAGAGGTATTTCTTCTTCTGATACGCACCGTCTTAGTATTTGATCAGACCCTAGCTTATACAAGTATGGTTCATCCTAATAGTTGTCCTTGACGTATTTCAAAAACTTCTTGAGATGTTGAGTGGTTTCTTCCGGTCGTTTTAGTCCGCTGACTAGATAGTTTACGTAATCTGCAAACCATGGAAGTTCAACAGCCCTGACTGCCAGAATTTGCTCATCCGCAAACGTCTCTTGAATATCCTACCCTTTATCTATTTGTGTTTCATCTCCAAGTCTTTATAGGTGGTCTGCTACTTGATTCTCTGTCCCTTTTCTGTCTTGGATCTCAATTTCAAACTCTTGCAAAAGCAAAATCCATCGAATTAATCGGGGTTTGGCATCTTGTTTAGAAAGCAAATGTTTGAGGGCTGAGTGATCTGTGTAGACTATGACTTTAGTTCCCACGAGGTAGGATCTAAATTTGTCAAAGGCAATGACTACTGCAAGTAGTTCCTTCTAGGTAACAGTATAGTTCAGCTGAGCCTCGTTGAGTGTTTTGCTTGTGAAGTAAATAGGTTGCACTATTTTTCCTCTTTTCTGACATAAGATTGTGGTGGTCGCTACCGCAAGCGCACGGTATCGCAAGTAATATAAAACGGAAGAATTCCGAGTATCGAATCCACAGGGAGGCGAAGCGAAATTTAAGCAAGCAAAGATTCCTATAGCACTAAAAATACTTGGGATAAATAATATTTAGGGACCAGATCATGCAATCAAGAAAATTAAAAATCAAAACAATTAGAGCGAAATTTTGATCAATCGATAAAAATAAAATGCGGAGAAAGAGTTTTCTAATGGGAAGAGGGGTCTTGAAAATCAATTATTAGCTAAACAATTGCTACAATTGTCCTATCTCGTCGCCCAACTAATCATACTCCTAGAATCTCCGTTAATAACATAGGTTCTCCTGTCGGTCTCCCCTAATTGTAATTAATTCATTTTAACAACCTAAGTGTCCTTAGCGCCATTTAAAATCATTAATTATTACGCTCTGATTCATTTTAGGAATCTAAGTTTAATCAACTAATCCCATTGTCACGACGGGCAATTAAACTAGTTGCATGGATTACGATCTATCCTAACTTCTCTCCGTCGAGTTTCCATTAAGAATTAGATCAGTACACAATTGGCCAGATTGCATAAAGCATTAAGCACATCCATACAAATAATTAGGACAAAGGGCTAGAGATAGGCAATTATAACAACATTTGAACTATAATTTCATTTCAAGACCCCAAATTGGGGTTTAGCTATTCATAGCTAAAATATTCACAATAATTACAATGGAAAGCATAATAAAGAGCATAATAAAAGGGAAGGAATTGACCGTAGAAGACCCCTTCGCTACGCTTGGAGTCCCTCCGAAAACTCCTTGAGCCTCCTAGGATGCTCCCCAAAATTCCCCAAATTTTTCCCACTAAGAAAGCTCTCAAAAGGCTAGAAAGCCTTGAGAGAGGCTCCAAAGGAGCCAAAGAAAGAAAGGAAGGAATGAGGAAATGATGATTGATGCTTAAAATGAGGCACCAAGGGGCGCCTTTTATAGGCTCGAAAATGGGGTAACGTCGTGACACTACATGGCACAGCGTCGCGACGCTGTGACGTCATCGACTTGCCGGCCAAGAAATGGACAGCGTCGCGAAGCTGTCCTTACAGTGTCTCGACGCTAGGCGTTTTCCAGACTTTCCAGCTGCGGATTGGGCTTCTTTGCTTGGGCCAACTTCAATTCTTTTTGGATTTTTTCTTCATAGATGTCCTCTTTTGACTCCCCTTGATCCAAGCATGGAAATTGGGCTTGAATGGCTTCATTTTGGGCACTTTTTCCACAAAATCCACAACTTTGCTCCTAAAGAGAAAATAACAAAATATATGAAATATTTTCAATAAAAACACAATTAAAGCACAAAAAAGCCTAATAAATTGGGACTAAAATTGCGACATTTATGCTCGCTATCAGATTGCACCAACTGCAAAGTCGCTAGCGTCGCACATCAACACGAAAGGTTGGGTCCAATCTGGTTCGATGATGATCGGTGATGTGCTGAGTGCCTTCTTTAAAGTCTCGAACGCTTGTTTGCAATCTTCATCGAAGTCGAACGGTCTATCTACTTCTAGTAACCTGCACAAAGGTTTGGAAATTTTAGAGAAATCTTTAATGAATCTTCTATAAAAACCTGCATGGCCTAGAAAGCTTCTGATATCTCGCAATGTTTTCGAGAAGGGCAACTTGGATATGATCTCGATTTTCGCCTTTTCCACCTCAATTCCCTTCCTGGAGATGCAGTGTCCAAGGACTATGCCTTCTCGTACCATGAAATGGAAGTTTTCCCAGTTCAGTACCAAGTTGGTTTCTTCACATCTTTATAGCACCTGGTCTAAATTTCGTAAACATGCTGCAAATGATTCACCGAAGACAGATTCAACGGTTCGTTCTACCATGTCGGAGAATATAGCCATCATACACCTTTGAAAGGTGGCTGGTTCATTGCATAAATCGAATGGCATTCTCCGGAAGGCAAACGTCCCGTATGGACATGTGAACGTAGTCTTCTCTTGGTCTTCTGGGGCTATTGTTATTTGGTTGTAACTGGAGTAACCATCTAAGAAGCAATAATAACCCTTCCCTACAAGTCTTTTTAGCATATGATCTATAAATGGTAACGGGAAATGGTCTTTCCTAGTTACTTTATTAAGACGACGGTAGTCTATGCAGACTCGCCAACCTGTAACCGTCCTTGTCGGGATCAATTCAGTTTTCTCCTTCTCTACTACCGTTATCCCACCCTTTTTGGAACACACTATACTGGGCCGACCCAGCTACTGTCTGCAACTGGGTAGATGACTCCTGCGTCTAGCCACTTTAAGATTTCCTATCTGAAAACTTCCTTCATGATGGGATTTAATCTCCTCTGACTCTCAATGGAATTCTTAGCTCCTTCTTCTTCAAGGTTTATTCTGTGCGTGCAGAATGAGGGGTTGATTCCTTGAATGTATGCAATTGTCCATCCTATTGCTTTTTTATGTTTAGAGAGAACCTAGAACAAAGAAATTTCATCTTGTTCAGTAACGTAGGCTGATATAATAATCGGTAATGTCCTGTTTCCTCAAAGGAAACTATATTTAAGATGGTCCTACAGAGGCTTGAGTTCCAGTTCTGGAGGGTTGATCAGAGATGGCTGCAGTGGCCTAATTTCTTCTTCGTCTAATTCCGATGAATCCCTCAGTGCCTCTATCCTTGCTGCTATAGAATCATTTGTGACTGGTACTTCTACTTCTTCAATCCTTTTTTCCACCTTTTTCTTCTAGTTCCTCCTTTTCGAGCTTATTCCCTTTTAGTGGTTCTCCCTTTAGCGTTTCCTGCAAAATAGATACAGAGAGTTCGTCAACTTCTTCAATCATTGAGCATTTCTCAAGATATCCTGGATATTTCATTGCTTCCATCACATTGAAAGTGACTTGCTGATCATTGACCCTCATGGTCATTTCTCCTTTCTGCACATCAATTAAGGTTTTTCCAGTCGCTAAAAATGGTCGTCCTAAAATGATTGGCACGTCCTTATCAGCTTCACAATCTAAAATGATGAAATCTACTGGGAGCACAAATTTGTCAATCTAGACTAGCACATCTTCAATCTTTCCAACAGGTTGTGTCAGTGATCTGTCGGCTAACTGTAAGGTTACAGTTGTTGGTCTTGCTTCTCCTATCTCCAACTGCTTAAATACTGAGTATGGCATTAGGTTTATACTCGCTCCTAGATCACATCAAGCTCTGCCTACATATCATCATCCCATGGAGCATGGAATGGTGAAACTTCCTGGGTCTTTGAGTTTGGGAGGGATCTCATTCTTGACCAGTGCACTGGAACATTCAGTGAGTGCAACCGTTTCATATTCTCCCAACCTTCTTTTCTTTGATAGAATATCTTTTAGGAACTTCACATAGGTAGGCATCTGTTCAATCGCTTCCACCAATTGAATATTGATATGTAGCTGCTTTAAAACATCTAAGAACTTCTTAAACTGTGCATCTTGCGAAGCATGTTTGAATCTTTGCGGGTATGGAGGAGGTGGTCTGTATTCTGGATCTATAACAAACTTCTTAGGTTTTGCAGTCGCATTCCCGTGTTTTTTCTCTGAATTTGATTTTTCTTCTTTTTCTACCAAGGCTTCATGCTCTTTGGTCTTTTCTTCATTGCTTTTATTCTGTATAACATCTGAGCTAATGTCTGACTTCTTTTCTAAAAACTTTTCTCGAGCTTTTTCTGGAATTTCTACTTCATGATTCACTGGGTACTTTAGGCCATCATATTCTAGTCCACTTCTCAAGGTTACTACCTTGCACTGTTCTTTTCCTCCTCTGTGAGGGATCTCAGTCTTGCTGGGCAACGTCCCTTACCACCTGTTTTTAATTTCTTGAGCAATCTGTCCAATTTGTACTTCCAAATTCCTAATTGCAGCATCGTTTCTTGCCATGTACTCCTTCATAAGAGTCTCTAGATTTGACTCTTGACTCTTGTTGGGTTTTATGCCCTAAAACTCGTAGATAGTGATTGTAAACAAATTATATTCTTGTTTTTAATAAAATGTTATTAAATTTCTGCAATAAAATGTTATTGTTAAATATTGCACAATTTGACTGAAATCCAATAGACTAAGATCCAAGGTTGTTTTTATGTAACTTGAACTAGTATGTGGGGACATATGGGGATCGATGTTCAAGTAACAACCTAAAAGGTCTATAGTACAAGGATAAAGCTGGGTACCTTATCCTGGTAACACTATGTGATACGGCCCGCTTTGTATTTGATACAGACGTATTGATCCAAAGCATCCATGTAGTAGACATGCGAGTGGGGGTATCCTATGCAATGAGTTTGCATAAGACCAGACCGCGAAATACTAACCTCTATCTGTAACACCGTTAATTAGTCAGGTTTCTATTTCACTAGGATGACCTAGGCAACTTAGTATGAGTCCTGAGTGGATTATGGACTCCTGTTCACGAGTGATCATCCTTTGATTTGTATGGGTGAGAGTGGCCAGTACGCCGACTCAATAAGCCTACTATTTTGGGGACAAGACCGAGTAGGGAGCTGGGAACTTAATCACACAAGATGGAATTCACTTCTTCCCGACTTTTTAGGAAGTAAATGAGTGTTCCCTTAAGTAGTGTCTCCGGGTCTTGAACAAAGGACCCTACCCTCTTACTGGCCCGAGAGGAGTTTCTGTTTGATGGTTGGACCACAAACAGGTTGTTCATTAGAGGAGCACTGGTACTTAAGAAGGTAGAGGTAACTCAGGTGTAAAATGGTAATTTGACCCAACTGGAGTTATGAACACTCGTGAAGAACTTGCCGTTATTGGTCGATATCCGTGGACACAGAAATATTATGCAGTGAGAAGAGAACATCTGTGGGTCTTTAGTGGAGTGACCCACAGTTAACGAATGTTGACTAACTTGGTTAATGAGTTTAGCCAATTAGACTCGTATCGTTGGACTTCTGATCTGTAGGTCCATTAGGTCCCATTGGTAGCTCATAAAGAGACTTAAAGCAATTAAGTATAAATTGTAAATTGAAAGTGTTCAATATATTTAAGGGAAACCTATGATGTATGTTGATACATTATACTATAAAGTTTATGAAACTTTTTAATGTAATTTTTGAATTAATTTCAAAAATTAATTCTTGAGAGAAAATATTTGAAAGAGTTCAAATAAATTTAATATGAATTGGATTCATATTAATTTCAATTTTACTAAAATCCCTAAGATTAAATATATGATATTTAATTGGGTAATTAATTAATTATGGAAATTAATTAATTATTTATTAAAATTAGATATTGTTCAGATAATAGATTTGAACTTATTCATAGACCTTTTCCTATTAGGAGAAGGCCTTCCTTTTCCTATTAGGAAAAGGTCTTGGCCTTTACCTATATATAGGACCCCTTGGGTGGAGTGAAAGGTCTCCCATTGACTCTCCTTCTCTCAGAGATCTCTCCCAAAAGACTCCCACAAGTCTCCTGCTTCAAGAAGTCTTAGAGATATACCGGTGTAACCGATTAGTGGTGTTCGCACATGAAGGTTGATGCGTTTTCAATGCTACTAGCAAGAAAAGACGAATCGATCAAGGCTTTCTAAAAAAGTAAGTTTTCTATGAAATCCTTGATCACTAGGACCGTCTGGATTAGATCTAGTTATTTTTAGCATGTTTATAGTCGTTGTACAATCCATTAAATATAGATTTATTGTTGTAATATTTTTGCAAATTGTATTGGTATTTCAATTAGAATCTAAGACTCTGAGTAGGTTCAGTAATACTTTCCGCTGCACTGGGCTTTTTATCCCTTCAACTATGCACTTGGACGGGTTGGAAGTTCTTCTGCGGCTGCTGTTGTGTAGGAGGTTTCTCGAATTGATTTGTATTGGAATTACTTGAACCGGCTTGTCCTCCCCAAGAGAAGTTTGGATGTTGTCTCCAACCTGGGTTGTACGTAGCCAAATAAGGATTCCATCTATTCTGGTTTTGATTCCCTTGTTGACCTATATAAAAGACAGACGCGAGATTTAGTGGACAGTTATCAGCGATATATTCCTCACCACAAATGTCACAACAGGTAGAAGAAATAACATTGGCAGGGGCTATTGATAACTTGCAAAAAGCAAGTTATTTATTCTTTAAACTTAGACTAAAACAAGGCCAAAAGAAACAAAGATGCATTACTTCCGCGCAAAAAGAGAGGAAAATGTGATGATTTCATGCGGCGAGCTATATTCATGTATGCGGCGAGAAATTATAAAATATAAGGCGCTAACACAACTAATTCAGTTGTTTTCCAAAGTTTTTCTCAGCGCAGGCACACATCCATAGATGATCAAGAGACAGATAAGATGATGAAAAGACAGCGCTGACACAACTGAAATAGCTAACGCAAGTGGGCAGAAAAAGGGCTGAAAAGATGAGCATGTTGACTAAAATGATGATTATCGCAAGTTGATGATTACTTAGAGAAGTCATCTTCCCTCACCTATAAATAGAAACCATACTCAGATGAAAAGGCATCAAGTCATTTTTTGATTTTGATCAAGAGAGAAGAAGGAAGTTCAACAGAGAAATCACAGAGATCTGTGATTAGGAGCAATCTTGCGTTTGTAATGTTCTATTTCATGATGTCTTGTTTTGCTAGCATGAGCTAAATTCTTCTTCAAGGCTTAGCGCAAGCACCTCATGCGGTGATAAGTATATTTTGTAAGCGCATATTTTGAGTTAAATGAAACATTAATTGCTTTCTATTTAGTTGCGATACTATTTTCATTACTAACTCCCGCTTGGCCAGCCGGATGCGATAGCAGCATGCTAAATCCCTAACAGGTAACACATGCAGACATCTCTAAGTAGAGCAAGTTAGCGCATGTCATGTAGTCTTGGTAGCGTTAAAACACTACCGCTAAAAGATAGTGCACGCATGAGCATAGACTGTGTTGTGACTAACGCAATCCCTTGTAAGTTTTAGAGAACTATGCCTAAAGCATGAACTAGCCAAATAACTTCTTGATAGTTTATGCCAGACGCAAAGGAGTACCGGAAGGGAAACTTATGATATTTTCTCACTTAGGCATTAATGGATCAATTAATCAAAGTATGCGCTACAAGGTTATTATAAACGCATGAGGTTGCAACCGCAACAGCCTTGATTATTCTCCTTATAAATTTTCCTTTCATTCTCGTCGCATGTGTTGTTTTTATGCAAACAATCACTCTTCAAATATACCAAATCTTTTGTTTATTCTTTTAAATAATATCATGCGTTCTTGAGTTTAGATCAGTAAATATTGTTAAAAGACTTTGTGAATATCCCTTCCCTGAGGAATCGACCCTGGACTCACCAGGTATTACTTGATTAAAGTCAATTTATGCTTGGATTGATTATTATCTACGAAAATATTTCTGATTATACTAAGACAACTGACAACCAATCAGCTATGTTCGCTTGATTGTTCATAGTCATGTCCATCATCATGTTGTGGATAGCCTTGATTTGGGCTTGCATTGTAGAATTAGCCTCTGTTTCCACTTCTTTAACTGGATTCTTCAAGATTGTTGTTGGCTCAGTCTCTCCCCAATGTCTGTTGTTGGTGGCTATGGTGTCTAAGATAGCATGCGCCTCATTTTCAGACTTCTTCAAGAAAGATCCGTTTGCAGATGCATTAACTAGTGCCTTCGAAGCTTGATCTAATCCATTATAAAAATGCTCCAAGATGATGCAAGCAGGCAATCCGTGGTGTGGACACTTCCGAGCTGAAATCTTTCCCAAGCTGCATCCAGAGGTTCATTGTAAGATTGCCTGAAAGCAATAATTTTAGCTCTATATTTGGCATTTTTATTAGAAGGAAAAACCTTCTCTAAGAATTTCTCCGCCAAATCATTCCAGGAAGTGATGGAGTTTGGAGGGAATGAATCCAACCAAGCTTCAGCATCTCCCTGCAAAGAAAATGGAAAAAGCTCTAGCTTCAAAGTATCTTCAGGCACACCTGTAACTTTAAAAGAATTGCAAACTCTCAAAAATAGCTTAATGTGCTTGTGTGGATCTTCATTTGGAAGTCCAGAAAACTGGCCCACGGTATTCAACATTTGGAACATCACTGGTTTAAGTTCAAACTGTGGAGCATCTATCGGTGGCTCCAAAATTCCTGGATTTAATGTCTGAAAAATTGGTAAAGCATAGTCCCTTATTGCTCTATTGCGGTCTTCAGTAATATAAATTGGATTTTCTTGTTGTGGTACCAGTGAAACTGGAGGAACTGGAGGAATTCTCCCACCATTTTGCTCCCTTCCATGGTTCTGGGGATCAACTTGAGGATCGACTCCAAGTGGTTCCATTGGAAACTCTTGTATGTAAGAAGCTTCTTTTAGAGGTTCTTGTGTGCTCGACTCTTGTTGTTCATTTTTCTTTCGTCTTTGTGCCTTCCTACGACGACGAAAGGTTCTTTCTATCTCAAGATCAAGGTCAAGGAGTGGACACCCCTTGTTCGCACTAACTTCAACCTGCAAAAGCAAAAAAAAAAAATGCAAGTTAAAGTCAAATTCCCTTTGAGACAGAAAATGCGGTCTCAATCTGATCGCAAATTCAAAAAACAAATTTGGTTTCACTCTTGGCGCCATCCCAAAAACTTGGTGCGGCAGAGGCTGAATGATGGATGTGAGAAAAGATGAGTAATAATAATAAAGATAAATTCAGCCAACCTTAGTGCAAGTATACACTAACGCACGTAGTAATAAAAACCTTATAAATATTCCAAGGGTATCGATCCCACGAGGACTAAATTGGAAATTCAGATTTGAAGAAGAAACTGCTCAAATGATTGCATAAAGAATAGGTAACCAAAGAAATATGATTGATGATTGATTTTTAGAGAAAATAATAAACACAATAAATTAAGTAAAGAATAACAATAATGAATAAAACGAGGCATTCAACATGGTTTCATCCCTAAGGCAATAACTTTAATCATGGATTATTCAACTTAAGCTTATTCAATGCATAGGGTCAGATTTAACTTCTATTTGGCCTTGCTCCCAAGAACCGTTAGAAGGCTAAGCGAGTACCGTTATGCACATTTCTGTGACTCGACTCTGACATAGATAATTCACGAATGCAACCTATATCCCTGTAGTTGATATAGGGTGCCTTAGGCAGCTTGCCCTATACCACCAAACAATCTCTTCTGAGCTTTTTCTCCTATATCACCTTTATGAGAACCGATATCGTCTGTCCCTTTCGAGATCAAACTCACATAGCATGCAAAGTCTAAGTGATCAAGTTAAACTCAACAAGATCATAATGATAATCAATAAAGAATGACATGCATTGAACAAAAACTTAAGCAAATAAAACACTTTCAAGCTATTGAACCATAAGGGAATTCACCATATTGAACCCCTCAACGAAATTTAGCTACTCATGGTGAGATAAAGTGAAAATGAATACATTTTCATTGAAAATAAGAAGTAAAGAATACAGATAAATGAAAAGTATCAAAAGCTGGAAATAATGACAGTAGCCAAATACTAGAGTTTTTCTATTTTATACAATCCTTCTAGAGTTCGCTTAGACACTCCACTCTCTCGCTTTTACAAGTGGGAATGGGTGAAAATCCTTACAAACCCTAAGGTTTGATGTCTAACTAAGGTTAGAATTTAGTCATCTAAGATGGACCTCGGGCATCCCTACTCATAGGCTGAACTAGGGTTCTGTCACCACCCTCTTCTTCCAAATGAGTTTTGTTTGGATTTGACTTCGAATCTCGAGCTTATATAGTGTTGGAAGTGGTTGAGGAGTTGCGAAATAGGTGCTGGTAGGTAGCCCAGTCGGTTTCGGGGTCAAAACAGCCGGTTAGGTGCGAAGAAGTCTTGTTCAAAACGACCTGCGGAAGACTCGAAACTGTCTCTGTTTTTCCAGAAATGCGGTCGCATTTCATTTTGCCTTTCCAGAAATGCAGTCCCAGTTTTGGGCAACTCCCAGCTTTTCCACTGTTTTCTTGCACAGCAACAAACTTAGTCAAATTCCCTTGAAATTGAATCTTTTTAAGCACAAACGAGCATAATTTGAAAAAAGTGATTCTTAACACCCTAACCTAACAACTTTAACATAATTTGAGCTCGGGAACAGTAAAATTGATCTAAACATGTAATATTTGAGAAGGAAATGAGCTAAATATAAGGGTAAAATAGGTATATTTTTTACCCTTATCAATAATGATTTGTATTAATACTGTATAATACGTGAAAAGTACAAATACAGATAAATACAATAAACTAGGGCATTTGAATACTCATTACACTTCTCCTACTTGCCTTAGATTATTCTATGTACATATCTCGCATACCTAGACCCTTTAAATGACCCTTGAACACTTTAGCCGTGAGAGCCTTCGTAAATGGATCAGCAATGTTATGCTCCGAACCTATCTTCGTGACGATCACGTCCCCTCGTTGCACGATCTCTCTAATGAGATGATATTTGCGCTCTATGTGCTTGCCTCTCTTGTGACTGCGAGGTTCTTTAGAATTTGTCGTTGCACCACTATTATCACAATAAAGGGTGATTGGCAAGTCATATTTGGAACAACTTCCAAATCCATCAAGAACTTCCTAAACCATACAGCCTTCTAAGCTGCTTCACAAGCAGCGACATATTCGGCGTCCATGGTGGAGTTTCCAATGCATCATTGTTTAATGTTACGCCAGATTACAACTCCCCCGTTAAGGGTAAACACTAACCCTGATGTTGATTTCCTAGAATCTTTATCAGTCTGAAAGTCAGAGTCTCTATGTCTTGTAAGGGTCAAATCCTTAGCGCCGTACACAAGCTGATAGTCCCTCGTTCTCCAAAGATACTTGAGGATATTTTTCACTGCAGTCCAGTGGTCTAACCCTAGATTAGACTGGTATCTACTAACTATCCCAACTGCATAGCATATGTCAGGTCTAGTACACAACATGGCATACATAAGGTTGCCCACTGCCGAAGCATAAGGGATCCGTCTCATATCCTCAATTTCTTGAGGTGTCTTAGGACATTGTTCCTTAGACAAATGAACTTCATGCCTGAAGGGTAATAAACCCCTCTTGGAATTCTACATCTTATATTTAGACAACATCTTGTCTATATAGGATGCTTGACACAGGGCTAACGTTCTGTTCTTACGATTCCTGATAATTCGAATCCCTAGAACATACTGAGCTTCACCCAAATCTTTCATCTGGAACTCAGTCGATAACCAAGTTTTAATTTCAGCTAGATATTCTACATCATTCCCAGTGAGGAGAATATCATCTACATACAACATTAGAAAAGTTACTGAACTGTTGATAATCCTTTTGTAAACACAAGGCTCATCAACGTTCTGGTCAAAGCCATATGATTGGACAACAATGTCAAACCTTATATTCCAAGATCTGGAAGCTTGCTTCAACCCATAAATGGATCGTTTAAGCTTGCAAACTTTTTGCTCCTAACCTTGAGCAATGAATCCCTCTGGTTGAGACATAAAGATGCTCTCTTCAAGATTGCCATTCAGAAAAGCAGTCTTGACATCCATTTGCCAAGTCTCATAATCATAAAACGTGGCAATTGACAAGAGTATCCTTATTTACTTTAACATGGCAACTGGGGAGAAGGTTTCTTCGTAGTCCACCCCTTCCTTTTGGGTATAACCCTTTGCCACAAGTCGAGCTTTGAAAGTCTATACTTTCCCAGTTTCGTCTCGTTTTCTCTTGTAGATCCATCTGCACCCTATGGGTTTTACCACTTCAGGTTGGTCTACAATATCCCAGACTTGATTGAAGTACATAGACTCCATCTCCAGGTCCATAGCTTTGACCCACTGGTCACGGTCCACATCATTCATTACCTGTCTGAAGGTCAATGGATCCTCAAATCCATCATCAGGTATGACAGTTGGAGTTTTTGCTAAACCCAGATAGCGTTCAGGTTGAATAACAACTCTCCCACTACGTCGAGGCATTCTCAACTGTTGAGAAGGATGGGCTTGACCAGATGTATTGGGCTCATCAACAACTCTTGTTGAAGGTCCAACCTCTGCACTAAGCTCATCAACAACTCTTGGTGAAGGTCCAACCTCATCAACTACCCTTGTTGGTTCATTTGTAGCTTCACCAGAAAGTTCACTTAACATTATTTTACTGCGTGGCATATGTTCTCTAACGTGGTCTTCTTCCAAGAAAGTAGCATTTGTCGATATAAATACTTTATTTTCTTATGGATCGAAGAAGTATCCACCTCTTGTAGCCTACGAATAGGCATAATTTTGAACGTGAATCCAATTTCTTTGGATTTGTCACTAGCACATGTGGAGGACAGCCCCAAATTCTGAAATGACGTAAACTAGCTTTACGTCCTTTCCAGAGCTCAAATGGTGTTTCAGAAACACTCTTTGAGGGAAAAAAATTCAAAATATATACTGCATTCTCTACTGCATAACCCTAAAAAGAATTAGGCAACTGAGCATAGCTTATCATAGATCGAACCATGTCTAACAAGGTTCTGTTTCTCCTTTCAGATACACCATTATTTTGAGGTGTACCTGGAGCTGAGAGCTGGGACGAAATTCCATGTTCCATCAAATAGTTCTGGAATTCTAAGTCTGAATACTCTCCACCTCGATCAGATCGAAGTATTTTAATAGTCTTACCTAATAAGTTCTCAACTTCAGCCTTATACTCCTTGAACTTTTCAAGGGCTTCAGACTTATGACTCATTAGGTATAAATAACCATACCTTGAATAATCATCTATGAAAGAGATGAAATATTCATACCCTTCTCGAGCCCTAACATTCATTGGACCACAAAGATATGTATGTACGAGCTCTAAGGGCTCCTTGACACGATAACCTTTTCCAGAAAAAGGTCGTTTGGTCATTTTACCTTCGAGACAAGACTCACATGGAGGTAAAGTACCATCTTCTAACTGGCTTAGAAGACAGTTCTTAACCAATCTCCCAATCCTATTGAGATTAATGTGGCCAAGTCTCAAGTGCCAAAGATAGATACTTTGAGAAACTTTTTGCCTTTTAGGTTGAGTTTCAGCTGTTTTAAACATCTCATTGTTCAAAATAGCCTTAGACTCTATTGGTCTTAAAACATATAAATTGTTCTCCAATTTTGCAGAACAGATATGAGCACCCCTTTTAGTAATGAAAGCTTCATTTACAGAAAAGGACACTGAATTTCCTTGTTCAAGCAAATAAGAAATAAAAATGAAATTTCTTTTTATTTTAGGAACTATATATACATTATCTAATAACATATAACATTCCTTTGAGAATAACATTTTAATATCTCCCACTGCTTTAGTTGAAATGAACTCCCCAGTCCCAACTCTGAGAGTCATTTCCCCAGCATCTAATTGCTGTCAAGAGCTCATTCCCTCGAAGGAAGAGCATACATGATGAGTGGCACTTGAATCAAGGATCCATGTTGTATCATCATTTTCCACTATACACGTTTCAATGACCAATAAATCATATTATTTTCATTGAGATGTGATAAGCAGTCTATGTCATATTCATCATGAACAATTTTAGATGAATTAGACATGTGGGCCTAAGGACAATCCAGTTAAGACCAATTCCACGCAATTAGTGTTTAAGTTTAATTTCTTTGTTGTATTAGAAATACTAGTTTGATTACATACGGCGTTATTAGAGACATACAAAGAACGATTCATGCTGAAAACAAACAAATTAACTTTAATTAGTGATGTTGCATTAACCCATTACACGAAATAATATTATTATTTTAATCCAATCAATTTAGCAAAAGTAATGATCGACCCATAGAATAAACATTCCTTTTGCAACAATACTTCAGAGGTTTAGAATAACAGCTACCGTAGGACAGTCAGCTACTCCTCTGAATTGAGACAATCTCAGTCAATCCCTATTCCCAGAATAACTCATATTCCAATAGTTCATAGCTACCGTTTTTCGATCAAGAAATTATTAACACCTTAACAATTCCCCGTAAGTGTAACCCTCCATTTTCATATTTCAGAGGTCGGCCCCAACAATGCTACCGTAGGGAAAGTCAAAGTTCGAAATGGACCTGAGAAACCCTATCCATTTCTGGAGTTTGCGTTGTTCCGACTCCCATGATCAAGCCCTCCGTAGGGTGATCGCTCCCAAGGCGACTCGCAGGCAGATCATGGGGATCTCACGGTGCAACCTAATGGAGGAGACCGTAGGATACGTTGACACGTGTCCTGCTCCCACTTACTATAAAATACTCCCTCATTCACTTGATATTGATCCATGCAAACACCATCCGTAGGGGGTCACTCTCAGGGTGACTCGAGGCCAAGCATGGACCTCACATTGTGAACTCTTGAGGACGTGAGAGCAAAACTTGATTTATGAAAATGTTGTTTTGATGTATTTCCTCCCACTAAGTATTTTTATAATTAAAGGGTCTATTACTTAGGTTAATTATGGCTAAGTGAATCTATCTAAGTCTATGCCTGAATATAACTCTTATATAAAGGTCTTTACTCTAATGTCTAGGTGAATTAAACCCTTTTAATTACCTAGTGACATTACATGCTAACATTAAACTATGATTAATTAAACTCAGGTTCCGGATCTATTCCCAAGTAGGAGGTGTTCCGTAACCGTAAATTTAAGTACCCCCAACCTAGACTGAACTTCACCGGGAGAGTTCCCTTATAATCATACTAATGTTTTTTCTACTTAGTACATTATAACTATTTTAATCCTAAGAATATAATTCTAATCCTATTAGAATTAAAATGAGCTTAGGTCTAATTAATTTTAACCATTTTAAAATTAATTCATTTTAACCTAAGGTCCTATGTTTGCATGCAACTGTTTGTTATAGGTTGACGGTTTCTAATCAATTTTATAACTATTATAAAATTTTAATAATTAGCCCTATAACATGCTTCTATGGTGTCGGAAAAATAACAATCATAATTCCAGTTATATCAAACACCTTAAAACTCATGACGCCGATAACGATAATATAACGATCATATTAATCTAAGGTGGTCATGCTTCATGCAATTTCAATTTTCATTTAATTAATATCGATTATATTAATTAAACAATCCCGAAATTAAAATACATGAAATTATACATTAATATAATATAACTCTTATATTAATTTAATTAATGTTATGCTCAATGCTATTCAATTTTCATTACATTAATATAACATTTTATATTAAACCATACATGAAAACAAGCATTGATATTTATTTCCATTCATAATATAACTATTATATTAATACTCATGAAAATAAATCTAAGCATGCATGCTACATTAATTTATAATATAACATTTTATATTTATCTAATTAATGCCATGCATTATGCTTTTCCAATTTCATATGTCTAATATAACAATTATACTAAATTAGTCATGAAATTAAATTCATGCATAATTACCATACATTATAACAATTATAACATAAATATGCATGAAAGCAAGCTTAACCTATGGTGGGATCTAACTAAATGACATTCATAAAGCAATAAATAGCTGAAAAACTGGTATATTGGCTCCTAGGATAATTAAAAATAAAAAAAATTACATTAATTTCATTGCTAATTATCCTTCTGAGTCTTGAACAGCTCCATAACCGGCCCGAACAAGCTTAAACCGCTTCAAACCGGACCCAAATTGCACGAACCGGACCAACCAACCCTTGAACCAGACCAGCAAGCCTCGAACCGAATCGAGTCTCCATTGAACCGGACGAATAACCACCCCACGAACTGCTGCTCTGCACGTTCCGCACGACTTGCTCAATGCTCCGCAAATTCAAAAATTTCCGTCAGCGTCAAGACGCTGTAGCGGATAACTTGCAAAAAACAAGTTATTTCTCCTTTAAACTTAGGCTAAAATAAGGCTAAAAAATATATTGATGCGTTATTACAACACAGTAAGGAAGGAATATGCGATGGTTATATGCGGAAGGCAAAATTTATAGATGCAGTACGAAATTATAAAAATACAAGGCGCTAACGCATTAAAAATGCAGTTGTTTGTTGCCCAAGTTTTCTTCAGCGCAGGCACACATCCCAAAACGACCGTGAAAAGAAAAGATGGATGAAAAGACCGTGCTGACACACAAGATGGCAGAAGATAACTGGGGCACGTTTGCTAGTTCCTTGGTGATGTCAGTTTCCCTTGCCTATAAAAAGCACCCACCTGTTCTAGAAGAAGAAAAAAAGAGAGGATCAAGGAAGCAAGGAGAAAGAGAAATCACGGAAAGTTGTGGCTGAGGATAGACTTGCATTTGCATTAGCTATGTATTACATAGTGTACTTCTCTGCTCGCATGAGCTAGTTTTCTTTTTCAAGGCTTAGCGCAGGCACCCATGCGGTGATAAGTTTATTTTGTAAGCGCATACTTTGATTTAATGAAACATTCATGCCTTCTACTTAGATGTGATACTATTTTCATTACTAACTCCCTCCTGGCCAGCCGGATGCGGTAGCAGCATGATAAATCCCTGACAGGTAATGCATGTGGAAATATCTAAGTAGAACATGCTAGCGCATTGCATGTAGTCTTGGTAGCATTAGATAAATACTACTACTATAAGATAGTGCATGAATGAGCTTTGACTGTGTTAAGACTAATGCAGTCTCTTGTAAGTTGCTAGAGAACTAAGCCTACGCATGAACTAGCCAAACAAAACAGTTGTTAGTTCTACGCCAAACGCAGAAGTAGTACCGGAAGGGAATCTTATGATTTTTTCTCACTTAGGCATTAATGGATCAATTAGTCATGGTATGCGCTACAAAGTTACTTATAAACGCATGAGGTTGTTACCGCAACAGCCTTGATAGTATCCTTATTAAGAATTTCTTTTAACTCTCTGCACATGTTTTACTTTCCTGCATATTTATTTTTCATTCCCATCAAATCTCTTCTTTAAACTTTCATAATATCACGCGTCCTTGAGTTCAAATCACTAGATTGTGTTAATTTATACTTTGATTAATACATATCTGCGATAAGTTCTGTATTAATTTATTGGCATACTAAAAACCGATCAAGTTTTTGGCGTCGTTGCCGAGAAAGGCAACCAAGTTTTTAATAATCTTTTTGATCTGACACTCCGTTTGATATTATTTACCGTGTTTGCTGTTGAGTAATTTTTCTCCAGGCAACCGTAGATTTCCTGCGTGCTGCTCGCCAGATCGATTTTGAAGTTGATCCTGAAATTGACCAAACATATCATAGAAGGAGAAGAAATCAACGTGCTCGAAGACAACCAATTGAACAACTGATAACTCTCCAAAAGGGAGTATTTAGACCTTATTTCTATATTGATTTGCATGTCTTTTGTGCTTAATAGGGTTGCTTTTAGATAAATATTATATGTTTTAACCCATTTGGAAGATTGGAAGCTTTGGAAATTATTTTGTGCAGAATATGTTGCTGGGCGACTTAAGAGAGCAAAATCTGTGCTGGAGCAAAGCTGGGAGCAAAACTGCCACGTCACAGCTCGTTAGCCAATTTAACAAACTGAATTCTGTTAAGCTATTCTCGGATTTATGGAGCAAGGAGAGCCATCCACGTGTCTAGGTCAACCTAATTCAAGCCTCCTATCACTCTATAAAAGGAGATAGTGATGACATGCAAAAATGTCATCATTTTCCTATTATTTTTAGCTAGTTTTGTGCATGAATTGTGTACTTTAATGCTATTTTATGTTTAAATTTTAGAAAACCGAGCCAAGGAAGCAAAACCAGAATTTTGAGAGAATTTGGATGATTTTTGGGGACTTTTTGAGCAATTTGGAGAAGTTCATTGTAGATCCAAATCCAAAAAGCCAAGAATGAGTTAGAAGCCCCAATTCATGAATTCCAAAGCCTTAATTATCAAGTTGGGTCAAGAAAAGAGCCCAAAATCCATTACAAGAAGCATTTGGGCCAAAAGAAAGTTGGAGGCCCAAAAATTGAGTCAAAATCGGGCCATTCTAGAAGATCCAGGGCCTAGCGTCGCGACGCTTGGCAGCCGCGCGAAAAGATCCAGAAATGGGGTAGCGTCGCAACGCTACATGGACAGCGTCGCGACGCTGCGACGACTTGGAGCCCAAGAAAAGATGACCCGTCAGAGCGTCGCGACACTACGCCTGCTGGTAGCCTATAAAAGGGGCCATTTGCATCCAAGTTTTGTGTGCCAATTTGTGGGTTTTCACCCCATTCTAGAGTCTACACTAAAATTGGGGATTTTTGGGAGAGTTTTGGAGCTTTGTTGAAGATCTTTGGAGCTCGAGATCGATGGAGGTCGGCGCGGGATCGAGGAGATCGACACTTTTATGAGCATTTCTCTTCCCTTTTCCTTTATGTTTTAGTTTCTAGAATCATTGTGATTAGGAATTATTTGATTTATAGTGATTATGAGTAGTAAATTCCTAAATTCTATGAGATTGATTTGGATGTTGAACCTTTGCTTGATTAATGAATTTATTTGGTTTAATTGTCATTATTGTTCATTTGTGCATTTCGTCTGTAATGCTTTTAATCAACTAATCACTGATTAAATGAATCGTTACTAAGTGGCGACTCGACGGAGAGAAGCTTAGACTAGAACTGAATGCATGACTAACGCTATGTACCCGGGTGACACGGGATAAAATAAATAACGTTAGAGGTTGTACTGAAGGGTCGTAATGCCATGCTAAGTAAATAAAGAGGAGACCGAAAGGAGATTCTTTATTGAAAGGTATGAGATAGGAGGAGACCGACAGGAGAGTCCTTGTCATTAGGCTTCTAGACTTATGAATCAAATGATTAGTTAATCCATATTAGTTAATTGATTAAGCATTAAAGGTCCAATTGATGAAATCAACCCCTCTAAGAATTATCCCTCCAAATTGTGTCTCCATTTATCTTTTGCTTTCTAGATTAGCTTTTTGTTATTCTTTTCGGCATTAGATTTTGTTCTCTAAATAAAGCAAAGAAAGATTATTCGTGGTAATTAATTGAATAAATCCAATCCCTATGGAGACGATACTCTATACTCAAAATCACTATATTACTTGTGACGACCCGTACGCTTGCGGTGTACAAAATCGTCCCAACAGATAGCTGCCCAAGTCAAATTCATTCCACTTTTGGGGAAGAGATCATACTCATTTCCACTTTTGGGCGCCGAATAGAGGAGAGAGATTGGAGGCCATCAAGGAAACCATCATTTGCAAGCTGATCAAGGGAATTAATATTTTCTTGTATTACTTTGTGAATATGGATATGCTTACTCAGATTGTAACGTGTGTTTCCATGCATTTTATGAACTAAGTGGCTTTAGGCGTTGGTTAGGGAACATGTAGTTGTCGTGCTTAATCTCTAGTAATAAATATTGATTTGATGCATCTTGATTAATTGTTGTGCTTATTTCTATTTTATGCCCGCTTGGCCAGCCGGTATGAATACCTCTCTCTAGTTTCAGGGATGATTTAGGGAGTGTGTGGCGGTTAATCACACTAGATCATTGTGTATTGGTGAACGCCAGTGACTGAGCTAGGGATAGCCAATTGCCTAGTGCTAGATCGGTACTACTTCATTGGAGTTGAAACACATTCTAAAAAATCCGGAGTTCCGGGAGGAATCCGCTAATAAGACTGCGAGAGTTTTGCATGATCAATAATATTGCTAGAGTATCTTTTAAAACAATTACTAAATCCTGACCAACGCCTGTTTCTAATCTGTCTGCCTATTTGTTTACTTTCTGTTCTGTCATTTCTTTTGCTTCAGCATTCTATAAAAACCAATCATTTTAACCATTCTTGAAACCATTGAAAAACTAAACAAAATAGATAAAGTGGAAGCTAATTCAGACCTTGGATTCGATAAATACTTATTACTTGCTACGGACTGTGTATACTTGCACAGAGTTCTAGAGTCTTTTTATATCTTATTTTTACTCACTCTGAAAACCCAACAAGTTTTTGGCGCCGTTGCCGGGGACTTGAATAAGTTTTTATCTGATCTATTTTGTGTATGTGTTTTAGTGGTTTGGTGCTAGAACTTTTTTATTGTTTCTTTTGTTTTTGCAGGTGTGAGTTTGGTGCATGAGCGATCCGCCTGGGGTAAGGTTCGAGCTTGATCTAAAAATCGAGAGGACATTCAGGAGAAGAAGGAGAGAGCAGCGTAGAAACCAGAATTCAATGGCTGACGTGCCGCGTCTCACGCAAGGTCTTGAAGAACCAGCGAACCCCCTGCAGAATCGTGTGCTGCAGCAAAACCAGCAGCTGGAGCAAAATGAACAGCAAAATAATCAGGTTGAGAATCCTATTTGGTAGCAAACGATAGGGCCAGAGCCATTCGGGCGTATGCTTTTCCAATGTTTGATGAGTTAAATCCAGGGATTGCATGTCCTCACATTGAGGCAGCAAATTTTGAAATGAAACCGGTAATGTTTCAGATGTTGCAAACTGTGGGTCAATTCCATGGTTTGTCATCTGAAGACCCCCATTTACATCTTAAGTCTTTTCTAGGAGTTAGTGATTCTTTTGTAATTCAAGGAGTGCCTTGAGATGCCCTTAGATTAACTTTGTTCCCGTATTCTCTTAGAGATGGAGCGAAGGCATGGTTAAATTCTTTTGCTCCAGGATCAATTAGGACATGAAATGAGTTAGCAGAAAAATTTTTGAGTAAATATTTCCCACCAAATAGAAATGCTAAATTGAGGAGTGAAATAGTAGGGTTTAGGCAACTTGAAGATGAGACTTTTAGTGAGGCTTGGGAGAGGTTTAAGGAGCTTTTGCGAAAGTGTCCCCACCATGGTTTACCACATTGTATCCAAATGGAAACATTTTACAATGGGTTAAATGGAGAAACCCAAGGTATGGTCGATGCTTCGGCTGGAGGGGCCCTTTTGGCAAAAACTTTTAATGAAGCCCATGAAATTTTAGAAAGAATATCAATAGTTGTCAGTGGTCAGATGTTAGAGGCACAAATAAAAAAGTTAAGAGTGTGTTAGAGGTAGATGGTGTGTCCACCATTAGGGTTGATATTGCGATGTTAGCTAACGCTCTTAAAAATGTGACAGTGGTTAGTCATCAGCAGCCGCCAGCTGTGGAGCCTGCTGCAGTGGTGAACCAAGTTGCAGAAGAAGCATGTGTCTATTGTGGTGAAGATCACAACTACGAGTTTTGCCCCAACAATCCAACTTCTGTGTTTTTTGTAGGTAATCAAAGGAACAACCCTTATTCTAACTTTTATAATCTAGGTTGGCGCAACCACCCCAACTTCTCGTGGGGAGGACAAGGAAGTAATGTGCAAACACAGCAAAAGGTGAACCAGTCTGGATTTGCTAAAGCGCAGGTATTGCCCGAGCAAAATAAGCAGGCTTTGCCCCAACAAAGTTCGGAGAGTTCTCTTGAGGCAATGATGAAAGAATATATGGCTCGTACAGATGCCGCTATTCAAAGTGATCAAGCTTCAATGAGAGCCCTGGAATTGCAAATGGGCCAGCTAGCTAATGAGCTGAAGACAAGGCCTCAAGGGAAACTTCCTTCAGATACTGAACACCCTAAAAGGGAAGGTAAGGAGCAGGTAAAAGCAGTGACTCTTAGGAGTGGTAAGTCACTAGAAGAAAGAACAGAGCCTAGTAAACCCCAGAACTTAGATAATAATTGTGATAAAAATGTTGTTGTTGAGAAAGAGTTGGAGTCTGGTCAGGGTGCTGGAGGCAGCAATAATGATGCTGGAGCATCTGGTTCTGTTCCAGATGTGGAACCACCTTATGTGTCGCCCCCACCTTATGTACCACCTCTACCTTTTCCACAAAGGCAAAGGCCTATGAATCAGGATGGTCAATTTAAAAAGTTTTTAGAGATTCTTAAGCAATTGCATATAAATATCCCTTTAGTAGAAGCTATAGAGCAAATGCCTAATTATGATAAATTTCTTAAGGATATTTTAACTAAAAAAAGAGGTTAGGTGAGTTCGAAACTATATCCCTTACTGAGGAATGTAGTGCTATTCTTAAGAATGGGCTACCAACCAAGGCTAAGGATCCAGGATCATTCACTATACTTGTGTCTATAGGTGGAAAAGAGTTAGGTAGAGCACTTTGTGATTTAGGTGCAAGCATTAACCTTATGCCTCTTTCGGTCTATCAAAAGCTAGGTATGTGTGAAGCTAGACCTACCACAGTCACACTCCAATTAGCTGATAGGTCTATCACATATCCAGAGGGTAAAATTGAGGATGTCTTAGTGAAAGTAGATAAATTCATATTTCCTGTTGATTTTATTATCTTAGACTATGAGGCTGATAAAGATGTCCCAATTATTCTAGGTCGTCCATTTTTGGCTACTGGTAGGGCTTTGATAGATGTTCAAAAAGGGTAATTAACAATGAGAGTTTATAATGAGGAAGTAAAATTTAATGTTTTTAAGGCCATGAAGTATCCAGACGAGATGGAAGATTGCTCTTTCATTAGGATTCTGGAGCACACAATTGTTGAGATAGCAATACAGGATTCGGCTGACAAACATTTGGAAGATCATGGAGAGGTAAGTGTAGAGGATTTAGAAGTTTGTTCTTTAAAAAGAAAAAATGAAAAAGAGGTGTTTAGGTGTGAGGATGTTTTTGAGTCTTTAGATTTAGATCAAAGAAAGGCTCCTCCTATTAAGTCATCCCTGATTGAGGCACCCACTTTAGATTTGAAGCCCTTGCCAGATCATCTAAAGTATGTGTATCTTGGGGAGGGTGAGACGTTGCCCATTATTGTTGCATCAGATTTAATGCCAGAGCATGAGGAGGCCTTAATAAAGTTGCTGCAACAATATTGCAAAGCAATTGGTTGGACATTGGCTGACATTCAGGGAATTAGCCCATCTTTCTGTATGCACAAAATCACTCTAGAGGAGGGATCCTTTAGGAGTACTGAGCAACAGAGAAGGCTTAACCCTGCAATGAAAGAGGTTGTTAAAAAGGAGGTGATAAAATGGTTGGATGTTGGTATTATTTATCCATTTGCATATAGCAATTGGGTAAGCCCTGTCCAATGTGTTCCTAAGAAAGGAGGTGTCACGGTGGTGAGCAATAAAGATAATGAATTGATCCCAACCAGGACAGTAACTGGCTGGAGGGTTTGCATGGATTACAGGAGGCTTAATAAAGCCACCCGTAAGGACCACTTCCCTCTACCATTTATTGACCAGATGTTGGATAGATTGGCTGGTCAGGCCTACTACTGTTTCTTGGATGGTTATTCTGGGTATAACCAGATTACTATTGCTCCTGAGGATCAGGAAAAAACCACTTTCACCTGCCCTTATGGGATGTTTGCTTTTAGGCGAATGCCTTTTGGCCTTT
Source organism: Luffa aegyptiaca (assembly GCA_017139565.1). Classification (NCBI taxonomy): domain Eukaryota; kingdom Viridiplantae; phylum Streptophyta; class Magnoliopsida; order Cucurbitales; family Cucurbitaceae; genus Luffa; species Luffa aegyptiaca. The sequence continues at coordinate 15,463,571 of CM029406.1, read as the reverse complement.
ACAATGCTCCAGCAACATTTCAGCGGTGTATGTTGGCAATTTTTTCTGATATGATTCAGTCCACTGTTGAGGTATTTATGGACGATTTTTCAGTTTTTGGAGGGTCTTTTCAGAGTTGTTTGGATAATTTAGGTAAGGTGTTAAAAAGATGTGAGGATACCCATCTAGTTCTCAATTGGGAGAAATGCCACTTCATGGTGAAGGAGGGCATTGTGTTAGGTCATAGGATTTCTAAGAACGGCCTAGAAGTTGATCGAGCAAAAATTGAGGTTATTGAGAGACTAGAACCACCGAATTCAGTGAAAGGGATTCAGAGCTTTTTAGGGCATGCTGGATTTTATAGAAGGTTCATAAAAGATTTTTCAAAAATCAGTAAACCTCTTTGTAACTTATTGTGCACTAATAATGTTTTTTACTTTAATGCAGATTGTAGGAAGGCTTTTGAGACTTTAAAGGCTGTTTTAATCTCAGCACCCATTCTTTGTGCAACTAATTGGAGTTTACCATTTGAGGTAATGTGTGATGCGAGTGATGTTGCTGGGGCAAAAGCAGGGCAAATTTATCCATCCTATCTACTATGCAAGCAGAGTTTTAAATGAGGCACAAGTCAACTATACAACTACTGAAAATGAATTGTTAGCTGTTGTGTTTGCCTTTGAGAAATTCCGGCCATATTTGGTTAGATCCAAAGTAACAGTGTTCACGGATCATGCAGCAATAAGGTATTTAATGTCTAAGAAATATGCAAAGCCTAGACTAATTCGTTGGGTTTTATTATTGCAGAAATTCGACTTGGAGATAAAGGACAAGAAGGGATCAGAGAATGTCATTGCAGACCATTTGTCTCGTCTTGATCCAACATCGTCTTTGTTGAAGCAATTGATGCGCAATTTGCTAACCGCAAGTGTACGGGTCAAGTAATAATATAGTGTTTTCGTGTAAAACGAGTGTCGTCCTCTGGATTGGTTTTCTAGCAAATTAAGTATCGTGAATACTTTTGTCCAATTTTATTTAGGGAGCAAAACTCAATGATAAAGATAAAAGTAAAGACTAAAAGCATAAAAATAAAAGTGGAGACTCAAATGGAAAGACTCTTAGGGAATTGATTTCATTGATTAAGATTGAGAATTGATTAATAGGAATGAATTGACCGTGCAATTATTCTACAAGCCAAGGAAACTTTTATCACGATTACCTCTCCCGAGTATAATTGATTCTCATGCATATAAACTAACTTGATATCCCTATCTAAGTTCATTAACATGCAAGGCATTATTCGGTTCGGTCCTTGTTACGCTTCTAAAGATATTCCAAATCCCGTCACAAACTTAGAATTTCTACTCTAGTCATGCAATTAAACAAAGTAAGTCTTAGGCCAAATCCTCCCTCCCGAGTTAGATTCAACACTTAAATCATTCAATTAGTGATCAAGTAATTGAAAGCATTAAACAAAATTGCATGCATAAAATAAGAACACATTCATACCTAAAATCAATCCAAAAACTAAAACAATTACATCAATCCCTAAGACAAACGACTAGCAATTCATAGTCTTTAAACCATAAACACTAATTGAAAGAAAAGCCATAAAAACTACAAGAGGTAAGGGAAAGAGAAAGGAAAACTCGAATCCGTCGAAACCGACACGTCCCCGTCACGATCTCCACGTCTTCTCGCTTGATTCTCGCTCCTTGGCCTTGCTTTAGCTCCCACCAAAGGTCTCTAGTCGAAATTAGGGCTAAAATCTAACCAATTGGACTCCCCTAATCCGTAGCTGAAAAGAGGAATTTATAGAAAATCTGTCGATAGCGTCGCAACGCTGTGGACATAGCGTCGCGACGCTATGATTTTTTTTTTTTTTTTTTTTTTTTTTTAGGATTGAACTCCATTTGACTCCAATTGCTGAATTAAGCTTCAAACACATACTTCCTACAAATAAAACATAAAAATGCATAAATTTGGGCAAATAATTGTAAAAGACTAACTTAATTAATCAGAGAAAAATAGCTAGCTATGCTCGCTATCAAATACCCCCAAACTTAAGCTTTTGCTAGTCCTCGAGCAAACTAAAAATCAAGCATACAGTGGAAGAATGGATGCAACAAACATGACTCAATCCTCAAGGCTCAAAAGTCAATAGTCAAGCAATCAAGAGACATGCACATAAGGACCAATGAGGGAGACAAATCAAAAGTTTTCCAAAATTAACTTGCACAAGCGAGATTTAACTCAACGAGATTAGACTCTACTAGCCCGGGATTGGATTATTAAACTCTCAACTCATCTTCCCTCTACACTGGCACTAAGGATTCACTAATGAGTCAATGGGACAAATTAGTTTGTTTTCATCCATACTTAGGTGCTTAATATTGAAAATTAAATCAAGCATTTATATGTGGCACTAGCTTTCACACACCTATTGCAGGGACCCTTAACCTGAGTTTTCTCTAGTTGGCCTAACTGATCACAACAGGGGTAGCTCTTTTTGCCTAAATCTTTATTACTTATTGCATTGCGCGCATAAGTCATGACTTTTTTTTTTTTTCAAATTGTAACAACAAGAATGATTTTTCTTTATGAGCATGATAAGCATATATTCTTTTCTTTCCTCCTAAGCAAGACCAAACATGCTAATTTGCAAAAAATTAACTCTTTAGCTCTTCCCTACACCTATCGAGGTGACAACAAGCATATGAACCTAATAATTCGCTCCTAAGCATTCAAATCCAAATCTAGCCAAGACAAATACTCTACTCATGCAAGACATCTCCTAGAAAAAGTTTAAAAAATCTCCCTTTTTGGGCACTCATGCTTACAACTCATCTTTGTAATGTTTTTATCTTATTGGCAGTTGATTACGTGTCCAAGTGGGTGGAGGCCATTGCATGCTATCAGAATGATGCCAAGACAGTAGCAAGGTTTCTTCAATCGCACATCTTTGCGCGGTTTGGGACACCTATAGCTTTAGTAAGTGAGGAGGGTACACATTTTGTTAATAATATCTTAACTAAGCTTCTAGCTAAGTATGGGATCAAGCATAGGATAACTACCCCTTATCACCCATAAGCAAATGGTCAAGCTAAAATTAGCAATAGGGAAATAAAATCTATTCTAGAAAAAGTAGTCCATCCATCTAGAAAGGATTGGTCTTTTAGGTTGGATGAGGCTCTTTGGGCTTATAGGACAACCTATAAGACTCCTCTAGGTATGTCTCCCTATAGGTTAGTATATGGGAAAGCTTGTCATTTACCATTAGAGCTTGAGCATAAAACGTTTTGGGCTTTGAAAAAATTGAATTTTGATCTGAGTCGTGCAAGAGCAATAAGAATGCTGCAGCTTAATGAATTGGAGGAATTTCGCCAATTTTCGTATGAAAATTCGAAAATGTATAAAGAAAAGACTAAGCTGTGGCATGATAAGAAAATTAAGCCTAAAGAGTTTGTCAAAGGACAAAGAGTTCTGCTTTATAATTCTAGATTGAAATTATTTCCCGGGAAACTAAAATCTAAATGGTCAGGGCCATTTATTGTGATTGAAGTTTTCCCCCAAGGAGCAATTACCTTGCAGGATGAAAAAGATGGGAGAGTGTTCAAGATGAATGGACAGCGTGTGAAGCATTATTGGGGAGAGGAGTTCCAGACGAAATATCCTTCGCTAAAGCTAGTTGATGATTGAGAGAGCAAGATTTTTGCAGGAGCATTTCACAGAGCAATATTTTGAGCTCCCAGTGTTTGTTTTAATTTTATTTCTATCTAAGTTGATTCGATTTTAATTTAGGTATTTAAGATTTGTTTTATTCAAATTTTGCATGATTTATTTTAAATTCGTTGTTTTTGAATTCCGTAGATTTTATCGTAATTCTGAATATTTTTATTATTTCTGGTAATTTAGTTTTTATTTAATCTGGTTAGTTTAGATTAGATTTTGGATTTTATTTTTCAGTTATTTTAAATTCTGTTTAGATTAGATTTAATTACTATTTATCTGATTTATTCGACTTCAAATAAAAATAAAAGATAAGATTTGATTTGAGCGGTTAATTTAAATTTAAATTGCCTGATTTGATTTTTCTATTTTGAATTTGAATTCCGTATCCAAGATTCTTCAGCTAATCTTTTGTTCAGAAGGTTGTTGCGGCAATGTTATCGCTGAAGCAAATCTTCCGTCCGAATAAGAAGGGTTTTTTAGGTGAATTAATTACTTTTACCGTTTGATTTTGAATTTTCTGTGGGCAGGTAAATTGCATGGATGCTGCCACGTGTCGCGCAGGGATAATCCAACAGTTTAGCTGTTTGACAGCACATAATTAAATACCATGGGCGATTGAAATTCAAGATTTTACCGTTAATGGATTTGATTTACAAATTAAATTTGAACGGTAATCCCATTTAATGCAGGGCAAAATCTTTCGGTTACGATTTGATTTGCTGCAGCTCTATTTATTCCAAAACCTTCGATAAGTTTTTCTCACTTCATTTTCTTGATCATCCCTTGCTAGTTATATTTTTCTTCTTTCTCTGTGTGCGATAAACTTCCTTTGAGTCTCCAATGGCGAAAACGAGAGCAAGAAAAGAGAGAGATAATGAGGACGAGGAGGTACCTGTTACCCCCGAAGCACCGAAAGCTAAAGCAAAGAAGAAGAAGACACCAAAAGAAAAAGAAGCTAAGAGGAGAAGAAGACAGCAGAGGGCTGAGGATCAAGAAGTTGTAGAGAACTTGCTGAAGAGAGACTTCCTGTTTGAGAGAGGATTCAGTGGTGATCTTCCACATTTTCTGAGGGCCGACATTACAAACCACGGTTGAGAGTTGTTTTGTTCAAAGCCTGAATCTGTGAACGCGCAGGTAGTGCGCGAGTTTTATGCAAATATTGACAAAGAAGACGGTTTCCAAGTGATCGTTCGAGGTATTGAGGTCGACTGGAGTCCTGGTGCTATTAACACACTGTACAACCTTCAAGATTTCCCCCACACAGCATATAATGAGATGGTTGTGGCGCCATCTAATGAGCAGCTGAGCGACGTTGTGAGGGAAGTTGGTATTGAAGGGGCGCACTGGAGGCTTTCAAAAACAGAGAAAAGGACGTTTCAGTCAGCCTATCTGAAGAGGGAAGCAAACACATGGATGGGGTTTATCAAACAGAGTTTGCTTCCAACGACTCATGACTCGACGGTTTCTAGGGAACGTGTTCTTCTGGCTTTCGCGATTTTGAGGTCTCTCATCATTGATGTAGGGAAAATTATTGCTAGTGAAATATCTGGATGTTGGAAGAAGAAAGTGGGGAAGTTGTTTTTCCCGAATACCTGATGACATGCAAAAATGTCATCATTTTCCTATTAATTATAGCTAGTTTTATGTTTGAATTGTGTTCTTTACTGCTATTTTCTGTTTAAATTTCAGAAAACCGAGTCAAAGAAGAAAAATCAGAATTTTGAGAGATTTTAGATGATTTTGGAGGCTTTTGGAGCAATTTGAAGAATTACATTGAAGACCCAAATCCAAAAAGCCATGAAGAATGAGTTAGAAGCCCAAATTCATGAATTTCAAGTTTTAAATTATCAAGTTGGGTCAAGAAAAGTGCCCAAAATCCATTGCATGAAGTATTTGGGCCAAAAGAAAGTTGGAGGCCCAAAAATGGAGTCAAAATCGGGCCATTATTGAAGATTCAGGACCTAGCGTCGAGACGCTAAGCCTGGAGCGTCCCGACGCTAGGCAGTCGCGTGGAGAGTTCTAGAATCGCGATAGCCCAAGAAAAGATGACGTCAGAGCGTCGCGACGCTGTGACGTAGCGTCTCGACACTACGCCTGCTGGGAGCCTATAAAAGGGGACATTTGCATCCAAGTTTGGTGTGCCAATTTGTGGGTTTTCACCCCATTCTAGAATCCACACTAAAATTGGGGATTTTTGGGAGAGTTTTGGAGCTTTGTTGAAGATCTTTGGAGCTCGGGATCAATGGAGGTCGGAGCGGGATCGAGGAGATCGACACTTTTATGAGCATTTCTCTTCCCTTTTCCTTTATGTTTTAGTTTCTAGAATTGTTGTGATTAGGAATTATTGAATTTTAGTGATTATGAGTAGTAAATTCCTAAATTCTATGAGATTGATTTAGATGTTGAACCTTTGTTGAATTAATGAATTGATGTGGTTTAAATGTCATTATTGTTCATTTGTGCATTTTGTCCGTAATGCTTTTAGTCAACTGATCACTGATTAAATGAATCGTTACTAAGTGGAAACTCGACGGAGAGAAGCTTAGACTAGAACTGAATGCATGACTAACGGTTATTTACCCGGGTGACTCGGGATAAAATAAATAACGTTAGAGGTTGTACTGAAGGGTCGTAATGCCATGCTAAGTAAATAAAGATGAGACTGAAAGGAGATTCTTTATTAAAAGGTATGAGATAGGAGGAGACCGACAGGAGAGTCCTTGTCACTAGGCTTCTAGACTTATGAATCAAATGATTAGTTAATCCATATTAGTTAATTGATTAAGCGATTAAATGTCCAATTGATTAAATCAACCCCTCTAAGAATTATCCCACCAAATTGTGTCTCCATTTATCTTTTGCTTTTTTAGATTAGCTTTATGTCTATTTTATCTTTTTGGCATTAGATTTTGTTCTCTAAATAAAGCTAAGCAAGATTATTCGTGGTAATTAATTGAATAAATCCAATCCCTGTGGAGACGATACTTTATACTCAAAATCACTATATTACTTGTGACGACCCGTACGCTTGCGGTAATCGGATAATCGCCCAACAATACCATTACCATGCTTTGCAAGCGAGCAGGGGTTCCAGAGAATGAAGGTGATGTTATGTTATTTGACAAAGGGATCATTGATACACCCAACTTGGCACGGCTTCAGCGTACGCAAGAGGCACGTCAGGGTGGGCTTGTCTATGGCATCAACACGATTTTAGAACAACTTGCACTGTCGGCCAGCTGGCAAGAGTTTGCCGAGAGGGAAGCTTTAACCTTCTGGAACTATGTCAGAAGTCGTGATGCCAATCTGAAGAAAGCGCTGCAGGAGAATTTTTCCAAGTCGTATCCAGCCCTTCCAGCATTCCCTGAAGATTTATTGAACCCCTGGATTCCGCCCCCACCGATTGAAAGAGAAGAAGAGGGTGATGAAAATGAGCAAGGCCAAGAGGACTGACGAATGAAGTGGCCCTGAGCGAGCTTGATTTTTGTTCTGGAATTTTTGTTTGCTCGCGCATTTTCTAACCTCCTTTTCTGTTGATGTTATGCTTGCTTCTTTTTAATTTTTCTGCTTCTGAAAAAAAAATATATCTGTTTTTGTAATTTCTTTCTATGTTTTTAATGAAATTTTCGGAGTTGTTTCTGTTCTATAAGCACTAAGCATTCCTAACTTAACTAATTTTCTTCTGAATTTTTGTAGCTTGGACTGGTTAAGCTTAATTAGATCAAGGTGTTCTGATCTCCAGAAACCTTTTTGCTTGAGCATTTCTTCTAGCCTGGTCACAGCTGCGACAAAGAAGATTCTGAGGTAGTGTTGATTTATTTGATCCACTTTAAGCTTAGTTATAGTCTCATGCTTGGGTTGAAAATTCAGATAGAAAAATTTAAGTTTGGGGGTATACTTCACAAAATTAATGATTCATTGGGGACAATGAATAATTCAAGTTTGGGGGACTTTTTGCTACTCCAATAGTTTTGCTCGAGCATTCCTCTCCTTCATTAATAATTTGCTAGGTTGTTGAGTAACCAGGGACATGTGTGATACCCACAGTTTGTCTTTGCGTCAAAAGATGACCTAGGAAATATGAAAAAATTATTTGCTGAAAAAAGTTGATTGTTGAAAATTTTGCTGAGAAAATTCATGGAGCAAAAGTTTTGAAGGATGAATGATGATCCAACAATTTTTCTGTCTCCCAGAACTTAGGTGAGCTTCATCATAAAATTTCGCCATTCTGAGGGGCAAGAGATAGAATAACTAAATTTTTTAGCTTTACAATGAGTATTTAGGCTAGTTGGTGATGAGTTTGAGGCAAGGGTATACTGCACCATAAAGTGGGTCATCCCATGCTTAAGAGCTTATGACTGTAGGGCTGCTTTAAGTCTGAAAAACAAAAGTATGAACCCCTTAGAAATATGTTTTAATATGTTTGATAATAGAACTAAGCTGTGGCACGTTCTTAGAATTGAGTTAAAAGTGGTGATTATTTGTCCATGCCGGAAGAATTATTTTGCTGCAGCAATCCTTGGTTTTGCAGAATGCTCAGGTAGAGGTTGAAGTCAGTGTTGGATTATCTGTTTTGATTAAGCTAATCTTTGTCTAAAGTTTTGAATTCTTAAGGGAAGGTTGGTTAGTGTTGCTCGGGACGCGCAATAGTTCAAGTTTGGGGGTGTGATAACTCTCCAAAAGGGAGTTATTTAGACCTTATTTCTATATTGATTTGCGTGTCTTTTGTGCTTAATAGGGTTTCTTTTAGATAGATATTATATGTTTTAACCCATTTGGAAGAATGGAAGCTTTGGAAATTATTTTGTGCAGAATATGTTGCTGGGCGACTTAAGGGAGCAAAATCTGTGCTGGAGCAAAGCTGGGAGCAAAACTGCCACGTCACAGCTCGTTGCCCAATTTAACAAACTGAATTCTGTTAAGCTATTCTCGGATTTATGGAGCAAGGAGAGCCATCCAAGTGTCTAGGTCAACCTAATTCAAGCCTCCTATCACTCTATAAAAGGAGATAGCCGCCCAAGTCAAATTCATTCCACTTTTGGGGAAGAGATCATACTCATTTCCACTTTTGGGAGCCGAATAGAGGAGAGAGATTGGAGACCATCAAGGAAACCATCATTTGCAAGCTGATCAAGGGAATTAATATTTTCTTGTATTACTTTGTGAATATGGATATGCTTACTCAGATTGTATCGTGTGTTTCCATGCATTTTATGAACTAAGTAGCTTTAGGCGTTGGTTAGGGAACATGTAGTTGTCGTGCTTAATCTCTAGTAATAAATATTGATTTGATGCATCTTGAATAATTGTTGTGTTTATTTCTATTTTATGGCCGTCTGGCCAGCCGGTATGAATACCTCTCCCTAGTTTCAGGGATGATTTAGGGAGTGTGTGGCGGTTAATCACACTAGATCATTGTGTATTGGTGAACGCCAGTGACTGAGCTAGGGATAGCCAGTTGCCTAGTGCTTGATCGGTACTACTTCATTGGAGTTGAAACGCATTCTAAAAAATCCAGAGTTCCGGGAGGAATCCGCTAATAAGACTGCGAGAGTTTTGCATGATCAATAATATTACTAGAGCATCGTTTAAAACAATTACTAAATCCTGACCAGCGCCTGTTTCTAATCTGTCTGCCTATTTGTTTACTTTATGTTCTGTCATTTCTTTTGCTTCAGCATTCTATAAAAACCAATCATTTTAACCATTCTTGAAACCATTGAAAAACTAAACAAAATAGATAAAGTGGAAGCTAATTCAGACCTTGGATTCGATAAATACTTATTACTTGTTGCGGACTATGTATACTTGCACAGAGTTCTAGAGTCTTTTTATATCTTATTTTTACTCACTCTAGAAACCCAACAACAACCTAGAGAGATGGCAGCACCCAACCAACCAAATAGACCAATAAATCCCACCCAAATGGCTGAGGATAGAGCCAGAGGAACCAGAGATTATGCAGCCCCTGCAAACTGTAATTTCAACCCAGGGATAGTACAACCAACCTTGGAAACAGAAAGGTTTGAGTTAAAACCTGTTATGTTTTAGATGCTGACTGCTGCAGGACAATTCGGAGGAAGTCCAGCTGAAGATCCACACTCTCATTTAAAATCATTCCTGGACATCTGTAATAAATTCATCATTCCAGGAGTAACACAAGAGCAGCTGCAGGTTATCCTTTTTCCCTATTCATTAAGAGACGCTGCAAAAGTATGGCTAAACCAACAACCAGCCAATTCCATTGATACATGGAATGATTTAGCCAAGAAGTTTCTAGAGAATTACTTCCCACCAACAGCAAACTCGAGACTGATAAAGGAAATCATGACTTTTGCTCAGATGGAAGACGAAACACTCAGTGAGGCAAAGATGCCCACATCACGGACTGCCACACTGCATTCAGCTGGAGACCTTCTACGTAGGACTCAAAAAAAATTCGTAAGTATTAGGGGATTCATCTGCTAATGGTGCACTCCTCAGAAAAACTTATGATGAAGCACACACAATCCTTCATCGCATTGCGCGCAACAATTATGAGTGGGGCACCACGGAAGATAAAAGAAAAAGACCTATAAAAACTAGTTCTGGAAGTTTTGAGGTCGACCCATTGACTTCAGTTAACGCAAAAAATCGATGTGTTGACTACTAAGATGGATGCGCTGACAGCAAGCACAACACCATTGATCGCGCAACTCAACACAGTGGGATGCGGAATCTGCGAAGAAGGACACACGCATGATCAGTGTCCTTCGAATCCAGAATCTGTATTCTATGTGGGACCACAAGGAGTTGTGCGCAACAATTCGTTCTCAAATACATACAACCTTGGATGGAGGAATCACCCAAATTTCTCATGGAACGGTGGCGCAAACAAACAGCTACAGCAAGGTAATGCAAACTCTGCTCCAAGATTATTTAACTCTAACAGTGAGCAATCATCGCAGGGCCAATTTTAGCGCAATTCCAACGCAAAAGGCGGAAACTAAAGAGCATCATCTTCAAATACACTGGAAACAATGATGAAAGAATTCATGGTAAGCCAAAAGAAATACATGGCCAAGAATGATGCAGTGGTTCAAAGCCAAGCCGCATTCTTACGAAATTTGGAGATTCAGGTAGGACAGCTTGGGTCAGAACTTAAAAATAGACCTGCGGGAGCATAACCAAGCAACACAGAAGCCCCTAAAGGAAAGGAGCACTGCCATGCATTGACTCTCCGTAGTGGAAAACAGCTGCAGTCAAATGATCCTACAACAGCGCAGGAAAATTTGACTAAAACTGCAACCACAACAAGCAGTACTCAAGAACAGGAAGAGAACGCAGTTGAAGAAAAACCCAAAAAGGAAGAGATACAAGCAGAGAAAGAACCTGACGCATACAAACCCACAATCCCTTTTCCTCGGACACTAAGAAAGAAGAATGACGAGGCCCAGTTCAAGAAGTTCTTAAACGTCCTGCAAGAGCTTCACATTAACATCCCACTAGTGGAAGCATTGGAAAAAATGCCCAGCTACGCAAAATTCTTGAAGGACATCTTGACGAACAAAAGACCATGGAAGGAATTCGAGACAGTTGCGTTGACTAGCGAATGCAGCGCAATACTAGCCAACAAGCTCCCACCTAAAGTAAAGGATCCTGGAAGTTTCACCATTCCTTGTTCAATAGGAGGAATTGACGTCGGTAGAGCCCTATGCGACCTCGGCGCAAGCATCAATTTAATGCCCTTGTCAGTATACAAACACCTAGGGATTGGAGAAGCACGCCCAACCACTGTTACGCTTCAACTGGCAGATAGATCAGTGGTACATCCTGAAGGAAAAATCGAAGATGTTCTGGTGAAAGTCGACAAATTTATTTTTCCAACAGATTTCATTATACTTGACTACGAAGCAGATAGGGAAGTTCCTATTATTTTGGGAAGACTATTCCTAGCGACTGGCCAGACACTAATTGATGTGCAAAAAGGAGAACTCATCATGCGTATGAACGATCAGAAGGTAGTTTTTAATGTGTTCACCACATTAAAATACCCAGATGACACTAAGGAATGCGACATGATGGCGTGCATAGATGTATGTTCCCCAATGGAAATTCTGCAACTAAATGCGCTCAGAGCTGCTCGAGAGGAAGCAAAGGAAGAACAAGTCGTAGGAGAGACAGATGATAATTACATTATGGCGCAACCCACAGAAGTAATTCATGCGCTAGATCTCAAAGAAAAAACTCCCACCTTGCCATCCATTGTATAGCCACCTACGTTGGAACTCAAACCACTCCCAGCGCATCTGAAATACAAATTTTTGGATGAAGATGGATCTCAACCTGTGATCATTTCATCAAAGCTAAATCTGCCGCAAGAAAGCCTTCTAATGCAAGTATTAGCAAGGCACAAGAGTGCTATTGGATGGAGTCTCGCAGACATCAAGGGAATCAGCCCCTCATATTGGATGCACAAAATCCGTTTGCAAGACGAATCTGATGAATTTGTTGAGCGTCAGAGAAGATTAAACCCTGCTATGATGGAGGTTGTGCGTAAGGAAATCATCAAATGGCTTGACGCGGGAGTAATTTACCCTATCGCAGATAGTAGATGGGTTAGTCCTGTACAATGCATACCAAAGAAGGGTGGAATGACGGTAGTCGCCAACACAACGAATGAGTTAATCCCATCACGCACCATTACTGGGTGGCGTGTATGTATGGACTACCGCAAACTCAACGCAATCACCAAAAGGGATCATTTCCCTCTTCCCTTCATTGATCAAATGCTAGACAGACTTGCAGGACAGGCGTACTACTGTTTTCTTGATGGATATTAAGGATATAATCAAATACCCATTGCGCCAGAAGATCAGGAGAAGACAACTTTTACTTGCCCCTATGGAACCTTTGCGTTTAGGAGAATGCCCTTTGGATTATGTAATGCGCCAGGGACATTTCAAAGATGCATGATGGCCATTTTCTCAGATTTGCTGGAAAAATCAGTAGAAGTCTTCATGGATGATTTCTCTATCTATGGAAAGTCTTACGCTGATTGCCTAACGCAATTGGAACGAGTTTTGGAGGGATGCGAAGAAACGAACTTAGTGCTAAATTGGGAAAAATGTCATTTCATGGTAGAGGAAGGAATAGTCCTGGGCCACCGCATATCAAAAGCAGGTATCGAGGTAGACAAGGCAAAAATAGATGTGATAGAAAAACTGCCACCAACCACGTCTGTAAAAGGAATTCGCAGTTTCTTAGGTCAAGCAGGTTTTTACCGCCGCTTCATAAAGAACTTTTCGCATATCACCAAGCCCCTGTGCGCATTGTTGGAAGCAAACAGAAGATTTGAATTTTCAGAAGAATGCGCAAAGGCATTTAATGACCTAAAGCATGTGTTAGTCACTGCACCCATTCTCACAACCCCTAACTGGACAGAACCACTTGTTCTGGTGTGTCAAGCAAGCGACGTGGCAGTAGGTGCAGTTCTAGCACAGAAAATGGAGAAATCACTTCACCCCATTTATTACACAAGCAAGACATTAAATGAGGCACAAAATAATTACACAACAACCGAAAAAGAATTATTGGCGGTTGTTTATGCTTTCGATAAATTTCGTGCTTATTTGATTGGCTCCAATTTTACTATTTACACTGATCATGCGACAATCAAATACCTAATCACTAAAAAGGACGCAAAGCCAAGGCTAATTAGATGGATTCTCTTGCTGCAAGAATTTGATTTGGAAATCAAGGACAAAAAGGGAAGTGAAAACCAAGTGGCAGATCATCTATCGCTGCTTGAAAACCCTGAAAAGGTGGATGCGCCTGATATTCCCATCGCAGAAGAATTCCCAGATGAAAAACTGCTAAAGATTGAAGAAGAAGAGTCGTGGTTTGCTGACGTAGCAAACTATCTCGCCGCAAGAGTCTTGCCTGAAGGCTACTCCGCGCAGCAGCGTAAGAAATGTTTCCATGAAATAAAATTTTATCTTTGGGATGATTCTTACCTTTATCGCAGAGGACCAGATCAGATAATTCGAAGATACGTTGGACGCTAGGATGCGTCGAAGATTTTAGAGCATGCCACGAATCTCCATATGGAGGACATTTTGGAGGACAATGCACTACGGCAAAGGTGCTACAAAGTGGCTATTGGTGGCCAACGCTGTTTCAAGACGCAAAGAAGCAAGTAGATAAATGCGACAAATGCCAGCGCACAGGTAACATTAGCGCAAGAAACGATATGCCACAAAATTATATAGTGGAAATAGAACCATTTGATGTTTGGGGAGTCGATTTTATGGGACCATTTCCTTCGTCGCAAGGGTACCAATACATCCTCCATCCACGAAAAATTTGGATGATTCCTCCATCCAGGGTTGTTTATATTTGAGAACAGATTGTTGCGCACAGCTCCTTGTTGTCCCACATAGAACACTGATTCTAGATTAGAAGGGCACTGGTCATGCGTGTGTCATTCTCCGTAGATTCCGCATCCAACTGCGTTGAGTTGCGCGATTAAATGTGTTGTGCTTGCTGTCTGCGCATCCATCTTTGTGGTCAACGCATCAATTTTTGCGTTTACTGAAGTCAATGGGTAAACTTCAAAACTTCCTAAACTGGTCTTCACTGGTATTTTTCTCTTGTCTTCAGTGGTGCCCCATTCATAGTTGTTGCGCGCAATGCAGTCGATGTGCTTCATCGTAAGTTTTCCTAAGGAGCGCACCATTAGCTGATGAATCTACTAAAACTTGCGAATTTTTGTTGAGTCCGACATAGAAGGTCTCCAGCTGAATACAATGTGGCAATCCGTGATGTGGGCATCTTTGTAACAAATTTTTAAAACGCGCCCATGCATCACTAAGTGTTTCATCTTCCATTTGAGTGAAGGTCATAATTTCCTTTTTGAGTTTTGAGTTTGCTGTCGGTGGAACTAGATCATTCCATGTGGCGATGGAATTCGCTAGTTGTTGATTCAACCAGACTTTGGCAGCATCTCTTAGGAAATAAGGAAAAATGATGACCTGTAGTTGTTCCTGGGTTACTCCCGGAATGATGAATTTGTTGCAGATATCCAGGAACGATTTTAAATGTGAGTGTGGGTCTTCAGCTACACTCCCTCCAAATTGCCCTGTAGCTGTTAACATCGGAAACATAACTGGCTTGAGCTCAAACCTTTCAGTTTCCAATGTTGGTTGGACTATTCCAGGATTAAAATTACAGTTTGCAAGGACTGCATAATCTCTGATCCCTCTGGCTCTGTCATCAGCCATTTGTATGGGATTTACTGGCAGACTCTGTGGGTTAGGTGCTGCCATCTCTATTGGTTGTTCAACTACTGGTCTTCTAGCACATCGGTTTCTTCTTCTTCTGTGATAAGTTCAGTCAATCTCGGGGTCAATCTCAATATTGATCGCGAGCAGCACGCATACAATCTTGCTTGTCTGGAGAAAACACTCAACAGGAAACAAGGTGAATAATACCAAATGGAGTGTTAGTTTCAATAAGAATATTAAAAACTTGGTTGTCTTCCCCGACAACGGCGCCAAAAACTTGATCGCTAGACAGAAGGTTGAATAATTAATACAGAATTTGTCACAAATATGCGTTAATCCAAGTATAAGTTAACACAATCAAGTAGTACCTAGAGAGTTCTAGGGTCGAATCCACTGGGAATGGTGGTTAAAGATTTTTAATAACTTGCTGACTAAACTCTTGGACACATGGTATCATGGTAAGAAAAAGATGTTGTTTTGACATGGTTGATAAAATCTTAAAGGAAACATAAAATATGCGATGAGGTTTAAAGAAAATATCATATGACAATGCTATCAAGGCTTTTGCTGCGACGACCTCATGCGTTTATAAGTAACCATGTAACGCATACTTTGGCTAATTGATTCATTAATGCCTAAGTGAGAAATAATAACAAGATTCTCTTTCGGTACTACTTATGCGTTTGGCGTAGAACTAACAACTGTTTTGTTTAATTAGCTCATGCGTTGGTCCAGTTCTCTAATAACTTGCAAGTGACTGCGTTAGTCCTAACATAGTCGAAGTTCATTCATGCATTATCTTATAGCGGCTGTATTGAGTCTAATGCTACCAAGACTACATGCAATGCGCTAGCTTGCTCTACTTAGATATTTCCACATGCGTTACCTGTCGGGATTTATCATGTTGCTACCGCATCCAGCTGGCCAGGTGGGAGTTAGTAATGAAAGTACTATCGCATCTAAGTAGAAGGCATTAATTTTTCATTTAATCAAAGTTTGCGAATACAAAATAAACTTATCACTGCATGGGTGGCTACGCTAAGCCTTGATAAGAGGAAATTAGCTCATGCTGACAAGGAAATACATTAAACCATACATTCTAGCACAATATAGGTCTACCCAGTGCTGGTATCTTTTCTTTTGACTTCTCTTTTTCCTTGGTCTCTGTTCTCCTCTCTCTCCTCCGTGTCCTTCATATGGGCAGGTGGATGCTTCTTATAGGCTGAGGAGGCTGACTTCTCCAAGAAATTGGCATGCGTGCCCTAGTTATCTTTCGCCATCTGGTACATTAGTCATATGTCAGCGCGATCCTATCATCCAGCTTTCATTATAAGAGCGCTCTGGGATCTACGCCTGCACTGAAGAAAACTTGGGCAACAAAACAACTATACTTTTAATGCGTTAGCGCCTTAAAAACATATAAATTCTCACCGCATCCATAAAAATAGCCTCCCACAGAAAACTATCGCAAATCTCTTTTCTTTATGCGCTGGATAGGCGCATCAATGCTCTTTTCAACCTTATGTAGCTTGTTCACTAGAGGAAGCACTGGTACTTAAGGAGACAGATGTAACAGAGGGGTAAAACGGTAATTTGATCCAGCTGTGATTACGGACACTCGTGAAGGATTGACTTACCTGTATAGGTCTATATCCGTGGACACAAAAATGTTCTATAGTGAGAAGAGTTCAGTTGTGGGTCTTTAGTGGAATGACCCACAGTTAATGAATATTGGTTAACCTGATTAATGAGTTCAATCAGTTAACCTCATATCATTGGAGCTTCTAACCTCAAGATATAATTGTTCCTAAAGAGTAATTAGGAACAATTATATCTTGAGTGAATTTGAATAGTTCAAATTCATATTGGGAATTGAGTTAATTGTATGAGATGCAAATTAATATAATGTATAGTGATACACTAAAATATAAAGTCTAATTTGAGATTAAACTTTATTATATTGAGAGAATGATATATTTGAAAGAGTTCAAATATATGGCGAATTAAATATATGATATTTAATTAGAAGATGAATTAATTATGAATTAGATAATTATTCAATTTAGTTTAAATTAAATGAGATTTCATTAAACTATAGTCTATGAGGGAATTATTAGAATATGATTCTAATATGTGATTAATTTAATATGTGAGATATTTAATTAATTGTAAAATTAATTAATTATTGAAATTAATTAATAGATTAGTTTAATTGAATTAATTAAATGTGATTTAATTAATTTTAATTAAACTATATATATATTATGTGAGGGAATTACATTTAAATAAAAATTTAAATGTGCATGAGATTAATTAATTAGTATGATTAATTAATTAACATTTAATTAATTAATTTAATCAATTAATTAATTGATCTTGATCTAACAGTCAAAATTGTTTCCTAACCTCACATTAGGGTTTCCTCTCCTATAAAATGAAAGGTTATGAGAACCCTAACCCTAAGGTCTCATTTTAGCCTCCCTCTCATATTCTCTCAACTCAAGAACTCTAGGGAGAATTTTCTCTCTAGAGTTTTCCCCATTCAAGATTAGGTAGTCCCACAACTACGTTCCTAATCTCAGAGTTATAGCGGGGAAGATCAAATGGTGGTGTTCTTCGTTGTTGCAGAGCAAACAAGAATCATTCTTGATTTTCAGAGACGTCAACGGAGGTTTGCTTCTCTTTCTCTTTTAGATTAGATCTTTTATTGTATGCTTAGCCTAAATAGATTTTATAGAATGTGTTCTGTAGTTTTTTGCCAATGAATTGTTATTTTGGTAGAAACAAAATTAACTACGAAACGGTTCAATTGCGCTTCCGTTAACGAAATTCGGGAATTCCAATTCTTCAGGGAGAACTCACCATGCGAGTGAATATCAACAAATAACATTTAATGTGTTAAACATGGAAGAGTGTTCTTTAATTGAAGTTACTGAGTCCCCTAATTTAAACGAATTATAGGATTTTGATGATGAGGACGAAAAATATTTTGAAGAACAAGAAGATGACCAATTGGTCGAATTAACATGCATTGTAGCCAGCCTTGCGCTCGCAAGGGAGGAGCAAACATATTTTTGCATGCATGCAATCAACCTCGAAGAAGGAGCAAAAAACTCGATCGAAAGCCAAAGAAGATTGAACCCAATCATTAAGGACGTGGTCCAAAAGAAGATTATACCATGGCTTGATGCGGGCGTAATCTACCCCATATGTGACAACAATTGGGTGAGACTTGTCCAATGTGTGACAAATAAGGGAGTAAGGATGGCAAAAATCCCCGCGGGGTCGGGAATCCCCGGTTTGACCCCCATACCCGGTCAAACCGGGGATCCTTTTTGGTCCCCAATCGGGGACTAGGAGGGGATGGGGATGTATCCCCGCCCTATCCTCGTCCCCAACCCCGCCCCGAATAATTTTTTATATTATAATTATTTACAATAATAATATTATTCTTATATTACTAATAAAATTCTATAAGGTTTTTTTTTGTTTTTAATTCTTAAGTTTTTGTCTATTGTATTGTTTAGTTTATATTTTTCTTTTTCTCTTCCTTTTTTACTTAATTTAAATGTTTAAATTTATAATAAAACATGTTTAATGTTATAAAAATTAATTATTTAAATAAATAAATAAATATAATACTAACGTTAATATAAAACTATGGGGCGGGGACGAGGATTAAAAATCCCCACGGGGACAACGATGAGAAGTGTGTCCCCGATCCTTCCCCGCCCCGTTGCCATCCCTAGAAGGGAGGAATGATGGTCATCAAAAATGAAAAGAATGGGCTAATTCCAACTCAAACGTTCACAAGATTGAGAATATGCATGGACTACTGCAAGCTGAACAAAGCCACAATAAAGGATCACTTTCCTTTGCCATTCATTAATTAGATGTTGGACATGCTTGCAGGGAAGAACTACTATTTCTTTCTGGTGGATACTCAGGCTACAATTAGATCACCATAGTACTAGAGGATCAAGAGAAAAAAAAACCCTTCACATGCCCGTACAGAACGTGTTTGCATTCAGAAGAATTACCTTCAGCTTGTGTAATGCGTCTACAACCTTTTGACGATGCATGATAGCAATATTCTCGGATATGGTGGAGAGGACAGTAGAGATCTTTATGGATGACTTCTCAGTCTTTGGGGAGTCATTTGAGCAATGTTTATCTAACCTTAAACTTGTGTTGTAGAGATGTGAGTAGACAAACTTGTTGTTGAACTGGGAAAAGTGTCATTTCATGGTACGAGAAGGCATTGTACTAGGACATTGAATGTCTAAGGATGGAATTGAGGTGGAGTGGGGCAAAGTTGAGATCATTTCAAAGCTACCACCTCATACAACAGTGAAGGACATCCAGAGTTTGTTAGACCATGCCAGATTCTACGAAGATTCATCAAGAACTTCTCTCACATTTCAAAACCATTGTGCAGCCTATTGGAGAACAAAAGGCCATTCAAATTCAATGAGAAATGTTTGATGCACGTTCAACACACTCAAGAAGGCACTGAGCACCGTGCCAATAATGATAAAACGTGACTGGACTCAACCTTTCGAGTTGATGTGTGACACATTTCAAAACCATTGTGCATACTCTTGTTAGTTTTATAGTACTTTATGTGCTTAATTGATATGTTTTGTAGGATTTTGAGAGCAAGAGATTCCAGGAGCCAATATTCAAATTTGATGTTAATTCGGAGAAATTACGAAGGTTTTGAGCCAACTTGAAGTCTATGAGATGACGAGGAAATGAAAAGACCCAAGCAGAACGTTCAAGCCCCGAAAACTATGTCAAAAGCACTAAAAAATAGTGCAGGGAGAAGGACACACCGTGCAGCATCGAGACACTAGCCGTTTTCATGCACAAATCTTGAAGACAGCAGGCATACCATCGAATTTCCCAGAGCGTCCCGACGCTACAACTACACTATAAATTGTTTTTTCCGTTTCTAGGTCATTCGAATTTCGTTTTCAGTGATTCTTTCACTGTTCTTCTCGTTTTTTTCTCTACTTTTCATTTATCCCTAGTTTAGGTCAGTTTGAGGATGGTTAATAAAGTCTTGGGACTTAGATTTGGCTCGTTTATGGTCATCTAAGCATCGATTGTTGTAATTGGAACCTCGATATGTAAGTTTATTCACTTTTTATGAGGTTTCTGGAATTTGATGGGATTTTAGGAATGTTTCATGATGCATCCATGGTTTCTTATTTAAAGCAGTGTTTTTGATGGTTTTCCTAATGAATTGACGACTCTTAGGATTAAATCGAATTCAATCTATTAGTTATTCTAGATTGCCACTAGGTCGAGGCAAGTCCATCATTAATTGCATGTGAAATTAGCGTAGATTATTGATAAGCCTAAGATCCATGGAGAAGTTGTAATAAATTAATTTAGGATTTGAATTCCATTTGACTTATTCAATTCTGGACCCTTGCAGTAAAGCGATTAGTTTAGGTAGACAATTGCGAGATCTTCGATCTTTTATTTGAATTGATTAGAGATAGTTCTGATGTTCATCGAGATATGCATGAGGGGTAGTGGGCGAATTCTATAAATAATCGTTTAGCTTAATTGCGGGATCTGGGTTAAATAATCGATTCAACACAGGTTAGATAGGAGGATCCTCCGAGTAAACAAGAAGCACGTCGAACTCATAATATTTATTAAAAGAAACGTTTAGAAAATCGATGAATGAAATTGAATATATTGAACACCAAGTGTCTCCAATTACACTAATCACCAAAGTAAGATTAACCAACCCGCCTTTTAATTCCTGTTTTTATCTTCTCGTCTTCACTTTCCTGCAATTTAACTTTCAACATTTTATCTTGCTTTTAATCCATCCAAATCGAAACCCCCATTATTCTCGTCGTCATAATAAACCTGATTTAAATGAATTAACAAACGTGCTCCCTGTGTTCGACCCTGTCCACTACCGCTACAAGTTAGCGTTAGTTGTTGGTCAATATAAATTTATTTTGACACGAGTACTCCAAAAAACTCGTTCCATCACTATGCGATGGGGGTCGTGTTGGTGCAAACGTGGAACAAGGTGATTCATCCTGTTGTCGATTCCGCAAGTGCACGGGTCGCAAGTAATATAAAACGGAAATATTCCGAGCATCGAATCCACAGGGAGACAAAGCGAGATTTTAAAAAAAATTCCTTGAACACTAAAAATACTTGGGCGAAATAATATTTAGGGACCAAACCATGAAAAAAGAATTTTAAAAATTAAAACGATTAAGGAAATCAAATTGATCAATCAAGAAATAAAAAGTGGAGAAAAAGTTTGGAGTGAGAAGCGGGGTCTTGAAAATAAATTAATAGCTAAATAATTATTACAATTAACCTATCTCATTGCCCAACAAATTATAATCCTAGAATCTCCGTTAATCACATAGGATCTCCTGTTGGTTTCCCCTAATTATAATTAATCCATTTTAACAACCTAAGTGTCCTTAGCGCCATTAAAATTCGTTAATCATTACGCTCTGATTCATTTTAGGAATCTAAGTTTAATCAACTAATCCCGTTGTCACGACGGGCAATTAAACTAGTTGCATGGATTATGATCTGTCCTAATTTCTCTCTGTCGAGTTTCCATTAAGAATCGGATCAATATACAACTGGCCAGATTGCATACAACATTACGAGCATCCATACAAATAATTAGTAAAAGAGGGCAAGAAAAAGACAATTATAATAACATTTAACTATATATTTTCATTTCAAGACCCCAAATTGGGGTTTAGCTATACATGGCTAAAATATCCACAAGATATACAATGGAAAGCATAAATTTGAGCAAAATAAGAGAAAAGGAAATGACCGTCGAAGACCCCGTCGCTAGCGCTTGGAGTCCCTCCGAGCACGCCTTGAGCCTCCTAGAGTGCTCCCCAAAAGCTCCCCAAAATTTTCCCACTAAGAACTCTCAAAAAGGCTAAAAAGCCTTGAGAGAAGGCTCAAAAAGAACCAAGGAAGGAAAGGAATGAATGAATGAAGGAATGATTGATGATAAAAATGGGCACCAAGGGAGGCCTTATACAGGCCCGGAAATAGGACAGCGTCGCGACGCTATTGACACAGCGTCGCGATGCTGTGACGTCACGCGACTTGTTCGCCAAGAAATGGGACAGCGTCGCGACGCTGTCCCTACAACGTCTCGACGCTCTGCGGATTTCAGACCAATGGGCGCGGATTTTGGGCTTGTTTCTTGGGCCAACTCAAATCTTTTTGAACCTCTTCTTCATGGTTGACTTCTTGGGCTCCCCCTTTGACCCATGGTAGGATTTTAGGCTTGGATAGCTCATTTTAGGGCCTTTTTCCACCAAAAATTCATAATATGCTCCTAAAGACCAAATAACAAATTATTTTAGATTTCTTCAATAAAAACACAATTAAAGCGCCCAAAAGTTTAATAATTTAGGACAAAATAGCGACATTTCTGCCCGCTATCACAGCCCATATATCGAGCCAGCAAGACAATGAACGAGGCTCAAATAAGCTACACCACCACGGAGAAGAAATTGCAAGCTATTTGAAAGGACTAATTTGTTATACACTTATCTACTCCCAATTTGCTTATCTTTATTGAATTCCTTGCGAATGATTTAAAATGACTATAATATGTGTTTAGTGGAGGATTGGAATTCCCTAATTCCGTTAGCGGAAGCGCAATTGGATCGTTTCGTTGTTAATTTTGTTTCTACCAAAATATCAATACATTGGCAAAAATTACAAAACATATTCTATAAAATCTATTTAGGCTAAGCATGCAATAAAAGATCTAATCTAAAAGAGGAAGAGAAGCAAACCTCCGTTGACGTCTCTAAAAATCAAGAATGATTCTTGACTGCTCTACAACAACGAAGAACACCACCATTTGATCTTCCCTGCTATAACTCTGAGATTAGGAACGTAGTTGTGGGACTACCTAATCTTGAATGGGAAAAACTCTAGAGAGAAAATTCTCCCTAGAGTTCTTGAGTTGATAGAATATGAGAGGGAGGCTAGAATGAGACCTTAGGGTTAGAGTTCTCATAACCTTTCCTTTTATAGGATTAGAAACCCCAATGTGAGGTTAGGAAACAATCTTGATCGTTAGATCAAGACCGATTAATTAATTGATTAAATCAACTAATTAAATGTTAATTATTTAATAATATTAATTAATTAAATGTCAATTAATTAATCATATTAATTAATTAATCTCATGCACATTTAAATCTTATTTAAATGTAATTTCCTCACATAATATAGTTTGATTAAACTTAATTAAATCACATTTAATTAATTCAACTAAACTAATCAATTAATTAATTTCAATAATTAATTAATTTTACAATTAATTAAATATCTCCCATATTCAATTAATTACATATTAGAATCATATTATGATAATTCCCTCATAGACTATAGTTTAATTAAATCTCATTTAATTTAAACTAAATTGAATAATTAATTAATTCATCTTCTAATTAAATATTATATATTTAATTAGACATATATTTGAACTCTTTCAAATATATCAATCTCTCAATATAATAAAGTTTAATCTCAAATTATATTTTAATGCAACACTATACATTTTATTAATTTTTATCTCATACAATTAACTTAATTCCCAATATGAATTTGAACTATTCAAATTCTCTCAATATATATTTGTTCCTAATTACTCTTTACGAGCTAGCAGAGGGACCTAATGGACCTAGAGATCAGAAGCTCCAATGACATGAGATTAACTGATTAATTAAACTCATTAATCAAGTTAAACAATATTCATTAACTGTGGATCATTCCACTGAAGACCCACAGCTAAACTCTTCTCACTGTAGAACATTTCTGTGTCCATGGATATAGACCTATACCGGTAAGGCAATCCTTCACGAGTGTCTGTAAGGACAGTGGGAAGGAGTGAATTCCTTCTTGTGTTGTCATGTCCCCAACCTCCCACTCGGTCTTGTCTCCAAAAAGGAAGGCATATTGAGTCGACATATTGGCCACTCTCACCCATGCTAATCAAAGGACAATCCCTCATGAGAAAGAGTTCATGACACACTCAGGATTAAGACTAAGTTACCTAGGTCATCTTATTGAAATAGTAACCTAACTAGTTAACGGTGTTATATCTAGTGGTTTACTATTTCATGGTCCGGTCTCAAATATGAGAGTTCATATTTCATTCATCTCAATCTTGTCTTCAAATGACAAATTACATCCCTATTTATACTAAATGAAAAGACACCATGAAAGGACACAACCCTTCATCTATGTGGTCTAAATTCAACCCCTAACTTTTCAAATCCATGCATGAACCTTCATAAATACAAGTTCATGAATTTGCAAGATACGTAATACATTAAATATGTGAATGAATATGAATTTCTAGATTCATTGTGTCTTTTGGTTGAATAGGTGCCTTTGTGAATCTTGAAAGGATGCAACTTTTCACCATAATAATTGGATTGAGCTGGTTGATCACTTATTTCATATTCCAATCAGCAACCTCTAAAGTTTGAAATCATCTTGGGTTCTTGTAGCTTGATTAAGACACCTCGGTTCATATCAACAAACCTCAAAAGTATGCACAAGAAATAACCTAAGAAGGTCTAAACTACTCTGAAAACAAAAGGAAAATGAAAGGAATCGTAAAAGTGTGAAAATTCTAACCTAACGGTGGACTAAACCGAGACCTAATACTTATACTAATCGTTGTAGTGTCGAGACGCTAGGAAAACAGCGTCGAGATGCTACGATACTGTCTTCCATGAATTTTCTCGTTAGCGTCTCGATGCTGACCCCTTTTCCAACTTGATGCCTTATTTCGTTTGTTTCATTTGGAGCTTGAACGTTTGACCTCTTGGCACTTCTTTTCAGGCCTGTCATGCTCCACTTGGGTCTTTTCACCTCCTCGTCGTCCAAGAACTTCGAGATGACACAAGAACGCCCTAATTGGTCCAAATTAGCACCAAGATGTGCGGTTGGCTCCCAATGTTACTTGTGTTCGAATTACATTTAAATAATAAAATTAAAACATAAAATACCTCTAACAAGCTCAGATTAATGATAATAAGATAGCATGAATTAGGTGCTACCAATTTGCTTTCTAATTTTACCTAGCTCTTCATTATGACGAGATTCTTCTCTAGCCGCGAAAGATGGTAAAATACCATCAAGATCAATTCAAGGAAAATGCAAAAACAAAAGAAAATATCCCAATAAATCCAAGAAAAAAAAATTAAGATTGGCTCCCCGACAACGACACGAATTTGACGGGTCGAAATTTATAATCATCGTCACCTAATGCTAACTTGTAGCAGTAGTGGTCGAGGTCGAACATAGGAAACACATTTATAATTTTCTATCATGGATTTATTGCGACAATCGGACTAATGGGGAGAGTTTGATATGCGATAGATAATTGCAAGGAAAGATAAATTGCGAGAATTTAAATGATGGAAAATTAAATGCATAAAATAAAAGAATGTACAAGTTAATCTTACCACAAGGATCACTGTAATTAGAGATGCTCGAGTTTCAGTATGATTTATTTCATTAATTGATTATCGAGAAATTAATTTACCTAATCGGCTTAACTGGAAAAGCCAGAAAGCATAATATCCCTAAATTCCTAAGTCCTACCAAGGCATCGAGACTAGTCCTAACCGATTGATAAGCTAATCGTGCACACTAACTACTAATCGATTGCATTAAGCTTAAGATGATTAGAATGTTCTAGATTAACTAGGAAAAGCCTAAATTAATTTCAAGCACATGCTTAGACCCTAAATCTTTTTGTCAGTTGCTAAATTTTGGATAAGACGCCAAATCGCTACATGCTTAGACACATTTGCTATTTTAATTAGCATATGAATTCAGTAAATCATGGTCGAGGTTGTCAGTCTCTCCTAACGTTACTAAATTTATGAATCATGGAGTCTAAAAAACATTCAATACAGTAAACCATGCAAGAAACAATAAGAATCTTGTAAAATAAAATCATACATACTAACCGAGGTCCCGATTACAGCAATCCAAGCTTAGACGGCTATAGACAAGCCTAATCTAAGTCCCCAAGGCTTTATTGACCCACCCAAAACTAACCTAAACTTGGGAGAAATGAAAAGTAGAGAGAAAAATGAGAAGAACGGTGAAAGAATCACTAAAAACGAAATTTTGATGACCTAGATATGGAAACAACGAGACGCTATATGTGAGCGTCTAGACGCTATGTTTTCGAGTTTTTCGCACTCAAACTTTATCTGCAAAGTGTTGATACGCTGATTTCAAGGGTTAAGACGCTAGACTTCAAGTCAAGGGCAGTTTTGTCATTTTAAGCTTCAATTTAGCTCGATTTTGTGCCGAATTGGCTTCGAACCTACGTCAAGGACCTATACACATATTATACTTATTTTAAAGCGATTTTCGCAAGGAATTCAATACAGATAAGCCTATTGGAGTACATAAGTGTATAACAAATTAGTCATATCACTGTAGTCATTGCATTTGAAAAATTCAGAGCATATCATGTGGCAACTAAGTTGATTGTGCACATAGACCAGTCAGCCTTGAAGTACTTGTTGTCAAAGAAGGATGCTAAACCCCAATTGATCAGATGGATCTTACTCCTCCAAGAGTTTGATTTGGAGATTGTAAACTACAAGGGCACTGAAAACCAGGTGGCAGATCATTTGTTCAGACTCAATGAGCAAAGAAAAGTAGAACAACAAGAAGAAAAATCACGATACCTTTTTTTACGAGAAGCTGCTAATGGTCCAAGAAGAACAAACACCATGGTTCGATGACATAGTGAACTATTTGGTGAATGACTTGACACCTCTAGAAGCAACTCCTCAACAACTCAAAAAGTTCTTCCATGATTTGAGATACTACGTTTGGGATGAGCCATATTTGTACAAGCAAGGACTAGACAAAATGCTTTGAAGATGTGTGCCAGAGGAGGAAATGGAGCAAATTTTGAAGGAATTCCATGTTGCACCATACGAAGGACACTTTGCAAGAGACAAGACAACAACAAAGGTGCTTTAAAGTGGCTACTATTGGCCATTATTATTTAGAGATGCACATCGATTCACTAAAGGTTGTGATTGGTGCCAAAGAACGGGGAACATCTCAATAAGAAATTGAATGTCCATGCACTATGATAAGGGCCAAAAATATACCTATTTTGCCCTTATATTTAGCCCATTTCCTTGTCAAACTTGTATGTTTTAGATCAAAACCACTATTCTCGAGCTTAAAAAGTTCTAAAGTTGATAAGTTAGGATGTTGAGAGTCATGTATGTCAACTTATGCATATTTGTGCTTAAAAGAACTCATTTTGGTGTGAATTTGACATGGTTTTGGTGTTTTGCAGAAAACAGAGGAATATGAAAAAAATTCCCAAAAATGCGACCGCATTTCTGGCAAGGCTAAAATGAAATGCGATCGCATTTTTGGGCAGAGGCAGACAGTTCGAGTCTGTCGCGGGTCGTTTGGAACAAGCGTTTTGCGCAACTAACCGGCTGTTTTGACTCCGAAACTGACTGGACCACCTGCTAGCACCATTTTCGTGACTCTTCAACCACTTCCCATGCTATAAAAGACCACGATTCGAAGGTAAATTCAAGCAGAACTCGCTGGGAAGAAGAGGGTGGTGACAAAATCCTAGTAAATGCCCATGAGTAGGGATGTCTGAGGTCCTTGCTAGAAGACTAAATTCTAACCCTTAGTTAGACATCAAACCCGAGTGTTTGTAGAGATTTCACCCTATTCCCACCTTGTAAAAGGAGAGTAGAATGTCGTGAGAATTCTAGAAGGATTGGATAAAGTGAAAAACCCGAGTTTTAGCTACTGCACAATATTTTTCCAGCACTTGTTTTTTTTCATTATTCTGTATTCTTTATTCATTATTTCAATGAAAAGTTGTTCATTTGCATTATATTACATCATGCGTAGCTAAATTTCATTGAGGGGTTCGGTATAGTGAATTCCCTTATGGTTTAAATGTAAACCCCGAGACTTTCCTTGGATTATTTGCTCTTGCCACATATGGTATGAAGTAGGATTAAAGTTGTTGTTCATTGATGAAGAAAAATGGCAAAGCTTTGTGGTTCATTGTAGTTTCATTGTGGTTTCATTGTTGGATTAAAGTTGTTGGAATTTATTAATTTAAAAGAAGAAAGAAAAAAAAAGGAAATAAAGGAAATGAAAAAAAAGAAAAGAAAAGAAGAAAAAAAAAAGAAAAGAAAAGGAAAAAAAAATAAAGAAAACAAAGAAAATGAAAAGGAGGCATTCAATGCTTAGTGTTTTAAGGAATAAAAAACCCACCATCGTCTAAAGGTCATTTCAATCCACTTTCTTTTCATTTACCCTCAAAATTCTAGAGCATTTCGAGAGAGAAAGTGAAGGAAGAGGAAGAAGAAGCTTGCTGGAGGTTTGAGGTTGAAGAAGAGAGGAAAAAGTTCATGCAAGTGCAACCATGGCAGAATTTGGGTTCAACCTGCTAATCTCTGGTTTTTAATTCGGTTTGAGTTACACAAGAAGAACTAAGAGGTGAGGCCTTACTTTCTTGATTTAATCCATTTTCTAACAAATTCCATGAAGGAAGCTTGAGCTAAATCTGATGTTAAGTTAATGGTTTTTGAAGGGAAAAACAAAGCACAAAATTTTCGTGCAAATATGAAGGGTCTCTAGTTTTCTCTGGTTTTTCAAACATTCTGTGGTGTACAGGTTGAATTAGAAGCTCCATTCTGTGGTGTATGGTTGAAAATCTTATTCAATTTTCTAAAACTTTCATGAAGAATTCGTGCACCAAAAATGACTAGCAGTAGGTTTAATTTTAGGAGAAAGGTAGAGGGTAGCAGAGAAGCACGAATATGGATTTGCTGTGTTCGGAGGATTTCTGGACAAATCCGTTGGGAAGTTCATTTTCATTTCTTTGGGTAAGTTGTAGAGCGTTCGAAAATGAAGAGTTTGATATAAAGTACATTAAATTTGGTCAAGTATTGAGAAAGTTATGAGTGTTTGAAGTTAGGGTATTGAATCTGGAAAATCTGGAAAAAGTGTGGAATGTGAATTTAATTCTAGAGTTTAGAATTAATGAGCATAGAAAGACAAGACTATTTATGGTTCTGATGCTCGATTTTGGATTGTTTGACAGGCCAAGAGGAAATAGGTCGAGTCTACAGACCAAAGAACTAGCCAAGACTGTGAGTGACAAAACGAATTTCGAAAATGATTTCTAAATTGTTACTTATGCTTAAATGGTTTACATGCTTGAATATGAACTTATGAATGATACATGATTTCTATGAATGGTTTCAAGCATAAGTTTTGAGCTTAGATTTTCTAATGAGGTTTATATACGAGCACGTGATTATTGACTTTTTTAAAAGTAGTTGAAACGATATCATTTTAAGCAAAGTATGTATTAGCGATTGTTTAAAGATTATTCAGTTTTTCACGAGCAAGCTAAGTAAGCTTGAGTTTTACGAAAGAAAAAGATAAGCAGGCATGTTTTAATATTTTCATGTGATTTTATGAGAGTTTTATTGACTACATGACTGAGATATTGAGCCCGAGGCTATATGGTACCGTGTGCACACAGGTTATATTCCGTTGTTGACGTTGAGTGTACTCCGTGACAACGATGCTGTCGTGAGTACTGGACGGGCCCCACTACGACAAAGACGATGGGAGTGATGGGCGGGCCCCATTATATCGTAGAGCTAGTAAACGTTGGTTGTACTAGGCGTGCGCTACACAACATAGATTTGTCATGTTAGTTAAAATGTTTGATATACTTGATATGCCTTGCTAGATTTTAATGACGTACTTGCGAAATATTTGAGAAGGCTTTTATCATTACACATTTATGTTTAATGCTTTGATTAAACATATTTATACGTTTAAAGGTTTATCACGTGTTCTGATTTGCAGATTTACAGTTTTAAATTTAGTCACTCATTGGGCTTCATATCTCACTCTTTCAAAAAAAATTTCCCATTCTCCAGGTAGAGATCGAGCTCCCGGTGCCTGATAAACTGCCATAGTCTGCTAAAAGCTCCCAGATCAAGTTCCAGTACGTGGGTGGAATTGTACATCGAGTCTGTTTATATTGTAAATGTCTTTGTAAGGATTGGATGGCTTACGGTTTGTGTAAGCTTTAGATGTTGTGGTTGTGTAAACCCTAGTTGGATATGTTTTTGGTTGTGGTGT
Source organism: Luffa aegyptiaca (assembly GCA_017139565.1). NCBI lineage: Eukaryota > Viridiplantae > Streptophyta > Magnoliopsida > Cucurbitales > Cucurbitaceae > Luffa > Luffa aegyptiaca. The sequence goes on along the minus strand of CM029406.1, from coordinate 15,433,368 downwards.
CTCTATCAGGTTTATTTTCCAAAGTGAGTTATGTCAGGGATGCGCTTCTTGTATGTCTAAAGGTTTGGTTGTGTTGTGTTGCATGTAAAGTATTTTATATCTAAGATAAGCATGTTTATCAGGTTCAACGATTCAGCAGGGTCAACATGTATCGTTAGAGGAAGACGATATCTGTTGGCTTCATGCCATCTCTCGAACTAAGCTAGCAGGTAGTTCGGGAGGGCGTGTGACATGAAATGGCTTAAAAGTGCTTATTTGCTTAAGTTCTATTTATTGCATGCCATCCTTTATAGATTATCATTCTAACCTTGTTGAGTTTAACTTGATCACTTAGACTTAGCATGCTATGTGAGTTTGTATCTGAAAGGGTCAAACAATATCGGTTCTCATAAAGGTAATATAGGAGAAAGGGCTCGAGAGAGTGTATTCGGTGTTATAGGGGAAGGTAACCTTATAACAACTACAAGGTTATAGGTTGCATGCATGAACAATCTATGTCGGAGTCAAGTCACAAAAATGTGCATAATGGTACTCGCTTGGCCTTCTAACGGTTCTTGGGAGCAAGGCCAAATAGGAGTTAAACCTGAGCCAATGCATAAGTAGACTTAGGTTAAATAAGCATTATTTGCCTTACGGTTGAAGCTATATTGAATACCTAGCTAGCTTTATTATTATTGTTATTTCTTTTCTTGTTTTACAAAACCCAACATCAACTACTTCTTTTGGTTGCCTTTCAAAAGCAATTTAAGAGCAGTTTCTTCTTCAAATCTGTGTTTCCAACTTAGTCTTTGTGGGATCGATACCTTTGGAATACTTCCAGCGTTTTTATTACTACATGCGATAGTGTATACTTGCACTTGGTTGACTAAATTCATTCTTATTCATTATTTATCATCTTTTCCAACATCCACCTTCAGTCCATATCGCATCACACTACACATTAGAATTGAAAATTTTCAATGTTTGGTGCATAAACTTTATGGGACCTTTCCCCCCATCTTTTGGAAACCAATACATCCTGTTAGTTGTGGATTATACATCTAAATGGGTGGAAGCAATAGCAACACCTTCGAATGATGCAAAGACGGTCAAGAAATTCTGCCAGAAGAATATTTTCACATGTTTTAGCACCCTTAAAGGCATGGTAATTGATGAAGGTACTCGTTATATTAATAAAGTAATCGCTAACTTGTTGGTCAAGTATAATATGAAGCACAGGGTTGTGACCACAAACCACCCACAGAGTGATTGGACGACTTATCGAAGGTCGTAATAAAATAAAATTTATAACTCCGGCTCTATGCTACATTGCAATAGGTAGTGGTCGAGTCGTCAACAGGGAGGGGATGTTCTCTTTTAAATATCGAGCTTTTGCTAGTAACGGAACAGGGTGTTATGAAAATTATAGTTGTCACGTGTGAAGAAAAGTAAAATTGCAGAAGAATAAAATCAAAGTAGAAAATAGTAAATAGCATGCAATCAAAATAAGAGTGGAAAATAGAGAGAAAGATCAATTGAACCAAAGGAATTGCTGGATCGGGTATTTCATTGAATTGCCTATTCTTTTGGTTTCATTAATTGCGGGTTCCCGTGATAAATAATCAATTAGACTCAGGTTGGATAGGAGGATCCTCCGAGTAACCAAGATGCACGTAGGACGCACAATATAAAAAGTCTAGCCTAACATACTAAAAAGGAAAAAGGCTAAAATAATCAAAATACATGATCTATATCAATAAAGAAAAGCCAAGAACCAATACAATACTAAAAAAAAAATGTAAAAAAACAAGAGGAAGCGAAAATATTTAACCTGAATCGGCTAAAAACGAAAATGAGGCATTTTATATAAGAGAGTGCCTCGACACTCTCGGCTGGGATGCCTATTGCTCACATGTTTTTGGCCTAGTGATAGGACCTAAATAGTCCTATTTTATCGCCTCTAATCTAAGCTTGTTAGGATCATTTTATGCTTTACTTGTCCTATTTACAGGTTAATTGAGCTTAGGCTATGTCGGGAGCCGGTCACGCTAATTGGTGTTAATTTGGGCAAATTACGGTGTTTTGGAGCCATCTCGGTGTCTTGGACGACGAGGAAGTGAAAAGACCCAATTGTGTTGAAGCAAGCCTTAAGAATGACACCAAAAGTCGATGATTAAAGCCCCGTACCGAGAAGAAGGGAGACAAGAGCGAGAAATTAAGCAGCAAGTTGAGATTTGAGGTTGGCGTCGAGACGTCGACCTTGGAGTCTCGACGCCGACGCGATTTCTGGCCGGAGTGAATTGTTTGCAGCGTCTCGACGCTGCCCTTGGCATCTCGACGCTGCCGTATTTTCTATATATATGTAGCCTCGGTTTTAGTCCGCCGTTAGGTTAGAACTTTGGTCCTTTTTACGATTTCTTTTCCTCGTTTACATTCAAACACTATTGTAGACCAATCTTGGTCATATTTTATGGATTCTTTCATGTTTATTGTTGCTTTTACTTCATCTATGCGTAGCTAATCTCGTTTAGATTGTTGGATGGGGTTTATGTCTTTATTTTTAATAAGATTGGTTGAGTTTTCTGAGTTATACTTGCTGTTCTTGCTTTATTTTATTAAGTTTTGCATGTTATCCCGTTTAAACCAATACATGAGTCTAGCCTATTAGGATTGACGCCCTTTGCGATTACCGCTTGTGTATTCTATCAGTTATTTTTAGATAGTCACTAGGTTGAGGCAAGCCACTCTCTACGCGAGACGACCCTTGATAGGCCTAGGATGCATGTTAAAGGTTGTAGGAATTAGATTTAAATTGCATTTGAATTTGGTTCTTACGATTTCGGACCCACGATCCCAAAACGGCTAGTTTTAATAAGTACTTGCGAATTTGCTTGTTAATTAACTAGTTAGATATAATTAGTAACCGTTGCAGAGGTCTCGGATGGTTGCTAAATTATGTATAAGGGGTGGGGAGCAATAAAACTTATATTAATTAATCAATTTAGCTACTCATAGTCTTAGAACTACAAACACTAATTGAAAAAAAAAACATAACAACTACTAGATAAAAGGGAAAGAAAGGAATAAAACTCGAATCGTTAAAATTGCACGTCCCAGTCATAATCTCCACGCGTTCTAGCTTGAATCCTGCTCCTTGTCCTTGATTTAGCTCCAAAGGTCTCTAGTCGAAATTATGGCTCAAATCTAACCAATTGAACTCCCTTTGGCCATAGCATATCATATTCTATATATAGGAAAAATATCGACAGCGTCGAGACATTGTCCTCTTGCCCACCATGGAAAAATAAGGAAAATTGAGGTGACGCTCTTGGACAGCATCTCGACGCTGTCCTCTAGGGAATTTTGGCTAGGACATCTGCAGCAGCAGCGTCTCGATGCCACAAGCTACCGTCTTGACGCTATTCTCTTGGGTCAATTGGCTGCTGCAGCTCTTGCTTTGATTCTTCTTCAATTCCTTTGCCTCTTTTTAGGTTCCGAACACTCGAACAACATCCAAATTCACGGATTCATCCTAAAACTCAATTTCCTACAAAAGAAATGTAAAGTGCATAAAAATGGTCAGATAATCCTCAAAGACTAACTAAAATTACCCAGGAAAAATAGCTCGCTATGTGCGCTATCACTCAGCTGATGGTAACCGAAATGCAAGTCGATCTTCAAGAATACCTTGGCTCTGAAGTTGATCAAATAGATCGCCGATACGAGGGAGAAGGTATATATTTTTCATGGTCACCCTGTTCAACTCCCGATAATCAATGTACAGTGTCATGGATCCATATTTCTTCTTGACAAGCAAGACTGGAGCACCCCATGGAGAAACGCTAGGACGAATAGCGTTCTTCCAACTGCACTTTAAGTTCCTTCAACTTAGCTAGAGTCATTCAATACGGTGCTTTCGATAACGGAGACATTAGACACTTTTAAAGTTTAGAGATGAAATTGACGTAACATTTGCTCATGGACTAAATTTGTAATTTAACGAGAAGAATAAAAAAAAGTAGTGGTAATCTTTATTTTGAAAAGAAAATGAAACCAATAATTGTGCCCTAACCAATGTTCAGACTAGGGCATTGTGTATCAAATTTTGTGAGATGGCTACTACACCAAATATAACATTTATTTTAGTTTGGTAGAAATCATGATTTTTAAGAGATAGCGTTGTTGTCACGTCATTTAATGAAAACAATAATAAGATGGGAGGATTAAAATCTCTAATTTTTTTTTTTCAACATAAACCTCTAATTTTTTTGTCGATGATACGTTTCAATTACCATTAAACTAAGCTTACTTTGGTGCACCAACAATATTGTTAAAATAATTATTAAAACATTAAGAAAAAAATGTCTCTCTCAAATATCAACAAATATTTTTAAGAATTAAAATATTTTTTTAAAGAAAAGAATTTTTAATCATTTATATTTTAGTATATTAACGATCACGAGACTAATAAAATAAAATGCATCATATAATATTATTGACTTACTTTTTTTTTTTTTTATTGAGTTCATCACGTTAGGGATTTAAATAATAATAACAAAATACCGAACTGAAAAAGATAAAATAAAATAAAATACAACATTTGATTTCAAAAGGGGAATGATTGAGATCAAGAAATCTACCCCGCTGGAGCCAACTCCATCCCGCCATCAACTTCAATAGCACATACGCGGCAGCTGATGCCGCTGTAAAAAAATGTTTAAAAAAACGGTTAAATTATAAAATAAAATATATATATATATATATATATATTCACCAACTATAAGATTTGTTTGAAAAATAAGATTTATCTCTAAAAAATTTCAAAAATACCTCTTGAACTTTAAAAACATTTCTTCTTTTTTCTTTCTCCGTTTGCAAATTCTTCTTCCATAAAAATTAGTGAGAATCTTTATTTATTTAACTCCACGTTCTTTTTGAAACTTCAAGATAGACTTTTACTTCATTAATCTTTCATGTCCTTAATTTAATTTAGTTGATAGTCTTTTCGACGTTTTTCTCTCACTAGTCACTATCCCTTAATTTTCCGTATATTCGTTTTAGGAAAATTAAATGAAAATATTGTCATATAGTAGTTCTAATACTTCTTAAATATTAATAAAAACAAAATCATATATAAAACTTTTGATTAATTAATCTTGTAAACTGGATTCATGGTCTCTAACATTTCTTCTATTTATCCCAACATACACAAGCAAAGAGTGCAAAAAAAAAAAAAAAATTATGTTTTTTTTCTCCCTTATCCATCTTTACATTTTTAAAAGATTAAACTCGATGTCAAACTCTATTTTCATTTGGTGTTTGTTGCATATTGTCTTTATAAGCAAAGTTTGCGTTAATTTGTATGGAGGAAGAATTTGCAAAGAGAGGAAAAAAAAGAAGAAACATTTTCCAATCACGGTATTTTTAAAGTTTTTTTTTTTTTTTTAAAGTTCAAGGGTATTAATGAAACTGAAACTTTATTGTTTTCTATCCAAAACTTAACGGTAAGGTTATATTTTAACATTTTTTAAAGTTCATGGATATTTTATAAACTTTTTAAAGTTCAAGGGTATTTTTGAAATAAATCTCATAGTTCAAGGATTTTTTATATATAATTTAGCTAAAAAAAAAGGGGAAAAAAACTAAGAAAAGATTCTTGGATTGGATTGTGTGGTAAATGGTAATACCTAAAGAAAAGATTATTTTAATCTCCAACATGATAACTTGTATTAACTTTTACTATAAACTTTTAATTTCATTAAATTGTATCATAAGATTAATAAATGTCACAATTTTTAACGGAGTCCTTTTAGTTCAATAATGTCTTGAATAAGGATATTCAAACATTTAATCTCTTAGTTGAACATATGTGTCTTAACTAATTTAATTATATTGAAGTTGAACTTTTTTTTTTAATTACTCAAGTTGAACCTTAAAAGAAATTTTAGTTTGAAAAAGGTTTTTTTTTTCTAGAACAGGTTCGAAAAGGCATTCTCATATATGTCTGATGAATTATAAAATAAATATTCAATATGAAATTGATATAATTCAAATCAAAATGATATTATAACTATTTTCTTGGGTTGAAATTTGTAAAGTTTGATACAGCTATTTAATTATCAATATTATGTATAAATTAAGGGTGTGTTTGATTTAACTTTTCAAGTATTTAATTTTGGAAAAAAATCATTTTAAAAAAAATTCTAGTGTTTGTCAACCACTAAAAATGACTTATTAGAAAATGAAATTGATAAATAAACCATTTTGAGAGAACCACTTGAAACCAACTTTTTTAAAAAGGATCTTTAGTATACAATAATTTGTGTATAAAAACACATATAAAGAAATGCAATCAAACATATGGATGTTTAAATTCTAAACAATTTTTATACAAAATATTTTTTAAAAAATGCATTTTTGAAAAACATTTAAATTAAAATGTTCCAAACGGACCCTAAATTTAGTTTTGTGCAAAAACTTGATTTTCATAAAATAAAATTTATGAGTTCTTACTTTTTTTTTTATTTTATAGATTATTTTTACCAAATTAAGAGACGGAGAGTTGAATTAGCCAAAATGAATAGAGATTAAATTAGAACACATATCTAAGTTTAAACTCCAATTTGATGAAACTGGAAGTGGTAAAAATTGATACAAGCAAAAGCAAATTGAATGGTTAAAATTAATGGCTAACATGAGAATATCTAACGTTATTATATCTATTTTTTTGGACATGGAGGATTCGAAGCTCAAACCTCTTGATTGAAGTTACATGTCAATTATGACTAAGTTGTGTTCAGTTTGACTATCGATGGATCTATTATTTTTTTTTTTTTGGAGGTTTGAGGTTTAAATACTATAAAAAGTATTTGTTTTTTAAATTAAAAAAGAAAAAGGTAAAAATGAATTTTTGCATAATATAATATTTAGAGAGCGTTTGGTCAGGCGGGCAGCCGTTTTCTTGTGAGGCCCTCTGGCGCTTTATTCCCCTTTCAATCGACAATGCTCAATGGAGGAAACCACGTTGCCATTGCCAGTTATAAATGCATCTCTCTCTCTGTCTCTGTCTGTCTGTCTGTCTCTCTCTCTCTCTCTCTCTCTCTCTCTCTCTCTCTCTCTCTCTTTCCTGTTTTGCTTTTGAAACTCCATTCTTATTCGAGAGAGAGAGACGAAGAATCACGGGTTCATCAACTGAGACGGAGAAGTGAGAATGGGATCGCCGTCCGGCCAGATCAGTGTCTACGATCTCTCATTTAAGGTTCTCTTGATCGGCGATTCCGGCGTCGGGAAAAGTAGCCTTTTGCTCACCTTCGTTTCCGCCTCTATCGACGATATCACTCCGACCATTGGTACTTCTTCATCTAACCGAATTGATTATGTTCCTTTTGTTTGTCTACTTCTAATCTGTTTCGTTGCTGAGAAAATTAGGGATTGAGTTGGTTATTTGTGTCGCATTATGCTTCTTCTACTTTTATAGTTTGAATTTAGTAGACAAGGATGGGAATTGGAAGTATTAGATTGAGGAAAGTATTGGTGATTATGTGGAATTGACTTTGTTCTGATTAGTTATTTAAAGGGGGATTTTGTGTTCAATGTGGTCTATAGGTGTGGATTTCAAGATCAAGCAACTTACGATTGGTGGGAAGAGATTGAAGCTGACAATTTGGGATCCTGGTAATGAATTGAATGGAATGGATCTCTGTTTTACTTTTTTTATGCTTTCAATTCTGAAGTTGGACATTGAATCTCTGGATCGTCTAAAGAAGGTAATTGAACCAGTGGGATTTGGACCCTTGAAGGATTTATGCCACCAACTGGCTTCACCAGTTGGGAACTGCTTTTTGGTCGTTGATCTGTTAATTTAAGTTGCAGTTACACTTTCTTTGCCTTTAATGACTTAATGATGTAAGATATTTAAGTTCTCCATGTAAGATATCACGCTTGCTTGCTTATAAATATGAACTACAAAACTATTAACTCAAAAGGTAGACTTTCTGAAGCATTAAATTATCCAATCAAAATTTGTTGGAAGCATTCAATTAATAATTTAATGTTACTTAAAGAAAAGATAGCTGACTTTCTAATAATTTAATACCGTGCAGCTGGACAAGAGAGGTTCAGAGCATTGACTAGTTCATACTACAGAGGTGCCCAAGGGATCATTCTTGGTAAGCTATTAAATGACACTCTTGTGCTTCGACCAAGATGCATTCTGTGATTTACTGCCAGCTCTCCTCGTCCATTGAATGTGCTAACATTGTAATATAGACTCAAATGATGCTATTACAACGAAGCTCAGCTTCTTTGGAATGTGCTAATGGTGTATTGATTAAGCTTGATCATACCAATGAATTAGGAGAAAGAAGTGCAGAATCCTACTAGAGTGACTCCTTTTCATACTACATTATCTTTGGTCTGACATTGTTGTCTTCTGGTTTTTCTCAGTTTATGATGTGACCCGGAGAGAAACCTTTACAAGCTTATTGGATGCATGGGCAAAAGAAATCGAGCTTTATTTGACAGATCGGCACTGTGTCAAGATGCTTGTTGGAAACAAAGTTGATAGAGTAAGTCCTTTGTATCTCTTGCTGCCACACTCGTAGTCAACCCAGTTTGTAAATGTATATGCTAGAATGTCAACATTTGAAATGGATGAAAAATGATAGATCAGACACCAATGATTCTGTCGAAATTTGCACGATAATCTGATATGAACTCAGACCATTAAATATTTGATTATGTTTATTTTCGTTATTTTTCCCCCGCAATAATCTGAGAAGTAGAAATAATCTATACTGCAGATTTAAGGCATATCTAAACAAAAAATTGTCAGTTCTATGCAAATTTGTTTGATCTGTTGCAATAATCTCAGGAATCTGAAAGAGCTGTAAGTAGAGAAGATGGGATCGCTCTTGCCAACAAACTTGGATCTTTGTTTCTTGAATGCAGTGCTAAAACCAGAGAAAATGTAGACAAATGCTTTGAAGAACTTGTTGTAAAGGTACTTCTTGATACAACAGTTATCATCTTATTACATCTTAGAAAGAAAACCGATGACATTTTACATGTGAATGTGATATGTAGAAATATAGCAGACTAGCTGTTGATGAATACAGAAAATATTTAAAAAGTTGAGTCTAAAATTGGTTTTTTGTTTTTTTCTTTTTCAATGCAGATTGATAACTGTTTAACGAAACTTGTAGCCAATAATGATAGCCAACAAAATTCTATGTTTTATCTTTATATATAATTTTACAATTATGAAAACGTAAGGGTGCAAATTAGGAGAAATTATTTGATGAGACCGCCACAATGAAACTGGTAATCTTGGCTCATTGGATGTAAGAGAAAGAAATTGTAAGAGTACCTCAATTTTGTATCTAGTGGGTTATTAGGGGCAGAAAAATATTAAAATCTACATCCAATGGTTTTAAAGAGACAACTACATTGTGGCAGCTTCATTAAATAATTTGTCACAAACTAGTGAGAAAATGCAAAAAAGTTGACATTTTTATATAATTTTCTCTAAGACAAGCCAATAGAGGGCAATTGCTCCCCTCTCCTTCTTTTCTTCTTCGCTCCACCCTTGATCTAGAAAACAATTTATGAATACTTTTCTGTGTGAAGAAAATTTCGCAAGCAGCACATTTAGAATTATCTGCATGCAAAGGCAGCTCCCAAGAATCTGAGAAAGGTGAGACTATTGTTTGGAAATTTCCCATATTTAAATGTTTGTATTTGTTGTGCAGATAATGGAGGTTCCCAGTTTCGTGGAGGGAAGATCCACTGTAATAAAGAGGAACATTTCAAGGCAAAAGCAGGAAGGCGAAGCTCAACAAAGTGGTTGTTGCTTTTAGAAAGCGCTTTTATGAAAACCAGATCATTGTACATGTGAATTTCTTCTCTTACACTGCTGCTTTCCCCATTCAGTTGTAAGTTATTATTTGTACTATCTGAATGGAAAAAACTATCATTTAAAATTACATTGATTTGCTTGTGTAAAGTTAAATTCTTTTTTTCCTCATCTCCTTTTTTTTCAAAAAAAAAAAAAATTATATTCAAGTTCGAATGAAGTAATGGAGAGTTGTACTTCAACTATGTGATATTATGCTTCTTTTGTACCGTAATACAACAGGAACGAGTGAGTAAGACGAGGAATGAATGACTAACTTTCAATATTACTAAAAAAATTATTAAAAGTATAAGATATTGTAAATATTACTATTTTTTTTTTTCCTTTTTGTTAGGATCTCCTCATCAAGGTTTGAAATGTCGATGTCGATGGAAATGTCGAGAGACATTATGAGAAAATTTATGAAAATTGATAGAAATTGTTTGAATTAGTTAATGAAAAGTAAGATAATATTTGGACGGAATTGTCGATTCAAATGTCCATCTGTGCAGGAATTTTAAAAAAATATATGAAAATGGACGAAAATTGTTTGAATTATTAATTTCAGATTTAATTGACTTAATCATATTAAATGCAATATGGAAATTGATGAAAATTATTTATAATATTTATATTAACATGTCGATAGGATGTTGTTAATTAGAATTATGCTAATTGATATTGTAGACCCCTAAATTTGTCCAATATTTTATTCTTTCAATTGATTTTGTCTTTTTTCTAAAAAAATTATAAAAGAAAAAAAAGGTTATTCTAGAATATTTAATTAGTCAATTCCAATATTATTAAATTTGGTAGAAATAATTAGGTCAAATATTTTCTTTTAATTAATTGATTTGTCAAATCAAATATTAGGTTTATTTGGCAAGGTTAGTTAAACAAAATATTTTTTTCCTTTAGATTCAATTGGCAATTAAAATTTTGTAAATTTGGAAGGTAGAATTAGAATATTTATTTGTTTCCTCTTTTATTTCATTAGATTTTATTTATTTATTTTTTATTTTATTTGATCACCTTCCTAATATGTGATGGTTGGAATTGGCTATAAATTGGGAGCCCTCATCCCCTTCATTTCACGACTTTTTAAGCCTTGGAACCCCTCTACACGTTTTAGACTCCCCAAATCTCTCTCGCTTAAAACCCTAGATACATTTTCTGGGCAATTGGGACTTATGGGCCCATTTCATTGTTCATTGGTAAAAATGGGCCTAGTTTTTAAAATCTCTTATTTTGGGACCCTTTGCTGACTTGAAGATGTAGCAAAGGTGTAAAAAGTCCATTATAGCCTCTCTTCAATTTTCAAAATAGTAAAATTAGTTTTCTCACCAACCACATTAAATTTTCCACCTATTCACCCATATATAATATATTCTTAATTTATTTTTTTTCAAATTTGGTAAAAAATAAATAAATTTTAAGTATAATAAAGAAACTTTTATTCAAAACATTAAAAAAAAAAAAAAAAAAAAAGAATCTGCCACTTACTTTAAAAAACGATTTTCTAAAATTAAAAAGAAAAAAGAAAAAAAAAACGAAAACAGAATCTGGCTTACTTAAAAAAATGGATTTTCTAAAATTAAAAAAAAAAAAAGAAGATATAACACGGCCAGGCTCCTTGCACTCTCGGCCAAAATTTGGCCGGGAATGCATGAATCCCGACCGGGACTCATTATTTCTAGCCGGGATTCATTAATTTGGCCGGAATTTGCATGATTTCCGGCCAAAATTCGACCGGGAATTCATGAATTTCGGCCATTTTCGACCGGGATTTACTAAATTAGGTCGGATTCATTAATTTTGGCCGAATTTAGTCCATGGTTGCATGATTATTTGTCAAAATTCGATTGAGATTCATTAAATTCTTGGGCAATCGGATTCTGTCGAGCGTGAGAGGGAGAAGAAGAGAAAGAGACCTTTGAGAGCGTGAGAGGGAGTGAGAAAAGGGCAAAATGGTATTTTTCGCAGCCCAATGAGTCCTCAAATAAGAGATTTTAAAAAAGGGCTCATTTTTACAAATGAAATATCAAAGGAGCCCATAAGTCCCAATTGCCCCATTTTTCTCCCTTTACCACCTAACTTCTTCTCCCACATAGATTTTTTTTTTTTACTTTCTCTAGCCTCACGTTTTCTTCCTCTCACCATCACTCTCTCTCTCAATCTCACATTGCCACTTCATCAAGTCTTATTCCGAACCAACGGTCCCAAGCGATTTTTTGTAAGTATATTTTTTTTAAACCTTTGTTTTCAATTCTTTCTCCATTAGTTTTCTTTCTTTTCATGAGGTTAATTTTTCCATGCTTTTTTAAAGTTTAGTTTATTTATCGTTTCTTTCGCTTTATTTTAATGTGTTTTTTTTTTAGCATTTAGGAAGTTATGTGAATTTTCTTTTAGGGAGCATTTGACAATTGCATCATGTATTATATTAAATTCTATCATTTATATTTTGATTTAGTGAAACCTTTAGAGTTGATTGTTATATGTCATCTATGTTTAATTTGTTAGTTTAAATTGTTTACAACTGTATATTGTATTATTATTTATAATTTAGTCATGTAACTTCATTTAAATTAATATGTAGATACTTTTGCTTAAACAAATGATTCTTTTATTGTTATTTGCATTCAAAAAATAAAAAATCTCTATTGACAGAATCTCAAATTTTTGGGATGTCGAGTTTCTTGAGGTATATGTCTTGGAATGTTAAGATTTGATTTTAATATGTTTCCTTAAAAGCAATTGAATTTTATTTCTTGTATATTATAGTTTTTATCCCTTTTTTAGATATTTCCTCTCAATTATATGTTTTTTTTTTTATTTTCTCTAAGTTATGATATTGTATTTAATCCATAATTCTCTTATAATTTTTTTCCTTTAATTAAATAGTTCCAAAACAAAAATCTTCCAACGATGGAATCTTGAATTTTCGAGATGCCGATCTTTTAAGTTGCTTGAGGTGAAAAATCACAATCTTGGGATGCCGAGTGTAACGACCCTACATTTCATGCCTAGATCCTAGGGCCATTACTACGAGCATTTCATTTCACTTATAAAGAAAGACAAAGGAACAACATTTAGAGTAAAAGCATGCTTGGAAAATACATGAAACTTTTCAGCCTGGGATCCCAGTTAAAACAACAAGAAGAAGTTTTGGTCATTCAAGTAAAAGTTTTAAGCGGAAATAAATCTTAAAACGTCACATAACAAATTCAAAAGAAGAAAGTCGAAAACATAAAATGCGGAAGGCTATCCTAAGGAAATCCATGGCCCGTTCAGCAGCACTCCGTCACGCGTTCTGTACACCCTTGCCTTTACCTGCAGTTACATGTTAGGGAAAAGAATGAGTATTTAAGAAAATACTCAGTAAGTAACAATACTGCTAGACACATGCAACATCCAAGGTTTCAAAAGATCATTCGAGCTAAGGGCCTAAAGGTTATGTCATCTCATTCTCATTCATTTCATTTCATTCATCTCATAGTATGAGTCTAGTGATCCATTAACTCACCTTAAAAGAAAATTGCCAACTCACTGAAGGTGCACAGGTGGGTATTTTGGGAGATCTCTACTCCTACTAATGGTAGAAGGCACCCAGTTAGTGGAGCCAAGTCTCACCCATCAAGGCACTATTGTGCGCAAAGCGCACTAACTACCATTTCACTGGTGGGGCGTCCATGGGTTTTAAGTCGGAAATTCACTTCCACAGTTAGTAAATGGCACCTAGACTGCGAAGCCAAGTCCCGCCCATTTAGCTCCTCATTTCAGTCTAATACATCTCAGTCCTAGGTGTTTTAATTGACACAACCCCCTACTAGAGCAACTAGCCTATTCTTTTCCCTTTCTTACTCCTTTTCCCTTTAAGGCCTCTTAATACTCAGGTCAATATTAACTGCAACCTAACCACTGAAACCTTTTCTCTCAAAATTCTCTAACTGATTAGACCAGTATACACCATCCCAACTCAGTCAATTTCAAGAACAAGAACAACAACCAACACTTATAAGCGGGGAAAAACAAACTTCTCATTGTTCACATACGTTGCCAGCCAACCATAACGAAACACTATCATGCTCTCGCATCTAAGTCATAGCACCAACAGCACAGCAGACATACTCTTGAAAATAAAGTGCTCATAACATCTCAATCTCAACTCAAACATAGTAATTACATACGCCATAATCACAATTTCCACACCAAGCATCATCTCATAAAAATTCAGCAAGTTATCTTACACATATAACAACATCTCATGCCAGAACACAACTGCCACATCAACGCATATTTACAATCCAATTCCAGTAAGTTAACTTACCTGAGGTAACTAAGCTTGATTTAAAAACACCGAACAATTTGATATATCGCCAACCACGGTATGTGAAAAGGGAATCTAGTAACACACACAATGATCTCACATTAGAGGCATTCCAGTTCCAATAATTTTTCCTAAGAACACATGATTTAAGCAGATCGAAAACTCACCCAATGAAACTAACGCTTGCTGTCCGGTTTCCAAATTCGCTCCACCTTTGCGAATTCGACCACCGCCCACTACGAACACCTTGGATTACGATTCCACATTACCGAGTATTCCACTAAAGCATAAAAGACCAATCAATTTTAACTTACAACTCCCTTACCCACTAACTGAAATCGTTGAACATCGAACGACGACGACAAACAGATCTGAAAGGCAATGATTAATCTGAAAAGCGACGAACAGACTTGAACAACGACAACCACAGATCTGGAAAAAAAACGGACAAGACCGAGGGCGGCAGTGGTTGCTCGTGGCTACTGCAGTAAAGAGGGAGACTGACCGAAGGAGAACAAGACACGACGGCGACAAGGCGTTCTGGGCGATGGCGTTTCGACGTACGGCGGCGGCGGTCTGCTCAGAGAAGGCGACGGCGGCGGCGACTTGCAGATGGAAAGAAAGAGTTGAGTTAGAGAGAAACAGAGACGAGAGGGAGAGGGGAAAGACGTGAGACCGAGAGAGAGAGAGAAAAAAAGAGAGAGAGATTACCGGCGGCGGCGGCTTGCGGCGATGAACGTCGACGGTGGTGGCAGCGTGGCGGCGAGCGACGGGCGAAGGGCGGCGGCGCAACGGACTGTGTGCAACGAGAGAGCGAGAACTGAGATGAAGAGAGTGAAAATGGTGAGGGAGAGAGAGAGCTTCGGGGAGAGAGAGCCTGAGATTATTTTTTTTTTTAAAACCCCCTTTTGACCGAAAATGTGGGGGGAAAATTTCCCCCCACTCCCCCTTTGACCGGGCATTTAGCCCATTTCCCTCATTTCTTTTTTTTTCTTTTTTTTACAGGCTGTTACACCGAGATTTGATTTTGATATTTTTTTCCTTATAAAAATTGTTTATATTTTAAAACTTATTTTTCAAAAGAAGCATATTTTATAAAAGAGATTTTCTTTTAAAAGGAATGTACTAAAAAAACTTTTGCTATAATTGTTTCATTGACTTTATTTCCAAAATAATAAATCTATTCAAATTATTTTCCATAAAAATGTCACTTCTTTAAAAATAAAATTAATTAAGAGTTTTCCTTAAAAAACATTCTTTACTCACACAATTTTCAAATTTAAAAAAAAAAAAAAAAAAAAAAAAAAAAAAAAAAAACTTTCCTATGACGGAAATTAGGAAATCAAGATATTGACTTTCCTAATATTCTTGAGGTGTGATGAATTCAATTTGGGATGCCAAATTAAATTCATACAAATTTTGAATGGTTTTATGTCACCCATAATTATTGTTCATTATTTATTTAAGGAATAATGAAGAGTAAAACATAGGACATTTAAAAATTAATTAAAAAAAAATCTTCTTTAGCATTTACAATGGCCAATTTCCTTAAATAACACAAGAAAAATAAAATTTCGTTCTTTGAACGAGTGTTGTGGGGTGCTAATTAATACCTTCCCCATACACAAAAGACCCTTGAACCTTAAATCTTTTATTTGCATACCATTTTAAGCATATTTTTGGGTGCCTAGTCACGCCATCTAAATCAAGACGGGTCACAACTCCATTTTCCTCCTCTTGGGAACAAAGTCGGCCGCTCCGCCTCGCAAACCCGTAGCGACAGCTGGGCGACTCAACTGGGGACTTCTTTTAAGCGGGTCATTTTATTTTTCTTGTGTTGTTATTTTATATATATTGACTTTTTGTATTTATTCTCCTTTTATTTTTGTAAGCACACACGTACATAAGCCTCCTACCTCAGCTTTACCATGAGGATTAGGATCGAGGATGAGTAGTGGCGACCTTCGTGGAGTTATAACTCCCGTGTAGGCACATGAAAACCCTCACTCAAGTCGACCTTATTCAGGATGGTGATAAGGGTGCCTCTGATTTATTTTCTTGAAAAAGGAAAGGAATTGAGGACAACTTGGGGACCTTTCTCCGTTAGAAATTAGAGTCTTACCACACGTGTTATGATATAATTATGTGTGCATATTATTTATCCATTGATTTATTTTAATTATATGTTTATTTATTTAATTTACTCTAGCTTATCATGTCTATTTATATTCTTGATTTTAGCATAATTTTATAGGCATACTTCACGAACATACTCTTGTGCTTTCCTTAGATTTTTTTTTGTCATGTCATTCTCGTATATTGTTGCGCGAAAAAAATAATTAAAAGAATTTTTTTAGAAAGAAAATATATCAATCTTCATTATTTGAAATATAGAGGGATACAAGGACTACGATGAAAGGAAAGTCATTGGTTACCATTGAGAGCCAAAAACTTGTATGTGAGTGGTCTGAGAAGGTACAAGCCAAATCTGAAACAAAGCTGCTAAAAGAGATCTCAAATCAACCTCCAATGACGAATGTCTTCAATTATTCCACCCGAAGTATCGAAAAACTAAAGGAAGTATGGGAAGAATTTTCACCAGAGCATAAATTTGCATTCACAAACAAATACAGATATGTGGCCAACCTCTTGTACATTCAAGTTGATGCAAATGCTTTAGCAGCCACTCTACACTTTTGGAATCCTATCCGTAAGTGTTTCACGTTTAACTCTCATGATGTATCACCAACTGTGGAGGAGTATCAGGAACTACTTCGAATGTCAATAATGTTCGAAGTGAAGCTGTATTTCTATGACAAGAAACCGACGGGTAAGAGGGCTCTGGCGAAAATTGTTGGTAACTTGACTGCCACCGAGATAGAACATCAGGTCAAAAAGAAAGGTGGAAATGAAAGAATACCTCTGGACTATCTCATAGATCTAACTCGACAATGCAGGAATGATGGGATAAGTTTGGAACTCAGAGAGGATGGGTATAATTGACAATGAAGGAATACCCATCCTCGTTGAGTTCCACACTTACCCCTTCATTCCTGCATTGTCGAGTTAGATCTATGAGATAGTCCAGAGGTATTCCTTCATTTCCACATTTCTTTTTGAGTTGATGTTCTATCTCGGTGGCAGTCAAGTTACCAGAGATTTTCGCCAGAGCCTTCTTACCTGTCAGTCTCTTGTCATAGAAATACAGCTTCGCATCAAACATTACTGGCATTCGAAGTAGTTCCTGATACTCCTCCACAGTTGGTGATACATCATGAGAGTTAAATGTGAAACACTTACGGATAGGATTCCAAAAGTGTAGAGTGGCTGCTAAAGCATTTGCATCAACTTAAAAGTACAATAGGTTGGCCACATATTCATATTTGTTTGTGAATGCAAATTTATGCTCTGGTGAAAATTGTTCCCATACTTCCTTCAGTTTTTCGATACTTCGAGTGGAATAATTGAAGACGTCAGTCATTGGAGGTTGATTTGAGATCTCTTTTAGCAGTTTTGTTTCAGATTTGGCTTGTACCTTCTCAGACCACTCACGCACGAGTTTTTGGCTCTCAATGGTAACCAATGACTTTCCTTCCATCGTAGTCCTTGTATCCCTCTATATTTCAAATAATGAAGATCATATTTTCTTTCTAAAAAGAATGTCTTCTAATTATTTTTTTCGCACAACAATATACGAGCATGACATGACAAAAAAAAAAATTCTAAGGAAAGCACAAGAGTATGTTCGTGAAGTATGCCTATAAAATTATGCTAAAATCAAGAATATAAATAGACATGATAAGCCAGAGTAAATTAAATAAATACACGTATAATTAAAATAAATCAATGGATAAATAATATACACACATAATTATATCATAACACGTGTGGTAAGGATCTAATGTCTAACGGAGAAAGGTCCCCAAAGTTGTCCTCAATCCTTTCCTTTTTTAAGAAAATAAATCAGAGGCACCCTTATCAGCATCCTGAATAAGGTCGACTTGAGTGAGGGTTTTCATATGCCTACACGGGAGTTATAACTCCACGATGGTCGCCACTACTCATCCTCGATCCTAATCCTAATGGTAAAGCCCGGGTAGGAGGCTTGTGTACGTGTGTGCTTACAAAAATAAAAGGAGAATAAATAAAAAAAACCAATATATATTAAATAACAACACAAGAAAAATAAAATGACCCGCTTAAAAGAAGTCCCTAGTGGAGTCGCCAAGTTGTCGCTACAGGTTTGCGACGCGGAGCGACCGACGTTGTTCTCAAGAGGAGGAAAATTGAGTCGCCACTAGTCTTGATTAAGAGGGCGTGACTGGGCACCCAAAAATATGCTAAATTGGTCTGCAAATAAAAGATTTAAGGTTCGGGGGTCTTTTGTGTATGGGGAAGGTATTAATTAGCACCCCACAACACTTGTTCAAAGAAAGAAATTTTATTTTTCTTGTGTTATTTAAGGAAATTGGCCATTGTAAATGCTAAAGAAGATTTTTTTTTATTTTTATTGATTTTTAAATGTCCCATGTTTTACTTTTCATTATTCCTTAAATAAATAATGAGCAATAATTATGGGTGGTATAAAGCCATTCAAATTTTGTATGAATTTAATTTTGCATCCCAAATTCAATTCATCACACCTCAAAAATATTAGGAAAGTCAATATCTTGATTTCCTAATTTTCGTCATAGGAAAGTTTTTTTTTTTTTTTTTAATTTTGAAAATTGTGTGGGTAAAGAATGTTTTTTTAAGGAAAACTCTTAATTAATTTTATTTTTAAAGAAGTGACATTTTTATGGAAAATAATTTGAATAGATTTATTATTTTGGAAATAAAGTCAATGAAACAATTTTAGCAAAAGTTTTTAGTACATTCCTTTTAAAAGAAAATGTCTTTTATAAAATATACTTCTTTTGAAAAATAAGTTTAAAAATATAAACAATTTTTATAATGAAAGAAATATCAAAATCAAATCCCGACATCCCAAGATTTTGATTTTTCACCTCAAGAAACTTAGAAGATCGGCATCCCGAAAATTCAAGATTCCATCGTTGGAGATTTTTGTTTTGAAACTATTTAATTAAAGGAAAAAAATTATAAGAGAATTATGGATTAAATACAATATCATAACTTAGAGAAAATAAAAATAATATAATTTAGAGGAAATATCTAAAAAAAGGCATAAAAACTATAATATACAAGAAATAAAATTCAATTGCTTTAAAGGAAACATATTAAAATAAAATCTTGGCATTCCAAGACATATACCGCAAAAAACTCAAACATTGGCATCCCAAAAATTTGAGATTCTGTCATTAGAGATTTTTTATTTTTTGACTGCAAATAATAATAAAAGAATCATTGGTTTAAGCAAAAGTATCTACATATTAATTTAAATGTAGTTAATTGACTAAATTATAAATAATAATACAAGATACAGTTGTAAACAATTTAAACTAACAAATTAAACATAAATGACATATAACAATCAACTCTAAAGGTTTAACTAAATCAAAATATAAATGATAGAATTTAATATAATACATGATGCAATTGTCAAATGCTCCCTAAAAGAAAATTCACATAACTTCCTAAATGCTAAAAAAAAAACACATTAAAATAAAGCGAAAGAAACGATAAATAAACTAAACTTTAAAAAAGCATGGAAAAATTAACCTCATGAATAGAAAGAAAACTATTGGAGAAAGAATTGAAAACAAAGGTTTAAAAAAATATACTTACAAAAAAACGCTTGAGACCGTTGGGTTGGGAATAAGACTTGATGAAGTGGCAATCTGGGATTGAGAGAGAGAGTGATGGTGAGAAGAAGAAAATGTGAGGCTAGAGAAAGTAGAAAAAATATCTATGTGGGAGAATAAGTTAGAAGTTAGGTGGTAAAGGGGGAAAAGTGTATCTAGAGTTTTAAGCGACGGAGATTTGAGGAGTCTATTTTTAGCCAAAATAAACATGTAGAGAGGTCTTCTAAGGCTTAAAAAATCGTGTGATCAAGTGTGAGGAGGGCTCCAATATATAGCCAATTCCAACCACCACATATTAGGAAAGTGGTCAATAAAATTAAAAAAAAAATCTAATAAAAATAAAAATAAAAAGGGAATCAAATAAATACTCTAATTTCACCTCCATATTTACAAAATTTTAATTGCCAATCGAATCTAGCAAGAAGAAAAAATATTTTGCTTAATTAAACTTGCCAAATAAACCTAATATTTGATTTGGCAAAATCAAATAATTAAAATAAAAATATTTGACCTAATTATTTCTAACAAATTTAATAATATTTGAATTGTCTAATTATATATTCTAGAACACTCTTTTTTTTTTTTTCCTTTTATATTGCTTTTTTTTTAAAAAAAATGACAAAATCAATTAAGAGGATAAAATATAAGACAAATTTAGGGGTCTACAGATATAAATTATTTAAATTATAAAATGAGACTTAGTTTACAAATAAGAAGTATATAGGAACTATATAAGTAACTAATGATAATTGATTATTATATAATTAATGAAACAAAAGTTAACTAATAATGTAAACAAACATGGTAACTTTTAAACTTAACTTAACAGGTGAAGATATAAAACTAGAGCTAGAAGCCTAGAGCTCCTAATTTAAGAAAGAAATTGGAGAATATTCTGAGAGAATTTAAGAATTGAGATGTTAAGAACTTGAAATGGAATGAGAGTATTTATAGATGGTAAAAATAATAAAATAAAAGAAATGTAAAATTAAAATAATTAATTAAAATTATTTTTGTACTAAAAAATAAATTTGGGAATCCTATAGTATTTTGATGTTAAAATTGATAAATGAAAAGCAAAAAGAGAAGGTATAGACGTAAAAAAATGGCCAACAAGAGCATAGCTCAACTGGCATAAAGCATATACTACGACCAAGAGGTCAGAAGTTCAATTCCCCACCCCAACATGTTGCCAAAAAAAAAACGTTGATTAAAAAATTAATATAAAAGTTTAAAAACCCTCTTTAAAAAAGGGGTCGTTTCATTTTGGTCCCTCCATCCATTTTTCCGTTAAAAACTAATCGCTTGTTAACGTGGCGATATTTTTATATTAAAAAAAATTATTTTTTATTTTTAAAAATAAAAATATTAATCTTTAATATATTTTTATTTCCCTTTTCTTTCTTCTTCTTCAACACCCTGATCATCACCAACCTACTTCTTCTTCAACACCCTCATCATCACCAACCTACTTCTTCTTCTTCAACATTCACACCAAAGCTCCAGTCATCGCCACCGCCCACCGTCGCCAGAGATTTTGTTTTCTATTTTTTCTTCTTTCTTTCTCTCTCCCTCACCATCTCCTTCTCTCACCGTCGCTCTCACCATCTCCTTTAGTCATCGTCGTCGGCTCATTTCACTCGTTTTAAAAAAAAAAAGAAGGGGGTTTCCCCTTCGTTGTTTATCTTTTTTTTTAAAAAAAAAACCAATGTTGCCTACGAGAGAGATGGCGAGAGGGAAGGAGATGGTGAGGGAGAGAGAAAGAAAGAAGAAAAAAAAGAAAAAAAAGTGGGGGGAGGGGAGCTCACGACCCACGAAGGAGAGGGGAAGAGAGAGGAAGAGGGAGGAGGAACTCCCTCCTCCTGTCGCCGGCGTGAAAGGGGAAAAAGAAGAAAGAAAAGGAAGGAAAAAAAAAGTCGAGGTCGACATGTGTGAAGAAGAAGACGATGGTTGGCAGGTGTGAAGAAGAAGAAGAAAGTGGAGAGAGAAGAAATAAAATTAAAAAAAATAATATATTTATTATTTTAATATATTTTATTTTAAAAAATAAAAAAATAATTTTTTAATATAAAAATATCACCACGTCAGCAAGCCTATTAGTTTTTAACGGAAAAAATGGATGGATGGACCAAAATGAAACGAAATTGAAACCTCAGGGACTAAATTGTTGAGTCTGAAAAATCAGGAACCAAAATGAAACCCAACCCAAACCTCAAGGACTAAAATTGTATTTTTCCTTAAAAAAATACAAAAAGTGAAAAATAAAAAACACGTACAATCAAAGCTGAAGCCAGGATCAAGCAAACACATAAGAGAGCGTGCACATCCACTCAAACAAGCATTTTTTTTTTGTAATTAATGTAAATTTAAATCTTAAACTAAAAAAACTATTAAAAATACAAAAAAAAACGACACAGAACGACATGTTGTCGACATCATCAACATTGGGGAAGAACGACACTTTTCCCCCTCGAAATGTTGAGGCCTTCGTCATGCCGACATATCAAACAAAATTTGACACCTCACTCCTAATTAGATTTAGACTGAATTATCGTTGATACATTTTTTTATTTAACAAATAAAAGAACTAAAACTACACCTACCTATAAGGAGGAAAGAGAGTAGACACTATTTTATTGTCCTAGATTTAATCTATTGTTTTATATAATTAAAGTCGATAACAATAATGTCAATATTCTATGTGGCGTTATTAAGGTATAATATGATATATATATATATATATGTGTGTGTGTATATATATATATCAATAATCTATAAGCTAAAGCTATACCTATATCTATATCTATATCTATATCTATATCTATATATATTAAAAAGCAAGGAATCGTGAAAAACATTTTTAGACTAAAATACCCCTTAAAATTTAAGATAATTACTTTAGTTAAAATCTAATTGTTTTAATTAAAAAATAAAAGATAAAAAAATGAAAAAAATCTTATCCTATTTGTTTTTATAAAAATAAAAATAAAAAAACAAACAAATTTCATATTAAATGTTTTAATAATGAAAAATAAATTTAAGACAATTACTTTAGTTAAAATCTAATTGTTTTAATTAAAAAATAAAAGATAAAAAAATGAAAAAAATCTTATCCTATTTGTTTTTATAAAAATAAAAATAAAAAAACAAACAAATTTCATATTAAATGTTTTAATAATGAAAAATAAATTAAAGACAATTACTTTAGTTAAAATCTAATTGTTTTAATTAAAAAAAATAAAAGAAAAATCAAGTAGTGGAAATAAAATTTTGTAATTGATTTAAATAAAAATATAAAAAAAATCTTATCCTATTTGTTTTAATTAAAAAAAATAAAAGATAAAAAAAAATTAAAAGTGGAAATCAAATTTTGTAATTGTTTTAATTAAAAAAACAAAAGATAAAAAATGAAAAAATCCTATCCTATTTGTTTTTTTTAAAAAAAGAAAAACAAAAAAATTATGTGTTAATTGTTTCAATAATTAAAAATAAATTTAAGATAATTACTTTAGTTAAAATCTAATTGTTTCAATTAAGAAAATAAAAGATAAAAAAATCAAGAAGTGGAAATCAAATTTTGTAATTGTTTTAATTATCTACATCTATAATCTATAATCTATCTATATTAAAAGGCAAGGATTCCTAAAAAACATTTTTAGACCAGAATACCCCTATAAATTTCAGATAATTACATAATTATTAGTTTTCAAATTTCAGAATCAAATTTCGTAATTTAATAAAAATCAAAATAGTATGTGATTTTATTTTTTAGTTTTCAAATTTGAGAATCTTTAATAAAGTTCAAAAGAATATTTGATTTGAATCTAAATTTCGTCTATAAAATTTTCATCTTCTCCAATTCGTTTTCACATCTACAACTATTTTTCTCCTCTCATTGTTTATTTAAGATACCTCCCTTAATTTTTATTAGTATGTGATTTTATCTTTTAGTTTTCAAATTCGAGAATCAAAATTCGTAATTTAATAAAATTCAAAAGAATATTTGATTTGAGTCTAAGAATTTCCTCTATAAATTTTTCATCTTCTCCAATTGGTTTTCTACCACTATTTTTCTCCTCCCATTCTTTTTTTCACGTACCTCCCTTAATTATTATTATTATTATAATATTTTTGTTCATTTTTTTTTTATCAATTTAATTAGAAGGTCATCCACAAATGTTATGGTATGATTTTTTTCTACCAATTTATTTTCGTGATTTTCAGGTCCAAAATTAGTTATCTCCTCGGTTATCTTTCCAGTATCTCTAATTCTTTCTTTCTTTTTTAATTTTTAATTTTCTTAATTTAATTACATTATATATGATTTAGGTAAATTGTGTAAAATATATATTCTATAAGTACAGGTTGTGTACTTTTTTTTGTTTCACAATTTGTGTCAACTGGGAAGCATGTCAATTTTGTCAATTTTTTTTTTAACATTTTGTGCCAACTGGAAATACTTCGATTTTGTCAGTTTATTTTAAAAGAAATAAAAAAACTAAGTTTCAATGAAATTTAATTTTTTCAATTATTATTTTTTTTTTGTTTCACATATTTGTCTACGTGAAAGATTTCAATTTTGTAAATTTTCTTTTTTTAAAAAAAAAAATAATGCTTCATTAAACTTTAAAAAAAAAAAAGTTTCAATAAAATTTGATTTTTCCAATTTTAATTTTTTTTTGTTTTACCTTTAATGTCAACGGGAAAGATTTTGATTTTGTTAATTTTCTTTTTCTTTTGAAAAAAAATCATGTTTTATTAAACATTTATTTTTTTTGTCACGTTTTGTGCCTACAGAGAAGGATTTCGATTTTGTCAATTTTATTTCTTAAAAAAAAATAAGGT
The DNA here is from genome assembly GCA_017139565.1 of Luffa aegyptiaca. Lineage (NCBI taxonomy): Eukaryota > Viridiplantae > Streptophyta > Magnoliopsida > Cucurbitales > Cucurbitaceae > Luffa > Luffa aegyptiaca. The sequence goes on along the minus strand of CM029406.1, from coordinate 15,408,563 downwards.
TTCATTAAAATTTTATTTTGTTAATTTATTTTTTTTCATGTTTTCTGTCTATTGATAAGAATTTCGATTTTTTCAGTTTTCTTTTTTTTTTTTAAAAAAAAAAATCAAGTTTGCTTAAATTTTGATTTTATCAAATTTCTTTTCTTTTTAAATCAATTTTGCTTAAAATTTCATTTTGTAAATTTGATTATTTTTCTTTTTAGAAAAAAAGGTCAGGTTTCATTAAAAATTGATTTTTTCATTTTTTTTTGTTTCACGTTTTGTGTCTATGCGGAAGTTGTTTTTTGTTTCACATATTGTGTCTACGGGGAAGAGTTCGATTTTTTCAATTTATTTTTTTTAAAAAATATCAAGTTCATTAAATTTTGATTTTTTCATTTTTTTTGTTTCAAATTTTGTCTACTCGAGAGGATTTCGATTTTGTCAGTTTTCTTTTTTTATTAAAAAAAAATCAAGTTTCATTAAAAATTGTCTTTGTCAATTAAATTTTTGTTTTGTTTCACATTTTGTGTCAACCGAAAAGATTTCGATTTTGTTAATTTTCTTTTTTCTTTTTGAAAAAAATCATGTTTTATTAAACATTTTTTTTTCACGTTTTGTGCCTACGGAGAAGGATTTCGATTTTGTCGATTTTATTTCTTAAAAAAAATAAGGTTTCATTAAAAGTTTATTTTGTTAATTTATTTTTTTTCATGTTTTCTCTCTATTGATAAAAGATTTCGATTTTTTCAGTTTTCTTTTTTAAAAAGGAAAAAAATCAAGGTTGCTTAAATTTTGATTTTATCAATTTTCTTTTCTTTTTAAATTAATTTTGCTTAAAATTTCATTTTGTAAATTTGATTATTTTTTTAAAAAAAAGGTCAGGTTTCATTAAAAATTGATTTTGTCATTTTTTTTGTTTCACGTTTTGTGTCTATGTGGAAGTTGTTTTTTGTTTCACATATTGTGTCTACGGGAAAGAGTTCGATTTTGTCAATTTTTTTTTTTTTTTTTGAAAAAATCAAGTTCATTAAATTTTGATTTTGTCATTTTTTTTGTTTCAAATTTTATGTCTACTCGGGAGGATTTCATTAAAAATTTTCTTTGTCAATTAAATTTTTGTTTTGTTTCACATTTTGTGTCAACTCGAAAGATTTTGATTTTGATAAATTTCTATTTTTTAAAAATCCTGTTTCATTAAAAGTTTCTTTTATCAATTAATTTTTTTTCCACATGTTGTGCTTAATGCGAAGGATTCTGATTTTGTTAATTTTCTTTTTTTTTAAAAAAAAAATCAAGTTTCCTTAAAAGTTTATTTTGTCCATTTCAATTTTTTTCAATGTCTATTGGGTAGGATTTCAATTTTTTCAATTTTCTTTTTTTTTTTTTTTTTTTTTTAAAAAAACAAGTTTCCTTAAAATTTGATTTTGTCAATTTTTTTTGTTCACGTTTTGTGTCTACTGGGAGGACATTGATTTTGTCCATTTTTTTTTAAATCGAGTTTCATTAAAATTTTATTTTTCTAATTTAAATGTTTTTTTGTTTAGATTTTTGTGTCTACTTGAAAAGATTTCGATTTTGTGACTGTTCTCCCTCTAAAAAAGAATCAAGTTTCGTTAAAATTTGATTTTATCAATTTATTCACGTTTTGTGTTTATCGGGAAGAGTTTTTTTTTTCATGTTTTGTGTTTGCGGGAAGGAGTTCGATTTGTCAATTTTCTTTCTTTTTTTGGGAAAAATACACTTTTGGTCCCTGAGGTTTGGGTTAAGTTACACTTTGGTCCCTGAGTTTTCAAACTCAACAAAAATACCCCTGAGGTTTGAGATAAGGAGCAATTTGATCTCTATCGTCCAATTTGTCGTTAAATACTAGAAGAAGAGGTTGGAGAAGAAGAAGTTTGAGAAGAAAAAGAAGAAAGAGAAGAAAGAACGGGAAAAAGAATTAAAAAATTAATAAAATAATAATATTTTTATTATTTTAATTTATTTTTATTTTAAAATTTTAAATTTTAATTTTTTAATTAAAATAATATTGCCACGTCAGCATTCCGTTAGTATTTAACGGTAAATTGGATGGTAGGAACCAAATTGCTCCTTATCTCAAACCTCAGGGGTATTTTTGTTGAGTTTGAAAACTCAGGGACCAAAGTGTAACTTAACCCAAACCTCAAGGACCAAAAGTGTATTTTTAGCTTTTTTTTTTTTTTTTTGAAAAATCAATTTTCATTAAATTTTGATTTTATCAATTAATTTTTTGGTTTTTCTATCTACTGGGTAGGATTTCAACTTTGTCAATTTTCATTTTTTTAAAAATTTCAAGTTTCATTAAAATTTGATTTTGTCAATTTTATTTTTTCATATTTTGTGGGAATGATTTCGATTTTTTCAATTTTTTTTTAAAAGAAATCAAGTTTCTTTAAAAGTTTATTTTTCTATTTAATTTTTTTTTGTCATGTTTTGTTTCTATTGGGAAGGATTTCAATTTTGTCAAATTTTTTTAATTCAGTTTCGTTAAAAAAAAAATTCATTTTATTTTTTTGTTCACATTTTGTATCTACCGGGAAGATTTTGTTAATTTAAATGTTTTTTTGTTCACGTTTTGTTACTATTGGGATGGATTTCGATTTTGTCAATATAATTTTTTTTCTATGTTTTGTGTCTACTTGAAAGGATTTCGATGTTTTTTTTTTTTTTAATTTTTTTTATTATTTATTTTGTAACAATCAAGTTTCATTAAAATTTAATTTTGTCAAGTTTTTTTTTTTTTTTTTTTTTTTTTTTTTTTTTTTTTTTTGATGTTTTCTTTTGTCTATGAGAAGGACTTTGATTTTGTCAAAAAAAAATTTTAAAACATTCAAGTTTCATTAAATTTTGAATTTTTAAATTCAAATATTTTTTTGTTCACGTTTTGTGTCTATTGGGAAAGATTTTTATTTATCAGTTCTCTTTTTCTTTTAAAAAAAAAAATCAAGTTTCTTATTTTATTTTTTCACGTTTTGTGTCTACTGTGAGGATAGCGATTTTTTTTTTTTTAAATCCAAGTTTCATTCAAATTTGATTTTCTCAATTAGTTTTTTTTTTTTTTTTTTTTTTTTTTTTTTTTTTATAGGAAGGATTTTGGTTTTGTCAATTTTATTATTATTTTTTTAAAATCGAGTGTCATTAAAATTTGATTTCTTCAATTTAATTTTTTTGTTTCACATTTTGTGTCTATTGGAAGGACTTTGATTTTTTCAATTTTCCTTTTAGAAAAATTATTTTTAAATTTAAATTTGTCAATTTAAAATTAAACATGATAATTTCATTCCAAATGAAGGTAGATTCAAAATCTTAATTTGATAAACAGTGAAATTGAATTCAAAATCTTGATGTCATGATTTTTTTTTTTTTTTTTTGTATTATATTCTTTCAAAAAATTTCTTAGATTTGTTTTTAATGCAGATGTCAAATATGTTAATTAGAGAACTCAAACCTCTTGACAAAGGTTGGAAGAGTGTAAGTGAAAAATCTCAATCCAACAATTCAAACCAGGAGGATCCTGTAAGAATTATCAAATTGATTGTTATGGACAATAAAATATTATATTACACGTTTTGTTATTTCTCCATGTTTAACCTATATAATGGCATATTTTTTTAAACAAATATTTTATATGCATATTGCATGTGTTCAAGTCACTTTGTTCAATGAGCACATTGATAAATTCAATGAAAATCTTCAAAATGGTAAATCATATATGATCCATAACGGTAATATAGAACCAATAGATATTAGGTATCAAAATGTTCATGCAAGGATTGAGATCTCATTATCTCAAATGACTGATATAGAAGAACTAGAAAGAGAAGTATACAAAACAAAGAATCGAAATATGGTTGATTTTGAAATCCCGACGAATGATAAACAAGCAAAAACTCATATAGGTTAGTAAAGATACATTACTTATCTTAGCATTATCCTACTATTTACTAATATTGATTTCATTTTACAGATGTGGTGAGTGGAGTAATCCAAGGTAAACCGATATCTATAAGAATCATTTTTAAAAAAGAGAGATTATATTGATGGACAATAGGTACGTATTAAAATATGAATTGTTTAGCTATATATTGCTTTAACTTCTATAAGAATGTATAAAACTAATTTTAATTGGTTTTAAATTCATTTTAGTTCATAATATTTTCCTCAAATTATTACACGTGCAACGCACGTGGTAAAAACCTAGTATATTAAAAAGGAAGGATCCGTGAAAAACATTTTTAGACTAAAATACCTCTGTAAATTTTAGATAATTACATAATTAGTTTTCAAATTCCAGAATCAAATTTCTTAATTTAATAAAAATCAAAATATAATATATTAAAATATGAAATTTTGAAAAAAAAAACTTAAGATAATTATTTTAATTAAATATAATTATTTTAATTAAAAAGTAGAAAAAAAAAAGAAACCATTACGTGAGATTTAAAATATGAAATTTTGAAAAACAAAATCTTAAGATAATTATTTTAATTAAAAAGTAAAAAAATCTATAATATATTAAAAAGCAAGGATCCGTGAAAAACATTTTTAGACTAAAATACCCCTGTAAATTTAAGATAATTACATAATTAGTTTTCAAATTCCAAAATCAAATTTCGTAATTTAATAAAAATCAAAATATAATATATTAAAATATGAAATTTTGAAAAAAAAAACTTAAGATAATTATTTTAATTAAATATAATTATTTTAATTAAAAAGTAGAAAAAAAAACCATTACATGAGATTTAAAATATGAAATTTTGAAAAATAAATCTTAAGATAATTATTTTAATTAAAAAGTAAAAAAAAAAAAAAGAAAGAAAGAAAGAAAAAGAAAAAAACCATTACGTGAGAATTAAAATATGAAATTTTGAAAAAAAAAATCTTAAGATAATTATTTTAATTAAAAAGTAAAAAAAAAAAAAACCATTACGTGAGAATATTAATTTGAAATTTTGAAAAAAAAAAAAAACAAATCTTAAGATAATTATTTTAATTAAGAAGTAAAAAATCTATATCTATAATCTATAATATATTAAAAAGCAAAGATCCGTGAAAAACATTTTTAGACTAAAATACCCCTATAAATTTAAGATAATTACATAATTAGTTTTCAAATTCCAGAATCAAATTTCTTAATTTAATAAAAATCAAAATATAATATATTAAAATATGAAATTTTGAAAAAAAAAAACTTAAGATAATTATTTTAATTAAATATAATTATTTTAATTAAAAAGTAGAAAGAAAAAAAAAAAGAAACCATTACGTGAGATTTAAAATATGAAATTTTGAAAAACAAAATCTTAAGATAATTATTTTAATTAAAAAGTAAAAAAAAAAAAAAAAGAAAGAAAGAAAAAGAAAAAAACCATTACGTGAGAATTAAAATATGAAATTTTGAAAAAAAAAAATCTTAAGATAATTATTTTAATTAAAAAGTAAAAAAAAAAAAAAACCATTACGTGAGAATATTAATTTGAAATTTTGAAAAAAAAAAACAAATCTTAAGATAATTATTTTAATTAAATATAATTATTTTAATTAAGAAGTAAAAAATCTATATCTATAATCTATAATCTATAATATATATTAAAAAGCAAGGATCCGTGAAAAACATTTTTAGACTAAAATACCCCTGTAAATTTAAGATAATTACATAATTAGTTTTCAAATTCCAGAATCAAATTTCATAATATAATAAAAATCAAAATATAATATATTAAAATATGAAATTTTGAAAAAAAAAAAACTTAAGATAATTATTTTAATTAAATATAATTATTTTGAATCAAATTTCGTAATTTAATAAAAATCAAAATATAATATATTAAAATATGAAATTTTGAAAAAAAAAATTAAGATAATTATTTTAATTAAATATAATTATTTTAATTAAAAAGTAGAAAAAGAAAAAGAAAAAGAAACCATTACGTGAGATTTAAAATATGAAATTTTGAAAAACAAAATCTTAAGATAATTATTTTAATTAAAAAAGTAAAAAAAAAACCATTACGTGAGAATTAAAATATGAAATTTTGAAAAAAAAAATCTTAAGATAATTATTTTAATTAAAAAGTAAAAAAAAGAAAAGAAAAAAACCATTACGTGAGAATATTAAATTGAAATTTTGAAAAAAAACAAATCTTAAGATAATTATTTTAATTAAGAAGTAAAAAAAAGAAAATAAAAAAAAACCATTACGTGAGAATTAATATGAAAATTTGAAAAAAAAAAAAACAAATCTTAAGATAATTATTTTAATTAAATATACACTCTATCTAAAATCTAATCAAATTATCATATGGTCTATATACACTCTATCCAAAATCTAATCAAATTAAAATTTGAATCTAAATTCTCTCTATAAATTGTTCACCTTCTCCCATTAGTTTTCACATCAAAACTATTCGTCCCCTCCATTGTTGGTTTCAGAACATCTCTTAATTATAATTATAATATTTTTGTTATGACTGACTGACTTTAATTTCTTTTTTCCCTCAAACTTTTTTTTTTCAGGTGTAAAATTATTTATCTCTTCCAATTTCTTCCAATTGTTCATTTATATTTCGGGTATTTTCCAATTTCTTCCAATTGTTCGTTTATATTTGAAGTATTTTTTTTAGTTTGGCTTTTTAATTGATGTGTTTGAATTAGAAAGGTTTAGGTTAGAGATAAATTATATATTTTATAGCTTTGATTAATTTATTATTAAAGTTTCATCAATTTAAGAAATAATTATATATTTTATGGTTCTATTGTGTTTCGGTTGGATTCTGTTTTAGTTTGGATTTGTTTTTTCTAGAATGTTTTAGTTTGGATTTGTTGGATCAATGGCGTCTTCTTTCTTCATCTCGAAGATTTCGTGTTATTTGTAATTTGGATATGTTTGTTTTTGGTTTTAATGAAATTCTTGATTAAAAAAAATTAAAAAATAATTGATTGGTTGGGATTTGCATAGAATTTGTAAATTTCTGCCATTTTTATGTGTTTTATTTATAAAAAAATTGTAAATTCTGAATTTAAGTCCTTCCGCAACATATCAATTCCCTATGGGATGCAATCCAAAATTAAAAATATTAATTTTTAAAAAAATGATAGAATTGATTGAATGGATTCAGTTTTTTTTTTTACGGTTTTTTTAGTACAAATCTTTTTTTACGGTTAATTCCATGTTCCGGTGTTGTTTTCAATTATTTCTTAAATTGATTTATCAATTCTTTGATTTGAACCATCATTCTTTACAAACTTGATTTTAGTGATATTTTGCCTTGAATGAATTATTATTATTATTATTATTATTATTATTATTATTATTATTATTATTATTATTATTATTATTATTATTATTATTATTATTTTCATATGTGTTAGATCATTTTTTAAATATTTCAAAAAAAAAAAGATCATTTTTTAAAATATAAGTTTAAAAAATTATTGTTCCTCTTCTTTCTTTTTTTTTTTTAATGAAATTCTTGATTAAAAAAAATTAAAAAATAATTGATTGGTTGGGATTTGCATAGAATTTGTCAATTTCTGCCATTTTTATGTGTTTTATTTAAAAAAATAATTGTATATTTTGAATTTGTTTCCTCCCGCTAACATATCAATTCTCTATAGGATGCAATCCAAAATAAAAAATATTAATTTTAAAAAAAGGATAGAATTGATTGAATGGATTCAATTTTTTTTACGGTTTTTTTTTAGTACAAATATTTTTTTACGGTTAATTCCATGTTCCGGTGTTGTTTTCAATTATTTCTTAAATTGATTTATCAATTCTTTGATTTGAACCACATCATTCTTTACAAACTTGATTTTAGTGATGCACAAGCAAAATTTATTTGGCAAAAATAAAGCGACAAATATTTTAAAATAATTATTAATGACCACGAGGTTTGTGGTTCAAATCCCCAACCCCATATTGTCAATATATATATATTTTAAGATAATTAATTATTTTTTTTAAATAAGAAGATAATTATTTATTTTATGTCATTTATGCATTCAATGTCTTAATATCCACTTTTAATGTCTTAATCTGAATTTTGTCCACTTCATTTACAGCTTCTTTTATTTCAAGAAAATTGACACATGAATAGTAATTAAACAATTTAATTTAATTTTTCGATTACTTTTGCTACAATTTATATTTTATGGAGCTAAATTTTCTTCAAAATAATCTATTTTATAAACAATAGATTGTCATATTTGTTAACCCTTTGTCGATTTTGTTTACAATTTTACATGTATTATTACAAATATAACATTTACTATAAAATCCATAAATAGATTGTCTATATTTTTATTTATCTTATGATCTATATACACTCTATCCAAAATCTAATCAAATTTGAATTTGAATCTAAATTCTCTCCATAAATCGTCCATGTTTTCTAATTGGTTTTTAGGTTTAAAAAGTAGTCATCTCTTTCGATTGTTTATCTATGTTATAATTATTGTGAATATAACTTAATACATAAATTTCATTTTTATTTTCCTTTCTTAATGTCATGAAAATTCAAATATTATATTTTGTGTGTACTATTTTCTCCCAAACAATTTCTTATATTTTTTTTTAATTCAGATGACAGATATGTTAATTGAAACACTCAACTCTTTTGATAAAGGTTGGAAGATTAAAGTCTTTGTTCTACGAAAATTTCCAATCCAACAATTCAAAAGTAGAAAAGGAGATCCTTTGAGAATTATGAAATTGATTGTTGTTGATAAAAAGGTATTACGCATTTAGGAATTATGAAATTGATTGTTGTTTGGGAACAAATGGAAAAACTACAACTAACCAAAAATATGAGAGCCCAAAATGACATACATTTTGCAGAATATCTATTAAGGATTGGTAATGGAACATAACCATTTGTAGAAGAAGACTATATTTGCCTCCCAAATGATATTGTCGTTACAGGTGAAAGCGAAGATGATGCAGTATTAAAATTATTGAATATTGTTTATCCTGATCTTGAAAAAAATGCTACTTTGATAGAGTATATTACAAGTAGGGCAATTCTGTCAACCACAAATGAATATGTTTATCAAATGAATGAGAAAATGATTCATCTATTTCCTGGAAAAATAGAAGAATTCATGAGTTTTGATGAGGCGATTGACGACACACATAATTACTACCAAGAAGAATTCCTCAATTCATTATTGCCCAATGGTGTCCCTCCTCACAAATTGATATTGAAAAAACATTGTCCAGTCATGTTATTGAGAAACTTAGACCCACCAAACGGTCTATGTAACGGAACTCGAATGGTTTGTCATGAATTTCACAAAAATGTCATTTATGCATAAATCACAACTGGACAACATGCAATAAAGAAAGTTTTTCTTCCACGCATACTAATGAGCCCAACAAATGATGAAGGATATCCATTTAAATTCAAAAGAAAGCAATTTCCCGTACGACTTTGCTTTGCCATGACTATTAACAAAGCTCAAGGACAGACATTACCTAATGTTGGAGTTTATCTTCCTCAACATGTTTTCCCGCATGGACAACTATATGTAGCACTTTCAAGAGGGATTTCTATGGCAACGACAAAGGTATTGATCAAATCAAGCGGCAATTTGACCAAAAATGTTGTATATAAAGAAGTTTTGACTATATAAACCGATTTCTTTAAAAATGAATTTTTATTATTATCTAGCATAATTATTGTTACTCCATTTGCTATGATAAATCACATATATATTATATTATATTCAAAGTAGTCATATTAGAAAACAACAAAACTAATATAAGAATGTATAGAGAATTTTAATTAGTTTTAAATTAAATTTACTTCATAATAATTTAGTCAAATTATTACACGTGCAACGCACGTGGTAAAAACCTAGTATATTAAAAAGCAAGAATCCGTGAAAAACATTTTTAGACTAAAATATCCCTTTAAATTTAAGATAATTACTTTAGTTAAAAACTAATTATTTTAATTAAACAAAATAAAAGATACAAAAATTAAAAAGTGGTAATCTGTAAAAAATTAAAAAACGAATATGAAATTTAAAAAAAAAATCTTTTCCTATAAAAAATATATTAAAAAGCAAGAATCCGTGAAAAACATTTTTAGACTAAAATACCCCTTTAAATTTAAGATAATTACTTTAGTTAAAAACTAATTATTTTAATTAAAAAAAATAAAAGATACAAAAATTAAAATGTGGTAATCTGTAAAAAATTAAAAAATGAATATGAAATTTTGAAAAAGAAAATCTTTTCCTATAAAAAAAAAAAAAAAACAAATGTAGTGATTTTAATAATTATCTATAATAAATGATTGAGAAATTTTTTTAAAAAAAATATGAAATTTTGAAAAAAACTTTTCTTATAAAAAATCTGTCACACGAATTCTGTTTGTTCTTTTTTTTTTTTTTTAAATATAAACAAATAGGGTTGACATTTTTTTTTTACAATAAATGTCTGGAAACTAATGAAAAAGTTTAGTCATTTTTCACGATGAAAAATAAAGAATTTTCTTTTTGGGACGTGTTAAATTTTGCCGGCAATATGAAATTTTGAAAAAAATAAAATATAATAATTATCTATAATAAATGATTAAAAAAATAAAAAAATATATGTAATCGCTACACAATTTAAAAAATCAATATGAAATTTATCTTTCCTTATAAAAAATTTGTAACACGAATTTTGTTTGTTTTTTTTTTTTAATAAAAACAAATAGGGTAATTTTTTTGTAACTTTTATTTTTTTTTAAAAAATTAAAACAATTATGAGTTTGTAGGGTTGACACTCTTTTTTTTTTTTTAAACTAATGAAAAAGTTTAGTCACTTTTTACGAGGAAAAATAAAGAATTTTCTTTTTGTGACGTGTTAAATTTTTCCGGCAATATGAAATTTTGAAGAAAAAATATAAATAAATATTTTTATAATTATCTATAATAAATGATTAAAAAAATAAAAAAAGAAAATCTGTAGTCGGTACACAATTTAAAAGACCAGGGAGGAGATGAATAGTTTTAGATGTGAAAACCAATTGGGGAGAATGAAAAATGTATAGAAGGAATTTAGATTCAAATTCAAATTTGATTTGATTGTGGATCATAATCACATATTCTTTTTGAATTTGAGTGGATGCATTTTTTCATCAAATAAAGAATCGTCATTCATCTCAATTGTGGTTTAGGTTATTAAACAAAACTTTTATATAGAATATGTATTTCACATAATTTACCTGAATTATATACAATGTAATTAAATTAAGAAAAAAAATTAAAAAAAAAAAGAAAGAAAGAGAGATAACTAAAACACAGATGATTTTGGATCATAATCAAACATGATAATTTTATTCAAAATGAAGGTATATTCAAAACCTTAATTTGATAAATATTGAAATGAAAATAATATGAAGCATAAGGTGGTGGCGGCCTTGACCGCATCTTTTCAGGAACAAAGAGCTAAATTCGATGAGTTTAGGTTTAAAAGTAGTCATCCCCTCCAATTGTTCATATATGTTATAATTATGTCATGAAAATTTTAGGGTTTAGGGAGAAATAAATTTAAAAAAATACAACAAAAGAGATAGTGTTGAACTGAACAAGATAGATAATTACTCAACTTTTTCAAGGTTAAAGTTAAATAGAGTAAAATGGGAGAGGAGCGAGAGAGAGAGTGAGTGAATGAGGAGAGAAAGAAAAAGTAGAGAAAGAGTGGGTGATTGAAAAGAGGGAAATGGTCGAGGGAGAAATGTATAAGAAGTAGTCGGAGTGGACAAAGGATAGAGAGAGAATAGAGAGAGAAAGAGAAATTGACTAAAATAGATCAAATTTTTATATTTTGATAGTTTGAGTGTTTAATTTTAAATTTATCATATAGTTTGAGAGTTTAATTTTTATAATGAATTTTTGACTTTGTAAGCCAATTTATTTAACATGTATATTTTTATTATTATTTAGCATAATTATTGTTACTTCATTTGCTATGATATATTATATTATATTAAAATTAGTCATATTATAAAACAAAAAAATCATCATAGAAGTAAAAAAAAACAAAACTAATATAAGAATGTGTATACAATCTTAATTAATTTTACTTCATAATAATTTAGTCAAATTATTACACGTGCATCGCACGTGGTAAAAACCTAGTATATCAAAAAGCAAGGATTCGTGAAAAACATTTTTAGACTAAAATACCCCTTTAAATTTAAGATAATTACTTTAGTTAAAATCTAATTGTTTTAATTAAAAAATAAAAGATAAAAAAAATGAAAAAAATCTTATCCTATTTGTTTTTATAAAAATAAAAATAAAAAAACAAACAAATTTCATATTAAATGTTTTAATAATGAAAAATAAATTTAAGACAATTACTTTAGTTAAAATCTAATTGTTTTAATTAAAAAAATAAAAGAAAAATCAAGTAGTGAAAATAAAATTTTGTAATTGATTTAAATAAAAATATAAAAAAAATCTTATCCTATTTGTTTTAATTAAAAAAATAAAAGATAAAAAAAATTTAAAAGTGGAAATCAAATTTTGTAATTGTTTTAATTAAAAAAACAAAAGATAAAAAAATGAAAAAAATCCTATCCTATTTGTTTTTATAAAAAAAAAGAAAAACAAAAAAATTTTTGTGTTAATTGTTTTAATAATTAAAAATAAATTTAAGATAATTACTTTAGTTAAAATCTAATTGTTTCAATTAAGAAAATAAAAGATAAAAAAAATCAAGAAGTGGAAATCAAATTTCGTAATTGTTTTAATTAAAAAAATAAAAGATAAAAAAAAATCTTAGCCTATTTGTTTTTATTAAAAAATAAAAAAATCGTATTAATTGTTTTAATAATTAAAAAAATCAAAGATAAAAAAAAATCAAAAAAATCTTATTATGTTGTTTATATTAAAAAAAAAAATAAAGAAATTAAAAAAAAAAGATTTCGTATTCATGGTTTAAATTTAAAAAATAAAAGATACAAAAATTAAAAAGTGTAATTAAAAAAATAAAAGATAAAGAAATCAAAATGCGGAAATCATTAAAACAATGAAAAAATCTGATCCTATTTTTTTTAATAAAAATAATAAAAAAAAACAAAATTGGTATTAATTGTTTTAATAATTAAAAATAATTATAAGACAATTACTTTAATTAAAATCTAAATGTTTTAATTAAAAAAAATAAAAGACAAAAAAATCAAGACGTGGAAATCTAATTTTTTCCTTTTCTAATAAAAACAAATAGAATAAGATTTTTTTTTATCTTTTTTTTTTAATTACAACAATACGAAATTTGATTTCCACTTTTTGATTTTTTTATCTTTTATTATCATTTTGGTTTGATAACCTAGAATAATATTATGGTCTATATATTTTATCAATCTATAGACTTTATCCAAAATCTAATCAAATTAGAATTTGAATCTAAATTCCCTCTATAAATTGTTCACCTCCTCCCATTAGTTTTCACGTCAAAAACTATTTATCTCTTCCATGGTTGGTTTTAGATACCTCTCTTGAGTTATAATTATAATATTTTTGTTTAATTTTATCAATTTAATTAGAAGAAAGTAATTTCTTTTTCCCCTCAAACCTTATTTTTCAAATCTAAAATTACATCTCTTTCAATTGTTCGTGTATCTCAGGTATTTTTTTTAGTTTGACTTTTAATAGTTCACTTATTAAAATATAAATATAATCTTTCAGTTAGACTATATATTATTTTGCTTTCATTAAAAATAAATTTTACTTCTATAATGTATATCCATTATTTATTTATTTAATAATATTTTGTTGTGTATAAAATATCGATAATGATAACATTATTTTCTAATATATGCAAAGAAACTGTAATATAATTGTGTATTATCTAACAAAAAATCATCATGGAATGTTGCAAAAAAAAAGAAAAAAAAAAGAAAAAAAAAAGAAGATATCATCATGGAAGTATAAAAAATAAAACTTATATTAAAATGTACCCAATTAATTTTAATTAGCTTTTTAAAATCATTTTACTTCAAAATATTTTACTAAAATCATTACACATGCAACACACGTGGTAAAAACTAGTATATATAAATGGGACTAAGAGGGAAGAATCTTTGCCTTCCTATTTTGTCCTTAGAGTTGTAATAAATTCTTGTTTTGTCCCTCCCTTCGAATAGTTGCAACTGTTAGAAGTGTCCGTTGAGAGAATTTAATCCATGGGGAGTGGTTACATAGTGAAACAAAGCATTCTTTCACATATGAGTATGACTATTCCTTTGCGTATGAGTGTTATCTAGATCGTAAATTTGAAACATCATGATCTAACAGTGGAGATGTGTTTATGGTTCTATAGAAAACGACCTTTATTCCTAATTTTGTGTTATATAATGGTGTCTCAAATGATTGAGTGTTTGAAAAGGTTAGTTCACGTTTATTATTACTAGTTTAAAAACACGTGCGATGCACGTTAAATTTCACTTTTTAGATTGAAAATTAAAAAAAAAAATGGTGCCTAGAAGTCTAAAACTATATATTATATTGTTCTATGTCCATTTAAAATAATAAATATGAAATATTTTGCACGTGGTTTGAAATCTTTGGAATATATTTTTTTACGGTGAAAGTTAACTTTTGAATAAATATATTTTTCATCTAGTTCAAATAGTAAATATTTGACATTAAACTATAATGTAAGAGGTAGAAAAAATAATAAAAGATATATAATTAAAATTAAAATACATATAATAGTTGTAAACTAAATTTGATAAAACATAAAAAGTGGCATCATAAAGATAGTTTATTATCTTATGGATAATTCATCGGTGGGCTTCAAGATTGTATTTTGGAGAAAAAGAAAGAAATATATTTCATAAGAATTATATAAGTTGATTTTTTTTTAAAAAAAAACTAAAGTATTTAATAAAGTATAACCTCTTTGAAAATAACATTTTTTTGTATGTTTAGATGACAAATTTTGATCTTCAAGTGATTTGATAAGAATTTTTGTATTGACATTGAAAAAAGTTGTAATGTGAAATTACATATTTAGAAATATATTTTCTAATATTCAGAACAATTTGTCCTTGTGTTTTGTTTAACGTCATCGCACAACATAATATAACAGGAAATTTGTTTCCTTTCGAACTTGAATGGATATCATTTTGTGCCATCAGGTGGACTTAATTAATGGAAATCATGATATCAAAATGTGTTTCCCTGTTCTCCCATTACTACTTCGACAATTTAAACATAGCTCCTATACATTTTCTTGAAGAATTTTCTTCAAATAGGTAAATATAAATTACATAGGACTTTAAAGGAATGGTACAAAGATTGCAAGGAAAAAGTTATAAATTTAAGAAAAAAGAAAAAAGAAAAAAATTAATTGCATAATAATTAGACCATTAATATATTGATACAAAAAAAAAGTTTATTAAAACTTAGGATAGCAATGGTAACAATCGCTATATTTTATTGGTGTTTTATGCATTTTTTTTTGTTTGTTTTATATAGATTTTGATACAAAAAATCTATACATATCAAAATAGTGATGAAATTAGAGTAAAAAAATATGTAGAAAACTCAAAAGTTAATATGCTTTTTGGAAAGACATGACTAATGACCCTTTTTTATTGTAAGATATATTTTTAATTTTAATTCTCGAATGGATGCATCTGATGTGTAACTAACTCTGCTTGAACAGTCACATCTCATCAGCAAAGATTGAAGGACACTTTAACTCAAAGAGTTGTGTCTCTTTAACAAATATATAAGGGCAAAATGGACATTTATTAAAATTATAAGGGCAAAAGAGGAAAGCAAAGATTCTCCTCTTTAAGCCCCTTTTATATATAGTAAGATAATCAATCATTTTGACATCCAATCTTAAAGTACATATATGAAGGTAAGTTTTGAAAATGCAAAATCTAAACTATATATAAACTAGAGATACATGAGACTTCATTAGGAGAAACTTTCTCTTTTCATTTTTCCTATTTCATCTTTTTATTCACTTTTTAATATTGTTTTCCTAAAATGTTATATGCATATTTTAGTTTTTTGACATTTACTACTTCTGTTCTTTCAATTATATATAAATATTAATATTTTATAGACAAAATATTTAAAATTATTTCATAGAGATGCAAATATGTCATAACATATTTTTTTTTCTCATTTAAATGTGTATTATTAGAATAATTTTCTTAAATTTAATTATTAATGATTAATTTTAAACAATAATATAATTTATTTATTGATTTCTTATATGTTAGAAATACATATTATGAATAGATTATTACAACTATATATAAGACACGACTATGTAAACAATTGCAAATTATATTTTTTAAGAATTTTCATGAAAAAGATGAAAATATAAAAACATTAAATAAAAACTGTTTGATGCATTAGTTTTACAATATCAAAATATTAACATACTCATTTAATAAATTAATTATTTGAACAAAAGTACGTTTGTAATATATACCGAAGAAGTTTCATGAAAAAACAATAATATGTGAAAACATTGAAAAAAATGTTTGCTTTGTCTACCTTTTAAAATTTTATTAAATAAAAAATAATGTAATATATATTTATTACATATTTGAAAACTATTATTTTCTCTTATTTTAATTTAAAACTATAATATTTCACGTGCAATGCACGTGTTACTCAACTAGTATATACTAAGGGGTCGTTTGGCCCTATGTTGGTTATAATAGAGGGGACTCTTATAACGCACTCAGTGTTTTGAGGCATCATATAGACAAATAGAGTTGAATAATATTGCAAATGCTCAGCTGAATTGCAGAGCATAGTCACTGTTCATTAAATAACAGAAAACAAGGACACGTGTAGCATAATGAAAGGCTAACAGAAAAACAGAGATACACAGACAATTAACCAAGCAATTAACCAAAGATTACACACTAATCATATTAACTAACATCCCCCCGCAAGCGAACACGAA
Organism: Luffa aegyptiaca; assembly: GCA_017139565.1. Classification (NCBI taxonomy): domain Eukaryota; kingdom Viridiplantae; phylum Streptophyta; class Magnoliopsida; order Cucurbitales; family Cucurbitaceae; genus Luffa; species Luffa aegyptiaca. The sequence continues at coordinate 15,391,618 of CM029406.1, read as the reverse complement.
TGGGAGACCACTGTGAGCTTGGTTCTGAAACCAAAAAACCGAGGAGAATGCAAGCTCTTTGTGAATATATTAGCTACCTGGTCTTCAGAGGGAACAAACCGCACAAGAAGTTGCTTTTGAGCTATCTTTTCTCTGATGAAATGGTGGTCAACTTCGATGTGTTTAGTGCGATTGTGCATAACAGGGTTGGCAGCGATATAGGTAGCAGACATGTTATCACAGAGCAGTAATGGAGGAGCAGAAGAAAGAGCACCAATTTCAGCAAGAACGGATTGGACCCAAGCTATTTCAGCTGCTGCATTTGACATACCCCGATACTCGGACTCAGCTCTTGACCTTGAGACAACCTTCTGCTTAGCCGAATTCCATGAAACCAAATTTGACCCCAAAAACGTGCAGTAGCCGCTTGTACTCCTTTGGTCGTCTGGACAGCTTGCCCAGTCGGCATCTGTATAACAAGTGAGGGCAAAAGAAGAAAAAGGGGAAATCAAAATGCCCATGGAGGATGTACCTTTGAGGTATCTCAGAAGCCGTTTAACTGCCATCATATGGGTCGTGGTAGGGGCATGAAGGAACTGACAAAGTTTATTTACTGCAAAAATGATGTCAGGTCTTGTGAGGGTACAATACTGAAGTGCCCCAACCAAGCTGCGATATTCAGTGACCGAGTCCAGTGGTGAACCATCAGAAAGGGACAACGGCGGGCCAACAGACATGGGAGAAGAAGTAGGCTTGCATGATTCCAGATTGGCTCTTTTTAGGAGATCCATAACATACTTCTTTTGAGATAAATGCAGATTCTTACCAACTTTTGCAGCTTGAATGCCAAGAAAATAGGAGAGTTCACCCATATCCTTGAGAGAAAATCGAGAATTTAAAGCAGTAATAAAATGCTGAACAATGGAATCATGAGAACCAGTCACCAATATATCATCGACATATATCAAAAAAATAACAAGCTGAGAATTTGACTTGTAAATGAACATCGAAGAATCGGATTTAGAAGCAAAGAAACCCCAACCAAGTAAACAAGTGCTGAGTTTAGAGAACCATGCCCGAGGGCTTTGTTTGAGACCATATAAGGCTTTGTTGAGCTTCAAAACGTGGTTAGGAAAAGAGGGACTTTCAAAACCACCCGGTTGTTTCATATACACCTCCTCCAAAAGATCACCATGGAGGAACGCATTGTGTACATCGAGTTGCCTTACTTTCCAACCGAAAGTGACAGCCAAGGATAACACAATTCGAATCGTTGCTGGTTTAACCACGGGGCTAAAAGTCTCAAAGTAATCAATTCCCAACGCTTGAGTATACCCTTGAGCTACCAAGCGTGCCTTATACCGATCAATCGAACCATCGGGCTTAAGTTTGAGGCGAAAGACCCATTTACAACCAACAAGTTTACGACCATGAGGCAATGGGACAAGAGACCAAGTGTTGTTTCTCAATAAAGCATCATACTCAATATCCATAGCAGCCTTCCAATTCAGATCACTTAAAGCAACTTTGTAACTTGTTGGTTCAGAAGGGAGATTCAACACAGAGGTATCCTTTGTCACCAACCACGCCTTGGGTTTAAAAATTCCATCCTTTGATCGTGTAATCATAGGATGAACATTGTGACTCGGGTTAGGAGGGGGTTGAATGGATGAAGCAGGAGAAGGAATATTCTGTGAAGGCAGAAGGGAAGGAGAAGGGGAAGGAGATTGAGAGGGTAACTTAGAAGAAGAAGAACTAGATGAGCCAGGAGAGGGAACACAGACGCCATCATTTTCAGCAAGTGAGGCAGCAGGTGCTGGGGAAGCAGTCGTCGATGGCAATGGTACAGACGCAGACACAAAGGGAGAGGAAAAAGAAGAAACTGAACGAAGAAGATACCCAAGATGATAGGAAGGATCATGGAAGGAAGACTTTACAGATGATGGAGGGAGGAGATCATTATTTTGAAAAGGGAACGAGGACTCATTAAAAACTACATGCCTTGAAACATACAGCATACCGGAAGAGACATCAAGCCACATATATCCCTTGTGAGAGGAACTGTAGCCAAGAAAAACACATTCCTTAGACCGAAACTGAAGCTTGTTATCATTATATGGCCTCAAGAATGGAAAACAAGAACAACCAAAACACTTTAGTAATTTATAATCAGGAGAATGATTGAATAATACAGAGTATGGAGATTGGAAGTTTAACAAAGGAGTAGGAAGCCTATTAATTAAGAACACTGCTGTTTGAAAGGCATAGGGCCAAAAATGTTGGGGAACAGAGGAGTGAGCAAGAAGAGACAGTCCTACTTCCACAACGTGCCTATTTTTCCGCTCAACAGCACCATTTTGCTGTGGGGTGTAAGGACAAGACAAACGGTGAATAATGCCACTTGAAGATAGAAGACTAGAGAGAGGCTTAAACTCAGTGCCACCATCAGTTTGAAGAGACTTAATTTTAGTGTCAAATTGCGTTTCAACCATGGATTTAAATCGAAGAAAAACAGAGGAAACATCATGCTTCGATTGCAGAAAATAAATCCAAGTAAATTTGGTACATTCATCGATAAACAACAAGAAATATCTAGCACCATGTATTGATTTTATAGGGGATGGACCCCAAACGTCTGAATACACCAAACCAAAGGGAATGGGGGATGTATAAGGGGAAGGAGGGAAGGGAAGGCGGTGATTCTTAGCCAATTGACAATGTGAGCAAAACTGTTTAGTAGACAAGCTAAACTTAAGATTACAATTGCTAAGAACTTTTTGAACAATTTGAAAAGAAGGATGACCAAGACGTCGGTGCCATAACGAGACATCCTGAACCGTGGAAAGGAAAGCAGCAGGTCGTGACAGCTGAGAGATGCGAGAAGGACAGCTTGAGGTGGACAACTTGTATAATCCATCTTCAAGATGACCTTGGAGAAGAATTGTCTTGGAGAGCCGATCCTTGACAAGAAAATAAGTAGGATAAAATTCAACAAACGCACAATTATCGTGACAAAGACGAGCAATACTAATAAGATTGTGAGACAAATGAGGACTGTGAAGCACAGATTTTAGCTTAATAGGAACTTATGAGAATTGGAAGAGAGAAAAGAATGACCGATATGAAGAATAGGGATTGACTTACCATTGCCCACGACGACTTGCTCCCCACCATAATAGGTACTTGGCTGCTGCAAGTTGCTTAGCTCAGGGGTCATATGATGAGTGGCGCCTGAGTCCATATACCAAGCTTCATTCGGATGTGAAGCCAAGGATAAGACAGAGGTAGAATCGGAAGGACCAGCAGTAGATGAGGGACTGTGCGGAAGCGGTTGAGAAAGATGATTAAACAAAGCCTGAGGGGAAGGAGTTTTAGGGGGGGCCTGATAAAGGGGATTGTGCCTATTGTAACAAATCAAGGCTGTATGGCCAAGTTTGCCACAAATTTGGCACTGTGGGCGATTGGGACTTTGGGAGGGCCATTTGGGAGGTCTGAAAGGAGTTTGAGGACGTCTTAGAACTCCTTGGCCAGGGAAAGGAGTAGAAAAGGTCTGGGGAAAAGGGAAAGTAGGAGCTGGCTTGAAATTTGTTTGAGAAGATGACTGTGTACGCTGGTAACGCCTCTGATTTGAAGAGGTGGAAAGATTAGCTAAATTAGCTTGGACAAGATTTAGAGTATCAACGGAATTCTGTTTATCAAGGCGCGCCTCATAAGCTAACAAAAGGCTGCGGACATCAGCGAGGGAGGGTCGGTCTGTACGGTTATGGATGGAGGTGACAAAAGGATTGTACTCAGTGCCTAACCCCTCTAAAATGTAGCCTAAGTGATCCCTGTATGACAAAGATTCTCCGATGGCCGAAAATTTGTCGGCAACATCCTTGATCTGAGCTAGATACTTGGAAACAGATAAACCATCCTTTCGAATTTTTTGTAACTGAGAGCGAAGACCCATTATACGAGCAATAGACGAGGACTCATACACAACCCGAAGGTGATCCCAGATTTCAAAAGCAGAAGAGCATCCTATAATCTCTCCTAACTTGTCCTCATTAAGGGAAGAGTATATCCAGCTCATTAAGGTTCTATTAAACTTTTTCCAAATCGTAAATTGGGGATTTACCTGTGATTGAGCAACATCAAGGAACTTAGGTGGAGCAGGCGTACCATCGATGAAGCACTCCATGTCAAACGCGATTATATGGTTGAGCAGTTGATTCTTCCACAGCAAGTAATTGTTGTCGGAGAGCTTCACATTCAGAGGGGGTGTTAGGGTTGGATATGGTGATGTAGATGGTGGCTGAGCAGGATATAAATGAGTGGAAGGGTGAGGATAAAAGGGTAAAGTGGAGGCAGGGGCAGGAGGATATATAAATCCTGCCGGAATTGAAGGATTAGGAGGAGCTTGCATATTGGGATGATTGAGAAAATGAGATTGGAAAGGGGGAATGTTAGGGTTTAAGGGACGAATGGGGGTAGAATTGTGAAGACGGTGAGATATCACAGGTGTCAAACTGGGAGAGGAAACAGAGGGTGTGACTAGAGGTGCTGGAACTGTGCTGGAATTAGGAACCATCGGCAAAACAGAGTCATTTGTAGAAGAAGAGCTTGACGTTGATGCCATTGAAGGAGAGTATCAATCGGAGAAGAAGAGGATGATCGGAAAAAAAACGCCCTAGAGCTCTGATACCATATAGACAAATAGAGTTGAATAATATTGCAAATGCTCAGCTGAATTGCAGAGCACAGTCACTGTTCATTAAATAACAGAAAACAAGGACACGTGTAGCATAATGAAAGGCTAACAGAAAAACAGAGATACAAAGACAATTAACCAAGCAATTAACCAAAGATTACACACTAATCATATTAACTAACACATCAACAAAAATAAGTGGTGAAGTGGGTTATTTTTACCCCCCATGTTTCTACAGTAACTACCATTCAACTCACCCGATTATTCTATCCATTCTCTACAGTAACTCTCTCCTCTCTTCTTTAATTCGACTCCTTGACTTTTCCAGCGACCGCCGTCGACTTTCCGACCACTTTTGCAGCGATCGCCGACAACCAATTTTTTTTTCAATATCTTTCTTCTCATCTACATTTCATAAAATATAAAAAACGAAAATAAAGAAAAAGAAAGAGGTAAAAGAAAAGAAAGGAAAAAAGAGGGAAAAAAATTTCGGTCGCTGGAAAATTCGTTGGTGGTCGCCGGCGGATGTCGTCGATGTTAGGGTTAGAGGAAGAAGGAGATGATGAAGATGGAGGTTGAGGTTGAGGAAGAAGATGAAGATGATGAAGATTTAATGGAAATGGAGGAAGAAGATGAAGATGAAGGAAGAAGATAAAGATGGAGGAAGAAGATGAAGAAGAAGAAAAAAGAAAAATAAAAAGAAAAAGAAATAAATAATAATAAAATAATAAAATATTTTTATTTAAAAATATTTTTTAATTAAAAAATGCATGACACTTTAGCAATTCGTTAGAGTTGAATGGAAAATTGGACGGAGGGACCAAAATGAAATGAAATCCAAACGTCAAGGGCTAAATTGTGAGTTTGAACAGGGACCAAATGAAACCTAACCCAAACCTCATGAACCAAAAGTATATTTTGGTTTTTGAACTAAGCACTTATAATTTTTTTAGGTCAAATTTATTCTCTACTTTTGTCAACATCAAAGGTTAACCATGGTTAACAACTTAAAAAAAAAAAAAACATTGCTAACCATATTTTATGCATATTCGACGATATTCATACAACCAAACAAGACCATATTGTCAAAGAATAACGTAACTTAAAACCCTTAACTAATTTCATAAGATTGATGGAACAAACATTTCTTATTGATATTTGCAAAATATGATATTTGACGTAAAAGTTGTACAAGGAAGATAAAAAAAAAAACCAGTCAGCTTGCACCTTTGATTCAAAGCCCTATGTTAAACAGATCAGCACCCCAAACACAGACTATTTTGACCATACTAAAATAATCTGCACCCCAAACACAAACTATTTTATCTCATACTAAAATAATTTGCACCCCAAACACAGACTATTTAACTTCACAGATTATTATAACCCCTAGACTATAGTAATCATTGACTATTATAACCAACTCAACGCCCTAAATAGCCCCTAAATGGTTGAAACAAAATAGAGTAATTTTCAAATTGATATACTAAAAAATTAAGAGGAATCTAATGGATTTTTTTTTTTTTTAAAAAAACAATGTAATTTAAAAAACAAAAAACAAATATATATGGTAGTTATGAAACTAATTCCAAATTTAGGGTAGCTAATTTTTGTACATGGATCACGATTTAGCTAGATCGTGACCCATGTACACAATTTCATCGATGAAGTGTGACCTATGGTCATGATTCCGAGTGTAAATCATGTACATCGTATGCAATTTACATGATACGTCGAGTGTAACTTGCCATCTAAAAGATGTATGTGGTACACAAGTTCTATTTGAAACTCACATATGATGTACACGAGTTCATTGATATTACTACGTTAACATATATTTGGCTTGCATGCTTCACTTTACTAAAAGTAAATGAAATGACACAAAAAGATACTTCATGGGATATTTGTACGGATGACCCATTAAAATAGGCGGAAATGATAAATGCCCTACCTTTTCAAAACAAGGATATATGCCCTTTTGCTTGTGTCAGCATCCTAGTAAAATTACCATTTTACTCTCTATTCTAACCTCGCTCTCTCTCGCTACTTTCGCTACTCTCGCTCTCTCTCCAATCTCTCACTCTCTCTCTAATTCTTCTCTCATATCTCTTGCTCTCTCTCCAATCTCTCACTCTCACTCTCGCTTCTCGCTTCTCGCTCTCTCTCTCTCTCCAATTATTTCTCCCTCCAATCTCTTACTCTCCTCTAATTTCTCTCTCCAATCTCGCTCTCGCTTCAACCTCTCGCTCTTAAATGCCTTAAATGCGTGTTTTCATATAGAGAATAAAATGGTAATTTTGCTAGGATGATGACGTAAGAAAAATGACATATATCCTTATTCTAAAAGGGTAGGACATTTTTCATTTTGGCCTCTCAAAATGGGTTATCCACGCAATTGTTTCATACTTCATTGACCATCATAAAAGCAACCAACGACGGATCCACCTTAGGTTGGAGCCCGCTTGGAACTGAACACGATATTTATATTAGTAGAACAAAATTCATAAAAATCATAAAATTGAGAGCTTGCTTTGTTGGCACAGGCACTCCCAGCCTCCTTAGCTCTCAACACGTTTATGCAGTACCTGGTTCAAATCTCACATATGCCTACGTTCTTTCAATATTTTTACTTTTTAACACTATTCTTAAAATTTTGACTTTTAATTGGAAAAAAAGGGTCTTATATTTCATAAATTTAAATTGTAGACTATGTTATAAAACGTGAAGAGCAATAAAACAACTAAGAGAGAATTTGAGAGAGCAAAGTAGAGAGAAAAGAGAGCTAATGCTTTTTCATTCAAGTGTTGTGTTTTCCATACTTCATACAACCCCTATTTTTTTTTTTTTTTTTTTGAGAGATACAACCCCTATTTATACTAATGCAATGGGGTGGGTTACAACTTCAAAATGCTGAAAATAGAAGAGAGTTAGAGTCTCATGGCTATTCCTAAGGGAGTGGGAGAGTCATGATGAAGAATAGCTACAATCATGGGTTGACTAAAACTAATGGAGTAATATGGATATCTAATATATACCAAGGTATATTTACAACAGATATCTAATATATACCAAGGTATATTTACAACACTCCCCCTTAGATATCCATTGTATAAAATATATGCCTCGTTAAAACCTTACTAGGAAAAACCTAATGGGAAAAACCCTAGTGAAGGAAAAAGAGTACATTATATTTATATACATTAACAACTGCCTCATTAAAAACCTTGCTAAGAAAACCCAGTGGGAAAAACCATTGCGAAGGGAAAAAGAGTGTAGTGTATTTACTACCCCTCATGAAAACATCATTTGAGATCTCTGAGTCGTCGCATTCCAATGTTGTGCACCAACTTCTCAAAGGTTGCAGTTGGTAATGCCTTCGTAAATAAATCTGCCAAGTTGTCTTTTGAAGAAATTTGTTGAACAATGATATCGCCATTTTCTTCAAGATAATGAGTGTAGAAGAGCTTTGGTGAGATGTGCTTCGTTCTATCTCCTTTAATGTATCCTCCTTTGATTTGGGCTACGCATGTTGTATTGTCTTCATATAACGTTGTTGGACAACCTTTGTTAGAGGACAATCCGCATGTTTCACAAATGTGTTGAGTCATTGATCTTAGCCATACACATTCTCGACTAGCCTCATGAATTGCCAGCATCTCAGCATGGTTTGAGGAAGTAGCTGTTATTGTCTGCTTCATAGATCGCCATGATATAGCAGTTCCTCCATATGTAAATAAATAACCTGTTTGAGATCTAGCTTTATGTGGGTCAGATAAATAACCTGCATCTGCATAACCAACTAGATCAAAGTTTGATTTATTAGAATAAAATAAACCCATATCAATTGTCCCTCGAAGATAACAGAGGATGTGTTTAACTCCATTCCAATGTCTTTTTGTTGGAGAAGAACTATATCTAGCTAATAAATTTACTGAAAATGCTATATCAGGCCGTGTATTATTAGCAAGATACATAAGTGCACCAATTGCACTAAGATATGGTACTTCTGGACCAAGAAGCTCTTCATTATCTTCTCGAGGTCAGAAGATGTCTTTTTTTACATCGAGTGAACGAACTACCATTGGAATGTTCAATGGATATGCTTTGTCCATGTAAAATCTTTTTAATATCTTTTCTGTATAAGTTGATTGATGAATAAATATTCCATCTGCTAGATGTTCAATTTGTAAGCCAAGGCAAAACTTTGTTTTCCCGAGATCTTTCATCTCAAATTCTTTCTTAAGATATTCTATTGCCTTTGGAAGCTCTTCAAGAGTTCCAATTATATTCAAATCATCAACATATACAGTAATAATGGCAAATCCTGACTGTGATTTCTTTATAAAAACACATGGACAAATTGGGTTATTTTGATACCATTCTTTCAATAAATATTCACTCAGGCGATTATACCACATTCGTCCTGATTGCTTTAATCCATATAAAGATCTCTGTAATTTGATCGGATATAATTCTCTAGGATTTGAATTATATGACTCTGGTATTTTTAATTCGTCGGAGATTTTCATATAAATATCATTATCAAGAGATTCATATAAATATGCTGTAACTACATCCATAAGATGCATGTCAAGCTTTTTATACACAGTCAGGCCAATTAAATATCTCAATGTTATTGCATCCACCACAGGAGAATATGTCTCCTCATAATCAATACCAGCCCTTTGCGAGAATCCTTGTGCAACAAGTCTCGCTTTATATCTTGTGACATCATTCTTTTCATTTCTTTTTCTTACAAATACCCATTTGTATCCCACAGGCTTGACATCTTCTAGTGTCTGGACTACTGGTCCGAAAACCTCACGTTTTGAAAGTGAGTTTAATTATGTCTGCTTTTTTCCACTTAAGCCAATCTTTTCTATGTCGACATTCTTCGATAGATTTTGGTTCATAATCATCATTTTCAGAAATGATGTCGTAAGCAACATTATACGCAAAAATGTTATCAACAACTATATTGTTTCGGTTCCATCTTTTTCCATTCATTACATAATTTATTGAAATTTCATTATTATCCTCAGGTATTTCACCTTCTTCGATATTATTATGAGTAGTCACATTCAGGATTTCTTCTGGAATATCCACATTATCAATTACGTCATTTTGAATATGGACTACTTTTCTTTTTCGAGGATTTTTATCTTTGGAACCCATTGGTCTACCACGCTTTTGGCGTGTCGCAGAATCATTAGTTATGATAACTTGCTGCGTCGGGATATCAATTTTCGATGGTGTATTTGCAGCTGGTATATGTGACTTGGTCACTTTCTTAGCATCTGTAAATGTATCTGGCATTTGATTTGCAGTATTTTGCAAATGAATTATCTTTTGAACTTCTAGTTCACATTGTACGGGGATCTAAATGAGACAATGACGCTGCATTCCATGTAATTTCATTTTCCAACTTCTTAATCTCTCCCCCTAATGTTGGAAAATTTGTCTCATTAAAATGACAATCAACAAATCGTGCAGTAAATACATCACCCGTCAGGGGTTCAAGATATCTAATAATTGATGGAGAATCAAATCCAACATATATTCCTAGCCTCCTTTGAGGACCCATCTTAGTACGTTTTGGTGGAGCAATTGGAACATATACTGCACTTTCAAAAGTTCGTAAGTGAGATATATTTGGCTGCTGGCCATAAGCTAATTGTATTGGGGAGTATTTATGATAGGCTGCTGGCCTAATGCGTATAAGCGATGCAACATGTAAAATTGCATGACCCCATTTAGATATTGGAAGCCTTGCTCTCATAAGCATTGGTCTAGCAATTAATTGCAGACGTTTTATAAATGATTCAGCTAGACCATTTTGTGTATGAACATGAGCTACAGGATGTTCAACACTTATCCCATTTGACATACAATAATCATTAAATGATTGGGATGTAAACTCACCAGCATTATCAAGACGAATTTTCTTAATTACATAATCAGGAAATTGTGCTCTTAATTTGATTATTTGAGCGAGTAATCTTGCACATGTAAGGTTTCGACTTGATAATAAACACACATGTGACCATCTACTGGATGCATCAATTAGAACCATGCAATATTTAAATGGTCCACTTGGTGGATTTATAGGTCTGGATATATCACCATGAATTCGTTCTAGGAATGCGGAGGATTCAGTCCCAACTTTAGCTGGTGAGGGTCTAATAATTAATTTTCCTTGAGAGCAAGCAACACATGAAAATTCATTAGATTGAAGAATCTTCTGGTTCTTCAATGGATGTCCATGTGAGTTTTCAATAATCTTTCTCATCATTATTGACCCAGGATGACCCAATCGATCATGCCAAACAGAAAATATATCTGGATCATTGAACTTCAGGTTCATTATTGCATATGTTTCAATAACACGAATATGCGTGTAATATAATCCAGAAGAAAAGGCAGGCAACTTTTCTAATATACGTTTTTCATGTGAGACAGTAGATATAATATAAAGATACTCTATATTATTCTTCTTATCAGTCTCTATATGATAACCATTAGCACGTATATCTTTAAAACTCAGTAGGTTTTTTTTTTTATTTACTAGAGAACAAAGCATTATCAATTGTAAATTTTGTTCCTCTAGGCAAAATAATATTTGCTTTTCCAAAACCTTCAATCAAGTCTGCAGGACCTGATATTGTATTGTCTTTTGCTTCTAGCATTGTCAATTCTGAAAAATATTTCCTACTTTTAAGGATAGTGTGTGTTGTTGCGCTATCTGCCAAACATAAATCTTCATTGTTGATCTTGGAGTCAACCAAAATATGTGAAATATTCATGTTTCTTCAGGAAAATAAAATAACACATAGTGAGCCCAAAAAAAGAAATTGAATATAAAATCGAACTTAATAAATAAACATAAATAAAACGATATTCACATAATCTAATATAATATTTGTTGCTCATTTAATGATGTTCATCTTCTCTTCAGGAGATTTATTGGATTTGCAACATCTATTTCATATTTCCAAGATTAATCGTCTCTTCAGGAGATTGCAAAGTTTGTTTTCACACATGGTTCTCATTTTCGTACAACAGGTACAAAATTAATGCTCTAAAATATGAAACATTTTTTTTAGTAAAACCATATATGTTTGGTCTTCCAAATGGTCAACTTATGACCACTAGATGAGTAATTGCTTCTTCTTTATTATTGATCATGATCTCGACATTGACCATAATTATTCGATATTACAACATTCACTCCAGGGAATTATATTCAAACGATTGGTTGAGATTCATGATTTTTCATCAAATGCTCATTTGATTGCTTTAATCTCAAGAAGACATGGTGTTTGCTCATCATAATATTTAAAACTTTCTTTCTCAATACTGCTACTACAGGAGCATATTCTATAATTGAAGAGAAAGATAAACAACATTATTCTTAACATATGCTCACATCACTTATTGATTAAAATTATGCAACTACGAGTGCATTTAATTAAAGTGAGCACTTCTTGATTTGAACTTGTGCAACTACAGGTGCATTCAATCATGAGCAATTCTTAATTTGAAATGATGCAACCATAGGTGCATTTAATCACGAGTACTTCTTGATTTGAAATGATGCAACTTCAGGTGCATTAATCAAAATAGGCATTTTTATGCAACTTCGTGTGCATAACATCAAAATTAACTTTAGAAAGAGCAATTTAACTACTATATAAGTCTTGCAAACTTTGTCATAGGAGAATTTAAACTAATGCATGTGTCTACCATGAATTTCAAAAGTTAATCAACATAAACAAAAATATTCAAATGTATCTATGACATATACACAAAAAAATATCTCATATATGCATTCTAAAAAAAACTGTAGGTAAACAAAATATTGCAATATTTATATAAAATATATTACAGCATATATAACATGTTCTGAACATAAAAGATCTATGATAGTATATCAAATATGTACCATGTATATATATATTAAATACACATGATTTAAAGTATACAAATGATCATGTGAAAATTATATTGGGTAAAGAATACATAAACAAACGAGATCAATATATATTAGCTGATTAGTAAAATGAGCAATTTCAGAAGATGTATATGATTAAAAAATAAGATATATACATGGGTATATATGTGCATCATGTTTGTCGAATATGCATTATACATTCTAGATTATTACAAAAATAATTAGGATATAACGTACTCTCAATATTTCAGTTATTCGGATATTGTAATCAATATAAATATTATAAATGTCATTGACAAATATAGAATCACGATGTTAATATCATCATAAACAAACATGATACTTACTAATCTCATATAATATGCACAATAATGAAGAACATGCTAATTTTGCATAGAATATATGTTGTCAACGTTCAATACACAGTGTATATACAAGGTATATATAATACATACACACTGTATATATGAAACGTACCGAAGACAATTGAAACTAATAATGCAAAGTAAAATGAACCCTACCTTCAACTGAACAAAAATGGCAGAGACTCGTGCTGATAACGTGTTATAAAACGTGAAGAGTAGTAAAACAACTAAGAGAGAATTTGAGAGAGCAAAGTAGAGAGAAAAGAGAGCTAATGCTTTTTCATTCAAGTGTTATGTTTTCCATACTTCATACAACCCCTATTTATACTAATGCAATGAGGTGGGTTACAACTTCAAAATGCTGAAAATAGAAGAGAGTGAGAGTCTCATGGCTATTCCTAAGGGAGTGGGAGAGTCATGAGGAAGAATAGCTACAATCATGGGTTGACTAAAACCAATGGAGTAATATGGATATCTAATATATACCAAGGTATATTTACAACAAATATCTAATATATACCAAGGTATATTTACAACAGACTATATTTTCTTTTTAAAAATTATTTACAAATTTGAATATTTTTATTTTTTTAACACTATTCTTAAAATTTTGACTTTTTCGATTGGAAAAAAAGGATTTTATATTTCCTAAATTTAAATTATAGACTATATTTTCTTTTTAATTTTTTTTTACAAATTTGAAATACTAACTAACATGTTAAATTATAAATTTCATCTCCAAATCTAGTTAGTGTAATATACTTTCTTGAATTTTGAATTTTGTGTTTAATAAGGTCTCCCAATTTTTTAAAAGGTGTCTAAATTTCAATTTTATGTCTAATAGGTTCATGAACTTTCAATTTTGTAATTAATAAGTATTTGACATATCCGATATTTTTTAAAATTCATGAATTTATTGATTATAAAAGTGAAAGTTTTGTGTTCTATTAGACACAAAAATTAATTTTATGTCTAATATATTTGTTAAATTAAAAGAATGTGTGTGAAAATGTAAGGGGTTTTTTTTAAACCAATGGCAAATCATTATTAGACACAAAATTGAAAATTTAGGGTCCGTTTGATAACGTTCTCGTTTCCTGTTTCTCATTTCTTGTTTCATGTTTCTTGCTTTTTAAGAACTAGAAACAGAAACATGTTTGATAACTATTTTTGTTTCCTGTTTTTCTAAAAAAATGAAATAGAAACAAAAATGTGTTTGATAACTGGTTCTTGTTTCATTAGGTGGGCGGCGGTAGTTGTCGGAAAAGTGATCGAAAAAGTCGCCGGTGGCGGTCATTGAAAAAGTGGTCGGAAGCAATCGCCAACGTTAGGGTTAGAGGAAGAAGAAGATGATGAAGATGAAAGTTGAGGTTGAGGAAGAAGATGATGAAAATGGAGGTTGAGGTTGAGGAAGAAGATGAAGATGATGAAGATGGAGGAAGAAGATGAAGAAAAAAGAAAAAAGAAAAAGAATTAAGAAATAATAATAAAATAATAAAATATTATTTAAAATATTTTTATTTAAAAAATTCAAAAAATATTTTTTTTTAATAAAAATGCATGTCACGTCAGCAATTCGTTAGAGTTTAATGGAAAATTGGACGGAGGGACCAAAATGAAACGAAATCCAAACCTCAAGGGTTAAATTGTTGAGTTTGAAAACTTGGGGACCAAAATGAAACGTAACTCAAACCTCAAGGACCAAAAATGCATTTTTTTTTTTTTTTTTTTGTAGAATGTCACTTTCTAAATAGAGTTGGTAAAGCATGGATGCCAACTTCTCCATGAGATTCTCAACTTGAAAAGAACCCATGGAATCTCCAGTATCTTGAAATTACAAAACCAAAACCTAGAAATTTAAAAAACTGAACTCCAATCGATAAATTTGCTAGAAATTGAATATCCATTTAAGAAGAAAAATTATTTTGATATGTGATGACATCAAGGAAGTTGCATAATAATACTAACTTGGTTGAAAAGAGTTCCCACGCTACCTACACGTTGCCTACCCGACTCGATAACACGCCGAAGTTTTGTCGTTGCATTGGGGTCGCTGAAAAAAAAAACGAAGACCCAATGTTGCTGGATTGTTCATGTGGAGGACTTGCCGAAATTCGTTGCTGTCGTCGTGCATCCGTGCCTGTTGTTCTTGGCAGAGATGATGCTCAAATCCAGTGAAGGCCTATGCGAGGGAGAGAGGGGGAGATCGGTAGAGACTAAAAGGAAGAGAGAGAGAAAACTAAGAGAGATTAACTTCGTTGTCGTTGCATGAAGCCATCGAAACCGCTGAACCCCATCACCTGGACCCTTGCGCTTGTCGAAGGTTATCGAAGATGAAGGAACGACAATCGGTGGCGAGGAGAAAGAACGTGGGAGAGAGAGTCTAAGGGCTTCTCTATTTTTTTTTCCAAGTTTGCTTTTCCCTTTTTTTATTGGCTGTTACAAGCGTGTTGATCGGTCTAATTTGTTATACATTTAGAATCTCCCAATTTTCTTATCTTTATTGAATTCCTTGCGAAAAATCCTTTAAAATGAGTATAATATGTGTATAGGTCCTCGATGGAGGTTTGGAGCCAATTCGGGGCTAAAACGAGCTAAACCGAAGCAAAATGACGAAAATACCATCGGTCAACAAAAGTCAACGCACGCAGGGTCGAGACGCCATCAACTTTCCAAAAGTGATTTTTTCCAAATTTGAAGGGGCAGCGTCGAGACATTGTCAATTTTCCAGAATTGGATTTTTCCATAATTGCTCCACGAATTCTCCAAATTTGAGGCTCCCTTCAGCTCCAAGTTTCCACGATTTGAAGGCCTAGAAGTCCTATAAATAGAGTGTCTTGGTTTAGGTTTAGAATCATCCTTGTATTAGCTCAATTTCTCTAAATTGTAGCCACCATTTTCTTTAGTTTTCAAGTTTTCTTTTAAGTTTTTCTTAGTCCAAGGGTTGGTTGATCAAGCCTCGAGCTTGGAGGTGCTTGTCTATAGCCAACTAAACTCGGATAGCTATAATCGGGACTCGGTAATGTAAGTTTTGGTATTCTTGAGACCTCATATTTAGTTTATTGAATTATTGTCGGTTGTGTTCTAAATTTCCGCTTTAATTACAATTAAATTGATAGAATAGATTAGCAACCTATTTGCTTGACTTTGTTTAATTTTTATGCTAAATTGGTTAGTAATAGTTTATTGTGTTAATTGTGTTCAAATGCGTGTTATCCCAATCAACTCAATTGCAAGATACATCTAGAAATTTAGACTTAGAATTGTATGAATTTAGGCTTTTCCTAGTTTATACGAGTCTATCTAACGATCCACTTTTACTTAATGCAATTAGATTCTTATTAATGAGACGTCATTGGTCAGCAATCTAATTAGGCTTCGACTTCATTGCATTGGTCGGGTTGGAAGCACTAGGGGTCTTTAATCACTGGTTTCAGTGACGGTTAGACAATTTGTTAAATAATTCAATTAATTAAGAGAGTCAATGATTGAATCACCAAACTTACATCCCGAGAACCGATTACATAATCTTCATGGTAAGATCAACTAACCCCTCCTTTTACTTTCCTTATTTATCATATATTTAATTTCAGACCTTCTATTAGTTAATTAATTAATTACCCAATTAAATATCATATATTTAATTTCAAGGCCTTCAATTAATTAATTCTATAATATGAATCAAATTCGTATTAAAATTTGAACTCCTTCAAATTCTCTTATATCCTATAAATTTAATATGAATTAAATTCATATTAATATTTGAACTTCTTCAAATATTTATTTCTCTCATAATAATAAAGTTTAATTTCAAATTAGACTTTACATTTTAACGTATCACTATACATTATATAAATTTGTATCTCATACAATTAACTTATTTCCCAATATAAATTTGAACTTTTCAAATTCTCTCAAGATATAATTGTTCCTAATTACTCTTTACGAGCTAGTAGGGGGGACCTAATGGACCTACAGATCAGAAGCTCCAATGATATGAGGTTAACTAATTAAATTCATTAATCAGGTTAACCAATATTCATTAATTGTGGGTCATTCCACTAAAGACCCACAACTGAACTCTTCTCACTGTAGAACATTTTTGTGTCCACGGATATAGACCTATACCGGTAAGTCAACCCTTCATGAGTGTCCGTAATCACAGCTGGGTCAAATTACCATTTTGCCCTTGTGTTACATTTGTCTCCTTAAGTAACAGTGCTCCTCTAATGAATAGCCTGTTTATGGTCCAACCAATAAACATAAGTGAGAGGGCGAGATCCCTTTGTTCAAGTCCCGGAGTCACCACTTAAGAGAACACTCATCTACTCCTCCTAGAAGTGGGAAGAAGCGAATTCCTTCTTTTGTTGTCGTGTCCCCAACCTCCCACTCGGTCTTGTCCCCAAAAAGGAAGGCATATTGAGTCGGCGTATTGGCCACTCTCACCCATGCTAATCAAAGGACAATCCCTCATGAGAAGGAGTTCATGACACACTCAGAATTAAGATTGAGTTACCTAGGTCATGAAGGATTGGAATTCTGTAATTCCGTAAAGCGGAAGCGTGATTGGGACCGATACATAATTAATTTTGTTTAGTCTAAAATACGAATACATTGGCAATAATCTTAGAACTATTCTAAATTTATATTAAGGCTAAGCATACAAAAATATTAGATCTAAATCTAATTCATATAATAACAAATTACTTACTCTCGTTGACGACTCAGATTAAATTCACCAACTGCTTGTGAAATAATCACGAACTACTGCGAACACCACCACTATGGCTACACCAGTATGACTCTGAGACTTCTAGAGGCAGGAGACTGGTGGAAGTCTAGAGGGAGCCTTCAGGGAAATTCTCTGAGAGTAGGAGAATGAATGGGATGCCTTTCACCCCACCCCAGACGTCCTATTTATAGGAAAAGGCCAAGACCTTTTCCTAATAGGAAAAGGTCATGAATAAGATCAAATCTATTATCTTATTCATATCAAATTTTAATAAATAATTAATTAATTCCATAATTAATTAATTAACCAATTAAATATCATATATTTAATCTTAGGGATTTTATTAAATTATTTATATTAATATGAATCCAATTCATATTAATTATTTGAACTCTTTCAAATATTTTCTCTCAAGAATTAATTTTGAAATTAATTCAAAATTATATTATAAAGTTTCATAAACTTTATATTATAATGTATCAATATACATTATATGATTCCCCTAAATAAATTGAACACTTTCAATTTACAATTTATACTTAATTGCCTAAAATCTCTTTACGAGCTACCAGTGGGACCTAATGGACCTACAGATCAGAAGCTCCAACGATACGAGACTAATTGGCTAAACTCATTAACCAAGTTAGTCAACATTCGTTAACTGTGGGTCACTCCACTAAAGACCCACAGCTGCACTCTTCTCACTGTAGAATATTTCTGTGTCCACGGATATTGACCAATGCAGTAAGTCAATCCTTCACGTGTGTTCGTAACACCAGCTGGGTCAAATTATCGTATTACCCCTGGGTTACCTTTGGTTCCTTAAGTACCACTGATCCCTCTAATGAATAAGTTGTTTAGGGTCCAACCACTAAACAGGAGTTTCTCTTGGGCTAGGAGAGGACGGTGCGCCTTTGTTCAAGCCCCGGAATCAGCCCTTAAGGGAACACACATCTACTTACCCCAATAGGGGAAGAAGTGAATTCCATCTTGTACTGTTATGTTCCTAGCCCCCATTCGGTCTTGCCCCTGAAATGATAGGATTATTGAGTCGGCGAACTGGCCACTCTCACCCATACAAATCTAAGGACAATCCCTTATGAAAGGGGTTCATAACAGACTCAGGATTTGAGATTGAGTTTCCTAGGTCATCCTATTGAAATAAAAACCTAAACTAGTTAACGACGTTACATTTAGTGGTTACTATTTCGCGGTCCGGTCTTATGCAAACTCATTGCATAGGATACCCCCACCCGCATGTCTCCTACATGGATGCTTTGGATCATTTCATCTGTATCGAATACAAGGTGGGTCGTATCACATAGTGTCACCAGGATAAGATACCCAGCCTTATCCCTATACTATAGACCTTTTAGGTTGTTACTTGGACACCGATCCCCGTATGTCCCCACATACTAGTCCAAGTTTCATTTAAACAACCTTGGATCTTAGTTTATTGGATTTAGGGTTTATTAATGCAAACTCGATTATTCAATAACCAAATTACTGAATTACTCAAATAACGCTTTATTAATATCATTTAATTTGTTTCATTTACTATCTACGAATTTTAGGGCATAAAACCCAACAGGTCATCCTATTGAAACAACAACCTATCTAGTTAACGGTATTATATCTAGTGGTCTACTATTTCATGGTCCTGTATTATGCAAACTCATTGCATAGGATACCCCTACTTGCATGTCTACTACATGGACGCTTTGGATCAATACGTCTGTATCAAATACAAAGCGGGCCGTATCTCATAGTGTTACCAGGATAAGGTACCCAGCCATATCCTTGTACTATAGACCTTTTAGGTTGTTACTTGAACATCGATCCCCGTATGTCCCCACATAATAGTTCAAGTTACATACAAGCAACCTTGGATCTTGGTTTATTGGATTTGGGTCAAATTGTGCAATACTTAACAATAACACTTTATTGTAGAAACTCAATAACACTTTATTGAAACAAGTATACAATTTGTTTACATTCACTATCTACGAGTTTTAGGGCATAAAACTTAACAGAGACGCCACTTTGTAGGGTCGAGACGCCATCAACTTTCCAAAAGTGAATTTTTCCAAATTTGAAGGGGCAACGTCCGATTGGAAGTCATGCCGGAGAGATTGGCTTCCACCCTTGGCTTCAAACTTGTAAATTTATTGGCTTCAAACTTGAATCACAGGCTCTCTGACTTTGGGTATTAAAAGAAAATGAAGCTTTGGGCGATGAGGATATTTTGGATATTCTTGTTTCTTTGTAGCCCCATGTTCTACTGGGTTGATGATGGTGAGGAGCAACGAGGATATGTCGGTGGCGCATCCAGAAGGAAAAATCGAGGATGTACTGGTAAAAGTGGATAAATTCATTTTTCCAGCTGACTTTTATTATTCTTTATTATGAGGCAGACAGGGACGTTCCAATTATTTTGGGAAGGCCATTTTTGGCAACTGGACAAACGCTGATCGATGTGCAAAAAGGAGATCTCACCATGCGAGTTAACGACCAAAAAGTGGTATTCAATGTGCTCAACGCATTAAAATACCCAGCTAATCCAAAGGACAGTGAGACTGTAGCACGTTTAGAGATCTGCTCGCCAATGGAGATACTCTGGATGAATGCGATAAAAGCGGCGCTTAAGGCTGAAGAAGAAGACCGAGACGCATGTAAAGCAGAGGAATGTCGCATTTTTGCTGAAACCACCGCAGAGATTCATGCGTTGGATCTCTCAAACAGGGAGTTCACTTTACCTTCCATCGTATCTCCACCTGCGTTAGAACTAAAACCCCTCCCAACGCATCTTAAATACAAATTTTTAGGCGATGGAGAATCCTTGCCAGTTATTATTTCATCTAAGCTAGATTTAACGCAAGAAAAGTTGTTGATGCAGGTTTTAAAAAGGCATAAATGTACCATAGGATGGAGTCTTGCTGACATCAAGGGAATAAACCCCTCCTATTGCATGCATAAAATCAGACTGGTGGATGAAGCTGACAAGTTTGTAGAGTGTCAGAGATGACTAAACCCTGCGATGATGGAGGTTGTGCGCAAGGAAATCATCAAATGGATCGACGCAGGAGTTATTTACCTTATCGCAGATGGGTCAACCCAGTTCAGTGCGTTCCCAAGAAAGGGGGAATGACAGTGGTGACCAACGCAAAGAATGAGCTCATTCCATCTCGAACCATCACCAGTTGACGAGTGTGTATGGATTACCGCAAGCTCAACGCAATAACTAAGAAAGACCATTTCCCTCTTCCATTCATCGATCAAATGCTTGATTGATTGGCTGGTCGTGCCTATTACTGCTTTTTAGACAGATATTCACGGTACAACCAAATATCCATTGCGCTAGAAGACCAAGAGAAGACAACCTTCACATGCCCATATGACACCTTTGCGTTTAGAAGGATGCCTTTTGGGTTATGCAATGTGCCAGGAACTTTCCAATGATGCATGATGGCTATCTTCTCTGACCTGCTAGAAAAATCGGTTGAAGTTTGTATGGATGATTTCTCTGTCTATGGAAATTCTTATGCAGATTGTCTAACACAGCTAGAGCAAGTTTTGGTGCGCTGCAAAGAGACCAACCAGGTGCTGAATTGGGAAAAGTTTCATTTCATGGTGGAAGAAGGAATAGTGCTGGGCCACCACATATCAAAAGCTGGAATAGAAGTCGATAAGGCAAAAATTGATGTAATTGTGAAGTTGTCGCCGCCCACATCTGTTAAAGGAATTCGTAGTTTCCTAGGGCTTGCGGGCTTCTACCGCCGTTTCATTAATAACTTCTCACACATAACGAAGCCCTTGTGCACATTATTGGAGGAAAACAAGAAATTTGAATTTTCAAAAGAATATATGAAGGCACTCGACGATTTAAAGCATGTGCTGGTGTCTGCGCCAATCCTCACAACGCCTAATTGGGAAGAACCGTTTATTGTCATGTGTGACACAAGTGATGTAGCAATCGACGCTGTGTTGACGTAGAAGGAGAAGACGATTCACCCCATTTATTACACTAGCAGAACATTGAATGAAGTGTAGGCAAACTACACAACCATCGAGAAAGAATTATTGGCTGTCGTTTATGCGTTCGATAAATTCTGCGCATATCTGATTGTCTCAAAGGTCACCGTCTACACTGATCATGCGGCGATTAAATACTTGATTTCGAAAAAAGATGCCAAGCCACAATTGATCCGATGGATTTTATTGCTCCAAGAATTCGATTTGGAAATCAAGGACAAAAAGGGAAGTGAAAACCAAGTAGCTGATCACCTGTCGCGATTAGACAATCCTGAAAAAGTAGATGCGCCTGACATTCTCATCGCAAACGAATTTCCAGACGAAAAGTTGCTAGGAATTGAAAGTAATGTGTCGTAGTATGCTGACGTGGCAAATTATCTTGCCATAGGAGTAATAACTGAGTACTCTGCGCAGCAGCATAAGAAATTTTTTCATGAATTGAAATTTTATTTTTGGGAAGACCCTTTTTTGTATCGCAGGGGACCAGACCAGGTAATTCGACGATGCGTTGGAGAAGCGGATGCTATGAAAATTCTAAAGGAATGTCATGAATCGCCGTATGGCGGTCACTTCGGAGGACAACGCACCACAGCAAAAGTAATACAAAGTGGATACTGGTGGCCAATCTTATTTCATGACGCGAGAGTGCATGTAACGCAATGTGACAAATGTCAACGCACAGGGAATATCAGCGCAAGAAATGAGATGCCACAGAACTTTGTGTTGGAGGTTGAACCATTTGATGTCTGGGGGATAGATTTCATGGGACCCTTCCCATCATCGCAGGGATATCAATATATTCTTCTTGCGGTGGATTACATCACGAAGTGGGTGGAAGTTATAGCCTGCGTAAAAAATGATGGGGCCACGGTAGCAAAATTCATCAAGAGGAATATCTCCTCCCTGTAGAGTACCGAATATCATGGTGAAAGATGCAATTGAAATTAAAGCAAAGCAAAGAAATGAATTGATCAAGCAAAGCGGCAAAGAGGATGGCAGAGTCGAATGAGAGGCGGGGTCTTGAAATACGAAATATAGCTTAGTCGTTATTCTAATTATCCTATCTTGTGTCCGACTAATTATAGACCTAGAATCTCCGTTAATTACATAGGTTCTCCTGTCGGTTTCCCCTAATTATAACTAACTCATTTTAATAACCTAAGTGTCCTTAGCGCTATTAAACAGGTTAATTAATTAGCCCTGATTCATCATTGATCTCTTAGCCTAACCAACTACTCTCGTTGTCACTACGAGCAGCTAAGCGTAGTTGAGTAGGTTATGACCTGACCTAGCTTCTCTCCATCGAGTTTCCACTAAGTATCTAATCACTATAAAATTAGCCAGATTCTATAGAGCATTACGAGCACTGACACAAATAATCAGTATAATGGACACAAAGATAGACAATCAAAATAACAATTAACTATATTCATTCATTCAAGACCCACAAACCAGGATTTAGCTATACATGTATACCAAAATTTCTCATCTATACATAATGGAAAGCATAAATGAGCAAATAAAAGAGTTTAGGAGATGAACCGTACAGGAACCCCTTGCTTGCGCCTTGGATCCTCCTCGTTACAAGCTCCCGAGCACTCCAAAAAAAGCTCAATATAAGAATTTTCACTCTCCTCCCAACTCGACCCTCAAAGGTGACTCAAGGAGCCTTGAAAGGACTAAAAGAATGGAATGGATGATTGCTAGATGATCCAAATGGGAGGAGAAATGCGCTATTTATAGGCCTTCAGCAGGGACAGCGTCGCGACGCTGTGACGTAGTCTTCTTAGGCGCCAAGACATCCCAACGTCGAGACGCTAAGGGACAGCGTCGAGACGCTGGCCTTCGGCTGACACTTTCAAGCTTGCGTCCAATGCTGCATTTTGGGCTTCCTCTCAATTTTTTGGCCCAATTGACTTCTATGTTGGGTCTTGGACTTCTCCCACTTGACCCACATTGATCTTCTAAGATTAATCTTCATGAATTTGGGCTTCTTTTATCCTCTTTTTCTCCAATTTTCCACAAAAACTCCTAGGGACCAAAATTAATCAATTAAACGAATTTATATAATAAAAACACAATCAAGCACATCAAAAGCTATTAAATTCAAGGACAAAAGAGCAACATTTATGCATGCTATCACACCCCCAAACTTAAGCTTTTGCTAGTCCCGAGCAAAATAAATTCTAAGGATGCATGAAAAGAATCCGCTCTAGCCTTAACGATTTTAAAATTCTTAGGGAAATATGGAAAACATGCAAGTGGACTAAGCAAGCATAGCATACTTATGAAGAAATTTCGAAAATGAAACTTAGAATTAACGAATAGCATGCTCAAAACTTATCTAGTGGTTCTTTTACCAACCTAAATTAGTTTTACAGCTTTTTCTATTTGTCTTCCCCCTACACTGGCTAAGAGTCCTAACAGGTCGGAATCTAGCTATCATAGAAACAAAGAAACTAGGGCACCTGGTTCTTTTCTATTTCTCGGGGCATTCCCCCAAACTTGCATCTTATGATCCTAAGGGCACTAGCTTTCACACACCGCTGCAGGGACCCATATCCCGAATTTAATCCTTGGATGATCCTAACTGATCACAACGAAGACAACTCTTTTTACCCCTAGTCTATTTTTTTATTTTTGCAAGCAAAAATTATTTTGTTTCTCAACAGATAATTCTTTTTTTTTCTACTGTTGCTTTTTTTTTTTTTTTTTTTTTCAGGCATAACATTTTCTTTTTTTCTTTTCACCTAGTTCTTAAAACAATCAAGCATAACTCCTAATGCTAGAGACTAAGCCTATCGGAGTGACAACAAACTTATAAAAGCCATAATAAAAATCTAGATTTTCAAAGACCTCACAAGATAAGTTTATTGCATGTTTTAGACATTAATACTAAGCAAAAAATTTTCAAAATTTCTCAAATTTCTGCTATGCTCCCGAATTCAACAATCATATAAACCTCATCGCCCCCAAAAACACAAAATCAAATCCTTGGCTATCATTGCTATCCTAACAGGCATCCAGAAGAATTTAACTAAGCTCAAACACAGCGAAAGCCTCCCCCCCCCCCCCCAAACTTAAACTAAACATTGTCCCTAATGTTTGAAGCAAGAAAGGCATAAAGAGCAGATACTGAGACTTCCCTGAGTTCATTTGGAGAAACGTCTTCATCTTCGGGGCCGAGAAAGCGCATCCTTTGGATTTTTCGGGGCTTGCTACGTAGATCCTACAAAACAAAATTGGATCACGAAGCAAGGGGGATTTATTTACAACCGTAAAAAGAAAAACTAACTATTTTAAAATCTTTGGGTTGCCTCCCAAGCAGCGCTTGTTTAACATCTCTAGCTAGACGAGCCTCGACACGCTCATGGAGGTTCGAAGTTAAAATTCTTGTCCTCCTCTGGGCCTCTGATAAAATCTCGAGTTGTAACACACATAGCAAACAGGGAATGGAAGAAAATCTCCCCTAGCCCATCTTCACATAACAAATTATCAAAATATGAATTCATAACAAACGCCATCATATCAAAACTTTTTTGTGATTCCCTATTCTCAAAACAATTATTAACAAAGTCATCTAGCATCATAATATCTATGGGTCTCGGATCCTGGGGTGGTTTCTCTAAAAGGACCAACCATTCATCAAGCGTAAACTGTACATGATCATGAGACTCAGAAACTGCACTAGATGGAACGATGCTATCATCTAACTCATATTCATCAAAATTCAGAACAGGTAATTCAAAATTTTCTATTTCCTCATTCTCAAACATAATATCATCAAAGAACTCATGAGGGTCAAAATCATCATCATTCATAGGAAGACCTTCTAGTTCTAGGGCTAAGTCAATCTCTTCATCATCCTCATCAGGTAGAAATTCTAAGCCAACAAAAAAACATGTATTTATACTGCAAACAGACTCATCATGGCCAAAGATACTAAAAACTACTTTTTCATCATCCATATTAAGAGTTAACTTACCCGTATGAACACTTATCTTGGCCTTACCTCTGGCCAAGAAAGGTCGTCCCAAAATGATGGAAACTTCTTTGTCCTCCTGCATGTCCAGCACCACGAAGTCTACAGGAAAAATGAACTTGTTCACCTTTACTAACACGTCCTCCACAATTTCCATTGGATAGGTTATTGATCGGTCCGCCAGCTGGAGGGTTATGTCAGTATCCTTTAGTCCAGTAAGTCTGATTTTCCTAAAAGGGGAATAAGGCATCAGATTAATACTCGCACCCAAATCACATAATGCCCTATCAAATGACACCTCTCCTATGGTACAAGGAACAGTGAAACTCCCTGGGTCTTTCTTTTTAAGAGGCATCTTCCCTAGAACTACTATGCTACAGTTTTCTGATAATCTAAAAACTTCTTTTTTCTTCAAACTTCTCTTCCTAGCAAGCATTTCTTTCATGAATTTCCTATAATTTGGCATGTTAGACAGAGCATCTACTAGAGGAACATTAATAGTCAATTTCTTAAACATCTCTAAAAACCTAGCAAACTGCTCATCTAATTTAACATTCTTAAAACGAAGGGGAAAAGGCAACACCCTGTAATCGAAAGTCAGACATTCGCCCCTCCTCCTGGGCGGGATAATGTGAGACCCTCGTCCGTGATGGTTGCACGAGACTTCCTCTTCTTTCTTCATCTTCTCTTTCTCATCAAACTTCTTCTTTTGGGTTCCTGCAAAATTCTTAGTCAATTCAAAATTAAATTTAACTGAGCTAGGAGGATTTTGGGACCTTTCTGCGGAGGTTTTTTCTGCCTCAACCCCGCTATCTTCATCCATGCTCGTTCTTTCTTCCTTCTTCTGCTCTTCATCCAAACGGTTCTCCAACTGTCTCCCACTCCGGAGTGTAATAACCTTACACTGCTCTCTTGGATTTACCTCTGTATTGCTGGGGAATTTACCCTTCTGAAGGGCATTAACTGCTGTAGCAATCTGTCCTAACTGGACCTCAATGTTTTTCAGAGCGATGTCGTGGTTGTTCACCGATGTCACCAAAGTGTTCACCGTCGTTTGGAGATTAACGTTCAACACTTTTTGTTCCTTGATGAAGAGCACCACCGTATCCTCCAGGTTTCTCTTCTTCTCCTGAGAATTTGATGTAGAAGCAAATCCTGGCGGTGGCTGCAAAACATTTTTAGTATTTGAATAAGAAATTTTTTTATGGTTACGTAGACCTGGGTGGTAGAAGTTCGGTAGGCCTTGATCCTGATTGAATGCTCGGTTGCCAATAAATTGAACTTCTTCCACTTCTTGACTTTCCTTCTTCGAATAATTTTCAGCTAAGGTGGCAATGGATTTCACCACCTCAGAGGATGACAACTTGTTAAGCGCACTCGTCAGGGAAGCCATCTGCACCTTCAGTGAATTTGAATCATCGATCTCGTACATGCCAACCTTCTTCATTGATGCCCTCTCCGTAGGCCATTGATAACTGGTGGATGCCATTTCTTCTAACAGCTACTTTGCATCATTAACGGTTTTTGACATAAAGCTTCCACTTGCAGATGTGTCAACAACAGTTTTAGTGGAACTATTTAAACCGTTATAAAATAATTGTACCTGAAGCCAGTCTGGGTAGCCGTGCTGAGGACATCTCCTTAACATCTCTTTATAATGTTCCCACGCCTCGTACAACTGCTCATCATCGATTTGCTTCAATGTTCCAATCTTAGTACGAAGTTTGGTTGTCTTGGCGGGCGGGAAAAACTTCGTAAGGAATGCCTGAGCAAGCTCGTCCCAGGTGTTGATATTACCAGGCTCTAAGGATTCAAGCCAATCCTTAGCTTTGTCTTGAAGGGAGAATAGGAATAACCTCAATCTTATAGCATCTGTAGAAACTCCGTTCATCTTAAACATCCCACATATCTCTAAGAAAGACCGAAGGTGGGAGTGAGGATCTTCTGAAGGATGTCCTTTAAAAGAACAATCCCTCGCCATTTGGATCAAACCCGTCTTCAGTTCAAAATTATTCGCTTGTATGGGAGAGTAAACGATGCCAAAATTTTCTATGGGAAGAATTGGCTGCAAAAAATCTCTGATAGCTTTGGGTGCGTTATCTTGTTGGGTCATCTCTTCAGTTAGTCTTTTTTCTTTTCTAATACCTCTAATCGGTCTATCAATTTCTAGATCTAAAGGAAAGAGATCAGCCTCCTTATGACTTCGCATACACAGCCCCAAGCTTGACAAACTAAAAAAATAAAACTAATCACAAAAATTTAAAAATTCAGCTATATTCACCCAAAATTAATATTCAATCTTTTCTTTTTAATGTTAGAAAATTAAATTGTCTAAATTAAACACCTCCCCGACAACGACGCTAAAAACTTGTTGGTGCGTATATTCGCCAGCGTACGGTTGCCACAAGTAATATAAAACGATAGAGTACCGGGTATCAATTCCACAGGGAGGAGTGATTCAGACAAGATAATAGACTTTGCACTAAAAATACTAGGATGGATTATTATTTAGGGACCTAATCATGGTGAAAGATGCAATTGAAATTAAAGCAAAGCAAAAAAATGAATTGATTAAGCAAAGCGGCAAAGAGGATGGCAGAGTCGAGTGAGAGGCGGGGTCTTGAAATTCAGAATATAGCTTAGTCGTTATTCTAATTATCCTAACTTGTGTTCGACTAATTATAGACCTAGAATCTCCGTTAATTACATAGGTTCTCCTGTCGGTTTCCCCTAATTATAACTAACTCATTTTAATAACCTAAGTGTCTTTAGCGCTATTAAACGGGTTAATTAATGAACCATGATTCATTATTGATCTCTAAGCCTAACAACCTACTCTCGCTGTCACTACGAGCAGTTAAGCCTAGTTGAGTGGGTTGTGACTGTTGGGGTTGGTGCCCTAAAACTCATAGATAGTGAATGAAACAAATAGTTAAATACTTGCTCGATAAAGTCGTAATTGAATTTTTTGTTCACTCAAGTTATTAAATGAGTGAATTGCACGATTAAATAACCCAAATCCAATAAACTAGAATCCTTGGCTATGATATGAATACTTGAACTATATGTAGTGACATAAATATGGATCAAGTTCAAGTAATAGCCTAAACGATCTATAGTATAGGGATAAGGCTGGGTACCTTAATCCTAGGAAAACTATGTGTTGCGGCCCACTTTGTTTGAGTACAAACATCTTGATCTTGGATCGTTCATGTAGAGACATGCGAGTGGGGGCGTCCTATGCAAATGAGTTTGCATAAGACCAGGATCGAGAAATAAGTCACTCTTGCTTTATAACGTCGTTTACTGACAAGACTGACTATTTCAATGCGATGACCTAGGTAACTCAATCTTAATCCTAAGCTATCTATGAACTCCTGTTTATTCGGCCTTATCCTTAGATCTGCATGGCTGAGAGTGGCTCATCATCGCCGACTTAATAAACCCCCCATTTCAGGGATATGAACGGGTAGATAGCTGGGGACATAGTCCTGCAAGACGGAATTCACTCCTACCCAATTTAGGGATAGTAGAGAGGTTGTTCCCTTAAGTACTGACTTCGGGACATGAACAAAGTGATCCCACCCTCTCATTGGCCCAAGAGGTTTTAGGTTTAGTGGTGGGACCACAAACCAATTGTTCATTAGGGACTCAGCTAGAGACTTAAGGAACAAGACGTAACTTCAGGGGTAAAGCGGATATTTGACCTAGCTTTAGTTACGAACAACCAGTGAAGGGTCGACTAACTAATCATGGTTATATCGGGTGGACAGAAATATATCTACAGTGAGGGGAGTTCAACTATAGGACTATAGTGGAGTGTCTCGGTAGTTAATGAATGTTGGTTAACTGAGTTAAAAGAGTTTAACTAGTTAATCTCGGATCGTTGGAGCCCATGATCGGTAGGTCCATTAGGTCCCCCTGCTAGCTCATACGGAATAAACCTTAGAACATATGTGATGAGAAAGTTTGAAACGTTCAAACTCATATTAAGAAAGTTGTCGTTAAATTATGTTCAATATATTTAACGCTAAAGTTTAATTTGTGAATTAAACTAATAGTAGAGAGAGTCGAAAATATTTAAATAAGATTTAAATATTAGAATTATGTATTCGATACATATATCGGTTTGGATATGAATAAGGAGTCATATTAGAAACCAGAATTGAGAGATATCGGAATTATTGCATTTATTTAATTAAGTATTTTGATGATAAATTAAATAAAAATAATTAATTAAAATAGTTTAATTAATTATAAATTAATTTTATTTGTAAAATTAATTTTAGAAATTGAAAATTGAAAATCAAATTTTCAATTTTGGTGATTTCATGAATCACTTCATGCAAGGTTCCATTTAAGGCCACCTAATGTGGTGACTAAGTTCTGCATTTTGCGAGGTGTAATTCACATACTTAAAGCCACATTCTTCTTCATTTGGATGGGATGAAAAAGATGAAAGAAGAGGTGAAATACAGTGGCTGAAACTTTCTCTACAAAATTCCAAGTTTTCTCTCAAAATTTTTTCTTGAAAGTTCAAGCTTCCTTCCTCAAAATTCATCACGTTCTTGAGTCTCACAACTCGTTCTAAGGCCAGAGAATAGCGGGGAAGATCACGGTGGTTGTCCACAACCGGTTTGTGCAAATAATTCATCCACGGATTGTTTCAATTTCGGCCAAAAAGGTTGGTAACTTTGAAACTCTGTTTTCGGTTCAAAGTTATGCATGTTTTCATAACTAAAATTAAAGGAAATTTGAGTCGATCCGAATTGCTTCTACTTGTGTATCGAACACTCCTTCAATTGGTATCAGAGCATAAATTGAGCACTCAATTTCGTTTAATTTTAGCTTGGTGGGTTGATTTATGCATGTGATGTATGCTTGGGAGCTAAAATGGGCTTATTATGATTTTGGCATCAATTTAGCTTTAAATTCGTGGATGAAAGTTGTAATTGCCTACATGTTTATGGGCATTTATGTCTTGGCTTGAGTCTGTAAAAATTTGGGAGTCAATAGAGTTGAAATTAAGCTGTAATCGAAGAAAGAAGACGACTTGTTCGCTGGCCGAAAAACAGAGCACGAAGAAATCTGGGCTGCTGTATGAACAGAGTCGAGACGCTGTTCATCAGCGTCGCAACGCTATTGAATGTTCAAGGCGCGGTTTGCAGATTCAAACGGTGGTTAGGTCGGTTTGGTTTTCTTTTGGTCCGGTTCACCGTTTCCCGGTCCGGTTCAACATTTTCCAGATCGGTTCAAGCCCATTTCAAGTTACTTTGGTTTGGTTCAAGTAAATTCAAGCTGATTCGGGCCGGTTCCATTGGTTTAGGAGCGGTTCAATGCTATTTTTCAATTATTAATGTAATAATTTTAGTTTTTTGCTTGATTAGGATGCCAAAATCGGTCCATTTTAGTGTGTTTAATTTATTATGCATTGAGGATGTGTAGTTAAATTAAATTAGGATCTAATATCCATATTGTATGCCATATAGATTTAAAATCCCACCATAGGAAAACATGTTTCATGCATTAGTAATTTATTGTAAGTGTTGTAATAAAAATGAGATGCATGATTAGGGTTTCATGATTAGATGCATGTTGAATGTTTAAATTCGTTTAGCTCGATTAGTATAAGTGTTATATGAATAAACGAAAACGAAGAAGCATGCAGCATGAAACCACCTTAGCTTAGATGAATGTTATAGATTTATCGTTCTTCATAAAGTGTTATAAACCAAGATAGACGTTAAAATCTTTAACAAGATAAAAGCATTCTCACTTAGGGTTAACGAACCTCCAACTCGAACAATTCACATAGAATAGGTCGATATCTTGTAAAGCTAAGGGTACAAGAAAACTCACCCGACAAGATGCTGTCTAAGGTTGGAGGTATTTAAGTTGACGATTTACAGAACACCTCCTACCTGGGCATCGAGTTGGTACTTGAGTTAGGCTAACCCGAGTTTTATGAGCATGCGTGAGCGATGTAAGGTTTAAAAGAGTTTATCACCTAGACATCATAAGTATAAAGTAGTTATACACACCTAGATGTTGGTTGCTTTTAAATGGTGCTTTATATAACTTGAATACTTGATTGTTATATGCTTTCATCACCATTAGAAGCATATTATAGGGCTAATTCATTAAAAGTTATAATAGTTATAAAAGTCAATGAATAGAAACCGTTAAAACCTATAACAAAGAGTTGCATGCTAACATAAGATCTTAGGGATTGAGTTAAACTTAAAACAAGTGGAAAACAATTTAGGTATGCACCACAACAATTATAACCTTTAATAGCATTTTAGGATAGCATTTTAGAAAAAAAGCTATTAAACAAAAGGAAAAAAAAGCGAGAAGTAAAAATGGAAAAAAGGAAGGCGCGCGACACGTTATGGAAAAACCCATATCCTTTTCTTTTCTCTCTACCGCCGTTTATAGACCTTCAGAAGACATTTCTCCCTCTTTTTTGTCCCAATCTTCTTCTCCTTCAGTAGAGCACCCAGCCCTTTCGTTTCTTTCCTCCAGCAAATCCAACTGCGACGACGACGTGGGTGACCAGAACACAACCCCGTATCCTCTCTCTCTCGGTGGTAAGATTTGTTTTGGTAGCGGCACAAACCAACAAGCTTCGTACGACTGCAGAGATAAAAGAATTGCTTATCTTAGAGAGCCGCAAGCCGATTTTAATGAAGGAGAAACACGAAGGTGATTTGGGGAAAGAAGGATTGGAGAACTGGAACAATCTTGATCCACTGGATTTCTTTTGGATCATCGTGTTGAGGTTGCAGTGCAGCTTTGGGCTATTGGGCGTGGACGTAGCTGCAAAACCAGTGGCAACCAAGGTTCAACATCAGAGACTGAGGCCAGGCTGCGAGCGAAGCGTTGATGGATTAGAGAAAAACCCAAATTCGGAGCTGATTCTGGGGCTTTGGGATTCATTGGTATTCTCTTTGAAAACCTTGGGCTCTCTATCTTTAGGAATGGAAGTGCAATATGCTCTTCTCCAACCCGTCATTGTAAGAAGAATCTGAATGCTCTTAAAAAAGTGGATAACATGGAATGAATTGGAGGAGAGGGAGATAGATGGAAGGGTTTGGTTTTTTTTTTGTTGGGAGATTTGGTATTAATTTGGTTTGTGGAAAAAGGAAAAAAGGGCAAAGTGTTGCTTCCAAATTGAAACTGTGTCTTTGTGTCGGTGAGAGCAGCGATCGGCTTACCGGAGCTGCTAAGGTACTACTTTGTTCCGTACAGTATCTTGTTTATTTTGTTTGCTTCTTGTTTCTGCTTGCACCATCTGATCTAATTCGCTCGAGTGCTTGAGCAATTGAGCTGCCAAAGCCCTGTGTTTTCTAAAGGTACATTTTTTTTCCTCATCTCGTACTTGTTTGACTTAGATTCTGTAACAGTTCTAATGAAAATAGGAAAATCCATATTCGAAGAGAAATTTAGAATATTTAGTTGAAATTGAAACAAGGGAAAAACGCAGGTTATTTATAAAAATTTTAATGTGCATAATAACCTTTAAAACATCATTCAATCTTAATTCTCCAAATTGTTTTGTTATTTTCCCATAAAAAATACGTTTTGAAACCAAAGTCAAGAAATTGTGTAAACAATTTCCCAACCAAGCCTTGAATATCATCCACATATATAAGGACGATTGATGTGTTTGACTTCATTTATAAATAAAACATGGAGGCTATTTGTATTAGAGATTTTAAATTCCAATTTTTTTAAATGAGAAACAATTTTTTCATTGATAAATGAAAAGAAAATTCCCAACTTGATGATTAGCTGCTTATTTTAGCCAATGTACACTATGACTTTGCTTGAAACTACACAAAGCCTCATTTAATTGAATTTAAATGAGTAAGAGAATGTGAATATATGAAGCTAGGGGTTGCTCCATGTATATAACTTCAAGAGAATCTCCATGAAGAGAACAATTCAAATAGTTGTTAGCTTGGGCTTGATAAACGGGCTGAAGGTCTTGAGTAGTACATTGAAAGTGTATGTATGAAGCCATTGTTAACAAGGCAAACTTTTGGCACTCAATTCCATCCGGGACTAGAGTTTGGGAAGGTAAAACCATTTACACTTAACTTTTCTACTGTTTGGAGCAAGGTACTAGAAACTGGGTTTTATTTTTCATCACAACTGGTATTATATTTCCATTCAACTCTTCCACTGAGGGCATTGAATTGTAGCCTCATCGTTTTGTTGTTCAACCATGCAATATCGGGGGCTAAAGATAATGTCTTGGGTTCAAAAGTACCATCTTTTAGCTTATCATGATTGGATGAATGTTAGATGGGAGCAAGTAAGGTAAGGAGGATAAAAATGTAGCAGGAGAGGTTGTTGCCATGGTAAGAGGTGACGAGACAGGTTGTTGTGATTGGTGAGGAGTTGTGATTATCCGTCGGTTTTTATCATCAATAATTTGAGCTTCTATCTGAAGTTTTTTTCCTTGTCAACTCTGCTAATTTGAATTAATTGTTTTTGGTGGCTCTTCTTTTGTTCTTTCATTCATGTTAATGAAAGTTGGCTTCTTATCCCAAAAATGATGCACAGTAGGAGAATAGCTCAACGCAAGGGAGTTAAGTGATGCAATTTATTTTAAGAAAAATAACATAACCAACCTAACATGTGTAACTAAATAATAGGTACAGGAAATAACCAACTTTGCTATTATAAAAACAAGACAACATTAAAGGAATGGTAGTACAAGAGAAGTGTTGCATTCTACCAAAGGTTGTACTTTCTTCTTTGTAGATTGCTTTTATATGCCTAGTTTTTTTTTCCATCTTTACTCTTACTTTAACCTTGCAAATGTCCTCTCTTATGGTTAAATGATTGTGTGAAAAGCTTTATAAGTATTTAAAATAATATGGATTGAAGAAGAAAATGAATAAAAAGGAAATAAAAATTGAGTCTGATTGGAAGTTGGAAGTTGGGTGGGTAAATCTCTTCTGTCTTTTACTTTAAAATTTGTATGGGTCATGGAAAGAATATAATTAAAGAAGGAGAAAACAAGTGGAAGTTTTTTGAACTGAAGTCAAAAGAAGTGAGGATTATTTTTTATTATTTTGTTTCAAAGTTAATGCAGTGTGGCAGAAGATGTTTGGACTGATTTTCTGATGGATTGTTTTATGATCTTTCTTAATGATCTTTTTAGGATTTTAGGAGTATTTTGAGATTGCTCAGATTCTCTTCACTTTCTTTTTCACCATGGCGATATGGGATCTTCCCCTCATTAGAAGATACTAATTACCTATTCTATGGCGACCAACAAGCTCCTATCTCTGTTTCGTTTTAACTGATCCTCATAGTATTAAAGGAGATTCAATTTTCAACCCTATTCTTCATCTTTGTTTTTTGTTTTTACTCTCCTCTTTGCTTCCATGCTACAAAGTTCTCACCTCCAAAATCGATTTCAATATCATCTATATGACACTAGTTCTCAAGGTAGGGTTATAATATTTGAACTTCTGTCACATTTTCTTTGCATTTGTGGCGTTCAAAATATATTCTTTGCCACCATAGTGGGACTGTTCCTACCCATAGGGTCCATTCTTGAGGTGTTATCTGGAAATGATAAAGAAGGCATCAAAATCGTTTCTCCCAATGTCTTTCTTCTCGGCAGCTAGGTGAGTTTCATTCCCTTAGTTTCTTTAAATTTCTCACTTTTATTTTTGTTTCGGTTGAACCATGAATGAGGTTGTTGTAGAAGGTTCTTTTTTCCCTTCAATTTTGTGAGAGGTACAAGTGATTTGACCATGGATTTATGATTAGGTTACATGACTTAATTAGAATATTTGGGGCCAAATTTTGGGTTTAATTATATTCGTGAATCTTCAACAACATGATATTCTAAGTATAGTAATCAGAATTTAGTTTGTATAATTCTTTATTACATCTCATTGGGATATTGGTATCAATTTACTTT
Source organism: Luffa aegyptiaca (assembly GCA_017139565.1). NCBI lineage: Eukaryota > Viridiplantae > Streptophyta > Magnoliopsida > Cucurbitales > Cucurbitaceae > Luffa > Luffa aegyptiaca. The sequence goes on along the minus strand of CM029406.1, from coordinate 15,355,938 downwards.
AATGGCGATAACATTTCTTGTTTGATAGTTGTTTAATTTATTTAGTTGAGTTCATAAGTTCATCTGTTTGGAGAAATATAGGTTTCTTTTTTTTTTTGGTGTCTCCTTTGATTGTCTTGATATGTGTTGATTGGTAAGTTTTGTGAGATCGTTGTAATTATGTTCTAATGTTGAATTTTCATTTCATATACTCAGAGTTACCAATTTGGAAAGCTTCTCATTTAATTGAGTGATGTTGGTACTTTTTTGCTATATAGTATCAGCTATATTTGGCATTTCTTCTCCTATTGTCTTCATTTAGGCCTTTATAACTATACTCATTTTGTTAATTAACATTTAGGATAGATACCACAACTTGTTTGGTTACCAAAATTTCACCTAAATTGAGCTTAATGTTGCAAAAATTTCACACTAATACCTAAGGAGACAATCTAAGCCTTATTACTTGTTTCATTGATTGTTTACACTTGTACATATTCCACCATGAGCTTCGTTTGAGTGAATTAAGCATACGCATGTTAAAAGGGAAACACTTTATTGTCACGAATTTAAGCTTTCACATGGAGTATTATGTTGGGCTAGTTTTAGGTTGTTGTGTATGAGAAGATTGTCTTCTTTTACGACCCACCACATTCTTCTCTGGCATGCACAGGTTAAAAGGGAAACACCTTATTTAATAGCTTGCAACATACAGTAGCATCATCATCTCTAATAGTGCACTTTTCAATTCTTTTGTTTAGTTAGTCTTGTTGATTAAAATCTTGTTTCAACTAGCTACTTTAATAAAATGAAGCCACAAAATAAAAAGTGATAAGAGGTTATGCTTTCCATAATTAAGCACAAGAGTTTGAAAGAGTTTATAGTGAAGGAGAGAAAATAAATAAATGGTGTAGCTCATATACTAAATGGTGTGTATTTGCACTTAAAATAACTTCATTCTCTGTGAATCCCATTTCAATCAATATCTACATCTTGTTTTTGTTTCCATCTAATAATTTCTTTTCGCAAAGAGACTGAGCTTACTCGTTTTTTACTTGTGAGTCAGATGTAGGGAAAAACAGAGTTAAGACAAGACTTAAAGAAAGAAAAAGAAAATGGTATCAATCTACCGTTTTATGATTTCTTACAAAATTTGTGCCCAACAAAATAGCCCTGGCTAATTGGGTCCTCTAGTCCTTAGTGGAATCTTACAAAATTTGTTCGTCATTAATATGTTCTATTAGAGAGAAATTGAATGAATTTGATTCTTGAATCGTAGTGGAGTTGACTAGCTTCACTTCACAAGAAGGAACTACTAAATAGGTATGAACTCTATACTTCTGTAATATATAATGGTAGTAAACTATTTTTAGATTTGTTGTATGACTATCCTGTAGTTATGATAGCCAATGATTTGAGTATAGGGTGGTGGTTAGTGCTTCAAGATTAATTTGAGTACACGCAGTGGACTTCTTTATTTGTACATGATTTGTTTTGATAAATTTATTTGTTATGTTCATAAGTTTATGTTTACTTAAATTTAGTTTTGATGTTATGCTCATTAAGTTTAGATAAGTTAGTTTAAGTTTTCTTGTTATGAACTTGGTTATTTGTTTTGATGTTAAGGTCGTTTGTTTTGAAAAGTTCGTTTGTTTAGTTAAATCTATTATGTACTGTAACTTTATTTTTGAGAAGTTACTTATAAATTTTAATGTTATGCTTATAATGTTGTGATTGTTTTTTAATTGCGAATAGGATAACTAAATGTTTGGATAACTTAGTCAAGTGTAGTGGTTTTGATTGTTTTGAATGTAGGGGGTGGGGTGGGTGAGTACTAAGAGATGTAGAGGAGTATGAAGTTGACTTACTTGTTTATGTTCGTATTTTGAGGGGTGAGTTGGTTTCTATGTAGGTAAGTGTTATATTTCTTAACCATTGGTTACTTACCAAACTTGGTTAGATTGAGTTGTTTATGTTTGTTACAAGTTTTGATCTTATACAACCTTTGATTGTTTTTGTTTATAGATGCTATAAGTTCATTACATGTTCATTAGTTTCCATGGTTGCCTTTATGTATTTCCAAATGTAAGTTTAATCTTACATCTCACTGATATTACATTGTCTCTTATAATATGTTGCTTAAACTTTAGAACAAATACATTGTCTCTTGGTGGATTTCTCTTCGCAAACATTCTTTTTGTAATTATAGTTTGCTATCAATTATTAAGGATTGGCAAGCTATTTTGTCTTAGTTTTTAATGACAGGCATTGCCCGTCATCATTTTGTTCATAATTTAATAAAAAAAATTGTTGGTTGCCCGGTGACATACCAACAATATTTTCTTCATTTGTCAACCTGTAAAGAAAGTAATCTTAATCTTAAATGTGCAAAATTGTATAGAACTCAAATATTTGTCAAATTTCATTCAAATAAGCCAATGAACCAAATTTGTTCATACAATTTTTATTCATATAAGTTTGATATATGAATAAAATTACAAACACTTACACTTAAAAGCCTCAATATTACTAAACACCTATGATTAAAAGTCTACACCTACACCAAAAAACAAAAATTCTCGTACATGTCACTTTCATTCTTGTCACCATAATCTTCCCCGTACATCAAACTTGAAGAACCTAAGAAAAACAAATTGTAATTTGGTTCGATACAACGCCAAAACAAGAACTCACATAACAAACATATGTCCAACAACTCGAAGAACCTAAGAAAAACAAATTTAGTTAACAATAAAATACACAAAAAAAAAAAACCAATCTTGATGTGAGTATTGGAAAAAATTGTTAGAAAACTCAATAAATTCCAAAAGCTTACAAACTTCAAGATATCAAGTTTAACCCCTTCAGAGAACCTGTAATGCTCTAGGTTTCTATACTTAACCTAGAGACATTACTAAAGCATCTATCCTAATTCTAACCGGTTGCTCTAAAAATTTCGACAGCATAATGACATACATATGACTAACCCAAAAATTTTTAAACCTGTTAAACAAGATAAACACACTTCTATATGAAAAAAATCACCCAACTACAACCTCACAACACTTCAGGTTCACAACAAGACCCCAAATATCCTAAGACTAAGCAAGAAACAAACTTTTCATTATGATTCAATCCCCTAAGAATAACAAAATGGTTTCAGATCTTCAATCCCCTAAGAAAAAAGTCCAAGCAAACAACAACCGATTAAAACATCACTACCTCTACTTTAGACCTTATGATTCAATCAAATGACTTCTCTACAAATCTCCACCAAATACCAAAAGATTAAAAGCAGGGTTTGGTAAGATAACACAAATAATCAACAATCAAACCTTGAAAAGGGCACAGAAAAAAGCTATGCAATTTGCAAATAATCAACAAACAAACCTGGATAAGAGGGAACATAACATGATAACAATCTTCATTCACTCAACTTAACTAAACTTGCAGATATATTTTAATAGGAGGTATGGTTTTCTTTTTCCATCCACTTCAGTACTTAACTGAACATGAATTTTTATTTTGTTCTATCATTACTTTTCTAACAACCTATCTCAAAGTTACCATTCTATTCTAGATAAGAAGTGGCTAAATACTATCCTAGTGACATAGAAGTACAAACTAAAGGATTACACAACCATTTTATTATTTTTGACAAGAAACAAACTTTTCATTAGAAATCGGAAAGAAAGAGGTTCGGCATATAAATTCAATTACCAAAGAGGAATATAAATCCAAGTCAACACCATAACACATTATGGATCACAATCAAAGTAACTTAACTTCACGAAGGATTCGAATAGCATCAGATACATGATAAAAAATATCATGAATTGTCTTTATTGCAACTTTCTCCCTGGTTTGCAAGTCTATAGCAGAACAAACAACTCCGTAAATTTCCTTTCCAATAACTTCAAGAATCTCATATCTATTAGCATCCCCATATTCAGTAAAAAAAAGTAATTAAAGAAATGAAAGGGTCAAAAAAGCCTAAGGGAGATAAAATTTACAAAAGCTCCCAAAAATTTAACTCACAGCGAATTCCATTTGAAACAAATAATTGAAGGTGAGTAATTACAGAAATCCAAATTTTTTTTAAAGAAAGAAAATTATAAGGGAAATCCTGAAAGTTAGCAATAGTTCACATCATAAATGTCAATGTTTTTCAACATGATATTAATTACAACCACAAAATAGACAGATAGAGATTGATGCAAAAACAACTATTTATTTAACACCAGTGAATACACAATTTACAACATTCTGCAATGCACGCACCTGCTCGATGGCAGACCTCATAAGTGCTGACGACTGTGGTAGCAATGAAAGCAATGTGTCAACAAGAAAATAAATACTAAAACAGACAAGGGAAAAATGAGTCAACATACCAATGCTAATCTGTATTTATAGAGTGACAACTCAACATGGATAACAACTTTTCAAAAGCAGAAGTTTGGGTCAAGAAATTTTCATTACCAAGATGCAATTGATTCTCTAGTATTGTGATTGAAGTAGCTTTACATATATTAGATCAAAGCAAGCAACCATCATCTCAATCGCTTCCTGCAAAGCAGAAAATACCACCCATAAGAATGAGATAAGAAAAAAAGATCTAAAAATGATGTCCTAGCATGAGTCTTCATCCTGGTAGGTACCATTTTGCAACAAAACTTCTTGATGTGAGCTTAAGAGAGAAGCAACGAAGATCCAAACAAAAAAGACACAGAAACAATCAAACAAACAAAAAAAAACTCAAAACCATGAACGAGCAAGTCCTAAAATCTAAATCTGGGACAAGTTAAGAGAGATTATAACAACGGAAGAAATAAAGGGTGAGTGGAAGGAAATATGCAATTTATCCATACAATTCATGCATGTAAAGCCTGTAGGAAAGAAATAAAGGAACACATATCGTTCAAAAATTCAAAAATTTTTCATCAGAGATTTTTTATTTACACATACTACATATACTTGATGATTGCAAACCTCACCTTGGTTACACGTTCACACTTTTCTAAATCATTTGATATCACAACAACACCTAAATTCTTTCTCTGCCTAACCCCTAAATTCGTCTTTGCCTGAACATGGCCAATAGCCTCCACTTCAACTTTAAATTCTCTCTGCCTAACCTATAAATTCGTCTCTGCCTGAACATGGCCAATAGCCTCCACTTCAACTCTAAATTCTTTCTCTGCCTAACCCCTAAATGTATTTCAAATCATAAAACAAGTTTCCCAAAGGCACTATATTAGAAAAGAAAAACAGGTTTCTTTGAACAGAAAACCTTTTCCCAAGTTTCTTTGAAGCATCACTTGTTCACAAATAAGATCTGTCCAAAATTTCAGATATACAAAAGAAAGAATTCAAAATAGTTTACTATGTAATTTAAAGGTATAGTCATGCCTTAAACAAATTCTATTTATACTTGCACTTTACTCATGGGTATCGCTCCTTCAAGAATACCAGAATTCCCACCCCAGTACTAGAAGCAAAGTGAACAGTAACCCAACAATACAGTCTTGAAAAGCCAATGAAACTGATGAGTTAGGAAATTATAACAACACAACCCTGTAAACCAAATTTGTATATCTAGACAAAGAATTATACTAGTTTGATCCAAAAGATTGAAATCATTTGATGGCTTTAACTGTTCTCCCTGCAAAAGTTTGAACATAATATACACAAGTTTCAGAAATGTCGCTTCAACCTAACTACATTTTGCAACAAAACTTCTTGATGTGAGCTTAAGAGCATAAGGCATAAAATACAAAAGTTTCATCCCATTTGAAATGAGTAATGAGGAAATGTAGGAAGTACCAAAAGAGAAGCTTCATAACGAGAAAATACATTTGCGTAATGTATCATCTTCTACCTCTTCAATCACCTTGAAACTCTAGCTTTACTTAGCATGAAATTTGATAATAACCATAATATGACAGACACAAGATACCCTATTGTGATCTAAAAATTACTCAGTTACCACTATCTCTTAACAACAATAATATACTAACTAATTGATTTTAAACAACTGAAGAAGAGAGAACAACTACAAACACAATAAAGGGGGGGGGGGGGGAAACATCATAATTTGGATTCCCATGGATTACCACAATTCAAATGTGCCACAAACCACAAGGAGATACAGGTGCAGTACCTATCCAAAATTGAATCAAGAAGAAAATTGAATCATTGCAGAAGTTTTAAGAGATAATTTGTACCTCATATGAGAATGACTTTTCCTTCGTTGCACGTTCTTGAAGATAACTACAAAACAAATACAACAATGTTATTCTAAATACAAATACATTTTTTCAAAGGCTACTTCTCTCTCTTCTCCCTCTCACACACAACATTTGAATATTAGAAGGTTGAAAGTAAAAATTTAATACAATCATAAAAAGAAGAAACTATTAATATGCAGCAAAGCCGTAAGCATAACTCTAAAATATTTCAACCTCGAAGTCAACGCCGAGGAGGCAACAATGACTTTGCCACAAAAGGACACCGTCTTGGAAGACGAAGGCGCTTTCATATTATTCGACAACTGAAAGCATTAACTAAAAGAAAAATAAAACAACAAATTATTTAACCCCAAAAGAAAAATAAAAAATGAAAACTGAAAGCACATACACAGTTTACCTAGACTAAAAAATTATCACATCGAAGATAATTACAAACTGATCAGTGATCACTTAAAAGTGAAAAAGGTCTTAGATACTCACTGATATCATTTGCCTAGTTGGGTTCTTTTCTATTAGAAGTGAAAAAGATCCTAGATTCACAACTAACAACACCATTATTAGTACTAGTTTCAAGTTCATATATATGAAAAGCTTTAAACAAAATGTTGGGTAAAAATAATGAAACATTTACCAATCATCGCCCAAACCAACTTCTTTCCAATAAATCCAACCAAAAACATAAACTCACAAGTACATTTCCCAACCCCCCTCCAAACTCAACTAAACTTATGAAGCAACAAAAACAAACAATTTCAAAACATAACTAAGTATTTCTCAACCCACAACTCAACTATACTTATAAACTAACACCAACCATTTCAAAACTTAATTCAAGTATTTCTCAACTTCCACCTAAACTCATCTAAAGACATAAACTAAAATAAGGGGGGAAATTGGATATCCTCCCAACAAGCACTAGTTTAAATTATAGCGATGCTTGGCCATATTCATACGCCAGATACAAACAGCCAACCTTGTTTGACAGACTACTAACCCAAAAGCTAGGAAATTGAGAAGCACGAGGCTATATTTGGAAGTGGCTTGAAGCACTCTCCATCCAAAATCATCATGTTGAAAAATGTAAAAAAGCCCCTTATATTGTTAGGTAAACAAGCATGTACTTTTAAGACTAGGTGTTTGATTGAGAAGCACTTCAAAAGTATTTTTAAAACTTTACCAGGCGCGACTTCATGAAGTCAAGAGGTAAAATGTGGTTTTCTGTTTCTATTTTCTTAAATTCTCCGTAAAGCTTTACAAGAAATCCCCATCGATGTTGGGAGAACTGCTCGCTTCCCATTTCAGCATATTTGAAGTACATAAAGAAATTGACAACCGAACTATTACCCTTAAGCTGTACAATTACACGGTTATATTAAACAGGAGCCTAACGAGAACCGGTGCATTTGACCCTATACAGTAACATTTCTTATAGGCTTGACAGAAACATTTTGGATAAGAACTCTCTAAGCAGAAACCTTTTTATCCTGTGGCATTGAGTTGTCACCCAAACCTGAACTAATTAGTTAATTGGCAGCCAAACCAATCTCAGGCCATTATCCAATTCATACATAGAACCCCGGGCAACAAAGAAGAAAGAAATTCAGATATAAGCAACAAATAGATCACCACTATTCTCACATGCACACTAAGCAAAGTCATATCAGTGATCAATCAATATAAGTTATTCGATGACGAGCATTTTTTAAGTTTCATGCCAGAAAACTTGGCGCAAGATTGAAATAACGCAGAAATCGAGAATTCATAGTAACAAAATATATTAAGGACAAGTGACAACAACCAAACGTGCTCTGCATCTTGTTGCACATAGGGAACTAGATCCCCCCGCTATTCCAGTCACTCTCTCAGCCACTACCACAAGGGGCTCGAAAGACGTTCATGTTTCCATGGCCACCGTAATCTTCCTCTTTATCCCTCGCTCACAAAGGTATCTCATTGCTCTACTTCCTCCATTTCTAACTATTTTCATAACCCAAGACCATATTTGTTCAACTTCACTAGATTCCAAAAAATTGCCATATACAGCCTTTTAATTTTCCTCATAGTTGTGAAACATCTAAAGAATAGGTAGCCTGGAAGATCATTCTCTCTCAAAACTAGTTATGTAAGTAACAAAATGCCCAGAAATTTTAATACATTAAACAAGGAAGAAAAGAACAAAACAGCTGGCCGACGGTGAACACGGTCGAAACCCATGCGAAAAGAAAGTGGTCGAAGGTCTGGTCACCGTCGGTGAGGTCTGGTTTTCACGTGGCTGCGGTTCGGTCGAAACCCACGTGAGAACAGAGCTTCAAATCTCCGTTCGGTCATCGATTGTGAGGGAAGGAAGCTAAAAAATGTCGTCGTCCAGTCGCCGTCCAAGCTGCCGTCGAAGGTCTGGTCGCCGTCGAAGCTGCCGTGGAAGATTTGGTCACCGTCGAGGGTTATAAGTTGAAGAAGACGAGGGTTTGAGTTTCAGCCGTGAAAACCATCGGGGAGAGAGAAAATGCTTTTTTTCTTTTTTATCGAGTGTTTTTTCAATTATTAAAAAAAAACCCTTTAAGGACAGGCATTGCCCGCCATTAAAACGGGGCTTTTGATGACGGGCAATGCCCATCATTAAAAGTTCGATTTTCCAGAAAAAACGCACGTCCGACATAAAAAGTGGCGCGTGTTTTTTGTCCGTCATTAAAGGGTCCGCGCCCCTTTTTTTGTCCGTCATTAAAACCTGTTTTTGTAGTAGTGTTAGTTCTTTCTATCTTACTAAGGATGAGCAGTTAGGGGTGAGTTACATGAATAATGGGGAAGAATTGGAGAGTTGTAGCACCTATCAAGAACATATTTGTGAGGAAGAAAAAGAAAATGAGCTTGCAGTGTCAGAGGAAGTTCAGGAGGTAGAGGTTGAGGTTGAAAAACCTTTGTCTGTTTGATCTTCTCCATCATTTGTAGAATATGATTGTTCCTTCTATTCTCACGAGTCAGTTTTAGAGTTAGAGTCTCTTTATTTTGATCTTTCTCCTTTTATGCTTCTTTTATTCAAAAATATCAAAAATAATTCTATTTCAGAGGCCCATGATCGCTAGTAAGATTGCTAGCGATCATTGGTTATATTGATTTGAGAAACAAGGGCCCAAAGAAATACGAGAATTTTTATGGTCCTTGACAGATTGCACAAGCACGTCGAGCTAAAGACAATAAACAAGCACTTATGGGAGGCAACCCAAGTTAAGTTGTTTTTTATTTTGTGCTTTTGATTTGCTTTTTGTTTTTGTTTTGTAGGACTTTGGATCCTGTGACTCCTGGCTTGCAAGCTTCCATGAGAAGGACGTCATCATTCCAGGGCAGTATTGTTCACCCCTTTTCTTGTTCTCATGCTTTTGTATGCTTTAGATTTCTATACATTGAGGACAATGCTGAAGGAATGAAAATCCTTTGCAGCGGAAGTGTATATCAGACCTTTTCGTTCTTAATTTGCTTTCTTTGAAAACACCGGTACATTGGCTTTAAATTTCAGAATGATTCTCAAATTTAAACCTAGATTAAGCATGCAATTACTAATTCTAAACTATTTAGAATTTGAGGACTTACTTGTTGAAGACCGTTCTTCACAGCACTATGCTCCTCAACGAATTATTCGTCACGAATTCCCAACGAACACCACCAATAGAGATCACCCACTATACTCTGAATTCTTGAGATTTGGATTGTGGGATCCAACGACCTTGCCTTGAAAGGGAATGTGAAATCAATTTTTCAGCAAGAAGCTTGCTGTATTTTTTTTTTTCTTGAGAGAGATTCTTGTTGAGAGAGATTTCCATTGAGAGAGAGAGCTTGGGATATCTTTACTGTCTACCACTCACGTTGGTTGAAGGAGGGGGTGGGGAGTTACAATCATGTAACTCCCCAATGAGATGTCAAAACCTCATTCCTCAAATTATTAATTTAACACATTAAATTAATAATTACATAAACTATATATTATGCATCAAATTAATCAACTTTAACATATAGTTTCAAATTCAATTAAACCACATTCAATTGAATTAATTCAACCAACTAATTAAATATCATATATTTAATTAATTTTATATTTGAATCAAATCCAAATATGTTTCTCTCTTTTAACCCAAAGTTTTTAATGTGCATCTAATGAACATTAATTATTAACTATAGTATTGATTTAATTAAAACATATTTAATTAAATTAAACTAATTAATTAATTCTCAAATTAATTATTTCTTTAATTAAATATCAAATATTTAATTAATTTTCTATTTGAATCAAATTCAAATAATTCTCTCATATACTATATTTTTAATATGAATCTCTATTCATATTATTTTAACCTATAATTTAATATGAATCTAATTCATATTTAATATTTGAACTCTTTCAAATATTTAATTCTCTCATTAATTAATTTTGAATCACGTCCAAAATTAATTTAAGGCCACCTAATGTGGTGACTAAGTTCAACATTTTGTGAGGTGTAATTCACATACTTAAAGCCACATTTTTCTTCATTTGGATGAGATGAAAAAGCGGAAAGAAGAGGTGAAATACAGTGGCTGAAACTTTCTCTCAAAAATTCCAAGTTTTCTCCAAAACTTTTCCTTGAAAGTTCAAGCTTCCTTCCTCAAAATTCATCACGTTCTTGAGTTCCACAACTCGTTCTAAGGTCGGAGAATAGCGGGGAAGATCACGGTGGTTGTCCACAACTGGTTTGTGCAAAGAATCTAATCACTATAAAATTGGCCAGATTCTATAGAGCATTACGAGCACCCACACAAATAATCAGTATAATGGATACAAAGATAGGCAATCAAAATAACAATTAACTATATTCTTTCATTCAAGACCCGCAAATCGGGATTTAGCTATACATGTATACCAAAATTTCCTGTCTATACATAATGGAAAGCATAAATGAACAAATAAAGGAGTTTAGGAGATGAACCATAGAGGAACCCCTTGCTTGCGCCTTGGATCCTCCTCGTTATAAGCTCCCGAGCACTCCAAAAAATGCTCAATACAAGAATTTTCACTCTCCTCTCAATTCGACCCTCAAAGGTGGCTCAAGGAGCCTTGAAAGGTGATAAGGGAAAAAATATACCTATTTTACCCTTATATTTAGCTCATTTTCTTGTCAAAATTACCTGTTTAGATCAAATTTACTATTCCCGAGCTCTAAAAGTGTTAAAGTTGATGAATTAGGGAGTTGAGAGTCATATATGTCAAATTATGCTTAATTGTGCTTAAAAAGACCTATTTTGATATGAATTTGACTTAATTTGATGTTATGCAGAAAAACAGAGGAAAGCTGGAAAAATTCAGAAATGTGACTGCATTTCTGGGAAGGCTAAATCCAAATGCGACCGCATTTCTGGGCAGACAGAGGCAGTTCCAAGTCCGTCGTAGGTCGTTTTAAACATGTGTTTTGCGCACCTAACCGACTGTTTTGACGCCGAAACTGGCTGGGCTACCTACCAGCACCATTTTCGTGGCTCCTCAACTACTCCTCACACTATATAAGGCCTTAATTCGAAGAGAAATCCAAGCAGAACTCACTAGGAAGAAGAGTGTGGTGACAGAACCCTAGTAGACGCCCATGAGTAGGGATGCCCGAGGTAATTATTAGAAGACTGAATTCTAACCTTTAGTTAGACACCAAACCTGAGTGTTTGTAGAGATTTTCACCCTATTCCCACTTGTAAAGGAGAGTAGAGTGTCGAGCGAACTCTAGAGGGATTGGATAAAAGAAAAAACCCTAGTTTTAGCTACTGCACCTTATTTCCAGCACTTGTTACTTTTCATTCATTTGTATTCTTTATTACTTATTTCAATGAAAAGTTGTTCAATTGCATTATATCCCATCATGCGTAGCTAAATTCCATTGAGGGGTTCAATATAGTGAATTCTCTTATGGTTGAAATAGCATGAAAGTGTTTATTTGCTTTAGTTTTATTCATTGCATGTCACTCTTTATTGAATATCATTTTGAATCTTGCTGAGTTTAAATTGATCACTTAGACTTTGCATGCTATGTGAGTTTGATCTCGAAAGGGACGAAAAATACCGATTCTCATAAAGGTGATTGGTGCCACACCGTAATACCGCAAGTGCACGGGCCGCAATTAATATAAAACGGAAATATTCCAAGTATCGGATCCACAGGGAGGGGAAGGGAAAATTAAGCAAAGCAAACATTCCTTGAACACTACAGATACTTGGGCTAAATAATATCTAGGGACCAAAACATGAAATAAAAGAAATTTGAAATTTAAAGCAATTAACGATTAAAAATTTGATCAATCAGGAAAAATAAAATATGGAGAAAGAGTTTTTAGTGAGAAGCGAGGTCTTGAAAATCAATTAATAGCTAAATAATTATCACAATTAACCTATCTCATTGCCCAACTAATTATACTCCTAGAATCTCCATTAGTCACATAGGATCTCCTGTCGGTTTCCCCTAATTCTAATTAATCCATTTTAACAACCTAAGTGTCCTTAGCGCCGTTAAAATTCGTTAATTATTACGCTCTGATTCATTTTAGGGATCTAAGTTTAATCAACTAATCCTGTTGTCACGACGGGCAATTAAACAAGTTGCATGGATTATGATCTATCCTAATTTCTCTCCGTCGAGTTTCCATTAAGAATGGGATCAATATACAATTGGCCAGATTGCATACAGCATTACGAACATCCATACAAATAATCACAAGATATACAATGGAAAGCATAAAATTGAGCAAATAAAAGGAAAGGAAATGATCGTCGAAGACCCCGTCGCTAGCACTTGGAGTCCCTCCGAGCACACCTTGAGCCTCCTAGAGTGCTCCCCAAAGCTCCCCAAAATTTTCCCACTAAGAATCTCAAAAAGGCTAAAAAGCCTTGAGAGAAGGCTCAAAAAGAGCCAAGGAAGAAAGGAATGAATGAAGGAATGAATGACTGATGCATAAAATGGGCACCAAGGGGCGCCTTATATAGGCACGGAAATAGGATAGCGTCGCGACGCTGTGACGTCACCCAACTTGCTGGCCAAGAAATGGGACAGCGACGCTGTGCGGATTCCAGAACAGGCTGGCGCGGATTTGAGCTTGGATTTGGGCCTTTCTTCATTTCTTTTTGGATCAACTTGCATGGTTGACTTCTTGGGCTCCCCCTTGACCTATGCATGGAAATTTGGGCTTGGATAGCTCATTTTAGGGTCTTTTTCCACCAAAAATCCATAATTTGCTCCTAAAGACCAAATAACAAAATATTTTAGATTTCTTCAATAAAAACACAATTAAAGCGCCTAAAAGCTTAATAATTTAGGACTAAAATAGTGACATTTCTGCCCGCTATCACACCCCCAAACTTAAGCTTTTGCTAGTCTCGAGCAAAATAAATTCGAAAGATGCATGAAATAGAATCACTCAAGCCTCAATAATTTTGGAACTTTTAAGCTAGAATGGAAAACATGCAAGTGGAATAAGCAAGCACCGCATACTCATGAAGAAATCTTAAAATAGATTGAACTTAAGATTAATGAATAGCATGCTCAAGACTTTTCTAATGATTCTTTTACTAACCTAGATTAGTCTTATGGCTTTCTCCATTTGTTTTCCCCCTACACTGGCTAAGAGTCCCTAATAGGTTGGAGTTCTACTATCATGCAAAAAAAAGAAACTAGGGCGCCTGACATTTTCTTTTTCATGGGGGAGCAAAACTCACATATTTTTCATTTTCTTTTTCTTTTGCTACTCCCCCAAACTTGCATTTTGATATCTAATGGTACTAGCTTTCACACTACGGTGCAGGGACCCTTAACCTAAATTTTATTCTCTGGTTGACCTAACTGATCACACCGCAGGTAGCTCTTTTTACCCCTAGGCTTTTTCTTTTGCAAGCAAAATTTTTTTTTTATCAACAGATTTTTCTTTTTCTCTCTTTTGTTTTGTTGCTTTTCCTCAGCAGGCATAACATTTTTTTTCCTACCTAGCTCTTAAAACTATCAAGCATGAACTCCTAGTGTTAGAAACTAAGCCTATCGGGGTGACAACAAACTTTAAAAATCATAATAAAAATCTAGATTTTCAAAGACGTCATCAGATAAGTCTATTGCATGCTTTAGGCATTAAAACTAAGTATCAAAAAATTTTAAAATTTCACAATTTCTGCTATGCTCCCAGATTCCACAACATATAAACCATTTTCTCCCAAAACTTCTAAAATCACATCCTCAGCTATCATGGCTATCTATTCATGCATCCAACAAAATTTAAATATGCTCAACACAGCGAAAGCCTCCCCCCCCCCCCCCAAACTTAAACTAAACATTGTCCCCAATGTTTATGAACAATAAAGCATAAAGAGGGATACTGAGACTTCCCTGAGCTAGGAGCAATTCATCCCCTTCCTTTGGATCCAGAAAATTGGAATCTTGGAGCTTTGGGATTTGCTAAAGTGATCCTGCAAAACAAAATTGGATCACGAAGCAAGGAAAATTATTTACCGCAAAAACAACTACCTAAACTTTAATCCTTGGGTTGCCTCCCAAGCAGCGCTTTCTTTAACGTCTTTAGCTAGATGAGGCTCGGCACGATCACGGAGGCTCGAAATAAAAATTTTCATCGTCCTCCGGGCCTTGTAGAAAATCACGCACCGAATTGCACACTGCAAACAGGGGAGAAAAAAAACATTCCCCTGGCCCATCATCACTAAAGAGATTGTTATAATAACATTTCAAAAAATATGTAGCAGCATCAAATCTCTTTTCTAAGTCTCTATTCTCAAAACAGTTATTAACAGAGTCATCCAACATTATGATATCTACTGGTCTAGGATCTAAGGATGGCCTATCAACTATGCCTATCCACTCATCAGATTCAATATCTACATGTTCAGTAGATTCCTCAGACTCAGAATTAAAAAATGATTCAACCAAGCTATCATATGACTCACTATTAGAAGAATTAAAGAATTCAAGCTCTTCTGGGTCAGATTTTATACTATTATCCACATCGTCAGGACCCGAATCAAAATTTTTAACACTTTCAGGGTCCGACTCTATATACTCATCTGGATCAGACTCAATAGATTCAACATTATCATGATCAGACTCAAAATTATCATCTATCAAGTAATCATCTCCATGCAAATCATGCACATTATCAGGCATATCAAGCTCATTCTCAAAATCAGGCAGATCATCCATTTCAGGCATTTCACTTTCATTCTCTAAATCAGGCAAATCATCAATTGCAGACATTTCATTCTCAAAAGCAGGCAATTCTAATTCATTTTCAAAATCAGGCAAGTCTATATCAATCAGCTCATTTTCAAACAGAGGATCATCAAAAAATGCATTAGGATTGAAATTTCCATCATTCATAGGCGCTTCTCCTAATCCTAAGCCAAGATTATACTCTACCTCTTCATCATCGTCAGTCAAATATTCTGGACCTATAGAAAAACATGCATGCACACTACATACAGACTCATTCTGTCCAAAAATATTGAAAAAACATTTTCATCATCCACATTTAAGGTAAGTTTACTAGTATGCACGCTAATTTCAGCCTTACCTGTGGCTAAGAAAGGTCTGCCTAAGATGATAGGTACCTCTTTGTCTTCTAGCATGTTAAGCACCACAAAATCTACATGGAAGATGAATTTGTTGACTTTCACCAACACGTCCTCCACAATACCCATCGGTTGGGTGATCGATCTATCAGCCAGCTGGAGGTTGATGTCAGTGTCTTTCAGACCTGTCAAACCAATCTTCCTGTACAGTGAATAGGGCATCAAATTTATACTAGCACCTAGATCACACAAAGCCCTATCGAAAGATACTTCTCCTATAATACAGGGAACAGTAGAACTCCCTGGGTCTTTTTGTTTAGAAGGCATCTTTCCTGACACTATTGTACTACTGTTTTCAGACAACCTAAAAACCTCTTTTTTTTAACTTTTCTTCCTAGATAGCATCTCTTTCATGAATTTCCCATAATTAGGCATATTATACAAAGCATCTACTAAGGGAATGTTCACAGATAATTTTCTAAACATTTCTAGGAATTTCTGAAACTGTTCATCCAATTTAACATTTTTAAAGCGCTGAGGAAAAGGTAACTCCCTGTAGTCAAAGGTAGGACATTCGCCCCTCTGCTTGGGCGGGCTAATGTGCGAGTCTTTATCATGGTGGTTGCATGGGACCATTTCTTCCTCATTCAGCTTCTCTTCATGCCTTTCGTTTTGTTTTAATCCTGCAAAAGAGTTAGAAAAATCACAATCAATAATAGAGTTAGGAGGATGTTGGGACCTTTCAGAGGAGGCTTTTTGTGCCTCAGCCCTTCCATCTTCATCCATGCTCTTCTCTTCTTTCTTCTTTTCTGAACTGACCTAGCTGTCTACCACTTCTCAGTGTCACCATCTTGCACTGCTCTCTAGGATTTGGTTCAGTGTCGCTAGGAAACTTCCCTTTCTGAAGGGTATTGACCGCTGAAGCGATCTGACCTATCTGAACTTCCATATTCTTAAGAGCTGTCTTGTGGTTATTAACTGTTGTCTGGAGATTCACATTTAACACCTTCTGTTCCTTGATAAACATGGCCACCATCTCCTCCAGGTTGCTTTTCTTTTCTGGCGAACTGGTTGAAGCAAATCCTGGCGGCGGCTGCAATACGTTCTTGGTGTTTGAATAGGAAAAGTTCTCATGATTGCGCAGACTGGGATGGTAGAAGTTCGGTAGTCCTTGATTGAATGCTCTATTTCCCACATACTGAACTCCTTCAGCATCTTGATTATCATTCTTTGAGTATCATTCAGCTAAGGTGGAGATGGACTTGACCACCTCAGATGAAGTCAGCTTGTTCAGCGCATTTGTCAATGATGCCATCTGTGCCTTCAATGAACTCGATTCATCTATTTCATAAATACCAGCCTTCTTTGCAATTATCCCCCGTTCTGTCGGCCACTGGTAACTGGTCGCTGTCATTTCCTCTAGAAGGTCTTTGGCTTCTGTCACTGTCTTGGAAAGAAAACTCCCACCTGCTGATGTGTCTAAAACTGTCTTGGTAGAAGGATTCAGTCCATTGTAAAATAACTGCACCTGGAGCCAATCTGGATAGCCATGTTGCGGGCATCGCCTAAGCATCTCCTTATATCTCTCCCATGCCTCATAAAGTTGCTCCTCGTCCAACTGTCTAAAAGTTCCGATCTCAGTCCGGAGCTTCATAGTCTTGGCAGGCGGGAAATATTTCGTCAGGAATGCCTGGGCAAGCTCGTCCCATGTGCTGATACTACCCGTCTCGATTGATTCGAGCCAATCTTTAGCTTTATCTTGAAGAGAAAATGGGAATAACCTTAATCTAATCGCGTCGGCCGGAACTCCATTCATCTTTACAGTCCTGCAAATCTTCAAGAATGATCGCAGATGCGAATGTGGATCCTCCGAAGGATGTCCCTTAAACGAATTGTCTCGCGCCATCTGAATCAATCCCGTCTTTAACTCAAAATTATTAGCTTGGATCGGGGCGTAAACGATGCCTGAATTCTCGGTTGGGAGGACTGGCTGCAAAAATTCTCTGGTTGCCTTGGGAGCTTCATCTTGATGGGCCATTGCTTCCGTTAGTCTTTTCTCTCTACGAATAGATCTGAGTGTCCTGGTAATTTCAAGATCTAAAGGAAACAATTCAACCACCTTATGTCTTCGCATGCAACACTCCCAAACAATCAAAATAACCAAACAAAACAAAAATAAAATAATATTCATAATAGAAAATATTTACAACCTAAATTACTATTTATCCCTTTCTTTTTAATGTCAAGAAGAAATTATTTTGCTTAAAAATCAACCTCCCGGCAACGGCCCCAAAAACTTAGTGCCACACAGCAATACTGCAAGTGCACGGGCCGCAAGTAATATAAAACGAAAATATTCCGAGTATCGAATCCACAGGGAGGCGGAGGGAAAATTAAGCAAAGCAAAAATTCCTTGAACACTAAAGATACTTGGGCTAAATAATATCAAGGGACCAAAACATGAAATAAAAGGAATTTGAAATTTAATAAAGCAATTAAAGATTAAAAATTTGATCAATCAGGAAAAATAAAATATGGAGAAAGAGTTTTTAGTGAGAAGCGGGGTCTTGAAAATCAATTAATAGCTAAATAATTATTACAATTAACCTATCTCATTGCCCAACTAATTATACTCCTAGAATCTCCGTTAGTCACATAGGATCTCCTATTGGTTTCCCCTAATTCTAATTAATCCATTTTAACAACCTAAGTGTCCTTAGCGCCATTAAAATTCGTTAATTATTACGCTCTGATTCATTTTAGGGATCTAAGTTTAATCAACTAATCCCGTTGTCACGGCGGGCAATTAAACTAGTTGCATGGATTATGATCTATCCTAATTTCTCTCCGTTGAGTTTCCATTAAGAATCAGATCAATATACAATTGGCCAGATTGCATACAACATTACGAACATCCATACAAATAATCAGTAAAAGAGGGTAAGAGATAGGCGATTATAATAACATTTAACTATAGAATTTCATTTCAAGACCCCAAATTGGGGTTTAGCTACACATGGCTAAAATATTCACAAGATATACAATGAAAAGCATAAAATTGAGCAAAATAAAAGGAAAGGAAATGACCGTCGAAGACCCCGTCGCTAGCGCTTGGAGTCCCTCCGAGCACACCTTGAGCCTCATAGAGTGCTCCTCAAAACTCCCCAAAATTTTCCCACTAAGAACTCTCAAAAAGGCTAAAAAGCCTTGAGAGAAGGCTCAAAAAGAGCCAAGGAAGAAAGGAATGAATGAAGGAATGAATGATTGATGCATAAAATGGGCACCAAGGGGCGCCTTATATAGGCCCGGAAATAGGACAGCGTCGCGACGCTGTGACGTCACCCAACTTGCTGGCCAAGAAATGGGACAGCGTCGCGACGCTGTGCGAATTCCAAAACAGGCTGGCGCGGATTTGAGCTTGGATTTGGGCCTTTCTTCATTTCTTTTTGGATCAACTTGCATAGTTGACTTCTTGGGCTCCCCCTTGACCTATGTATGGAAATTTGGGTTTGGATAGCTCATTTTAGGGCCTTTTTCCACCAAAAAATCCATAATTTGCTCCTAAAGACCAAATAACAAATTATATTAGATTTCTTCAATAAAAACACAATTAAAGCGCCAAAAAGCTTAATAATTTAGGACTAAAATAGCGACATTTCTACCCGCTATTAGTGATATAGGAGAAATGGCTCGAAAGAATGTATTCGGTGTTATTGGGCGAGTCTGCCTAAGGCACCTTATGACAACTATAGGGTTATAGATTGCATGCGTGAATTATCTATGTTGGAGTTGAGTCACAGACATGTGCAGAACGATACTCGCTTAGCCTTCTAACGGTTCTTGGAAGCAAGGCCAAATAGAAGTTAAATCTGACCCAATGCATGAATAGACTTAGGTTTAAATAAGCAATGATTAGAGTTATTTTACCTTAGGGTTGAAATTATATTGAACACCTCGCTTATTTATCATTGTTTTTCTTTACTTGTTTATTTTGTTTATTTTCCAAAAGTCATCATCAACTGGTTCTTTGGTTACCTTATTCTAAGCAATCTATGAGCAGTTTCTTCTTCAAATCTGTGTTTCCAATTTAGTCCTCGTGGGATCGATACCCTTGGAATACTTCTAAGGTTTTTATTACTGCATGCGATAGTGTATACTTGCACTAAGTTTGCTGAATTTACCTCAATCTTTATTTACCATCTTTTCTAACCTCCATCATTCGACCACCACGCATCAAAAGGACTAAAAGAATGGAATGGATGATTGCATGATGATCCAAATGGGAGGAGAAACGCGCTATTTATAGGCCTTCAGCAGGGACAGCATCGCAGCGCTGTGACGTAGTCTTCTTGGGTGCCAAGACATCCCAGCGTCGAGATGCTAAGGGACAGCGTCGAGACGCTGGCCTTCGGCTGGCACTTTCTAGCTTGCGTCCAATGCTGCATTTTGGGCTTCCTCTCCATTTTTGGCCCAATTGACTTCTATGTTGGGTCTTGGACTTCTCCCACTTGACCCACATGGATCTTATAAGATTAATCTTCATGAATTTTGGCTTCTCTTATCCTCTTTTTCTCCAATTTTCCACAAAAACTCCTAGGGACCAAAATTAATCAATTAAACGAATTTATATAATAAAAACACAATAAAGCACATCAAAAGCTATTAAATTCAATGACAAAATAGCAACATAGCATGCTATCAAAGGCATGAAAGTATTATTGTTTAACTCTCGTCTACGTCTTTTTCCAGGAAAACTGAAATTTAGGTGGTCGGGTCCCTACATTATCCACAAGATATATCCGCATGGGGAATTTGACTTGCATTCCACTGATGAGAAAAGAGATTTTAAGGTCAACGGGCAGCGAATCAAACCATATGTTGACGGGACCTTAGGCGAGGTTGTTGAACTCATCATCATGACAGATCCACCTTGAGCACGTGAGAGAATTAGGTCCTGTAAGGAGATATCTCATCTGCGACAGGTCCTAGCGCATCAAAGAGAGCACTCGCAAGTTAGTACCGTCTGTTTTATTTCCGTACCACTTTAATTCCTTTTTGTACCATGCGTTAGCTTATTTTAGTAGGCTTAGAGTAATGCCTTGATAGTAGTCTTAGCACAAGCTTAGCACAACTGAGGAAATAACACTGTGTGTCAGCCAATGTGACTCACAGTCGAAGTGTCGTCGCATCAGTACTGATGCGTTTCAGTAAATCCCATCACGTGCACGACACTTGAGGCAACGCCACGTTCCCCACGTCCATCATTTTCCATCTTTATGCGTGGGATTTGAAAAGGCATGATTGCATGGGAAACCGTTGGGATTCCCATTTAATGCAACATGCGCCAGTATAAATCCCCGTGTATCGCGTTCAATGAGCCTCATTTTCATCTTCTTCTTCCTCGAGCAATTTTTTTTCAAATTCTCTCCCAAAAACCCTAGCCTCGCCGATAGCCAAGCCATGTCTCTCGACGACTCTCAGAATATCTCAACCGATGGGTACGATGACCATGACGAAGTCCCTCCTCGCCAGAAGTTTAAGATCCCTACCGAGGCGACAAACTCTCCGATGACGAAGAACCGCATGCGCTCGAGTACGAAAATGCTGAAAATGAGCAGAGCTCAGAGGAAGAACCAGAGGTTGTCGACGGTGAGCAGCCTCCTGCACCAGAAAACGCCATCATCCCTTCCACCACTGGCTTCTCTGACGATGTTCTAGACCTTTCGCCCCTCAGCACCTCCACATTCAGGGTCGAACCAGTCGCCCTCGTGCCCACCATCCCTACCCGTTTCCCTCACAATCCCACCTCTTCACTATTTTTGCCTCCTCCCCAATCCTCTAACCCTCCACCTTCTAACTCTTCACATTCCTCTTCACCTTCCACCTCCAATATCCCATCTGACCCTACACCTCCCTCCACCACGGTCGAGACCCTTACCCCTTCAGTCCTTCCTGTTCTTCACTTAACGGAATAGGAAGAGGCTGTCTGGAACTCCCTAATGGGAGAAATGGGCGCAAAAGGTGAAGCCCTGCGCCAGCGCGAAGCCGAACAGAAGGCTGCAGCAGACGAAGCTGCAAGGAAAGTAGCCGCAAAGCTGGAAGTGTGGCACAAAGGGAAAGAGAGCGCGTCGAAAAGGAGGCACAAGAAAAAGCGGCTGAAGAACTAACCGCCATTGCAGAAGCCAACGCAGCCCCACCATGAGAGTCTGAATCTATGGACTCCGAAGACGAAATACCTTTGGTGCAGCGCCACGCAGTTCAGCCCACTATGCTAGTAATCAGATAGTTGTTGCAGCGCAACGAGGCTGGGCCAAGCGGCCAGAAAAAGAGAAAGAGAGCCCCCACAACAGCAAAAGGAAAGAAAAAACTAGGTGAAGAGAGCTGGAACTTCATCGAGGAGTGCAGATTCAGTTGTTCGCTCCCACAGGCGATGCAAGACCAGATCTCCCAACGTAAGTGGGAGTTAGCCTGCGAAGCCATCCCCGAGTACGTCCCTGCAATGGAGGGACGAGATCGACGAAATGATGGTGGGTGGCAACGTAGTTGCATTATACCCAAGCATCATCAATATTCTCCTAAAGCAGTCTGTCGCGTCAGAAGCCGAGGGAAATGCGCTGATGCACTCTCAAGATGAAAACTTCCTTCGTGAAGTTTTGGCTGCAGTTGCTTGACCAAGCGCAAGACGGGAAGGGCGCGGCACAGAGCGGATTTTGAAGCCACAGTGGCTGAACCTAGAGGCCACCGCATGCATGCACTGGATCAAGAACCGCATCATGCCTACAACGCATGATGCCACCCTCTCACTCCAGCGCGTGGTCCTCTGCTTCTGCATTATGAAGGGCCTTACGGTTGACCTGGGCCCCATCATCATCGAAGCCCTCCACCAAACCGCCAACTAACCAAAGATGGTGATGTTCTGTCCGGGCATGGTCACGAAGCTATGTCTCCAGTCCGGAGTGGTGTCAGCGCCTGCTGAAGAGAGAAGAAAAAATCGTCAAACTTTTGACGATAGACTGCTGGCACAGATAACTCAGGCCCACAACAGCAGAATCCTTCCCACGCCAGCGCAGAATTAAGAAGCCGCCCTTGCGACAGAGGAGTAGCCGCCAACGCCTGAGCCTCAGAAAAAGAAGCGGAAGAAGCAGACCGCAGGCTGAAATCCAAGACCTGTGGCAAGGCCAGTGCCAACAATCACTCCCGACGACCCCTCATCGTAGGAAAACATTGTCTGCGCTGAGAATCAGCAAGCCTCGCCACCGCACCCTGACTCGCCGCCGCGCCAACATTTTGATCCAAAGGAGCGCTTGGAGAATGTTCATCGAGTGGAGGTCTGCGATCAGCAGACCATTGTAGAAGATCTCCAGCGCCCTCAAAAGCGAATCCCTACGCCGTCTCTTTCGCTGCCGCGTGTCGATCTCGCAGCAAGTACTTCTGCACCTCCCCCGTGAACGGATTAAAGCCCTTGCGCAGCGGAATAAAATCAGACCATTACTCAGTTTTAATTACAAAATAAAATACCAGTACGAAGGCAATAAAACAGAAACAATTTTCTACAAAATCTAGATTAAGGATGCTTAATTTTCAAATCTAAACTTATTTAGATCAAGAACACTTACATGAATTTGGAGAAACGAAAACAGCACGATGCTCCAAAAATCTGTTCCTTGATCCTCCAACGGACACCACCCTTCAGATCACCCACTACTCTCTTTGGATTAATGAGAATGGTTTGTGGGAACCCAAAAATAACGTCTTGGGAGGGGAAAATCACAACAAAAGGGCTGCTGTAATTTCTTGGGAGAGAAAATTTTCCAGAGAGAACTAATCTCAGTTTTTTCGTGAGAGAGAAAAATGCGACTAATGATTCAAACCACCCCACCTCCACTAACGTAAAAGATGGGATGGGAGTTACCCATAACTCCCTGATCAATCTCAGTCGTTGAATGGATCAACATGATCCTGGCCGTTAATTATTATCAAATAATTAATTAATTAATTAATTAATTATAATTAATTTAATTAAACCAATATTAATTAAATCAATTATAATATAAAATATTTAATTCAATTTATATTATATTCAATTGAATTAAATTGGTCATTCAATTAATTCTCAATTAATTGTTTCTCATATTAATTAAATATCAAATACTTAATTAATATTACAATTGAATCATATTCAAGTTTATCTCTCTCATTAAACCTATAGTTTTAATATAGTTTTAATTTCGATTAAATCATATTTAACCAAATTAAATTAAAATTAATTAATTCTCCAATTAATTAATTTATGAATTAATCAAATATCACATATTTAATTAAATTCATAATTCTCTCATAAAATAATTTTGAATCATATCCAAAATTAATTATAAAGTTTAATTCTCTAATTAAATTTTATACTATAACGTATCTCCATACATTATATTAATTCCCTTAATATTCAAGACTAAATAATCTCAGTACCCGTTACGAGGTAGCAGGTGGACCTAATGGACCTATAGATCATAAGCTCCAACGATACGAGATTAACTGGCTAAACTCATTAACCAAGTTAATCAACATTCGTTAACTGTGGGTCACTCCACTAAAGACCCACAACTGCACTCTTCTCACTGTAGAATATTTCTGTGTCCACGGATATTGACCAATACAGTAAGTCAATCCTTCATGAGTGTTCGTAACTCCAGTTAGATAAAATTACCATTTTACCCCTGGGTTACCTCTGGATCCTTAAGTACCACTGATCCCTCTAATGAACAACCTGTTTAGGGTCCAACCACTAAACAGAAATTCCTCTCGGGCCAGGAGAGGACAACGCGCTTTTGTTCAAGCCCAGAAATCAGCCCTTAAGGGAATACACATCTACTTACCCCAATAGGGGAAGGAGTGAATTCCATCTTGTAATCTTTTGTTTCCAGCCCCCATTTCGTCTTGCCCCTGAAATGGTAGGATTATTGAGTCGGCGAACAGGCCACTCTCACCCATACAAATTTAAGGACAATCCCTCCTGAAAAGAAGTTCATAACAAACTCAGGATTGAGATTAAGTTACCTAGGTAATCCTATTGAAATAGAAACCTAAACTAGTTAACGGCGTTACATCTAATGGTTACTATTTTTCGGTCCGGTCTTATGCAAACTCATTGCATAGGATACCTCCACCCACATATCTCCTACATGGATGCTTTGGATCATTGCATCTGTATCGAATACAAGGTGGGTCGTATCACATAGTGTCACCAGGATAAGGTACCCAACCTTATCCCTATACTATAGGCCATTTAGGTTGTTACTTGAACACCGATCCCCATATGTCCCCACATACTCGTCCAAGCTTCATTTAAACAACCTTGGATCTTAGTTTATTGGATTTAGGGTTTATTAATGCAAACTCGATTATTCAATAACCAAATTACTGAATCACTCAAATAACGCTTTATTAAGATCGATTAATTTGTTTCATTTACTATCTACGAGTTTTAGGGCATAAAACCCAACACCCCGCAAATCATTGATGTAGATGTTGGGCAAGATATATGCGGAGATGCGGCACCACTTAGCGGAAATTGTGGAGCCCCTGAGACGAGAACAAGAGGAGATGAAAACGCGCCTGGATGCTTTAATGCTATATTTAGTGCGATGGACAACTGCCTTTGGTCGATTGCCTTCTGCGCCGGCCGATCTATTCGTTCTCCCGCGTTCGTAGGTGAGGCTAGATGGTGCTGGACCTTCTCAAGCGCTCCCAAACATGCCGCCTCCGCCAAATAGACCGTCGCGACCTCCACTTCCAAGGGAGTGATTTAATTGTTTTATCATTATGACTGTTTTTTTTTTTGTAATGCGTTTGCCAATTGTATTTTCTTTGCCACATTAATGAATTCATATTTTGAGCATTTATCGCAATTTCTTGTAGTAGCCTTAATAAATGTCTTATCCTCAAATGTCTCTGCGTTAGCTCTTAGGATTAGTTCTTAGCATCCGCGCTTTCCGGTATTCTTTTTTACCGCAGACCTAGTTGGAAGATTTCTCTTCTTTTAGTTTTCCCTTTTGCCTTAGGACTTTTTTCTAGTGCTTGATGCTCTGATGTTGTCGCATCGCAGAAAGCTGCTCCGTAGTTCATTGCATAAGCATTCCTATGATTAAGTTTGGGGGACAATGGGGACATTGCTTAGTTTAAATTTGGGGGTTCGGTAGATGTAGCGCAGTAGTAGAAAAATGTGTTCCTATGGTTTACACGCAGTAGTAGCCAGGGGCATTCATGACACCCATCGTTTGCCACTGCGCGAAAGCGCATATGTATCCCTTGAGCATTTAGGGCTATAATGCCCGTAGTTGGATACTCTTCATCACAAATGTGCATAAGCCAAAACGAAAGCATGCCTTTTGATGTCGATTAGTATTGATGCTTTCTACTTTAAAAAAAGAAAAAAAAAACTAGCCTTGCGCCTGAGCCTAATAGTGAATAAGCTTACTGCGTTGTTGCAGATAACGAAGTCTAGCGCTGAAAAAATCTTTAGCCAAGAGGGAAAGCTAAGTGAAGACTAAATCTTTTAGTTAGGTTGTGGAGAAAAATATGAGGAAAATTAGGATGAAAAGCCCAATCTGTAGAGCTAAGTTATTTTCACAGAGTGGATAGAGGGCATTGCTTGGGGACGGGCAATAATCTAAGTTTGGGGGTATGATAACTTGCAAAAAGAAAGTTATTTCTCACCTAAAGTTAAATTGAATAAGGCTAGAAAAGAATCATGATGCGCGAATTAGGCGCATATCAGTAGAGAATTGCAGTAAATTATTCTTATAGTGCATATTCTTTGATGCGGCGGAAATCGCATGTTCTAACGCGTGTTTTCTGTAGCTGTTTCCCTTGCCCAAGTTATCTTTCAGCGCAGGCGCCAGTCCGAGCACGTGAAAAGTACATCGCCAGCTGTTTGATGATCATTCTGACATATGGCTGAAGTGAAAGCTGGCAAAAGAAGATTGGAGCACGCAAGCCTATTCCTTGGAGAAGTCAACATCCTTAGCCTATATAAATCCCCCATTTGCCAGAAGTAAAAAACGATGACAACAGAGAGAGAGAAAACGGAGAAAGGAAGAAATCAAGAACCAGTGCAGTTACCTCTTGATTATATCATGTATTGCGTTATGTTTTCTGTTTGTAGCATGAGCTAATTTCCCTTTATCAAGGCTTAGCCTAGGCGCCCATGCGGCGATAACACTATTTTGAATGCGTTAAGTTTAAATGAATGAAATTGATGGTTTCTACTTAGATGCGTTAATATTTTCATTACTAATTCCCGCCTGGCTAGTCGGTTGCGGTTGCAGCATGATAAATCCTTGACGGGTAACTGACGGGACCACCAGAGGGTGTCGAATTCTCCTTAAGTTGTCAAATAAAATTTATAATCCACGACACTACTACTATTTTTGTAGCAATAGCGGCCGGGGTCAAACACAGGGAAGGGGGAACTAGTAAGTGTAGAATTTCGTGCTTATGAAAACAGGGAGAATTTTGATGATGAAAGACAAACAAGAAAAAATAAAATAAAATAAAATAATTGAATGCTGAATTTTAAATGGCACAAAAACTAAATATGCAAAGGAGAAATTAGACGGAATCAATAACATAAAAAGGGATCGTTGGATTTGGATTTATTATGCTTGATTCTAATTCATTGGCTTCCTAGTTTTATCTAATAATTATTCTAAACTGATTTCATTAGTCCGGTTGGCTTCTGGGTTACTCGGAGGACCCCCCCTACACTAACCTGTGCTAATTAACTCACTAATCGTGAATTTGGCAATTAACAAGATTAATTAATATAAACTCTATCGCTCGCCACCCCTTATGCATAATGTAGCAACCATCCGAGACCTCTACAACGGTTACTAATTATATCTAACTGGTTTATTAACAAGCAATTTTGCAACCACCTATTAAAACTAGCCGCTTTGGGATCGTGGGATCGGAATCATAAGAACTAAATTCAAATACAATTTAAATCTAATTCCTACAACCTTCAACATGCATCCTAGGCCTATCAAGGGTCGTCTTGCATAGAGAGTGGCTTGCCTCAACCTAGTGGCTATCTAAAAATAGGTGATAGAATACACAAGCGGTAATCGCATAGGGCGTCAATCCTAATTGACTAGCCTCATGTATTGGTTTAAACAGGATTACATGCAAAACTCAATGAAAATATAGCGAGAACAGAAAGTATAAACCAGAAAACTGAGCCAATATTATTTAGAATCAAGACATAAATCCAACCCAACGATCTAAACGAGTTTAGCTACGCATAGATGAAGCAAAAGCAACAAATAACATGAAAGAATCCATAGAATACGACCAACAGTGGTCTACAAGAGTGCTGGAATGTAAAGGAGGCAAGGAAATCGTAAAAGAGACCAAAATTCTAACCTAACGGCGGACTAATACCGAGGCTACATATATATAGAAAACACGCCGGCGTCGAGACGCCAAGGGCAGCGTCGAGATGCCACGAACATTATACTTCGTCCCGAATTCGCGTCGCCGTCGAGACGCCAAGACGCCAGCTTTATATCCCAACTTGCTGCTCAATTTCTCAGTTTTGACTCGCTTCTTCTCAGTTCGGGGCTTCAATCTTTGGCTTTCGGTGTCATTCTTCAAGCCCGCTTCAGCACAATTGGGTCTCTTCACCTCCTCGCCGTCCAAGACATCGAGATGGCTTCAAAACTCCTTAATTGGCCCGAATTAACACCAATTAGCGTGATCGACTCCCGACATAGCCTAAGCTCAATTAACCTGTAAATAAGACAAGTAAAGCATAAAATGACTCTAACAAGCTTAGATTAAAGGCGATAAAATAGGACTATTTAGGTCCTATCAAATACTCCCAACCTAAATCTTGCTAGTCCTCGAGCAAGGCACACACAAAACAAAGAGAAAGGCGTTGTGCATATAATTGAAAAGTGATTTAATCCTCAAGACTCAAATACTCAAAAAACTAAAGCAATCAAGAGACATTCGCATGAGAGACAAATGAGGGAACAAATCAAAATTTTTCAAGGATTATCTTGCACAACAGAGCTCCATCCCACCTAAAGAAGACTTTACTAGCCTGGGATTGGCTTACTCAACACTCATCCTATCTTCCCCCTATGCTGGCACTAAGGTCTTGCTAAAAGGCCCAGATGGAACAAACTAGGTTGCTTCCTCTTGCTTAGGTGCCTGATCAAGGAATTCCTTTTTTTCTTCTTCTTCTTTTTTCTTTCTTTTTTTTCTTTTGCTTTTTCTTTTGGATAGGGAACTAGCTTTCACACTACAGTGCAGGGACCCATAACCCGAGTTTTAGTCTTGGTTAGCCTAACTGACCGCACTGCAGGTAGTTCTTTTTACCCCTAAGCATTTAAGCTCAATGCAAGCATGCTCTCTCTCTATTTTTTTCTCAAAGTAAAGATGGCGAGCATATGATTTTTTTTTCTTTTCTTTTGCCTCGTCACCCCTGACTTGTTTTTTCACTCTTTTTTTTTATTACAGGCATATTTTATTTTTCTCTCCTAGGCAAGACTCCCCACACTATTTTGCAAAAAATTTAGACTTTCTCGCTTAACCTTACACCTATCGGGGTGACAATAGGAATATGAGCTATGTAATTCGCTCCTAAGCATTCAAGTCCTACTTTAAAGCAAAATAGATACCCAACAAGTGCCAGACGTATCCAAGAAAAGTTTTAAAAAGGCTCCTTTTTTAAACACTCTCGGTCACAACTCATCGAAACCAATAAATTTTCGAAAAATTTGAGTCAATCCTAGGAAATCATCATCACTTAAACAAGCATATACACAACAAGCATGCAAGACATTTCATTAAGCACAAACGCGTGTCTGACGCTCAGATGCTTGGTGCGTCGTCGGCTGAATGATGGATGTGAGATAAGATGATAGATAATAATAAAGATAAATTCAGCCAACCCTAGTGCAAGTATACACTGTTGCACGTAGTAATAAAAAAATCTTAGAAGTATTCCAAGGGGATCGATCCCACGAGGACTAAATTGGAAATTCAGATTTGAAAAAGAAACTGCTCAACTGATTGCTCTAAAAATAGGTAACCAAAGAAATATGATTGATGATTGGTTTTTGTAGAAAAATAAATAACACAAGTAAATGAATAAAGAATAACAATAATGAATAAAACGAGGTATTCAACATGGATTCATCCCAAAGGCAATAACCTTAATCATGAAGTATTTAACTTAACCATATTCAATGCATTGGGTCAGATTTAACTTCTATTTGGCCTTGCTCCCAAGAACCGTTAGAAGGCTAAGCGAATACCGTTATGCACATTTCTGTGACTCGACTCCGACATAGATAATTCACGAATGCAACCTATAACCCTATAGTCGATATAGGGTGCCTTAGGCAGCTTGCCCTATACCGCCGAACAATCTCTTTCGAGCTTTTTCTCCTATATCACCTTTACGAGAACCGATATCGTCTGTCCCTTTCGAGATCAAACTCACATAGCATGCAAAGTCTAAGTGATCAAGTTAAACTTAGCAAGATCAGAATGATATTCAATAAAGAAAGACCTGCATTAAACACAACTTAAGCAAATAAAACACTTTCAAGCTATTGAACCATAAGGGAATTCACCATATTGAACCCCTCAACGGAATTTAGCTACTCATGGTGAGATAAAGTGCAAATGAATACATTTCCATTGAAAATAAGATGTAAAGAATAGAGATAAATGAAAAGTATCAAAAGCTGGAAATAATGGAAGTAGCCAAATACTATGGGTTTTCTATTTATCCAATCCTTCTAGAGTTCGCTTAGACACTCCACTCTCTCGCTTTTACAAGTGGGAATGAGTGAAAATCCCTACAAACCCTAAGGTTTGATGTCTAACTGATAACTCTCCAAAAGGGAGTTATTTAGGCTTTAGTTCTATAGTATTTTGTGTGTCATTTGTGTTAAATAGGGTTGCTTTTAGATGAATATTATATGTTTTAACCCATTTGGAAGAATGGAGGCTTGGAAGTTATTTTGTGCAGAAAATATTCCTGAGCGACTTGAGGGAGCAAAATCTGTGCTCCAGCAAAGCAGGGAGTAAAACTGCCACGTAAGCAGTTCGTAATCCATTTTATAAAGTGGTGTTAGCTGAATTAATTACGGATCTAACAAGCTTGGAGAGCCTGCCACGTGTCCAATTTAACCTAATTAGGTTAAACCTCATCTTATAAAAGGAGGAGCCGTCAAAGATAAACTCATTCACGATTGCGAGACCGAATCAATCGGCTAGAGGTCGAATTAACGGCAGAATGAAGATCTAAGAAGACCAAGTGTGATTTCTCTCAAGAAGACGAAGTTCTTCCATGTTCATGGTGGTTTGGAGTAGCCGTTTCATCTCCCCAATTACTAAAAGGATTAGTATTTCTTGTGTATTTCGCATTATGGATGTGCTTATCGACATTGTAACGTATTTTATGTTTTCAATCATGAAGTAATTGCTTCGTAGGCATGGGTTAAGAATTATGTGATTGTTATATTTATAAAATCTGGAAATTCTATTTGATTATGTCATCTTGAGTTATTGTTGTTCTTTAATTTCATTATGTGACAGCCTAGCTAGCCGGTATGTATAGCTTCTCCTAGTTTCAGGGATGATTTAGAAGTTGTGTGGCGATAATTCACGTTAGACCATTATGAGTTGGTGAACGCCAGTAGTTGAACTAGGGATAGTCAATTGCCTAACGCTTGATTGGTAGAGCTTCATTGGAGTTGAAACATATTCCAAAAAATCCGGAGTTCCGGGAGGATCCCGCTGATAATACTGCATGAGATTGACGGATCAAAAGAATTGCTGGAGCATCTTTATAAACAATTACATAAGTCTTAACCTGTGTCTGTTTCCATTCTGTTTTCTCTAGTCGTAATCATTTACTGCTTTCGTATTTCTTTTGTTTCAACATTTTAAAAACCCAATCAATTTAACCAACCTTTTGAAATCACTAAAAAGGAAAATTAAATCAATAGAGGTAGGCAATTCAAGACCCTGTGGATACGATAAATACTTATCACTTGCTGCTAGATTGTGTATACTTGCACAGTATTCTGGAGTTAATTTATCTCATATTTTTAACCACTTCAGAATTGCAACACTAACTCAGGTTAGAATTTAGTCATCTAAGAAGGACCTTGGGCATCCCTACTCATAGGCGTCAAGTAGGGTTCTGTCACCACCCTCTTCTTCCAAATGAGTTCTGCTTGAATTTGACTTCGAATCTCGAGCTTATATAGTGTGGGAAATGGTTGAGGAGCTGCGAAATAGGTGCTGGTAGGTAGCCCAGTCGGTTTTGGGGTCAAAACAGCCGGTTAGGTGCGAAGAAGACTCGTTCACAACGACCCGCGGACGACTCGGAACGGCCTCAGTTTTTCCAGAATTGCGGTCGCATTTCATTTTGCCTTCCCAGAAATGCGGTCGCATTTCTGGGAAAATTCTAGCTTTTCCTCTGTTTTTCTACACAGCAATAAACTTAGTCAAATTCTCTTAAAATTTTTAGGTTAGTTTGTTGTTTTTATGAATAGTTTGCTGTTTAATTAGTATTAGTTAGTTGCTTATTTGTTTAGTTTACTGTTTTGAGTTAGTTTAGTGATGAGTTGCTGCTAGAATAGGTTTAGAATCACTTGGGTTTTTGAGTTTCCTGAAAAATCTACTGTTGTCCATTTGCTAAACTTGTGAGAAGTATGAAAAAAACCAACTTTTGATAAAACTTTTTGCTTGGGAAAGATTTTGATAAATATGCTATCATGTGAGTTTTCTTTTAAGACCTTTATGATGATAATTAGAGCATATTTCTACCACCGTCACAACCGATTTGTTTTCTAGTCATAGGCTTTCCATTAGTCTTTTTCTTTACAAAATTTTCTTAAGTCTAAACTTCCTCATGTTTAACCTTTCTAGCACACTAGGAGAGTTTAGCCTTAATGTTTTGAAAACAAAAAGCCTCATGTTGCGCCTATGTCCCGAAAACAAGAGTTAATGAGGACATTGCCTATCATAAGTTTGGGGGGGACCCAGTTAACAACGATCGTTCTGATATACGCTTCCGCTGCCAAAGGATTTTCATTCCTTCAAATGGTATCAGAGCCAGGTTGTTGTTTAATTTCGTTTCTACGAAACTTGCATTGGTTTTTGGTGGGTAAATTTTGCATATTTGATGAGAATTTTGCTGATAGACTGTTTAGGTATTTTTGGCCCTAGATTTACAATTTCATCGATTTGATCGTGTAAAGGCATGTGTTTTTGGGCAAAAGTGGTAAATCGAGTCATGTAAGTCCGTGTCTAGTGAATTAGGATTTTAGTTTGGTGAAATTTGCTTGAATCGGGATCCAATTTGAAGTTTTCGGCTGCTGGAAACGAAGAACAAAGCACTGTCCCGAGGCGTAGCGTCGAGACTCTATTCAACGGCGTCTCGACGCTGATGAACAGATCTGAAAATTTTCGTGGCAGCGTCCTTCAGCGTCTCGACGCTGACGGTAGTTTCGGATTTTACGAAGACGCGCGACAGTTTAAAAAAAAAAAGAAAAAGAAAATTTTGAATAAATACATTTTGCATCTGATGAAGTTCGAACCCAGGACGCGGCTCAAGTTGTTATGCGTGTGGTTTCTGTCATTGTGGGCGTGAGTTCGAGCTGGACGTGGGGCAGGTTTTTTTTTTAAATTTGCGTGCAGCGTGAGTGGACAGTTTCCGGTCCGGTTCAGTCGGTTAGCGGTCCGGTTCGCCCTGGTTGGTCCGGTTTGAAGCCCTGTTGGTCTGGTTCACTGCTGATCTTGTCCAGTTCGAGCTAGTTGGGTCCGGTTCGGGCGATTCTGACACGGTTCGGGCCGGTTCTAAGCGGTTTGAAGGAGTTCGAGGCGGTTCAGACCCATTACATGGCGGTTTAGGGCTAGAATTTGATCAATTAATGTAATTTTTTCAATTATTTTATTCCTTAGGGTACCAAAATACTGGTCTATTCAGCTATTTTAATTATGTGCATTATGAATGTCATATAGATTAAAATCCCACCATAGGTTAAGCATGAATCATGCATAATAATATATTGTAAGTGTTATAATGTATGGTATTTATGTATGATTGTAAATTTCATGAGTAATTTAGTATAAGTGTTATATTAAATTTATGAAATTGGAGAAGCATGCAACATGACATTAATTTAGTTAAATATAAGTGTTATATTTCATTAATGTCACATGTATGCCGGTTATTATTTTCATGAGCTATAACGTAATTAGTTATATTATGGATGAGAATAATAAAATCAATGCTTAATTTTCATATATGTTTTTAATATAAAATGTTATATTAATTAAATGAAAATGGAATAGCATTGAGCATGACATTAATTAGATTAATATAAGAGTTATATTATATTAATGTAATATATCATGTATTTTAATTTCGTGAATGTTTAATTAATATAATCGATATTAATTAAATGAAATTGAAATTGCATGAAGCATGACACCACTTTAGATTAATATAATCGTTATATTATTTTTATCGGCGTCATGGGTAATATGGGGTTTAATAATAATTATACTATGATTGTTATTTTTTCCAACACCATAGAAGCATGTTATAGGGCTAATCATTAAAATTTGAAATAATTTCAAAATGATTAGAAACCGTCAACCTATAACGAAGAGATGCAAACATAGGATCTTAGGTTAAAATTGAATTAATTTTAAAATGTTTAAAATTAATTAGACCTAAGCTCACCTTAATTCTAATAGGATTAGAATTAACTTTCCTTACTTAGGATTAAAATAGTTTTAATAGACTAAGTAGGAAAACATTACTATGGTTATAAGGAAACTCTCCCGGTGAAGTTCTGTCTAGGCTGGGGGTACTTAAGTTGACGGTTTACGGAACATTTCCTACCAGAGAACAGACCCGGAACCTGAGTTGAATTAATCATAGTCTAATGTTAGCATGCAATGTCACTAGGTAATTAAACGAGTTTAATTCACCTAGACATTAGAGTAAAGACCTATATATAAGAGTTATATAAAGGCATAGACTTAGATAGATTCGCTTAGCCGGAATTTACCTAAGTAATAGACCTAAAATTCTAAAAAAATATTTATGGGAGGAAATATGACAAAACAAGATTTTCATAAATCAAGTTTTGCTCTCACGTCCTTGATACGCAAATTGCTAACCGCAAATGTACGGGCCCAAGTTATAATATAGTGATTTAAAATCGAATGTCGTCCTCTGGATTGGTTTTCTAGTTCCCCTAATTACTAAAGGTATATTCGCCCAATTTTATTTAGAGAAAAATATCGAGAAATATGCAAATCAATGAAAAACTACTCAAAGCAATAAAAAGTGTGGAAACTCAATGGAGAAAAGCCTTAGGGAATTGATTTCACCTATTAGATGCATGAATTAATTCAAAGAATAATTATGAACGAATATGTAACAATTTCATAAACCAAGGATTATTGCTTATTAAAAGCTTCTCCGGAGTACAATTAATTCTTTATGCAAATTAAGAAATTGATATCCCTATCTAATTTCAACAACAAGCATAAGCATTAATGAGCAATCCTTACAATGGTTTCTCAAGCAACCCCGAATCTCCCGATTGTAGAATCACCTAAGTCATGCAATTGATAGTCTAATCTAAACTACCCTCTCCCGAGCAATTAGTTCAGAAACAAGAATCATACAATCCGTGATCAAGGGATTATAAGCATTAAGCATTCAAATTGCATAAATGAAACGTGTTACGAAACGTCCTAAAACATCCCTAAATTAATCCATACAAACTAATGGCTACATCAAGCCCCTAAGAAATGAAATTTAGCTACTCATGGTCTCTAAAATACAAGCCAAATCAGTCCCAAACATGATAAAAATCAGTACAAGAAACAAGGGAGAAAGATTAAACTCGCTAGCCGTGATTCCCGCGCGTTCCCGTCATGATCCTCACGATCTAAGCTCCGAAATTAAGCTCCTTTTGGTCTCCTCAGCGTTCTGTCCAGATTGTGCTCTCAAAAGTTGTCTTTTTCTCTCCAAAACAGCCCCCCCACAATCAGATGGCATCGTAAAGAATAAATACTGGCCATTCTGCGTGATAGCGTCGCGACGCTAAGGACACAGCGTCGCGTAGTTGTGTCGTGCGTGCCCTAATTATTTCGGGAAAGCTCGTAGCGTCAAGACGCTGTGGAGGTAGCGTCTCGACGCTGCCTCATATTCGCGCCTTCTGACTTTACGACCCAGCGTTGAGACGCTCAAGGGATAGCGTCTCAACACTAGGCCTTGAACCTTGCTTCATTCGCTCCTTTCTTCGCTCGAATTTATTCTTTAGCTCCTAAATCACCGGTAATCTTCAAAAACGTCAATTTCCATTGAAATGTTTGATTCCTACAAAACAAAACCAAATAGACCTAAAATCGGCCAAATAAACCTCAAGACTAACACTAAAATAGTATAAAATATAGCTCAATAAATTGCACTATCAAATACCCCCAAACTTAAGCATTTGCTAGTCTCGAGCAAAGTAAGAATCAAAATAGTCTGTCCATAAAAATAATTGAGGGAGTGTTGCTAATGACTCTTGCCTTAGGAATTTCAAATCACAGATAAATCACACTGAAACATTAATGATCAAACGCATTCATCAAGATAAGCCTCATTTATTTCATTCCTCTCTCACGTGTGTGTGTGTCTAGTCCTCCCTATCTTAATCTTTTAAGCCCGGAACAGTTTTATGCAACCCTTCGCTCGTTTTCCCCCTACTCTGGTCCTAAGTTCCAATCATCAAGCCTCTCCACACTCAAGATGGTAATATGCCACTAGGGTGCCTAGATGGGGTGCACAACCCCCAAACTTTGAGCTTTTTCAACAATCATCATTAATGGTGGTCACTAGCTTTCACACACCTGTTGCAGGGACCCTTAAGCCGAGTTTTCTCTTGTTGGCCTAATTGATCACAACAGGGGTAGCTCTTTTTTACCTTAATTCAATTTCATTTATTCAGCTCACCATTTTTTTTCTTTTCTTTCATTTTTTTTTTCACTTAACATGCAAGTTATGGCATAATTTTCTCCTAAGTGTAACATTACTAACTATCATGCAGATTAACCATCAAACCAGTCCCTAAACCTTTCGAGGTGACAACAAGGCCTAGATCACATAACCCTATTCTAAGCTCGCCAAACTAAGACAGAAGACTACGTGCTCAGTGGTGCAAAAGATTCATGAAATAAAATCAAACTATCTTGAATCCTGTCTTTAATTATTATTGCACAGAATAACTTACCTGCTTTCTGAAATTAGGTATCCTCATCGGCTGTCATAATCATAACAACACCCTCGAAGAAAAACAACTCAGACAGAAATCACATTCAACCCAGATCTCAATGAAACTAAAAAAATTTGATCCAAAATGATAAAATGAAGATAATCACAATAATAAACCAAATAACCCAGATATGGTCAAAGAAAATATAACACTTAATTACAGACCAAAAACAAATACTCCACCCCCAAACTTAAAAATTACATTGTCCTCAATGTAAAATAAATAAGAAATACATACAAAAATGAGAACAAATACAGGGAAAATAAGAATGAGGGGGAAAGAAACAACCGTGTATAAAGGACGGCAGCAGGGCATCACTCGTCCTCGTCCTCAGGTGACTCGTACGGTGGTAAAGGTGGCGACAAAGGCTGACTCGAACGAGAAGCCACCTGACACTGATAAGAATGTGCATACATGCTCGTGGTGTAGAGGAAGTGACGACGATCCCTGCGCTGCTCTCTCTGGAACTCAAGTCGGTGACTCTGGAACTCCATGCGCAGCTGCTGCAACTACTCCTCAACTGTGGGAGGTGGAACCTCCTGCTCCT
Organism: Luffa aegyptiaca; assembly: GCA_017139565.1. NCBI lineage: Eukaryota > Viridiplantae > Streptophyta > Magnoliopsida > Cucurbitales > Cucurbitaceae > Luffa > Luffa aegyptiaca. The sequence goes on along the minus strand of CM029406.1, from coordinate 15,318,225 downwards.
GATGCTCGGGCTGCTCTGGCGGCTCAGGAATGGGAAGAGTGGGTTGTGCACCCTATGGTCCAGACCCTCGGTATCGGCTGATGAAGTTCTTGTCGATAATCGCTTCGGGGTGGACCAACTCCTCCTGGGAGTCCCATACGACACCAGCGGCTCGGCAAAGGGCAGTGATCAAAGATGGATGCCCGAGCCCCACTATCGTGCTACGCCGGCAAATGTGGCGCATGGACTCATGAATGACCTGACCGACGTTCACCGAACGGCCTGTGGCAATGGCGAATAAGAGGATGGCGCGACTCTTCGTAACGTCGCTGAGATGCGCCACAGGCATCAACTTGGCACATAGAAAAGTGTGCCAAGCCCGGTAATCTACGAACAAGTCGGTGGTTTTAAATCTCACAACCTCCCCTCCGTTCAGAACCCACTCGGCCCCTGGCCTACATACCATCTGGATGACCTCATGAACGTCTAAATGGCCAAGAAGGTATGTGTTGTATCCGTCCCTCTCAATATCGGGTAGTCTATAGAAGCGGTTGATGGTTTGGGAGTCAAAAGGGACAAAGTGTCCCCGAACAAACGATGAAGAAGAGGTTTCTTCCATATTGGCATAAAACTCCCTAACCACTGGTGCTACCCCAGGCTCAGGAAAACGAACAAAGTGGCCCCAACCCCGCTCAATGATGTTATTCACTAAGTTTGGCTGCACTTCCGGGTCGGGGCTTAGGCCTCTTTCAGGAATAATGTTCCTACCCTCTACATAGGCTTCAAATCGTTTTTCTGCATCGCTACTAATGAACCTATGAGGGTCAAAAGGGGTGGAGGAGGAGGATGAGGCCGTGTTTCTCCTAGACCTTTTGCTCATGGTGACTAAGGGAAGAGGATTGGATATCAAGGTATAAAGAACAACTCTAAACAGTCCAACAAAACAAAAGAAACAGTCACCAAACTTCAATTCAAGCCCGTCCGCCTCAATAAAATGCAAAAATCAGCAGTAAATGCAAACCAACAAGCTCCAACTACAACAATCAAACCTATCCGCCACAGAAAATACACAAATCAGCAGCCACAACAATTTAATACTCTAAAATCAGCAGCTAAATAACCTCAGAAATTTAGTTCAACACCAAAAAGTTTCAGCACAGAAAATCAAACAGCCCAAAATCGTGTATTCGAGCTTCTTAACCAACTGAAAATGAAGTTAAAGCAAAGATGGAAGCTGAAATTAGAAGGACGATACCAACGATGCACAACCCACGGTAACAATGAAGGCTGAAAAAGAGAAGGACAATATCCAACCCGCGGCAAAAACTGATGACCCGCCGGAAAACTGACCAAAACTCACTGCAAAGCCCCAAGAAGACCAAAACTTGCGGCGTAATCGGGCTTCAAACGCTGGAAATACTCTGAAAACACCAAGAAAACTGAAACCCACGGTCTAAAACGGCTCTAAACTTCAAAAGATTGAAACCCACGGTAGCCACGCGCAGCAAAGTTTCGGAACCCACGGCGAAAACGGGCATAAAACGGAGAAACCCACTGCGAACTGGTTGACAACGCGAAAAATCTGACAAACCCACGAGCTTAATCTGCAAAATCAGAAAATCAGTGAAGAAGAAGATGAAATCCGTGAGTTTGAGCAAGAAATTCGTGTCAACGTATCTTACGATCTCCTCCATTAGGTTGCACCGTGAGATTCCTATGATCTGCCTGTGAGTCGCCCTGAGAGCGATCACCCTACGGAGGGCTTGATCATGGGATTCGGAACAACGAAAACTCCAGAAATCGAAAGGGTTTCTTAGGTCCATTCCTTACTTTGACATTCCCTACGGTAGCATTGTTGGGGCCGACCTCTAGAATCTGAAAATGGAGGGTCACACTTACGGGAAATCGTTAAGGTGTTAATGATTTCCTGACCGAAAAACGGTAGCTAAGAACTATTGGAATATGAGTTATTCTGGTAATAGGGATTGGTTGAGATTGTCTAGATTCAGAGGAGGAGTGGCTGACTGTCCTATGGTAGCTGTTGCTCTAAACCTTTGAAGTATCGTTGCAAAAATGTATCATATATTTGGGTCGATGATTACTTTTGCTAAATTGATTGGATTAAAACAATATTGTTTTTGTGTAATGGGTTTAGTGCAAAACAAGTAATTTGTTGTTTCAGTGATAATTCCTATGTGCATTGTCTTACGCCAATTTATTAATAACGGTTTTAGATACAACTTGCTTAAACGACAAACTTGTGGTAAGTGAGTTTAGATTAGTTTTTAGTGAGGAATGTCCTCAGGCCCAAATGTCTAGTTCATCTTGAATCGTTCATGATGATTATGACATTAACTGCCTAGCCAATACCAATGACAATAAATGTGATTTATTGGTCATTGAAACGTGCATAGTGGAAAATGAGGATACAGCCTGAATCTTTGATTCAGGTGCCACTTATCACGTTTGCTTTTCCTTTCAAGGAATAAGCTCATGGCAACAGTTGCAAGTAAGTGAGATGACTCTCAGATTTTCATCTGGAGAGTATGTCTCAGCTATGGCGGAGGGAACATTAAGTTATTTTATCCAATGGGAGAAAATACACATTATTAGATAATGTGTATAAATTTCCTAAAGATTAACAGAAATTTGATTTCTGTATCTTTCATACTGGAACAATGTTACTCTAAACCTTTCTCTGCTAACACAATTTTATTTTAAGAAAGGGAGTTGACATTTGTTCAGCTTTACTGGAAAATAACCTATGTGTTTTCAGACTAATCGAGAGTAAAGCAAGTCATGAGCACTGAGTTGTTTAAGATTGCTTATACTCAGAGAAATAAAGGCAAAGGATATCTCCTAAAGGAAATACCTTTCTTTGGTTCTTAAGGTTAGGCTATTTTGATCTCAATATGATTGGAAGCTTAGTCTAGAGTATATTTCTAAGTTAGTTAGAAGAAGACTCTCTAATACCAATTAGGTTATGCCTTAAGGGCAATATGACTGATAGATCTTTTACTGGAAAAGAACTAAAGAGCCAAAGAACCCTTAGAGCTTGTATATTTGGATCCTTGTGGTCCAGTATGTTAAAGCAGTGGGAGGGTATGAATAATTCATCTCGTTTATAGATAATTATTCAAAGGTATGAGTATCTCTACCTAATGCAATTTAAGTCTAAAGCTCTTGAGATATTCGAAGGGGTTTAAGACTGAAGTTGGAAACTTGTTAGGTGAGATAATAAAAACACTTTGATCTGATCAATGTGTTGAGTATAGGGACTTGAGATTCTAGGACTATTTGATAGTTCATGGAATCACATCCTAAATCTCAGTTAGGAGTAATAGAACCCTATTGGATATGGTTCAATCCATATTGAGCTATGCTCAATTGCCTGGCTCGTTTTGGGGTCATGAAGTGGTGACTTCATTGCATACTTTGTAGGTTACCCCAAAGGAAACGAGGAGTAGATATTTCTTCAATCCACAAGAGAATAAAGAATTTGTATTGACAAATGCTACATTCTCGAAAGAAGACCAAATGAGCAATGATAAGCCACAAAGTAAAGTTAGTTTGAGTGTATTAACTAATGAAGCTACGTAAAAATCAACAAGAGTTGTTGATAAGACTGGTTATTCAACAAGAGTTGTTGATAAGGCCAGTGCTTTTGGTCAGTCACATCCATCTCAAGAGTATAGAATGCCTTGATGTAATGGGAGGGTTGTTTTATAACCTGACCGTTACATGGGCTTATTTGAAGCTCAAGTCGTCATTCTTGATGATGACATAGAGGATTCATTGTCTTTTACAAAAGAAATGAATGATGTTGATAACGATCAGAGGATTAAAGCCATTTACTTGGAAATGAAATCTTTGTATTTCAATTCCATCTGGGATCTTGTACATCTGCTTGATGGGTAACACCTATTGTTTATAAGTGGATATACAAGAGGGAATGAGACATTAATGTCTTAACCAAAAGTGTTTATACAACAAGATCAAAAGCAAAAGAGTTTGCAAGCTTAAGTGATCCATTCATGGATTGACCTAAGCATTTCGATCTTGGAATGTAAGATTTGATACGGTGATCAGATCTTTTGGTTTTAATAAGGACATTGATGAGTCTTGTGTCTGAAAGAAGATCGTCAGTAGTTCAGTAGCTTTCTTCATGTTGTATATGATTGATATCCTACTCATTGGGAATGAAGTAGGTTAACTTATTGACATTAATGGTGACTAGCAGCTCATTTCCAAATAAAAGTTGGGAGAAGCTTAGTTTGTTCTTAGGTTCTAAATTGTTTAGAACAGTAAGAACAAAATGCTAGCCATGTTTCAAGCGTCTTATATATTTAAATTTTGATTAGATATGAGATGCAGAATTCCATGAAGGGTTCATAGCCTTTCAGGGATGGAATTCTTTTGTCTAAGGAATTGTTTCCTGAGACACCTCAAGGGTTCACAACCTTTCAGTTAAATGTTCTATCATATAGGGACTGTCAATAAGTATCAATCTAATCCAGGATATGATCATTGGAGAGCGGTTAATTATATTCTCAAGGTACTATATGCTCGTGTATTGCACTAAGGATTTGATCCTTACAGGATACACTGACACAGATGTTTTACCTGATGAGGATTTGAGGAAATCCACATCAGTGTCTGTTTTCTCTCTTAAATAGAGGAGATATAGTATAGCATCGCATCAAACTACGATGCGTTGCAGCCTCGACCTATAGGCCAAAAACTACGCTGTTTGTGAAGCAGTGATCGAGGCTGTAAGACTTGGAAAGTTCATGGCTGATTTGAAAAGTGTTCCAAATATGAACTTACCTGATACAAGACAAGCTTGCACATTGAATATGATGGAAGAATTGCTGATTCATTCACGAAGGCTCTCTTGGCTAAAGTATGAGGGTTGTCTAGATGGTCTAGGTCTACGAGATAAGTACAAAGATGTAATCTAGGGCAAGTGGGAGAAATGTAATGGGTATAGTGGATGCCCTAGTTTATTGTATTTGTACATAGTATATATACGTTTTATGTATTATACATGTATCTATACACCAATTGCCATGATAGATTATTGTACATCCCACTAAACTAGAGATTTAGTTCAAGTGGGAGTTGTTGGGTTTAATGCCCTAAAACTCGTAGATATTGAATGGTGACAAATTGTTCACTTGTATCAATACGTTATTATTGAGATTTGTACAATAAAGAGTTATTGTTACTAAAATTGCACAATTTGACCCAAATCCAATAAACTAAGATCCTAGGTTGTTTAGATGAAACTTGAACTAGTATGTGGGGACATGCGGGGATCAGTGTTCAAGTGACAACCTAAATGATTTATAGTATATGGATAAGGCTGGGTACCTTATCCTGGTGACACTATGTGATACGGTCCACTTTGTATTCGATACAGATGCAATGATCCAAAGCATCCATGTAGGAGACATGCGAGTGGGGGTATCTTGTGCAATGAGTTTGCATAAGACCGGGCTGCGAAATAGTAACCACTAGATGTAACACCATTGACTAGTTTAGGTTTCTATTTCAATAGGATGACTTAGGTAACTCAATCTCAATCCTGAGTATGTTATGTACCCCTTTCAGGAGGGGTTGTCCTTAGATTTGTATGGGTGAGAGTGGCCAGTTTGCCGACTCAATAAGCCTACCATTTCAGGGGCAAGACCAAGTGGGGGCTGGGAACATAACATTATAAGATGGAATTCACTCCTTCCCCTATTGGGGTAAGCAGATGTGTGTTCCCTTAAGGGCTGATTCCAGGTCTTGAACAAGGGCGCCCATCCTCTCCTGGCCCAAGAAGAACTGCTGTTTATTGATTGGATCATAAACAGATTGTTTATTAGAGGAATTAGTGGTACTTAAGGATCTAGAGGTAACCCAGGGGTAAAACGGTAATTTGACCCAGCTGGCGTTACGAACACTCGTGAAGGATTGATTTACCATTATTGGTCGATATCCGTGGACACAGAAATATTCTACAGTGAGAAAAGTGCAGCTGTGGGTCTTTAGTGGAGCGACCCACAGTTAACGAATGTTGACTAACTTGGTTAATGAGTTTAGCCAATTAGTCTCGTATCGTTGGAGCTTCTGATCTGTAGATCCATTAGGTCCACCTGCTAGCTCGTAAAGGGTTCTGAGGTTAAATAGTCTTGAATAGAATTTGAAGTGCATGCGTTCAAATTCAAGGGAATTATATTGTATTTGATACAATTAAGATAATGTATGCAGATACATTATAATATAAGTTTAATTGGTGAATTAAACTTCATATTATAAATTAATTTTGGATATGATTCAAAATTAATTAATGAGAGAATTAAATATTTGAAGGAATTCAAATATTAAATATGAATTAGATTCATATTAAACTATAAGTTAAAATTAATATGAATAAAGATTCATATTAAAACTATAGTATAAGAGAGAAAATGAAATTAATTAGATATGTGATATTTAATTAATTTGCAAATTAATTAATTGGAGAATTAATTGATTTTAATTTAATTTGATTAAATATGATTTAATCGAAATTAAAACTATAGTTAATAATTAATGTACATTTGATGCACATTAAAACTATAGATTAAAATGAGATAGATTTATTTGAATATGATTCAAATGTGAAATTAATTAAGTATTTGATATTTAATTAATGTGGGAACAATTAATTGAGAATTAATTGTGATTTAATTGAATTAAAACTTTATGTTATAATTGATTTAATTAAATTTGGTTTAATTAAATTAATTATGATTAATTAAATAATTATTTGTTATTTAATTTAACGGCCTGGATCACGTTGATTATGATCAATGGTGGAGATCGTGTAGGGAAGTTAACCTCCCTTATTCCCACGTATCAGTTAGGGATTCCAGTTGGGATTGATCATTTTGGGCTTTTGTGCTTAACGTTTACAGAGAAGAAAAAATCTCTCTCTCTCTTCCTCTCAAGGATTTTACAGTAAGATGGTTGCTGAAAAAAAAAATATTCCCAATTCAAGATTGGATCCCACAATCCAAGCCTCAAGGATTCAGAGCAAAGTGGGTGATCCGACGGGTGGTGTTCGGTTGTACGAATTGTTCGTTGAGGAGCATAGTGTTGTGGAATTGTTCTACAACAAGCAAGTTCCTACAATTTTAATCCTCAATCTAGGTTTAATTTCTAGAATCGCTCTGAAATTTATTGGCCAATGTATTGGTGTTTTCTTTGAAACCCAATTAACAACAATCGTTCTGATATACGCTACCGCTGCCAAAGGATTTTCATTCCTTCAATTCTATCATTTCAATGCTATATACCGGTACATCTTCTTGGGTGATTGTTAATATTCACACTTTTTTTTATTGCTATAGTGATAGATGATTGACCAACATGATGACAACAACTACATTTCATGTGACGTCTATTTCTATCGCTGATAGAACTCTATCAGTGAGAATTCTATCAGTAATAATTTATCTTATATTATAATTGTCTTTTGTTTATAAATTCAGTTACATATTGAAGTGAGGAATATCATTTTATCAAAATCTATCAAATTACTATTCTATTAATGATTTATTTGTATTATTGATAGAAATCTATTAGTGATAGGTTTCTATCACTTATAGATTCTATCATCTCAAATTTTACCGATGCTTAGTGATAGTTTTATATCGATGCTTAAGTTATCACTAGATGTCTATCATTTTGTGCATGTTGTGCTGTCACTACTTCTGATGTCTATCAGTGATAGTCATCGATAGACGTCAATACAAATAGAATTCTAATATATGATAGTCATTGTTGATAGATTTTAATACAGAAAAATTAGTTCGATTTGAGCATTTCAATTTCTTTTCAATTGGATTCCTCCATTCGTATTTTTCACCGGTAGCCATGACAAAAAATAGATAAAATTCTAATAAATAAGATTGGTTTATCAATAACTATCACAGATAGAATTCTATCATGATAGATTCTATCAGTGATAGTGACTGATAGAATAAAGGACAAAACGAGAATAATAAAATTTCATTTTACAAATTTGCCATATTTGCAATTTTTTTTAAATTTTGCTATATTTGCAAATAAGAAAACATATATTGCTACCGATTACCATTATTCTTTTAATTTGACCCCACAAACATATTTGTCCATGATGTTGTTTGGTGCATGGATAAAGGAAAATGGAAGAGGTTGGAGCGAGAAAAGAAACACACAAAGGAAGCAAAATAGAGATAACAGAAATCACACAGAATGACAAATAGGACAGAAAAACACAACAAACAGAGATTGATCACAGTCATTCAAAGCGATATATAAAGGAATTATACAACAAAGACCAACGACATACCCACGACAGGAGAAACAGTGTTTGGACATTGTTATACACGTTATTCAGCTGTTAAACAACACATTAAATAGACTTGTCCGAACTTACCGACGCAAACAACATAGCTAGAGAGACAAAGATTGTCTTTTCTGAACATGAGAATAGGCCTGAGAAATGGATCAAATGGCCCAAAAATTGGCTCTCTTTGGCTGGTGATTCATTTTGCACCCAGCTGAATTGCAGATACTTCACTCAGCAGCTTTATTTGAGAATTTCCCTTCTCAAAAAAAAAAAAAAAAAACAAAACAAACAAAGAAAAGAAAAAGAAAAAGAACTTTAGTTCCTTTAGAAATGCTTGTATATGAGACCCAACAAATAGGTTGTCAATGGTTATTAAAGATAAATGAACTTGCAAGTATTCGAGAATTACTTAAACTCTTGTTCTAATACATTTTTAAAATGAAAACATTATTTTACATCAGTCAAGAGACAGAAAATTTATGATGTACACAAGTAATTAAGGTAAAAATATAAATACATTAACTTGTTGTCAAAAAAAAAAAAAAAAAAAATAGAAATACATTAACTTTTTTTTTTTTGACAACATGTGAAGGTGGAGATTCGAGCCATAGACCTCTTGATTTTTAGTACAACTTTATGTCGGTTGAGCTATGCTCATGTTGGCAAAAATACATTAACTTAAAGACGAATAAGTCCGTACTAAACAAAAACAATTCATAGAAATACAATTTTTTTTCCCATAAAATGTATGGTGAAATATGATTTTTTTTTTTTAAGAAAATATCAAATTCTTATCCTTAAACTAGACGGAACGCGGCCAATTTTTTTTTTTTCCAATAACTTTTAATTTTCTAGACTTAAACATTTATTTCAATTTCTACCTCTATTGAAAATATACTACCTCCCTGAAATTATAGATAATATATATATGTATAGAAATTTCCACATAAATTTTAAAAATTCGTCTTTGGTCCGTTGGTCATAGGGGCACAGGTTCCGTTTTCCTACTCTTCGATCTGGCGTTTGATGATCATATTCGACGTAAGTTTTGAAGGATTCTTATTTAATTTTTTCTTTACGTACACTGTGTTAGTTTCCAATTTTTTAAATTCACAATATATTTATATATTTTACTAAAATCAGGCATTCAAACCTCATTGAACGCAAGTTTTGAAGTATTTTATTATTATTATTTTTTATTTACCTACACGGTTTTAATTTCCAACTTTTTAAACTCCAATATATTTATATATTATATTAACTCTCACTCAGTTAGAACTAGTTATAATTATTTTATTTCTTAATTTTTCACATATTTACAAATACATATTAACTTTTAGCAAATTATTTTAGAAAAACTACTTCCATTGGAAAATTTAATTCTATTTTAGAAAAACTTAAATATTTAAAGTTTCATTATTTGCTTATATATTTAGGAATGGATAATTCTACCATGGTTAATTTTGTAATTAATATTACTTAATCTAAATATTAAATATCAATACATTTAAAATTATATTTATATGAAAGTTAAATTGTAAGTTTAGTCTCTAAATTTTATAATTTGTGACTAAAAAAACAAATTTATAATTTGTGTTTAATATGTCTTAAACTTTCAATTTTATGTCTAATAAGTCCTTAAACTTTAAAATTAAATGTTTAATAGATTCGTGAACTCTCAATTTTGTAACTAACAGGTCTTAAAACATATTTAAAAGAAATCAAATTAATTGCTCTATTAAATATAAAATTTAATTTTGTATCTATTTGAACTTTGAATTTTCAATTTTGTAACTAATATTTACATTAATTTTAAAAAATGTCTCAAAAATTGCGAACTTATTAGACACAAATTTTTTTTTTGAAAGAAAAATACTTCATTTAAAATTGAGAACTAATTAGACACAAAATTAAACTTGATGTCGTATAGATCATTTAATTTATAAACATTTTGAATATGTCAAAAGCCTATTGGATATATAATTGAAACTTTAGACATCAATATTAGACCTTTTTTTAAAAAACAAATTCAAGGATCTATTAGACACTTTTAAAATTGAGAGACTATATAGACCTGAATCTAAAATTGTACGGACTAAACTTATAATTTCATCAAATATCAACTTGTGTCCCCTGCCATCAACTTGTGGATCCGCCACTAGACCAACTAATTAAAAAAATAAAGAAATAAAAATAAAAATCCCATGTGTACCTTTGTAAGGCGAGAAAAGCCATCACCGCTTGAAGCATGGTGAGAACAAAGAGGAGGATGGCGAAGAAGAAGGGGAAGAAGGCCCAAGGCGTATTGAAATAGTCACGTCTCAATGAAGTCATCCAGCGATGCTTACGTTCCTTGCAGTGATTTTTGAGCATCTCACATTCATTGTGATATAAATTCCTTGGAACGGGGAGTTGCTTACAGAGGTTGTTGAAAAAGCTGGTAACTTCCTCGATACTGCCCAAGTTGTTTTGTATGATCCCATCATTAATGAGCAATCCAACATCCTTTTTTGTGTTGATCAAATAACTCAAGAAGAAAGCGAAGTTGCATACATTATTATTGGTGGATCTCGTGAGGCGACTGCCATGACATTGCTCGTAAGCCATGAGGTTCCTCAGTTGGATTTCTGAAGTCTCAGATACAATGATTTGTGGCAACTTGAGAATGTTGTCACCATCTATAAACTCTATATCCATATTGTTTTCTGATTTCATCTTGAAAGAGACGCCGCAGTTGTGGAGCTCAGTGACAGTGGGCGGCCAAATCGAGTGCCGAAACGAGCAGGATGTGCTGACATTTGGTTCTGGTTTTGGAGAACACGAACGAATCAAGTTCGTTCTTAGATGATCAACAAAATGGTTCTGGATTACTTCATCATTTTCACCAACTATCCCAAGACAGTTCCCTTCGTTAGCGTCACAGAAATATTGACTTGCAAGTTTAGCGAAATTGAGCGTTGGCAGAAATTTTTTTGACGAGGCGCACAAGTCGTATAGAGCATCGAGAAGGAAGAAAGGAAGCTGGTTTTCAAGAAGAATCAGATCACAGAATATTCCATTTCCGAATCTCCATAAAAACGAGGTATCTTCATCTCGAAACTCAGGGAACTGAGAGCCGATTATATACATGACGACGAAACAGCCATCTAAGATAAGTAGTCTCACAAAATCATCCTCAATCATATCAATGGGTTCTGCATAGTAATCGCGAACTCTTTGCACCAAAGGTTCCACAAGTTGAAAAACGTCCCGCAAGCTGAGATTCGTACAAAGAAGAAAATTTTGAAGGTACCTGCTTTTGTGCGTATTGGCCATCAGATCTGGTGTGTTGTGATGAAGAGGGCCGATGGAGATGACTTTGGGAGTATAAGCTTTTGGGTTCACACTGCGCAGAGGCTGTGGAACCCTGCATATGCAACTTTGTGAACAAATTGATTTGACTCTTTCAAGGATTTTGCCCAGGGATTCTACCACCGGATTACTTTCACCAACAATTTCTTCTACTTTAATGTTCACTCGTTCCGGAATATCACCAACGATTTCTTCTACTTCAGTCTTCACTCGTTCCGGAATATCACCCACCATTTCTTCTACTTCAGTCTTCCCCCGCTTGTATTGCCAGGCTCCATTTTCAACGTTCTGGTGCGCTGGATGAAAGGGTATTTCTCCATGGCGGAACAATTTCTTCCACTTTCTCCAAGTTGTTTTTATTTTTTATTTTTTAAATAAAATAATAACTATTTTTCAAAATAAAGTTCTTTGTCAGTATATCACCCAATCAGTACATTGTCATCCAACTGTGGTCTCCCAATTTTTAGGTTTAATAATAACTCACTAAGATATTTTGAATGTTAAGAAATTTTCCCTATATTTGTTCAATAGTTTGATATTGACAACTTATTTACTGCGTCTCATCTTAACTTTCGTGTTCGAGGACATGACACAGATCTCATGACTTTGTTTCTGGTTCACTTCAAAAGGTCTCATACCAATGGAGATATTTGTCGTCCCTTATATACCCATGATCATCTCCTTATATAGCCAATGTGAGACTTTGGTCGCACTCCCAACAATTTGTATGGAGATTTCGTACTAATTGGAATCGTCAATAATGGTTCCCGAAGTAGGATAAAAAATAAAACTTCAGCATCCAATATTGAAAATCAAAATGAATCAACTCTCACTACAAGAAAAATTAAGGAGGTGGAGTTGAATGGAGTTAATAACTCTACCCAACTGCTTATTTGGCCCAAGTGCATGTAATATTCAATTGTGGCACCCAAGGGTGTTCAAATGATCTTCGAAAACCGACCCGACTGCTTATTTGGCCAGGCTCCATTTTCGTGCTTATCTTTTCAACTAAGAAACATAATTGAGAGAATAATTTTCTATATTTCTACTGTATCTTTCCCCTTAGTTTTACCTTTTTAAATGGAAGGAAAGTAGTGTATGGGAGAATAAATCAAGTACCAGAATTTAGTGACAAGAGACAACACGTGGCACCACTTAATTAGGTGCACAAAGAATACCTAATAAAAGTAGAATACTTTAGAGTTTAGATCCATGTTTTCTCTTGTATTGAAACGTCACCATTTCCCTTTGCATCATATTCCTTAACACTGGTGCACTAGATGAAAGGGTATTTCTCCATGGCGGAACAATTCCTTTCACTTTGTCCAAGTTGTTTTTATTTTTTATTTTTTAAATAAAATAATAGCTATTTTTGAAAATAGAGAGTTCTTTGTCAGAACATCACCTAACTAGTACAATGTCATATCCAGCTGTGCTTAAATTTGCCAGTTTTTAGGTTTACTAATAAATAAGTATGATATTTTATAGGATAATAAATCTCCCTATATTTGTTCAATAGTTTGATATTGACAACTTATTTACCGGGGCTCATTTTAATTTTCGAGGCCACAACTTAACACTGGCGATCTGTATCGAGATTTGGTCCTAAGTGACATTGGTCGCCAAAGGACGGAAAAAAAAAAAAAAAAAAAACTATCATCCAATATTGAAAATCAAAATGGGTCGAACTCTTTCGATCGAGAAATTTTTGGGTGCTTACAGTGCAATGAGGTGGAGAGTTTTGCACTATTTGATGTAAGAGAGAGAAATGATAAAAGTACCTCGATTTTGTATCAAACGATAGGAGCAAACAAATTTGAAGATTTACATCTGACGGTTTTAAAGAGGAAACCTTATTGCGCTGGAAACACCTAATAATTTGCCCTTTAGAGGTGTTTAGACTGAAGAGTTGGGTGAAATAGAGTTGAATGAAGTTAATAACTCCACCCAACTCCTTATTTGGTCCAAGGACACATCCAATTGTGGAACCCACAAACTTATTAATTTATATTTCAATACTCGAGCCCCACAAACTTTATTAATTTTTACTCCCGACAAAACAACTCCACATTTTATAGCTATAACTTCTCAATCCAAACAACCCTAGGGATCGTCTTTGCATTGTGGACTTGGGGAGTTCGGGTGAAGTGGAGTTAATAACTCCACCCAACTCTTTGTTTGGCCCAAAGATATTTTAAACTCAATTGTGGGTCTCACAAACTTATTAAATGCATGTTTGGAAGTGATTTTGAAATGACTAAAATCACTTTTGTCATATTCGAAATCATCTCGAAACATACCTTTAATTATTCAAAATCAATTTCATGTTTAATTTTACACTTTTAAAGGTAATTTTCATATCATCAAAATTGATTTTGAATTATTAAAAGAATGTTTCGGAGTGATTTTAAATTTGACAGAATTGATTTTAATCATTTCAAAATCACTTTCAAACATGCACTAACTCTTGTTTCAACGCTCCTATCATGGGACTCACAATTTATTTACTTCCAACTCTCCATTGTGGGTTTCACAATTACTTATTAACTCCAAATACAACTTCCCATTGCGGGCCCAACAACTTTTCCCCCTTTTTCCCCCACACTTCTTCTTAATAGGTCAAGTTTTACTTTTGTATCCAATAGGCCCTTCCACTTTCAATTTTATGTCTAATAAGTGTTTGTCCTATTCAACATTTGTTTTTTAAATTCACAAATGTACTGGATACAAAATTGGAAGTTTAGGGTCCCAATAGGCATGAAATTCAATTTTATATCTAATAGATTTGTTAATTTTTAAAAATCTCGAATATGTGAGGGACCTATTAGACACAAAATTAAAATTGATCTATTAGACATTTCTAAAGTCCAGATACCTATTAGACACAAAATTTAAAGTTTAGGGATCTATTTACCACTTTTTAGACTTCAGAAACTAAATTAACACAACCTTGAAAGTTCAGGGACTGAACTTGTAATTTAACCAAAAAATAACGATTCATATATTTTATTTTGGATTGTATATGATAATTTTATTTTTATTTTCATAAACTCGTTTTATTTGAATAGTTGAGATCAAACGAAAGTTCAAATTTATGTTGTTTGAGAACTCAAATATATATATATATATATATATATATATATATATCAAACTATTTTTTTTTTAAAAAAAAACTCATTAATGCAAACAAAAAACGGATACACCAATATCCACACCAATTAAAGAGGACCAATTAAAAGTTCAAAACAACCCTCTGGTTCGAACTGTATTCACCTCATATTATGATGAATTATCTAAGAATATGTCGTTGTTGTGCATTAATCCAAGTATAAATTAAACATTACCAAGTTATATATGAATTTGTTGGGTTCTATGTCCTAAAACTCGTAGTCTGTAAACATTAAACATCTTCTATTTTACAATAAAGATGTTATTAAGGTTATTCAGTAAAGATATTATTGAATGAGTGAGTTGCATGATATTTAACCTAAATCCAATAAACCAAGATTCCTGGATATAGTATGAATATATGTAGAGACATAAGAATGGATCAAGTTCAAGTATATAGCCAAAACGATCTATAGACGCGACCCACTTTGTATGTAGTACAAACGATGTGATCTTGAATCTTTCATGTGGAGACATGTGGGTGGGGACGTCCTATGCAATGAGTTTGCATAAGACCAGACCGCGAAATAAGTAACTTTCACTTTATAACGTCGTTTACTGTTCAAACTGACTATTTCATAGGATGACCTAGGTAGTTCGATCTTAATCCTGAGCTAACTTTGAACTCCTGTTTATTCTGGATTATCCTTTGATCTGCATGGGTGAGAGTGTCAAACTTCGCTGACTCAATAAGCCTACCATTTTGGGGATAAGATCAAGTATATAGCTGGGGGACATAGTCTTGCAAATTGGAATTCACTCCTACCCGATTAAGGGATAGTAGAAAGATTGTTCCCTTAAGTACTGACTCTGGGACTTGAACAAGGGGCCCCACCCTCTCATTGGCCCGAGAGGGACTTAGTTTGGTGGTTGGACCACAATCCATTTGTTCATTAGAGAATTAGTGAAACTTAAGGAACAAGAAGTACTATACGGGTAAAATGGACATTTGACCCAGCTATAGTTACAAACAACCTATGTGAAGGTGTTCATATAACACATGCGGAAGCAATTGAAGATCGGGAGCACCTAACTACATCAATTTTACATCTAAAGCATGCTTGTTCTACAAAAACAGAACAGAAAGAAAGAAAACACCAACCTCTTTGTAGCTCACTTGGGTGATCCTCCTTGTGATGATTTCTTCTCCAATCTCTCTTGGACAACCTCTAGAGTCTTCCCTACTATTCTCCGGGCCAAGAACGACTTGTGGGAGTCTATAGTGATAGGGAATGGGAAGGGAATGCTTGTAGGTTCAAGCTTTATGAAGATATGAGATGAGAGAGTGATTGAGGAAGAAATTCAACAGCATAACACTAAGGTAATTGCTGTCACTTTGCACAATCTGATTCTTCCTCTACTTATAGAGAGAATCCATGCAAGAAGAAGCCTCAAGATGCAAGACACATGGTTGTCTTTATGGAGAAAGTGGAAGCTAGGTGTTCAAACAACACTACATGCACCATTGCATGAATGTGGTGTAATTCCACTTTGAGTCTTCATGCAAGAGTGGATTTCCAAGTTTTTCCACTATCTTTATGATTCAAAATCAGATTCTTAATTAGGCATAATTGATTTTAATTTCAATTCTAACTTGAATTTAATCAATCTTGAAGCTTGCCCCACTTAAGTATGAATGATTAATCAAATTAATCATCTTAATAAAGTGTATCCTTTATGCATGAATCTCAACTCATGTATATAGTATTAAAACCCTTTTTAAATACTTTATCTCTCATTTTCTAATTTAATTCATAATTAAATTATTGTGTCAAACACAATTTTACGATAATACCCTTTTTCCCGATTTTGAACGATTCAAAGAATCCTATCAATATGTTCTAGGCTTTAATCCGATATGAGCTAGTAGGGGGACCTAATGGACCTATAGATCATGGGCTCCAACGATTCGAGGCTAACCGACTAATCTCATTATCCAAGCTAGCCAACATTCATTAACTACCGGGACACTCCACTATAGCCCGATAGTTGCACTCCCCTCACTATAGATATATTTCCGTCCACTTGATTTAACCATGTTCAGTAAGTCGATCCTTCACAAGTTGTTCGTAGCTATAGCTAGGTCAAAAGTCCGTTCCACCCCTATAGTACTTCTAGTTCCTTAAGTCCCACTGATCCTCTAATGAACAATTGGTTTATGGTCCAACCAATAAACCGAGTCCCTCTCGGGCCAATGAAAGGGCTGGATCCCTTTGTTCAAGCCCCGAAGTCAGCACTTAAGGGAACAACCTCTCTACTATCCCTAATTCGGGTAGGAGCGAATTCCTTCTCGCACGACTATGTCCCCAGCTATCTACCCGTTCCTATCCCTGAAATGGGAGGCTTATTGAGTCGGCCATACTGAGCCACTCTCACCTATGCAGATCTAAGGATAAGCCCGAATAAACAGGAGTTCATATTAGCTCAGGATTAAGATCGAGTTACCTAGGTCATCACATGAAATAGTTAGTCTCGTCAGTAAACGATGTTATAAAGCGAGAGCGACTTATTTCTCGGTCCTGGTCTTATGCAAACTCATTGCATAGGACGCCCCCACTCGCATGTCTCTTCATGGACGATTTAGGATCACATCGTCTATACCATCTATAAGGTGGGGCCGCGTCTCATACTGTCCCCAGAATAAGGTACCCAGCCCTATCCCTATACTATAGACCGTTTAGGCTATTACTCGAGCTTGATCCACTTTTATGTCTCTACATAAAGCTCAAGTGTTCATCCTATAGCCATGGATCTTAGTTTATTGGATTTGGGTTATTAAAAGTGCAATTTACTTTATTCAGTAATAACTTTACTGAATTAGTCTCGATAACGCCTTTATCGAATAAGTATATAATTTTGTTTAACATTCACTATCTACGAGTTTTAGGACACCAATCCCAACAATCTCCCACTTGAACTAAAACTCTAGTTCAGTGGGATGTACTACAATCCATAACAGCAGTGGGTGTACAAAATACATATATATTACTAAAAACGTATTACAATGTACAAATACAATAAACCAGGGCATCAGATACCGGTTACAATTCTCCCACTTGCCCTAGATTATTTTCTATACATATCTTGCAGACCTAGACCTTCTAGATGACTCTCGAACACTTTAGCCGTGAGAGCCTTCGTGAATGGATCAACTATATTGTGCTCCGACGCTATCTTTGTGACGATCACGTCTCCTCGATGCACGATCTCCCTGATGAGATGATATTTCCTTTCGATGTGCTTGCCTCTCTTATGGCTGCGAGGTTCCTTTGAGTTTGCAACTGCGCCGCTATTATCACAATACAAGGTGATAGGCAGTTGCATATTCGGAATGACTTCCAAGTCAGTTAGGAACTTCCTGAGCCATACTGCCTCTTTTGCTGCTTCGCAAGCGGCTACATATTCGGCCTCCATGGTCGAGTCTGCAATGCATCCTTGCTTGATGCTACGCCATACTATTGCTCCTCCATTCAGAGTGAATACTGACCCCGATGTAGATTTCCTCGAATCTTTATCAGTTTGAAAGTCAGAATCAGTATATCCTGTAAGGATCAAATCCTTGGATCTATATACGAGCACATAGTCCCTCGTTCTCCTTAGATACTTGAGGATATTTTTAACGGTTGTCCAGTGATCGAATCCTGGATTGGATTAATATCTACTGACAATCCCTACTGCATAACAAATGTTAGGCCTTGTACACAACATGGTATACATTAGGCTGCCTACTGCAGAGGCATAGGGAAAACGTCTCATGTCCTCAATTTCTTGAGGTGTCTGAGGACACTGTTCCTTAGACAAATTAATTCCGTGCCTGAAAGGTAATAGTCCCTTCTTGGAATTTTGCATTTTATATCTAACCAACAATTTGTCGATATAAGACGCTTGAGACAGGGCTAGTGTTTTGTTCTTTCGGTCTCGAACAATTTGGATCCCTAGAACATATTGTGCCTCACCCAAATCTTTCATTTGGAACTGAGTTGCTAGCCATAGTTTAATTTCAGTGAGATAACCTACATCATTCCCGATGAGTAGGATATCATCCACATACAATACTAAGAAAGCTACGGAGTTGTTGATGATCCTTTTGTAAACACAAGGCTCATCAACGTTTTGTTCAAAGCCATAAGATTTGATCGCAGTATCAAATCTCATATTCCAGGATCTAGACGCTTGTTTCAATCCATAAATGGATCGTTTAAGCTTGCAAACTTTTTGCTCTTGATCCTGAGCAATGAACACCTCTGGCTGAGACATGTAGATACTTTCTTCAAGATTGCCATTCAGAAAGGCAGTCTTGACATCCATTTGCCATATTTCATAATCGTAAAACGTGGCAATGGATAAAAGTATCCGGATCGACTTCAACATGGCAACAGGGGAGAAGGTTTCCTCATAGTCAATCCCCTCCCGCTAGGTAAAACCCTTTGCCACAAGTCGTGTCTTAAAGGTCTGTACCTTTCCAGCAGCGTCTCGTTTTCTCTTGTAGATCCATTTGCACCCTATGGGTCTAACCCCTTCAAGTTGATCTACAAGATCCCAAACTGAATTAAAATGCATGGACTCGATTTCCAAGTCCATGGCTTTAATCCACTCGTTCTTGTCAACGTCATCCATTGCCTGTTTAAAGGTTAATGGATCCTCGATCCCGTCATCAGGTATGACGACTGGAGTTTCAGTTAAACCCAAATAGCGATCAGGCTGTCTAACAACCCTCCCACTACGTCGAGGTTCTCTTATTTCTTGAGAAGCACGTGATTGACTCGAGGTGCCAGCATCATCAACAACTCTTGTTGATGTTTCTGTAGCTTCGTTAGATAGTTCACTTAAAACGACTTTACTACGTGGCTTGTGGTCTCTGAGGTGGTCTTCTTCCAGGAATGTAGCATTTGTCGATACAAGTACTTTATTTTCCTCTGGATCGAAGAAGTATCCACCTCTCGTTTCTTTGGGATAGCCTACAAATAGGCAAAATCTAGAACGAGGCTCAAATTTCTTTGGGTTTGCCTCTAGCACGTATGCAGGACATCCCCAAATTCTGAAATGTCGTAAACTAGCTTTATGTCCTTTCCAGAGCTCAAACGGTGTTTCAGAAACAATCTTTGAGGGAACTACGTTCAAAATATAAACTGCAGTTTCTACTGCATAACCCCAAAACGAGTTAGGCAACTGAGCATAACTCATCATCGAACGAACCATGTCCAACAAGGTTCTGTTTCTCCTTTCTGATACACCGTTTTGCTGAGGTGTACCAGGGGCTGAGAGTTGGGACGTAATTCCATGCTCTATCAAATAGTCTTGAAAAATCGAGTCCATATACTCTCCACCTCGATCGGATCGAAGTGTTTTTATCGTCTTACCTAATAGGTTCTCAACCTCGACCTTGTACTCCTTGAACTTTTCAAAAGCTTCGGACTTATGATGCATCAGGTAGAGATAGCCATACCTCGAATAATCATCAATGAAACTGATGAAATATTCGTACCCTCCTCGAGCTCTAATGTTCATTGGTCCACAGAGGTCCGAATGAATGAGCTCTAGGGGCTCTTTGGCACGAAAACCGTTTTAGGTAAAAGGTCGTTTTGTCATCTTGACCTCAAGGCATGACTCACAAGGAGGCAACGAGTCGTCTTCTAACTTGTTTAGAAGTCCACTTCTGACCAATCTCCCAATCCTATTGAGGTTGATATGGCCTAACCTCAAGTGCCAGAGGATAGGTATCTTGAGAAACTCTTCGCTTTTTAGGTTGAGTCTCAGCAGTTTTAAACATCTCATGATTTAAAATAGCTTTAGACTCAATTGGTCTCAAAACATATAATTTATTCTTCATGTTTGCAGAGCAAATATCAATACCTCTTTTAGTTATGAACGCTTCATTAACAGAAAAAGAAATTGAATATCCTTGTTCAATTAAACAAGATAGAGAAATCAAATTTCTTTTAATTTTCGGAACTATGTACACATTATCTAATATCATGTAACGTTCCTTAGTGAAGAATAATTTTATGTCTCCCACTGCAATAGCCGAGATGACTTCTCCTGTTCCGACTTTAAGAGTCATCTCTCCAGCTCTTAGCTGTTGCCAGGAACTCATTCCTTGAAATGAAGAACATACGTGATTAGTGGCACCTGAATCAAGTATCCAGGTAGAATCGTCGTTTTCCACTAAACACGTTTCCAAGACTAATAAATCGCATTTAGTGTCGTGGATCATGTTTTTCTTGGCTAAGCAGTTAGTTTGAGGACATTCCTCAGTTGAGACCAAACCTAAATTGTTTGCCACGTGTTTAACGTTTAAGTAAGTATTCTTAGTCGTATGTACTAAACCGTTTAATTTGGCGTTCGACAAAGCACATTCGTTTTTCGACATATTGCTGAAACAAACAAATTAATCTCTATTAGAATACTAGCATTAAACCCCTTATTCATATTATCCAATCAGATTTTAGCAAAAGCAATCATCGACCCATATATACAATTGATTTATTTGCAACGGTACTTCAGGGGTTTAGAATAACCGCTACCGTAGGGCAGTCAGCTACTCCTCCTCTGAATCGAGACAATCTCGGCCAAATACTATTACCAAAATAACTCTTACTCCAATAGTTATTAGCTAACGTTTAATTTGGTCAAGACCATCTTGTAAGTGTTAATGTTGGGAATGGCCCTAGGAAACCCTATCCATTTCTGGAGTTTGCATTGTTCCGAATCCCATGCGCAAGCCCTCCGTAGGGTGATCGCTCCCAGGGCGACTTGCAGGCAGTGCATGGGAATCTCACGGTGCAACCTAATGATGGAGACCGCAGGATACGTTTGACTCGTTTCCTTCTCCCACTTACTATGAATACTTTCCCCATTCACCTTGATATTAACCCATGCAAACACCATCCGTAGGGGACGCTCCCAGGGCACCTCGAGGCCAAGCATGGATCTCACAGTGTGAACATAGGGGGACGTGAGAGTAGAAACTTAATATGAATATTTCGTTTCAATACTTTTCCTCCCACTAAAGTGTCGTAAGATTTTAGGGTCTATTACTTAGGTAAAATTCCGACTAAATGAATCTATCTAAGTTTATGCCTTATTAAACAAGGTTTTTACACTAAATGTCTAGGTGAATTAAACTCTTTTAATAACCTAGTGACATTGCATGCTAGTAAGACTATGGTTAATTCAACTCAGGTTCCGGACCATTTGCCGGGAGAGTTCCCTTATAATCAAGGTCTTATGTCCTACTTACTCGAATTTTAAAACTATTTAAAAAATCTAAGTAAGACATATTTCTAATCCTATTAGAAAAGGCGATCTTAGGTCTATTTCATTTTAAACCATTTAAAGAATGACAAGATCCTAAGATCCTATGTTAGCATGCAACTCTTTGTTATAGGTTTTACGGTTTCTATTCATTAACATTTATAACTCTTATAAATTTTAATGAATTAACCCTATAACATGCTTTCTAATGGTGATTTAAAGCATATAACAATCAATCATTCAAGTTATAAACAAAACACCATTTAGAAACAACCTATGTCTAGGTGTGTATAACCTTTTATACTACGATGTCTAGGTGAAAACTCCTTAAAACCTCACATCGCTCACGCATGCTCATAAAACTCGAGTTAACTTAACTCAGGAACCGACTCAATGCCCAGGTAGGAGGTGTTCCGTAAACCGTCAACTTAAATACCTCCAGCCTTAGACAGCATCTTGTCGGGTGAGTTCGCTTGTAACCGTTGTTTTACAAGATATCGACCTAAACTATGCAAGTTGATCGAATTGGTGGTTCATTAAACTAAATGAGCATGCACTTTATCTTGTTATAGATTTTAGATTTCTATCTCTTTTATAACAATTATAAAACCAATCCACAACAAGCCTAATTTGAATATAACACTTATAATCAAACTAAAGAAATTTCATGCTTCATGCTTGGTTAATTTTATCTTTTAATAAATATAACTGTTATATGAATTAATCAATTTGAAAATTAACCATTCAAGCATGAATCTCCCTAAATTAATATAAAATTTATATTAATTAATCATGAAATTTCCATCATGCATTTGGAAAAATTAATAACACTTATTAAAATTAAATAAATGCATGATCATGCTTTCCTATGGTGAGATTTTAAAAACTATATGGCATGCTCATAATGCACATACAATTAATCTAATTAAATCATACATTCACAATGCATAAAGAAATTAAATTCAAGCTAAAATGGATTGGTTTGGCAATTTAAAACAAGCAATTTAACTAATTATTACAATAATAATTCTTAATAAAAGCTTGTAGTGATCCCGAGCTTCACGAACCATCCCGAACCGCCCCTCCATGGACTGAACTGGCCTTGCAATGGGTGTAAATGGGTTGAACCAGCTGCAGGCAAACCGAACCGGACCCCAACTCAAAGTGCTAAACCGAACCGGACTGGAAATTTTCAGATTCTGGAAAATCTGTTCTACAGCGTCGGGACGCTACTTGAAGAGCGTCCCAACGCTCTCGCGACCAGCAACCTATGCTGCTGTTTTCTACTTGTGTCTTCTCCAGTTTTTCTTCGATTTTACAGCCTATATGGACTCTATTGACTCTATAAAAATTACAGACTCTTGTACACACATTAATGCTCTTACATTTCCGAGCAATTACATTTTCATAAAGAATTGAAAGCTCAAAAAATTGCCAAACCACAACACTTCCATTTTAGCACACAGAAAATTCAATTTCAGAATGGTACCCACCACAGCAAAATTAATGCAAGTTAAGTGCTCTAATCATGCTCTGATACCAATTGAAGGTGTTCATATAACACATGCAGAAGCAATTGAAGATCAGGAGCACCTAACTACATCAATTTTACATCTAAAGCATGCTTGTTCTACAAAAACAGAACAGAAAGAAAGAAAATACCAACCACTTTGTAGCTCACTTGGGTGATCCTCCTTATGATGATTTCTTCTCCAAAATATTGTTGGGATTGGTGTCCTAAAACTCGTAGATAGTGAATGTTAAACAAAATTATATACTTATTCGATAAAGGCGTTATCGAGATTAATTCAGTAAAGTTATTACTGAATAAAGTAAATTGCACTTTTAATAACCCAAATCCAATAAACTAAGATCCATGGCTATAGGATGAACACTTGAGCTTTATGTAGAGACATAAAAGTGGATCAAGCTCGAGTAATAGCCTAAACGGTCTATAGTATAGGGATAGGGCTAGGTACCTTATTCTGGGGACACTATGAGAAACGACCCACCTTATAGATGGTATAGACGATGTGATCCTAAATCGTCCATGTAGAGAGATGCGAGTGGGGGCATCCTATGCAATGAGTTTGCATAAGACCAGGACCGAGAAATAAGTCGCTCTCGCTTTATAACACCGTTTACTGACGAGACCGACTATTTCATGTGATGACCTAGGTAACTCGATCTTAATCCTGAGCTAACTATGAACTCCTGTTTATTCAGGCTTATCCTTAGATCTGCATAGGTGAGAGTGGCTCAGTATCGCCGACTCAATAAGCCTCCCATTTCAGGGATAGGAACGGGTAGATAGCTGGGGACATAGTCGTGCGAGAAGAATTCGCTCCTACCCGAATTAGGGATAGTAGAGAGGTTGTTCCCTTAAGTGCTGACTCCGGGGCTTGAACAAAGGGATCCCGCCCTCTCATTGGCCCGAGAGGGACTCGGTTTATTGGTTGGACCATAAACCAATTGTTCATTAGAGGATCAGTGGGACTTAAGGAACTAGAAGTACTAACGGACTTTTGACCTAGCTATAGCTACGAACAACCTGTGAAGGATCGACTTACTGAACATGGTTAAATCAAGTGGACGGAAATATATCTATAGTGAGGGGAGTGCAACTATCGGGCTATAGTGGAGTGTCCCGGTAGTTAACGAATGTTGGCTAGCTTGGATAATGAGATTAGTCGGTTAGCCTCGAATCGTTGGAGCCCATGATCTATAGGTCCATTAGGTCCCCCTACTAGCTCATATCGGATTAAAGCCTAGAACATATTGATAGGATTCTTTGAATCGTTCAAAATCGGGAAAAAGGGTATTATCGTAAAATTTTGTTTGACACAATAATTTAATTATGAATTAAATTAGAAAATGAGAGATAAATTATTTAATACTATATACATGAATTGCGATTCATGTATAAAGGATGCACTTTATTAAGATGATTAATTTGATTAATCATTCATACTTAAGTGGGACAAGCTTCAAGATTGATTAAATTCAATTCAGAATTGAAATTAAAATCAATTATGCCTAATTAAGAATCTGATTTTGAATCATAAAGATAGTGGAAAAACTTGGAAATCCACTCTTGCATGAAGACTCAAAGTGGAATTACACCACATTCATGCAATGGTGCATGTAGTGTTGTTTGAACACCTAGCTTCCACTTTCTCCATAAAGACAACCATGTGTCTTGCATCTTGAGGCTTCTTCTTGCATGGATTCTCTCTATAAGTAGAGGAAAAATCAGATTGTGCAAAGTGACAGCAATTACCTTAGTGTTATGCTGCTGAATTTCTTCCTCAATCACTCTTTCATCTCATATCTTCATAAAGCTTGGACCTACAAGCATTCCCTTCCCATTCCCTATCACTATAGACTCCCACAAGTCGTTCTTGGCCCGGAGAATAGTAGGGAAGACTCTAGAGGTTGTCCAAGGAGGATTGGAGAAGAAAACACCACAAGGAGTTCCATACAAGTGAACTACAAAAGGTTGGTGCTCTCTAGCTCTCTATTCTGTTTTCTCTAGAACATGCATGCTTTAGATGTAAAATTTAGTTAGGTGCTCCCGATCTTCAATTGCTTCCGCATGTTTTATATGAACACCTTCACTATGAAGGGTTGACTTACTAATCATGGTTATATCGAGTGGACGAAAATATATATATAGTGAGGGGAGTGCAGCTATTGGGCTATAATGGAGTGTCCCGGTAGTTAACGAATGTTGGTTAACTAAGTTAATGAGATTAGCCGGTTAACCTCGAATCGTTGGAACCCATGATTTGTAGGTCCATTAGGTCCCCCTGCTAGCTCATATCAAAATAAACCTTAGAACAGTGTGATAGGAGAGTTTGAATCGTTCAAATTCGATTTAGGAAGTTAATGTCGACTATATACGATATTATCGACAAAATAGTTTAATTACGAATTAAACTATTGTTTGAGAGAGTTAAAGTATTTAAATATGATTTAAATACGATTCACGTGAATAGGGATTCATGTTCAAAACTTTGTTTGGAGAAAGGTCAGGATTAAGTGCAAAATATTAATTTGATAATTGTTATTAAATTAATATTAGGGAAAAATACACTTTTAGTCCCTGAGGTTTGAGTTAGGTTTCATTTTGGTCCCTGAGGTTTCAAACTCAATAATTTATTCCCTGAGATTTGATTTTCGTTACGCTTTTAGTCCGTTCGTCAATTTTTCTGTGAAATGATAACAGATTGTTGATATGGCACTTGTTTTTTTTTATTAAAAAAAATTATTTTACATTTTTTAAAATAAAAATCAATAAAAATAATAATTTTAATTCTTTTTTCTTTTTCTTTCTCTTCAACCCCTTCACCAATCACCACCACCCTTCTTTTTCAACCTCTCGCCACCAACCTCTCGCCGGCGACGGCCGCCGGCAACCGCCGTTGCCAGCGAACGGTCGTCGTCGCCACCATTTTTATTTTTTCTCGTCTCCTTTCCTTCTTTTCTTTCCCCCTTTCTTCATTTCCCTCTCGTCGAATCCCTCCCCTCGAGCAAAACCACGAAGCCCACAAAAAACTGGCGGCGACGGCGACCGTTCGTGGTCTGAGAATGAGGAGCTGAAGCGATTCGTGGGCTTTGCGGTCTGAGAATGAGGGGCTGAAGCGATTCCGCGAGCACAACATGAAACGGATCGCTTCAGTGCTCAGATCGTCCCCTACGAAGCCCCGCCGCTCCCCCCGAGCACAAACAAATCTGGGATCGTCCTCGTCGTGGGTCTGAATCGTGGTTTGAAACGAAGGGGGAATCCCCTTCGTTTCAGACCGGAATCGAAGGGAGCGGTGGTCGCCGGAGGATTCGTGGTCTGAGAAGGAGAAGCATCGACCACCAGCTTGCGGTTCGGAGGGAGGGAGATTTGCGTCGAGATGGAGGGTTGAACTGAGGTGGGAGAAGAAAGAAGAATAGGAAGAAAAAAAATTAAAAAAAAAAGTCACCGGCGACGGCTGCCGCAGGCGAGTGGTCGTCGCCGGCCACCAGTCGCCGCCGGCAGATTTGAAGAAGAAGAAGATTCGCTGCCTGTAAGAGAAGAAGAAGAAGGAGTTAGTGGAGAGAGAAGAAATAAATTTAAATAAATTTAATATATTTATAATTTTAATATATTTTATTTTTAAAAATTAAGAAATAATTTTTTTAAATAAAAAAATATTGCCACGTCAGCAAACCGTTAGTTTTTAACGGAAAAATGGATGGAGGGACCAAAATGCTACTAAATGCAAACCTCAGGGACTAAAATGTTGAGTTTGAAAACTCAGGGACCAAAACGAAACCTAAACCAAACCTCAGGGACCAAAAGTGTATTTTCCCTTTAATATTATTAATTAAATTGTTTAATTAATTATTAATTTTAATTTAAAAATAATTATGAATTTTTTTAATTAAAATCAAGAGTGGAAATTCAATCTTGGATTTTATGAAAATTCAAAGATAGTGGATTACACCTCAATTATGCATGGAGCTTTCTCAAGACACCTAAACTCATGTATGAAGTCTCCTTAAGACACCTAGAATCCCACTAACCTTGTCTCCTTGTATGTGTCATTCTTTGGTTAATCAAAGATGCATGTAAACCTCTATTAATAGTGGATTAGAAGGTGGAGAAAATCATAGATTTCCTTAGTGTTATGATGTTGAAATCTTGCCTCAAACTCACACTCTCAAAATACCTCCTAAAAGCTTGGACCACCAAGTATTTTCCTTTCAATCCCCATCACTAAAGGATCCCACAATCCGTTCTGAGTCCGGAGAATAGCGAGGTAGATCCTAGTAGTTGTCCATGATACATTGGTGAAGGAAAACAATCCACGGGTGTGCTTCAATTTGAGCTACAAAGAGGTATAGGTGCTCACTGCCTCTGTTTTCGGTTTATAAGACATGCATGCTTTAATCTCTAAAATTAATGTAGTTAAGTGACTTAAATCCTTAATTGCTTTTGGATGTGTTATATTAACACCTTCAATACTCCAGGGTCAGAACACAGACCTTCTGCGACTTACCTTTTGCGACGTTTTGTGCGACGCAATTTTTTTCGTCGCTAAAAATAATTTGAGACGAAATTTAATTTTTAGAGACGTTTTTTTTTTCGTCACTAAAGACTAAAATTTTTGTAGTGAGGGAAGGGGAATGAAGCAAATAAACACTTTTAACTTATTATACTCAAATGCGTGGGGTTGTGGTTGAATATTAAGATAAAGGGATGGATCATGTGATAAATAAAAGTAAATAACAACAGATGCGATGGAACAAAAACAAAGATTCAAGGGATATCAAGGCGTTCACTGCAGCTACCACATGCGTTTAGTGAAACCTTATGCATCGCATGTAATGAATGAATTTCTATTGATGCCTAAACGAGAAATAAACATGTGATTCCCTCCTGGTATTACACATGCGTTTGGTGTAGAACTAAGAACGTTTCTGTTGCATTAATTCATGTGTTAGCGCAGTTCTCTATATGCTTGCAAGCGGTTGAATTATCCCTAAGACAACTGTTGAGTGCAATCCGCAGGCGCACGGGTCACAAGTAATATAAAACGGTAAGTATTACCGTGTATCAAATTCACAGGA
This sequence comes from Luffa aegyptiaca, assembly GCA_017139565.1. Lineage (NCBI taxonomy): Eukaryota > Viridiplantae > Streptophyta > Magnoliopsida > Cucurbitales > Cucurbitaceae > Luffa > Luffa aegyptiaca. The sequence continues at coordinate 15,289,508 of CM029406.1, read as the reverse complement.
AATTTGAATTAAATCCATTAATTACCAAGAATTGTCATGTTCAATTTTATCTAGAACTCCAACTCGAATGATTAAGTGAAAATGATCAAAACTAACGACTAGAAAATGCATGCAATTAAACGGGAATTTCCTATCAAGGGGATTCAACCTAGGGTGTTAATTAGCTTTTTGGAGTTGTAGCTCAATTAAAATGATGCATGTAATTACTAGCCTTCAATTTCATAAATCTAGAAGTAATTTAAGTGGATTTCTTTCTCAAGTTCCTCCACATCTCATACTAACATAACTAATTTATGTATGCATTTCCTTAGTTAATTATAGTATGACATTAAGCAACTTCATCATAAATTTCTAACAATTCTTTTTCACTTTCGTGTTCCAAGCAATTGTTAGCCATGCAATTAGGATCTAATCTAACTTCTCTCTGTCGAGTATCAATTTAGACCAACAAATCAATCAATCCGTGATCATGGGATTAAAAGCATTAAGCATAAATAGCATAGATGAAATATGAAGAAATTCATTACAATATCCAAATAATTAGGCTACATAATCCAATTAACTAAATTAACGACCCTAGGTCTCAAGATCTACTCACAAATGGGAATAAATTTGGTCCAATAATCTTGATCCATGGTCCTAACTCAATTATAATACGAAATTACAGAGATATCAAGAAGAAATAACCATGTGTGTTGATCCAAAGCTCACATCACGATCATCTCGAGTCTTGAGCCTTGGAATCCCGATCAATTCCACCTTTCCTCTCCCATTTCTACTCACTTTTTCTCTTTATTGAGCTAGGGGAGAACCCCCCAAATTGGAATGCCTTTCACCAATGAGAAGAGGCCTATTTATAGGAGGAGAAACGAAGGTATCTTGCTGCCCAAGTTGCACAGCGTCGCGACGCTGTGACATCACTGTCTTGCCACTTACTCCACCCAGTGTCGAGACGCTCTAAGGACAGCGTCTCGACGCTGGACCTTCTAGAAACGAATTTTGGATGCGCGTTTGGCTCTTCTTTCTCCAATCTTTTGGACTTTTGGGTCTCCTCTTCAATTGTATTCTTTTCTCTTCTTCATTCATGGTCCAATGTCTCCAAATTAATCCATGAAAATCTTGAATCCGAACCAACAATAATCTCCAGTAATTCAAATGAGATTAGAAAGCAAACAAGATTGACAAAACTCAAGAGGCAAAAGAAAACAAAGAAAGAAGACACTCATTTATAGTGGTTCCACCAATATTGGTGTACATCCACTTTTCAAACACCAGAGAACTTCTTTATTCAATCTCAAAGATGAGTCAAAGTACACGGGAGTTTCACACAAGCCTCACAAAAGGAATGCACTCTGTTTTTTTCACTCATATCCTTCAACTTGAAAGGTAAAGTTGATTTATAGCCAATCAGAGAGTGATGACTTCAGCATTCAACTAACTTGTCACGTGCACGATGACATGCAAAAATGTCATCATTTTCCTATTAATTTTAGCTATTTTTGTGCATGAATTGTGTACTTTAATGCTATTTTATGTTTAAATTTCAGAAAACTGAGCCAAGGAAGCAAAACCGGAATTTTGAGAGATTTTGGATGATTTTGGAGACTTTTTGAGCATTTTGAAGAATTACCTTGAAGATCCAAGTCCAAAAGCCTAAGAAGAATGAGTTAGAAGCCCAAGAATCATGGATTTCAAGCTTAAATTATCAAGTTGGGTCAAGAAAAGAGCCCAAAATCCATTTCATGAAGCATTGGGCCAAAGGAATTGAAGAAGGCTCAAAAATTGAGTCAAATTCGGGCCATTCTAGAAGATCCAGGGCCTAGCGTCGCGACGCTAGGCCGAAGCATCTCGACGCTAGGCAACTATGCGGAAAAATCCAGAAATGGGGTAGCGTCGCGACGCTGTCCATGTAGCGTTGCGACGCTGCGACGACTTGGAGCCCAAGAAAAGATGACGTCAGAGCGTCGCGACGCTGTGACGTAGCGTCTCGATGCTACGCCTGCTGGGAGCCTATAAAAGGGGTCATTTGCATCCAAGTTTTGTGTGCCAATTTGTGGGTTTTCACCCCATTCTAGAATCCACACTAAAATTGGGGATTTTTGGGAGAGTTTTGGAGCTTTGTTGAAGATCTTTGGAGCTCGGGATCGATGGAGGTCGGCGCGGGATCGAGGAGATCGACACTTTTATGAGCATTTCTCTTCCCTTTTCCTTTATGTTTTAGTTTCTAGAATTGTTGTGATTAGGAATTATTGAATTTTAGTGATTATGAGTAGTAAATTCCTAAATTCTATGAGATTGATTTAGATGTTGAACCTTTGCTTGATTAATGAATTTAATTGGTTTAATTGTCATTATTGTTCATTTGTGCATTTTGTCCGTAATGCTTTTAATCAACTGATCACTGATTAAATGAATCGTTACTAAGTGGAGACTCGACGGAGAGAAGCTTAGACTAGAACTGAATGCATGACTAACGCTTATTTACCCGGGTGACACGGGATAAAATAAATAACGTTAGAGGTTGTATTGAAGGGTCGTAATACCATACTAAGTAAATAAAGAAGAGACCGAAAGGAGATTCTTTATTGAAAAGTATGAGATAGGAGGAGACCGACAGGAGAGTCCTTGTCATTAGGCTTCTAGACTTATGAATCAAATGATTAGTTAATCTATATTAATTAATTGATTAAGCATTAAAGGTCCAATTGATGAAATCAACCCCTCTAAGAATTATCCCTCCAAATTGTGTCTCCATTTATCTTTTGCTTTTTAGATTAGCTTTATGTCTATTTTATCTTTTTGGCACTAGATTTTGTTCTCTAAATAAAGCTAAGCAAGATTATTCGTGGTAATTAATTGAATAAATCCAATCCCTGTGGAGACGATACTTTATACTCAAAATCACTATATTACTTGTGACAACTCGTACGCTTGCGGTAATCGGATAATCGCCCAACAGTGCACAGCATATGGCTTCTCAAGTCTCATTAGAAGTTCATACTTCAACAATCACCCTCTTGAACGATAATGAGACAAGATTGATAGGAGCTGTTTCTTTGGTGTTTGAATAATGTCTCAGGTAGCAGTTTGAACTCATCCATAGTCAAGTTTAAGAATATCACAGAGGTAATTAAGTCTTGATGCTGGAAGGGATTTGGTCATCATATCAGCTGGGTTGTGGGTAGTATTTATTTTTACCAATTTCACAACACCCTCTTGAACAGTATGCCTTATATAATGGAATCTCACGTCGATGTGTTTAGTCCTGTCATGATAAGTTGGATTCCTAGATAAGGCAAGCGCACTTTGGCAATCACAGTGTATATTTACCTCACAAGATCCATTGATCATCTCAGCAATACTCCCTTTCAGCCATATAGCTTCTTTTACAGCCTCACAAAGAGCTATATACTCGGCTTCAGTTGACGATAAGGCTACTACAGACTGCAAAATGGATCTCCAGCTGACAACATTACCATAAAGTGTAAATATGTATCCTGTCAATGACCTCCTCTTGTCCAAATCAGCGGCATAATCAGAGTCTACGAAGCCTGTTATAATATCATCCAAAGGGTCAGTTTTAGAGTATATGAGACCTCTTTTAGTAGTACCTTTTAGATATCGAACAATCCACTTTGTTGCTTCCCAATGAGGTCTCCCCGGATTGTGCATATAACGGCTAACAACACTGAGGGCATGTGCTAGATCAGGCCTGCTGCATACCATGCCATACATGAGGCTACCAACCAAGTTCGCATAAGGAATAGCCTTCATATCAGTTTTTCCAAGTTCATCTTCTGGTGATTGTGAAGCCGAGAGTTTGAAATGCTGGGAGAAAGGGGTTTTGACTGTTCTGGCTTATTCCATATGGAATTTACTGATGATTTTATCAAAATACTCTGCCTGTGTGATCATCAAAGTTTCCCTCGATCTATCTCTGCTTAATTCCATACCAAGGATCTTCTGTGCACTGCCCAGATCCTTCATTCTAAATTCCTTGGACAGGGCTGTTTTTAGCTTCGAGATTTCATTCTTACTTGGTGAGGCTATCAAAATGTCATCCACGTATAAAAGTACCAACACATATACAGAAGGAGAAATATTCTTTCTATAAACACAGCAGTCAAAGGTACTTTTAACAAAGTCTTCAAGAGTAATGAATGTGTCAAACCTCTTATTCCATTGTCGAGGGGATTGCTTTAGTCCATATATCGATTTTTGTAGATGGCAAACGAGATTCTCCCCTCCATCTTCAACAAATCCTGGAGGTTGAGACATGTATATGTCTTCTTCAAGATAGCCATACAAGAAGGCCGTTGTGACATCCATCTGCTCCAATTCCAAGTTAAACTGAACAACTAATGACAACAATATTCTGATGGAAGTATGTCTTACCACGGGCAAAAATACCTCTGTATAATCAATGCCTTCTTGTTGTGCAAAGCCCTTGGCAACTAGCCTAGCTTTGTATCGAGGAGGGTGAGTAGCTGATATGCTAGGTTTTAGCTTGAAGATCCATTTGCAGTCGATAACTTTTTTATCAGCAGGTTTTGGGACAAGTTTCCAGGTCTGATTTAGCCGTAGGGACTCCATCTCTTCTTGCATGGCTTTCAGCCACTGAGTTTTCTCTTCAGATTTGATAGCTTAAGTATATGTACTTGGTTCACTTCCAAAATTGTCAGTAAAACAATTAAACGCATAACCGACAAAGTCAGAGTTGTCATACCTGGCCGGAGGTCTGATTACTCTTCTAGTCCTGCCTCTTGTTAACTGATATGAGCCTAAGTCATTCGGATCAAAAGTTGTTTCTTCAATCTGCTCAGGCTCATCAAGCTGTACAGGTTCTGTCACTAGATCTCTATCAGCCTGAGATGTGGAAGCTTCAAACTCAGGTTGCAGATCAATTTCAAATGAGGTTTCAACTCGATTCTGATTGCCATCTTGACTTGAATTTTTCCATGGCATGACATCCTCATTGAATGATACATCTCTACTTACGATGCACTTGGATTCTCCCAGTTCCAAGCACCATAACTTGTAGGCTTTTACACCATGGGGGTATCCAATGAACACACATTTCTTCGCTCGTGGCTGAAGTTTGTCTTGTTTGGTATGTGCATATGCTGCACAACCAAAAACTCTCATGTGTTTAAGGCTAGGTTTCCTTCCAGTCCATATCTCTTGGGGAGTTTTGAAGTCAAGAGCAGAGGATGGGCTATGATTAATCACATAGACTACTGTGTTCACAGCTTCTCCCCAAAAAACTCTTGGAAGTTGGGCATTAGAGAGCATACACCGTACTCTTTCTAATATAGTTCGATTGTATCTCTCTGCTAATCCATTTTGTTGTGGGGTTCTAGCTGTAGTTAAGTGTCTATTTATACCAGCCCTCTTACACAGATTTATAAATCTATCATTCAAGTACTCAAGCCCATTATCAGTACGAAGACACTTAATCTTTCTCCCTGTTTGATTCTCAACAAAGACTTTCCATTCTAGAAATCGTTCAAATACTTCATCCTTTGATTTAAGCATGTAAACCCATAATTTTCTCGAAAAATCATCTATAAGGGTTAAAAAAATACCTGGAACCTCCATGAGTTGTTACTCTAGCAGGCCCCCACAAGTCCGAATGGATGTAATCAAGTTTGTCTTTAGTCAGGTGCTCAGCTGGTTTAAAACTCTGTCTGGATAGCTTGCCAAAAACACAGTGTTCACAGAAGGATAAGGAGGCCAATTTCCTTTCACCAATCAGCCCTTGTTTGTGCAAACAATTCAACCCCTTCTCACTAATGTGTGCCATCCTTCTGTGCCAGAGGTAAGTATGTCTATCAGGCTACTCATCAACAAGGTTTGATTCATCAATCACTGTCTTTCCCTTAAGCACATACAGGCCGCTGCATAACTTCCCAGTGAGTTTTAAGGAACCATTTTTATACACTCTCAGTGTTCCTTTACCAAACTCATATTCATAGCCATTTTTATCTAGAGTCCCCAAGGAAATTAAATTCCGTTTTAAATCAGGTACAAATCTTACTGATTTAAGCAGTTTAACCGAGCCATCCTCCAGTTCCAGCTTTACATCTCCAATGCCCTTCACTTGGCATTGTTGATTATTCCCCATGACAACTTTGCCCCCTTCACACTCGTTTAAAACAGTGAAATAATGCTTCCAGGGGGTCATGTGAAACGATCACCCCGAGTCTAGAATCCATTCTCCTTTGCTGTCAGTCTCAGATACTACAAGTACCTCAGCTGATTCATAACCTTCATGAAGGTTTGCTGAGCTTTTGTTTTCTCTAGAATTCTGTTTGTTGGCCTTTCTCTTCAGCTGAGGACACTCCCACTTAAAGTGGCCATCCTTGTGACAATAGTTGCAATTAATATTACTTTTGTCACAAGGTTTTCCACTATTCTGATTTCTTCCAAACGATTTGCCATCTCTAGACTGTGAACTCTATCCTCTGGATTGTGTATCTCTTGACTGTGAATGCTGGCCTTTATTGCGAGAATTTCTCCCCTTAGAGTTATGAGATTGTGATTGTCTTCCTTTTACAAACAACGCATCAGGATCTTTCTTTTCAAACTTAGTTCCAGCTCTTTAGTCCGCAAGGCATCAAGTACAACTTCAACGGTCAGCTTCTCTCTTCCATACTTGATTGCAGCTTTCAGTTCTTTAAATGATTCAGGTAATGAATTCAATAGGATTACGGCTTGGTCTACCCCTTTGACTTCTTCACCCGAGTTTGCGAGCTCAGTACACACTGTGTTGAAGTCATCTAGGTTCTCATCAAGATTCTTTGAGGAATCCATCTTGAACCCAAAGAATCGCTCCTTTAAGAAGATTTTAGAAGACAATGACTTGGGCATATATAATTCTTCTAATTTCGACCATAATTCTTCTACTTTTTCGATCTTTCCGACTCTCTTTAACACACTATCGGACAAATGTAGAATAATTGAACTATGGGCGATTTCCTTCATTTCTTCTTTTTCATCTTCAGTTACGGAAGCAAGGAGTTTACCTGGATCAAGCAACACCTTTGCAACTTTCTGTTGAATCAAGAGGGCTTTCATTTTCTGCCTCCACAGACCAAAATCGCTCCTTCCATCGAAGCGCTCCAACTCGAATTTTGCTGACATTCTATTCAGAATCTTCCGAGGAACAAAGAAAACTCCCCTGCTTATCGCTTCTGGGAAAAAGAAAACGACTCCAAGAACCGATGCCCAGGTCGAAGAGGTGACCGAATGATTTTCTTGAATCCTAATTTCAAGCTCTGATACCAATTGATAATCTTGAATCCGAACCAACAATAATCTCCAGTAATTCAAATGAGATTAGAAAGCAAACAAGATCGACAAAACTCAAGAGGCAAAAGAAAACAAAGAAAGAAGACACTCATTTATAGTGGTTCCACCAATATTGGTGTACATCCACTTTTCAAACACCAGAGAGCTTCTTTATTCAATCTCAAAGATGAGTCAAAGTACACGGGAGTTTCACACAAGCCTCACAAAAGGAATGCACTCTGGTTTTTTCACTCATATCCTTCAACTTGAAAGGTAAAGTTGATTTATAGCCAATCAGAGAGTGATGACTTCAGCATTCAACTAACTTGTCACGTGCACAGCAGATGGCTTCTCAAGTCTCATTAGAAGTTCATACTTCAACAATCCATAATTTAGTAAAATTCCCGGTTTTGCTTCACGAGCTTGGTTTGCTACAAAATCAACATAAACAGACATTCGAGCTCACAATTAACGCACAAAACTAGCCAAAATAACTAGGAAATAGATAGCATAATTGCATGCTATCAACAACCTAAACACATTCACGAGCTATCCTCTACGGCTGAACTATCACTAGTGCAACCATACTACATGTAATGCATTATCTTGCTCTACTTAGATATTTCCACATGTGTTACCCTCCCGGGATTTATCATGCTACTACCTCTACCGGCTGGCCAGATGGATATTAGTAATGGAAAAATTAGCGCATCTAAGCAGAAAGCATCAATATCATTCAATCAAATGTAACACATACAAACGAGTTCACCATCGTGGCTAAACCTTGATAAAAGAAAATTAGTTCATGCTATAAGGGAAATACATAGCGCATAAATGATACAACATAAAAGATGATTGTTTGAGCTAGAACAGGACAAATCTCTCTTTCTGATCTCCTCTCCACCCCCCTTCTACTTGAACAAATGGCTGGTATTTATAGGCTTAAGGAGGCTGACTTCACTAAGCAACTTGCTTGTGTGCTCCACTCTTCTTATGTCAGCTCACTGCACTGCCACTTGTCAGTGTCTGCTTCAGACAACTTGCACTTGTACTTCTTCACGTGATAGCTCCAACGCTTGCGTTAAAAGATAACTTGGGCAAGATAACCATCTACACAATATATGTGTTAGACAAAAAATTAACTACATTATCTCGTCGCATCAAGGAACTACTCAATTAAAGCTTAACTATCGCAATTCTGTGATTTTGTACGCTAGACTGGCGCATCTCATATCTTTTCCAACATCTTTTAATTTAAATTTAGATGAGAAATAATTTTTATTTATTTATTTATTTATTATTATTTTTTTTTGCAAGTTACCACCCTCCCTCATCGATCTGTTGATGTATGATAAATTTATTGCATGTCTTCTTTTTATTTTAATTTCAAAGAGCTAAATGGTCGTATAGATTAGATCAAATTTCAAATTTTGTTGTTTAGACTTGTTGAATGAAATTATTGCATGTGGTGTTGTTTTCGTGAGTTTGCCTGTATGGAGTGATTGTAATTCGATCATAGTTTACGTTATTGGAACACATGGCGAGATATGAGACTTTTTAGCAAGAAAAATAAATGCTACTACCGAATCTTTTTCTCTAGGAGACTTTTTTAGGAAAATTGCAATGTGTGACAAAAAAAAAACATTAGGATATCTGCAAATCTAACCATGGTTTTTGAGATTTGCGAATCTAGCAAAATTTTTTAAATCTAATTTTCATTTTTTTATTATTCCAATTTTACTCGTTGGTGTATCAACTGGTATATCAGATAGTATATCAGTAGTATATTTGATATACTTTACATTTGTTAATTGATATACTTAAAAATTTGATATACCTGGAATTAGTCTAACCCATAAGAAAAGTCCAAAAAGTATCGATTCATATATTTTGATATATTCAAACACTAGTAAAATGATACTCATATTTTACCTCAAATGAATTTTGATTGATGTATGATATATTGCTAATATATTCAAAATACTACTAAAATGATACATTCATGTTTTACCTTAAAATGAATATAATGATCTATCTAATATATTAATGATATATATATATATATATATATATACTTTTTGATGAACCTTTGATATACTTGATACACTTGAGATTTTATATTAGTTGACATTTTCTAAAAAAAAATGTCAAGAATTTGCATTTTTAACCAAAAAAACGTCAAGAAAAATGTAAAAACACGGAGTTTGACGGAGTTTTTCGGATTTTGTTGCACGCCACAAAATACTTGACACTCTTAAAATGTCAAGAACTATGATAATTTACTTAACATTTAAAAAATGTCAAGTTTTATCCTGATTTACTTGCTACATTTTAAATGTCAAGTATTACTTACCTAGGTGATAAAATCGTTTATTTAGAAAAAATTGAAAACCCTAATAGCCCTCTCTCGTTTCCTTCATCGAATGAGCTTTCCCCACAACCCCTCCTTAATTTTCTCCCTCCAGCCACAAACCTCCGATGAACCAGCTTCGTGTGGCGGTGATAGTCACCTTTTTGTCGTTTAGCTTGGGCCTCGATTTCAGAAGAAAAACGCAGGCGTTTGGCTTGGGTCTCGGTATCACCACCGTTTCTCCATTGACTGATCTTCAATACAATTTCCACTTGCCAAAAATTCAAGCAATGGCTTTGAATTCAAACTGCCCCTTGTCCCTGCCATCTCCTGTTGGTCGCAATCACAACCTCCCACTTCAACTTTTTCGACAATTTCTGCACTCTTCTGCAATTTAGCGTCGCAAATCTCTCCCATTGACTTGCTTGGTATCAGACGGAATGCATTCAGTGAGTTCAAGTTTTGAATCTATTTTCCCCTGTAAAGTAGCTTTGTCAGCTATTTATGCTTCATTTTTCTCACAAAAACTCGATTTTTTTTGTCGTTTGCGTACAACTTCGTTTTACTTAGGTGAATTTAGAAATAACTTTTGGATTTTCTCTAATAAAGTTTTTGCTCAGATCGATTGGTTAATGAATGATGTCTCTACTTTAGGATTGTGCAGTTCATTGGTTCAGTTGACTTAGAACTGGATTCCTAGGTCATGAATGTTGTTTGGTTGTAAGTCATGGACGCTATATTGCTAGAAATATTGACCGATGAAACAAAGCCTTAGTTAGTTCAATCTGAATAATGCTACAAATATATGCAATTCGGTGAAACATTCTTGCTTTAAGTTGGAGAGTGGAATTAAATTGATATCCAATTCAGCTAATTTAAATCTATTTAAGAATAAGAATGTAAACGATAAATTGTTTAGTTTGAGTCTCATCTCTCTTTACTCCATGATTTATCTTGGCCTTTGTCTCCATCTTATTGAGGATTTTACACTTGTTCGATGGGCATATATCTCAATTGACTTCGACAAAAAAAGTATAATTCTGCTAATTCAAATAATTATTGGAAGGCTTTAAATTCTCCAAGCAATCCTTTCAATCCTTACATATTAGACACTAGCATATGTTAGTTGAAGGTAGTTTTCAAACTTGAATGGAATGTTCAAACAAGCTTGGCTGACTTGCCTGTGGTTTATTATTTTTAGGATGATAGTTTGTCTCTCTGTCTTGCGGAATAAGGAGAGTGTAGTAAGTTGGATTAGAAGAGCAACCTATAACTCTCCTACAAGTTTGGCCACTTGGATCAGATGTAACTAAAGATTAACTGATGCTGAAAATTTGATGAATGTTAGAACTGAATATCATATATGATATTTGATGGATGCCTTTTTAGCTTCTCTGGTTGAATGGTTGAGTAATTGTCCCAGTTTCTATAGTAATCTAATCGTTATAATGGATATTGAACATGGTTAAGTGTTGGACATTTCAACAAAATATAGCAAGCACAATTGTTTGTACGACTGTTTTTGGTATTTCTCTGCTCTGGATGTGTTGTTTCTTAAGGTTTAAAGATAATAATTATATGCTTTATTCTAGATTTTAGTCCTCATGCTGCTTACCTCTAGAAGATATCTCGGAATAATTCCTCGGAATGCATTTATCATATTAAATTTCTTTATTAACTTGATTGATAATTCTATTGCTTGTAGTGGATCATCCATTCATCCTAGAGATGTAGTTAGGTCTCCCATCAGGAATGTGTTATGGTCCTCACGAACTACCTTTAGTTAATCTGCCAGTGTTAGTATTGTCTTGGGATACAGACAGGGAATACGATAGTGAGCTACATTCGGAGGAAGATACAGGGTCCTTACATTCTGTAAACATAAATCTAGTGAAAGAAATTGAAATGTTGAAAGAAAAAGTGCAGGAGCTAGAAAAGGATTGTAATGAGTTGACAGATGAAAACATAAATCTCTTGTACAAGCTTAAGCAAGCAAATAACGACTCTAAGGGAGGAAGTTTGGCTTTTAACTCTACAGGTGGTGAGCTTTTATCTAATTCTTTTGTTAATTTTGGATTCGACACAATAATGCACAAACATTCTACCAAAAATCTAGAGGAAAAATTGGAGGAAAGTCCTGATGTGATTGAGATTAACGATGGTCCTTCTAATAAAAAATTAGAGAGTATGAAATTTGAACTGGAAGTCAAAGTTGAAGATCTCAGTAGGAAATTGACGGAGAAAAAGCTGGAGATTGAAAAACTTGAGTCCAGCATTTTGTCCAAAGAAGACGAGATTAAGATCCTTGGAGATTTGCTTAACAAATTGCAAGTTAAGTATTCTGACCTTCAAAAAGAAAAACAATCAAACCGAGGAACAGATGGAAGTCATACTTGGAGAAAGTGATATCAGCTCTGAATGCTTGAATGATTTGCGAAATGAAGTAAAGGTGCTTAGCAACAGTGTGGATTTACATGTTTCTGCAAACAAGATTCTTGAAAGTAAATCTTCAGAGCTTGAATGTGAGAAACGAGAACTTGAACTCCATGTATCTCAGATGGAACAAGAACGTATACAGTTGTCAGAACGCATATCTATTTTGGAATCTCAACTGAGGTCAAAGAAGGTAAAGAACAAAAACCCTACGTATTTAGTTCTCAGATTTATGTTTAAGTTGCTTGGCTATTGGAAACTGAGATTCTTATGAAAAATTCTCTTTATCATGTTCTTTCATGGATGTTTTTTTTTTTTTTTTTTTTTTTTTTTATTTATACTAAAAACCCCATATCATGTGTTCACTATTTTTTTTTTCTCTCTCTATCCGATTAGATTCACATATACTTGGAGCTTTGCTCTGTTTTTTCTTCTCATTTATTCCCTTTTCACCTACTACGTACATTTTCTAGAGAAAATAACTTAGGTATGCATTCATTTTCTTAGGTATGCATACATTTTCTAGAGAAAATAACTTAGATATGCATTCATTCCCTTATCTTAGGTATGCATTCATTTAATTTTCTGGTTTTTTTTTTGTACAAAATCTTTGATAGTTATATTAATAAAACATGATGTATAGTTAACTTTCTCTAGTGATTTGTGATGAAAAATGCAACATGAATGACTTGCAAATTTATAAGATGCTCTTCTTAAAAGTCTAACTTGTTCTAAAGTGTTGGATTATATTGAATGTTAGAGTCTTATGACTATCCTGCAGTTATGGTAGCCATAGCTTAAAATTAGATAGAATGTTGAAAAGTATGGAAGTTCATTCATTTGTTTAGGTTGACTTGGTATAACTAGAGTACTATATGACTATCCTGCAGTTATGGTAGTCATAGCTTGGTTAAACTAGAGTTCATTCATTTGTTTAGGTTGACTTGGTATAACTTGAGTTCATTCATTTGTTTAGGTTGACTTTGATATGATATTTATTTTTGGACAATCTGCTTTTTGAAAAATTTGTGGTTGAATTGAGCTTTTTTAGAAGAGTTAGATAAACTTTGTGCCTCTGTTACTCAAAATTGTTGTTGTATTAGGGACAAAGTAGTGTTATTAGACAAACAATGAGGTGGTTTAATATAAGGTATAGTGGTTGCATGAGTTGATTATGACATGTAATTTTGTTATATTTGTAAAACTTTAAGGAATAAGGCTGCAGAATATTACATAGTACAAAGGAAATCTCAACTTAATTATCTTGTTTATATTATTTGCATTTGAGTATATGTTGTTCATTCTCCAAATCTTAATTATCTTGCTTATATTATATGCATTTCTTCTTATGTATCAGATTTGATTCTATGGATCAATGGCTTCAAGTACAAATTGCACCATGTTCAATCAAAAACCTCAAAGAGTTATGTGAGGCTTTTATTTTTCATTTGTTTTTATTTTTACAATTGACAATTAATATTGTACTCGACAAACACCATAATGTTAGAGAAAGCATTTGTAGCCATGTTATACTTTTTTTTATGGGGTTAATAATTCTTGGAATTTTGGAATTATTCATATTGGGTTGATAATTCTTGGAATTTTGAAATTGTTCATGAGAAGTTTGGCGAAATGTTGAACATATGAACTTTGTTAATGTTATTGGTGGAAATTTGGTTGATACATCTTGAATGTGTATTGTTTATTTGGTTGACAAGACTTTTTCAATATATCAAATTGTTCGAACGCAATAAAGGAGATTCAAGATAATAGAGAAATGAATATTAAAATTGGAAGAAAAAAAAACCACAAACAAACATGACATGTAAAATGTGTCAAAAACTAACTAAATTGACAGTTCTGCAATGTCAAGATAAAGTATCATTTGACACATTAAAACTGTCAAGTTCTAACAAAAATGATATTTAATAAAGGGGCAGTTGCATAGATGGCAAATTGGACCAAATTAATAGCAAATATAGCACAGTTTCAAACTAATTGCAAATATAGCAAAATTAATTGTACAAGACTAAAAAGCTGTTGTCGGATTCTATCCGTGTCTATCACTGATAGACTCTGATTATTCAAAGTATATCAGTGTCTATTGTTGATAGACTTCGATTAATCAAAGTCTATCAGTGATAGTCACTAATAGACACTGATAGATTTTGATTAACTAGAGTTTATCAGCGATAGACTCTAGATAATCAGAGTCTATCAGTAGACTGATAGATTCTGATTAATCAGAGTCTATCGCTGATAAACTCTGATAATCGAAGTCTATCAGATAGACTCCGATAGATTTTGTTATATTTGCAATTTTTTTTACATGGTGCTATATTTGCTATTAATTTGGTCCAATTTGCCACCCACTGCAATTTTCCTTTAATAAATGTCAAGAAATTCATATACATGACGCTTTAAAAATGTCAACGTCGTTAATCTAAAACTAAATGAGAAGAAGTATTGAAAGAATAAGTTGATCACAAAAGATTTAATCTTCTCATTAAGTGATCAAAAGGCAGAGGCTATACTTTATATAGACCTCTGTGAATACAAGATAAACTACAGAATAAACTAATAACAGTTAGAGTATAACAGCCCTTTTAACAGAAATTAATGTGCTCTCTTAACCCCCCCCCCCTCAAGCCAATGTTCAAAGAGGAATAAACATTGAGCTTGGCTTTCAAAGGAAGAAATCGAGCAGCATACAAGGGCTTGGTGAATACATCTGCAACTTGAGCAAAAGAAGGTAAATGACATACTCTAATATGTTTTTGCAGCACAAGGTCTCGGACAAAATAAATGTCAATCTCCACGTGTTTGGTTCAAGAATGTAAAACAGGGTTTGCACTTAAGTGTACCGCACTCAAATTATCACACCATATGGTTGGAGGAGTCGAAATATGAATGTGCAAATCAGCAAACAGGGACTTAAGCCATACCAGATCAGCAGATACATGGGCAAGGCTCCTATACTCAGCTTCAATACTGGATCTAGAGATAACACTCTGTTTCTTAGATGACCATTGAATAAGATTACCACCAAAGTATATGCACAGACCTGGAGTAGATTTCCTGTCATCTGAGTCAGAAGCACAGTCAGAGTCAGAATATCCTTGCAGAAGAAGATCAGTTGGTTTCTTAAGAACTAGGCCATCATCAATAGTCCCTTTCAAATAGCGAAGAATTCGTTTCACAGCTTGCTAATGAGAGACCGTGGGAGAGTGCATAAACTGGCACACCTTGTTCACACTGTAGGCGATTTCTGGTCTCGTAATAGTTACATACTGCAGCGCACCAATAGTACTCCTATACAGTTTTAAATCAGCAAACTTTTCTCCATGGAAAGCAGACAAGATGGATCCACTCATCATTGGTGTTGAAATAGGATTTGCCTGAAGCATATTAGTCTTATAAAGCAAATCTGAAACATACTTCTTCTGAGATAAAAACATTCCACCCGACGGCAATGTAGATACTTCAACACCCAAGAAGTAACTCAGAATACCAAGGTCTTTAAGAGAAAAACATTTATTTAGGGACTGAATAAGCTGCTCAACAAAAGTAGAAGAACTCCCCGTAATGACTATGTCATCCACATATATTAACACATAGCAAAAACACTTATCATGATGATAAACTAACAGGGAGGAATCTGCATTGGCATGAACAAAACCAAACGAACATAGAAATGTGCTGAGTCTCTCAAACCAGGCACGAGGGGCCTGTTTAAGGCCATATAAGGCTTTTCGCAGCTTACAAACCTGATGAGGATTACAAGAGGATATCCCAGGTGGTTGGGTCATGAATACTTCCTCTGTTAGCACGCCATGTAGAAAGGCGTTATTGATATCAACCTGACGAAGTTGCCATCCATAAGCCAACGCCAAAGTGAATAATACTCTGATGGTGGTTGGCTTGACAACAGGACTAAAAGTCTCTGTATAATCAATATCAGCTTGTTGATGGAAGCCATGAGCAACAAGTCTTGCCTTGTACCTTGCAATTGAACCATCAGAGTTGCGCTTGATCTTAAACACCCATTTGCAACCGATTACTTTCTTGTTGGGAGGAGCATCGACTAATGACCAAGTGTCATTAGCTCTCAAGGCATTGTACTCTTCATTCATCGCCCGAATCCAGTGCACACATTTGAGGGCTTCTTTTACATTCGGTGGCTCCACCTCAATATATTCTGCTATCAGTACCTTAGGCTTAAAAATCCCAGCTTTCCCTCTTGTAACCATGGAATGTTGATTCACAGTGGCATTTCTTTCGGGCAGAGGATGAGGATTAACATTCAAAATATTGTTTCCAGGGTCAGGTGAGGGTGAAGAAGATAGAGTAGAAGAAGGGACGTGTAAGTGTGAGTCTTCGGGTAAGGAAGAGGAAGGCAGTTGCATATTGGATGGCTCAGGTGTACTAGCAGAAGGACAGCTAGGTTCATCAGAAGTAGCTGGTGGCGTGTGGGATTGGTCTGGAATGGCAGTGGATAAAGGAATGGGTTGGATAATAGGTAAAGTAGTATGAACCAGTGGACAATAGGGAGATTCGGAGTGAATAAAACTGGAAGTTGGAAAAGATGATTCATCAAAGAGGACATGCCTCGAGATATACAATCTTCATAAGAAAGAAAGACACTTGTATCCCTTGTGTAATGAACTGTATCCAAGGAATAAACATGGAGTTGATCGAGGGTCTAGCTTGTGGTTATTATATGACCGAAGAGAAGGGTAGCAAAGACAACCGAAGGTTTTGAGAAATGAATAATTTGGTTTAGTGCCAAAGATCTTTTCCAAGGGCGAAATATGGTGATGGACTCTAGTTGGTAATCTATTAATAGTGTAAACAGCTGTAGAAAAAGCATCATCCCAAAAGTCCAACGAAAGTGAGGCATGAGAAAGGAGTGTACGACCCATTTCCACTATGTGTCTATGTTTTCTTTCCACAATACCGTTTTGTTGAGAGGTATGAGGACAGGTCAATCTATGTTCAATACCATTGGTTTTTAGAAAGGGAGTAAACGAACGAAATTCACCCCTACCATCGGTTTGCACACGAAGGATAGATCAACTGAAAAGCTTTTCAACATGAGTTTTAAAAGTAAGAAAAGCTTGAAAAGTTTCAGATTTGGTAGTTAAAAAATATATCCAAGTGTATCGGGAAAATACATCAACAAAACTAATATAAAACCGAACGTCATTTCTTGAGGTCTTATAAGCTGGACCCCAAACATCAGCTACTATCAATTGAAGAGGTGCATCATATATAGTAGTTGAATGAGGAAAAGGAAGGTTATGGATTTTGCTACCAGAACAAGCATCACACAGACTTTTATTTCTATTCGTAAGAGCTATGTTATAATTAGAAAGAACAGTTTGAACAATAGGAACAGCAGAATGCCCAAGCCTATTATGCCAAATTTCAAAAGAAGTACAAGGTTTAGAGATAAAAGAAGTATTACAAAGCTGTGTAGTAGTGTGATGCACAGTAGGAGAGATGGTCGAATGCAAGTGACCACCGGACTGGACAGAAGGTACAGGATCAGCTTTTTCCAGACTGAACCTATAGAGTCCATCAACCAATTTGCCTTGGAGTAGAGTTTGGCCAGTTGTAGGGTCCTTCACAAAGCAAACAAGAGGGTGAAACTCAAAATAGACATGGTTATCTTTAGCAAATTGACTCACACTTATCAAGTTTTTAGTGATATTAGGAACATGTAATAGGTTTTGAAGCTGAAAAACAGAGTTAGAGGAATTTTTAAGGAAGGCAGAACCAATATTTTGAATGTTCAAACCTGCACCATTGCCAATGTGGACTTTATTATCACCTTGATACTCCATTCCAATTGAAAGATTCGACAAGTCATTAGTGACATGGTTGGATGCCTCTGAGTCTGGATACCATTGATTTTCTCTATTCATATCATGCTGCAGAGTATATGCAAAGGGTTGTTGAGGCTGATGTTGAAACTGTTGCTGTTGATTAGGAACAGGAGAATAACCATGTGGTTGCTGAAAGCCTTGTCCTGGGGATGGAGAGTTCAGGCCTTGATACCACCTCTCAAACCGAAAATAACACCGTTGCACTGTATGGCCAAACTTCCCACACAGTTGGCACTGAGGCTTTTGATTGTTATTGGTCCATGGCCTTCTATTTGATCGATTATTGGAGCCCCCTTGATATCCTTGATTGCCTTGAGTATTCGATCCACCCTGATTTTTATTCTTTCGATTAGGATCATTCGAAGGAGGTCCTGATGGTGGTGCTTTGGATTGGGTTAGGTTGACTGAAGGAAGTGTTCCATCAGAGTTGACAGTGGTGGTTGAGTGACGCTGCAGGCGGCTTTCTTGTGTCAACAGCAGGGAATAAACTCTTTGCAAGGGAGGCATTTCTTCATTACCGGTTATCACAGAAACCGTAGGATCATATACAGGACCAAGACCTGCAAGAATCCGTAAGATATGATCATCAGAAGACATTGGCTTGCCAGCAGCAGATAAGGCATCAACCAAGACTTTAATCTTTGTAAAATATTCTTGGAGTCCAAGATTGCCTTTCTTCATTAGTTCCAATTTTGTCTTTAAATTAAGAATCCTCGCAGCATGCTTCGAAGAAAAACGTGTGGACAGATACAACCATACCTCTCTTGATGATTTGCAATCAAGTAATTCAGCGACTATGTTGCTCGAAATCGATCCAAGGAACCAGGCCGTGATCAAATTGTCCTGACGAATCCAAGACTCGTAATCTGGATTTGAAACCCTAGTCGAAGATGATTCTTCTCTTGTGCCGATGAATTTTGATGGAACAGGAAATTCTGGATCAATAAACTTTTGTAATCCGTGACCGCGAAGCGTGATCAGCACTTGAAACTTCCACATCAAATAATTTTCATCATCCAATTTTGGTGTGGTAGTCTTGCTCCCAGGGCTAATGAATTTCTGAGATTGGGAAGCCATTGATTCGGAAGCGTTCTGTTGAGAAACAGAGGAACTCATCAAGAGAAAAAAAAAATCGGATCTTTTAGTGGTTGTTAAACCTTTCACGCTCTGATACCATCTAAAACTAAATGAGAAGAAGTATTGAAAGAATAAGTTGATCACAAAGTATTGAATCTTCTCATTAAGTGATCAAAAGGCAGAGGCTATACTTTATATAGACCTCTGTGAATACAAGATAAACTACAGAATAAACTAATAACAGTTAGAGTATAATAGCCCTTTTAACATAAATTAATGTGCTCTCTTAACAGTTAATATTCTTGACGTTTAAAAAATATCAAGGAAATAATCTCTTGACGCTTCTCGTTTGTCACCTTTCCGATACCTTATTCTTGACAGTGGTTCTCTCGACGCTTTTAAAAGCGTCAAGAGTATTAACATTTGACATTCCAAAAGCGTCAAGTAATTCAATTTTTCTTGTAGTGGTCTGTCTATTATTTATAAGCATATCAATAAGATGCATTTTCAAGTATATCATTAGTATATCAGTAGTATATGATCAGTACTCACTAAAAATGCAATTTCAAGTATATCATTAATGTCTCAATAGTATATCATTTAAGATGATATATAATATATCAATGATATATTTGCCAACGTGAGCATAACTCAACTGACATAAGACATGTATATTTGATCAAGAGGTTAGATGTTTGAATCTCCCACCATACATATTGTCCAACAAAAATTAATATACCTAATTATTCATTAATGTATTATATAAAAAAATATTCAAACTAATGAAAAACTCGTGTGTATACTTCATGAATAAAGTATATATTATATTCATGAAATATACATCTAATATACTATTTAGTAGATCAATATAGATTGATATACCAAATTTAAAGTAGATTGGTTGATTGATATACCAAATCTAAAGTGGATCGGTTAACTAATATACCATGAATGATGTACCTGATATGTGGTATATCAATGACACCATTGATATACTTTTAAAACCTTCGTGTTATTAAGGGGTTTTTTTGACCTAAAACCTTCGTGTTTTTAAGGGTTTTTTTTTTTTACTTTTCAACTTTAATGTTTGGGTTGGGCCATTTTTTTGCTATATTTGCAACATACAAAAACTGAAGGCACGGTTGCAAATTCCCTTTTATTTTTTGCTAGTGTTGCAATTGGCCCTTTTTTTTAAAAAAAAAAAAATTATTTTAAGACAAAATACACTTTTGATCCCTCAAATTTGAGAGAGCTGTTTATTTGGCCTCTTAGGTTTAAAAATCGACACTTTTGATCACTAAAGTTCGTAAAATGATTTTAAATAGTTCTTGAACTTGTTTGGCCATGAAATGTGATGTGGCAAGAACAAGGTGACTTTTTCAAATAACATGGGAATTTTTATTAATTTTAGTTAATTTGACATTTTTCTTTTATTTGATTTTTATTTCCCTCCTCTTCTCTCTTCCTTTTCATTTTCTTTTCCTTCTCTTCTTTGGCACTTGTAGCCCGACCACTACTACTCCCTCGTAACCTCATCCTTGCCAATGAAATTCTATTAAGGGCAATGGACATGACACAGATCTCCACAATGGTATGATATTGTCCACTTTGAGAATAAACCCTCATGGTTTTACTTTTGGTTCACCACAAAATGCCTCATACCAATGGAGATAGTTGTCATTCCTTATAAACCCATGATTATCTCCTTATCTAATCAATGTGGGACTTTTGTCACACTCCCAACAATCCTTTCCTTGAACAAAGTACCACCGAGCCTCCCCTTAAATAGTCATTTATCCGTCAAACTCTTTAGGCTTTACCGCTTTACCAAGGCTTCACCGCTTTACCAAGAGTTAGTGCGACGGCGGCGAGTGGCGGCTTCTCGAGTCGAGTGGTGACTTCTCATTCGAGATTCAACGGGGTTCTAGTCGATGTTGAGAAAGACGACATGTAGGCCGACGTCGAAAAGGACAATAATTAGTTATAAATATGTTAAGATTAAATAAGAAAAAGGACAAAAAGGAAGAGAGAAAAGTAACTATAATACGTACGTTAGAACAACTGTCCTACTTCTTCCATTCACTCCAGTAACATTTATACGTGGAGAAACTGACATTTCCGCATTATCACCAAGCATTTCAATCTTCATTGGCTTCCCATCCAGTAAAACATTGTTATAGCACTTCAGAGCAGCAAATGCATCAGTTCTACGAGTATATACCACCTCCACCGAGCCCTTTAATAAACAATGGAAAGTTTATCAGCCAACTAAAGCTTGATAAGATAACTAACTATTAAGAAATCATTTAAAAAAGGAGTACAATAATTATCATATGTGCTTATAAATCGCATGCTAACTTAAAAGAAACAAAATATGAATAACAAGGATAGGCAAAGACAAGCAAGAAGAACAAGAATCAAAACACACGGTCAAGGAACAATACGCACTAAAGAATGAGGCCATGGCACCACTGCGACAATAAGAGAACAACCATACGTGACAATAACATTACTAATTAAAATCTTCAAATTAACAAAGAATTTTAACAGTAGGAGCAAATAAGATGCACGCCCTGATTCAATCTAACTCAAATACATTATGAATGATTAATGGCAACTAACCTCCACTCAAATGTTTTCAAATCACCTCTGGTGTATTGATACCATAGGCAGAAATTTAAGAACAACTAAAAAGATCCACCGCATCCAATTTGCACCTGTACAATCATAGCTTCAGTCATTTGTGAACAATTAAATTAACATATCAAAGAAGTAAAACACAGAACCGTAACATATGAAAGATCGTAAATTTGAAATAGTTGCCTACATTACTTGACTAAGTTTCAAACTTAGACACAAAACTGTACGTGCACGGTTTACATATAAAAATACAAGTATATTGAGAAAGAATCACAAAACCTCAACTGTTAGTTCTTAGAAGAATGAAAAAGAAACCAGAAACTTTTATAATAACTCCTTAGAAGAATGGAAAAGAAACCAAAACATTCCAACAAACAACATTGTTGCAACCAATTTAAAAAACACAAACCCCAGCTCCGTTTCATTGATTGAAGGTGAAAGGATTTGGAATTCCCCAATTCCGTTAAAGCGGAAGCGTAATTGGGACCGATTCGTAGTTAATTTTGTTTATCCAAAAATACTATTGCATTGGTTAAAACATAGAACAAATTCTATAGAAACTTAAGGCTAAGCATACAAAATTTAGATCTAAATCTATAATAAAGAAAAGAGAAGCAAACCTCCATTGACGACTCTGAATACTTCAACGGATGATTCTTGTTTGCTCTGCAACAACGAAGAACACCACCATTTGATCTTCCCCGCTATAACTCTGAGATTAGGAACGTAGTTGTGGGACTACCTAATCTTGAATGGGAAAAACACTAAAGAGAAAATTCTCCCTAGAGTTCTTGAGTTGAGAGAATATGAGAGGGAGGCTAGAGAGAATGCAAGAGTGCATTCTTGTGGCCTTATGTTGTTATGCTTAAACCCTAGGTTTAGTGTTCTATTTATAGGAGAAAGGCCATGAATAAAATATTCATTTAAAATCAATTATTTCCATAATTGATTTAATCTTTTCCATAATTAATCAATTCCATAACCAACCAATTCCATGACCAATCAATTCCATAATTGATTAATCTTTTCCATAAATGATTGATCACTTCCATAAGTGATTAAATCATTTCCATAAATGATTAATTACTTCCATAAGTGATTAATCATTTTCATAATTGATTAATTTCCAATTAATTAATTCTTTAATTAATTAATCACCAATTAAATATCATATATTTAATTTCAGACCTTCTATTAGTTAATTAATTAATTACCCAATTAAATATCATATATTTAATTTGAGACCTTCAATTAATTAATTCTATAATATGAATCAAATTCATATTAAAATTTGAACTCCTTCAAATTCTCTTATATCCTATAAATTTAATATGAATCAAATTCATATTAATATTTGAACTTCTTCAAATATTTATTTCTCTCATAGACTATAGTTTAATTAAATCTCATTTAATTTAAACTAAATTGAATAATTAATTAATTCATAATTAATTAATTTATCTTCTAATTAAATACCATATATTTAATTAGACATATATTTGAACTCTTTCAAATATATCAATCTCTCAATATAATAAAGTTTAATCTAAAATTAAACTTTATATTTTAATGCATCACTATACATTATATTAATTTGTATCTCGTACAATTAACTTAATTCCCAATATGAATTTGAACTATTCAATTTCTCTCAAGATATATTTGTTCCTAATTACTCTTTACGAGCTAGCAGGAGGACCTAATGGACCTACAGATCAGAAGCTCCAATGATATGAGGTTAATAGATTAAACTCATTAATCAGGTTAACCAATATTCATTAACTGTGGGTCATTCCACTAAAGACCCACAGCTGAACTCTTCTCACTGTAGAACATTTCTGTGTCCATGGATGTAGACCTATGCCGATAAGTCAATCCTTCACGAGTGTTCGTAATCACAGCTGGGTCAAATTACCGTTTTACCCTTGTGTTACATCTGTCTCCTTAAGTACCAGCGCTCCTCTAATGAACAACCTGTTTATGGTCCAACCATTAAACAGAAAGTCCCTCTCGGGCCAGTGAGAGGGCAGGATCCCTTTGTTCAAGTCCCGGAGTCACCACTTAAGGGAACACTCATCTACTTCTCCTAGATGTGGGAAGGAGTGAATTCCTTCTTGTGTTGTCATGTCCCCAGCCTCCCACTCGGTCTTGTCCCCAAAAAGGAAGGCATATCGAGTCGGCGTATTGGCCACTCTCACCCATGCTAATCAAAGGACAATCCCTCATGAGAAGGAGTTCATGACACACTCAGGATTAAGACTGAGTTACCTAGGTCATCGTATTGAAACAGTAACCTAACTAGTTAACGGAGTTACATCTAGTGGTTTACTATTTCGTGGTCCGGTCTTATGCAAACTCATTGCATAGGATACCCCCGCTTGCATGTCTCCCACATGGACGCCTTGGATTAATACGTCTGTATCGAATACAAAGCGGGCCGTATCACATAGTGTTACCAGGATAAGGTACCCAGCCTTATCCTTGTACTATAGACCTTTTAGGTTGTTACTTGAACACCAATCCCCATATGTCCCCACATACTAGTTCAAGTCACATGTAAACAACCTTGGATCTTAGTTTATTGGATTTGGGTTAAATTGTACAATTTGTTTACATTCACTATCTACGAGTTTTAGGGCATAAAACCCAACAGAAGGAATGATTACGAGGTAAGGCATGTACAACTGCAGCTATTTTACATGAAAACAAAGGGACAAAATAGGCGTGTAAGCATCAGTATAAAACGAGCATCTCAATTTGGACTCGACGTTTCACTCTTCATCAACACACAATGCCAATAAAAGGAAAAAAAAAGGGGAATTCCATGTTAATTTTCCATTATAATTTGGCCTCTCTAGTTTTGGAGACATATCATCGAACACCTGATGAGCATAAACCAAACACACACCAACACCACCACGGTCCTTGTCGTATCGAACTCCTAAATTTCTCATCTCTTTACACAACAGTTGCAGAAAATTGAACAAGCTGTTCGAAATACAAAAGCAAGTAGCCCAAAGATTTTTAAAAAAAAAATTAAAAGGAATTTTTTTTTAAAAAATCACCTTCAAAGCAATCGAGGTTGATACGACTCAAATCTGAAAAATCTAAGTAGATCTAACTCAGATTTGTTCAGATCTGCTACCCTCGACCTTAGATCTACTACCGAGCACAACCCACGACCTCAACGTCCACCATCCACGGTCGAAACAACCACCCACAACGAAGAACAACCACCCACGGCAAAAACAAGTAACACCCACGACAACCCACGCCACGCCACCTGTGAGAAGAAGAAACCCACGACAGTCCACAACGTGCCGCCGCCGATGAGAGGAAGAAACGTCTTCGGTGAGGGAGAAAACAAGGGAGGGGTAGCGTTGAAGGTATTTTCGGGGAGAGAGACACGCCGTCGGTGAGAGAGAAAACAACGGAGGAACGCGTAGCCGCTGGTGAGAGGAAGAAGACGATCCGCTAAAAATAGAGGAGAGAGAGGAAGAAGACGATCTGGGCAAAGAAAGGAAGAAAACGATCTGCACGGTGGAGGTATTTCAGGGAGAGAGAAGGCAATTGAGTACTATTTCTGGAAGAGAGATAAAGTTGATTTTGTTTAAATGCCACTGTTTGACCGACATTAAATGAGCCTTTTAATGTCGGGCAATCCTAAAAACATTTAAAAAATGCGCGTTTTCGCCCGTCCGACATTAAAAGTCTCGCGTGTTTTTTCGTCCGACATTAAAAGTCCAACGCGTTGTTTTTCGTCCGACAACAAATGTCACTCCTTTCAACAGAGTATACCCGCCTGCTGAGAGCTCAACCACGGACCTCCACCATGACTACTAAGGCTCACAACTTCTTTACTCGGCACCTGAGGATTCTATCTGACATGGCTACATCTGGGGCATGGCTTTGATACCAGTTGTAAGGATGAGGACGCGACACAGATCTCCACATTCTGTCTTTGAACCAACATCTTCAATCCCACTAGTCTTGGAGGTTCTACCATTCCCCATCCTCACTAAGCCATGATGTCCTTCTGTGAATGATGTGAAAAAACTTCTATCTAAAGCTATGTGTACAGAAGCTGTACTGTCTATTATCCAATCTGATAGGTGGTTACTATACTTTGTACCTTATCTTTACCCCTAGTCATAACCAAAGCTGACCCTACTGTAGACTCTTTATTACTACTCTGCCTATGAATTTCCTCAGCTATGGCTAAATCACAAACTTCTAAAAATTTTTAATTATTATTTCCAGTTGAATTAGACATTGCTGTCTTCATCATTTCCCAACTATCAGGTAAAACTCTATCTTATTTGCATGTTGAAAAACTTCTTAACTAAGTAAACCTCTAACAAATGTGGGATTTTGGTCGCACTCCCAATAATCCTCCACTCGAACAAAGTACCACCGAGCCTCCCCTCAAATAGTCATCTATCCCTCCAACTCTGTAGGCTTCACCCCCTTTTCCGAGAGTTCTTGCTCTTATCCAGGACAAGTCCTTTCACTGGAGTATAGCCGTCTTCCCAAAGCTCAACCACGGACCTCCACCATGACTATTAAGGCTCACAACTTCTTTGTTTGAAACCCGAGGATTCTACATGGCTTTGATATCACTTGTTAAGGGCAACAGACACGACACAAATCTCCACAATGGTATGATATTGTCCACTTTGGGCATAAGTCGTCGTGACTTTGCTTTTGGTTCACCCCAAAAGGTCTCATACCAATGGAGATAGTTGTCCTCCCTTATAAACTCATGATCATCCCCTTATCTAACCAATGTGGGACTTTGGTCGCACTCCCAACAAATCCTTCAAATACCAAAACTAGAGCATCTCTCTCCGCCGCTTCCATTCTTCCAAACTCACTGACGAGCCTCTAGTCTCCTATTCCCTCATGGCCGCCATAAAACGATCTGGATCCAGTCAATGGTGACACAAAAAAAAGCTTCCCACCTCCATCAGTTTCACAATTAGTAACCATTAAGGAGTAATTATTCTCGGCGGCGGACCTACGAAGGGCCCAGGGGGGCTCAAGCCCCCCTCAACTTAAAACAGGTATATTACTAATATTAAATGATGCTCTAAAGTTTTAAACTAATCTTTCAGTCCAGTGGCATTAGCCCCCCCGACGTTGAGTGTAATTTTATTTCCGCGTTTTTGTTTTTCTTCTTTTCATTTTTTTACACACGTTTTTTTTTTCTGTTGTTTTCTTTTGTCCTTTTTTTCATTTTTTTTTATGTTAACGGTCTTAACCTTTTTTTTTTTTTTTAACATCCCATCTTAACCCTTTTTCTTTTATTTATTATTTATTTTCTTTTTCTTGTTTATTTTCAGTTACTTTGGTAACTTTTTTTTTTCTTAAAAAATTTGGTAACAATTTAAAACACTAATTAAATTTTGTTTTAGTTTCAATTTTAAATTTAAATTATTTTTCTTGGATTAAATATACGTGGAAATTAGTAAATTTATTTTTAAATTTCAGTAAATTGTTTTTAAGAAAATGAATAGCATGAAATGATGGTATAAGTTTTGTAAACCTTAAAAAAGAAAAATTTAACTTGTTAGTTGAATATCATCTTTTTTCTTTTATATTTACATAGAAATTCTTTGAATGAAAATTTACCATGAGGTAAAATTGAAACACTTTTTTTAAAGGGGGCTTTTCACAGATAGCAAAAACCGGCAAAAGAATTGCAAAAATAGCAAAAAAATAAAATTATTTGCGGAAATAGCAAAAAATACGTTAAATTACGAAAATACCCTTAGTATCTACAATAGTCTATCAGTCCCTATTATTGATAGTCACTGATAGACTTCGATTAATCGGAGCCTATCAATGATAAAAACTGATAGATTTTGATGATAAGTTTCAATTAATCGGAGCTATTAGTGATAGACACTTATATACTTTGATTAATCGAAGTCTATCAGTGTGTATCACTGATAGACTTTGATGATCATAATCTGTAAGTTTTTATCGTGTTTAATTCAAGCCTATCAGTGATAGCCGCTGATAGAAAACAATTTAATTCAAGGCTATTAGTTCAGTTTAATTCAAGGCTATCAGTTTCTATCCATCAGTTTAATTTAAGTCTATCAGTGATAATCACTAATAGAAAACCGTTTAATTCAAGGTTATCAGTTTCTGTCACTGATAGAAATCAATTTAATTCAAGACTATTAGTTTCTATCACTGATAAAAACCAATTTAATTGAAGTTTATCAATTTCTATCAGAAATCAATTTAATTAAAGTCTATTGACTTGTATCACTGATGGAAATTAGTTTAATTCAAATCTATCATTTTCTATCGTGGATAGAAATCAGTTAATTGAAGTTTATCAGTTTCTATCTCGGATAGAAATCAGTTAATTATCAATTAATTGAAGTCTACCAATGATTGTTTCTGATAGAAATCAATTTAATTGAAATCTATCAGTAAAGTACTTTGCATTGCAATCATCTCGGTAATTAGAAACTCATCCAAAATTATTATACTACAGTCATAAATTGAACAAAAAATTTAAGTCTCTTGTGGTAATTAGAACATAAAATCCAAAAATAACCATTACGAACAAGCGACTCTCAATCAACAATATAATTTAATTTTTAAAGACTAGCACACAAGCTCCGTGACCACCACCATAAAATTGCTATTCTTGTATTCTTTGTATTTCATTATCTATCAATTATAACCCTGATAGACTTCGACCAGTGATAGTCAGTGATAGACTACGATTAACTGGAGTATATCAGTGATATACTTTGATATACCTATACAAACACTCACCAAAATTGCTATTTTTGTATTCTTGACATTCTTGAATTAAAAAGAAGGCCAACAAGAGCTTAGCTCAATTGACATAAGGTTGTACTGATCCACAAGGTCTGTGGTTCGAAAAACAGAGGGAAAAAAAGAAATCGTAATAGCTCATTATAAAAAAAGAAAAAAAAAGAAAGGAAAAAAAAAAAGAAAAAAGAAGAAGAAGAAATCGTATACACAAGAAATGAGGGAAGAAAGGCTCATAAATGCAAAAAAAAAAAAAAAAAAAAAAAGAAGAAAAAGAAGAAGAAATCGTATACACTAGAAATGATGGAAGAAATGGTAAATGGGAAGGGAGAGAAAGAGAAGGGTAAAATGGGAATATTCTAATTTTTTTTGCCATATTTGCAATTCTTTTTACTTGGTGCTAAATTTGCTATTATAGATAATTAATTTGCCACCCACCGCAATTACTCTTTTTTAAAGTTAAAGAGAAAATTGCAAAACTAATCCTAGTTCAATGTTCAATTGGATGATATTGAAAGTTTATGGTAAAAATTGAAACACCTTACCAGTTTTAGGATTAAAATCGATATTTTCCCTTAGTTCTATATCCCCCTGAGATGAAGTTCTGGATACGCCACTGATTATTCTGCCAACATATCTAGTTGATTCTCAAATATTTGGTTACATTTAGACATGATTTGATATATCATCATATTTTATCTTCTCCTTGATTTATGGAGGAGTGGTTGAAGAATCTTTTCTCACCATTCTATCAAGATCCTATTGGATTCTTTGTATGTATGTATACTTTCTCTCTTCTCTCTATGAGACGAGATTGATGAAATTCAGAGGCTTCAGCATTTTCTCCACCTCTCTGCCTTTGTGATTTCTTTCGCTACTTCTTTCGCTACTTCACAAAATCACAATGATAACAAATTGCCTTGATTTTGAAGGTCGAGCTTAAGTATTTCATCGTGTCTCGTGGTGTCCACTCAAATATTCGTACATTGAATTCAGAGAGAGAGAGAGAGAATCGGGGTGCCACGAAGAAGTGATATTTTAGATTAATTTACCTGCACCTTCCATTTCACCTTTTATTTTTTTTTCCCTTCAGAAGCTTGTTTAATGTTTGTGATTCAATTATCTTCTACTATTGCGAAAAAATTGTGAAATAACACAAATAATATAATATTAGGAGAGAAACCAATAATATTATAATTATCTCTCCTTCGACATGTTAAGCCAAACAAGTCAATAATAGTAGTCATGAACAAAATAAAAGAGATAGCGAAAAAGTGAATGACGCCGAAAGTTATATTGGATCGCCCCATGCTCGAGACTACGTCCAGTTTTCTGCAATTGTAGGTTCTGCCAGAAATTGGGAGATTACAAGAAGCTCTCAAAATAGCGTCGCAAACTATCCCTCAATAGCCGAACAATAGGTATTAACTTCAAAGTATCACAATTTGATAACTTAAGATAAACAACGAAATAAACATAACCCTCAATATAAGAAAGAAACTCTTCTTTCTCAAAACCTCAATGCCACTGCCGCACAAGAGAAAATAAACTCAACGACACTATGTAATTTAAAACAAGGAAGCAAGAAAGGTCGCCACACATTTTTTTTTTTTCACTTCGAAGCATAATATATATATAGTTGTGCTGTTGTGAAAACCTAAAGCATAAATGAGTCTTGGCCCATTCTTCTTTTCCTTTTTATTTTCGTGCACACAAAATATTTGGTTGGGGGTGGGTTTATTTTGTTGTTTATCCCAAGCTATCGGTTTATGATACCTTGGAAGTTAATAGCTATTGTTGAGCTATTGAGAGATAGTTGTGCGACCCTATTTTGAGAGGTTCTTGTAGTCTCCCAATTTCTAGTAGAATTTGCAGTTGCAAAAGGTTGGATGTAGTCCCGAGCTTGGGACAAACTATTATAGCTTTCGGTATTGTTTTCTTTTTCCCTATCTCTTTTATTTTGTTCATGACTATTATTATTGACCTCTTTTGGCTTAACCCGTGGAAGGGAAGATAATTATAATATTATTGATTTCTGTCATAATATTATATTGTTAGTGCTATTCTACATTTTTCTCTTCAGGAGTCATGAGATTTGTAGAGCCAAAAAGTTTCGATGGAGTCATGATCTTTGATGGAAAAAAAATTCGTATCGGAAACTGCATAAGGAATTGAAGGAGAGACCAAAAATAATGCCAGATATAAAGATTGGGAAGCTCTGGATGAAGACATAGTTGCAACCACAAGGATGTGTTTGTCAATGGATGTGGCTAGTCTTGTGGCCAATGAGACAACTACAGTTAAATTGATGGAAACACTTACAAACAGGTACGAAAAACCCTTTGCTATTAATTATGTCTACCTAGTTAAAAAGTTTTTCAATATCCAAATGTGTGAGGAAGCTTTTGTAAATTCCTATATTAATGAGGCTACCACTTTGATTAATCAGTTAAAATCTACTAAGATAGAATTTACTGATGAGGTGAACGTTATTCAGTTGTTAACGTACTTAATTGATAGTTGGGAAACGATGAACACAACAGTGTCTAATTCGACAAGGAACAATACTTTAAAATTTTCAGGGGGTTGTGATTTAGCCATAGATGAGGAAATTCGTAGGTAGGGTAGTAATAAAGATTCTACAGTAGGGTCAGCTTTGGTTATGACTAAGTACAAAGATAAGGTTGATGAAGAGAATAAACCGAGTAATAGTAGGAAAAAGTAGAGAAATAAGAATGAGGTAGAATGTTTTTACTACCATGAGAAATGTCACTTCAAGAATCAGTGTAGGAAATTAGAAGTATTGGGTTTTATGTCCTAAAACTCGTAGTTTGTAAACATTAAACATATTCTATTTTACAATAAAGATGTTATTGAGGTTATTCAGTAAAGACATTATTGAATAAGTGAGTTGCATAATATTTAATCTAAATCCAATAAACTAAGATCCCCGGCTGTAGTATAAATACTCGAAACTATATGTAAAGACATAAGGTTGGATCAAGTTCAAGTATATAGCCAAAATGGTCTATAGTATACGAATAGGGTTGGGTACCTTATTCTGGGGACACTATGGATGCGACCCACTTTGTATAGAGTACAAATGATATGATCCTGAATCGTTCATGTGGAGACATTTGAGTGGGGGCGTCCTATGCAATCCTATGCAATGAGTTTGCATAAGACCGAACTGTGAAATAAGTCACTCTCACTTTATAACTCCGTTTACTGTTGAGACTGACTATTTCATGCAATGACCTAGGTAACTCGATCTTAATCCTGAGCTAACTATGAAGTTCTGTTTATTTAGGATTTTCCTTTGATCTGCATGGGTGAGAGTGGCCAGATTTCGCCGACTCAATAAACCTACCATTTTAGGGATAAGACCGGGTAGATAGCTGGGGACATAGTCTTGCAAGACAGAATTCGCTCCTACCCGTTTCAAGGATAGTAGAGAGGTTGTTCCCTTAAGTATTGAATCTAGGTCTTGAACAAGGGGCCCCACCCTCTCATTGGCCCGAGAGGGACTCGGTTTGGTGGTTCGACCACAAACCAATTGTTCATTAGAGAATCAGTGGGACGTAAGGAACAAAAAGTACTATAGGGGTAAAACGGACATGTGACCCGGCTATAGTTACTAACAACCTGTGAAGGATCAACTTACTAATCATGGTTATATTGAGTGGACAGAAATATATCTATAATGAGGGGAGTGCAACTATTGGGCTAAAGTGGAGTGTCCCGGTAGTTAATGAATGTTGGTTAACTAAGTTAATGAGATTAGTCAGTTAACCTCAAATCGTTGGAGTCCATGATCTGTACGTCCATTAGGTCCCCCTGCTAGCTCTTATCGGAATAAATCTTAGAACAGTGTGATGGGAGAATTTGAATTGTTCAAATTCGGTTTAGGGAATTAGTATCCACTATATACAATATTATCGACAAAATAGTTTAATTACGAATTAAACTATTATTTGAGAGAGCAAAGTATTTAAATATGATGTAAATACGATTCACGTGAATAGAGATTCATGTCGGTGCAAAGTATTAATTTAATATTTGATATTAAATTAATATTATATAATTGATTAAATTGTTTAATTAATTATTGTTTTTAATTTAAAAATGATTATGAATTGTTTTTAATTAAAATTGAGAAAAAGAATTCAATCTTGGATTTTATGAAAATTCAAGGATAGTGGATTAAATTAGGTGCAAAGTATTAATTTAAGATTTTGATATTAAATTAATATTATATAATTAATTAGAATTGTTTAATTAATTGTTAATTTAAAAACCATTATGAATTGGGTTTTAAATTAAAATCAAAGAGTGGAATTTCATTCTTAGATGGAAGGCGTTAGTGGATTACACCACACAACCATGCAATAAGCCTTCTTAAAACACCTCAAACTTGCATGAGATCTCCTTAAGACACCTGGAATACATTCTCCTCTCTATGTGTCATTCTTTGGTGAATCTATTATGCATGTAAATGCTCTACAAATAGGAGATTAGGAGAGGGAGAAAAAGAAGAGGATTCCTTAGTGTAATGCTGTTGAATTCTTGTCTCAATCTCACTCTCTCAAAATCTCTCTAGAGCTCGAACCACCAAGCATATCCCTTACAATCCCCATCACAAAAGGATCCCACAATCCGTTCTGAGTCCAGAGAATAGCGGGGAAGATACTAGCGGATGTCTTTGATAGACTGGAGAAGGAAAACATCCCACAGAGTTTTTTCAATTTGAGCTACAAAAGTTGGTGTTCTCTGCTCTCTGTTTTATGTTTTTCTAGACATGCATGATTTAAATCTAAAATTAATATAGTTATCTGGTTTGGATCCTAAATTGCTTCTACATGTGTTATATTAACACCTTCCATTGGTATCAGAGCATGATTAAGGCACTTAGTTTGCATTAATTTTAGCATGGTGGGTGAAATTCATGAGATGATTTTTTCTGGGTGCTAAAGTGGATACATTACAGTTTGACATTTTTTTGAGCTTTGATTCGTTGATGATATTGTCATTGCCCACTTGTATATGAGCATTAATGTATGAAGAAGAGTCTGTAATTTTTATAGAGTCTTCATAGTCCATCTAGGCTGTTAATTTGAAGAATTTGGGAGAAGATGCATGTTGTACCGAAGCAAACCAGTGCAGGCCGTAGGTCAGCGTCGAGACGCTGATGAATGTTCAAGACTGGCGTGTTCTTTTCCAGCAGCGGTTCGATCCAGTGGTTCAGCCTTCATTTGGTTCGGGATGGTTCGTGAAGCTCGGGTTGGTTCAAGCATCAATTTTGATTATTATTGTAATAATTTAGTTGATTCTTTGTTTGAAATGGCAAACCGGTCCACTTTAGGTTGATTTTATTAATTATGCATTGAGAATGCATGTTTTTATTAAATAGTATGTAAATGTTCATAATGTATGCGATATAAATTTAAAATCCCACCATAGGAAAGCATGATTCATGCATTAAGTAGATTATTATAAGGGTTATAATATATATATTAAATGCATGAGTAAAGTTTCATTAAATTAGTATATATGTTATATTAATTTAGGAGATGCATGTTGGATTGTTTATTTTCTATAATAATTAGTTAATATAAATGTTATATTAATAAAATGAAAATAAACAAAGCATGTAGCATGAAACTTCCTTAGCTTGATTATAATAATTATATTCAAAATAAACCATGTTATAGATTATCGATTTTTATGAATGTTATAAAATGAGATAGATGTTTAAAATCTATAACAAAGATTAGTGCATGCTCACGTAGAGTTAACAGAATCCAAATCGATCAATTTCAATTAGATTAAAACAGGTCGATAACTTGTAAAGCTAAGGTTACAAGAGAACTCACCCGGTAAGATGCTGTCTAAGGCTTGAGGTACTTAAGATGATGGTTTACAGAACACCTCCTACCTGGGCATCAAGCCCGTACTTGAGTTAGGATAACCCAGTTTTATGAGCATGCGCGTGTGAGATGTGAGGTTATAAAGCGTTATCACCTAGACATCGTAAGTTAAAAACACCTAGACTTAGGATATATTCAATTAGTCGGAATATGCCTAAGTAAAAGTATACCCAAACCGTTTAAAGTACTTAGTGGGAGGAAAAAGATATATGAAAATGAATCGATTTTGTTCTCACGCTCTCCCTAAAGTTCACACCGTGAGATTTATGCTTGGCCTCGTGTTGCTTATAACGCAACAGTCCCATTCGGAAAGTGTTTGCATAAATCAATATCAAGGTGAATGAAGAAAGTATTTATAGTAAGTTGGTGAGGGAAGTATGTCAAGACATCCTGCGGTCTCCTCCGTTAAGTTGCACCGTGAGATTTCCATGTGTCCGCCTGCTTGTATGCCCTAGAGCTACTAACCATTCAGAGGGTCGTAACATGAGAATTAGAACAACGCAAACTCCAGAAATGGATAGGGTCTCTTAGGACCATTTACAACATTATCTTTTCCCTTTGGAAGCATTGGTGGGGCCGTCCTTTGGGATCTTAAAACGGCGGGTCACACTTACATGGGTTACTAAGTGTTGTATATTCTTGACCAAAGTAGTGATAACTAAAACACTATAGGGATAAGAGTTATTCTAGCATTAGTATTTAGTCAAGAACGTCTTGGTTCAGTGAAGGAGTAATTGACTGCCCCTCGGTAGCGGTTGCTCTAACTCACTGAAGTGTCGTTGCAAATTAATAATGAAAATCTTGGGTACATTATTACTTTTGGTAAAACCTGATTGGATTTGTTATATGAAAATTGTTAAATAGCAATTCACTAATAGGTTTTGTTTTATTTTTTAGCATGTCTAGCTCATTAGTTCAATCACTTGCTTCCAAAAAACTTAACGAAGATAACTACGACACTTGGAAATCAAATCTCAAAACCATACTAGTAATCGATGATTTAAGATTCGTCTTAATCGAAGAGTGTCTGCCAAATCCCGGCTCATCAACAAATCAAAATGTTTGGGAAGCCTATGATAAACGGATTCGTGCCAATGATAAGGCTAGAGTTTATATCTTAGCAAGCATATCCGATGTATTGTCTAAGAAACATGAGAGTATGGTCACCGCAAGGGAGATCGTGAGTTCGTTGCAAGCAATGTTTGGACAACCGTCCTCACAAACAAGGCACGAAGCTCTCAAGTTCGTTTACAACTTCGGAATGAAGGAAGGTACTTTAGTGAGGGAACATGTTTTGAACATGATGGTCCACTTTAATGTGGCTGAAGTAAACGGTGCTATAATAGACGAGAAGAGTCAAGTCAGCTTTATAATGGAGTCTCTTCCGAAGAGCTTCATTTAGTTCCGGACCAATGCTGTCATGAACAAGATAGAGTATAACTTGACCACTCTATTAAACGAGCTCCAGATTTATCAATCTCTAACTAAAAGTAAGGGACAAGAAGGGAAAGCAAATTTTGCCACTACAAAAAGGTTCCAAAAAGGATCATCCTTAGGAACTAAGTCTGGATCTTCCACTTCTAAGAATAAAAGTATTCAGATGAAGAAAAAGAAGGAAAACGGAAAAGGGAAAGCTCCTATGGCGTGCAAGGGCAAGACCAAAGCTGTAGATAAAGGAAAATGTTTCCACTGTAAGGTGGATGGACATTGGAAACGCAATTGTCCAAAATACCTTGCAGAGAAGAAGGCAAAAAAAGAGCAACAAGGTAAATACGATTTACTGGTTATTGAAACATGTTTGGTAGAGCAAGATAGCTCAGCTTAAATACTAGATTCGAGAGCAACTAACCATGTATGTTCTTTTCAGGAAATTAGTTCCTGGAAAATGTTTGCAAAGGGCAAGGTGACTCTCAGGGTTGGAACAGGAGAGGTTGTCTCGGCCAAAGCTATAGGAACTCTGAAGTTGTCTTTTGGGGATAGATATATTGCACTAGAAAATGTGTTGTACGTTCCTAATATCAAAAGAAATATTATATCTATCTCATGTTTGATTGAACATATGTACCAAGTATCTTTTGATATTAATGAAGTGTTTATTAACAAAGGAGGTATGCAAATATGTTCTGCAAAACTTGAAAACAACTTATACGTGTTAAGACCAATACAAATCAAAGCTATTTTAAATACCGAGATGTTTAAAGTAGCTGAGACTCAAAATAAAAGCCGAAAGGTTTCTCCCGATACCTATCTTTGGCACTTGAGATTAGGCAACATAAATCGCAATAGGATTGAAAGATTGGTAAAGAGTGGACTCTTAAATCAGTTAGAAGACGACTCGTTACTGGTGCGGCAGAGGCTGAATGATGGATGTGAGATAAGATGATGGATAAAGATTAAGAAGAATGATTCAGCCAACCTTAGTGCAAGTATACACTATCACACGTAGTAATAACAACCTTAGAAGTATTCCAAGGGTATCGATCCCACGAGGACTAAATTGGAAATTTAGATTTGAAGAAGAAACTGCTCAAATGATTGCTTAAATAGGTAACCAAAGAAATAATTGATGATTGATTTTTGGAAGATAAATAAAACAATTAAATAAATAAATAACAATAATAAATAAAACGAGGTATTCAATATAGTTTCATCCCAAAGGCAAATAACCTTAATCGTAGATTATTCAACTTAAGCCTAATCAATGCATTGGGTTAGATTTAACTTCTATTTGGCCTTGCTCCCAAGAACCGTTAGAAGGCTAAGCGAGTACCGTTATGCACATTTCTGTGACTCGACTCCGACATAGATAATTCACGAATGCAATCTATAACCCTATAGTTGTTATAGTGTGCCTTAGGCAACTTGCCCTGTAACACCGAACAATCTCTTTCGAGCTTTTTCTCCTATATCACCTTTATGAGAACCGATATCGTCTGTCCCTTTCGAGATCAAACTCACATAGCATGCAAAGTCTAAGTGATCAATTTAAACTTAGCAAGATCAGAACGATAATCAATAAAGAATGACATGCATTGAATAGAAACTTAAGCAAATAAACACTTTCAAGCTATTGAACCATAAGGGAATTCACCATATTGAACCCCTCAGCGGAATTTAGCTACTCATGATGGGATAAAGTGCAAATGAATATCTTTTCATTCAAATAAAGAATAAAGAATACAAATAAATGAAAAGTATCAAAAGCTGGAAGTAATGACAGTAGCTAAATACTAGGGTTTTTTTTTTTCTTTTATCCAATCCTTCTAGAGTTCGCTCGACACTCCATTCTCTCACTTTTACAAGTGGGAATGGGTGAAAATCCCTACAAACCCTAAGGTTTGATGTCTAACTAAGGTTAGAATTCAGTCATCTAAGAAGGACCTCGGGCATCCCTACTCATAGGCGTCAAGTAGGGTTCTGTCACCACCCTCTTCTTCCAAATGAGTTCTGCTTGCATTTGACTTCGAATCACGAGCTTATATAGTGTGGGGAGTGGTTGAGGAGCCACGAAATAGGTGCTGGTAGGTAGCCCAGTCATTTTTGGGGTCAAAACGGCCGGTTAGGTGGACAAAAGTCTAGTTCAAAACGACCCGCGATGGACTCGGAACTGCCTCTGTTTTTCCAGAAATGCGGGGTAAATTCCAGCTTCCTTTGTTTTCCTGCACAACACCAAATTGGGTCAAATTCATATCAAATTGAGTCTTTTTAGGCACAAATAAGCATAATTTGACAAATGTGACTCTCAACTCCCTAATTCATCAACTTTATCATATTTTGAGCTCAGGAATAGTAAAATTTATCTAAACATGCAACTTTTGACAAGAAAATGGGCTAAATATAAGGGTAAAATTGGTATATTTTTTACCTTTATCAGTTACCACCATGTGAGTCCTGTCTCGCGGGAAAAATGACCAAACGACCTTTTTTCTGAAAAGGGCTATAGGGCCAAAGAACCCTTAGAACTTGTGCATTCGGATCTATGTGGTCTTATGAATGTCAATGCACGAGGAGGGTATGAATATTTCATCAGTTTTATTTATGATTATTCAAGGTATGGCTATCTTTACCTAATGCATCACAAGTCTGAAGCCCTTGGAAAATTCAAGGAGTACAAGACTGAGGTTGAGAACCTCTTAGGTAAAACGATTAAAACACTTCGATCAGATCGAGGTGGAGAGTATATGGACTTACCATTCCAAGACTATCTGATAGAACATGGAATCACATCCCAACTCTCGGCCCCTGGTACACCTCAACCCTATTGGACATGGTTCGTTCTTGTTGGGTTTTATGCCCTAAAACTCGTAGATAGTAAATGTAACATTTGACTTGCTTCAATGAAGTATTATTTCTATATATTTGTTTTGCCTAAATATAACCACAAATCCAATAAACTAAGAACCCATGGCTATATTATGTATACTTGAAATTTATGTGTGACATAAGTATGGATCAAGTTCAAGTAAATAGTCTAAACGATCTATAGTATATGGATAAGGTTGGGTACCTTAATCCTGGGGACACTATTGGCGCGGATCGCTTTGTTCTTTAGAGACAGACAATGTGATCCTAATCGTTCATGTATAAGACATGTGAGTGAGGGCGTCCTATGCAAAGAGTTTGCATAGAGATTGGACCAGGAGATAAGTCACTTTCACTTTACAACACCGTTTACTGTTGAAACTGAACATCTCATACATATAACCTAGGTAACTCGATCTTAATCTTGAGCTAACTATGAACCCCTGTTTATTTAGGATTATCCTTTGAGGATAAGACTAAATGGAGAGTGGCCAAACATCGCCGACTCAATAAGCTTACCATTTTGGGGATAAGACTAAATGGATAGTTGGGGACATAGCTTTGCAAGATGGAATTCACTGCTACCCGTTTTAGGGTTAGTAAAGGTTGTTCCCTTAAGTACTGACTCTGAGTCTTGAACAAGGGGCCCCGCCCTCTCAAAACCTTGAGAGGGACTTGGTTCAGTGATTGTATCGCGAACTAGTTGTTCATTAGAGGATCAGTGGAACTTAAGGAACAAGATGTAACTATAGGGGTAAAACGGACATTTGACCTAGCTCTAGTTACGAACAACCGGTGAAGGGTCGACTTACTAATCATGGTTATCTAAAGTGGATAAGAAATATATCTACAGTGAGGGGAGTGCAGCTACGGGCTATAGTGGAGTGTCCCGGAAGCTAACGAACGACGAATGACTAGGTTAATGAGATTAATCAGTTATCATCATTTCGTTGGAGCCCATGATCTGTAGGTCCATTAGGTCCCTCGACTAGCTCAATAGGAATAAAACTTGGAACAATATGATAGGTTAATATTTGAAACGTTCAAATTCGGAAAAGGATACAAAAGTCGCTTATATACGATATTTAACGACATATTAGTTTAATTATGAATTAAACTTAAAATGAGAGTTATATATTTAAATATGATTTAAATATTAAACACGTGAATAGGGATTCATGTTCGAGAAAATTCGTTGGGAGAAAGAAACCAAGATTGCACAAATGGTATTAATTTAATATGAGATATTAAATTAAATAATTTTATTTTAATTAAATAAATGATATTTAAATTAAAATAAAAATAAAAGAAACTGAGATTATTCAGAATTTTATTTGCAAATTTTGAATTTAAAAGAAATTCAAAAGTTAGCAAATTTTGGAGGTGGTGCTTAATGACTAATCACTTGTAATTAGCCTTATTGCACCACCTAATCTTGTGACTCAAAATTATCCCTATTTGTTGTCAATTTTTTGTGCAATTCTTGTGCATGATTTTCCTCTATATATAGAGGATGAGCTGATGAGAATTGGTGGTTTTGCTTCAACCTAAAATGCTGCCAAAATTCTCCCATGAATATCCATGTTCATACTCTCAAGCTTGCATAAACCCATAAACTTTCCTTTCCAATTCCTATCAATTGAGGATCCCACAATCTGTTCCAAGGCCTGAGGATAGTCGAGAAGATCCAAGTGGTTGTCCAAAAGTCGTTCGTCTGAATTATAAAGCATCGAATTATACGAATTGGGAGCTCCAAGAGGTAGGTACCTTATTACTCTGTTTTTTGTTCTTATGAACAACATGACTTCAAGGATTAAATTGATCAAATTGCGTGCCTAAGATCCAAAATTTCTTCCACATGTGTGATATTAACACCTACAGTTCTATGATGAGCTATGCTCAATTGCCTGATTCGTTTTGGTGATATGCTGTAGAGACTGTTGTATACATTTCGAGTATGGTTCCCTCTAAGAGTGTTCCAGAAACACCCTATGAGTTATGGAGAGGGTATAAAGGTAGTTTACGTCACTTCAGAGTTTGGGGATACCCGACACACGTGTTGGTGCAAAACCCGAAGAAATTGGAACGACCTTCAAAATTATGCCTATTTGTTGGATATCCTAAAGAAACGAAAGGTGGTCTATTTTACGATCCTCAAGAGAATAAAGTAATTGTATCAACAAACGTTACGTTCCTCGAGAAAGATCACATAAGAGAACATTGACCTCGCAGTAAACTAGTGTTAGATGAGATTTCCAGAAAAACTACAAAAGAATCAACAAAAGTTGTTGATCAAGATGGTCCATCAACAAAAGTTGTTGATCAAGATGGTCCATCAACAAAGGTTGTTGATAAAATAGGCACATCGAGCCAAACACATACATCTCAAGAGTTGAGAGTGCCTCGACGTAGTGGGAGGGTTATTACACAGCCCGACCGTTACAAAGGTTTAACAAAAACTCAAGTCATCTTACCTAATGATGGCACTGAGGATCCATTGACTTTTAAACAGGCAATGAATGATGTAGATAAAGACCATTAGATTAAAGCCATGGATCTCGAAATGGAGTCAATGTACTACAATTCGGTCTGGGAACTTGTAGAGCAGCCGGATGAGGTAAAACCTATTGCATGCAAATGGATCTACAAAAGAAAACGAGACCAAGCCAGTAAGGTGCAAACCTTTAAGGCTCGACTTGTGGCAAAGGGTTATACCCAGCAGGAAGGGGTGGATTTCGATGAAACCTTCTCCACTGTTCCCATGCTTAAGTCGATTAGAATACTCTTATCCATTGCCACGTTTTATCATTGGAAAATGGATGTCAAGACGACCTTTTTGAACGACAATCTTGAAGAGAGTATCTATACGACTCAACTAGAGGGGTTCATAGTCTAGTATGATGAGCAAAAAGTTTGCCAGCTTAAATGATCCATTTATGGGTTAAAACAAGCATCGCGATCCTGGAATATACGTTTTGATATTACGATCAAAACATATGGATTTGAGCAGAATATTGATGAACCTTGTGTTTACAAGAAAATCGTCAACTCTACTGTAGCTTCTCTAGTTTTGTACATAGACGACATCCTACTTATTGGAAATAATGTAGGATTCCTGACTGACATAAAGCAATGGCTAGCGACTCAATTCCAAATGAAAGATTTTTGTGAGGCTCAATTTGTTCTACGAATTCAGATCATAAGGAATTGAAAGAACAAAACGTTGGCATTGTCTCAAGCATCATATATCGACAAAAATGTTGGTACGATATTCGATGCAAAACTCCAAGAAGGGTTTGCTACCTTTCAGGCAAGGGGTTCATCTGTCGAAGGAACAATGTCCTAAGACACCTCAAGAAGTTGAGGAAATGAGACGCATTCCTTATGCATCAACAGCGGGTAATCTGATGTATGTCATGCTATGTACTCGACCCGATATATGCTATGTTGTGGGAATTGTCAGCAAATACCAGTCTAATCCAGGACATGCTCATTGGACTGCAGTTAAAAATATCCTCATGTATCTGAGGAGAACGAGGGATTATATGATCGTGTATGGAGCTAAGGATCTGATCCTCACACGATACACTAATTCAGATTATCAAACGAATATAGATTCGAGGAAATCCACATCGGGATCTATGTTCACTCTAAATGGAGGAGCAGTAGTCTGGAGGAGTATTAAGCAAGGTTGTATTGCTGACTCTACCATGGAAGCTGGGTACGTGGCTGCGTGTGAAGCAGCAAAAGAGGCAGTATGGCTAAGGAAAATCCTGACAGAGTTGGAAGTCGTTTCGAATATGCATCTCCCTATCACCCTCTATTTTGATAACAGTGGAGCAGTTGCAAACTCTAAGGAACCTTGAAGGCATAAGCGAGGAAAGCACATTGAGCGCAAATATCATCTCATCAAGGAGATCATACCACGAGGAGACGTGATCGTCACACAGATAACTTCAGAGCAGAACATGGCTGATCCGTTTACAAAGGCCCTCACGGCTAAAGTTTTTTAGGGTCAGCTAGTTAATCTAGGACTACAAACTTTGAAAGACTAGGGCAAGTGGGAGAAATGTCATATGGGTATGATTGATGCCCTAGTTTATTGTCGTTATGTATATTTTTTCTCACACTCAACATTTTTTGTACCCCACTAAAGTTTTAGTCCAAGTGGAAGTTTGTTGAGTTTTATGTCCTAAAACTCATAGTTTGTAAACATTAAACATATTGTATTCTACAATAAAGATGTTATTGAGGTTATTTAGTAAAGACGTTAATGAATAAGTGAGTTGCATAATATTTAATCTAAATCCAATAAACTAAGATCCTGACTATAGTATGAATACTTGAAACTATATGTAAAGACATAAGGTTGGATCAAGTTCAAGTATATAGCCAAAACGGTCTAGTATATGAATACTGTTGGGTACCTTATTATAAGGACACTGACGGGACTTGTCGAAGGTCCGAGCCAAATACAATTTATAATCCACGGCATTACAACTATTTTGTAAAAATAGTGGCCGGGGTCAAACATAAGGAAGGGGACCTAGAAGATGTAGAATTTTGTGCTTATTGAACAGGGGGGATCTTAGAAAGCAGGGAAAAACTAAGAAAATTAATGCAGAAATTAAAGGAGACAGAAATAAGCATGCAAAAGAGAAATAAGATGGAAATCGATAACATAAAAAGGGATCGCTGGATTGAGATTTCTTATGCTTGATTCTATTTCGATTGGCTTCCTAGTTTTCTATAATAATTATTCTAGACTGATTTCATTAGTCCGGTCGGCTTCTGGGTTACTTGGAGGACCCCCCTACACTAACCTATGCTAATTAACTTTCTAACTGTGAATTCTGCAATTAACAAGATTAATTAATATATTCTTTATTGCTCGCCACCCCTTGTACATAAAATAGCAACCATCCGAGACCTCTGCAACGGTTACTAAATTATATCTAACTAGTTTTAGATTAAGCAATTTCACAATTACCTATTAAACTAGCCGCTTTAGGATCGTGGGTCCGGAATTGCATTAACTAAATTCGAATAGAATTCAAATCTAATTCCTACAACCTTTAACATGCATCCTAGGCCTATCAAGTGTCGCCTCGTGTAGAGAGTGGCTTGCCTCAACCTAGTGGCTATCTAAAAATAACTGATTGAATACACAAGCGGTAATTACATAGGGTCGTCAATCCTAATAGACTAGCCTCATGTATTGGTTAAACGGGATAACATGCAAAACTGAATGAAAACACAGCAAGAACAATAAGTAAACTCCAGAAAACTCAACCAATCTTATTAGAAATCAAAGCATAAACCCAATCCAACGATCTAAATATGATTAGCTACTCATTGATAGAGTTAAAACATAGATAGACATGAAAGAATCCATAAAATATGACCTAAAAATGTCTACAACAGTACTGAAACGTAAAAGAGGCAAAAGAAATCGTAAAAGGACCAAATTTCTAACCTAACGGTGGACTAAACCGAGGCTACGTATATATAGAAAACTCACTGGTGTCGAGATGCCAAGGGCAGCGTCGAGA
Organism: Luffa aegyptiaca; assembly: GCA_017139565.1. NCBI lineage: Eukaryota > Viridiplantae > Streptophyta > Magnoliopsida > Cucurbitales > Cucurbitaceae > Luffa > Luffa aegyptiaca. The sequence continues at coordinate 15,245,251 of CM029406.1, read as the reverse complement.
CGCTGCGAACTTTACATTCCGGATGAAAATCGCGTCGGCGTCTCGACGCCGTCCTTGATCCTTGCCTTGCTGTTTATTTTCTCGATCTTTTCTCATTTCTTCTCGGTACGAGACTTCAATCTTTGGCTTTTGGTGTCATTCTTCAGGCCCGCTTCAGCACAATTGGGTCTTTTCACCTCCTCGCCGCCCAAGACACCGAGATGGCTCCAAAACTCCGTAATTGGCCCGAATTAACACCAATTAACGTGATCGGCTCCCGACATAGTCTAAGCTCAAATATCCTGTAAATAAGACAAGTAAAGCATAAAATAACTCTACCAAGCTTAGATTAGAGGCGATAAAATATGACTATTTAGGTCCTATCAGACACTATGGACGTGGCCCACTTTGTAGAGTACAAACGATGTGATCCTGTCATTCTTGTGGAGACATGTGAGTGGGGGCGTCCTATGCAATGAGTTTGCATTAGACCGAACCGCGAAATAAGTCACTCTCACTTTATAACGTCGTTTACTGTTGAGACTGTCTATTTCATGCGATGACCTAGGTAACTCGATCTTAATCCTGAGCTAACTATGTACTTCTATATATTTGGGATTATCCTTTGATCTGCATGGGTGAGAGTGGTCAGATTTTGCCGACTCAATAAGCCTACCATTTTGGGGATAAGATCGGGTAGATAGCTGGGGACATAGTCTTGCAAGACGGAATTTGCTCCTACCCGTTTCAGGGATAGTTGTTGGGCTTCTAGAGTGAGTAAAAATAAGGTGAAATTAAACTCTAGAACACTTGTGCAAGCATACACAATCCGCAGCAAGTAATAAGTATTTATCGAATCCAAGGTCTGAATTAGGTCTCACTTTATCTATTTTGTGTAACTCTTTAATGGTTTCGAAAGTAGTTAAAATGATTGATTTTGTAATAATGCTGAAGCAAAAGAAATGACAGAATAGAAAGTAAACAAATAAGCAGACAGATTAGAAACAGGCGTTGGTCAGAATTCAGTAATTGTTTTAAAAGATGCTCTAGCAATACTATTGATTATGCAAAACTCTTGCAGTCTTATTAGTGGATTGCTCACGGAACTCCGGATTTTTTAGAATGTGTTTCAACTCCAATGACGCACTAACGATCAAGCACTAGGCAACTGGCTATCCCTAGCTCAATCACTGGCGTTCACCAATACACAATGATCTAGTGTGATTAAATGCCACACACTCCCCAAATCATCTCTGAAATTAGGAAGTGATATTCATACCGGCTGGCCTAGCGAACACAAAATATAAATATGCACAACAATTAATCAAGATGCATCAAAGCAACATATATTGCATAGAGAATAGGTACGACAATTTTATGACTCCTAACCAACACCTAAAGTAACTTAGCTTATAAAGTGCATAACAACACACGTTACAATCTGAGTAAGTGCATCCATAATTACAAAGTATTATAAGAAAATACTAATTCCCTTAGTACACCTCGCAATTGATGGTCTTCTTGAGGTCTCCAATCTTCCTCCTCTATTCGGCTTCCAATGATGGAAATGAGAAATGATCTCTTCCCCAAAAACGAAATGAATTTGACTTGAACGACTCTTCCCTTTTATAGAATGAAGACACGCTTGAATTAGGATGACCTAGACACGTGGATGGCTCTCCTTGCTTCATAAATCCGAGAATACTTAACTAACATCAGTTCATTAAAATGGCTAACGAGCTGTGACGTGGTAGTTTTGCTCACTGCTTTGCTGGATCGCAGATTTTGCTCCCTCAAGTCGCTCCGCAATATAGTGCACAAAATAACTTCCAAAGCATCCATTCTTCCAAATGGGTTAGAACATGCAATAATCATCTAAAAGCAACCCTAATTAGCACAAATGACACACAAAACACTATAGAATTAAGGCCTAAATAACTCCCTTTTGGAGAGTTATCAATAATATAGAGGTTGTCCGCTTAAGTGCTGAATCTAGGTCTTGAACAAAGGGCCCCACCCTCTCATTGGCCCGAGAGGGACTCAGTTTGGTGGTTGGACCACAAAGCAATTGTTCATTAGAGGATCGGTGGGACTTAAGGAATAAGAAGTACTATAGGGGTAAAACGGAAATTTGACCAACTATAGTTACGAACAACCTATGAAGGATCGATTTACTAATCATGGTTATATCGAGTGGACGGAAATATATCTACAATGAAGGGAGTGTAGCTACTGGGCTATAGTGGAGTGTTCCGGTAGTTAACGAATGTTGGTTAACTAAGTTAATGAGATTAGCCGGTTAACCGAGAATCGTTGGATCCCATGATCTGTAGGTCCATTAGGTCCCCCTACTAGCTCATATCAGAATAAAGCTTAGAACAGTGTTATGAGAAAATTTGAATCATTCAAATTCGGTTTAGGGAATTAGTATCAACTATATACAATATTATCGACAAAAATGGTTTAATTATGAATTAAACTATTATTTCAGAGAGCAAAGTATTTAAATATGATTTAAATACGATTCACGTGAATATAGGGATTCATGTTCGGTGCAAAGTATTAATTTAATATTTGATATTAAATTAATATTATATAATTGATTAAATTGTTTAATTAATTATTGTTTTTAATTTAAAACTGATTATGAATTGTTTTGAATTAAAATTGAGAAAAAGAATTCAATCTTGGATTTTATGAAAATTCAAGCATAGTGGATTAAATTAGGTGCAAAGTATTTATTTAATATTTTGATATTAAATTAATATTATATAATTAATTAAAATTGTTTAATTAACCGTTAATTTAAAAACAATTACTAATTGGGTTTTAAATTAAAATCAAAGAGTGCAATTTCATTCTTAGATAAGGCGTTAGTGGATTACACCACAACCATGCAATAAGCCTTCTTAAGACACCTCAAACTTGCATGACATCTCCTTAAGACACCTAGAATCAACTAATTCATTCTCCTCTCTATGTGTCATTCTTTGGTGAATCTACGATGCATGTAAATCCTCTACAAATAGGGGATTAGGAGATGGAGAAAAAGAAGAGAATTCCTTAGTGTTATGTTGCTAAATTCTTCTCTCAATCTCACTTTCTCAAAATCTATCTAGAGCATGAACCACCAAGCATATCCCTTCCAATCCCCATCCCACAATCCGTTTTGAGTCTAGAGAATTGCTGGGAAGATACTAGCGGTTGTCCTTAATAGATTGGAGAAGGAAAACATCCCACGGAGTTGCTTCAATTTGAGCTACAAAAGGTTGGTGCTCTCTGCTCTATGTTTTATGTTTTTCTAGACATGCATGCTTTAAATCTAAAATTAATGTAGTTATCTGCCTTGGATCCTAAATTGCTTTTGCATGTGTTATATTAGCACCTTCAAGAAGATGATCAGAGAAGAAAATAGGAGGCAAATGTAGTGCATGATGCCTTAAGTGTTGAATCAAGGTCTTGAACAAAGGGCCCCACCCTCTCATTGGCCCGAGAGGGACTCGGTTTGGTGGTTGGACCACAAAGCAATTGTTCATTAGAGGATCGGTGGAACTTACGGAACAAGAAGTACTATAGGGGTAAAACGGAAATTTGACCAACTATAGTTACGAACAACCTATGAAGGATCGATTTACTAATCATGGTTATATCGAGTGGACGGAAATATATCTACAATGAAGGGAGTGTAGCTACTGGGCTATAGTGGAGTGTTCCGGTAGTTAACGAATGTTGGTTAACTAAGTTAATGAGATTAGCCGGTTAACAAAGAATCGTTGGATCCCATGATCTGTAGGTCCATTAGGTCCCCCTACTAGCTCATATCAGAATAAAGCTTAGAACAGTGTTATGAGAAAATTTGAATAATTCAAATTTGGTTTAGGGAATTAGTATCAACTATATACAATATTATCGACAAAAATGGTTTAATTATGAATTAAACTATTATTTCAAGGAGCAAAGTATTTAAATATGATTTAAATACGATTCACGTGAATATAGGGATTCATGTTCGGTGCAAAGTATTAATTTAATATTTGATATTAAATTAATATTATATAATTGATTAAATTGTTTAATTAATTATTGTTTTTAATTTAAAACTGATTATGAATTGTTTTGAATTAAAATTGAGAAAAAGAATTCAATCTTGGATTTTATGAAAATTCAAGGATAGTGGATTAAATTAGGTGCAAAGTATTTATTTAATATTTTGATATTAAATTAATATTATATAATTAATTAAAATTGTTTAATTAACCATTAAATTTAAAACAATTACTAATTGGGTTTTAAATTAAAATCAAAGAGTGCAATTTCATTCTTAGTTAAGGCGTTAGTGGATTACACCACAACCATGCAATAAGCCTTCTTAAGACACCTCAAACTTGCATGACATCTCCTTAAGACACCTAGAATCAACTCATCCATTTTCCTCTCTATGTGTCATTCTTTGGTGAATCTACGATGCATGTAAATCCTCTACAAATAGGGGATTAGGAGATGGAGAAAAAGAAGAGAATTCCTTAGTGTTATGTTGCTAAATTCTTCTCTCAATCTCACTCTCTCAAAATCTATCTAGAGCATGAACCACCAAGCATATCCCTTCCAATCCCCATCCCACAATCTGTTCTGAGTCTAGAGAATAGCAGGGAAGATACTAGCGGTTGTCCTTAATAGATTGGAGAAGGAAAACATCCCACGAAGTTGCTTCAATTTGAGCTACAAAAGGTTGGTGCTCTCTGCTCTATGTTTTATGTTTTTCTAGACATGCATGCTTTAAATCTAAAATTAATGTAGTTATCTGCCTTGGATCCTAAATTGATTTTGCATGTGTTATATTAGCACCTTCAAGAAGATTATCAGAGAAGAAAATAAGAGGCAAATGTAGTGCATGATGCCTTAGTTTGTTTTGAGAGTAACACAGGATGCTGTAACCACTCATCATATTGGATATTAGATAGTGTTGCTTCTGTACACATAGTTCTAGATAAGAGTTTGTTCACATCATTCACAGAAAAACATCATGAGCTAGGGAGTATGGGGAATGGTAGAACCTCCAAAACTAGTGAGATTAGAGATGTCAGTATGAAGATAGAGTGTAGGGATAAATTGGTTATTGCATGATGTTATATTTGTGCCTGGTATTAAGATGAATCACATTTCTAGTACCAAGTTGGCAGATTATGGTTACAACTGTGAGTTTGGTAGTCGCTAGTGTAAACTCAAGTATGGATCCCAGTTAGTGGCAGCTGGCCACAGGAAATCTACACTGTAAAGATGTCAGTTGAATGTTGCGAAAGAATTAAAGAACAATGGATGTTGATTAAAATTGTAAATGGTAGTTATAGAGGTACAGTTGAGGTACAGTTGAGCCATCGACAATTATAGTTAATTTTGATTAGTCAGATCAAGATCCTTAAGTTTAGAAACAATTGAGAGTCTAAGAGAGAAAGTTGATGGCTATCGTGAATCCCTAATTGTTAGACACACAAACAAATTGAAGAAGTCGCTTAGGCGAGTTGAGGCATCAAAGTCAAAGGCCAAAGAGTTTCTAAGGTCAAAAGTTAGGTCTCTAGCTTGGCAGCAAGTTTGAATAGAGGATTCAAGTCGTTTCCAAAGTGTATCTTCTTCAGGAACAGTTGTTCGGGTTGGAAGAATATGTTAGGTGTCACCACTTAGCTAAAGTGGGAGTACACGTCTTTCTTTTTTGTCTGGGAGATAGGTCCACGTAGCTAGCACATACCTTGAAGCTAGCACACATAAGTGGTTGGACGAGTTTGTCGATTCCTCGTGACCAAATAAAATTTGATGCTACTTTATAGTAGGTAGTGACCGGATTGTCCACAAGGGAAGGGAATTTCTTATTAATTTTTAAATTCTCGCAGGTAACCAAAAAAGGTTGGGTGAAGATAAGGGAGTTTGTCACTAACCAAATAAATAAAATATGAGAAAAATAAATAAAATGCTAGAAAGAAGAGAATAACATGCAATGAAATCAAAGGAACGAAAAATAACAGGAAAATCAATCAAAAGATGGGATTGTCGGATTGGGATATTCTAGGATTCTTCATTCATTTGGCATCATCGTTTGCTCTAATTTTCTTTTATGAATTATTTTTATTACCTGGAATGCTTCTTCGCTTTTCAGATACTCCACCTACTCAGCGTGTGTCTAACCAATTAAATCACCCGATACTCCACGAATTTTCTAATCGATTAGTTACTTAATGGCGCCCAATGCCCCTCATGCTTAGATTGATGACTCCTCAATCTAAATATAATCAATTAAATTAGTAATCAGATGAATAATTAAAATTACTAAATAATTAGCCGCATTAACATGCAAGGCCTGAAATTAATTAGTTTAATCAGGAACTCTAATTCTCTAACTAAATTAATCTAATTTCTTCTAGGTTCTTAGGCCTAACAAAAGTATGCGCTAGCCGGACTATGCAACTAACGACAGATTTGTAGGGTTGAAAGTCGTAGTGCAACGGAAGCAATGAAGACCAAACTCAATATCATTTTAATCAGAAAAACCTCTACGATGACAAACATACAGTATAACACAATTCTACGGTAAAAACTAGATTAAGAATGCTGAATTTTAATTTAGAATCTAATTCTAAAAGAACTACAAAGAAGAGAAGGCTACATACTCTCATTGTAGGCTATGATTGATTTCACCAACGACTTGGGGAAGGATTGCGAACAACTCCTTTGTCAGTTGGAACACTACTAGAGGGAAACATCGACATTCTCTAGAGAGAATGAGGCCAAGGCAGTGGGGACCTTTTTCTTGATTTTTACGAGAACTGAGTGAGAATCCTTGACTGTTGAAGGGAACGAGTTGTCGTGGCTCGAACTCAAATAAAATTTATAATATCCAACTACTAAACTACTTGCAGAAGTAGTGGCCGGGTCGTCCACAGGGACTGGCTGTTGGTAATTATTTCTTATTTATTTTGAGTTAGAAAGCAGTAAAAGGGGGGATTTCATGCAAGAGGATAATACGAGGAATTTAAATTGCAATAAATTAAAAGAAAGGAATTTAAATACCATGAAACATAAAATTGCAGGAAAATTAATCTAAATGCGCGACATTGATTAGGGAGATCTTTGGGGTTGAATGGTTTGTTTGATCATCGAATGGCTTCCCATTAATGGCTAAATTTATTTGCAAATTACCCAATCGATCTAACTTGAACCCAGGAAATACCCTAAGCCCACCTAAGCTATCTAATCCGATCATACACCGTTCATATCGAATTAGCGCCTAATTGAGTAATTAATTAATTTGATTAACCCATCAAACGAATCAACTACCTAGTTGGTGGATTGATTAGGACACTAGAAATAATTAGGCCTAAATTATTTCTAACGCTATTTTGGATCCTAGACCTATCATGCAAAGCAACATAGTCAGAAAACTGCTCTTGATACCCCTGCCCATGAATCAATCTATGCACTATGATATAGCAAATGATAAACATACAAGCTGCGAGTTGGGGCATTAATCTAACATACTTGCATGTTTATTATACGAATCGAATCCAAAATACACTTGAAATTTTTGGGTTGCCTCCCAAAAGCACCTTGTTTAACGTCGTGAACTCGACAGAGTTTTCCTCGAACTCATCCAGGATCTAGATTTTCACACCCCAGAACATTGATCAGCTTGGATCTAGAAGCCTTGTGTTGCTTTACTTGAACTTTATTGGAAAAATTATTGCAAGCAAGAGAAGGGTTAAGTTTTCCCATGATATCATAATAAAAACAACTTCTTTTACCTTTAAATTCAATTGAAATGACACCCTTGCCTATATTCATTTTAACTTTAGCCGTTTTCATGAATGGACGACCTAAAATTAATGATGTAGCATTAGGTGAATGATCGGTCTATTTTTTATACATTTAGAATCTCCCAATTTGCTTATCTTAGTTGAATTCCTTGCGAAAAATGCTTTAAAATGAGTATAATATGTGTATAGGTCCTCATCGAAGCTTTGGAAGCAATTCGGGGCACAAACGAGCGAAACCGGAGCGTAAAATGATCATTCTACCCTTGGAGCCTTCCTAGCGTCGAGACCCTCCCAGATCAGCGTCAGGACACCGTGCAAATAAGGAAAGAACTTGGGAGTCAAGCTGAAGCAGCAGCGTCGAGACGCTGCAATCATAGCATCTCGACGCTAGGTAGATCCGAGAGATTCTTTCCAAAATTGAAGGGCCAGCGTCGCGACGTTAGGCAATTTTCCAGAATTGGATTTTTCCTTATTTGGTTGGCGATTTTCTCCAAATTTGAGGCCTTTTTCAGCACCAAGTTACCATGATTTGAAGGCCAAGAACTCCTATAAATAGAGGCCTTTGGTGTAAGTTTAGAGTCATCCCATCATCCTTTGTATTAGTTTAATTTCTCTCAATTGTAGCCACCTTTCTCTTTAGTTTTCAAGAGTTCTTTTAAGTTTTCTTAGTCCATGGGTCGGTTGATCGAGCCTCGAGCTTGGAGGTGCTTGTCTATGGCCAACTAAGCTCAGATCGCTGTAATCGGGACCTCGGTTTGTAAGTTTGATTCAATTTCATGAGATTTCTATTCTTAATTGCTTAGTTAATTGTCTTTGTGATTTTAGTTCTCTGCATATAAGTTTAGATTTTGGTAGAAAAGATTGATAACCTTGACCGCACCCTATCTAAATTTACTTGCTAAATCTAAGTAGCAAATAGCCTAACGTTATGATATTCCTCATGCGTCCCTTGAACTAAATGATTTGATCAATTGTAATTGTGGTTTGTTGCCCGTTGCCTGTGAATTAATTCGGCTAGATCCCAATGCGGTTTAGATTAGTTAATAGGCCAATTAATTAATTTAAACTATAATCAAACTTAGTGTTTGCATGTTTGTGATAGTTGGATCACGCCTCTCGGGTTGTTCTTGGAGTACGCCGGGCTTAGATAGTTAATTAAATATCAATTGATAGTCGATGAATGAAATTAATCAAACTTAACGCCGAGTTCAACCCCGATTATAGTGATCCTCGTGGTAAGATCAACTAACCCCGCCTTTACTTACCTTGCATTTAATTTTCCTTATTTATTTTCCCGCCTTTACTTTATGTCTTAATCTTTTATCCACAAACCCCCCTTTTGGTTACCTCAAGAACACAAAAGAATTTAGAAATAAACCGATTGTTCCCTGTGATCGACCCCGACCACTACTGCTACAAGTTAGCTTTAGGAATCATGGATTATAAATTTATTTGACAAGACACTGCGACAATCTCTTCTGTCAGTGAATCATTTTCATGCATATCTATTATAAAGAAATCAATTGGAAAAATTAGTTCATCTACCTTTACGAAAACATTTTCATACAGCCCTAGAGGTCTTATTAAGGATCTATCTTCGAATTGAATTAAATTACTTGATTTCTTAATATTAGAAAGTTTAAGCTCATTGTCAAGTTCATATGAGCCTGGCCACTAATGCTACAAGTTAGCTTTAGGTGTCGGTGAACTATAAATTTATTTGACAACTCGGAGCCTCGACAAGTCTGGACTGATCAATTAGTCTTGAAGAGAATTTGAAGAGTTCAAATTCGTTAAGGGAATTTAAGTTAATTGTATGTGATGCAATTAATATAATGTATGGAGATACATTGTAATATAAGTTTAATTATTGAATTAAACTTCACAATTAAATTAATTTTGGATGTGATTCAAAATTAATTAATGAGAATTAAATATTTGAAGGGATTCAAATATTAAATATGAATTAGATTCATATACACACTGTAGGGTAAAATTAATATGGATAGGGATTCATATTAAAACAATAGTATATGAGAGATTTATTTTAATATGATTCAAATGGAAAATTAATTAAATATTTGATATTTAATTAAAGAATTAATTTATTGGAGAATTAGTTAATTAATTAAATTTGATTTGATTAAATGTAATTTAATTAAATTAATACTATAGTTTATAATTAATGTACACTTGATGCGCATTAAAACTATAGGTTAAAAAGAGAGGAACAATTGAATATGATTTAGTTGAATTAAAACTATATGTTATAATTGATTTAATTAAAGTTGGTTTGATTAAATTAATTAGTGATAGCACCAAATTGGCGCTAATTATTTTCGTAAATTTTGCTTACCCTAATGTTATTATTTGTGATAATTGACTAATTTTGACTCTTATTAATGTATAGGTCATTTTGGTGTTCTCGGGATCAAGAAGGGCATTTTGGTAATTAAAAGATTTGTCTCAATACGAAAGTCAACCAAAAAGTCAACCGGAGCAAAGAATTCACCAATTTTCCCGAGAGGTAGACGCTACCTCACGACGTCTCAATGCTACGGATGCAAGACGCGGGCCAATTTAGGGTCAGCGTTGAGACGCTAGCCACAACGTCGAGACGCCGCCACGTTTTATAAATAGCCTTTTTCGCTTTTTAGGTCTTTTCATGTTCGTTTTTCCTCCGATTCTCGCTGCAGCAGTTCGTTTCTCTTTGTATTTTTCTAGTTTTCAGTATATTTTCATTAGATTACATTAGTTTTTAGATATAGGAATGGCTAATCGAGCCTTGACGCTTAGTTGGAGCGTTGCAATGTCCGGCTAAGTGTAGATCGTCGTAGTCTGGGACTTCGAATGTAAGTTTGACATTCCTTTGAGACCTTGTATCTAAGATTTCAGTGAATTATTGTGAGTTGTGTTCTTAATTCCCATTTGTATTACAATTGATTTGAATGGTTAGATTAACAACCTATGGTGTTTAAATTAATTGCCTTGCTAGAATTGGTAGCAAATAAGTTTATTGTGAATTTTGATTTAAAAGACGTTTTATCCCAATTGGTCAAAATTGCATGATAGATTTAGGAGTTAAGGCTTAGAATCGTATGAATTTAGGCTTTTCCTAGTTTATGCATTCTATCTAACAATCCACCGTTCTTAATGCGATTAAAATCTAATTAGTGAGACGTCATTAGTTAAATTTTTAATTAGGTTCTGGCCTCGATGCATTGGTCGGGTTAGACAATTAACCAGTGGATAGTTAGACAATTAACCAGTAATTTGATAAATAAGAGAGTCTATGATTTGGAATTGCCAAACTGAATTCGGACAACCAACTGCATGATCTCGAGGAAAGATTAGCCAGCCCATTCTTCTATTTTCTAGTTATTTAAAATTTTGTAATTTAATTTCTAGCATTTTTATTTGTTTCATCCTCAAATTCTTCCATGCCAAACCCCCCCTCTGGTTACTAATTGAAAAATCATAAGTCAAGTTAATTAATTCGATTGCTCCCTACGTTCGACCCCGACCACTATTTCTACAAAAATAGTTGTAGTGCCGCGAAATTATAAATTTATTTGATACGACCCTTGACAAGCCGTCTATCAATTAGTTATAAAATATATAGTTATTTGGATTATTAATTGTTATATGATAATGATTAATGGTCCAGATCTTGTTGATTATAATCTAAAGCCAATATTGATTAGGGAAGTTAATTGTAACTTCCCTCCCCATTTACATACGTGTAGGTTTGGTTCCCAGATGGCTCTTGCTCTCTCTCTGTCATTCTATCGGTTTTTTTTACAGAACTCTATCTCTCTCAAATCTCTCAAATTATCTCCCTGGAGAGACAGTAACAACTTGTTGCAATCATGATTCCCATCATGACGGTGATCCCACCATCACAATCTCATAACCCAGAGGATAGCGGGTGTACCGATTGGTGGTGTTCGTTGGAAGATCACAGTATGTGACTTTGATCGAATTTGGAGCATAGTGCAGTAATTTATCTTCACAAGTAAGCGCTCCTAAAAATCTCCAAACCGTTTAGAGTATATTTGCATGCTTAATCTAAATTCATGTAAATTGTTTATGTATTGATTTTTTGCACAATGTACTGGTTTTCTATTTAACTAGAATTAATTGGCGCCTGATTAAATTCGCTTCGGCTGGGATTGAAATCCTTCAAAGAGGTATGTGGTTGGGATTTCATGATTGTCCCACTCCTCAACGTGACAATGCATATATCTTCTCTTCTAAGGATCTCAGGTTGAACAGGCATCTTATCCACTTTAGCTTCCAATTTACTAATAGTGTTAGTCAATTGGGTGATTTGGGTCCCCAGTTGCTGCATCCTAGCACGAGTCTCCTCTTGGAACTTGAGTTGACCTTCCTGCAAAGAACGAATGTTGTAAGTTAAATTTTTAACTAAAGTTCCTAAAAAATTACTTGAACTCAATCCTTGTTGCATGTTGAAGCTATGATCCTTCTGGTAGTAATTGTTTGGGTGGTCTCTCCAAGATAAAATTTGTTCCCAAACTGGTCAAATGACTTGTGGCTCTGCATCGTTGGAAATATTCTTATGGAATTCACCTTAGACGGGGATTCCTGTTTTGCAGCCAGCTGACAAATAAGAGATTTTAGCTCAGACATCTCAGATTTAAATTTATTTACCTCGCTGTCTGAGTTAATTCTCTCAGCCATAACAATAAGAAAACGAAAAACTAAAACTAAAAACTAAAAACTAAAAATAAAAAGAAAATAATTAACCGTTTGCACTCCCCGACATCCTCACCAATTTGAAGGGAACGAGTTGTCGAGGCTCAGACTCAAAAAAAAAAAAAAAGACTCCGACTACTAAACTACTTGCAGTAGTAGTGGTCAGGTCGTCTACAGGGAGTGGCGGTTGGTAATTATTTTCTATTTATTTCGAGCTAAAAAACAGTAAAAGGGGGGATTTCATGCAAGAGGAAAATACGAGGAATTTAAATTGCAGAAAATTAAAAGAAAGGAATTTAAATACCATGAAACATAAAATTGTAGGACAATTAATCTAACTGTGCGACACTGATTAGGGAGATCTTTGGGGTTGAATGGTTTGTTTGATCATCAAATGACTTCCAATTAATGGCTAAATTTATTTGCTAATTACCCAATCGATCTAACTGTTGGGTTTTATGCCCTAAAACTCGTAGATAGTTAATGTAAACAAATTGTATACTTGTTTCAATAAAGTGTTATTGAGTTTCTACAATAAAATGTTATTGTTAAATATTGCACAATTTGATCCAAATCCAATAAACTAAGATCCAAGGTTGTTGTATGTAACTTGAATTAGTATGTGGGGACATACGGGGATCAATGTTCAAGCAACGACCTAAAAGGTCTATAGTACAAGGATAAGGTTGGGTACCTTATCCTGGTAACACTATGTGATACGACCCGCTTTGTATTTGATACAAACGTATTGATCCAAAGCATCCATGTAGTCGACATGCGAGCGGGGGTATCCTATGCAATGAGTTTGCATAAGACTGAACCATGAAATGATAAACCACTAGATATAACACCGTTAACTAGTTAGGTTACTGTTTCAATAGGATGACCTAGGTAACTCAATCTTAATCCTGAGTGTGTCATGAACTCCTTCTCATGAAGGATTGTCCTTTGATTAGCATGGGTGAGAGTGGCCAATACGCAGACTCAATATGCCTTCCTTTTTGGGGACAAGACCGAGTGGGAGGCTGGGGACATCACAACACAAGATGAAATTCACTTCTTCCCACTTCTAGGAGAAATATATGAGTGTTCCCTTAAGTGGTGACTCCGGGACTTGAACAAAGAGATCCCGCCCTCTCACTGGCTCGAGAGGGACTTTCTGTTTATTTGTTGGACCATAAATAGGTTGTTCATTAAAGGAGCACTGGTACTTAAGGAGACAGATGTAACACAGGGGTAAAAATGGTAATTTGAACCAGCTGTGATTACGGACACTCGTGAAGGATTGACTTACCGGTATAGGTTTATATTCGTGGACACAGAAATGTTCTACAGTGAGAAGAGTTCAGCTGTGGGTCTTTAGTGGAATGACCCACAATTAATGAATATTGGTTAACCTGATTAATGAGTTTAATCAGTTAACATCATATCATTGGAGCTTCTGATCTGTAGGTCCATTAGGTCCCCCTGCTAGCTCGTAAAGAGTAATTAGGAACAATTATATCTTGAGAGAATTTGAATAGTTCAAATTCATATTGGGAATTAAGTTAATTGTATGAGATACAAATTAATATAATGTATAGTGATACATTAAAATGTAAAGTCTAATTTGAAATTAAACTTTATTATTATGAGAGAAATAAATATTTGAAGAAGTTCAAATATTAATATGAATTTGATTCATACTAAATTTATAGGATATAAGAGAATTTGAAGGAGTTCAAATTTTAATATGAATTTGATTCATATTATAGAATTAATTAATTGAAGGCCTGCAATTAAATATATGTGGGTAATTAATTAATTAACTAATAGAAGGCCTGAAATTAAATATATTATATTTAACTGATGATTAATTAATTAAATAATTAATTAATTGGAAATTAATCAATTATGGAAATGATTAATCACTTATGGAAGTAATTAATCATTTATGGAAATGATTTAATCACTTGTGGAAGTGATCAATCATTTATGGAAAAGATTAATCAATTATGGAATTGATTGGTTATGAAATTGATTAATTATGGAAAAGATTAAATCAGTTATGGAAATAATTGATTTTAAATGAATATTTTATTCATGGTCTTTCTCCTATAAATAGAACACTAAACCTAGAGTTTAGATACTACAACACAAGGCCACAAGAATGCACTCTTGCATGCTCTCTAGCCTCCCTCTCATATTCTCTCAACTCAAGAAATCTAGGGAAAACTTTCTCTCTAGAGTTTTTCCCATTCAAGTTTAGGTAGTCCCACAACTACGTTCCTAATCTCAGAGTCATAGCGGAGAAGATCAATTGGTGGTGTCCCAATTGTTGATGTTTGGTCCCTATGAAATCAAGAAAGGCGTTCTTGATATTTCAGAGACGACAATGACGGTATGTATGCTTCTCCCCTTTAGATTAGTTCTAAGGTTGTATGCTTAGCCTTAACAATTGATTTAGAATAGTTTGCTAAATTTTTGCCAATGTATTGGTATTTTGGTGGAAACAAAATTAACTACGAATCAGTCCCAATTCGCTTCTGCTAACGGAATTAGGGAATTCCAATCCTTCACTAACCTGAACACAGGAAAGACCCTAAGCCCACCTAAGCTATCTAATCCGATCATACACCGTTCATATCAAATTAGCACATAATTGATTAATTCATTAATTTGATTAATCCACCAAACGAATCAACTACCCAATTGCACTAAGTCTAGTGGATTGATTAGGACACTAGAAATGATTAGGCCTAAATTATTTCTAACGCTATTTTGGATCCTAGACTTATCATGCAAAGCAACAAAGTCAGAGAACTGCTCTTGGGACACGTGCCTATGAATCAATCTATTTACTAGGATATAACAAATGATAAACATACAAGCTGTGGGTTAGGGCGTCAATCTAACCTACTGTGCATGCTTATTATACGAACCGAATCCAAAATAAAATTGCAAATAGATTAAATAAAACTTTCAGAACAGAATCTCACAAACACAACCATCCATTAACCCAAAAATCACCTAATCTGCGTCAATGAGATTAGTGGGCGGTTAAAACCGACTAAATCCTACTACAAGATACAATGGAATATGAAATAAACAATGGAGATAAACTAAGAATCATACAATATGAGGTCTGAAACGAAATTAAAGAGAACAAATGAAAAGAAAACAGAGAAAACAAACTTAAATCTGACCTATGACACTAATGAAAATCGAGGGTATTTATACATGTTTTCATCGTCGCATCGAGACGCTACACCTTTGGGCCGAAGAAATAAAATTGGGCAGCGCCACGGCGTCTCGACGCTGTGGCCTTTTCCAGTGTGTCTTCACTTCTCCTTTTGGCTTTCCTTTTGCTTGCTCGGGATGGGACTCGAACCTTTGACTCCTTGGTACTATTTATCGAGCTCGTCACGATCCGCTCGGGTCTTCTCATATCCTCGAGATCCATGGATTCCAAGTTAGCTCGAAAACACTCTAAATCGTCCGACTTAGCTCTAATTTGAGTGATTCTTCCCAATGCCTCCTACACACAATTTATCTACAAAATAGACAAATAAATAGTAAAATCGACTCTACCAAGCTTAAATTAAGAACAAATAAATAGGACTAAGTTGGTCCTATTAACTGTGTATAAGGTTGGGTGTGTAGCCCTATTTATAGAAGATAATGGAGTGTTTAACACTCTAGCAGAAGCAACTCAGATCTTAGGCTCTTAATTTACTTAAATTTCAAGACCAAAAACATGTTAAGTATGCTGGCAAAAACAGACTATGAAGAACACTAACCTTTGAAGATCAAATTCCTTCAGTCCGTCGGTTTGTTTGAATCACGAACACTTCATGGACCACTGTTAGTGTCTTCCCCGCTATTCTCTAGTCTTAGAATGGTTTGTGGGAACCAAATTTGTGATGAAATTAAGGGAGAATAGTGTTGCACGATTTTCCGCAAGCGAACGGGTCGTCACAAGTAATATAGTGATTTTGAGTATAGAGTATCATCTCCACAGGGATTGGATTTATTCAATTAATTACTCTGAATAATCTTGCTTAGCTTTATTTAGAGAACAAAATCTAATGCCGAAAAGAATAACAAAAAGCTAATCTAGAAAGCAAAAGATAAATGGAGACACAATTTGGAGGGATAATTCTAGAGTGGTTGATTTCATCAATTGGACCTTTAATGCTTAATCAATTTACTAATATGGATTAACTAATCATTTGATTCATAAGTCTAGAAGCCTAATGACAAGGACTCTCCTGTCGGTTTCCTCCTATTTCATACCTTTCAACAAAGAATCTCCTTTCGATTTCCTCTTTATTTACTTAGCATTGCATTACAACCCTTCAATACAACCTCTAACGTTATTTATTCTATCCTGTGTCACTCGGGTAAATAAACGTTACTCATGCATTCAGTTCTAATCTAAGCTTCTCTCCGTCGAGTTTCCACTTAGTAACGATTCATTTAATCAGTGATCAGTTGATTAAGAGCATTAAGGACAAAATGCACAAATGAACAATAATGACAATTAAACCAAATCAATTCATTAATTCAGCAAAGGTTCAACAACTAAATCAATCTCAAAGAATTTAGGAATTAACTACTCATAATCACTAAAATCCAATAATTCCTAATCACAACAATGTTGGGTTTTATGCCCTAAAACTCGTAGATAGTAAATGAAACAAATTAATCGATCTCAATAAAGTGTTATTTGAGTAATTCAGTAATTTGGTTATTGAATAATCGAGTTTGCATTAATAAACCCTAAATCCAATAAACTAAGATCCAAGGTTGTTTAAATGAAACTTGGACTAGTATGTGGGGACATACGGGGATCAGTGTCCAAGTAACAACCTAAATGGTCTATAGTATAGGGATAAGGCTGGGTACCTTATCCTGGTGACACTATGTGATACGGCCCACCTTATATTCGATATAGATGCAATGATCCAAAGCATCCATGTAGGAGACATGCGGGTGGGGGTATCCTATGCAATGAGTTTGCATAAGACTGGACCGCGAAATAGTAACCACTAGATGTAACGCCGTTAACTAGTTTAGGTTTCTATTTCAATAGGATGACCTAGGTAACTCAATCTCAATCCTGAGTCTGTTATGAACCCCTTTCAGGAGGGACTGTCCTTAGATTTGTATGGGTGAGAGTGGCCAGTTCGCCGACTCAATAAGCCTACCATTTCAGGGGCAAGACCGAATGAGGGCTGGGAACATAACAGTACAAGATGGAATTCACTCCTTCCCCTATTGGGGTAAGTAGATGTGTGTTCCCTTAAGGGCTGATTCTAGGGCTTGAACAAAGGCGCGCCGTCCTCTCCTAGCCTGAGAGGAACTCCTGTTTAGTGGTTGGACCCTAAACAACTTGTTCATTAGAGGAATCAGTGGTACTTAAGGAACCAGAGGTAACCCAAGGGTAAAACGGTAATTTGACCCAGCTGGTGTTACGAACACACGTGAAGGATTGACTTACTGCTTGGTCGATATCCGTGGACACAGAAATATTCTATAGTGAGAAGAGTGCAGCTGTGGGTCTTTAGTGGAGTGACCCACAGTTAACGAATGTTGACTAAACTTGGTCAATGAGTTTGGCCAATTAGTCTCGTATCGTTGGAGCTTCTGATCTGTAGGTCCATTAGGTTCCACTGGTAGCTCGTAAAGAGACTTGAGGCAATTAAGTATAAATTGTAAATTGAAAGTGTTCAATTTATTTGGGAAATCGTATAATGTATATTGATGCATTATAATATAAAGTTTATGAAACTTTATAATATAATTTTTGAATTAATTAATTCTTGAGAGAAAGTATTTGAAAGAGTTCAAATAAATTTAATATGAATTGGATTCATATTAATTTTAATTTTAATAAAATCCCTAAGATTAAATATATGATATTTAATTGGGTAAATTAATTAATTATGGAATTAATTAATTATTTATTAAAATTAGAGACCTTTTCCTATTAGGAAAGAAAATATTTGAAAGAGTACAAATAAATTTACTATGAATTGGATTCATATTAATTTTAATTTTAATAAAATCCCTAAGATTAAATATATGATATTTAATTGGGTAAATTAATTAATTATGGAATTAATTAATTATTTATTAAAATTAGAGACCTTTTCCTATTAGGAAAGAAAATATTTGAAAGAGTTCAAATAATTTTAATATGAATTGGATTCATATTAATTTTAATTTTAATAAAATCCCTAAGATTAAATATATGATATTTAATTGGGAAATTAATTAATTATGGAATTAATTAATTATTTATTAAAATTAGAGACTTTTTCCTATTAGGAAAAGGTCTCCCTTTTCCTATTAGGAAAAAGGTCTTGGTATTTACTATATATAGGACCCCTGGGGTGGGGTGAAAGGTATCCCATTCATTCTCCTACTCTCAGAGAATTCTCCCAAAGGCTCCCACAAGTCTCCTGCCTCTAGAACTCTCAGAGTCATACCGGTGTAGCCATAGTGGTGGTGTTCGCACTAGTTCGTGATTAATTCACAAGCAGTTGGTGAATTTAATCTGAGTCGTCAACGAGAGTCAGTAATTTGTTACTTTATAAATTAGATTTAGATCTAATATTTTTGTATGCTTAGCCTTAATATATATTTAGAATAGTTCTAATATTATTGCCAATGTATTGGTATTTTAGATTAAACAAAATTAATTACGAATCGGTCCCAATCACGCTTCCGCTTTACGGAATTACGGAATTCCAATCCTTCAAACAATTCTAGAAACTAAAACATAAAGGAAAAGGGAAGAGAAATGCTCATAAAAGTGTCGATCTCCTCGATCCCATGGCGACTTCCTTCGATCCCGAGCTCCAAAGATCTTCAACAAAGCTCCAAAACTCTCCCAAAAATCCCCAATTTTAGTGTGGACTCTAGAATGGGGTGAAAACCCACAAATTGGCTCCCCAAACTTGGATGAAAATGGCTCTATTTATCGGCTCCCAGCAGGCGCAGCGTCGCGACGCTCTGACGTCATGTTGTCTTGGGCTCCAAGTCGTCGCAGCGTCGCGACGCTACCCACTTCTAGAACATTCTCGCGCTCTGTGACGTCATCCTTTTCTTGTCGCTCAAGATAGTGCAGCGTCGCGATGCTACATGGACAGCGTCGCGACGCTATCGCGATTCCAGAACTCTCCGCGCGGCTGCCAAGCGTCGGGACGCTTCGGCCTAGCGTCTCGACGCTAGGCCTTGGTCTTCAAAGAATGGCCCAATTTTGACTCAATTTTTGGGCCTCCAACTTTCTTTTGGCCCAAATGCTTCATGTAATGGATCTTGGGCTCTTTTCTTGACCCAACTTGATAGTTAAGGCTTGGAATTCATGAATTTGGGCTTCTAACTCATTCTTCTTGGGCTTTTGGACTTAGATCAACAATGAACTTCTCCAAATTGCTCCAAAAGTCTCCAAAATCATCCAAATTCTCTCAAAAAATCTGATTTTGCTTCCTTGACTCGGTTTTCTGAAATTTAAACAGAAAATAGCATTAAAGTACACAATTCATGCACAAAACTAGCTAAAAATAATAGGAAAATGATAGCATTTATGCATGCTATCAAATAGCTTGATTATTCAAGCAAAAATTGAGACAGAAGGTTCTTGGTTTTGAGAGTAACTATCAAGCTTTATTTGCATGTAAAATTAAATATTTCAGTAATCTCCATCCCTCTTCCATGAAGAAGAAGCAAGTTTTATATATGAGGAGACAAGCACAAATGGGATTGAATTAGTCAGTCAATTAAGTGGCTAAATGTGGGTTCAAGCATGAAATGTTTCATGAATTCACCAAGTCAAAATTGATTTTCAAATTTAAAATTAATTTTCATAATCAATTTAGCTAATTAAATTAATTTGAATAATTAATTTTAAATAAAAACAATTTTAGATAATTAATTATAAATTATATTTATTTAATTTAATATCAAATATCAAATTAAATAATTGTATCAATTTTGATCTCTCTCAAAACAAATAGTTTGAATATGAATCCCTATTCATATGTTAAAATTCAAACTGAAATTCGAATACGTATAACATACATATTAGCAATATTTAAATCATATTAAATATCTTTCTATTCTCTTTTCAATATAGTTTAATTCATTATTAAACTATATATAATATGTCAATTATATCATATATAATTAACACATACTCTCTAAACTGAATTTAAACAATCCAAGTTCTCTCATCACACTGTTCTAAGGTTTAGTCTGATGTGAGCTAGTAGGGGGACCTAATGGACTGATAGGACCAATTTGGTCCTATATATTTAGTTCCAATCATGCTAGTTTTGTCCTATTTCTTTTTGACAAGTCTTTGAGGCAATGGTGGAGGTGACCTCGCATTTTGATACAAATTCTCAGGTTTCTTGGCTGGTTCCTTCAGATCTTCTGTTGGTGAAGGCTTTGTAGGCGCATTTTGTGCCAAGTTTCCTGCAACACCATCTTCTTGATCTTGATTTAACCCTGTTTTTTCTTGTTCAACATCTTGAATGGAACACCCTGCATTATTACAAGTTTTCTCTTTTTCATGCTCCTCTGGTAATTTCGACTCTTGATATTGCAATCGGCTCCTTAGAGTTATGGCTTTGCAATGCTCTTTTCCTTCTCTTTGATGTGCACTATCTCTTTGTAACAATGTCACTACTGGTATATTCCTCATCTCTTGAATTAATTGCCCAATTTGTAGTTCAAGATTCCTCAAGGTAGCTGCTTGACTTTGAATTACAGATTCATTCTTGATCATGAACTCCCTCATAAGATTCTCCAAATTTGATGTTGATTGGGGCTGCACTTGCATTGGTTACTGTTGCATTTGCGATTGCATTTGCGGTTGCCAAGGTTGTGCAATCTTTAATTGAACTTGACCATTTAATCCTAAAGATCCTCCCTACTTAACAACGGTTTGTATTGGAAGTACTAGCATTTTTTTCTCCTCATGAAAGCTAGGGTGTTGTCTCCATCCGATATTAAATGTGCTGGAGTAAGGTGTAGGGGTGAAATCCCCAGCGCAGCAGAAGATAATCAGAGGACCTTTGACTGTGTTTTAATCTAGATTAAAATACCAATACGACGGAAAAATACAACAATTATTATACATAATTTGCTAAAAATAGAAGGTAAAAAACTTGCTGGACAATTAAGATAAAATCGTTATTTTACCATGCACACTGTAGAGAAGGATCTACAAAGACTTCCTCTTGTAGAAGTCTTGACAGTTTCACCAAACCTTTGAACCTTCTCTTGAAAATACAACAACCACGAACCTTGATCTTCACTGGAAATTCTTCTCGAAGTCTTGAGAACACCACCACTATGGCTACACCGGTATGACTCTGAGACTTCTAGAGGCAGGAGACTGGTGGGAGTTTAGAAAGCCTTCAGGGGAATTCTCTGAGAGCAAGAGAATGAAGGGATGCCTTTCACCTCAGCCCAACGGTCCTATTTATAAGAAAATGCCATGAATAAGATCTAATCAAATCTATGATCTTATTCGTATCTAATTTAATAAATAATTAATTATTTCCATAATTAATTAATTACCCAATTAAATGTTTTATATTTAATTTTAGGGATTTTCTTAAATTATTTATTTTATTAATATGTATCCAATTCATATTAACTATTTGAATTCTTTCAAATATTTTCTCTAAAAAATTAATTTTGAAATTAATTCAAAATTATATTATAAAGTTTCATAAACTTTATATTATAATGTATAATACATTATATGATTCCCCTAAATAAATTGAACACTTTCAATTTACAATTAATACTTAATTGCCTCAAGTCTCTTTACGAGTTACCAGTGGGACCTAATGGACCTGCAGATTAGAAGCTCCAACAATATGAGATTAATTGACTAAACTCATTAACCAATTAATCAATTTTCGTTAACTGTGGGTTCACTCCACTATAGACCCACAGTTGCACTCTTCTCATTGTAGACATAATTTTGTGTCCACGAATATAGACCAATAATAGGAAGTTAGTCCTTCACGAGTGTTCGTAACTCCAGCTGGGTCAAATTATCGTTTTACCCCTGAGTTACCTCTACCTCCTTAAGTACCAGTGCTCCTCTAATGAACAACCTGTTTGTGGTTCAATCACCAAACAGAAATCCCTCTTGAGCCAGTGAAAGGGTAAAGACCCGGAGACACCACTTAAGAGAACACTCATCTACTTCCTCAAAGTCATGAAGGAGTGAATTCCTTCTTGTGTGATTATGTTCCCAGCTCCCCACTCGGTCTTGTCCCCAAAATGATAGGCTTATTGAGTCGGCGTATTGGGCACTCTCACCCATACAAATCAAAGGACAATCCCTCGTGAACAGGAGTCCATAATCCACTCAAGATTGAGACTAAGTTGCCTAGGTCATCTTAGTGAAATAGAAACCTAACTAGTTAACGGTGTTACATCTAGTGGTTACTATTTCGTGGTTCGGTCTTATGCAAACTCATTGCATGAGATACCCCCACTTGCATGTCCCCTACATGAATGCGTTGGATCACTGCGTTTGTATCAAATACAAAGTGGATCGTATTCATAGTATCACTAGGTGTTGGGTTTCCAGAGTGGGTAAAGATATGGTAAAAATAGACTCTAGAACACTGTTCAAGCATACACAATCCGCAACAAGTGATAAGTAATTTATCGTATCCACGGGGCTGAATAGCTCTCACTTTATCTATTTTGTATAACTTTTTATTGGTTTCAAAAGTGGTTAAAATGATTGATTTTGATGGTATGCTGAAGCAAAAGAAATGACAGAACAGAAAGTAAACAAATAAAGAAGTCAGATTGGAAACAGGCGTTGGTCAGGTTTTAGTAATTGTTTTAAGAGATGCTCTAGCAATATTATTGATCTAGCGATTTTCTTGCAGTCTTATTAGCATGATCCTCCCGAAACTCTGGATTTTTTGGAATGTGTTTCAACTCCAATGACGCACTATCGATCAAGCACTAGGCAACTGGTTATCCCTAACTCAGTCACTGGCGTTCACCAATACACAATGATCTAGTGTGATTAAATGCCACACACTTCTCAAATCATCCCTGAAACTGAGAAGTGGTATACATACCGGTTGGCCAGGCGGGCACAAAATATAAATATTCACAACAATTAATCAAGATGCTCAAATCAATATATATTGCATAGAGAAATAAGCACGTCAATTACATGATTCGTAACCAACACCTAAGTGAATTTAGCTCATAATGTTCAAAACAACACACACTACAATCTGAGTATGCACATCCATAGCTACAAGAAATTACAAGAAAAGATTAATTCCCTTGGTCAAATCCGTAGTTGATGGTCTTCTTGAAGTCTCTAATCTTTCCTCCTCTATTCGGCTCCCAACGATGGAAATGAGAAATGATCTTTCCAAAAGTGGAATGTTTTGTCTTGAGACGGTTCTTCCTTTTTATAGAATGAAGGTAAGCCCTAATTAGGTCAAATTGTACACGTGGAAGGCTCTCCAAGCTTCTGAAGTCCGAAAATAGCTCAACTAACTTAAGTTCATTAAAATGGATTACGAACTTTTACGTGGCAGTTTTGCTCCCTGCTTTGCTGGATCACAGATTTTGCTCCCTCAAGTCGCTCCGCAATATATTCTGCACAAAATAACTTCCAAAGCATCCATTCTTCCAAATGGGTTAAAACATATAATATTTATCTAAAAGCAACCCTATTTAGCACTAATGACACACAAAACACTATAGAACTAAGGCCAAAATAACTCCCTTTTGGAGAGTTATCACCAGGATAAAGTACCCAGCCTTATCCCTATATTATAGACCCTTCAGGTTGTTTCTTGAACAGTGATCCCTGTATGTCTCCACATACAGTTCAAGACTCATCCCACAACCTAGGATGTTTAGTTTATTGGATTAGGGTTATTTAGGCAAGAAATACATAATATATACAATAACTCTTTATTGAAAAAACATCAAATAATATTTTATGTTCGGTTAATTGTTACAATTACTATCTACGAGTTTTAGGGCATAAAACCCAACATAAGAATTTATCCTGTTCTGTGCACCTACAAAATATATTGAAGCTAGATTTTGACGACAATATTCAAATGACTGCTCTTCACTGCAAGTAGTGCAAATGGGGGTAGGAGCTTGGCTCAAGGCTGCAACTTGAATTTGATTCCCTAAAGTAAGATTCATAAGCATATCGTTCATAGTTAACATCCGCTAAGATAGTGTCTCTAGATGATTGACTTCTTGGACCTTGACACTACTTCTAGATGGTGTTTCTTCTTCTCCCCATTGACTACTGCTTGCAACAATTGCATCAAGAATCTCGTTTGCCTCATTGAAAGTCTTTTTAAGCAACAAACCATTAGTTAATGCATTGATTACTACTTTGGAAGCTTGAGTCAGTCAGTTGTAAAAATGCTCTATAAGAAGACAAGGTGTGGACATTTACTTATCAACTTTTTAAAGCTTTCCCATGTCGTGTCTACTCCTTGTGGTCCCTGTTTAAAAGTGATAATTTCCGTTGGATTTGTGCGTTCTTTGTAGATGTAAAATATTTCAAAAGAAATTTTTCAGCAAGCTCATCCCATGTGGTGATGCTAATCGGTGGAAAAGAATCTAACCATGCTTCTGCATTACCCTGCAAAGAAAATTGAAAAATTGATGGATGTGAGATAGGATGGATAATAATAATAAAGATAAATTCAGCCAACCTTAGTGCAAGTATAAACTGTCGCACGTAGTAATAAAAAAAACCTTAGAAGTATTCCAAGGGTATCAATCCCACGAGGACTAAATTGGAAATTCAAATTTGAATAAGAAACTGCTCAAATGATTGCTTAAAGAATAGGTAACCAAAGAAATATAGTTGATGATTGATTTTTAGAAAAATAAATAAAGCAAGCAAATAAGTAAAAGAATAACAATAAGAAATAAAACAAGGTATTCAACATGGATTCATCCCAAAGGCAATAACCTTAATCATGAATTATTTAACTTAAGCCTATTCAATGCATTGGGTCAGACTTAACTTCTATTTGGCCTTGCTCCAAAGAACCGTTAGAGGCTAAGAGAGTACCGTTATGCACATTTCTGTGACTCGACTCTGACATAGATAATTCACGAATGCAATCTATAACCTTATAGTTGATATAGGGTGCCATAGGCAACTTGCCCTATACCACCGAACAATCTCTTTCGAGCTTTTTCTCCTATATCACCTTTATGAGAACCGATATCGTCTGTCCCTTTCGAGATCAAACTCATGTAGCATGCAAAGTCTAAGTGATCAAGTTAAACTCAGCAAGATCATAATGATATTCAATAAAGAATGACATTCATTGAACACAACTTAAGCAAATAAAACACTTTCAAGCTATTGAACCATAAGGGAATTCACCATATTGAACCCCTCAACGGAATTTAGCTCTACTCATGGTGAAATAAAGTGCAAATGAATACATTTTCATTGAAAATAAGATGTAAGAATACAGATAAATGAAAAGGATCAAAAGCTGGAAATAAAGACAGTAGCCAAATACTATGGGTTTTTCTATTTATCCAATCCTTCTAGAGTTCACTTAGACACTCCACTCTCTCGCTTTTACAAGTGGGAATGGGTGAAAATCCGTACAAACCCTAAGGTTTGATGTCTAACTAAAGTTAGAATTTAGTCATCTAAGAAGGACCTCGGGCATCCCTACTCATAGGCGTCAACTAGGGTTCTGTCACCACCCTCTTCTTCCAAATGAGTTCTGCTTGGATTTGACTTTGAATCACAAGCTTAAATAGTGTTGGAAATGGTTGAGGAGCTGCGAAATAGGTGCTAGTAGGTAGCCCAGTCGGTTTCGAGGTCAAAACAACCGGTTAGGTGCGAAGAAGGCTCGTTCAAAACGACCCGCGGACGACTCGAAACTGTCTCTGTTTTCCAGAAATGCGGTCGCATTTCTGGGCAAAATCCAGCTTTTCCTCTGTTTTCCTGCACAACACAAACTTAGTCAAATTCGCTTAAAATTAAGTCTTTTTAAGCACAAATGAGCATAAGTTGATAAAAGTGAATCTCAACACCCTAACTTATCAACTTTAGCATATTTTGAGCTTGGGAATAGTGAAATTGATCTAAAACATAAAGTTTTGACAAGATTATGAGCTGAATATAAGGGTAAAATAGGTATATTTTTTACCCTTATCACGCCCCCAAACTTAACTCATTGCTTGTCCTCAAGCAATAGCAAACCAGAACATTAGAGATCAACTTTTTAATTGCAAACCAAAATGTAAGAGCTCAATACTAATTGCAAATCAAAACGTTAAGGTTCATGTGTAGTTATCAATCATGGTACTAGCATCAACTTTTAATTGCAAATTAAGTGACATGGAATCAAGTAAACATGTTTTTCAAGATCGTTTTCTAAAAAGTTTGCCTTTTAGGATAGGGTTCTGTAGGGATTGAATCCCAAGCGGAAGTAGTTTTCACGGTTCGTGTTTTAATTTCGATTATTCCAAATACCGGTACGTTGGGCAACAAACACAGAAAAATATTTTCTACACTAAAACTATTTTAGATATCGAAACATTACTTGAATTTGGAGGCAAACTGCACTATGCTCCAATTCACATTCTTCTTCCTCCCAATGAACACAACCAATCGAATTCACCCGCTATCCTCTTGGATTGCTGAAAACCGGTTTGTGGGAACCAAAAGATCGGCTTGGAAAGGGAATTTTCAGCAAAAAACCTTGGTGTATTTTTGAGAGAAGACCAGAGAGAAAATCCGAGAGATCTCTCTGTCTTTTGTGTGAGAATGAGAGAATGAACCATCAGTTGGGAACTCCCTCTCCCCTGTACGATAAGTGGGGAGGGAGTTAATACCCTACTAGATCTAGACCGTTAGATCTTAATCAAAACGATCTCGGCCATTAACTAATTAAATAATAAATATTTAATTAATTAATTAACTATAATTAATTTAATTAAATCAATATTAACTAAATGAATTATAATATAAAATATTTAATTCAATTGAATTAAATTGGTCATTCAATTAATTCTATTAATTGAATCCACATTAATTAAATATCAAATATTTAATTAATTTTATAATTGAATCAGATTCAATTTTATCTCTCTCATTTAACCTATAGTTTTAATGTGCATCAAAATGTACATTAATCTTAACTATAATATTAATTTGATTAAATCATATTTAACCAAATTAAATTAATTAATTCTCAATTAATTAATTCATGAATTAATCAAATATCATATATTTAATTAAATTCATAATTCTCTCATTAATTAATTTTGAATCATATCCAAAATTAATTTTATTATAAAGTTTAATTCATTAATTAAACTTATACTATAATATATCTGGACATTATATTAGTTGCATCAAAATACAATTAACTTAAATTCCCTTTAATAATCAAGACTATATTATCTCAGAATTCGTTATGAGCTAGCAGGTGGACCTAATGGACCTATAGATCAGAAGCTCCAACGATACGAGATTGATCAGCTAAACTCATTAACCGAGTCAATCAACATTCGTTAATTGTGGGTCACTCCACTAAAGACCCACAGCTGCACTCTTCTCAGTGTAGAATATTTCTGTGTGCACGAATATCGATCAATGCAGTAAGTCAATCCTTCACGTGTGTTCGTAAGACAAGCTGGGTCAAATTACCGTTTTACCCCTGGGTTACCTCTGGATCCTTAAGTACCACTGATCCCTCTAATGAACAAGTTGTTTAGGGTCCAACCACTAAATAGGAGTTCCTCTCGGGCCAGGAGAGGACGACGCGCCTTTGTTCAAGACCCGGAATCAGCCCTTATGGGAACACACATCTACTTACCCAAATAGGGGAAGAAGTGAATTCCATCTTGTATTGTCATGTCCCCAGCCCCCCACTCGGTCTTGTCCCCAAGAAGGTAGGCTGATTGAGTCGGCGTGCAGGCCACTCTCACTCGTACTAATCAAAGGACAATCCCTCGTGAGAAGGAGTTCATGAAACACTCAGGATTAAGACTGAGTTACCTAGGTCATCCTATTGAAACAGTAACCTAACTAGTTAACGGTGTTACATCTAGTGGTTTACTATTTCGTAGTTCGGTCTTATGCAAACGCATTGCATAGGATACCCCCGCTCGCATGTCTCCTACATGGACCCCTTGGATCAATACGTCTGTATCGAATACAAAGCGGGCCATATCACATAGTGTTACCAGGATAAGGTACCCAGCCTTATCCCTGTACTATAGACCTTTTTGGTTCTCCTTAGGGAGATCACAAACTCTTTTCTCCTTTGAAATATGAAAAACGCAGCAACTCCATTAAGGGGCACACCACTAAGGTTACACTGGTATAACTCTAGGTTTAGGAGGCAATTGACTGGTGGCAATCTTTCTCTACGAGGGAGGCTTGAGAGAATACAAGAAGTAGCCTTCAGTCTTGTCTTGTGTAATATGTTGTGTCTTTTAAACCCTAAGTTTAGTGTTTTATTTATACGAGAAAGGCCATGAATATAATATTCACAAATAATCAATTATGGATAACTGATTAATCATTTCCATAATTGATTAATTACCAAATTAATTAATTCTATAATTAATTAATTTCCAATTAAATATCATATATTTAATTTTGGGCCTTCAATTAATTAATTAACTAATTACCTAATGAAATATCATATATTTAATTTCAGGCCTTCAATTAATTAATTCTATAATATCCTATAAATTTAATATGAATCAAAATCATATTAATATTTGAATTTCTTCAAATATTTATTTCTCTCATAATTTTATCATAATGCATCACCATACATTATATTGTTTCCTTTAGTAAATTGAACACTTTCAATTCACATTCATGACTTAGTTGCCTAAAATTACTTTACGAGCTACCAGTGCGACCTAATGGACTTGTAGAACAAAAGATTCAACGATATGAGATTAATTGGTTAAACTCAGTAACAAAATTAATCAATATTCGTTAATTGTGGGTACATTCCACTATAGACTCATAGTTGCACTCTTCTCACTGCAGACATATTTTTGTGTCCACGGATATAGACCAATAACAACAAGTTAGTCCTTCACGAGTGTCTATAACACCAGTTGGGTCAAATTACCTTTATACCCCTAGGTTACCTCTATGTCCTTAAGTACCAGTGCTCCTCTAATGAACAACATGTTTGTGATCCAACCACAAAACAGAAGACCCTCTCGTGCGAATGAGAGAGTAGGGCCCTTTGTTCAAGACTCAGAGACACCACTTAAGGGAACACTCTTCTTCCCTAAAGTCGGGAAGGAGTGAATTCCATCTTGTGTGATTATGTTCCCAACTCCCCACTCAGTCTTGTCCCCAAAATAATAGACTTATTGAGTTGGCGTATTGGCCACTCTCACCCATACAAATCAAAGGACAATCCCTCATGAACAGTACTCCATAACCAACTCAGGATTAAGACTACATTGTCTAGGTCGTCCTAGTGAAATAGAAACCTAACTAGTTAATGGTGTTATAACCAGCGGTTACTATTTTGCGGTCCGGTCTTATGCAAACTCATTGCATAGGTGATAACTTTCCAAAAGGGAGTTATTTAGACCTTATTTTTGTAGTGATTTGTGTGTCATTTGTGCCAAATAGGGGTGTTATTAGATGAAAATTAGTTTAATTATTTACCTTATTTAGAAGAATGGATGCTTTGGAAGTTTTTTTGCAGAAAAATTGACGTTGAGCGACTTGACGGAGCAAATTCTATGATCCAGCAAAGCACAGAGCAAAATTGGCCACGTGAGCTGCACGTGATTCATTAATGAGGTGGCGTTCTTAGAAGTAATCTCGGATCTAGAAAGCTTGGAGAGCCTTCCACGTGTAATCTTTTACCTAATTAAGGTTGACTCCACTCTATAAAAGTAAAGGGCCGCCTCAAGTCAATTCATTCCAGGTTGGAGACTCACTTCCCATCTTTGGATGCCGAATAAAGAAGGGACAATTGGAGATTCAATTAGACCACCAACTACGGATTTCTTCAAGGGAAATTATCTTTTCTAGTAAAAGTTCATAGTTATGGATGTACGTGAACAGATTGTAGCGTGTGTTATTTCCAATTTCATGAACTAATTTACTTTAGGTGTTGGTTAGGTTTATGTAATTTTCATTCTTTAACAATCTAGCAATTGATATTGATTTTGAGCATCTTGATTACTTATTGTGTTTAATATCATTTTGTGCCCGCTTGGCTAGCCTGTATGAATAACTTCTCTTAGTTTCAGAGATGATTTAAGGGATGTGTGGCTTGTAATCACACTAGTGACTAAGTTAGGGATAGCCAGTTGCCTAGTGCTCGATCGGTAGAGCGTCATTGGAGTTGAAACACATTTCAAAAGATCCAAAGTTCCAGGAGGATCCTGCTGATAAGACTTGACGGGACGATTTCGGAGGGTGTCGAATTCTCCAACGTCTGTGCCAAATAAATTTATAATCACCGTACACTAAACTACTTTGCAGCAGTAGTGGCCGGGGTCGAACACAGGGAGCGCATTTATAATTTTCTTAACTTAGATTTATTGAGACGACCAACTAATGGGGGAGATGCGAGAGATCAAAATGCGAGGGAAATTAAATGACAGAAAATAAATTGCAGAAATTAAATGGCAGAAAATTAAAGGGAGTGGTTGATCGAACCTCGGATTGATGTAATCGGTACATTCGGTGCTCGTTTGGATGAATCTTAATCATAGATTATCTAATGATGAAATTTACGTTTTAAGCCTAACGTGTTCTTGGAAAAGCCAGAGAGCCATAATATCCCTATTTTATTAACCCTACCGATGCATCGAAGCTAATCTAATTGTTTACTAATTAACCCGGCCGAATCAACTAGCTACAATTGCATTACGATTAGGATAGTTAGGTGGTCAATTTTATAACTAGGAAAAGCCTAAATTATAAGATTAACCAAGTGTTCAATTCTAGGCTAACATGCAAAGTGCTACAAGATTAGGGATAAAACGCCTAAAATAGAGCCACATGCTTCACCTAATTACTACCAATAGCGAATATGATTAAAACGACAGAAAATGGGGTTGTCAATCCCAACTATCATTCTAATCATGAATAAAAATAGAATTGAAACACATAAACAATAAATTCAGAATAGAAAGCTCAAAATCTCATAAAATCCAAACCAAACTTACAACCGAGTTCCCAATTACATGAATAATGAGCTTAGCTCGTCATTTGGAATGCCGAACCTCTCTCTCGGTCTCGATCCACCATGAAAACTAAGAAATCTACTCTAAGACCCTAAGAAATATGAAAAGTACAGAGGGAATCAGAGAGAAAGTAGGGAAAAACGGCTAGAGACCAACATAGAATTGACCTAAAATCGAAAAACGTAATATTTATAAACCGCGGCAACGTCGAGACGCCATGGCCAGCATCTTGACGCTGACGCTAAGTTGGCCCATGGGTGAATGTTTGCTCCTTGTTGACATTTTGGTTGACTTTTAATTACCAATACCAAAATGACTTTCTTGATCCCGAGAACACCAAATTGACCTATGCATCAAATAGACTCAAAATTAGCCAATTATCACAAATAATAGCTTTAAGATATGCAAAATTTACAGAAATAATTAGCACCGAATTTGGCGCTATCAAGATTGCGAGAGTTTGCCTTATCAATATAATTTCTAGAGCATCTTTTTAACAATTATAGAAGTCTTAAGCCTGTTTCCAATTTGTCTTCTTTATCCGTTTACATTTCTGCTCTGTTATTTCTTTTGTTCCAACATTATTTCAAAACCCAATCATTTTAACAACATTGAAATTACTAAAAGGCTAAACAAAATAGGTAAAGTGAAACAGTTCAAAACCACGTGGATACAATAAATTATTTATCACTTGCTGTAGACTATGTGCACTTGCATAGTATTCTAGATTTAAATTCTATCATATTTTTAAACCACTCTGGAATTGCAACAAGTTTTTGGCGCCGTTGCCGGGGACTTGAATAAGTTTTTATCTGATCTGTTTTTGTGTATGTGTTTTAGTGGTTTGGTGTGTGAACTTTTTGACTGTTTCTTTTTGTTCTGTAGGTGTGAGATTGGTGCATGAGTGATCCTCCTAGGTGAGATTCGAGCTTGATTCAGAAATTGAAAGGACATTTAGAAGAAGAAGGAGAGAGGAACAAAGAAATCTAAATCCAATGGATAACGTGCTGCGTCTTCCAAATATTCTAGAAGATCAAGTTGATCCCCAGCGAAATTGTGAGATGCAGCAAAATCCATGGTAGGAGCAAAATCGACAGCAAAATAATCAGGCTGAGAACCATATTCTTGTATCAAATGATAGAACCAAAGCCATTAGAGCGTATGCTTCTCCGATGTTTAATGAGTTAAATCCAGGAATTGTGCGTCCTCAAATTGAGGCAACAAATTTTGAAATCAAATCGGTAATGTTTCAAATGTTGCAGACCGTGGGTCAATTCCACGGTTTACCATCTGAAGACCCCCATCTACATCTTAAGTCTTTTCTAGGAGTTAGTGATTCTTTTGTTATTTAGGGACTGTCTAGGGATGCCATTAGATTAACTTTGTTCTCGTATTCTCTTATAGATGAAGCAAATGCGTGGTTAAATTCTTTTGCTCTAGGATCAATTAGTACATGGAATGAGTTAGTGGAAAAACTTCTTAGTAAGTATTTTCCACCAACTAGGAATGCCAAGTTGAGGAGTGAGATAGTGGGATTTAGGCAACTCGAAGATGAAACTTTTAGTGAGGCTTGGGAGAGGTTTAAGGAGCTTTTGCAAAAGTGTCCCCACCATGGTTTACCTCATTGTATCCAAATGGAAACATTTAACAATGGGCTAAACTCAGCAACCCAAGGTATGGTCGATGATTCTGCGGAAGGGTCCCTTTTGGCAAAAACCTTTAATGAAGCCCATGAGATATTAGAGAGAATATCAACCAATAGTTTTCAGTGGTCAGATGTTAGAGGCTCTAGCAAGAAAGTTAAGAGTGTGATAGAAGTTGATGGTGTGTCTACCATCAGGGCTGATATCGCAATGTTAGCTAATGCTCTTAAAAATGTAACAGTGGTTAACCATGTTTAGCAGGCGCCAGTGGTGGAGCCTGCTGCAGTTGTAAACCAAGTTACAGAAGAATTATGTGTCTATTGTGGTGAAGAGCATAATTATGAGTTTTGCCCCAGCAATCCAGCTTCTGGGTTTTTTTGTAGGTAATCAAAGGAATAACCCTTATTCAAATTTTTATATTCCAGGTTGGCGTAACCATCCTAAATTTGCGTGGGGAGAGCAAGGAAGCAATTCGCAAGCCCTCCAAGCACAACAAAAGGTGGCGAACCAGTCGGGATTTGCTAAATCGCAGGGAATGCCCCAGCAAAATAAGTCGACAATGCCCCAGCAAAATTCAGAGAGTTCTCTGGAGTCATTGATGAAAGAATATATGGCTTGTACTGATGCCGCGATTCAAAGTAATCAAGCTTCATTGAGAGCCGTGGAATTGCAAATGGGTTAGCTAGCTAATGCGCTAATGGCACGTTCTCACGGGAAACTTCCTGCAGATACTGAGCACCCTAGAAGGAAAGGAAAGGAGGAGGTGCAGGTAGTGACTCTGAGAAGTGGTAAGCCTCTAGAAGAGAAAAGAGAACCCAGTAAAACCCATGATGTAGAGAAGAATAGTGATAAAAATGTTGTTGTTGGGAAAGAGTTGGAGTCTGGTAAGAATGATGGAGGCAGCAATAATAATGCTGGAGCATCTAGTTCTGTTCCAGATATAGAACCATCTTATGTACCGCCCCCACCTTATGAACTACCTCTACCTTTTCCACAAAGGCAAAAGCCTAGGAACCAAGATGGTCAATGTAAGAAGTTTTTAGAGATTCTTAAGTAGTTGCATATAAATATTCCTTTAGTAGAAGCTATAGATGGTGTGTGTGTGTCCGAAGTGTGGAGGTTAGAAAAGATGATAGATAATGAATAAGAATAAATTCAGCCAACCTAGTGCAAGTATACACTGTCACACGTAGTAATAAAAAAACCTTAGAAGTATTCCAAGGGATATCGATCCCATGAGGACTAAATTGGAAACACAGATTTGAAGAAGAAACTGCTTAAAGATTGCTTGTATAAGGTAACCAAAGAAATAGTTGATGATAATTTTTGGAAGATAATAAAAATAAACAAATAAAAGATAACAATGATAAATAAAACGAGGTGTTCAATATAGTTTCATCCCAAAAGCAAATAACTCTAATCATAGTTTATTCAACCTAAGTCTATTCAATGCATTGGGTCAGATTTAACTTCTATTTGGCCTTGCTCCCAAGAACCGTTAGAAGGCTAAGCCAGTATCGTTATGCACATGTCTGTGACTCGACTCCGACATAGATAAATCAAGCATGCAATCTATAACCCTATAGTTGTTATAGGGTGCCTTAGGCAGCCTCACCCTATAACACCGAATACACTCTTTCGAGCCTTTTCTCCTATATAACCTTTATGAGAACCAATATCGTTCGTCCCTTTCGAGACCAAACTCACATAGCATGCAAAGTCTAAGTGATCAAGTTAAACATAGCAAGATTCAGAATGATAATCAATAAAGAATGACATGCATTGAATAAAACTTAAGCAAATAAACACTTTCAAGCTATTGAACCATAAGGGAATTTACTGTATTAAACCCCTCAACGAGATTTAGCTACGCATGATGGAATAAAGTGCAAATGAATAACTTTCCATTGAAATAAAGAATAAAGAATACAAGTAAATTAAAAGTAATAAGTGCTGGAAATAAGGTGCAGTAACTAAAACTGGGGTTTTTTCTTTTATCCAATCCTTCTAGAGTTCGCTCGACACTCTACTCTCCTTTACGAATGGGAATAGGGTGAAAATCCCTACAAACACTAAGGTTTGATGTCTAACTAAGGTTAGAATTTAGTCATCTAAGAAGGACCTCGGGCATCCCTACTCATAGGCGTCTACTAGGGTTCTATCACCACCCTCTTCTTCCCAGTGAGTTCTACTTCGATTTCTCTTTGAATCACAAGCTTATATAGTGTGGGGAGTGGTTGAGAAGCCACGAAATAGGTGCTGGTAGGTAGCCCAGTCATTTTCGGGGTCAAAACGACCGGTTAGGTGCTCAAAAGTCTCGTTCAAAACGACCCGCGACGGACTCGGAACGACCTCTGTTTACCCAGAAATGTGGTCGCATTTCATTTTTGCCTTCCCAGAAATGCGGTCGCACTTCTAGGTTTTTCCAGATTTCTTCTGTTTTTCTGCAGAACACCAAATTGAGTCAAATTCATATCAAAATAGATCTTTTAAAGCACTTTTAAGCATAATTTGACAAATTTGACTCTCAACTCCCTAATTCATCAACTTTAACATATTTTGAGCTCGGGAATAGTAAAATTGATCTAAACATGCAACTTTTGACAAGAAAATGAGCTAAAGATAAGGGTAAAATAGGTATATTTTTTTACCCTTATCAATAGAGCAAATGCCAAATTATGAAAAATTTCTTAAGGATATCTTGACTAAGAAGAAGAGGTTAGGAGAGTTTGAAACTGTATCTCTTCTTGAGGAATGTAGTCCTATTCTTAAGAATAGGCTACCAACCAAGGATAAGGATCCAGAGTCATTTACTATTCTCGTCTATATAGGTGAAAAAGAATTGGGTAGAGCACTTTGTGATTTAGGCGCAAGCATTAACCTTATGCCTCTTTCGGTCTATCAAAAGCTAGGTATTGGTGAAACTAGGCCTACCACAGTCACACTCCAACTAGCTGATAGGTCTATTACATATCCTGAGGGTAAGATTGAGGATGTCTTAGTGAAAGTAGATAAATTCATATTTCCTGCTGATTTTATTATTTTAGATTATGAGGTAGATAAAGATGTCCCAATTATTCTTGGTCGTCCATTTTTGGCTACAGGTAGGGCATTGATAGATGTTCAGAAAGGGGAATTAACAATGAAGGTTCATAATGAGGAAGTGAAGCTTAATGTTTTTAAAGCCATGAAGTATCCAGATGAAATGGAAGATTGCTCTTTCATTCAGATTCTAGAGAACACAATTGTTGAGACAACAATTGAGAATTTGACAAATCAACATTTTGAGGATTATGGAGAGATTAGTATGGAGGATTTGGCAGTTTGTACATTAGAAAGAAAAAATGAAAAAGAAGTGTCTAGGTGTGAGGATGTTTTTGAGTCTTTAGATTTGGATGAAAGGAAGGCTCCTCCTATTAAGCCATCCATAATTGAGGCACCAACTTTAGATTTGAAGCCTTTACCAGATCATCTAAAGTATGCGTATCTTGGGGAGGGTGAGACGGTGCCCATTATTGTTGCATCAGATTTAGTGTCGGAGGATGAAGAGGCCTTAGTAAAGTTGGTGCAGCAATACCGCAAAGTAATAGGTTGGACATTGGCCGACATTAAGGGAATTAGCCCATCTTTTTGTATGCATAAAATACCTGTAGAGGAGGGATCCTTTAGGAGTATTGAGCATAAAAAAAGGCTTAACCCTGCAATGAAAGAAGTTGTTAAGAAAGAGGTGATTACTATTGTTTCTTAGATGGTTATTCTAGGTATAACCAGATTACCATTGCTCCTGGGGACCAGGAGAAGACTACTTTCATTTGCCCTTATGGGACATTTGCTTTTAGGCGAATGCCTTTTGGCCTTTGTAGTGCTTCAACAACATTTCAGCGGTGTATGTTATCAATTTTTTCTAATATTATTGAGTCCACTTCTGAGGTATTTATGGACGATTTTTCAGTTTTTGGAGGGTTTTTTCAGCAATGTTTGGATAATTTACGTAAGGTGCTAAAGAGATGTGAGGATACCCATCTAGTTCTTAATTGGGAGAAATGCCACTTCATGGTGAAGGAGGGTATAGTGTTAGGTCATAAAATTTCAAAGAGACGATCTAGAAGTTGATCGAGCAAAAATAGAGGTTATTGAGAAGTTAGAGCCACCAAATTCGGTCAAAGGGATTCGTAGCTTTTTAGGTCATGCTGGATTTTATAGGAGGTTCATAAAATTTTTTTCTAACATTAGTAAACCTCTTTGTAAATTGTTGTGTGTTGATAGTGTTTTTTACTTTGATGCAGATTGTAGGAAGGCTTTTGAGACTTTAAAGACTGCTTTAATCTCAATGCCCATTCTTTGTGCACCAAACTGGAGTTCGCCATTCGAGGTGATGTGCGATGCCAGTGATGTGGCAGTAGGTGCAATGCTGGGGCAAAAGTAGGGAAAAGTTATTCATCCTATTTATTATGTAAGTAGGGTTTTGAATGAGGCACAAATCAACTATACAACTATTGAGAAGGAGTTGTTAGCGATTGTGTGTGCCTTTGAGAAATTTTGCCCATATTTAGTTCGATCCAAAGGCACGGTGTTTACAGATCATGCAACAATCAGGTATTTGATGTCTAAGAAAGATGTGAAGCCTAGATTAATTCGTTGGGTTTTGTTATTGCAGGAGTTCAACTTAGAGATAAAGGACATGAAGGGATCGAAAAATGTTATTGTTGGGCGTCACACCGCAATACTGCAAGTGCACGGGCCGCAAGTAATATAAAACGAAAATATTCCGAGTATCGAATCCACAGGGAGGCGAAGGGAAAATTAAGCAAAGCAATAAATTCTTGATCACTAAAAGTACTTGGAGGAAATAATATTTAGGGACCAAAACATGAAATAAAAGGAATTTTTAAATTTAAAGCAATTAAAGATTCAAAATTTGATCAATCAAGAGAAAATAAAATGTAGAGAAAGAGCTTTTAGTGAGAAGCGGGGTCTCCGTTAATCACATAGGATCTCATTGCCAAACTAATTATACTCCTAGAATCTCCGTTAATCACATAGGATCTCCTGTTGGTTTCCCCTAATTCTAACTAATCCATTTTAACAACCTAAGTGTCCTTAGCGCCATTAAAATTCGTTAATTATTACGCTCTGATTCATTTTAGGAATCTAAGTTTAATCAACTAATCTCGTTGTCACGACGGGCAATTAAACTAGTTGCATGGATTATGATCTATCCTAACTTCTCTCCGTCGAGTTTCCATTAAGAATCGGATCAATATACAATTGGCCAGATTGCATACAACATTACGAACATCCATACAAATAATCAGTACCAGAGGGCAAGAGAAAGGCAATTATAATAACATTTAACTATATATTTTCATTTCAAGACCCCAAGTTGGGATTTAGCTATACATAGCTAAAATATTCACAAAATATACAATGGAAAGCATAAATATGAGCAAAATAAAAGGGAAGGAAATGACCGTCGAAGACCCCGTCGCTGGCGCTTGGAGTCCCTCCGAGCACACCTTGAGCCTCCTAGAGTGCTCCCCAAAACTCCCCAAAAATTTCCCACTAAGAGCTCTCAAAAAGGCTAAAATGCATTGAGAGAAGGCTCCAAAGGAGCCAAGGAAAGAAAGGAATGAAAGAATTGAATGATGATTGATGCATAAAATGGGCACCAAGGGGCGCCTTATATAGGCCCGGAAATAGGAC
Organism: Luffa aegyptiaca; assembly: GCA_017139565.1. Taxonomy (NCBI): domain Eukaryota; kingdom Viridiplantae; phylum Streptophyta; class Magnoliopsida; order Cucurbitales; family Cucurbitaceae; genus Luffa; species Luffa aegyptiaca. Next base: position 15,206,163 of record CM029406.1, on the reverse strand, counting down.
AGCGTCGCGACGCTGTGCGGTTTTCAGACCAGGCTGGCGTGGATTGGGCTTGAAATTGGGCCTTTCTTCATTTCTTTTTTGCATCTTCTTTATATGGTTGACTTCTTGGGCTCCCCCTTGACCCATGTATGGAAATTTGGGCTTCGATAGCTCATTTTGGGAATTTTTTTCCACCAAAATCCATAATTTGCTCCTAAAGACCAAATAACAAAATATTTTAGATTTCTTCAATAAAAACACAATTAAAGCGCCTAAAAGCTTAATAATTTAGGACTAAAATAGCGACATTTCTGCCCGCTATCACACCACCAAACTTAAGCTTTTGCTAGTCCCGAGCAAAATAAATTCGAAAGATGCATGAAATAGAATCACTCAAGCCTCAATGATTTTGGAACTTTTAAGCTAGAATGGAAAACATGCAAGTGGAATAAGCAAGCACCGCATACTCATGAAGAAATCTTAAAATAGATTGAACTTAAGATTAGTGAATAGCATGCTCAAGACTTTTCTAATGATTCTTTTACTAACCTAGATTAGTCTTATGGCTTTCTCCATTTGTTTTCCCCTACAGTGGCTAAGAGCCCCTAATAGGTCGGAGTTCTACTATCATGCAAAAAAAAAAAAAAACAAGAAACTAGGGCGCTTGACATTTTTCCTTTTCATGGGGGAGCAAAACTCACAGATATTTTCTTTTTCTTTTGCTACTCCCCCAAACTTGCATTTTGATATCTAATGGTACTAGCTTTCACACTACGGTGCAGGGACCCTTAACCCAAATTTTATTCTCTGGTTGGCCTAACTGATCACACTTTTTCTTTTGTGCAAGCAAAAAAAAATTTCTTTTTCAACAGATTTTTCTTTTTCCTCTCTTTTCTTTTGTTGCTTTTTCTCTCAGCAGGCATAGCAATTTTTTCTACCTAGTTCTTTAAAACAATCAAGCATGAACTCCTAGTGTTAGAGACTAAGCCTATCGGGGTGACAACAAACTTTAAAAATCATAACAAAAATCTAGATTTCCAAAGACGTCATCAGATAAGTCTATTGCATGCTTTAGACATTAAAACTAAGTATCAAAAAGTTTTAAAATTTCACAATTTCTGCTATGCTTCCAGATTCCACAACATATAAACCATTTTCTCCCAAAACTACTAAAATCACATCCTCTGCTATCATGGCTATCTATTCATGCATCCAACAGAATTTAAATATGCTCAACACAGCGAAAGCCTCCCCCCCAAACTTAAACTAAACATTGTCCCTAATGTTTATAAACAATAAAGCATAAAGAGGGATACTGAGACTTCCATGAGCTAGGAGCAATTCATCCTCTTCCTTTGGATCCAGAAAATGGGATTCTTGGAGCTTTGAGATTTGCTAAAGTGATCCTGCAAAACAAAATTGGATCACGAAGCAAAGAAAATTATTTACCGCAAAAATAACTACCTAAACTTTAATCCTTGGGTTGCCTCCCAAGCAGCGCTTTCTTTAACGTCTTTAGCTAGACGAGACTCGGCACGATCACAGAGGCTCGAAATAAAAATTTTCATCGTCCTCCGAGCCCTGCAGATAATCACGCACCGAATTGCACACTGCAAACAGGGGAGAAAAAAAACTTTCCCCTGACCCATCATCACTAAAGAGATTGTTATAATAACATTTCAAAAAATATGTAGCAGCGTCAAATCTCTTTTCTAAGTCTCTATTCTCAAAACAATTATTCACAGAGTCATCCAGCGTTATGATATCTACTGGTCTAGGATCTAAGGATGGCCTATCAACTATGCCTGTCCATTCATCAGATTCAATATCTAAATGCTCAGAAGATGCCTTAGACTCAGTATTAAAAAATGACTCAACCAAGCTATCATATGACTCACTATCAGAAGAATTAAAGAATTCAAGCTCTTCTGGGTCAGATTCTATACTATTATCCACATCATCAGGACCCGAATCAAAATTATTCACACTTTCAGGGTCCAATTCTATATACTCAACAATGTCAGGATCAGACTCAATAGATTCAGTATTATCTTGATCAGACTCAGAATTATCATCTATCAAGTAATCATCTCCATTCAAATCATTCACATTATCAGGCATATCAAGCTCATTCTCAAAATCATGCAGATCATCCATTTCAGGCATTTCTATTTCATTTTCGAAATCAGGCAAATCATCAATTGCAGACATTTCGTTCTCAAAAGCAGGCAAATCTAATTCATTTTCAAAGTCAGGCAAATCAATATCAATCAGCTCATTTTCAAACAGAGGGTCATCAAAAAATGCATTAGGATTGAAATTCCCATCATCCATAGGTGCCTCTCCTAATCCTAGGCCAAGATTATATTCTACCTCTTCATCATCGTCAGTCAAATATTCTCGACCTATAGAAAAGTAGGTATGCAAACTACATACAGATTCATCTTGTCCAAAAATATTAAAAACAACATTTTCATCATCCACATTCAAGGTAAGCTTACCAGTATGCACGCTAATTTCAGCCTTACCTGTGGCTAAGAAAGGTCTGCCTAAGATGATAGGTACCTCTTTGTCTTCTATCATGTTGAGCACCACAAAATCTACAGGGAAGATGAATTTGTTGACCTTTACCAGCACGTCCTCCACAATACCCATCGGGTGGGTAAACGATCTATCAGCCAGCTGGAGGGTGATGTCGGTGTCTTTCAGACCTGTCAAACCAATCTTCCTGTACAATGAATAGGGCATCAAATTTATACTAGCACCTAGATCACACAAGGCCCTATCGAAAGATACTTCTCCTATAATACAGGGAACAGTAAAACTCCCTGGGTCTTTTTGTTTAGAAGGCATCTTTCCTGATACTATGGTACTACTGTTTTCAGACAATCTAAAAACCTTTTTTTTTCAAACTTTTCTTCCTAGATAGCATCTCTTTCATGAACTTCCCGTAATTAGGCATATTATACAAAGCATCTACTAAGGGAATATTCATAGATAATTTTCTAAACATCTCTAGGAATTTCTGAAACTGTTCATCTAATTTAACATTTTTAAAGCGCTGAGGAAAAGGTAACTCTCTGTAGTCAAAGGTAAGACATTCGCCCCTCCGCTTGGGCGGGCTAATGTGTGAGCCTTTATCATGATGGTTGCATGGAACCACTTCTTCCTCATTCAGCTTCTCTTCATGCCTTTCATTCTGCTTTGATCTTGCAAAAGAGTTAGAAAAATCACAATCAATAGAGTTAGGAGGATGTTGGGACCTTTCAGAGGAGGCTTTTTGTGCCTCAGCCCTTCCATCTTCATCCTTGCTCTTGTCTTCTTCTTTCTTCAATTTCTTCTCTGAACTGGCCTCCAGTTGTCTACCACTTCTCAGTGTCACCATCTTACACTGCTCTCTTGGATTGGTTTCTGTGTCGCTTGGACATTTCCCTTTTTGAAGGGCATTCACTGCTGAAACGACCTGACCTATCTGAACTTCCATATTTTTTAGATCCGTGTCATGGTTATTAACTGCCGTCTGGAGATTCACATTTAACACCTTCTGTTCCTTGATGGACATGGCCACCATCTCCTCCAGGTTACTCTTCTTTTCTGGCATACTGGTTGAAGCAAATCCTGGCGGTGGCTGCAATACGTTCTTGGTGTTCAAATAGGAAAAATTCTCATGATTGCGCAGACTGGGATGGTAGAAGTTTGGTACTCCTTGCGTGAATGCTCTGTTTCCCACATACTGAACTTCTTCTACATCTTGATTCTCTTTCTTTGAATATTCTTCAGCTAAGGTGGAGATGGACATGACCACCTCAGATGAAGTCAACTTATTTAGCGCATTTGTCAATGATGCCATCTGTGCCTTCAAGGAACTTGACTCGTCTATTTCATAAATACCAACCTTCTTGGAAACTATCCCTCGTTCAGTCGGCCACTGGTAATTGGTCGCTGCCATTTCCTTTAGAAGATCCTTGGCTTCCGTCACTGTCTTGGAAAGAAAACTCCCACCAGCTGATGTATCAAGAACCGTCTTGGTGGATGGATTCAGTCTATTGTAAAATAACTGCACCTGGAGCCAATCTGGGTAGCCATGTTGCGGGCAACGCCTAAGCATCTCCTTATATCAACTGTCTAAATGTTTCGATCTTTGTCCGGAGCTTAGTAGTCTTGGCAGGCGGGAAAATTTTTGTCAGGAATGCCTGGGCAAGCCCGTCCCATGTTCTGATACTGCTCGTCTCGACTGATTCGAGCCAATCTTTAGCCTTATCTTGAAGAGAAAAATGGGAATAAACTTAGTCTTATCGCGTCGGCCGGAACTCCATTCATCTTTACGGTCCTGCAAATCTCCAAGAATGATCGCAGATGCAAATGTGGGTCCTCAGAAGGGTGTCCCTTAAACGAATTGTCTCGCGCCATCTGAATCAATCCTGTCTTTAACTCGAAATTATTTGCTTGAATTGGGGAATAAACGATGCCTGAATTCTCGGTTGGGAGGACTGGCTGTAAAAAGTCTCTGATTGCCTTGGGAGCTTCATCTTGATGGGCCATTGCTTCCGTTAGTCTTTTCTCTCTACGAATAGATCTGAGTGTCCTGGTAATTTCAAGATCTAAAGGAAACAATTCAACCACCTTATGACTTCACATGCAACACTCCCAAACAATCAAAGGAACCAAACAAAAACAAAAATAAAATAATATTCACAAGAAAAATATTTACCACCTAAATTACTATTTATCCCTTTGCTTTTTAATGTCAAGAAGAATTATTTTGCTTAAAAATCAAACCTCCCCGGCAATGGCGCCAAAAACTTGTTGGGCGTCACACTGCAATACAGCAAGTGCACGGGCCGCAAGTAATATAAAACGGAAATATTCTGAGTATCGAATCCACAGGGAGGCAAAGGGAAAATTAAGCAAAGTAATAAATTCTTGATCACTAAAAGTACTTGGAGGAAATAATATTTAGGGACCAAATCACGAAATAAAATGAATTTTTAAATTTAAAGCAATTAAAGATTAAAAATTTGATCAATCAAGAGAAAATAAAATGTGGAGATAGAGTTTTTAGTGAGAAGCGGGGTCTTGAAAATCAATTAATAGTTAAAGAATTATTTCAAGAATTATTTCAATTAACCTATCTCATTGCCCAACTAATTATACTCCTAGAATCTCCGTTAATCACATAGGATCTCCTGTCGGTTACCCCTAATTCTAATTAATCCATTTTAACAACCTCAGTGTCCTTAGCGCCATTAAAATTCGTTAATTATTACGCTCTGATTCATTTTAGGAATCTAAGTTTAATCAACTAATCCCGTTGTCACGACGGGCAATTAAACTAGTTGCATGGATTATGATCTATCCTAACTTCTCTCCGTCGAGTTTCCATTAAGAATCGGATCAATATACAATTGGCCAAATTGCATACAGCATTACGAACATCCATACAAATAATCAGTACAAGAGGGCAAGAGAAAGGCATTTATAATAACATTTAACTATATATTTTCATTTCAAGACCCCAAATTGGGATTTAGCTATACATAGCTAAAATATTCACAAAATATACAATGGAAAGCATAAATATGAGCAAAATAAAAGGGAAGGAAATGACCGTCGAAGACCCCGTCGCTGGCGCTTGGAGTCCCTCCGAGCACACCTTGAGCCTCCTAGAGTGCTCCCCAAAACTCCCCAAAAATTTCCCACTATGAACTCTCAAAAAGGCTAAAAAGCCTTGAGAGAAGGCTCCAAAGGAGCCAAGGAAAGAAAGGAATGAAAGAATTGAATGATGATTGATGCATAAAATGGGCACCAAGGGGCGCCTTATATAGGCCCGGAAATAGGACAGCGTCGCGATGCTATCGGCACAGCGTCGCGACACTGTGACGTCACTCAACTTGCTGGCCAAGAAATGGGACAGCGTCGCGACGCTGTCCCCACAGCGTCTCAACGATGTGCGGTTTTCAGACCAGGCTAGCGCGAATTGGGCTTGAAATTGGGCCTTTCTTCATTTCTTTTTTGGATCTTCTTTATATGGTTGACTTCTTGGGCTCCCCCTTGACCCATGTATGGAAATTTGGGCTTGGATAGCTCATTTTGGGCATTGTTTTCCACCAAAATCCATAATTTGCTCCTAAAGACCAAATAACAAAATATTTTAGATTTCTTCAATAAAAACACAATTAAGCGCCTAAAAGCTTAATAATTTAGGACTAAAATAGCGACATTTCTGCCCGCTATCAGTTATTGCAGATCATCTGTCTCGTCTTGATCCATCATCTTCTATGCTCAAGCAACCTGTCATTTCAGATTCATTTCCAGATGAGCAGCTTTTTGATGTTAAGGTAAAGGTAGTGCATAGTACTCAATGGTATGCGGATATAGCTAATTTTCTGGTAAAGGGAGTCACTTCTATTGATATGGATAGGAGGCAAGTGCAAAGGTTCAAGCATGATACAAAATACTTTTATTGGGATGAGCCATTTATGTATAAACAATGTTCTGATGGTATTATTCGGAGATGTGTTTCAGGTGATGAAGCAAAAGAAATCCTGGAGCAATGTCACTCTTCCCCGTATGGAGGTCATTTCAGCGATCAAAGGACATGTATGATGATTTTACAATGTGGATTTTTCTAGCCTTCTTTATTTAAAGATGCCCATTGGTTCTACAAGCAATGTGGTGCTTGCCAAAGGAGAGGAAATTTAGGACCTAGAGATGAAATGCCTCTTACCTATGTTTTAGAATTAGAATTATTCGATGAATGGGGTATTGACTTTATGGGGCCATTTCCCCCTTCTAACGGTAATGTGTTTATTTTGTTGACAGTTGACTACGTGTCCAAGTGGGTGGAGGCCATTGCATGTCATTAGAATGATGCTAAGACGGTGTTGAGGTTTCTTCAATCGCACATTTTTGTGCGGTTTGGGACACCTAGGGCTTTTGTGAGCGATGAGGGTACACATTTTGTGAATAATGTGTTAGCTAAGCTTTTAGAGAAATATGGAGTTAAGCATAGGATAACTACCCCTTATCACCCGCAAGAAAATGATCAGGCTGAAGTTAGTATTAGGGAAATTAAATCTATTTTAGAGAAAGTAGTCCATCCATCTAGGAAAGATTGGTCTTTTCGGTTAGATGAGGCTCTTTGGGCTTATACGACAACCTATAAGACTCCTTTAGGTATGTCTCCCTATAGGTTAGTATATGGAAAGGCTTGCCATTTACCGTTAGAGCTTGAGCATAAAACATTTTAGGTTTTATAGAAGTTCAATTTTGATTTAAGTTGTGCAAGTGCAATTAGAATGCTGCAGCTTAATGAGTTAGAGAAGTTTTGTCAGTTTTCTTATGAAAATGCGAAAATGTATAAAGAGAAAACAAAGCGATGGCATGATAAGAAGTTAAAATATAAGGAATTTGTTAAGGGTCAGCAAATCTTATTGTATAACTCTAGATTAAAATTATTTCCTGGAAAATTAAGATCTAAATGGTCTTGACCGTTTGTTGTGATTGAAGTTTTTCCTCATGGAGCAGTTACTTTGAGAGATGAAAAAGATGGGCGAGTGTTTAAGGTTAATGGACAACGAGTGAAGCATTACTGGGGAGAGGAATTTCGATCAAAATATCCTTCCCTAAAATTTGTTGAAGAATGAGCAAGCGAGGGTTTTGCGGGAGCATTTCATACTACAATATTTTTAGCTCCCAGTGATTGTTTCGATATTATTTTATTTTGATGATTTGATTTTATTTTAATTTGAATTGTTTTGAATTAGATTTTGTTTATTTTAATCTTATCTGATTTATCTTTAGTCGTTGGTATTTTTAATTTTCGTTTGATTTTATTTTCTGTTTAATTATTTTGAATTTGGTCGATTTAATTTTTAATTTATTGGATTACTTTTTTTATTTAGTTATATTTTGATTTTAATTTTCGTATAGATTAGGTTTATAATAATGTATTTCCTAATTTATTCCGTAAAATAAGATTTGATTTGATTTTTGGCGATTTGAATTTTAATTTGACTTTCCGGATAAAAGATCCTTCTCGAAGAATATATTTTGAAGATCAGTTTGTTTTCGCAACCTTTTTGTTAGGATCAAAATATTTCGTCAGATTATAATTGGATTGATTGAGAATTGATTATTTTTACCGTTTGGAATTTATTTTTCAATGGGCAGGTAAAACGCATGGAGCATCTGGCGCTTCCACGTGTCACGCAGTGGAGATCAAACGGCCTAGCCGTTAGCCAGCGCATCAGGCATTTACTAAGGGGCATTTTTACCATTTATGGGGATTTAATCCTGATGATTACATTCAAAACTTAAATGGTAATTTTATTTAATTGGGGCAGATCTTTTCGGTTAGGATTCTATGTGCTGGAGCCCTATTTAAATAAAGCCCCCGGTACTTTTCTTCTCACTTTGTCTTTCATCTTCTATTTTCTTTTGGTTTATGTGTGCGAAATTTCTTTGAACTCCCAAATGGCAAAGACAAGGGGTAGAAGAGAGATGGAAGTTGAGGAGGAGGAAGTGCCAGTGACACCGGAGGCACCGAAAAAGAAAACAAAGAGAAGAAGAACACCTGACGAAAGAGATGCCAAATGGTTGAGAAGACAACAACAGGCTGCGGTTACAGAGATTCTGCAAAAAGTAATTGAGGATGTTGTAGAGGAAGTGGCTGGGGAAGAGCAGCCAACAGGCCCTAAAGTAGGAAAAGGTCTGGAGCAAGGAGATCAACCAGTCGAAACTCAACAGGAAGTACAAGATAAGCGAGCACAAGATGTGTCAGAGCAAGGGGATCGTCAAGAAGTTCAAGAACAGCAGGTTCAGGGAGAAGTCGTGCCAGAACCACCACGTCGTCGCCGCCGCAAGCAAAAGGCGAGACGAATTAAGAGGGTTCGAACGGACTCCCCATCCCCGCCAACTACCGAATAAGAGAAGGAAAACACAGAAAAAGAGGATCAAGAGAATGAAGAGACCGAGAATAAAGCTGAAGAGGATAGAGGCAAAGGAGTTGCCAAAGCAGCAGCGGAAGAAGAAATTGAGGAGCAGCGGATGCAATACAAACGCTTCGTCAACAACATTGCCAAAGCAAAATATTTAGAAATGCTAAAGAGGGATTTTCTTTTTGAAAGAGGATTTGGAGATGACCTACCACACTTTCTGCGAGTAGGGATTACTAATCACGGATGGGAGCAGTTTTGTGGTAAGTCGGAGCCAGACAACTCAAATATAGTTCGCGAGTTCTACGGGAATATTGACGAAGAAGAGGTCTTCCAGGCAATTGTTCGAGGGGTCGCTGTGGATTGGAGCCCAGGTGCGATTAATTCTTTATTTAATCTCCAAGACTTCCCCCATGCCGGTTACAATGAGATGGTGGCAACGCCATCTAATGAGCAGCTGAATGCGGCTGTTAGGTAAGTAAGAATAGAAGGGGCCCAATGGCGGTTGTCAAAGACAGAGAAGCGAACTTTTCAAGCCGCTTATTTGAAGAGCAAATCGAACACATGGCTGGGCTTCGTTAAGTTGCGTCTTGTGTCGACAACCAATGAGTCCACTGTCTCCCGTGATCGTGTTCTGTTAGTTTTTGCTATTCTGAGGTCTTTAAGTATCGATGCCGATAAGGTGATTGACAATGAGATTCATACTTGCTGGCGAAAGAAGGTGGGCAAGCTTTTCTTTCCAAACACTATAACTATGTTATGTCATAGGGCAGGGGTGCCTACAAGTGCAGAAGATGTTATCTTATTAGAGAAGGGAATTATAGACACATCTAACATGGCGAGGCTTCAGCAGACTCAAGAAGCGCGTCAAGGCGGGTTGGTGTGCGACATCCATCTGATTTTAGAACAACTCCAACTTTCAGCCAGTAGGCAGGTGTTTGCTGAAAGGCAAGCTCAGACATACTGGACTTATGTTAAACGGAGGGATGCCACGTTAAGGAAGGCACTGCAATCGAACTTTTCAAAACCATATCAAGCCTTCCCTGTATTCCCTGATGATTTGTTGAACCCATGGATCCTGCCACCGCCGGTCGAAAGAGAGGAAGAAGAGGAGGATGATGTTGGTCAGGAGGACTAGAAGAAAAAACCTCGAGCGAGCTTTTATTTTGCTAAATCATTTTTGTTGCTCGCGCATTGTCCTGACCTAGTTTCTTTTCTGCTTCTATGTTTTTATTTTTTCTGTTTTGCTGGCCTTCGAAATTAAATATCTGATCTTGTAATAATTTTCCTTTTATTTTCAATGGAATTCTGAAGTTTTTCTTTTCTATGGCACACTGAGTATTCCCAACTCAACTTTTCTTCTGAATTTTTGAAGCTTGGACTAGTTAGCTTAATTAGATCAAGGTGTTCTGATCTCCAGAAACCTTTTGCTTGAGCATTCCTTCTAGCCTGGTCATCGATGCGGCAAGAAGTTCTGAGGTAGCATTGTCTTATTTTGATCCACCTTAAGCTTAGTCTTAGTTCCACGCTTAGGTTAAAATTCAGATAGAAAAAATTAAGTTTGGGGGTATGATTATGTTGTTAATTCATTGAGGACAATGAATAATTTAAGTTTGGGAGACTTTTAGCTACTCCGTTTGTTTTGCCCGAGCATTCCTCTCCTTCATAATATTTTTTCTAGGTTGTTGAGTAACCAGGGACATTTGCGACACCCACAGTTTGTCTTTGCGTCAAAAGATGGCCTAGGAAATATTGAGAAAAAAATATATTCATGCTGAAAAAACAAAAGAAAAGAAAAGTGAAAATTTTGGTGTGAAAATTGATAGAGCAAAACATTTGAAGGATGAATGATAATCTGGCAGTTTTCTATCTCCCAGGGCTTAGGTGAGCTTCACCATAACATGTCGCCATTTTGAGAAGCAAGAGATAGATAACTAAAGATTTTTGGGTTCAGCAATGAGTGTTTAGCCTAGTTGGTGATAAGTTTGAGGCAAGGGTATACTGCATCATAAAATGGGTCATTGTTGCACTATACCGCAAGCGTACGGTTGCCCAAGTAATATTAAAACGGAAAGTATTCCGAGTATCGAATCCTCAGGGAATTTGAATTATATCCATTAAGTACCAAGAACCATCATGTTCAATTTTATTTAGAAGTCTAATTCGAATGATAAAGCGAAAATTAAAGAAACTAATAAAAAGAAACTTGCAACAAAAAATTTGGAAACATCCTATTAAGGGAACTTGACATAGGGTGTTAACTAGCTTTTTGGATATGTAGCTCAAATACATGGATGCATGTAACTAATAGTCTTCAATTTCATAAATCTAGAAGTAATTATAAGCGGATTTCTCTTTCAAGCTCCTCCACATCTCATACTAACATAACTAATTCATGTGTCCATTTCCTTAGTTAATCATAGTATGGCATTAAGCAACTTCATTATCAATTTCTAACAATTCTCTTTCACTCTCGTGTTCCAAGCAATTATTAGCCATGCAATTTGGATCTAATCCAATTTCTCTCTGTCGAGTATCAATTTAGACCAACACATCAATTAATCTGTGATCAAGAGATTAAAAGCATTAAGAATGAATTACATAGATGAAATATGAAGAACTTCATTACAATATCCAAGGAATTAAGCTACAATATCCAATAAGCTAGAATAACGACCCTAGGTCTCAAGATCTACTCACAAATGGAAATAATTTTGTCCAAATGATCTTGATACATAGGCCTAACTCAAACTACAATAAGAAATTACAAAGAAGTAAGGAAAAAATAACCGATAAGTTGATCCCAAGCTCCCGTCACGATCATCTCGAATCTCGAGCCTTGGAATCTCGATCAATTCCACCTTTTTCCTCACAATTCTTCTCACTTTTCTTTCTATTGAGCTAAGGGAGAACTCCCCCAAAAATGGGATGATTTGAACCATTGGGAGGAGGCCTATTTATAGGGGAGAATCCGGACCTTGCTTGCTGCCCAAGACGCACAGCGTCGCGACGCTGTGACGTCATCCTTTCTTGCCGCTCAAGTTGGTGCAGTGTCGCGACGCTACACAGACAGCGTCGCGATTCTGGAATTCTCTTCAGAGCTTGCCAAGCGTTGAGACGCTCTAGCCCAAGCATCGCGACGCTTGGCCTTCTAGAAGCCTTCTTCATGGATTTGAGCCTTCCATCTTCATTTCTTTTGGGCTTTTGGGCCTCACTTCAAATGTTCTCTTATCTTTTCTTCAATATTGGTCCAAAGTCTTCTTTTTATAACCAAAATTGGTAAAATTCTTGGTTTTCCTTCTCAAACTCGGTTTTCTACAAAATCAACATAAAAATACATTAAAGCTCGCAATTAACGCACAAAACTACCCAAAATAAATAGGAAAATGATAGCATTTTTGCCTGCTATAAGTCATCTCATGCTCAAGAGTTTATGACTGTAGGGCTGCTTTAAGTCTGAAGAACAAAAGAATAAATCCCCTGAAAGTTTATAAAAAATGTATGCTAATATAGCTGAGCTGTGGTAAGTTCTTAGGAATGAGTTAAAGGTGGTGATTATTTGTTCAATGCTGAAACAACTGTTTTGCTGCATCAATGCGTGGTTTTACAGGATGCTCAGGTAAAGGTTGAAGGTAGTGTTGGCTTATCTGTTTTAATTGAGTTGTGCTATGATCAATGTTTTGAATTTTCAAGGGAAGGTGTGTTAGTATTGCTCGGGACGCGCAATAGTTCAAGTTTGGGGGTATGATAACTCTCCAAAAGGGAGTTATTTAGGCCTTATTTCTATAGTGATTTGTGTGTCATTTGTGCCAAATAGGTGTGTTATTATATGAAAATTAGTTTAATTTGTTACCCTATTTAGAAGAATGGATGCTTTGGAAGTTGTTTTGCGGAAAAATTGATGCTGAGCGACTTGACGGCGCAAATTCTATGATCCAGCAAAGCACAGAGCAAAAGTGGCCACGTGAGTTGCATGTGATTCATTAATAAGGTGACATTCTTAGAAGTAATCTCGGATCTAGAAAGCTTGGAGAGCCTTGCACGTGTAATCTTTGACCTAATTAGGGTTGATTCCACTCTATAAAAGGAAAGGGTCGCCTCAAGTCAATTCATTCCAGGTTGGAGACTCACATTCCATCTTTGGAAGCCGAATAAAGGAGGAACAATTGGAGACTCAAGAAGACCCTCAACTATGGATTTCTTCAAGGGAAATTACCTTTTCTAGTAAAAGTTTGTAGTTATGGATGCACGTGAACAAATTGTAGCGTGTGTTATTTCCAATTCCATGTACTAATTTACTTTAGGTGTTGGTTATGATTATGTAATTGTCATTATTTAACAATCTAGCAATTGATATTGATTTTGAGCATCTTGATTACTTGTTGTGTTTAATATCATTTTGTGCCCGCCTGGCCAGCCGGTATGAATAACTTCTCTTAGTTTCAGGGATGATTTAAGGGATGTGCGGCTTGTAATCACACTAGACCATTATGTGTTCGTGAACGCTAGTGACCGAGTTAAGGATAGCCAGTTGCCTAGTGCTCGATCGGTAGAGCGTCATTGGAGTTGAAACACGTTCCAAAAGATCTAGAGTTCCGGGAGGATCCTGCTGATAAGACTGCGAAAGTTTGTCTTATCAATATAATTGCTAGAGCATCTTTTTAACAATTACAGAAGTCTTAACCAACGCCTGTTTCCAATCTGTCTTCTTTATCCATTTACATTTCTGCTCTGTTATTTCTTTTGTTCTAGCATTATTTCAAAACCCAATCATTTTAACAATCTTGAAATCACTTAAAGGATAAACAAAATAGGTAAAGTGAAACGGTTCAAAACCTCGTGGATACAATAAATTACTTATCACTTGCTGCAAACTATGTGCACTTGCATAGTATTCTAGTGTTAATTTGCATTATATTTTTAACTACTCTGGAAGCCAACAATAGGATACCTTGCATAGGATACCCCCACTCGCATGTCCCCTGCACGAACGCGTTGGATCATGGCATTTGTATCAAATACAAAGTGGGTCGTATCCATAGTGTCACCAAGATAAGGCACCCAGTCTTATCCCTATACTATAGACCCTTTAGGCTATATCTTGAACAATGATTCACGTATGTCTCCACAAACAGTCCATGACTCATACAACAACGTATGATGGTTAGTTTATTGGATTAGGGTTATTTAGGCAAGACAAACATAATACAAACAACAATACTCTATTGAATAAAACATCAATATCATTTTATTAAGATTCTCGGTCAATCGTGACATTTACTATCTACGAGTTTTAGGGCATAAAACCCAACAGCTTTTATGACAACCGTGTATTGTTTAACTCTCTCGAGTCTCAACACAACATTGAATATTAATTTAGGTGATCAGGCTAAACCGATAATAAGCATATTATTATTCAATAAAAGCAAACAATGCTAAGGCAGCAAGGCTGCGTTTATTTAGCCAGCAGTACACATTCCTCAAGAGCATTCATAGGTTTGAATCCCAAAGGAACTTAGTTCATTCTGATAAAGAAAAAGACAACAACAATAACAAAATGACTCATTGCATTAATAACAAAATGTTCGAACTGTTGGGGTTTATGTCCTAGAACTCAAGTTTTGTTATCCTTTATATATATAAAGATGTTATTCAGTGAAATTGTTTATTTATATCTTATAATCCAATAGAAACATCCATGGTTATAATATGAGATACTCGAACTATATAGTGAATATGGATAGGGATGAAGTTCGAGTATATAACTGATAAGTCCAATTTATTATACACTTAGAATCTCCCAATTTGCTTATCTTAGTTGAATTCCTTGCGAAAAATGCTTTAAAATGAGTATAATATGTCTATAGGTCCTCACCAGAGCTTTGGAAGCGATTCGGGGCTTAAACGAGCGAAACTGGAGCGTAAAATGACCAAACTGCCCCTGGAGCCATCGCAGCGTCGAGACGCTGCCATAAGAGGGTCGGGACGCTGCTCAAATAAGGAAAATTCCGTTGGCGCGCAGTTGAAGCAGTAGCGTCGCGACGCTCTCGCCATAGCGTCTCGACGCTATGTCAATCCGCAGATCTTTTCCATAGTTGAAGGCCTAGCGTCGCGACGCTGTGTCCTAGCGTCTCGACGCTAGGCAGTTTTCCAAAATTGAAATTTTCCAAATTTGGCTGAAATTTTCCATGTTTGAAGACCCAATTCAGCACCATTCTACCACGAATTGAAGGCCAAGAATATCTATAAATAGAGGCCTTTGGTGTAGGTTTAGAATCATCCCTCAATACACAATTCACTACAACTTTGTAGTCCATCTCTCTCCCCCTTTCCACCATTCTTCTTAGTTTTTCTTGCTTTTCTTTATGTATCAAGCTTGTTCTTGCTCCATAAGAGGCTAAGTTCTTCATTCATGTAACCCGGTGTCAAGAGTAAGTTCATATTCTTTTAATGAAATTTCTTGTTTGAATTCTCAAAGCATGTTTATGTGATTTTAGTTCTTTTTCTATAAGTTTAGATCGTGGTAGGAAAGATTGACGACCTTGACCGCGCCCTTTCTAAATTTACTTGCTAAATCTAAGTAGCAAATAGGTTAACGTTATGATTATACGCATGCGTCC
Organism: Luffa aegyptiaca; assembly: GCA_017139565.1. Classification (NCBI taxonomy): domain Eukaryota; kingdom Viridiplantae; phylum Streptophyta; class Magnoliopsida; order Cucurbitales; family Cucurbitaceae; genus Luffa; species Luffa aegyptiaca. The sequence continues at coordinate 15,190,628 of CM029406.1, read as the reverse complement.
CTAGAACTAAATGATTTAATCAATTGTAATTGTGGTTTGTTGTCCGTTGCATGTGAATTAATTCGGCTAGATCCCAATGCGGTTTAGATTAGTTAATAGGCATATTAATTAATTTAAACTAGAATCAAACTTAGCGTTTGCATGTTTGTGATAGTTGGATCATGATTCTCGGTTTGTTGCCGGAATACGCCGGGCTTAAACTTGTTTTGACTTATTAGTGAAATTGATGATTTAATTGAATTGAACTTACCATGACTAACCCGGTTGCATGATCTTTAAGGTATTGATTTCTTTCTTTACTTTCCTTTTCTATTGTTTTTCATAATTAGTTTTCTTTCATTGTTTACTTTCTTTTCCAAATATAAAACCCCCCAATTAGTCCGGTCCTCACAATAAATCTAAGATAAACAAGTTATAATCGTGCTCCCTGTGTTCGACCCCGACCACTACTGCTACAAGTTAGCTTTAGGAATCGTGGATTATAAATTTATTTGACAAGAGACCGCGACAATCTCTTCCGTCAAAATGGCGTCGTTGCCGGGGAGCCAAGTTTAATTTGTTTATAATAGGTTTATTGTGATATCATCTTTTAATTTTTCTTATTTGTTTGTTTTTAATTGAGTCGATTTTTTATGGCATATCCTTCGAGGAGGGAAAGAGAAGCCCAATTAGTGAAGGAGGTAGGAATGCTCGACAATAAACTATTAATACTAACTTCTTTATGCGAGCAACTAGTGCATCGATATCAAATCAAACAGCCGCATCAGCACTGTCGACCTTCCAATCCAGGTAAATCTCTTGAGAATCAAATTTATGAGCTTGCTAAAAGTATTGTTCAGTTTCAGGAAAGTACTCGAGCTGAGTTGAAAAACATGTCTGACAATATTAATAAGATAGAAACATATGTGACAAAACTGGAGAAGCATGTAGAGAAACAAGCACAACTGACCCAAGAGACAGTCCTTACAACAGAAGTTCCCTTCACTGCAAAGGTTGATGATGAAATTGAATGTCCATTGCCATCTCCCGATCGATCATGTGAGGTTAAGGAAGAGTCTGAACCAGATTGCAAGGAAATTCAGGTGATAGAGTTTCAGGCTGACGAGTCTGAATTTGTTCTTCCCCTTGATTCCCCTTCATCTAATTTATCTTCTAAGCTGTCTCACAAAATTTTATCTTTTGAGTCTTTTTCTTTTAAATTTTCCTCTTTTTCATATATTCAAAAATTAAAAAAATACAATGCATCTTCTGGGTCCCATGAAAAATGGGCAAGCCTGCTTCTGTTTGCAGGTTTCGTGGATTCGAGAAAGAAGGGCCCAAAGAAATATGAGAATTTTTATGTGCCCTAACAGGAAGATGAGAATCCTGACGAGCATAACGACGCTAAAAAATTGCGCTTATGGGACGCAACCCAATTAGTTCTATCCATTTCTTTTCAATTTAGTAGTTCATTCATTTAATGTTTTCTTAATTGTCTTTCTTTATTGTTTTATAGGATCCCTACACCACATCTCTACAATTTTTTGCCAATCGTGGAAGTTTCCATCTTTTCCAATCCAATGCTTAAACAGGGGAGGTTTTCTGTTCCCTTCTACTTTTTGTCCTTTAGGTTGCATGCTTAGTTTACATTGAGGACAATGTAGTGTTTAGGTTGGGGGTGGGAACATATGCATGTTTGCTTTATGCTTTATTGGACCTATTATTTTAAGCAATATAAAAAATAATAATAAAGAAAAATAAAAAAAATAAAATAAGAACCTGAATAGGCGAAGTTCTGTCTAAGGTTGGGGGTATTTAAGATGACGGTTTACGGAACACCTCCTACCTGGGAACTGACCTGAATCGGAGTTCGAGCAATTTTAAAAATGAGATGAATTGTTGAGTTTATTAGGTTGCTTAAAGTATAGTTATGAAGATCAATGAGACATTCTTTTGAACTATTCTATTTGTTTTAAGCATTGTGAAGCATTTACCAAAAATTGACCAATTTTTAAAATTTTTCTAGATTTTTCTTGCACATATTGAGCACTTAGCTTTTTCTTAGGTAGTTTTGAAAGCTTAGGACCGTCTTATGGGTTCCATATGTTTGTTGTCACCTCGATAGGCTAGATCTAACTAGATGGTAATTTCAAAAATGATTGCTTGTAATGCCTTACTTAGGAATAGTAAAAGAAAATATGCCTAGTGTGCTTAATAGTAAAATCATTCTTATATAAAAAAAATGAAAGAAAGAAAAAAGACGTCTTATGAGCGCTCTGCAATGTTTAAAAATGTTAAGGCAAAAAGAGCTACCCCTGTTGTGATCAGTTAGGCCAACCAAAGGGTTAAACTCGGGTTATGGGTCCCTGCAATAGGCGTGTGAAAGCTAGTGCCATCTTAAAAATGCAAAATATAATTTGTTTCTATTTTCAGGCGCCTAGTATTGTATTACTCGTTTGACTATTTGAATTACTTAATGGTTGGGTCTTTGGCAAGTGTAGGGGGAAGATGAGTTGAGGTTCTCATATGGTTGTCCCGGGTTAGTAAAAGCACCTTAGGAAAGCTCCCCACACACACACGCAAGAGAAATTCATGAAAAACTTTAAGTTGTTTAATTATTGCTTAAATGTGTTACCATGCTTCGAATAAATTGAATGATTCTTTTGAATGTTAAGGTTGGAGCTATATGAATTGCAACTACATAAATCTCAATTATTCTTGATCTTATTCTATGCTTGCTCGAGGACTAGCAAGGTTTAGGTTGGGGGTATTTGATAAGTCCAATTTATTATACACTTAGAATCTCCCAATTTGCTTATCTTAGTTGAATTCCTTGCGAAAAATGCTTTAAAATGAGTATAATATGTCTATAGGTCCTCACCGGAGCTTTGGAAGCGATTCGGGGCTTAAACGAGCGAAACTGGAGCGTAAAATCACCAAACTGCCCCTGGAGCCATCGCAGCGTCGAGACGCTGCCATTAGAGTGTCGGGACGCTGCTCAAATAAGGAAAATTCTGTTGGTGCGCAGTTGAAGCAGTAGCGTTGCGACGCTCTCGCCATAGCGTCTCGACGCTATGTCAATCCGCAGATCTTTTCCATAGTTGAAGGCATAGCGTCGCGACACTGTGGCCTAGCGTCTCGACGCTAGGCAGTTTTCCAGAATTGAAATTTTCCAAATTTGGCTGAAATTTTCCATGTTTGAAGACCCAATTCAGCACCATTCTACCACTAATTGAAGGCCAAGAATCCCTATAAATAGAGGCCTTTGGTGTAGGTTTAGAATCATCCCTCAATACACAATTCACTACAACTTTGTAGTCCATCTCTCTCCCCCTTTCCACCATTCTTCTTAGTTTTTCTTGCTTTTCTTTATGTATCAAGCTTGTTCTTGCTCCATAAGAGGCTAAGTTCTTCATTCATGTAACCGGGTGTCAAGAGTAAGTTCATATTCTTTTAATGAAATTTCTTGTTTGAATTCTCAAAGAGTGTTTATGTGATTTTAGTTCTTTTTCTATAAATTTAGATCGTGGTAGGAAAGATTGACGACCTTGACCACGCCCTTTCTAAATTTACTTGCTAAATCTAAGTAGCAAATAGGTTAACGTTATGATGATACGCATGCGTCCCTAGAACTAAATGATTTAATCAATTGTAATTGTGGTTTGTTGCCCGTTGCATGTGAATTAATTCGGCTAGATCTCAATGCGGTTTAGATTAGTTAATAGTCATATTAATTAATTTAAACTAGAATCAAAGTTAGCGTTTGCATGTTTGTGATAGTTGGATCATGATTCTCGGTTTGTTGCCGGAATACGCCGGGCTTAAACTTGTTTTGACTTATTAGTGAAATTGATGATTTAATTGAATTGAACTTACCATGACTAACCCGGTTGCATGATCTTTAAGGTATTGATTTCTTTCTTTACTTTCCTTTTCTATTGTTTTCCATAATTAGTTTTCTTTCCTTGTTTACTTTCTTTTCCAAATATAAAACCCCCCCATTAGTCCGGTCATCACAATAAATCTAAGATAAACAAGTTATAATCGTGCTCCCTGTGTTCGACCCCGACCACTACTGCTACAAGTTAGCTTTAGGAATCGTGGATTATAAATTTATTTGACAAGAGGCCGCGACAATCTCTTCCGTCAATAACCTAAATGGTCTGTAGTAAACGAATTGAAGGAATTGAATTCCATAATTCCGTAAAGCGGAAGCGTGATTGGGACCGATTCGTAATTAATTTTGTTTAATCTAAAATAACAATACATTGGCAATAATATTAGAACTATTCTAAATATATATTAAGGCTAAGCATACAAAAATATTAGATCTAAATCTAATTTATGAAGTAACAAATTACTTACTCTCGTTGACGACTCAGATTAAATTCACCAACTGCTTGTGAATTAATCACGAACTAGGGCGAACACCACCACTATGGCTACACCGGTATGACTCTGAGACTTCTAGAGGCAGGAGACTTGTGGGAGCCTTTGGGAGAATTCTCTGAGAGTAGGAGAATGAATGTGATACCTTTCACCCCACCCCAGGGGTCCTATATATAGTAAAGGCCAAGACCTTTTTCCTAATAGGAAAAGGGAGACCTTTTCCTAATAGGAAAAAGTCTCTAATTTTAATAAATAATTAATTAATTCCATAATTAATTAATTTCCCAATTAAATATCATATATTTAATCTTAGGGATTTTATTAAAATTAAAATTAATATGAATCCAATTCATATTAAATTTATTTGAACTCTTTCAAATATTTTCTTTCCTAATAGGAAAAGGTCTCTAATTTTAATAAATAATTAATTAATTCCATAATTAATTAATTTACCCAATTAAAAATCATATATTTAATCTTAGGGATTTTATTAAAATTAAAATTAATATGAATCCAATTCATATTAAATTTATTTGAACTCTTTTAAATACTTTCTCTCAAGAATTAATTAATTAAAAAATTATATTATAAAGTTTCATAAACTTTATATTATAATGCATCAATATGCATTATACGATTCCCCAAATAAATTGAACACTTTCAATTTACAATTTATACTTAATTGCCTCAAGTCTCTTTACGAGCTACCAGTGGGACCTAATGGACCTACAGATCAGAAGCTCCAACGATACGAGACTAATTGGCCAAACTCATTGACCAAGTTTAGTCAACATTCGTTAACTGTGGGTCACTCCACTAAAGACCCACAGCTGCACTCTTCTCACTATAGAATATTTCTGTGTCCACGGATATCGACCAAGCAGTAAGTCAATCCTTCACGTGTGTTCGTAACACCAGCTGGGTCAAATTACTGTTTTACCCCTGGGTTACCTCTGGTTCCTTAAGTACCACTGATTCCTCTAATGAACAAGTTGTTTAGGGTCCAACCACTAAACAGAAGTTCCTCTCAGGCTAGGAGAGGACGGCGCACCTTTGTTCAAGCCCTAGAATCAGCCCTTAAGGGAACACACATCTACTTACCCCAATAGAGGAAGGAGTGAATTCCATCTTGTACTGTTATGTTCCCAGCCCCCATTCGGTCTTGCCCCTGAAATGGTAGGCTTATTGAGTCGGCAAACTGGCCACTCTCACCCATACAAATCTAAAGACAGTCCCTCCTGAAAGGGGTTCATAACAGACTCATGATTGAGATTGAGTTACCTAGGTCATCCTATTGAAATAGAAACCTAAACTAGTTAATGGCGTTACATCTAGTGGTTACTATTTCGCCGTCCGGTCTTATGCAAACTCATTGCATAGGATACCCCCACCCGCATGTCTCCTACATGGATGCTTTGGATCATTGCATCTGTATCGAATACAAGGTGGGCCGTATCACATAGTGTCACCAGGATAAGGTACCCACCCTTATCCCTATACTATAGACCATTTAGGTTGTTACTTAGACACTGATCCCCGTATGTCCCCACATACTACTTCAAGTTTCATTTAAACAACCTTGGATCTTAGTTTATTGGATTTAGGGTTTATTAATGCAAACTCGATTATTCAATAACCAAATTACTGAATTACTCAAATAACACTTTATTGAGATCGATTAATTTGTTTCATTTACTATCTACGAGTTTTAGGGCATAAAACCCAACAACTCCCACTTGAACTAAAACTCTAGTGGGCAATGTACATCAACAATCAAAATTGAATGAATAATCATTGAAGTAGGAATAGTAGTTTGTATTAATACTGTATAATAAATGAAAAGTACAAATACAGATAAATACAATAAACTAGGGCATTCACAATACCCATTACACTTCTCCCACTTGCCCTAGATTATTCTGTGTACATATCTCTCAGACCTAGACCCTCTAGATGACCCTCGAACACTTTAGCCGTGAGAGCCTTCGTAAATGGATCAGCAATATTGTGCTCAGAGGCTACCTTCGTGACGATCACGTCCCCTCGTTGCACGATCTCTCTGATGAGATGATATTTGCGCTCTATGTGCTTGCCTCTTTTATGATTGCGAGGTTCTTTAGAATTTGCCACTGCACCATTATTATCACAGTAAAGGGTGATTGGCAAGTTCATATTTGGAACAACTTCCAAATCCATCAAGAACTTCCGTAGCCATACAGCCTCCTTAGCTGCTTCACAAGCAGCGACATATTCAGCCTCCATGGTGGAGTCTGCAATGCATCCTTGCTTGATGCTACGCCAGACTACAGCTCCCCCGTTGAGGGTAAATACTGACCCTGATGTGGATTTCCTAGAATCCTTATCAGTCTGAAAGTCAGAGTCTGTGTATCCTGTAAGGATCAAATCCATAGAGCCATACACAAGCTGATAGCCCCTCGTTCTCCGAAGATACTTGAGGATGTTTTTAACTGCAGTCCAGTGGTCTAACCCTGGATTGGACTGGTACCTGCTGACTATCCCAACTGCATAGCAAATGTCAGGCCTAGTACACAACATGGCGTACATAAGACTGCCCACAGCTGAAGCATAAGGGATGTGTCTCATATCCTCAATTTCTTGAGGTGTCTTAGGACACTGTTCCTTAGACAAATGAACTCCATGCCTAAAGGGTAGTAAACCCCTCTTGGAATTCTGCATCTTATATCTAGACAACATCTTGTCTATATATGATGCTTGAGACAGGGCTAACGTTCTGTTCTTACGATTCCTGATAATTTGAATCCCTAGAACATACTGAGCTTCACCCAAATCTTTCATTTGGAACTCAGTCGATAGCCATTTTTTAATGTCAGCTAGATATTCTACATCATTTCCAATGAGAAGAATATCATCTACATACAACACCAGAAAAGCTACTGAACTGTTGATAATCCTTTTGTAAACACAAGGCTCATCAACGTTCTGGTCAAAGCCATAAGATTTGACAGCAGTGTCAAACTTTATATTCCAAGATCTGGAAGCTTGCTTCAACCCATAAATGGATCGTCTAAGCTTGCAAACTTTTTGCTCTTGACCTTGAGCAACGAACCCCTCTGGTTGAGACATAAAGATGTTCTCATCAAGATTGCCATTCAGAAAGGCAGTCTTGACGTCCATTTGCCAAATCTCATAATCATAAAAGGTGGCAATGGACAAGAGAATTCTTATCGACTTTAACATGGCAACTGGGGAGAAGGTTTCCTCATAGTCCACCCCCTCCTTTTGGGTATAACCCTTTGCCACAAGTCGAGCTTTGAAAGTCTGTACTTTCCCAGCTGCGTCTCGTTTTCTCTTGTAGATCCATTTGCACCCTATGGGTTTAACCCCTTCAGGTAGGTCTACAAGATCCCAGACTTGATTGAAGTACATAGACTCCATCTCTAGGTCCATAGCTTTGACCCACTGGTCATGGTCCACATCATTCATTGCCTGTCTAAAGGTCAATGGATCCTCAACCCCATCATCAGGTATGACAGTTGGAGTTTCTGCTAAACCCAGATAGCGTTCAGGTTGAATAACAACCCTCCCACTACGTCGAGGCATTCTCAACTCTTGAGAAGGATGGGCTTGACCAGATGTACTGGGCTCATCAATAACTCTTGTTGAAGGTCCAGCCTCTGAACTGGGCTCATCAACAACTCTTGTTGAAGGTCCAGCCTCATCAACAACTCTTGTTGATTTATTTGTAGCTTTACCAGAAAGTTCACTTAACACAATTTTACTGCGTGGTATGTGTTCTTTAACTTTGTCTTCTTCCAAGAAAGTAGCATTTGTCGATACAAACACTTTATTTTCTTTTGGATCAAAGAAGTATCCACCTCTTGTTTCTTTTGGGTAGCCTACGAATAGGCATAATTTTGAACGTGAATCCAATTTCTTTGGGTTTGCTACTAACACATGTGCAGGGCAGCCCCAAATTCTGAAACGACGTAAACTAGCTTTACGCCCTTTCCAAAGCTCTGGTGTTTCAGAAACACTCTTTGAGGGAACAACATTCAAAATATAAACTGCAGTCTCTACTGCATAACCCCAAAAAGAACTAGGCAACTGAGCATAGCTCATAATAGATCGAACCATGTCTAGCAAGGTTCTGTTTCTCCTTTCAAATACACCATTCTGTTGAGGTGTACCTGGTGCTGAGAGTTGGGACGATATTCCATGTTCTATCAAATAGTTTTGGAATTTTAAGTCCAAATACTCTCCACCTCGATCAGATCGAAGTGTTTTAATGGTCTTACCTAACAAGTTCTCAACTTCAGTCCTGTAGTCCTTGAACTTTTCAAGGGCTTCAGACTTATGACTCATTAGGTATAAATAACCATACCTTGAATAATCATCTATGAAAGAGATGAAATATTCATACCCTCCTCGAGCTCTTACATTCATTGGACCACAGAGATCCGTATGTACGAGTTCTAAGGGCTCCTTGGCACGATAACCTTTTCCAGTAAAAGGTCGTTTGGTCATCTTACCTTCGAGACATGACTCACATGGAGGTAAAGTACCATCTTCTAACTGGCTTAGAAGTCCGTTCTTAACCAATCTCCCAATCCTATTGAGATTTATGTGGCCAAGTCTCAAGTGCCAAAGATAGGTACTTTGAGAAACTTTTTGCCTTTTTGGTTGAGTCTCAGCTGTTTTAAACATTTCATTGTTCAAAATAGCCCTAGACTCTATTGGTCTTAAGACATACAAATTGTTCTCCATTTTTGCAGAACATATATCAGCACCCCTTTTAGTAATGAAAGCTTCATTCACAGAAAAGGACACTGAATACCCTTGTTCTAGCAAACAAGAAATAGAAATCAAATTTCTTTTTATTCTGGGAACTATATATACGTTATCTAATAACATATAGCGTTCCCTGGAGAAGAACACTTTAATATCTCCCACTGCTTTAGCTGAAATGAGCTCCCCAGACCCAACTCTGAGAGTCATTTCCCCAGCATCCAACTGTTGCCAGGAGCTCATTCCATCAAAGGAAGAGCATACGTGATGAGTGGCACCTGAATCTAGGATCCAGGCTGTGTCATCATTTTCCACTATACACGTTTCAATGATCAATAAATCAAATTTATTTTCATTGAGATGTGCTAAGCAGTCTATGTCATATTCATTACGAACAATTTCGGATAAATTAGACATATGGGCTTGAGAACCGTCTTGAGTTAAGACCAATTCCACGCATTTAGTGTTTAGGTTCATTTTCTTAGTTGTATTAGAAATACCAGTTTTGTAGTTGGCGTTATTCGAGGCATATAAAGAACGTTTCATTGCTGAGAACAAACAAACTAACTTAATAAGTATTGTTACATTAACCCATTACACAAAATAATATTATTATTTTAATCCAATCAATTTAGCAAAAGTAATGATCAACCCATAGAATAAACATTCATTTTGCAACGATACTTCAGAGGTTTAGAACCACAGCTACCGTAGGGTAGTCAGCTACTCCTCCTCTGAATTGAGACAATCTTAGCTAATCCATATTCTCGGAATAACTCATATTCCAATAGTTCTTAGCTACCATTTTTTCGGTTAGGAAATTATTAACACCTTAACAATTTCTCGTAAGTGTGACCCTCCATTTTTCAGATTTCAGAGGTCGGCCCCAACAATGCTACCGTAGGGAAAGTCAAAATTGGAAATAGACCTAAGAAACCCTATCCATTTCTGGAGTTTGCGTTGTTTCGACTTCCATGATCAAGCCCTCCGTAGGGTGATCGCTCCCAGGGCGACTCGCAGGCAGACCATTGGGATCTCACGGTGCAACCTAATGGAGGAGACCGTAGGATACGTTGACACGTTCCTGCTCCCACTTACGATAAAATACTCCTTCATTCACCTTCATATTGATTCATGCAAACACCATCCGTAGGGGGTCACTCCCAGGGTGATTCGAGGCCAAGCATGAACCTCACGTTGTGAACTTTTGAGGACGTGAGAGCAAAACTTGATTTATGAAAATCTTGTTTTGATATATTTCCTCCCACTAAGTATTTTTATAATTATAGGGTTTATTACTTAGGTAAATTCCGGCTAAGTGAATCTATCTAAGTCTATGCCTGTATATAACTTTTATATATATAGGTCTTTTCTCTAATGTCTAGGTGGATTAAACACTTTTAATTACCTAGAGACATTGCATGCTAATATAACTATGGTTAATTCAACTCAAGTTCCGGCTCATTTCCCAGGTAGCAGGTGTTCCGTAAACCGTCATCTTAAGTACCTCCAGCCTTAGACAGAACTTTACCGGTAGAGTTCCCTTATAACCAATAGTTATGATAAATCTTTACTCTAAAGATCTAGGTGAATTAAACTCTTTTAATTGACCTAGTGATATTGCATGCTAACATAACTATGGTTAATTCAACTCAAGTTCCGAGTCAGTTCTCAGATAGCAGGTGTTCCGTAAACCGTCATCTTAAGTACCTCCAGCCTTAGACAGAACTTCATCGGGAGAGTTCCCTTATAACCATAGTAAAGTAAACTCTTTACTCTAAAGATCTAGGTGAATTAAACTCTTTTAATAAACCCAGTGGTATTGCATGCTAACATTTAACTATGATTAATTCAACTCCGGTATTCCGGGTTAGTTCCCAGGTAGGAGGTGTTCCGTAAACCGTCATCTTAAGTACCCCCAGCCTTAGACAGAACTTAATCGGGAGAGTTCCCTTATAACCATAGTAAAGTAAACTCTTTACTCTAAAGATCTAGGTGAATTAAACTCTTTTAATAAACCTAGTGATATTGCATGCTAACATTTAACTATGATTAATTCAACTCCGGTATTCCGGGTTAGTTCCCAGGTAGGAGGTGTTCCGTAAACCGTCATCTTAAGTACCCCCAGCCTTAGACAGAACTTAACTGGTGGAGTTCCCTTATAATCATAGTAATGTTTTTCCTACTTAGTCAATTAAAACTATTTTTAATTCTAAGTAAGAAAATAATTCTAATCCTATTAGAATTATAATGAGCTTAGGTCTAATTAATTTTAAACATTTTAAAATTAATTCATTTTAACCTAAGGTCCTATGTTTGCATGCAACTCTTTGTTATAGGTTGACGGTTTCTAATCAATTTTATAACTTATTATAAAATTTTAATGATTAGCCCTATAACACGCTTCTATGGTGTTGGAAAAATAACAATCATATTCTAATTATTCAACACCATATTATTATGACGCCGATAATGATAATATAACGATTATATTAATCTAAAGTGGTGTCATGCTTCATGCAATTTCAATTTCATTTAATTAATATCGATTATATTAATTGAACATCCATGAAATTAAATTACATGAAATTTGACATTAATATAATATAACTCTTATATTAATCTAATTAATGTCATGCTCAACGCTATTCCATTTTCATTTAATTAATATAACATTTTATATTAAATCATACATGAAAACAAGCATTGATTTATATCTATTATTTCCATTCATAATATAACTAATTATATTAATTCTCATGAAAATAATGCTAAGCATGCATGCTACATTAATAAAATATAACAATTATATTTATCTAATTAATGTCATGCATCATGCTTTTCCAATTTCATATATTTAATATAACAATTATACTAAATAACTCTTGAAATATAAATTCATGCATAATTATCATATATTATAACATTTATAACATAAATATGCATGAAACATGCTTAACCTATGGTGGGAATTTAAGCTATATGACATCCATAAAGCAAATAAATAGCAATTGAACTGGTTAATTTTGGCCCCTAGGATAAAATAAAGCATAAATTACAATAATTATAGCTATATTCTATCCTTAAAGTCCTTCTGCAGCTCCAAATACTGGTCTAGACCGCCCGAACCAACCCGAACCACTTCGAACCAGCTACGAAAATCACGAACCGAGCTAAATTCCAACTGAACTGGAACAAATTGGTCCCAGCTCAGCCAGACCGCATGGATCGGACCGCCCAACAGCCTTGAACCGTCCTGTTGCGAATTTCTAGCGCGTGCTGTAATCGTGACAGCGTCGCAATTTCTCCGATTTTTATCTCATAAAAACCTATTCTAGACCCGGACTTACATATAACTCGATTTTACAAAAAATACCCGTAACACCGGACCCTTACATGATCAAATCACATAAAAACAGTAAAATCTATGGCCATAAAATTAACCTAAACAGTTCAATGCAAATCATACATACATTATGTATTAATCAATCCCACCAATAGCCAATGCAAATTTTAGAGAAACAAAATTAGATCTACGATCGGCTCTGATACCAATTGAAGGAATGGAATTCCATAATTCCGTAAAGCGGAAGCGTGATTGGGACCGATTCGTAATTAATTTTGTTTAATCTAAAATACCAATACATTGGCAATAATATTAGAACTATTCTAAATATATATTAAGGCTAAGCATACAAAAATATTAGATCTAAATCTAATTTATGAAGTAACAAATTACTTACTCTCGTTGACGACTCAGATTAAATTCACCAACTGCTTGTGAATTAATCACGAACTAGGGCGAACACCACCACTATAGCTACACCGGTATGACTCTGAGACTTCTAGAGGCAGGAGACTTGTGGGAGCCTTTGGGAGAATTCTCTGAGAGTAGGAGAATAAATGTGATACCTTTCACCCCACCCCAGGGGTCCTATATATAGTAAAGGCCAAGACCTTTTTCCTAATAGGAAAAGGGAGACCTTTTCCTAATAGGAAAAAGTCTCTAATTTTAATAAATAATTAATTAATTCCATAATTAATTAATTTCCCAATTAAATATCATATATTTAATCTTAGGGATTTTATTAAAATTAAAATTAATATGAATCCAATTCATATTAAATTTATTTGAACTCTTTCAAATATTTTCTTTCCTAATAGGAAAAGGTCTCTAATTTTAATAAATAATTAATTAATTCCATAATTAATTAATTTACCCAATTAAATATCATATATTTAATCTTAGGGATTTTATTAAAATTAAAATTAATATGAATCCAATTCATATTAAATTTATTTGAACTCTTTCAAATACTTTCTCTCAAGAATTAATTAATTCAAAAATTATATTATAAAGTTTCATAAACTTTATATTATAATGCATCAATATGCATTATACGATTCCCCAAATAAATTGAACACTTTCAATTTACAATTTATACTTAATTGCCTCAAGTCTCTTTACGAGCTACCAGTGGGACCTAATGGACCTACAGATCAGAAGCTCCAACGATACGAGACTAATTGGCCAAACTCATTGACCAAGTTTAGTCAACATTCGTTAACTGTGGGTCATTCCACTAAAGACCCACAGCTGCACTCTTCTCACTATAGAATATTTCTGTGTCCACAGATATCGACCAAGCAGTAAGTCAATCCTTCACGTGTGTTCGTAACACCAGCTGGGTCAAATTACCGTTTTACCCCTGGGTTACCTCTGGTTCCTTAAGTACCACTGATTCCTCTAATGAACAAGTTGTTTAGGGTCCAACCACTAAACAGGAGTTCCTCTCAGGCTAGGAGAGGACGGCGCGCCTTTATTCAAGCCCTAGAATCAGCCCTTAAGGGAACACACATCTACTTACCCCAATAGGGGAAGGAGTGAATTCCATCTTGTACTGTTATGTTCCCAGCCCCCATTCGGTCTTGCCCCTGAAATGGTAGGCTTATTGAGTCGGCGAACTGGCCACTCTCACCCATACAAATCTAAGGACAGTCCCTCCTGAAAGGGGTTCATAACAGACTCAGGATTGAGATTGAGTTACCTAGGTCATCCTATTGAAATAGAAACCTAAACTAGTTAACGGCGTTACATCTAGTGGTTACTATTTCATGGTTCGGTCTTATGCAAACTCATTGCATAGGATACCCCCACCCGCATGTCTCCTACATGGATGCTTTGGATCATTGCATCTGTATCGAATACAAGGTGGGCCGTATCACATAGTGTCACCAGGATAAGGTACCCAGCCTTATCCCTATACTATAGACCATTTAGGTTGTTACTTGGACAGTGATCCCCGTATGTCCCCACATACTAGTCCAAGTTTCATTTAAACAACCTTGGATCTTAGTTTATTGGATTTAGGGTTTATTAATACAAACTCGATTATTCAATAACAAAATTACTGAATTACTCAAATAACACTTTATTGAGATCGATTAATTTGTTTCATTTACTATCTACGAGTTTTAGGGCATAAAACCCAACACGAATAAGGTTGGGTACCTTGTTCTGGTAACACTATGGATGCGGCCTACTTTGCGAATAAGGCAAACGACGTGATCCTGGATCGTTCATGTGAAGACATGCAAGTACGGGCATCCTGTGTAAAAGATGGTTACACAAGACAGGACTGAGAAATAAGTCACTCTTACTTTATAACGTCGTTTACTGTTAAGACTGATTATTTCATGCGATGACCTAGGTAACTCGATCTTAATCCTGAGCTTACTATGAACTCCTGTTCGTTTAGGGTTATCCTTTGATCTACATGGGTGAGAGTGGTCATAAAATTCCATTCAATAATCCTACCATTTTGGGGATAACACTAGATGGATGGCTGGGGACATAGTAATGCAATACGTAATTCACTCCTACCCGATTCAGGGATAGTAGAGAGGTTGTTCCCTTAAGTGCTGAATCCAAGGCTTGAACAAGGGGCCCCACCCTCTCATTGGCTCGAGAGGGATATTGTTTAATGGTTGGACCATGAACAAAATTGTTCATTAGAGGACCAGTGGACTTAAGGAACTAAGATGTGTTATAGGGGTAAAACGGACTTTTCGACCTATCTATAGTAACGAACGACCTGTGAAGGACTGACTTACTAATCATGGTTATATCGAGTGAACATAAATATATCTACAGTGAGGGGAGTTCAACTACTAGGCTATAGTGGAGTGTCCCGGTAGTTAACGGATGTTGGTTAACTGGGTTAAAAGAGTTTGGCTAGTTTAAACCTCGTACCGTTGGAGCCCATGATCTGTAGGTCCATTAGGTCCCCTTGCTAGCTCGAGACTAACCTTTGGAACAATATAATGGATAAAATATGAATTACTTTAAGTTCATGTTGAGAAATATGAGTAGAGGTGATAGACGTTGTCGGTACGTTGGTTTTTTGTGAAAACCGTGTAGGTGAGTATTTGATATTTAAATATGATTTAAATACCGAAAACATGAATAGGGATTCATGATTGAAAATAATATTTAGGAAATGTTCGGGATTAGTTGCAAAATATTAATTTAATATTTAATAATTAATTATTTTAAATTAATTTTTAATCAATTTAAAATTGAAAAATTGAAATTCAATTTTAATTTTTCAGATTATTAAAGTTCAGATTATTATTCAACTAATTAAGGATAATCATGGATTTAATTAAATTCAAAAAGATTGAATTTTTGGAGGTGGAGTGCATGGTGACTAAACCCATGCACTCCCCTCATGTTGGACACCAAAATTCTCACTATACCTTGGCTGATTGAGTGTCAATTGCTGGGGCTTTCCTTCATCTTTAATCCCTCTTTAAAAGGGAAGAATATGGTTGAAGAAGAAGAGCTTGAAAGATAGTGAATTGATGACAAATTGTATACTCACCAAACCAGTCTCCATATGCTTGTCCTTCAAGCTTTCTCTCTTTAATTCCATCACTTGAGGATCCCACAATCCGTTCTAAAGGCTCAAGGATAGTAAGGAAGATCCTTTGGTGGTTTGTGACTCGTTGGTGAAGAAAAAAAAGAAAGAAATCCAACCAATTTCTCCATTGAATCAAGGTTGGTAAACATAATCTGTTTTTCTTTCACTTGCACAACATGCAATGTTTGATCAAATTGAACTAATTAAGTGCCTAAGATCCAAAATTGCTTCCGCTTTTTAGATATTAACACTTTCACGAACATATGAAAAACTTACAAAAGAAAATGGAAATAACAAAAACACAACTTGACTCGATTACAAACTAAACACAAATGTGCAACAGCCCAACGAACTAGCAGCTTTCCCAATCTAATCCAACTTACCTCTCTCGAGGACGTTGGATATTTACACCTCCTCTCTCAAGGTCAGTGTCTGACTGGGTTCAAGCTCCAACAAATACTCTCGCACTTTGCTGGTTTTAGTTCGCTGCACTGCCATCACTCGGAGTGGAGACCACGCTTCAGTATTCTTTTTCTACTTTTTCGCTGATACGACCGATTTGGCCCTATATAATTATTCTTAATCTCGCCAGTTTTACGATCATTATTTTGCGTAATTGTACATTTTGTAGGTGTTTGGTGATAAGAGCTTTGATAGGACCTAAATAGTCCTATTTTATCACCTCTAATCGAAGCTTGTTAGAGTTATTTTATGCTTTACTTGTCTTATTTACAGGATCTTTGAGTTTAGGCAATGTTGAGAGCCGATCACGCTAATTTGGTGTTAATTCGGGCCAATTACGGAGTTTTGGAGCCATCTCGGTGTCTTGGACGGCAAGGAGGTGAAAAGACCCAATTGTGATGAAGTGGGCCTGAAGAACGACACCAAAAGCCGAAGATTGAAGCCCCGTACCGAGAAGAAACGAGACAAGACTGAGAAATAAAACAGCAAGTCGAGAATCAGGGACGACGTGGCGTCTCGACGCGACGCGAGAATTGGCCGAAATGTAAAGTTAGCAGCGTCGAGACGCTGCCTTTGGCGTCTCGACGCCGTAGAGTTTTCTATAAATAAGTAGCTTCGGTTTAGTCAGCCGTTAGGTTAAAAATTTGGTCCTTTTACGATTTCTTTCGCCTCCTTTAAGTTTCAGTACTGTTGTAGACCTTTTTAGGGCATATTTCATGGATTCTTTCATGTCTATTTGTATTTTTACTTCGTTTATGAATAGCTAATCACATTTAGATAGTTGGATTGGGATTATGCTTTGATTTCTATTTATATTGGCTGAGTTTTCTGGGGTTTATTGCACTGTTCTTGTTGTCTTTTCATTAAGTTTTGCATGTTATCCCGTTTAAACCAATACATGAGGCTAGTCTATTAGGATTGATGACCCTATGTGATTACCGCTTGTGTATTCAATCAGTTATTTTTAGATAGCCACTAGGTTGAGGCAAGCCACTCTCTACGCAAGACGACCCTTGATAGGCCTAGGATGCATGTTAAAGGTTGTAGGAATTAGATTCGAATTGCATTTGAATTTAGTTAATACAAATCCGGACCCACGATCCCAAAGCGGCTAGTTTAAATAGGTGATTGTGAAATTGCTTAATCTAAAACTAGTTAGATATAATTTAGTGACTGTTGTGAGGTCTCGGATGGTTTCTATTTTATGTATGAGGGGTGGCGATCGATAAATAATATATTAATTAATCTTGTTAATTTCAGAATTCACGGTTAGCAAGTTAATTAGCACAGGTTAGTGTAGGGGGCTCCTGACGGGACCGCCAGGAGGGTGTCGAATTCTCCCTAAGTCGTCAAATAAATTTATAATCCACGGTTCTACTACTAATTTTTGTAGTAATAGCGGCCAGGGTCGAACACAGGGAAGGGAGATCTAATAAGTGTAGGATTTTATGCTTATGAAAATAGGGCGGATTTATGGTGATGTGTGACAAGAAGGAAAATAAAATAAAATAACTGAACGCTGAATTTTAAATAGCACGAAAACTAAATATGCGAAGAAGAAATGAAACAGGATAAAAAACATAAAAAGGATCGTTGGATTAGGATTTATTATGCTTAATTCCAATTCATTGGCTTCCTAGTTTTCTCTAATGGATGCTCTAAACAGATTTCATTAGTCCGGTTGATTTCTGGGTTACTCGAAAGACCTCCCTACACTAACCTGTGCTAATTAACTCGCTAATCGTGAATTCGACAATTAACAAGATTAATTAATATAGACTCTATCGCTCGCCACCCCTTATGCATAATGTAGTAACCATCCGAGACCTCCGCAACGATTACTACTTATATCTAACTAGATTATTAACAAGCAATTTTACAATTACCTATTAAAACTAGACGCTTTGGGATCGTGGGTCCGGAATTATAGGAACTAAATTCAAATGCAATTTAAATCTAAATTCCTACAACCTTTAACATGCATCCTAGGCCTATCAAGGGTCGTCTCACGTAGAGAGTGGCTTGCCTCAACCTAGTGGCTATCTCAAATAATTGATTGAATACACAAGCTATAATTGCATAGGCGTCAATCCTAATTGACTAACGATCATGTATTGGTTTAAACGGGATTGCATGCAAAACTTCAATGAAAATACAGCAAGAACATAAGTTATAAACCAGAAAACTCAGCCAATTTCATTAGAAATCAAAGCATAAATCCAATCCAACGATCTAAACCAGTTTAGCTACGCATAGATGAAGTAAAAGCGATAAATAACATGAAAGAATCCATAGCAAATGACCAAGAATGGTCTACAAACGTGCTGGAAAGTAAAAGAGGCAAAGAAATCGTAAAAGGGACTCCAAAATCTAACCTAACGGCAGACTAAAACAAGACCTAATATTTATTGAAAATACGCCAGCATCAAGACGCCAGGGCACAACGTCTTGAAGCTAAGAACTATTGTCTTCGGCCCACAATCGCGTCGGCGTCTCGACGCTAGCCTCTAATCTCGACTTCCTGCTCCTTTTCTCGGTCTCGTCTCGCTTCTTCTCGGTTCGGGGCTTCAATCTTTTGCTTTCAGTGTCATAATTCAGGCCCGCTTCAGCAAAAATGGGTCTCTTCACCTCCTCTCCGTCCAAGACATCGAGATGGCTCCAAAAACTCCATAATTGGCCCGAATTAACACCAATTAGCGTGATCGACTCCCGACACGACCTAAGCTCAATTAACCTGTAAATCAGACAAGTAAAGCGTAAACTAACTCTAACAAGCTTAGATTAGAGGCGATAAAATAGGAATATTTAGGTCCTATCAGGTCCTCCGAGTAACCCAGAAGCCGACTGTAAAGGGATTTGGAATTCCATAATTCCGTAAAGCGGAAGCGAATTGGGACCGTTCGTCTAATTTTTTCCCCCCAAAATACCAATACATTGACAAAATTTAGAAAACTATTCTAAATCAATTATTAAGGCTAAACATACAACCTTAGAACTAATTCTAAAGGGGAGAAGCAAACATACCGTCGTCGTATCTGAAATATCAAGAACGCCTTTCTTGATTTCATAGGGACCAAGCGTCAACAATTGGGACACCACCAATTGATCTTCCCCGCTATGACTCTGAGATTAGGAATGTAGTTGTGGGACTACCTAATCTTGAATGGGAAAAACTCTTAGAGAGAAAAATTCTCTCTAGAGTTCTTGAGTTGAGAGAATATGAGAGGGAGGCAAAAATGACCTTATGGTGGCCATATGTTGTTAGTACCTAAACCCTAGGTTTAGTGTTCTATTTATAGGATAAATGTCATGAATAAAATATTCATTTAAAATCAATTATTTCCATAACTGATTTAATCTTTTCCATAATTAATCAATTCCATAACCAATGAATTCCATAATTGATTAATCTTTTTCATAAATGATTGATCACTTCCATAAGTGATTAAATCATTTCCATAAATGATTAATTACTTCCATAAGTGATTAATCATTTCCATAATTGATTAATTTCCAATTAATCAATTCTTTAATTAATTAATCACCAATTAAATATCATATATTTAATTTTAGACCTTCTATTAGTTAATTAATTAATTACCCAATTAAATATCATATATTTAATTTCAGGCCTTCAATTAATTAATTCTATAATATCAATCAAATTAATATTAAAATTTTAACTCCTTCAAATTCTCTTATATCCTATAAATTTAGTATGAATCAAATTCATATTAATATTTGAACTTCTTCAAATATTTATTTCTCTCATAATAATAAAGTTTAATCTCAAATTAGACTTTATATTTTAATGTATCACTATACATTATATTAATTTGTATCTCATACAATTAACTTAATTCCCAATATGAATTTGAACTATTCAAATTCTCTCAAGATATAATTGTTCGTAATTACTCTTTACGAGCTAGCAGGGGGACCTAATGGACCTATAGATCAGAAGCTCCAATGATATGAGGTTAACTGATTAAACTCATTAATCAGGTTAACCAATATTCATTAACTGTGGGTCATTCCACTAAAGACCCACAGTTGAACTCTTCTCACTGTAGAACATTTTTGTGCCCATGGATATTGACCTATACCGGTAAGTCAATCCTTCACCAGTGTCCGTAATCACAGTTGGGTCAAATTACCGTTTTACCCCTGTGTTACATCTGTCCTCCTTAAGTACTAGTGCCCCACTAATTAACAATTTGTTTATGGTCCAACCAATAAACAGAAAGTCCCTCTCGGGCCAGTGAGAGGGCGAGATCCCTTTGTTCAAGTCCCGGAGTCTCCACTTAAGGGAACACTCATCTACTTCTCCTAGAAGTGGGAAGGAGTGAATTCCTTCTTATGTTGTCATGTCCCCAGCCTCCCACTCGGTCTTTTCCCCAAAAAGGAAGGCATATTGAGTCGGCGTATTGGCCACTCTCACCCATGCTAATCGAAGGACAATCTCTCATGAGAAAGAGTTCATGACACACTCAGGATTAAGACTGAGTTACCTAGGTCATCCTATTGAAACAGTAACCTAACTAGTTAACGGTGTTATATCTAGTGGTTTACTATTTCATGGTCCGGTCTTATGCAAACTCATTGCATAGGATACCCCCGCTTGCATGTCTACTACATGGACGCTTTGGATCAATGCGTCTGTATCAAATACAAAGCGGGTCGTATCTCATAGTGTTACCAGGATAAGGTACCCAACCTTATCCTTGTACTATAGACCTTTTAGGTTGTTACTCGAACATCGATCCGTGTATGTCCCCACATACTAGTTCAAGTTACATACAAACAACCTTGGATCTTAGTTTATTGGATTTGGGTCAAATTGTGCAATATTTAACAATAACACTTTATTGTAGAAACTCAATAACACTTTATTGAAACAAGTATACAATTTGTTTATGTTCACTATCTACGAGTTTTAGGGCATAAATCCCAACAACTCCCACTGGAACTAAAACTCTAGTTTAGTGGGATGTACAATAATCTATACAGAAATGCATGTATAAATACATGTATAAAACATATACAATGTACAAATACAGTAAACTAGGGCATCACTATACCCATTACATAATGGTATCACTATACCCATTACATTTCTCCCACTTGCCCTAGATTACGGCTTTGTACATATCTCGTAGATCTAGACCTTCTAGATGACCTTCATACACTTTAGCCGAGAGAGCCTTCGTGAATGAATCAGCGAAATTCCATTCAATTCAATGTGTCTGCTTGTCTTGGGCTGCGAGGTTCTTTTGAATTTGCCATAGCACCACTGTATCACTATAAAGTGTGATGGGCAAGTTCACATTTGGAATACACTCCAAATCAATCAAGAACTTCCTAAGTCTTACAGTCTTTATCGCTTCTTCACAAGCAGCTATATTTTCGGCCTATATGGTCAAGACTGTAACTATGTCATACTATAGCTCCTTCGTAAGGATTGACCATGGAAGCTGATGTAGATTTGCTCAAATCCTTATCAATCCTAAAATCCATGTCAGTGTATTCTGTAAGGATCAAATCCTTAGTCCCATACACGAGCATATAGTTCATCTTTCTCCTCGGATTCTTGAGGATATTCTTAACGGTTTTCCAGTCATCAAATCTTGGATTAGATTGATACTTACTGACAATCCCTACTCCATAGGGCATTCGTCTCATGTCCTCAACTTCTTGAGGTGTCTCAGGAAATAGTTTCTTAGACAAAAGAATTCCATGTATGAAAGGTAGTGAACCCTTCTTGGAATTGTGCATCTTATATCGAACTAACATCTTGTAGATATAAGACACTTGAGACAAGGCTAGCTCTTTGTTCTTACGGTTCCTAACAGTTTGGGTCCCAAGAACAAACTTAGCTTCTCTTGGAAATGAGTTGCTAGTACCTTTTACTAATCAGTAAGATAACCTACATCATTCCCAATGTCTAGGACATCAATCATATACAACTTAAGTAAGCTACTGAACTATTGACGATCTTCTTGTAGACACAAGGCTCATCAATGTTCCGATTAAAGGCCAAAAGATTTGATCGCAGTATCAAATCTTCTATTCCAAGATCAAGATGCTTATTTCAATCCATGAATGGATCGATTAAGCATGCAAAACCTTTTGCTCTTGACCTCGCTAAATGAACCCTTCTGGTTGAGACAAGTAGACACTCTCAACGTCTCGTTTCCTCTTGTAGTGTTGGGATTGGTGCCTTAAAACTCGTAGATAGTGAATGTTAAACAAAATTATATACTTATTCGATAAAGGCGTTATCGACATTAATTCAGTAAAGTTATTACTGAATAAAGTAAATTGCACTTTTAATAACCCAAATCCAATAAACTAAGATCCATGGCTATATGATGAACACTTGAGCTTTATGTAGAGACATAAAAGTGGATCAAGCTCGAGTAATAGCCAAAACGGTCTATACTATAGGGATAGGGCTGCGTACCTTATTCTGGGGACACTATGAGACGCGGCCCACTTTATAGATAGTATAGACGATGTGATCCTAAATCGTCCATGTAGAGACATGTGAGTGGAGGCGTCCTATGCAATGAGTTTGCATAAGACCAGGACCGAGAAATAAGTCACTCCCGCTTTTTAATACCGTTTACTGACGAGACTGACTATTTCATGCGATGACCTAGGTAACTCGATCTTAATACCTGAGCTAACTATGAACTCCTGTTTATTCGGGCTTATCCTTAGATCTGCATAGGTGAGAGTGGCTCAGTATCGCCGACTCAATAAGCCTCCCATTTCAGGGATAAGAATGGGTAGATAGCTGGGGACATAGTCGTGCGAGAAGGAATTCACTCCTACCCAAATTAGGGATAGTAGAGAGGTTGTTCCCTAAAGTGCTGACTCCGGGGCTTGAACAAAGGGATCTCGCCCTCTCATTGGCCCGAGAGGGACTCGGTTTATTGGTTGGACCATAAACCAATTGTTCATTAGAGGATCAGTGGGACTTAAAAGAACTAGAAGTACTATAAGGGTGAAACGATTTTTTGACCTAGCTATAGCTACGAACAACCTGTGAATGATCGACTTACTAATCATGGTTAAATCAAGTGGACGAAAATATATCTATAGTGAGGGGAGTGCAACTATCGGGCTATAGTGGAGTGTCCCGGTAGTTAACGAATGTTGGCTAGCTCGGATAATGAGATTAGTCGGTTAGCCTCGAATCGTTGGAGCCCATGATCTATAGGTCCATTAGGTCCCCCTACTAGCTCATATCGGAATAAAGCCTAGAACAAAAGATAGGATTCTTTGAATTGTTCAAAATCGGGAAAAAGGGTATTATCATAAATTGTGTTTGACACAATTATTTAATTATGAATTAAATTAGAAAATGAGAGATAAAGTATTTAAAAGTGTTTTGAATACTATACATATGCATTAGGAATCATATATATTGAATTGCACAAGGTAACAAAGATTAATTAGATTAATCATATCATATTAATTTGAAATGTTTCAAATTAATTACCAAGCAATTAATTTCAATTTAGAATTGAAATTGGGGTAAAGTTGCAAGCTTCAAATCAGATTTCAAAGTTGAAGTTAGTGGAATAAGTTGGATTCCCAGTCTTGCATGAAGATACAAAGTGGAAAACAACTCACCTCATGCATAGTTGCATGTCTTGTGATATGAACACCTAGAATCCACTTTGACTTGCAAATTTACCATGTGTCTAGTGTCATGAGGCTTCTCTATGCATGGAAGATGTCTTTAAAAGGAGTATGAATCAGATTCAACTCCAAGAGAGTCATTTCCTTACTGTTATGCTGCTGGAATTTGGACTCAATCTCTCTCATTTTCACATACTTCTCTATAGCTTGATCCTTCAAGCATTCCCTTCCCATTCCCTATCTTTATAGACTCCCACAAGTTGTTCTTGGCCCGGAGAATAGTACGGAAGACTCTAAGGGTTGTCCTAAGAAGATTGGAGAAGAAAAGAATCCAAGAAGGTCCACCAATTGAGCTACAAAAAGGTTGGTACTTTCACTCTCTCTGTTTCTGGATTCTTAGAACATGCATGCTTTAGGAGTAAAATTGATGTAGTTAGGTGCTTCCGATCTTCAATTGCTTCCGCATGTGTTATATGAACACCGTCATGTAGATCCATTTGCAACCTATAGGTTTTACCCCAGAAGGTTGATCTACAAGATCCCAGATAGAATTGAAACGCATAGATTCCATTTCTAGGTGCATGGCTTTAATCCACTGGTCCTAGTTAACATCATTCATTGTCTTGCTTTAAGACAATGGATCCTCCATTTCATCATCGGGTATGACGATTTGGGCTTCAGTTAAGCCCATGTAACAGTCAGGTTGTAAAACAACCCTCCCACTACATCGAGGCACTCTCAACTCTTGAGATAGATGTAACTAACCAGTTGTATTGACCCTATCAACAACTCTTGTTAAAGGTCCAACATCATTATTGACCCTATCAACAACTCTTGTTAAAGGTCCAACATCATCAACAGAAAGTCCCTCTCAGGCCAGTGAGAGGGAGAGTTCCTGAAGCTCTGGCTGAGACGACCTCTCCAGTTCTAACTCTGACAGTTACTTCGCCATCTGCCAGCATATGCCAGGAACTAATTTCCTGTAAAGAAAAGCATACATGGTTAGTCGCTCCTGAATCTAATATCCAGGCAGAGCTATCTTGCTCAACTAAACATGTTTCGATAACGAGCAAATCAAATTTACCTTGTTTTTCTTTTTCAGCCTTCTTTTCCGCAAGGTACTTAGGACAATTGCGTTTCCAATGTCCGTCTACATTACAATGGAAACATTTTCTTTTATCTGCAGCTTTTATTTTTGCCTTGCTTCCCATTGGAGCTTTTCCTTTCCCCTTTTCCTTCTTTTTCTTCATCTGAATACTCTTATTCCTTGAAGTGGAAGGTCCAGACTTGGTTCCTGAGGATGATCCCTTTTGGAACCTCTTGGTGGAGGCAACGTTTGCTTCCCCTTCTTGTCCCCTCTTGGTGAGACTTTGGTAGGTCTGGAGCTCGTTTAGCAAGGTAGTCAGATTAAAGTCTATTTTGTTCATGACAGCGTTTGTCCTGAACTGAATGAAGCTCTTCGGAAGAGACTCAATTATGAAACTAACTTGACTACCCTCGTCAATGGTAGCACTGTTTACTTCAGCGATATTAAACTGAATCATCATGTTCAAAACATGTTCCCTAACAGAAGCACCTTCTTTCATTCGCGAATTGTAAACATTCTTGAGAGCTTCGTGTCTAGTTTGTGAGGACGGTTGTCCAAACATACCTTGCAACGAAGTCATGATCTCCCTAGCGGTGACCATCCTCTCGTGCTTTTTTTACAAGACATCTAAAATGCTTGCTAAAATATAGTCTCTTGCTTTTTCATTTGCGCGAGTCCATTTTTCATATGTTTCCCAAACAATTCGGTTTGTTGACGAGCCAGGGTTAGGTGGACACTCTTCAGTAAGGACAAATCTAAGATCCTCGATTACTAGTATGGTATTCAGATTAGACTTCCAAGTTCCATAATTATCCCCGTTAAGCTTATCTGAAGCGAGTAATTGAACTAGTGAGCTAGACATGCTGAAAAATTAAACAAAGCTATTAGAAATTGCTTATTAACCATTTTTTGACAAAAATCCAATCAGGTTTTAGCAAAAGTAATAATGTACCGAGGGGCAGTCAATTACTCCTTCACTAAACCAAGACGTTCTTGATTAAATACTAACTCCAGAATAACTCTTATTCCTATAGTGGTTTAGTTATCGTTACATTTGGTCAGGAATATACTAACACTTAATAACCCTTGTAAGTGTGACCCGCCGTTTTATGATTACAGAGAACGGCCCCAACAATGCTACCAAATGAAAAAGCTAATGTTGGAAATGGTCCTAAGTAATCCTATCCATTTCTGGAGTTTGCGTTGTTCCGGTCTCCATGTTACAACCCTCCGAATGGTTAGTAGCTCCAGGGCATACAAGCAGGCGCAACATGGAAATCTCACGATGCAACCTAACGGAGGAGACCGCAGGATGTGTTGACACACTTCCTTCACACACTTACTATAAATACTTTCTCCATTCACCTTGTTATTGATTTATGCAAACACCTTCTGAATGGAGCAGTTTAGGTATAATCAACACGAGGCCAAGCATAAATCTCACCCTGTGAACAAAAGGGAGAACGTGAAAGGGAAATGGATTTGATATATCTCTCCCCTCCCACTAAGTATTTTAAACGGTTTTGGGTATACTTATACTTAGGCGAATTCCGGCTAATTGAATAACCCTAAGTCTAAGTTCATTTAATCTTACGATGTCTAGGTGATAACGATTAAAACCTCACATCACACACGTGCATGCTCATAAAACTGGGTTAACTTTAACTCAAGAACCGACTCGATGCCCAGGTAGGAGGTGTTCCGTAAACCGTCAACTTAAATACCTCCAGCCTTAGACAACATCTTGTCGGGTGAGTTCTCTTGTAACCTATGTCTTACAAGCTTATCGACCTATTTGAATCTAATTGAAATTGATCGAGAATTTGGATTCAATTTAACCCTAAGTGAGCATGCACCTTTTCTTTGTTATAGATTTTAAATTTCTACGTGATTTATAACAATTATAAATCTAATCTATAACATGCTTTCCAATTTGATTATAACACTTATAAACAAAACTAAGGAAATTTCATGCTTCATGCTAGGTTAATTTTATCTATTAATATATAACTTTTATATATCAATTAATCAATTTTAAATTAACCATTCAAGCATGAATCTCCCTGAATTAATACAACACTTATATTAATCAAACATGAAATTTCTATCATGCATTTAGGAAAAATTAATAACACTTATTAAAATTAAGATTAAATGCATGATCATGCTTTCCTATGGTGGGATTTTAAAAACTATATGGCATGCTCATAATGCACATACAACCATTTAATCAAATCATACATTCATAATGCATAAAGAAATTAAATCAAGCTAAAATGGAATGGTTTGACAATTTAAAACAAACAATTAACTAATTATTACAATAATAATTATTTAAAAAATGCTTGTAGCGATCCCGAGCTTCACGAACCAACCCGAACCAAACCTCCAAGGAGTGAACCGGCCATCAAAAGTGAATGAAGGGACTGAACCGAACTGCAGCAGACCGAACCGAACAAAAGACAGCAGCTGGGCCGAACCAAATTTCTGGAAAATCTGGGCATCTGGAATTTTTGTTCTACAGCGTCGAGACGCTACTTGAAGAGCGTCCCGACGCTCTCGCGACCAGCAGCTTCTGCTGCTGTTTTCTGCTTGCATCTTCTCTAGTTTTCTTCGATTTTACAGCCTATATGGACTCTATTGACTCTATAAAAATTACAGACCCTTGTACACACATTAATGCTCTTACATTTCCGAGCAATTACAAATTCGTGAAGAATTAAAAGCTCAAAAAATTGCCAAACCATTAAACATCCATTTTAGCACACAGAAAATTCAATTTCAGAATGGTACCCACCACAGCAAAATTAATGCAAGTTAAGTGCTCTAATCATGCTCTGAAACCAATTGAAGGTGTTCATATAACACATGCGGAAGCAATTGAAGATCGAAAGCACTTAACTCAATCAATTTCACTCCTAAAGCATGCATGTTCTACAAAAGGCAGAACAGAAAGTTAGAGAGCACCAACCTTTTTGTAGCTCACTTGTGTGGAACTCCTTGTGGTGTTTTCCTTCTCCAACTTCTCTTCGACAACCTCTAGAGTCTTCCCTACTATTCTCCGGGCCAAGAACAACTTGTGGGAGTCTTATAGAGATAGGGAATGGGAAGGGAGTGCTTGAATGTACAAGCTCTTGAGAGATCTATGGAGGTGTGTGTGTTTGAGAGTAAATTCCAACAGCATAACAGTAGGTAACTCACTCTCTTGGCTTTGAATCTGATTCATGCTCCTTATATAGACATCTTCCATGCAAGGAGAAGCCTCATGACACAAGACACATGGTAGAATTGCAACCATAAGTGGATTCTAGGTGTTCAACTTACAACACATGCAACTAGTGCACGAATGTGTTGTTTTCCACTTTGTATCAACATGCATAAGTGGGAATGCCACTAAATCCACTAAATTGAATCTCCATTCTGAATTTTCAGCTTGCAATTTACCCTAATTTCAATTCTAAATTGAAATTGATTTATTGGAAATCAATTTGGGACATTTCCAAATCATTTAATATGATTAATCCAATTAATCATTGTTGCCTTGTGTAATCCATTATAAATGATTCCTAACATATATATATATTGTATTTAAAACACTTTTAAATACCTTATCTCTCAATTTCTAATTTAATTCATAATTAAATTATTGTGTCAAACACAATTTTATGATAATACCCTTTTTCCTGATTTTGAACGATTCAAAGAATCCTATCAATATGTTCTAGGCTTAAATCCAATATGAGCTAGTAGGGGGACCTAATGGACCTATAGATCATGGGCAACAACGATTCGAGGCTAACCGACTAATCTCATTATCCAAGCTAGCCAACATTCGTTAACTACCGGGACACTCCACTATAGCCCAATAGTTGCACTCCCCTCACTATAGATATATTTTCGTCCACTTGATTTAACCATGTTCAGTAAGTCGATCCTTCACAGGTTGTTCATAGCTATAGCTAGGTCAAATGACCATTTTACCCCTACAGTACTTCTTGTTCCTTAAGTTCCACTAATCCTCTAATGAACAATCGGTTTGTGATCCAACCATCAAACCTAAGTCCCTCTCGATCCAACGAGAGGGTGGAGCCCCTTGTTCAAGTCCTGGAGTTAGTACTTAAGGGAACAACCTCTCTACTAACCCTGAAATGGGTAGGAGTGAATTCCGTCTTGCGAGACTATGTCCCCAGCTATTTATTCGATCTTATCCCCAAAATAGTAGGCTTGTTGAGTCGGCGATGTTGGCCACTCTCACCCATGCAGATCAAAGGATAATCTCGTATAAACAGGAGTTCATAGTTAGTGATAAGACCAATTTATTACACACTTAGAATCTCCCAATTTGCTTATCTTAGTTCAATTCCTTGCGAAAAATGCTTTAAAATGAGTATAATATATCTATAGGTCCTCATCGGAGCCTTGGAAGCAATTCGGGGCTAAAACGAGCGAAACCGGAGCGTAAAATGACTATTTTTCCCCTGGAGCTGTCGCAGCATCGAGACGCTATTGTACAAGGGTCGGGACGCTGCTCAGTTAAGGAAAATTCTGTGGGCGGCAAGCTGAAGCAGTAGCGTCGAGTCGCTGCACCCCTAGCGTCTCGACGCTAGGTCAATCCGAGAGATGCATTCCATATCTGAAGGCCTAGCGTCGCGACGCTGTGTCCTAACGTCTCGACGCTAGGCAGTTTTCCAAAATTGTAATTTTCCAAATTTGGCTGGAATTTTTCCATGTTTGAAGACCCAATTCAGCACCATTCTTCCACGAATTGAAGGCCAAGAATCCCTATAAATAGAGGCCTTTGGTGTAGGTTTAGAATCATCCCAAAACACACAATTCACTACAACTTTGTAGTCCAACTCTCTCCCCCTTTCCACCATTCTTCTTAGTTCTTTCTTGCTTTTCTTTATGTATCAAGCTTGTTCTTGCTCCATAAGAGGCTAAGTTCTTCATTCATGTAACCGGGTTGTCAAGAGTAAGTTCATATTCTTTTAATGAAATTTCTAGTTTGAATTATCAAAGCATGTTTATGTGATTTTAGGTCTTTTTATATAAGTTTAGATTGTGGTAGGAAAGATTGACAACCTTGACCGCACCCTCTCTAAATTTACTTGCTAAATCTAAGTAGCAAATAGGTTAACGTTATGATTATACGCATGCGTCCCTAGAACTAAATGATTTAATCAATTGTAATTGTGGTTTGTTGCCGGTTGCATGTGAATTAATTCGGCTAGATCCCAATGCGGTTTAGATTAGTTAATAGGCATATTAATTAATTTAAACTAGAATCAAACTTAGCGTTTGCATGTTTGTGATAGTTGGATCATGATTCTCGGTTTGTTGCCGGAACACGCCGGGCTTAAACTTGTTTTGACTTATTAGTGAAATTGATGATTTAATTGAATTGAACTTACCATGACTAACCCGGTTGCATGATCTTTAAGGTATTGATTTCTTTCTTTACTTTCCTTTTCTAATATTTTCCATAATTAGTTTTCTTTCCTTGTTTACATTCTTTTCTAAATATAAAACCCCCCATTAGTCTGGTCATCACAATAAATCTAAGATAAACAAGTTATAATCGTGCTCCGTGTGTTCGACCCCAGCCACTACTGCTACAAGTTAGCTTTTTAGAGGTTGTGGATTACAAATTTATTTGATAAGAGACCTCGACAATCTCTTCCGTCAGTTAGCTCAGGATTAAGAACGAGTTACCAAGGTCATCTATGAGAAATAGTTAGTTTCTTTAGTAAACGGCGTTATAAAGAGAAAGTGACTTATTTCGTGGTCCAGTCTTATGCAAACTCATTGCATAGGACGCCCCCACTCGCATGTCTCCACATGAACGACTTAGGATCTCATCGTTTGTACTTAATACAAAGTGGGCCGCGTCCATAGTGTCTCCAGGATAAGGCACCCAACCGTATCCTTGTACTATAGACTATTTTGACTATAAACTTGAACTTGATCCTACGATATGTCCCTACATATAGTTCGAGTATTCATTTTATAGCCAAGGATCTTAGTTTATTGGATTTAGGTTAATCATTCGCAATTTAGATATTCAATAACATCTTTTACTGAATAACCTCAATAACGACTTTATTGGAAATAGATATATGTTTAATGATTTACAAACTACGAGTTTATAGGACATTAAACCCAACAATCAAGAACGCCTTTCTTGATTTCATAGGGACCAAGCGTCAACAATTGGGACACCACCAATTGATCTTCCCTACTATGACTCTGAGATTAGAAACGTAGTTGTGGGACTACCTAATCTTGAATGGGAAAAACTCTTAGAGAGAAAAATTCTCTCTAGAGTTCTTGGGTTGAGAGAATATGAGAGGGAGACAAGAATGACCTTATGGTGGCCACATGTTGTAGTACCTAAACCCTAGGTTTAGTGTTCTATTTATAGGAGAAAGGTCATGAATAAAATATTCATTTAAAATCAATTATTTCCATAACTGATTTAATCTTTTCCATAATTAATCAATTCCATAACCAATCAATTCCATAATTGATTAATCTTTTCCATAAATGATTGATCACTTCCATAAGTGATTAAATCATTTCCATAAATGATTAATTACTTTCATAAGTGATTAATCATTTCCATAATTGATTAATTTCCAATTAATTAATTCTTTAATTAATTAATCACCAATTAAATATCATATATTTAATTTCAGACCTTCTATTAGTTAATTAATTAATTGCCCAATTAAATATCATATATTTAATTTCAGACCTTGAATTAATTAATTCTATAATATGAATCAAATTCATATTAAAATTTGAACTCCTTCAAATTCTCTTATATCCTATAAATTTAGTACGAATCAAATTTATATTAATATTTGAACTT
This sequence comes from Luffa aegyptiaca, assembly GCA_017139565.1. NCBI lineage: Eukaryota > Viridiplantae > Streptophyta > Magnoliopsida > Cucurbitales > Cucurbitaceae > Luffa > Luffa aegyptiaca. The sequence continues at coordinate 15,158,500 of CM029406.1, read as the reverse complement.
GTTCAAATATTTTTTTCTCTCATAATAATAAAGTTTAATCTCAAATTAGACTTTATATTTTAATGTATCACTATACATTATATTAATTTGTATCTCATACAATTAACTTAATTTCCAATATAAATTTGAACTATTCAAATTCTCTCAAGATATAATTGTTTCTAATTACTCTTTACGAGCTAGCAGGGGGACCTAATGGACCTACAGATCAGAAGCTCCAATGATATGAGGTTAACTGATTAAACTCATTAAAACTGAGTTACCTAGGTCATCCTATTGAAACAGTAACCTAACTACTTAACGGTGTTATATCTAGTGGTTTACTATTTCATGGTCCGGTCTTATGCAAACTCATTGCATAGGATACCCCCGCTTGCATGTCTACTACATGGACACTTTGGATCAATGCGTCTGTATCAAACAAAAAGCGGGCCGAATCTCATAGTGTTACCAGGATAAGGTACCCAACCTTATCCTTGTACTATAGACCTTTTAGGTTGTTACTCGAACATCGATCCATGTATGTCCCCACATACTAGTTCAAGTTACATACAAACAACCTTGGATCTTAGTTTATTGGATTTGGGTCAAATTGTGCAATATTTAACAATAACACTTTATTGTAGAAACTCAATAACACTTTATTGAAACAAATATACAGTTTGTTTACGTTCACTAGCTACGAGTTTTAGGGCATAAATCCCAACAGACTGGACTAATGAAATCAGTCTAGAATAATTATTAGAGAAAACTAGGAAGCCAAGCGAAATAGAATCGAGCATAAGAAATCCCAATCTAGCTATCCCTTTCATGTTATTGATTTCCGTCTTATTTCTCTTCTACATGCTTTATTTTGCCTCTTTTAAATTTAGCATTTATTTATTTCTGCTTGTCCTTCTTTCAAAAAAATCCCCCCTGTTTTGTAAGCGCAAAATTATACACTTGCTAGGTCCCCTTCCCTGTGTTCAACCCCGGCCACTATTTCTACAAAATAGTTGTAGTGCCGTGGATTATAACTTTTATTTGACCAACAGGAGCCTCGACAACTCCAGACCCGTCAAATTGGCACCGTTGCTGGGGAAGGGCGTTTTCTAGTATTTCTAGGATTTTGTGTTCTTTTTGTGCTTTTTCTTTTTGCAGAGCTTAACGATGAAATCGGCATAACCTCGGCGTTCTAAACCCATGGCCGAGCACATGATGCAATACCTTACAGCTCCTGATCCAAGTCATCTCCCATCTCATGGAAACCTCAAAGTCACAAGAGAAATCATACACATCACCCAAGCACCTGAGGAATACTTTCACAAGTATTCAGATCGCTTCAATGGGTTATGTGCACTTCCTCATAGCCCATTGTCTGAGGAGTTCTTGCTGTTGCACTTCATTGAAGGATTATCACCTGATGACAGAAGAATGTTAGATATAGCAAGTGGCGGGGATGCACTAGACAAAACACCCAGTGAGGCTAGAGATATAATTTCGAGCTTGGCAACGTATGTTGGACTCATAATATTTCAAGCACGAAAGGTAAATTCTTATGATTCTTAAGATAGCCAAACTCCTGAGCAAAAACAGGAAGGTAAGTATGATGAGGTCAGTAAGCCTGAGCTTGAGCCTTCCTTATATTCTGAGTCTGATTCATGTGATTCCCCATGCGTGGTGGGACAGATGGAAATAGTTGATGAGTTAGCTTTAGTTAATTTTAAGCAAGGTTCTATTTCCTCTAAGCTTATTAATCTTGAATCGTGACTTAGATTTAGTTATTCCAATAGCTGACCAGTTTGTTGCTCAAAACAAAGGTGTTTTGATTGGTATGTTGGGGATGACGATGGATTATTTGTTTAAATTTTCTAATTCCTTGCACTCTGTGTGCAAGCTTAATATACCTATGCAGGAGAAAATAAAAAAGAAGAGAAATAAAAAGGATGTAATGAAAATCAAAGAGGTTGATTTCGGATGAGAAGCGAGGAGAATGTGGTCGAGCAAACGACCTTAAACATTTGCAAAATTTTACTGCTTTATGTCTTTTCAATTCTAAGATATGTTTATTTTTATTAGTTGCTTTTATGCTTGTTTTCTTGTTTTTTTCTTTTAGGATTGGCTGAACCAAAGCGATCCCCCTATGTTTGTAAGAAAACGTGATCCACCACCCATGAGCTCAAAATTTTGGGAAGTTCTATTCTTTCATTACACATTGTCTTATTTTTCATGATTGATTACATTGAGACAATGTAAACTTCAGGTTGGGGGTGGGAAATTATACTTTATATTTCTGTTGGGCCTTGAGCATCTGAGCGTCAGGCCAGCGTTTGTGCTTAATGAATGTCTTGCATGTTTGTTATATATATCCTTGTTTAAGTGATGATGATTTCCTGGGATTGACTCGAATTTTTTCGAGAATTTATTGCTTTCGATGAGTTATGACCGAGAGTGCTCAAAAAAGGAGCCTTTTTAAAACTTTTCTAGGATATGTCTTGCACATGTTGGGTGTCTTTCTTGCTTTAAAGTAGGACTTGAATGTTTAGGAGCGAGTTACTGCTCAAAAAATGAGCCTTTTTAAAACTGTTCTAGGATATTTCTTGCACATGTTGGGTGTCTTTCTTGCGTTAAAGTAGGACTCGAATGCTTAGGAGCGAGTTACTTAGCTCATATTCCTGTTGTCACCCCGACAGGTGTAAGGTTAAGCGAGAAAGTCTAAATTTTCTGCAAAATAGAGTGTGGAGTCTTGCCTAGGAGAGAAAAAGAAAATATGCCTGTAAAAAAGAGAGAGAGAGAGAGAGATTGGATAAATAAGTCAGTGAGCGCGAGCCAATAGAAAAATCATATGCTCGTCATTTTTTAGAAAAAAAAGCATGCTTGCATTGAGCTTAACGCTTAGGGGTAAAAAAAGCTACCTACAGTGTGATCAGTTAGGCCAACCAAGGGTTAAACTCGGGTTATGGGTCCCTGCATTGTAGTGTGAAAGCTAGTGCCCCATCCTAAAAGAAATGCAAAAAAAAAAAAAAAAAAAAAAAAAAAAAAAAACAAAAGAAAAGAAAAAAAAAAGAAAAAAGAGAAAGGAATTCCTTGATCGTCTACACCTAAGCAAGAGGAAGCAACTAGTTTATTCCATTTCGGCCTTTTAGCAAGACCTTAGTGGGATGATAGTCAAGTAAACCAATCCCAGACTAGTAAAGTCTTCTTTATGTGGGATAGAGCTCTCTTGTGCAAGATAATCTTTGAAAAATTTTGATTTGTTTCCTCATTTGTCTCTCTTGTGAATGTCTCTTGGTTGCTTTAGTTTTTGGAATATTTGAGTTTTGAGGATTAAGTCACTTTTCGATTATATGCACTACGTCTTCTTCTTTGGTCTGTGTGTGCCTTGCTCAAGGACTAGCAAGATTTAGGTTGGGGGTATTTGATAGGACCTAAATAGTCCTATTTTATCACCTCTAATCTAAGCTTGTTAGAGTTATTTTATGCTTTACTTGTCTTGTTTACATGATCTTTGAGCTTAGGCAATGTCGGGAGCCGATCACGCTAATTTGGTAATAATTCGGGCCAATTGCGGAGTTTTGGAGCCCTCTCGGTGTCTTGGATGGCGAGGAGGTGAAAAGACCCAATTGTGCAGAAGCGGCCCTGAAGAATGACACCAAAAGCCGAAGATTGAAGCCCCATATCGAGAAGAAACGAGACAAGACCGAGAAATAAAATAGCAAGCCAAGGGCAGCGTCTCGACGTCGATACGAGAATTGGCCGGAATGTAAAGTTCGCAGCATCTCAACGCTGCCCTTGGCGTCTCGACGCCGCCGATTTTCTATAAATAAGTAGCCTCGGTTTAGTCCGCTGTTAGGTCAGAAATTGGTCCTTTTACGATTTCTTTCGCTATCTTTACTTTTCAGTACTGTTGTAGACCTTTTTAGGTCATATTTCATGGATTCTTTCATGTCTATTTGTATTTTTACTTCGTTTATAAATAGCTAATCGCATTTAGATAGTTGGATTGGGATTATGCTTTGATTTCTATTTATATTAGCTGAGTTTTCTGGGGTTTATTGCACTGTTCTTGTTGTCTTTTCATTAAGTTTTGCATGTTATCCCGTTTAAACCAATACATGAGGCTAGTCTATTAGGATTGATGACCCTATGTGATTACCGCTTGTGTATTCAATCAGTTATTCTTAGATAGCCACTAGGTTGAGGCAAGCCACTCTCTACGCGAAACGACCCTTGATAGGCCTAGGATGCATGTTAAAGGTTGTAGGAATTAGATTCGAATTGCATTTGAATTTAGTTAATACAAGTTCGGACCCACGATCCCAAAGCGGCTAGTTTAAATAGGTGATTGTGAAATTGCTCAATCTAAAACTAGTTAGATATAATTTAATGACCGTTGCGAGGTCTTGGATGGTTGCCATTTTATGTATGAGGGGTAGCGATCGATAAAGAATATATTAATTAATCTTATTAATTGCATAATTCACGGTTAGCAAGTTAAGTAGCATAGGTTAGTGTAGGGGGGGTCCTCCGAGTAACCCAGAAGCCAACCGGACTAATGAAATCAGTCTAGAATAATTATTAGAGAACACTAGGAAGGCAAGCGAAATAAAATCGAGCATAAGAAATCCCAATCCAGCGATCCCCTTCATGTTATTGATTTTCGTCTTATTTCTCCTCTACATGCTTTATTTTGCGTCTTCTAAATTCAACATTTATTTATTTCTGCTTGTCCTTCTTTCCAAAAATCCCCCCTGTTTTGTAAGCTCAAAATTCTACATTTGCTAGGTCCTCTTCCCTGTGTACCCCCGGCCACTATTTCTACAAAATAGTTGTAGTGTCGTGGATTATAAATTTTATTTGACCAAAAGGAGCCTCGACAACTCCAGACCCGTCAGTCCGTTGGGTTAGCGATCTAAGGGTATCTTGATCTTCATGCATTTACTTAATTGATTGATTTCGACGGGTTCGTGGAGTCAATTAGTTGGTATCTAGTAATTGAGTCGATGGACGGTGGGATCGAGTCAATTGATTTAGAGTACCAATTAGGCAGCATGCATGTAAACCATTATCTACTAATCGATGAGTAAAAAGCAAATGTACTGAACCCGAGTGTCCCCAGCTACAGTGAGCGACAAGGTGAGATTAGCCAACCTCCCATTTACTTTTCTGCAATTTAATTTCCTTCTATGTACTTCCTCGCAATTTTATTTTCCTTGCAATTTAATCATCATCTCTTCAACCCCCTTCTGTTACCCAAACACAAAAGAGGTGAGAAGTAAGCCAGCTGATCCCTGTGTTCGACCCCGACCACTACTACTGCAAATAGTTTAGTGATCGGTGATTATAAATTTGCTTTGTCACGAACCTTCGACAAGTCCAGGCCCCGTCAATCAGGCCCCGTCATCCGTTTTCCCCTCATTGAAGCTTGTAGATCTCCTTTTATAGTCGCAAGGCTCCGTAATTTGATATAATGAGAATGCTATTTGAACTAAAATGAACTATGCTTTCTAAAGAAAATAGTCCTAAAATCCGAGTGTTATCACCTGGTTAAAGGTCAATGGATCCTCGACTCCATCATCAGGTATGACAGCAGGAGTTTCTGCTAAACCCAGATAGCGTTCAGGTTGAATAACAACCCTCCCACTACGTCGAGGTATTCCCAACTCTTGAGAAGGACGGGCTTGACCAGATGTACTCGGCTCATCAAGAACTCTTGTTGAAGGTCCAACCACTGTACTTGGCTCATCAACAACTCTTGTTGATGTATCTGTAGCTTCACCAGAAAGTTCACCTATCACCATTTTACTGTGTGGCTTATGTTCTCTAACGTGGTCTTCTTCCAAGAAAGTAGCATTTGTCGATACAAATACTTCATTTTCTTGTGGATCGAAGAAGTATCCACCTCTTGTTTCTTTTGGGTAGCATTCCAAATAGGCATAATTTTGAACGCGAATCCAATTTCTTTGGATTTGCCACTAGCACATGTGCAGGGCAACCCCAACTTCTGAAATGATGTAAACTAGCTTTACGCCCTCTTCAAAGCTCAAATGGTGTTTTAGAAACACTCTTTGAGGGAACTACATTCAAAATATAAACTGCAGTCTCTACTGCATAACCCCAAAAAGAACTAGGCAATTGAGCATAACTCATCATAGATCGAACCATGTCCAACAAGGTTATGTTTCTTCTTTTTGATTCGCCATTCTGCTGTGGTGTACCAGGTGCTGAGAGTTGGGACGTGATTCCATGTTCCATCAAATAGTTATGGAAATCTAAGTCCATATACTCTCTCCACCTTGATCAGATCGAAGTGTTTTAATGGTCGTACCTAATAAGTTCTCAACTTCAGCCTTATATTCCTTGAAATTTTCAAGGGCTTCAGACTTATGACTCGTTAAGTACAAATAACCATACCTTGAATAATCATATATGAAAGAGATGAAATATTTGTACCCTTCTTGAGCCCTAACATTCATTGGACCACAGAGATCTGCATGTACGAGCTCTAAGGGCTCCTTGGCACGATAACCTTTTTCCTGTAAAAGGTCGTTTGGTCATTTTAACTTCGAGACATGACTCACATGGAAGTAAAAAACCATCTTCTAACTCGCTTAAAAATCCGTTCTTAACCAATCTCCCAATCATATTGAGTTAATGTGACCAAGACTCAAGTGCAAAAGATAGGTACTTTGAGAAACCTTTTGCCTCTTTGGTTGAGTCTCTGCTGTTCTAAACATCTCATTGTTTAAAATAGCCCGGGTTTTGAATGAGACACAAATCAACTATACAACTACTGAAAAGGAGTTGTTAGCTGTTGTGTTTGCCTTTGAGAAATTTCGCCCATATTTGGTTGGATCCAATGTCACGGTTTTCACGGATCATGCAGCAATAAGGTACTTGATGTATAAGAAAGATACAAAGCCTAGATTAATTCGTTGGGTTTTATTATTGCAGGCATTCGACTTGGAGATAAAGGACAAGAATGATCAGAGAATGTCATTGCAGATCATTTATCTCGTCTTGATCCAACATCATCTTTGCTGAAGCAATCTGCCATTTCAGATTCTTTTCCAGATGAGCAGCTTTTTGCTGTTGAGGTAAAGGTAGTCAAGGATGTCCCTTGGTATGCTGATATTGCCAACTTTTTGGTAAAGGGAGTCACTCCTATTGATATGGATTGGAGGCAGATGAAAAAGTTTAAGCATGATGCGAAAATTTTCTATTGGGATGAGCCATTCATGTATAAACAATGCTCTGATGGTATTATTCGTAGGTGTGTTTCAGGTGATGAAGCAAAGGAGATCCTGGAGCAATGTCACTCTTCGCCGTATGGAGGCCATTTCAGCGGTCAGAGGACAGCTATGAGGATTTTGCATTGTGGATTCTTCTGGCCTTCCTTGTTTAAGGATGCCCATTGGTTCTACAAGCAATGTGATGCTTGCCAAAGGAGAGGAAATTTAGGGCCTAAAGATGAAATGCCTCTTTTTGACATTTTGGAAGTGAAATTATTCGATGTATGGGGTATTGATTTTATGGGGCCATTTCCCCCTTCTAATGGTAATGTTTTTATCTTATTGGCAGTTGATTACGTGTCCAAGTGGGTGGAGGCCATTGCATGCCATCAGAATGATGCCAAGACAGTATCAAGGTTCCTTCAATCGCACATTTTTGCGCGGTTTGGGACACCTAGAGCTCTAGTGAGTGATGAGGGTACACATTTTGTTAATAATGTCTTAACTAAGCTTTTAGCTAAGTATGGAATTAAGCATAGGGTAGCTACCCCTTATCATCCACAGGCTAATGGTCAAGCTGAAAAAAGCAATAGGGAAATAAAATCTATTCTAGAAAAAGTAGTCCACCCATCTAGGAAGGATTGGTCTTTTAGGTTGGATGAGGGTCTTTGGGCTTATAGGACAGCCTATAAGACTCCTTTAGGTATGTCTCCCTATAGGTTTGTATATGGGAAAGCTTGTCATTTACCATTAGAGCTAGAGCATAAGACGTTTTGGGCTTTGAAAAAATTAAATTTTGATCTGAGTCGTGCAGGGGCAATTAGGATGCTGCAGCTTAACGAATTGGAGGAATTTCGCCAATTTTCTTATGAAAATTCGAAAATGTATAAAGAAAAGACTAAGCTGTGGCACCACAAGAAAATTAAACCTAAAGAGTTTATCAAAGGTCAGAGAGTTTTGCTTTATAACTCTAGATAAAAATTGTTTCCTGGGAAACTAAAATCTAAATGGTCAGGGCCATTTATTGTGATTGAGGTTTTTCCCCATGGAGCAATTACTTTGCAGGATGAAAAAGATGGGAGAATATTCAAAGTTAATGGACAGCGTGTGAAACATTATTGGGGAGAGGAGTTCCAGAGCAATATTTTTAAAGCTCCCAGTGGTTGTTTTTTTCTCGCTGATTTGGTTTAGTTTGAATTATTTTTATTAGATTTGGTTTGAATTTGATTATTTTTAATCGGAATCAGTAGGTTTGAATTTTATTTGATTTATTTTTGTAGATTTTATTTTCGGTTTATTTATTTATTTAGCCGAGTTAATTTGTAATTAATCTTATTAGTTTAGATTAGATTTTTAGGTTGTATTTGTGCTATTTAAATTTCGGATTAGATTAGGGTGTAACAAAGATTTTTCCTAATTTATTCGACTGAAGATAAAGATAAAATTATATTTGATTTAAGCGGTTATTTAAATTTCCTGGTTTGATTTGATTTTTATTTGAATTGGAATTCTTCAGTATCCAAGATTCTTCTAGAAGGTAATCTTTTGTTCAGAAGGTTGTTACGGCAATTTTATGGCCGAATCAAATACTTCGTCTGAATAGGAAGGGTTTAGTTGAGGATTAATTATTTTTACCATTTGAATTTTGAATTTTCCGTGCGCAGGTAAATTGCATGAAGAATTATGATGCTGCCACATGTCGCGCAGGGGCAATCCAAGGGCTTAACCATTCGACAGCACATAATTATTTACCATGGGCCGATTGAAATTCCGATTTTACCGTTTGATGGTTTTAAATCTACTAAGTTGCATGCGATTTAAAACGGTAATATTATTTAATGGGAGCAAAATCTTTCGGTTAAGATCTTATTTTGCTGAAGCCCTATTTATTAACAACCCTCGGTATGTTTTTCTCAATTCATCTTCTTGCTTTCATCTTTTGTCGTTTCTATTTTTCCTTTTCACTTTTGTTCACTGTAAATCCCTTTGATTTCGCAATGGCAAGAACGAGGGGGAATAAGGAACGGGAAAATGAGGAAAAAGAAGTACCAGTTACTCCTAAGGTACCGAAAAGGAAAGCAAAGAAGAAGAGGACACCAGAGGAGAGGGAAGCCAAGAGGCGAAGAAGGCAACAGAGGATTGAGGATCAAGAAACTGTACAGAAGGGGGAGGAGGATGTTGCTGCCGCAGTAGTGGAAGAAGGTAATCCGGAGGAACCTGAAGGACAAAACCCAGAGCAGATTGACCCGACAGTGGAGGATACGCAAGATGTTCAAGAAGAACAGACAGAGAAGGCGCGAGAGGATGTGCGAGAGGGACAGACAGAAGTTGTACCAGGAAAAGGTAATGAGCAGGAGGTGCAAGAGGCTCGAGTGGAGGTTATCATGCCGGAAGTGTCGCGACGTCGCCGCCGGAAGCAAAAAGCTGGCCGTGTTAGGGTAGTCCAAACTGATACCCCCTCGCCTCCGACGACGGATGCTGAGAAAGAGAACACAGAGAGAGAGGAACAAGAGAAAAAGGAGGCCGAAGACAAAGCAAGAGAGGGAGCAGAAAAGAAAGCAGCGGAAGAGACTTTGGCGAAGCATCAAGAAGACAGGGGCAAAAGAATTGTTGAAGCGTCAGATGACCCAGAAGAGGAAACAAAGGGAATATCGTTCATTCGCTTCATCAATGAACTTGCCCGAGCAAAATACAGGAAGATGCTAAAAAGAGACTTCTTATTCGAGAGAGGGTTCGATGAAGACTTACCACATTTCCTGAGGGTCGGGATTGCGAATCATGGCTGGAGTCAATTTTGTGCGAAACCAGATCCGTTGAATTCGAACATCGTTGATAGCGAGCAGAAATGTCGCTATTTTAGTCCCAACTTATTAGGCTTTTTAGAGCTTTAATTGTGTTTTTATTGAAAATATTTCATATATTTTGTTATTTGGTCTTTAGGAGCAAAGTTGTGGATTTTGTGGAAAAAGTGCCCAAAAAGGAGCCATTCAAGCCCAATTTCCATGCCTAGGTCAAAGGAAAGAGATCAATCATGTGAAAAAGGCCCAAAGGAAATGAAGTGGAGGCCCAAAATCAAGCCCAAAATCGCAGCTGAAAGTTCTGGAATTCGCCTAGCGTCGAGACGCTGCAAGGACAGCGTCGCGAAGCTGTCCATTTCTTGGCCGGCAAGTTGATGACATCACAGCGTCGCGACACTGTGCCAATAGCGTCGCGACGCTACCCCATTTCCGAGCCTATAAATAGCGCCCCTTGGTGCCTTGTTTTATCATCAATCACTATTCATTCCATTCCTTCCTTTCTTTCTTGGCTCCTTTGGAGCCTCTCTCATGGCTTTCTAGCCTTTTTGAGAGCTTTCTTTAGTGGGAAAATTTTGGGGGAATTTTGGGGAGCATTCTAGGAGGCTCAAGGAGTGTTCAGAGGGACTCCAGGCGTCAGCAACGGGGTCTTCGACGGTCAATGCCTTCCCTTTTATTGTGCTCTTAATTATGCTTTCCCTTGTAATTATTGTGAATATTTTAGCTATGTATAGCTAAACCCCAATTTGGGGTCTTGAAATGAAATTATAGTTTAAATGTTGTTATAATTGCCTATCTCTAGCCCTTTTGTCCTAATTATTTGTATGGATGTGCTTAATGCTTTATGCAATCTGGCCAATTGTGTACTGATCTGATTCTTAATGGAAACTCGACGGAGAGAAGTTAGGATAGATCATAATCCATGCAACTAGTTTAATTGCCCGTCGTGACAACAGGATTAGTTTATTAAACTTAGATTCCTAAAATGAGTCAGAGCATAATAATTAATGATTTTTAATGGCGCTAAGGACACTTAGGTTGTTAAAATGAATTAATTACAATTAGGGGAGACCGACAGGAGAACCTATGTAATTAACGGAGATTCTAGGAGTATAATTAGTTGGGCGATGAGATAGGACAATTGTAGCAATTGTTTAGCTAATAATTGATTTTCAAGATTCCTCTTCCCATTAGAAAACTTTTTCTCCGTATTTTATTTTTCTCGATTGATCAAATTTTATCTTTAATTGTTTTGATTTTTAAATTTTCTTGATTGCATGATCTGGTTCTTAAATATTATTTAGCCTAAGTATTTTTAGTGTTCAAGGATCTTTCGCTTGCTTAAATTTCGCTTAGCCTCCCTGTGGATTCGATACTCGGTATTACCTACCGTTTTATATTACTTGTGACGACCCGTGCACTTGCGGAAAATCGTACCAACAATCGTCCGTGAGTTTTACCCAAATATTGATGATCAGGAAGGTTTCCAAGCCATGGTCCGAGGAGTGGCTGTTGATTGGAGCCCAGGAGCTATTAATTCCTTATTCAACCTTCAGGACTTTCCGCACGCAGGGTTTAATGAGATGGTAGTGGCACCATCAAATGATCAGTTAAATGCGGCTGTCCGAGAGGTTGGCATTGAGGGGGCTCAGTGGAGATTATCAAAGACGGAGAAGCGCACATTTCAAGTTGCCTATCTAAAGAGTGAGGCCAAAACTTGGTTGGGCTTCATTAAGCTGCGCTTGCTTCCGACTACTCATGATTCAACAGTGTCTCGCGACCGAGTTCTTCTGGTATTCGCAATTCTCCGATCTTTAAGTATTGATGTTGGAAAGATCATTTTGAATGAAATTTATAATTGCTGGCGCAAAAAGGTGGGGAAGCTGTTTTTCCTAAACACAATCACGATGTTATGCAGCAGGGCTGGAGTGCCCACGATTCCAGAGGATGTGATTTTGCTTGACAAGGGGATAATTGATACGTCTAATCTGGCTCGGCTTCAGCGCACGCAAGAGGCACGCCAGGGTGGGCTAGTGTGTGGTATCCATCAAATCCTAGAGCAACTGGCACTGTCGGTCAGTAGGCAAGAGTTTTCTGAGAGGCAAGCTCAAACCTATTAGACCTATGCTAAGAGGAGAGATGACACATTTCGGAGGGCCTTGCAATCCAATTTCTCCAAACCATATCAGGCCTTCCCTATGTTTCCCGATGATTTATTTAACCCCTGGATACCGCCCCCACCTGTTGAAAGAGAAGAAGAGGATGATGAAGAGTAGGGTCAGGAAGATTGATGGATGTGATGACCTTGGGCGAGCATTATTTTTGTTTTGCTATTTTTGATCGCTCGCATATTTCTGACCCCAATTTCTGTTGCTGTTATGTTTGCTTGTTTTTAATTTTTCTGTCCCTAGGCTATCAAAATATTTGCTGATGTAATTTCTTTCTTTGTTTTTAATGAAGTTTCCGAAGTCATTTCTGTTCTATAAGCACTGAGTAATGCTAACTTAACTAGTTTCTTCTGAATTTTTGAAGCTTGGACTGGTTAAGCTTAATTAGATCAAGGTATTCTGTTCTCCAGAAACCTTTTGCTTGAGTTGCTGAGATTTTGAGGTAGTGTTGACTTATATGATCCACTTTAAGCTTAGGTCTAGTCTCACGCTTGGTTTTAAAATTCAGATAGAAATATTTAAGTTTGGGGGTGTCATTTAAAATTTTAATGATTCATTGGGGACAATGAATAATTCAAGTTTGGGGGACTTTTTGCTACTCCACTAGTTTTGCTCGAGCATTCCTCTCCTTCGATAAATAATTTGCTAGGTTGTTGAGTAACCAGGGACATTTGTGATACCCACAGTTTGTCTTTGCGTCAAAAGATGACCTAGGAAATATGAAAAAAAAATGAGAAAAATTATTTGCTGAAAAAAATCAATTGTTGAAAATTTTGCTGAGAAAATTCATAGAGAAAAGTTTTGAAGGATGAATGATAATCCAACAGTTTTTCTGTTTCCCAAGACTTAGGTGAGCTTCATCATAAAATGTTGCCATTCTGAGGAGCAAGGGAAAGGATAACTAAGGATTTTTTAGCCTAGCAATGAGTATTTAGTCTAATTGGTGATGAGTTTGAGGCAAGGGTATACTGCACCATAAAGTGGGTCATCCCGTGCTTAAGAGCTTATGACTGTAGGGATGCTTACAGTCTGAAGAACAAAAATAAACAAAAATATAAACCCCTTAAAAATGTGTTTTAATATGTCTGATAATAGAGCTAGGCTGTGGCAAGTTCTCAGAATTGAGTTAAAAGTGGTGATTATTTGTCCATGCCGGAAGAATTATTTTGCTGCAGCAGTCCTTGGTTTTGCAGAATGCTCAGGTAAAGGTTGAAGGAAGTGGTGGATTATCTGTTTTGATTAAGCTATGCTTTGTCTGACATTTTGAATTCTTAAGGGAAGGTTGGTTAGTATTGCTCGGGACGCGCAATAGTTCAAGTTTGGGGGTGTGATAACTCTCCAAAAGGGAGTTATTTAGACCTTATTTCTATATTGATTTGTGTGTCATTTGTGCTAAATAGGGTTGCTTTTAGAAAGATATTATATGTTTTAACCCACTTGGAAGAATGGATGTTTTGGAAGTTATTTTGTGCAGAATATATTGCTGAGCGACTTGAGGGAGCAAAATCTGCGCTGCAGCAAAGCTGGGAGCAAAACTGCCACGTCACAGCTCGTTATCCATTTTAATGAACTGAATTCAGTTAAGCTATTCTCGGATTCAAGGAGCAAGGAGAGTCATCTACGTGTCTAGGTCAACCTAATTCAAGCGTGTCTTCACTCTATAAAAGGGAAGAGTCGTAGCAGTCAAAATTCATTCCACTCTTGGAAAGTGATCATGTCTCATTTCCATTTTGGGAGCCAAATAAAGGAGGAAGATTGGAGACCACAAGAAGACCATCAATTACGAAGTTGATCAAGGGAACTAGTATTTCCTTGTTTTATTTTGTAATTATCGATGTATTTACTCAGATTGTAACGTGTGTTACCATGCACTTTATGAACTAAGTAACTTTAGGTGTTGGTTAGGAGTCATGTAATTGTCGTACCCATTCTCTATGCAATATATGTTGATTTGATGCAACTTGATTATTTGTTGTGCTTATTTACATTTTGTGCCCGCTTGGCCAGCCGGTATGAATATCATTTCCTAGTTTCAGAGATGATTTAGGGAGTGTGTGACATTTAATCACACTAGATCATTGTGTATTGGTGAACGCCAGTGACTAAGGTAGGGATAGCCAGTTGCCTAGTGCTTGATCGGTAGTACGTCATTGGAGTTGAAACACGTTCTAAAAAATCCGGAGTTCCGGGAGGAATCCGCTAATAAGACTGCGAGAGTTTTGCATGATCAATAATATTGCTAGAGCATCTTTTAAACAATTACTAAATCCTGACCAGCGTCTGTTTCTAATCTGTCTGCTTATTTGTTTACTTTCTGTTCTGTCATTTCTTTTGCTTCAGCATTCTATAAAAACCAATCATTTTTACCACTTTTGAAACCATTGAAAAGCTAAACAAAATAGATAAAGTGAAAGCTAATTCAGACCTTGGATTCGATAAATACTTATTACTTGCTGCAGACTGTGTATACTTGCACAGAGTTCTAGAGTCTATTTCTTACTACATTTTCACCCACTCTGGAAACCCAACAACTATCTATCTTCTCTTAATCTTTCAGCCTTCTTCTTCACTTATATAGAGGGATTAAAGAAGAATAAAAGCCCAAGCAATTGACACCAAATCAGCCATGAAGATGGTGGGAATTCGGGTGGCTAACATGAGGGGAGTGCATGGGTTTAGTCACCATGCCCTCCACCTCCAAAAATTCATGAATTAAGAATTTTAATTAATTCAATAATTATCCTAAATATTTAGATAATTATCTAATTTTAATTAATCTGAAAAATTGATATTGATTTTTTCAATTTTCCAAATTTAAATTAATTCAAAATTAATTTAAAATAATTAATTATTAATTTAATATCTAATATTAAATTAATATTTTGCCACTATTCCCAAACATTTCCTGTTGGGGTTTATGTCCTAAAACTCAAGTTTTGTTATGCTTTATATAAATAAAGATGTTATTCAGTGAAATTGTTTATTTATAACTTATAAATCCAATAGAAACATCCATGGTTATAACATGAGATACTCGAACTATATAGTGAATATGGGCAGAGATCAAGTTCCAGTATATAACCTAAATGGTCTATAGTAAATGAATAAGGTTGGGTACCTTGTTCTGGTAACACTATGGATGCGGCCTACTTTGCGAATAATGCAAACGACGTGATCCTGGATCGTTCATGTAAAGACATGCGAGTAAGGGCATCCTGTGTAAAAGATGTTTACACAAGACAGGATCGAGAAATAAGTCACTCTTACTTTATAACGCCGTTTACTGTTAAGACTAATTATTTCATGCGATGACTAGGTAACTCGATTTTAATCCTGAGCTTACTATGAACTCCTGTTTGTTTAGGGTTATCCTTTGATCTGCATAAGTGAGAGTGGTCATAAAATTTCGTTCAATAAACCTCCCATTTTGGGGATAACACTAGATGGTTGGCTGGGGACATAGTAATGCAATATGGAATTCACTCCTACCCTATTCAGGGATAGTAGAGAGGTTGTTCCCTTAAGTGTTGAATCCAAGACTTGAACAAGGGGCCCCACACTCTCATTTGCCCGAGAGGGATCTTGTTTAATGGTTGGACCATGAACAAAATTGTTCATTAGAGGACCAGTGGACTTAAGGAACTAAGATGTGCTATAGGGGTAAAACGGACTTTTGACCTATCTATAGTAACGAACGACCTGTGAAGGATTGACTTACTAATCATGGTTACATCGAGTGGACACAAATATATCTACAGTGAGGGGAGCTCAACTACTAGGCTATAGTGGAGTGTCCCGGTAGTTAACAGATGTTGGTTGACTAGGTTAAAAGAGTTTGGCTAGTTTAACCTCGTACCGTTGGAGCCCATGATCTGTAGGTCCATTAGGTTCCCTTGCTAGCTCAAGACTAACCTTTAGAACAATAAGATGGATAAAATATGAATTGCTTTAGTTCATGTTGAGAAATATGAGTAGAGGTGATAGGCGTTTTCGATAGGTCGGGTTTTTGTGAAAACCGTGTAGGTGAGTATTTAATATTTAAATATAATTTAAATACGGATAACATGAATAAGGATTCATGATTGAAAATGACATTTATGAAATGTTCGGGATTGGTAGAAAAATATTAATTTAATATTTAATATTAAATTAATAATTAATTATTTATTTAATAATTATTTTAAATTAATTTTGAATTAATTTTAAATTGCAAAATTGAAATTGAATTTTAATTTTTCAGATTATTAAAGTTCAAATAATTATCCAACTTATTAAGGATAATTATGAATTTAATTAAATTAAAAAATGATTGTATTTTTGGAGGTGGAGTGCATGGTGACTAAACTCATGCACTCACCTCATGTTGGACACCAAAATTCCCACTAATCTTTGGTTGATTGAGTGTCAATTGCTGTAGCATTCCTTCATCTCTAATCCCTCTATAAAAGGCAAGGAGATGGCTGAAGAAATTAAGCTTGAAACATAAGGAAATGCTGCCAAATTGAAAACTCACCAAAACCGGCCACCTTGCAAGCTTGTTCTTCAAGCTTTCTCTCTCAAATTCCATCACTTGAGGATCCCACAATCCGTTCTAAAGGCTTGAGGATAGCAAGGAAGATCCTTTGGTGGTTCGTGACTTGTTGGTGAAGAAAAACAACAAAGAAATCCAACCAATTTCTCCATTGATTCAAGGTTGGTAAATATACTCTGTTTTTCTTTAAATGGACAGCATGCAATGTTTGATCAAATTGAACAAATTATGTGCCTAAGATCCAAAATTGCTTCCGCTTTCTAGATATTAACACTTTCATTTCCGAAATGTTATTTTCCTATCATGAATCCCTATTCATGTTCTCGGTATTTAAATCATATTTAAATATTAAATTTCACACATACTCGGTTTTCAGAAAACCCGACGTACCGACAATGCCTATCACCTCTATTCATTTCTCTTAACATGAACTTAACGTAATTCATATTTTATCCATCAAATTGTTCCAAAGGTTAGTCTCGAGCTAGCAAGGGGACCTAATGGACCTACAGATCAAGGGCTCCAACGGTACAAGGTTAAACTAGCCAAACTCTTTTAACCTAGCTAACCAACATCCGTTAAATACCGGGACACTCCA
Source organism: Luffa aegyptiaca (assembly GCA_017139565.1). Lineage (NCBI taxonomy): Eukaryota > Viridiplantae > Streptophyta > Magnoliopsida > Cucurbitales > Cucurbitaceae > Luffa > Luffa aegyptiaca. The sequence continues at coordinate 15,141,197 of CM029406.1, read as the reverse complement.
CTATAGCCTAATAGTTGAACTCCCCTCACTGTAGATATATTTCCGTCCACTCGATATAACCATGATTAGTAGATCAATCCTTCACAGGTCGTTCGTTACTATAGATAGGTCAAATGTCCTTTTTAACCCTATAGTACATCTTAGTTCCTTAAGTCCACTAGTCCTCTAATGAACAGTTTGTGTATGGTCCAACCATTAAACAAGATCCCTCTCGAGCCAACGAGAGGGTGGGGCCCCTTGTTCAAGCCTTGGATTCAGCACTTAAGGGAACAACCTCTCTACTATCCCTGAATCGGGTAGGAGTGAATTTCTTCTTACTTTACTATGTCCCCAGCCATCCATCTATTGTTATCCCCAAAATGGTAGGATTATTGAACGGTACTTTTAAACCACTCTCACCCATGCAGATCAAAGGACAACCCTAAACAAATAGGAGTTCATAGTAAGCTTAGGATGAAGATCGAGTTACATAGGCCATCGTATGAAAAAGTCAGTCTTCACAGTAAATGACGTTATGAAGTAAGAGTGACTTATTTCTTGGTCCTGTCTTGTGTAAACATCTTTTACACAGGATGCCCCTACTTGCATGTCTCTACGTGAACGATCTCGGATCACGTCGTTTGTCTCATTCGCAAAGTAGGCCGCATCCAAAGTGTTACCAGAACAAGGTACCCAACCTTATTCATTTACTATAGACAATTTAGGTTATATACTTGAACTTGATCCCTGTCTATATCCAAGATATAGTTCAAGTATCTCATATTTATAACCATGGATGTTTCTATTGGATTTCAAGATACAAAGTAAACAATTTCACTGAATAACATCTTTATTTATATGTAAAGGATAATAAAACTTGAGTTCTAGGACATAAATCCCAACAAGATTTTGTTTATAAAATTTCCCTCAAAAGAACTTACTCAAAATGAGGTAGAGGACGAACATATGGCCTCTTCAAATTTTGAAGAAATCTCAAACGAAGCTTTGCATATAGCAAAGATTGAAAATATTCTTCAAAAATGGGGTCTACCCAAACTTGATAATAAGACTATCTATCTTCATAATACTTTCAATTTCAAAGAACAAAAATGTATCAAAATTGTTGAAAGAAAGATCTTTGTATATGGAGATATAGATTCAATTCAATTATTTCCAAAAGACGATATAATTAAACATCGAAAAGAATTTCAATTTCTCCATATAGGAGCGGTTCAAGTTGCTCTTAGACTTATGTTCCAAACAGGACTAGACACGCCAGTATTAGCTATCCTTAGAGATAAACGGCATAAAGACTTTACAAATTCCCTGTTTGGAATTATTGAGTCAAACTTAGCAGAGGGACCACTCTATTTTACTTGCTATCTCAATTTTATGGTAGCTCTTAACGATCCCCATATTCTCAAAACTATAAGCATTGATATTACAGGTCAAGGACTAAATCTAGAAGAAGGTGTTAAAAAGATGACACTTATTTACAAAATCACTTATAAAACTTTAACATCTTCAATGGAACCAAAGGCATTAGTTCAGTCCGCAAAAGGGAAAACTATGCTTATTGAGACCAATATTAATAAATCCTCTGTTAGTATCCCTAAGATGCTCTCATGGGACAACATAACGAAAAATTCAAAATGGACAATTAGTAATGCCTTTACTCCTCAGAAAAAAGACAAGGAACTATCCCATATAGTTGAACATCCTGATGGGAGAGTAGATATTAAATTCGAAGATGAAATTCCTCAATTCCCGATGATTAAAGAAAACATAAATAGAAAAGAATTCATGAGTTCAAGACCGAGTACTTCTGGTATTAAACCAGAATCTCATTCTAACTTTATTGGAACTAATCCCTTAAGAATAAGGTATGTAAGATTGGAACACGGAGTTCCAAATCTCCAATATGAAGAAGAAAAACCACCCTCTCCAACTCAAACAGATATGGAGACGGAATCAATATTTAAAAGTCAATTGAATGTCATAATATCATAGAATGAATTTAAAATAGATAAACAAGCCCTTCAAAAGGAGTTCATGGCTCAAGAAAATAAAGAAGATAGGAAGCTCTTCTTCAAAACATATACAAAAACAAAAAGAAAAGCCTTTAAGGAAGAATACTTTAAGGTTTTAGAAAACCTACAAGAAAATATATCCTTTTTTAGATGGTTTCATCAGAGAGAAGAATATTCTCATATCTTCACTGTAACAGCCCAAATTTAAAAAAAAAAAAAAAAAAAAAAAAAAAAAGGTGGGCTGTTTGTTTACTCGGCCAAGAGGGGAAAAGGGGGGACTTTTTCCCCCCAAATTTTCAGTAAAGACAAAAAAAAAGGCAAATCTCTCTTTCCCCGATTTCATCTCCCTCTCACGCTCCCACTCTCATCTCTCTCTCTCTCGACTGCAGCACTACGAGCCGCCGCTGCAAGGTCGCCTCTTCGTCTCCGCGCCGCCCTCCTTCGTTCACGCTCGCCGCACGTCGCCACCGTCTGCTCTGCCGTCGCCGCCGCAATGACAAGCTATCGCCGCTTCTCTTCTCCGGTCACTACCAGCCGCACACCGTCGTCTTGTCCTTGCTCGAAGCGTCGTCGTCGGTAGTCACCAGCCCTCTCTTTTTCTCTCTCTCGCTAATGGGTCTCAATTTTTTTTATCGCATCCTTTTCTCACTTGTCTTCTTCCAGATCTGCCGCATCACAGTAGCCCGTCGCCGCCATTGAATGCACGCCCAAGACTTGTCGTTGAAAGCACCCAATATTGTTGGTTGTCTGTTCCTTTCCTCTCCATGGACAACGACTCTCCTTCAAGTTTTGGTGGTTTCAAACGGTGGGTAAGTGAGATTTAAAGCATTTTTGGACTGATTATAGCATTTAATTGATACCCATTAATGTTTGGATCTTAATTCTAAGGTACCCATTGAGATTGGAGCTCGAGCCGTCGAATTTGGACTGAATTAGAACAAAACCAACAAGATTAAAGTGTTGTTTAGGTGAGTTTCTTTCTATGAATTTGTCTCGTTAGCGGTTGTATGCTAAGGGAAAGTTAGTAGAAAAGTTTCTCCTAATTTTGAGAAAGTTTTGTGTTGTAGAACTGGCTATTAATTAAGGTTGAAATCGGCTCCTTGTTGGACTGTTTAGGCGGCTCAAGTTAAGGATCCAAATTACGCGAGGTAAGTAACCTTACTACATGGAAAGCCTTGGCTAGGCTAGGCTAGGCTATTTATTATGAGTTGTTACATGCTTTGAATAGTATAGAACAGGAGAAATCGATTATGTATGGTTGGAATATGGAATGTTGGATATTGTGTGTTATGGCGATACTAAATCTTCTGGTTATGCATGTGTTCGTCTATATTGAATGCTCTGAATGTTTTGTGTTGGTAAGTATATAATATTCTGCTTGGGTAAACCTTGAATGCTCTTAATGCTCTATGTTGGGTAAGATAGGATGTTCTATATGGTTGGGTTGTGGATGCGAGACCTGGCTCCACTGACTGGGTGCCTTCTACCATCAGTAGAAGTTATCCTAGTAGGGACCGTGGCAATTAAACACCTAGGATTGAGATGTTTATAGACTGAGATGAGGAGCTAAATGGGAGGGACTCGGCTTCGCGGACTAGGTGCCATCTACTATCTGTGGAAGTAAAGTCCCGATTAAAAACCCATGGACGCCCCACCAGTGAGTTGGTAGTTAGAGTGCTATGCACACATAGGTGCCTTGATGGGTGAGACTTGGCTCCACTGACTGGGTGCCTTCTACCATCAGTAGAAGTAGGGATCTCCCACGATTCCCACTTGTGCACCTCCAGTGAGTTGGTAAGCATGCGACAAGTTGGTTCATTGTCCACCTGACCCATACGACATAATAAATTAAATGAAAAGAAATGAGATTACCATTAGGCCCTTATCAGCAACTAACCACAAGCTATCCATGTAATGCATGTAAATCCCCTCCCAATAGTAACGTTACTTACTGAGTATTTTTAATACTCATTCTTTTCAAAATGTTTCCTTTCAGGTACGAGCAAGGACATACAGAGCGCGTGGTGGATTGCTGCTGACTAGCCATGGGAAACATGTGATCATGACTTCCGCATAGTCTAGCTTCTCATTTTGCTTTTAGTTAGTTTTGTAAATGGTGGTTCTTGAGGTTTTAAATGTCTTTGTGTTTTCCTTAGGAAACATTTGTTTTAATGAAGTTTTTACAAGTTTTCTTGTTTTATTTGGGATCCCAAGCTGAAAGGCTTCTTTTCTCTAAAATGTCGAACATTTTGTGTTAATATTTCTTTCAAAATAAGCTTTCTCTTAAAAGTAAGTAGGCATGCATGTGGTAACGGCCTAGTAATGAGAAGTGGGGTCGTTACAGTTGGTATCAGAGCTCTAGGTTATAGGTTCTATAGACTGGTTTACATCGTAAACCTTAAGTATGTCCATGGCTTATCAGCAAGCATTCGGTCACCGCCAGGTATGTCGTGGTTTATGATATGTGAAGAAAGGAAAAAAATGGAGGATTCATGAATGGATTTATGAATGTGATGTTTTGTTAAATGTTTGATGTTATGTATTATTGTGGAAATAAAAGTGTTTAGTGCTTAAAGGAAGCTTTACCAACATGAAATATATGCATAAGTGTGAGATTAAAGTAGTCACTATGGACAAGGAAAGAAAAGAAAATCTTAAGAGAGTAAAGTTTTTCAAATGTCACTAAATATCGAAGATGGTGTCTCTTGAGTAAAAGCTTGAAAGGAGAATACATCATCACTCTTGTGGAGTTCAATGTTTGGGCGAGCTTGTAAAGTATTTTTTTGGATTTTTATGAGACACTCCTAAAAGAATGAAAAGTGAAGAGACGCAGTATAAATGAAAATATGAGGAATTCTTTTAGGTTTCCTAGCTTTGTTGGTCAACAAAGAAAGTTAAATACCTTGATAAAAAAAAGGTCATGAGTTTCAAAATGGAGAGAATGTGTTGTGGGTTTGAATTGAAAAGTTACTTCTCCAAATATTTCGAGCGGCTTCGATTTGATTCGCTCCCTAGTTATGATGAAGAGGCCCCAGTTCAATCAGTCCAAGAGAAAATTTTTGAAGTTTAAAAGCAAGGCCACATAATTAAGCAAAATCTTCTTATAGGTTCGTTTCAGAACTCCAAATGAAAGATCGATGAGAATATTATAAGTGGAGACATGCTTTTTGGTGTTGAAGGTATTTCTCACTCAAAAAGTGAAGGACGACATCTTAAGTTTGATGGCTATATATATATATATATTTGAGAAAAGGAAAAGTAGTATGGAAAAGTTTTGCTATCTTGGGAGACAAAAGAAATTCAATGTTTAGACTCCAAGATCATGAGTATGGCTTGATTTCTATTATGTGGTTTGTGTTTAGAAGTCCTTAAAATGGGTGCAAGGAACTATTGAAAGGGAACTTTGAGGCTTTATAAATGAACAGGTAGATTGTCGGGCTTGTTGTCGAAGTGTGAGAAATTTTGACTTTGGAATCAAATTAGTACAAGAAACTAATGAAGCCATCAATTTGATTGGGATGAGAAATTAAGCCAACTTGAAATGAATGGAAGAGATTTGCTAGTATTAAATAAAGTGGGTTAGACCTTCCAAGTTTACCATTGGCATGAGAGGTATACCTCATCAAAGAGTCTGAGTCGGGAACAACTCCCGTTCCTAAAACTTCATACAAGGTGGCCTCAACTAACGGAGTTGAGGAAGTCCATAGATATAGGAATGATAAGAGTTTTGTTTCATAAGGAGAAAGATGGATCTATTGTGGCTATGCTTCGGTTGACCAAAGTTGAATGAATGATGGTAAAGAGCAAGTATTCTCTCCTCGCATGAATAATTTATGACCAGCTTTAAGGAGCAAAGGTATCCTAAACGGCAAGTTTATACTCGAGATACTATCAGTTGTGGATTAGGGAGGTTAATATCTCCAAATGGCATCTACAGAACCAAGTATAGCCACTCTGAGTCTCTGGTGATGTCTTTTGGACTCATGGATGCTCTTGCAACTTTCATGGATCTCATGAACTGGGTCATCAAGAGTTTTCTAGACTTGGTCATCATAGTGGCTATAGACAACCTATTTAGTTTATACCAAGCTTAAGGGGCAACGTTCGAATGAATCTTTTTCTTAGATCTCCTCTTGTTTTCTCAATTTTTGGAGAATGTGTGTTCATATTGTAAGTTCTCTGTTTTGAATACAGTGGACCTTTTCAAAGTGAAGGTAGTTTGTAGTTGGCCTACACTCATCATAGTGACAGAGATTTGCAGTTTCTTAGTCTAGCAAGTTAATATGGGAAGTTTGTTCAGAATGTTTCCAGCTTTGAACCCAGTTGACTCATGGAAAATACCACTTTCACTTGAAGTGAAAAAAAAAATACGAAAAGAGCTTTAAACACTCATTGGTCATAAGAATAGGAAACACTTCCTCTCATATGAGGAATTCAACGTAAGACAATCTAGATGGTTGGAATGGATAAAGGATTGGGATTGTGAGATCAACTAGCATCCTAACATGGCGAATGTGGTGGCTGATGCACTAGAAGGAGAGCAACAAATATGATATCCTTGCCATAATCTCATAGACTACTACTAAGAGAGTTGGATCGTCTAGAAATCATGTTGGCAGTGGAAGACGTCCCAACATGGTTGGCTCAATTTTCATTGGTACCTAGTTTGAGATAGCAGATCGTTGATGTTGAACAAGAGTGCCTAGAATGGTTGCTACCTTAGTGAGATAGACTAAGAAACTTTTACCCTCATTCATGATTTAGCTTTGAAGTACCAAGGGAGACTATTTGTCCCAATGGATTACCCATCTTATAAAGAGTTGTTAAAAGAGACACATCAAGCACCTTTCTTAAGTACATCTTAGTAGCATCAAGATACACCAGGGTTTAAAATAAAAATGTTGTTATGAACTTCTCTATAGGGCTACCAAGGTCAATGGAATGTTATATAACAATTTGGATAATTGTTTACTGTCTAACAAAGATTGCACCTTTTGCCCCTTGTGAGGCCACCCATCATGTGGAAGTGAGAGTAGCTTTACAATAATTGAAAAGTATCCTTGACTAAGAGGTTAGAGGTTTGAGTCCCTCCCAAACATCAATGTTGCAAGTGAATTAAGTCTTCCTAATGTTTGGTGGTGAGGAAAAACGGGCCTCAGGAGGGGATCATTAGCTAGTAGTTGTTTTTATTTATTTATTTATTATTATTAAATAGTTGAGTTAATGTGGTCTTTGGCTGGCTAAAGCATTTCATTATGTGAATCTATTATTTGATGTTGGGCAAAAATTTGTGGTAGTTTTGGCGACCGTGTTAAGGTAGAGTTTTTGCATTGAGGTTTATTAGTCTTGTCATGTACCTTGAGATGCTCTTGAATGTGTAATAAGTACAATGTCTTTCTCTTAGGTGTTGTGGCCTTATTGACTTAATCAGGTTATGCTCGACGCGAGGTCTGACTCGTTCTTGTTATTCGTAAGTTTGGATATGTGATGTTGCTCTCAAGTGATGTGGAAAATTGTTGTATGGATCGTTCTGGTTATAGAAGTGTGTTAATCTTGTGTATCAGGTGCAAAGTAAAATTTGAAAGCTATTGTAGTTACGTCGTTATGCTGTCAAAATTTCTGGGTGTTACAGGTTTTATGCATCAATTCTAAGAAAGTGTGTGAAGGACCTTTCAAATGCGTTGAATCCTTGTTAGGTTTATGTTGTAGAACTGACTATTAATTAAGGTTGAAATCGGCTCCTTGTTGGACTGTTTAGGCAGCTCAAGTTAAGGATCCAAATTACGCGAGGTAAGTAACCTTACTACATGGAAAGCCTTGGGTAGGCTAGGCTATTTATTATGATTTGTTACATGCTTTGAATAGTATAGAACAGGAGACATCGATTATGTATGGTTGGAATACGGAATGTTGGATATTGTGTGTTCTGGCGATACTAAATCTTCTGGTTATGCGTGTGTTCGTCTATATTGAATGCTCTGAATGTTTTGTGTTGGTAAGTATATAATATTCTACTTGGGTAAACCTTGAATGCTCTTAATGCTCTATGTTGGGTAAGATAGGATGTTCTATATGGTTGGGTTGCGGATGCGAGACCTGACTCGCTTTGTTTTGTGGAAGTTCGGAGTCTATTCTATTGATCGGAAGTGTTGTGGATGTTTGTAGTTGGGCAGTTTTGAATATAGAAGTGTATTCTCTTGTTTACAGGTGATAAGAAAATTGGGGACAACTATACGTATGTCGTTATGCTGTCGAATTTTCGGTAGCATTACAGGGAATAACGAGGCTAAGTTTCGTGATATCACTTGGATTACAATGTGCTAATATTGGCTACTGGTTGTTTAAAATATGCATATGCCTTTTCTACTTAGTGTTTTGGATGTTGGTTATGATATCTATGCTTGAATGAGATGAAAGGCGAGGTAGTTAGATCATGTTAGATTAGCCCTTCAGAAACCTTTATGGGAAAGAAACTTGATGGTTAAGTTGCAAGTTAAACTTGCTAATAGGGGCCCTAATACGAAATGAGGATAGGTTACTTATCCTAGTAGGGACCGTGGCAATTAAACACCTACGATTGAGATGTTTATAAACTGAGACTAGGAGCTAAATGGGCGGGACTCGGCTTCGCGGACTAGGTGCCATCTACTATCTGTGGAAGTAAAGTCCCGACTAAAAATCCATGGACGCCCCCACCAGTGAGTTGGTAGTTAGAGTGCTATGCACACATAGGTGCCTTGATGGGTGAGACTTGGCTCCACTGACTGGGTGCCTTCTACCATCAGTAGGAGTAGGGATCTCCCACGATTCCCACTTGTGCACCTCCAGTGAGTTGGTAAGCATGCGACAGGTTGGTTAATTGTCCACGTGACCCATACGACATAATAAATGAAATGAAAAGAAATGAGATTACCATTAGGCCCTTAGCATCAACTAACCACAAGCTATCCATGTAATGCATGTAAATCCCCTCCCAATAGTAATGTTACTTACTGAGTATTTTTAATATTCATTCTTTTCAAAATGTTTCCTTTCAGGTACAAGCAAGGACATACAGAGCGCGTGGCGGATTGCTGCTGACGAGCCATGGAAAACATGTGATCATGACTTCCGCATAGTCTAGCTTCTCATTTTGCTTTTAGTTAGTTTTGTAAATGGTGGTTCTTGAGGTTTTAAATGTCTTCGTGTTTTCCTTAGGAAACATTTGTTTTAATGAAGTTTTTACAAGTTTTCTTGTTTTATTTGGGATCCCAGGCTGAAAGGCTTCTTTTCTCTAAAATGTCGAATATTTTGTGTTAATATTTCTTTCAAACTAAGCTTTCTCTTAAAAGTAAGTAGGCATGCATGTGGTAACGGCCTAGTAATGAGAAGTGGGGTCGTTACATGCACCATTAAAGAAAGGGAGAAATGGAAAAGCATGAGAAGAGGAGAAATCCAAGGAGATTTCCCTCCAATGGAAGATATTGAATTTAACAGTGTTTCTATAATGAAAAAATAGTTGCAAAACCCTTTCAATTAATAAAGGAGTCAGAAGAAAATAGGTCTCCTACAAATAAAGAAATTAAAAGTTTACAAGTTCAAGATAACTATTCAAACATAATGTTAACCTCAATAGCAAAACAAGTTTATAAGCTAGAAGAACTAATAGAATCTCGAAAACAAACAATCAAGCCATTGTTTAATCCACCAGAAAATGTAAGCTTAAAAACACGAAAAACTCATATAATGAACGAAATAGATAGAAGGTTAAAAGCCTTAAATCTATGAGGAGAATCTTCAAAACAGATTAATGTTCTCAATGATAGTGGCGTAGAATCTTTAATGGAGCAATTTTCATCCCTCAAAACCGAAGAACCATTAAATTTAGATCGAATAAGAAATTTCAAACCAATCAATGAGAATGATAGAATAAATTGGTATCATAGACCAACAATGCCAGACTTAAATTACGAACAAAATTACAAATTCATGAGAAATACTCAGTATGATGGAAATTCCATATATGTATGGAATATAGATGGAATATCGGACAAACAAATAGAAGATACTCTCCATGAAGAAAATGATCACTCAAATCATGCCGCAGCAAAATTAATTATCAATAGATTCACTGGAATGCTTAAAGCATGGTGGGACTGTTGCTTATCCCCAGCCGATAGAACCTACATCAAATAACATAAGAATATAAGAATAAAGTCAAAAAGACTAAAGAAATAAAGGTAGAAACCACTGATATAAAAACAAGTGAACCAAGTACCTCTACTACAAAAAAGATAGATATAGAAGAGGAAATAGAAGATGAAGTATCAACATTAAGTAGCTCAGTAGGTGTAGAAAATCAAAGAACAATTTTAAAAAATTTAAGATGTACAAACCTAGCCAATTTTAAATGGTATAAAGACATGTTCCTAGCTAGAGTTTTCTTTATGTCAGATTGTAACTCACAGCACTGGAAAGAAAGCTTTATAGATGGTCTTCCAAGTTATACTGTAGAAAGAGTGTATAACTCTCTTAACAAACAATATGATCATAAAATCCCATGGATAGAAGTAACATTTGGACAAATCACAACATACATTATAGATAGCGAATTAGAAATCTGCAATGAAATAAAAGTACAAAAGAAAGTACAACAAAATAACAAACTACATAAACGAGAAATGGAAACTTTTTGTTCTCAATATGGATGTGAAAGAATAGAGGAACCAAACACCTCTAGGAAACGGGTTGTTAAACGATATAATAGTAGACGATACTATAAAGACAATTATAAAAAATCATGTAGACCTCCTCAAAGGGAATATATCCCTAAACGATATTATAAACGGAGAAGCCGAAAAGAAAACTCCCGCCCAACTCACTCTCGCCCAACTCAAAACACTAAATCAAAAGGTAAACGAAAAGTCTCTTGTTACAAATGTAACAAAGAAGGACATTATGCAAATAACTGTCCAAATAGAAAAATAAATGAATTATATATCAATGAAGAATATTCATCAGAATATTCTGATAGTTCTGAAGAAGAACTAAGAATACAAGAATTAGAAGAAACAAATTCCGAAATATCAAGTCAAAGTGAAAGTGATATTGAAGAAGGAGTTAAAGCTTGTGCATGTGAAGGACTATGCATAAATGTCCTAACAAACGAGCAAGAAGCTCTCTTTCAATCAATAGATTATATAAATGAGGAAGAAATGAAAAAGACAATTCTAAAAACTCTAAGACAATCTTTACAGTCTTCTAGTAGTCCAACGAAGCCAGTCAAAAAGAAAGAAATAAGAGTAAGGAGTCTCCATGAAATTCTTCAAAGAAAAGATGAATTAAAACCAGCTTCAATTCAAGATTTACAATTTGAAATCAACAATCTCAAGAAAGAAATTCAACAGAATAAAAAAGAAACTCAAGAAAAAAAACAGGAGATAAATAGTCTCAAAATAAATAGAGAAATTCAAAATTTTGAAGAAGGGACAGAGGAAGGAGAAAACTTTCTGATAAATTAGGTTACAAAGACACAATACCAAAAATGGTATTCTCTTGTGACTCTAAAAGTAGAAGATTTCAAAATAACTCTAAAAGCTTTGATAGATTCAGGAGCAGATCAAAATTGCATACAGTAGCGATTAATACCGACTAGATACTTTGAAAAAACTACTGAAAAATTAAGTAGTGCTAACGGACAGAGTTTAAATATCCAATTTAAGCTACCAAATATCCATATTTGTAATGAATAATTTTGTTTTATAAATTCCTTTCTCCTAGTAAAGAATTTAAACCAAGAACTTATTTTGGGAACCCCATTCTTAACTCAGCTATAAACAATAAAAATAACTGAAAAAAGATTAGTCGGTAAAATACATGATAAAGAAATAATTTTTGAATTCATAACTCCAATTCTTCCATATGAAATTATGGAAATAAGTGAATTAAAAAATAAAGAAATAAAAAGAAAACAAAAACAAATCCAATTTATGAAAGAAGATATTAGTTATAAAAGGATAGAAGAAAATCTCAATGATCCTGTTCAGACGTAACTTCGAAGATGGAACACGTGGAATAAAATGTATATTTGTATTAATATTTGTATGCGTGTGGATGTACAATCTCTAATGTTAATCCTCTGATTCTCTCTCTTGTATGTGGATGTGTTTCACTCAAGGGCGGAAACGCTTGATCTCGAGTTTGGAGCTTCAATGGATTCTTGGAGCTTGAAGTCTTCCAATCTTGAAGGAGTCTTCAATCTTCAAGAAGTGTTAAGCACTTTGAAACTTATGGATTTCAAGGAGTCTTCAGTCTTTAGTCTTCAATCTTGATGAAGTTTCTCTGAATTCTCTGACTCTGGCTTGGAGCTTCAAAATTCTGACCCCTCAAAGGGAAGAGAACCCCTCTATTTATAGAGTTCTCGCTGGATGGGTCCTGGTGACTTTTGGGCCAACAACCTGGGCTTGGGCTTTATTGGTCTTGGTCTAAACTATTTAGTCTTGGGTCTGGTTCATATTTGACCCAAAACCATATGACCAAAATATTTAAAAGACCCAAATTCGATCCAAATAATTATTTTTTTAATTAATTTGATCAAAATAATTTAATTTTAATTAATTGATCAAATAGAAATTTGGCTCTATAAATTTATAATTGGCCAACTTTGTCTTCAAATTAAATTTGGGACACATGTCAATTTATAATTGGTTCCAAATTTAATTAATTATAATTTCGTTATTAATTTCATGTAACGATGTGACAATTTGTGATTGGTCAAAATTTCTCCTTTAACAAATGCCCCCTTTTCGAGATTTAGGCACAAATTATGTGTGAATGAATCTTGAAAAGAAATTATTTGGAATTAATTCTTTTTAAATTTTTACTCCGCTTGATGTGTCAATCAAAATATGAAATTTGGTCAAAATTTTGATTGATTTTTTTTTCACATCTATCATGCCGCCAACATGATGGTGCCAATTTGAACAAATTAACAAATGGGTCAATCACAAATTGCCAACGAATGATGAACAAATATTGAATTAGGTAAGAATTGTGATTGAGCCATTCAAATTGTGATGTTGTAAACAATTCGTGATGGTGCCAACGTGATGGTGCCAGATAATCATTTTAATAGAATTCAAATATACTTTGAATTTGATTTAGGTAAGAATTTAACTATACCCAAATTAACTTTATTCAAATCAAACCAAATTTGAAATCCATCCAATTTATCTTTTGCTTTAAAATTGGATCAACTTGAATTTATTTTGAAATTGATTTGATTCAAATTTCACATTTGGATTAGGATTTGAATAAACACTCCTAATTTGATAAGGTTTTAATTAAAGATAAGATTCAATTTAGAATCAAATCTCATAATACCTTTTCCTTATGGTTTGACCGAATCCCTTTCTTTATAAATAGAAGAGGTTGCATAGGTCAAGACACAAAGCCACCCAAGCAAGAAGTCTAGGTATTGAGAAAAACTCTTCTCTTCAATTTCTCTTTTCTTTCTTCCATTTGACTTCAAATGCTCATGTATCATCTTCTTTGTGTAGGCCTTGAGTTGGAGCAACAATCTCCTTTTGTACTTCTTTCTCGCGTCGCCGGTAAGTCAAGATCAACATTGATTTTTTTACAAGTTACTGCCGCCACAAATTTACTAAATTTACATAGCTTTGACCCACGAATTATAGTATACATAGATTTCTTCATGTATTGGTGTTGCCGCCTTCATGTATGTGCTGAGATAATCATGATTTGATTTTTTTTTCTAATCAATTATTGTACACTTCAAGCTAGGAATAATATGTATTTGTGTATATATATTTTTTTTCAATTACCACAACTGTCGTGCAAATTCACAAGTGAACCTTTTTTTGTTTTTTTTTTTCGCCAACGCTGCTTCATGCCGCTTTCACACACTACGTTTTTCTTTTTCCATTTTTTTTTATTTTCAATCCCAGCCGCTAACTATTGTGCACTCACACATGAATTGATTTTGATTTTTTTTTAAAAAAAAAACTTTGCCGTACACACATGACCTTCAGCAAGTTTTACAATCTTTTTTTTCTTCATGTGTATACATCTCGTGCCGCAACCGCCAACCACGAATCAAATCATAATTCTTTTTACTTTTCAAATAAATGCTCAGACATGGACTTGAATTTGAATTGGGGTAAAATTTAGATTAAATCCAAATTGAAGAAATTTAAATTTCATCCAATTTTGATTTGATTTTAAATGGATTATAACTCAAATTTGGCCTCCAATTGACTTAAATCCAATATCACAATTAGTCAAAATCTAATTGAGCAGTAACTAAATCTTAAATTCAAATCACGACATTTATCTTTGGATAACATTTGATTCAAATGAAATTTAGTTTCCAATTCCATTTAGATCAAAATATCATAAAAGATTGCAATCGAAGATAGAATTTGAAATCAAACTAAATAAAGATCCTCCAAATTCACCTTCTATAAATAGGGTGCACTTCCAACCCTTTTGTTTATTTCCAATAATCGGCCACTTGGTTTCAACTTTTTTTTTTTTTTGCTAAAGTTCTTTTGCCGCCAACAAGAGGTTCCATGCTTGGCCAATGTTCCTTTAACTTCCTTTTTTTTTCTTTTTTTTTCTTTTTTTTTTTTTGTCTTTTCCTTTGCATTCTTTTATTCTTCATTGATTTTTTTTTTCTTCCATCTTTATCCTTTTTTTTTTTTTTGGTTACATGCCCTTTGCATTTTTTTTTAAACTTGATCTTTCGTAACATTTTTTTACTTGCTTTGTTGCCACCATCTCTTTTTTTATTTACTTTGCCGGCTTTTTTTTTTTTTTTTGCTAATTACTTTCCTTTCTTTATTGGATTTGGAATTAACAAATTTATTTGACGGTCTCCGTGGACAAAACATCAATCTTTGTCCACCACTTGAATGGTATATACATATTCAAACTCTTTTTTTTTTTTTGAATATGTATATATTCCATCGGTGTCTTATTGAATATCGCACATATGAACTGCTTTGATTGTATAATAGATTTTCTTTTATCTCCCTACTTTTTTTTTTTTGCACATATATTATTGCAATTTGTTTCTTTCTTGCTTGAATGTGTACGTTTCGTGCAACAGTCGTCACCAAATTCACTTGCAGTGATTTCACCACCTGTCTAGACCAATCACTTTGATGACTGTAGTTTCCTGCAGGGGTGGTCACCACGGTCGTCATCAACTTCACTTGCAGTGATTTCACCACCTGTCTAGACCAGTCACTTTGATGACTGTAGTTTCCTGCAGGGGTGGTCACCACGGTCGTCATCAACTTCACTTGCAGTGATTTCACCACCTGTCTAGACCAGTCACTTTGATGACTGTAGTTTCCTGCAAGGGTGGTCACCACAGTCGTCATCAACTTCACTTGCAGGGGTGGTCATCACGCTCGTCATCAACTTCACTTGCAGTGATTTCACTACCTGTCTAGACCAGTCACTTTGATGACTGTAGTTTCCTGCAGGGGTGGTCAGCACGGATGTCATCAACTTCACTTGTAGTGATTTCACCACCTGTCTAGACCAGTCACTTTGATGTGTCTTACTGGGTTGATTACCTTTCTTTTTTTTTTTTTTTATAATTGACTATTTATGCATTATTATTATTATTATTTTTTTTTTTTTTGCTTCCATAGCTTTTTGGACAAGATTGACATCAATTTTTTTCTTGTGTAGAAAAACTTATCTCCATCATGGTGTATTTCACTGAGCATCCTGATCCTGAGAAAAACTGCTTAGTCATCTTGAAGGATAGAGATCAACCTGTTGAAAATGGAGTCATTCTTCATGTAGGAGAGGCGGTGCATGGAAACTTTAGGACATTGCAGCCTTCCTTAGATAGTTCTAGAGTCCTATCTAGATGGTCTGAGGGAAGACCCTTAAACCACGAATCATTCCTGAAAGTGTGGTTCCTAGAATCTCCAATACATAACAAAGCGCCAAGTCAGAATCCAGAGTCAACACTAGGTCGTCAAATTATTGAGGGTAAAGCTCGCTGGAGTTCATCGTTTAAAATCCATGGAGAATTTAGTTACACTCGCCATTATAGGGAATGGTTGGAAATCATGGTTGCTCGCAATGAGCCGACACTTAAGAAGGCTCATCTGTTTGATGCTGTGATGGCTTTCTTATACACCTATGATCGTAACACCGATATAATTCAAGCCTTTTGTGAGGCGTGGTGTCCTTCAACAAATACTCTTCATACGTCGTCTGGAGAATTGTCTATCTCCTTATGGGACATGTGGAGATTAGGGGGTCTTTCCATTAAAGGGAAGTTCTATGATGAAGTTATTCCTTGCTACAAGGAATTGTTAGCGTCATTTGACCAAAACAACGAAGGCCTCCCGAAAAGTTGTGAGTATCTTTTTGCTGCTTATTACCATATAGCCTCTCAGAACCGTGATCATTTCCAGATTTCCATTAGTTCATGGGTTTCTTTTTGGTTTAAGAGAGATTTGAAGTATGAGAAGTCTCGTCCTCGAAAAGCGAAGAAAGCTAGTCGTCCACGTTCGACTCATAATCCAAATGGAGTTCCTATCAAATGTTCTAACTGGTCTGAGACAGAACTCGAGTTCTTTCATGAGTTGGGTGTAGAAGACGAATTGATAGAAAAGACTTACTTGGCTGCTTTTCTTTCTTGTTGGTTATGTGTATTTTTGTTTCCCAACATGCAGGTTTCTCTTCGTCCAGAGGTCTTCAAAGTTGCAAGCCTTATGGCAGAAGGTTATGCTTTTAGTCTTGTTGTCCCTGTTTTGGCTAATATCTATCATGGATTGGGCCAGATTTATAAAGTGTCTCCTTCGACAGGACGTTCAGAGGCTTGTTTTCCAGTGCACTATGTTTACGCTTGGCTTGCTTATTATTTTAACACACATTATGCAGTTCCAGAAAACGTTAGGGGCCTAATGATGGTTGAGTTTTCTGGAGAGGGTGGAGCTAAATACTTTGACGATTTTGAGGCTCGTGTACATATTCATAAAGGTAAATATGTATCGTGGTATGTGAATCTCCCTTCCCGCAATAAAGGCATGGTTCTGAAGGATGATGACAAGCTATCATTTTGGCATTCCTCATTCTTTATAAGTATTCGATCATGCTTCTTATCTTCCCGATGTGGGTCTTCGATGATCATTGAATCTTATAATCCTTGTCGATTTAGCCGACAATTTGGATTTTACCAAGACGTGCCAAACAATCTAAGTGAAGAAGTTCATGAAGCCAACTTAGATAATGTATTGCGCCTTTGGATGATATGCGTTCAAGCAAAAACATTGTCTCAAGTTTATCTCCCTGCACATGCGATGAAGCCACACATCCAAATTACCCAATGCTACAGGAGTTGGTGGTTGGCAAAAAATGGAAATTATCTTGAAGAAGGTAGAGATAAATTGGTGGCTAGTGCTATTCCTCTTCCTCCCAAGCCGAAATTTCCCAAAAAGGTTGGTAATGACAACGGAGGCAAAAGGATTCGCATGTTTGAACCTAGTGAATTTCGCTTTAAGGATAATGATGGTAGTTAGAGTAGTAGCGGTGATCATCATTGGAAAAGGTCTAAAAAGTCCAAACAACCATCAGTATGTGAAGATGAATTGTTTAATGGAGTTCCTAGCGCATCACAATTTCCTGAATTCCCTGCACCACTGGTAAGTGTTTTTCATTCCCTCCTCATACAATATTTTACTATTATTATTATCATTATTACTTACCCTTTTTTTTTTTTTGCAGTCACCTTTAAATGATCCCCTTATAGAAGTCGAGGGGCATCATAGTCCTCATTCTTTTGTGAGTCCAGACGTTTTTGACTCTGTAGCTGCGCGTGTGGGCAATTCCAAGGCGTCAATGGATAGAGTTGTGATTCAATCTTGTCATCCTGTAATTGATGAAATTCCTGGACAAAAGAAGACAACAACCCATGCAGCTGCGTCTGAGTTCTCTGATTATTGTGCTGACGATGTGATTTCCAACTATAGGAAACAGGCTGCCCTTACCCTGTGGGAGAGCATACACCAGAAGATCATACGCACTCCCTTCTAAAAAATACCTCGTCT
This sequence comes from Luffa aegyptiaca, assembly GCA_017139565.1. NCBI lineage: Eukaryota > Viridiplantae > Streptophyta > Magnoliopsida > Cucurbitales > Cucurbitaceae > Luffa > Luffa aegyptiaca. The sequence continues at coordinate 15,123,112 of CM029406.1, read as the reverse complement.
TGAACAAGAGACGGTCAAAATACTTCATGCAATTTCTGAGACTCGTGCACCCGGCTTGGATCCTCTTAAAGAAATTGTAATTGCGTATTTCAAGAAGGTAGAGAAGTATAACCAGCTGCAGTCGTCATTTTCTTCTCAATTAACTTCGGAGAGTAAGAATCGCCAATTGGAAGAGACTAAGTTCAGTTTGGAAAAGATACTATACAGTGAAAGTGAACTACTCGCGGCGAAAGGTTCACTTCAGCAACAACATCTGCAAGCATTGCGAGAAGAAGAAGAATTGGAAGCTAGGCTTGAAGCTGTGAAAGCTAAGCGAGGTGAGATTTCTAAGTCGATTGTAGAGAAGGAGAATCTTTTAAAACAACATCAACTCGAGGCTTCCAAACTACGGGGAACTATAAGTAGTATTGAAGATGCCCTTGTTCTTACTGATGCTGATGCTAAAACTCTGACGATACTTCGTGGAATGTTGGAAGATGCACAAGAAGAGCTGAAGAACTACAAGTGGATACCGTGATTAGACTTCATTTTTTTTATATCATTGTAGCACTTTTTTGTCATTTTTTATCGAAGATATCTTCATTTTTTTTTGTAGTAGGCAAGATTTTTTTTTATTCAACATCAGACTTGTTTCGCATAATGGAATAATGATTTTTTTTATTTTATGGACTGAGCTTAAAGTTTCCTTTAAGTTGCCTACGTACCCATTAATAAACAGGATCAAGTCATAACGTAGTTAAGAGTACAAATTTGATTTTTTTTTTGTCGTTCACCTTTTTAACTCATGCGAGCCAGGAGTATCATGCAGTTTAGGCTCCTGCGATATAGAGCATTAAATTTCACGCATAAATGTTTTTAAGAAACTTGCCATTTATTGGGCCTATTCTTAATCTGTCTTTATCCACGATCTTGTATGCTCCATTTGTGTAGACTTCCTTGACGGCGTAGGGTCCATCCCATTTAGGTGTGAATTTGTTCCCTGTGTGTCGTGTCGTGATGATGGGTCTTCGAACAGCGAGTACAAGATCACCAACTTGAAATGATCGAAGCTTCACATTCTTATCAAAGGCTTTAGACATTCGTGCTTGGTAACATTCCAACGCTTGCTGAGCCTCGAACCTTCTTTCATCAAGTGCTTCTAACTCTTGAAGGCGCAACCTAGCATTATCTTCCGTTGTCAACCCTTCTTGGACGGCCATCCTTAATGAAGGAATCTCTCTTTCTAACGGGAGCACAACTTCTACCCCATAGACGAGGGACTAAGGTCTGACTCCTGTAGGAGTGCGATGAGTAGTTCGGTAAGCCCACAACACTTTACCGATCTTTTCTTGCCAATCTCTCTTTGTCTTGGAGACTACTTTCTTCAATAAGTTACACAGCGTCTTATTGAATGCTTCTGCCAACCCATTGATGACCGCAAAGTGCACGGGCCACAAGTAATATAGTGATTTTGAGTATAGAGTATCGTCTCCACAAGGATTGGATTTATTCAATTAATTACCACGAATAATCTTGCTTAGCTTTATTTAGAGAACAAAATCTAATGCCAAAAAGATAAAATAGACATAAAGCTAATTTAAAAAGCAAAAGATAAATGGAGACACAATTTGGTGGGATAATTCTTAGAGGGGTTGATTTCATCAATTGGACCTTTAATGCATAATCAATTAACTAACATGGATTAATCAATCATTTGATTCATAAGTCTAGAAGCCTAATGACAAGGACTCTCCTGTCGGTCTCCTCCTATCTCATACCTTTCAATAAAGAATCTCCTTTCAGTCTCATCTTTATTTACTTAGCATGGCATTACGACCCTTCAGTACAACCTCTAACGTTATTTATTTTATCCCGTGTCACCCGGGTAAATAAGCGTTAGTCATGCATTCAGTTCTAGTCTAAGCTTCTCTCCGTCGAGTTTCCGCTTAGTAACGATTCATTTAATCAGTGATCAGTTGATTAAAAGCATTACGGACAAAATGCACAAATGAACAATAATGACAATTAAACCAAATAAATTCATTAATCAAGCAGAGGTTCAACATCTAAATCAATCTCATAGAATTTAGGAATTTACTACTCATAATCACTAAAATTCAATAATTCCTAATCACAACAATTCTAGAAACTAAAACATAAAGGAAAAGGGAAGAGAAATGCTCATAAAAGTGTCGATCTCCTCGATCCCGCGCCGACCTCCATCGATCCCGAGCTCCAAAGATCTTCAACAAAGCTCCAAAACTCTCGCACAAATCCCCAATTTTAGTGGAGACTCTAGAATGGGGTGAAAACCCACCAATTGGCACACAAAACTTGGATGCAAATGGCCCCTTTTATAGGCTCCCAGCAGGCGTAGCGTTGAGACGCTACGTCACAGCGTCGCGACGCTCTGACGTCATCTTTTCTTGGGCTCCAAGTCGTCGTAGCGTCGAGACGCTACATGGACAGCGTCGCGACGCTATCGCGATTCTAGAACTCTCCACGCGGCTGCCTAGCGTCGGGACGCTCCAGGCTTAGCGTCTCGACGCTAGGCCCTGAATCTTTAATAATGGCCCGATTTTGACTCCATTTTTGGGCCTCCAACTTTCTTTTGGCCCAAATACTTCATGCAATGGGTTTTGGGCATTTTTCTTGACCCAACTTGATAATTTAAGCTTGAAATCCATGATTCTTGGGCTTCTAACTCATTCTTTTTAGGCTTTTGGACTTGGATCTTCAATGTAATTCTCCAAATTGCTCCAAAAGCCTCCAAAATCATCCAAAATCTCTCAAAATTCTGATTTTTCTTCTTTGACTCGGTTTTCTGAAATTTAAACAGAAAATAGCATTAAAGAACACATTTCAAGCATAAAACTAGCTATAATTAATAGGAAAATGATGACATTTTTGCATGTCATCACCCATTTGCCGCAGCATTATACATAGAGGGCTTGTATTGTTTGAAGCTAAACTTCTCACACAACTTGTCCATTAGGCCATTGGAGAACTGCCTTCCATTATCTGTCACAATACGATGAGGGATATCGTATCGATAAATTATATGAGTTCGAATGAAATCCACAACATTTTCTTTCTTGGCTTCCTTCAATGCGACAGCTTCAGCCCATCTCGAGAAGTAATCCGTCCCGGCAAGAATGTAAGAATGTTCTGCTGAAGACTTAGGTGTTATAAGGCCAACAAGGTCATGTCCCCAAGCTTCAAAAGGCCATGAAGCTACAGTCGGATGAAGAGGCTCCAGTGGCTGATGTATGAAGTTTGCATGGAATTGACAAGCTTCACACTTCTTTGCATACTTCATTGAGTCTTGAATCATTGTAGGCCAATAATAGCCCATCCTTTTTAATTGAAATTGGAGTTTCTGACCCGACTGGTGGGCGCCGCAAACACCTGAATGTGTCTTTTCTAATGCCTTCACTGCTTCTTCTTTTCCAAGGCATCGAAGGAAGAGTCCCTCGTAAGAACGACGATAAAGGGTCTCCTTATAATAAATAAATCGGGCGCCTCTTCTTCGTATATCGGCCCTACGTCTAGGATCTGTGGGAAGTCTTCCATGTTGGAGATAGTCTATAATAGGTTGTCGCCAATCTTCTTCTTCAATTGCAAAAACAGAAATCATATTTGCTTCTTGTCATTCATCTTCTATTGGCGGCACGATCCACCTTTGACAAAGTGAGATGTTCATCGACATATCTTCCGGGATTGTTAGGGCAGTCGCCAAATTTGCTAGAGCATCTGTCTTTTTATTCTCTGATCTCGGAACATGCTCCAGTACTATACTGTCAAACCTTTCTAGCAGCTGTCTTGCATAGATAAAATAAGGCTTCAAGTCTTTATGTTGTACTTCATACTTGGCTAACGACCAATTTTGAATCACCATAGACCTCTATATATGTTATGCCAATTGCCAAGGCCATTTGGAGGCCAATTATCAGCGCTTGATATTTAGCAACATTGTTTGAGCACAATTCACCAAGCACAAAGCTGTAGGGGAGCATGTGTTTCTCAGGCGAAATAAAGACGATTTCTGTCCCTACTCCACTTCTTTGTGCTGCACCATCAAAGTACATGGTCTAGGGTTCCGTGATTTCAACGTAGAAGACTTCTTCATCAGGTAGGTCTGCACTACGAATTTCTCCATCAGACTTCGTGTTCTTTTCAGTTTTCATCGCATCTTCATATTGAAGTCGGTGAGAAGTCGACGAAGCAGACTGCTCTTTTTTGTCTCTTCTCGTGGTAACACTTAACCTTTGAAAAACTGATGGTCGAGTCACATCCAGAGTTGAAAATGTACCCTCTTCTTCCCCAACGGGCATATTTAACCTTCGAAAAGCTGAAGGTCACGTGACATCCGGAGTTGAAAGTGTACTTTCTTCTTCCCCAATGAACATACTTAACCTTCGAAAAACTGAAGATCGAGTGGAGCTATTGGTAGGTTGTGCACTTTCTTCTTCTGTTTCATTCACAATTAACCTCTGAAAGACTGAAGCACGAGCAACTAGTGGCCTGATGCGCCTAAAAACAGATGTTCGTTGGTCGACGCTCTCTTTTTCTTTTGAGTCATCAACCTCCTCTACTGTTATATGATTTATGTTTGCCACTTTCGCCTTCCCTCTTCTTGTTATACGAACCGGCTCGGGCGACTTATATCCAAGTCCTTTTCTCGTTGTGGGCAGACTATGACCTTCTTTTAGAAGCTTCTTCTGTGTTGCAGAGAGCTCAGGTCTTTCATAAAAAACCCTTAGACTTTTAAACTCAATGTGAGTTGTAAAGTCATAACCCGCTTTCGCTAGAAGTTTGCATGCCTTGGGGTCAAACCCGTCTTTAGTTCGTTTGTCAGGCAAAATCATTTTTATCTGGTCATTCTCAGGTTTCTTAACCTCTTGCTTTGTGATCTTTGTAAGAGGCGTAGTGAAACTTTCCTTCAGAATTTCAACGTCACCGACCTTTATGTTTTTCGGACATTCGGTGAAAGGTGATTCACCCTTTTTACGTCGAGATAAAGGGACATATCGTAGGATAGGTGAATTTGAACATTTCTCATCTTTTACAACCTCAAGTTTCACAAGGCTTGTAGATGTTTCACCCTTTTTCAGGTCAGATGCCTTCACATCCTCAACAACTTCCTTCCTTGCATCTGCTTGTGGCTCTAAGTCGAGTTTATCATTCTTTTTTATCAAGGGGATTTTTGTAGGTATAGTTTCCCCTGTGTTGTCGCTCTTCATATAAAATTTTGCATCAGCGAAATGGGATTCAGCTTCTGAGAATGGGTTAGTGTCAGCCTCAACTTTCTTAATGCCATCTTGATAAAATTTAAAGCACTGGTGCAATGTAGAAGTTATCACTCCATTGCCATGGATCCAAGGGCGACCTAATAGCAGCTTATAAGTGGTCTTGGAATCTATCGCATGAAACAAAGTATCGGCCTTCAAATCCCCAATGATGAGCTCAAGGCGTATCATGCCAATCGCTCGTTGTCCCCCTTGATTGAAACCTTGAATCACCAATTTACTGTTTGATAATTCTTCCATCGAGATGGCCAATTGTTTCATGGTTGACTTAGGCATTATGCTGACAGCTGATCCATCATCGATGAGGATCCGACTAACCCTCTGTTCTCGGATGTATCCCGAAACAAATAAAGGTCTATTGTGAGGCTTCAACCCTAGCAACAAATCTTCATCAGAAAATCCTATAGACATGCAACACGAAGCACATGTGTGTGCCTTAGAGGTTAGGATGTTTGCACCATCAGACTCCATCAACGCATCAATAAGGACACTTTTAGCCTCCTGAGGAAGTGACAATAAGTCCTTTATGCTGAAGGAGGATAAGTCTCCTGAACCTGCCACCGTTTCCGAGGAGCTAGCAGGGACATCATCATCTTCCACCACGTCCACAGTGTGACACGTGACAGTTTCAAGTGCCTCTCCTTGACTATCATCGAGAAAGCACCTTGGGAAGTATTCTGCCAAAGTTATAGGTTGTGGAGGGCAAAAGAAATCTTCACTTTCCTCCACGACAGGCTTTGACCTCTTTGTCTTCTTTTTTTCCTTCTTCCTTTGAGACTTAACTTTTCTTTTACTATCTCGAAATAGGCGGGACTCTTTCCGTGCGTAACTTTGCTTTTGCTTCTTGCGACGAACGACAAGGGTCCAGCCTTCGTTCTCATCTTCAATGGAATTATATTTTTCTTGGGATCCCTTCATTGTGGCTTCTTTTTGGAATCGAACCACTACGGGATCAAGGGTCTCAAATTGAATCAACCTCTCTTCATAATCACATGAGGAGATTAGGGGAATTTGATCCCCCACATTCGCCATTATTGTTGCATTATTCGCTTGGGCCACCTCATCAAGGTCCAGCTCAATTTTCTTTTCACGAGCCAACTTAAGGATTAGCTCCTTCAATACAAAACATTTCTCCACCGGGTGGCTAACGACTCGGTGATACTTGCAGTAGTTAGGACCATTGACTTTCCCTAACTCTTCAGGTCGTTTGCACTCAGGGAGTTAGATTAATTGTTTCTCTAGCAGTTGTTCCAACATATTTGGGACATCGGAATCTGGAAATGGATAGACCTTTTCCTATCTTTCTTTTAAAGTTAGGTGACGTCTCTCGCCTGTCTCCACTCGCTTATTTTTTTTGTTTTCTCTTCCTTTGGCGGAAAGTTTCACAGGGGTCGTGTTGACGACCATGGATTCTTTTGTGGCACTCTTCGTAACTTTCTCAGTGCCTTTGACTTCCTTCTTTTCTTTCCTCATGTCTGGGACTACGGGATCTTTGTTCCCTCTACTAGCGATGCTCAACTCCATATCATGAGAGCGAGTCGCTAATTCTTCAAAGGTTCGGAGTTTTATCCCCTACAAGATGTAAAGAAGTCCCCAGTGCATGCCTTGGGTGCACATCTCAACAGAGGACACCTCAGAGAGTCTATCTTTGTTGTCGAGACTCAAGGCTCTCCAATGATTGATGTAGTCAATGACTGGCTCATGATAGCGAGCATAGCTAGCTATTTTTCTCTGATTAATTAAGCTAGTCTTTTACAATTATTTGCCCAAATTTATGTATTTTTATGTTTTATTTGTAGGAAGTATGTGTTTGAAGCTTAATTCAGCAATTGGAGTCAAATGGAGTCTTCAATCTAAAAAAAAAAAAAATAGCGTCGCGACGCTATAGGCAAAATTTCCAAAAATGCGGTATCGCGACAACTCAAGAGGTTGAGGGCATGAGACTTAGGATCCAAATTGTTAGGAACTGTAAGAACAAAAAGCTAGTCTTGTCTCAAATATCTTACATCTACAAAATGTTAGTTAGATATAAGATGCAGAATTCCAATAAGGGTTCTCTACCTTTCAGACATGGAATTCTTTTGTCTAAAAAATTGTTTCCTAAGACACCTCAAGAGGTTGAGGGCATGAGACGAAAGCCCTATGCAGTAGGGATTGTCAGTAAGTATCAATCTAATCCAAGATTTGATCACTGGAAAACCGTTAAGAATATCCTCAAGTATCTGAGGAGAAAGAGGAACTATATGCTCGTGTATGAGACTAAGGATTTGATCCTTACAGGATACACTGACACGGATTTTAAGACTGATAAGGATTTGAGGAAATCTACATCAGTATCTGTGGTCACTCTTTACGATGGAGCTATAGTATGACATAGTTACAGTCTTGATCGTATAGGCCGAAAACATAGCTGCTTGTGAAGCAACGATAGAGACTGTATGACTTAGGAAGTTCTTGACTGATTTGGAATGTGTTCCAAATGTGAACTTGCCCATCACACTTTATAGTGATATAGTGGTGTTGTGGCAAATTCAAAAGAACATCGCAGCCCAAGACAAGCAGACACATTAAATTGAATGAAATATTGCTTATTCATTTACAAAGACTCTCTCGGCTAAAGTGTTTGAGGGTCATCTAGAAGGTCTAGATCTACGAGTAATGTACAAAGATGAAATCTAGGGCAAGTGGGAGAAATGTAATGGGTATAGTGATACCATTATGTAATGGGTATAGTGATGCCCTAGTTTATTGTATTTGTACATTGTATATACATGTATTTATACACCCACTGCTGTATAGATTATTGTACATCCTACTAAACTAGAGTTTTAGTTCAAGTGGGAGTTTGTTGGGTTTTATGCCCTAAAACTCGTAGATAGTGAATGTAAACAAATTGTATACTTGTTTCAATAAAGTGTTATCGAATTTCTACAATAAAGTGTTATTGTTAAATATTGCACAATTTGACCCAAATCCAATAAACTAAGATCCAAGGTTGCTTACATGTGACTTGAACTAGTATGTGGGGACATACGGGGATCGGTGTTCAAGTAACAACCTAAAAGGTCTATAGTATAGGGATAAGGATGGGTACCTTATCCTGATAACACTATGTGATATGGCCCGCTTTGTATTCGATACAGACGTATTGATCCAAGGCGTCCATGTAGGAGACATGCGAGCGGGGGTATCCTATGCAATGAGTTTGCATAAGACCGGACCACGAAATAGTCAACCATTAGTTATAACACCGTTAACTAGTTAGGTTACTGTTTCAATAGGATGACCTAGGTAACTCAGTCTTAATCCTGAGTGTGTCATGAACTCCTTCTCATGAGGGATTGTCCTTTGATTAGCATGGGTGAGAGTGGCCAATACGCCGACTCAATATGCCTTCCTTTTTGGGGACAAGACCGAGTGGGAGGTTGGGGACATGACAACACAAGAAGGAATTCACTCCTTCCCACTTCTAGGAGAAGTAGATGAGTGTTCCCTTAAGTGGTGACTCCGGGACTTGAACAAAGGGATCCCGTCCTCTCACTGGCCCGAGAGGAACTTTCTGTTTAATGGTTGGACCATAAACAGGTTGTTCATTAGAGTAGCGCTGGTACTTAAGGAGACAGATGTAACACAGGGGTAAAACGGTAATTTGACCCAACTGTAGTTACGAACACTTGAAGGATTGACTTACCGGTATAGGTCTATATCCGTGGACACAGAAATGTTCTACAGTGAGAAGAGTTCAATTGTGGGTCTTTAGTGGAATGACCCACAGTTAATGAATATTGGTTAACCTGATTAATGAGTTTAATCGGTTAACCTCATATCATTGGAGCTTCTGATCTGTAGGTCCATTAGGTCCCCCTGCTAGCTCGTAAAGAGTAATTAGGAACAATTATATCTTGAGAGAATTTGAATAGTTCAAATTCATATTGGGAATTAAGTTAATTGTATGAGATACAAATTAATATAATGTATAATGATACATTAAAATATAAAGTATAATTTGAAATTAAACTTTATTTTTATGAGAGAAATAAATATTTGAAGAAGTTCAAATATCAATATGAATTTGATTCATATTAAATTTATAGGATATAAGAGAATTGGAAGGAGTTCCAATTTTAATATGAATTTGATTCATATTATAGAATTAATTAATTGAAGGCCTGAAATTAAATATATGATATTTAATTGGGTAATTAATTAATTAACTAATAGAAGGTCTGAAATTAAATATATGATATTTAATTGGTGATTAATTAATTTAAAGAATTAATTAATTGGAAATTAATCAATTATGAAAATGATTAATCACTTATGGAAGTAATTAATCATTTATGGAAATGATTTAATCACTTATGGAAGTGATCAATCATTTATAGAAAAGATTAATCAATTATGGAATTGATTGGTTATGGAATTGATTGATTATGGAAAAGATTAAATCAGTTATGGAAATAATTGATTTTAAATGAATATTTTATTCATGGTCTTTCTCCTATAAATAGAACACTAACCCTAGGATTTAGGTGATACAACATATGGCCACCATAAGGCCTTCTCATATTCTCTCAACTCAAGAACTTTAGGGAGAATTTTCTCTCTAGAGTTTTTCCCATTCAAGATTAGGTAGTCCCACAACTACGTTCCTAATCTCAGAGTTATAGCGGGGAAGATCAAATGGTGGTGTTCTTCGTTGTTGCAGAGCAATCAAGAATCATTCGTTGAAGTATTCAGAGTCGTCAACGGAGGTATGTTTTTCACCGCTTAACCTTTTTCCAATGCATTGGTATTTTGTAGAACAAAATTAATTTACGAACGGTCCAATTGCTTCCGCTGTAATGGAATTGGGGAATTCCAATCCTTCAATGACAACACAAGATGGAATTCACTCCTTCCCACTTCTAGGAGAAGTAGATGAGTGTTCCCTTAAGTAGTGACTCCGGGTCTTGAACAAAGGGATCCCGTCCTCTCATTGGCCCGAGAGGGACTTTCTGTTTACTGGTTGGACCATAAACAGGTTGTTCATTAGAGGAGCACTGGTACTTAAGGAGTTAGAGGTAACTCAGGGGTAAAACGGTAATTTGACCCAACTGAAGTTACAAACACTCGTGAAGGATTGACTTACCGTTATTGGTCAATATCCGTGGACACAGAAATGTTCTACAGTGAGAAGAGTTCAACTGTGGGTCTTTAGTGGAATGACCCACAGTTAATGAATATTGGTTAACCTGATTAATGAGTTTAATCGGTTAACCTCATATCATTGGAGCTTCTGATCTGTAGGTCCATTAGGTCCCCCTGCTAGCTCGTAAAGAGTAATTAAGAACAATTATATCTTGAGAGAATTTGAATAGTTCAAATTCATATTGGGAATTAAGTTAATTGTATGAGATACAAATTAATATAATGTATAATGATACATTAAAATGTAAAGTCTAATTTGAAATTAAACTTTCTTATTATGAGAAAAATAAATATTTGAAGAAGTTCAAATATTAATATGAATTTGATTCATATTAAATTTATAGGATATAAGAGAATTTGAAGGAGTTCCAATTTTAATATGAATTTGATTCATATTATAGACTTAATTAATTGAAGGCCTGAAATTAAATATATGATATTTAATTGGGTAATTAATTAATTAACTAATAGAAGGTCTGAAATTAAATATATGATATTTAATTGGTGATTAATTAATTTAAAGAATTAATTAATTGGAAATTAATCAATTATGGAAATGATTAATCACTTATGGAAGTAATTAATCATTTATGGAAATGATTTAATCACTTATGGAAGTGATCAATCATTTATTGAAAAGATTAATCAATTATGGAATTGATTAATTATGGAAAAGATTAAATCAGTTATGGAAATAATTGATTTTAAATGAATATTTTATTCATGACCTTTCTCCTATAAATATAACACTAAACCTAGGGTTTATGTGATACAACATATGGCCACCATAAGGCCCTCTCATATTCTTTCGACTCAAGAACTCTAAGGAGAATTTTCTCTCTAGAGTTTTTCCCATTCAAGATTAGGTAGTCCCACAACTACGTTCCTAATCTCAGAGTTATAGCGGGGAAGATCTTGTGGTGGTGTCCGTTGAAGAATTCAAAGTCGTCAGACGGAGGTATGTTTCTCATCGCTTAACTTTTTGCCAATGTATTGGTATTTTGTAGAACAAAATTAATTTACGAACGGTCCAATTGCTTCCGCTGTAACGGAATTGGGAATTCCAATCCTTCAATTGAGCCCTGATGGAATTCATGATCATGTCTTGCAGTTGTTGGACGGACAAAGAGGCAACTGACGCGGAGTGTCGCGGCTGGTCCTCATGCATGACAGCCTTCCCCTTATCATTCTTTCCTACAGCAAGGGTCTGGCTAGACTCAGCCGTTTCTCGGTTTTGCAGCTGGTTGTTCAAATAGGCAATCTCAAGATCTCTTTCATCAACTGCCTTCATTAAGAGATTGAGTTTTCTTTCCATCTCTGCCATTCTTTCATCCTGGTCTACATTAGCCATCATGACGGACATCACATCACAATTTAGTGTATCCTTTGGCTGCTTAGATGTTGGAATGACAGATTCGAACAGCGGGTTGTCTTTGACTGCAACCTTATTCTTAGAGGATTCTTCAATCAACTTTGAGATCCTGCTTGCAACAGCAAGAGGAGTATGATCCTCCTTGATCTCTATTCCTTGAGAACGACTACGAATGACATGACCCGTATAAGAGTCGTTCGATGTTGTAACCTTCGCGGGAGCTTTCTTTGGTGCCATCACGTTGGTTGGATCTTTAAACAAGAGAAAGAGATGAGAGGTAGAGAGGTCCCACTGGGCGTGCCAATTTGTTCACACGTAACTTCGAAGATGGAACACGTGGAATAAAATGTATATTTGTATTGATATTTGCATGCGTGTGGATGTACAATCTCTAATGTTAATCCTCTGATTCTCTCTCTTTTATGTGGATGTGTTTCACTCGAGGGCGGAAACGCTTGATCTCGAGTTTGGAGCTTCAATGGATTCTTGGAGCTTGAAGTCTTCCAATCTTGAAGGAGTCTTCAATCTTCAAGAAGTGTTCAACACTTTGAAACTTATGGATTTCAAGGAGTCTTCAGTCTCTAGTCTTCAATCTTGATGAAGTTTCTCTGAATTCTCTGACTCTGGCTTGGAGCTTCAAAATTCTGACCCCTCAAATGGAAGAGAAACCCTCTATTTATAGAGTTCTTGCTGGATGGTCCTGGTGATTTTTGGGCCAACAACTTGGGCTTGGGCTTTATTGGTCTTGAGCTAAACTATTTAGTCTTAGGTCTGGTTCATATTTGACCCAAAACCATATGACCCAAATATTTAAAAGACCCAAATATTTAAAAGACCCAAATTCGATCCAAATAATTATTTTTTTAATTAATTGATCAAATTAATTAATTTGATCAAAATAACTTAATTTTAATTAATTGATCAAATAGAAATTTGGCTCTATAAATTTATAATTGGCCAACCTTGTCTTCAAATTAAATTTGGGACACATGTCAATTTATAATTGGTTCCAAATTTAATTAATTATAATTTCGTCATTAATTTCAAGTAACGACGTGGCAATTTGTGATTGGTCAAAATTTCTCCTTCAACAGATCCTTCCATCAAAACAAAAATAAAAGAAATAGAAAATAAAATCGAAAAAGAAATATGTTCGAATCTACCCAATGCATTTTGGGATAGGAAAAAACACATAGTAAATCTTCCATATATAAAAGATTTTAAAGAATCAAACATTCCCACAAAGGCACGACCTATTCAAATGAATACAGAATTGCTAACATTCTGTAAGAAAGAAATCCAGGAATTAGTCAACAAAGGACTAATCAGACCATCAAAGAGCCCCTGGTCATGTGCGGCCTTCTATGTCAACAACGCAGCCGAACAGGAGCGTGGTGTACCTAGGTTGGTAATCAATTACAAACCTTTAAATAAAATTTTAGAATGGATAAGATACCCAATTCCAAATAAGCAAGATTTACTTAAAAGAATTTCCAATGCTAAAATATTTTCAAAATTTGATATGAAATCTGGATTTTGGAAAATTCAAATTTCCAAAAAAGATAAGTACAAAACTGCTTTTAATGTTCCGTTCAGACAATACGAATGGAATGTTATGCCTTTTGGGCTAAAAAATGCCACATCAGAATTTCAAAAAATCATGAATGATATTTTTAATGATTTCCAAAATTTTACAATAGTTTTTATTGACGATGTTTTAGTATTTTCATCCAACATCGATTAACATTTCAAGCAACTTAATAACTTTATAAACATAGTCAAACAAAATGGTTTAGTTGTATCTTTGTCAAAAGTCAAACTATTTCAAACGAAATTAGGTTTTTGGGCTTTGATATTCATATGGGCCTTATAAAACCCATTCAAAGATCAATAAATTTTGCATCCAATTTCCCAGATCAAATCCTAGATAAAACCCAACTACAAAGGTTTTTGGGCTGTCTAAATTATGTGTCTGATTTTATTCAAAACCTCAGACCCGTCTGTAAACCACTTTTTCAAAGGCTTAGAAAAAATCCAAAGCCTTGGTCAGAAAAACACACCAAAGTCGTTCAAAAGATAAAGACTCGAGTTAAATCAATACCCTATTTGAGTCTTATAAATCCAAAAGCCAGTCTGATAGTAGAAACAGACACGTTAGATATAGGATATGGAGGAATCCTCAAACAGTGTCTAGATAAGAACGAATGAATAATCTGATTTCACTCAGGAGTTTGGAACAATACTCAGAAAAATTATTCCACAGTAAAAAATGAATTACTTGCTATCGTTCTTTGTGTTCAAAAATTCCAAGGTGAATTAATTAATAAGAAATTCACTCTCAAAACTGATTCTAGAGCATCGAAATTTGTTCTTGAGAAAGATGTTAAAAATCTAGTTTCAAAGCAAATTTTTGCCAGGTGGCAAGCAATTCTCTCTTGTTTTGATTTTGAAATTTTGTCTATAAAAGGAGATCAAAATGCCTTAGTTGATTACGTCTCAAGGGAGTTTCTAACTCCAAAACTCTCTTCTCTATCTCTCTCTCTCTAAGCAAAAAAAAAAAAAAAAAAACGAATGAGCGACAGAAGGGCAAAAGCCTATCTTCATCCTCAGCACCTCCGCCAATGAGTGCTGATCAATACGCTATGGATCTAGGGTTTACTCCGGTAACCCGTTCCAGAGCAAGGTCCGTCGGTACACAACCCGGATAGACCATGGAGTCATCAACTCCACCTCCAAGGCCTTCGGCCACTTTAGTCCGTCCTTCTGGCGGAATCGTTCAAATGAGACCTACCGTCTCACCTGATTCAAGGATAGGGTCATCAATCTCATCACCCTCTTCATATTCTCAAGCGGTTACTCCTGAAAAGAGGTTTATACCTCGTCCTGAAATCAAAAACTACTTTCAAAAATCACTGGTCATCAATGAACCCATCATTGAACAAGAATTCCAAGGTCTCAACCTTGAAGAGACCATTTCAAACATGTACCCTTCAGGCTTCAACTTCATACCTGAAGATCTGAGAAAAACCCGAACTTTCTATGAGTTTATTCTTGTTGACACCAAGTCAGCAGAAATAACTCATATTCCCGATAAAAATGATCCTTCAAAAATTGCATATTGAAAGCTTAAAATATTCAAAGCCTTGAATCCAACCCATTGGAACCAAGGTCTCTAT
Organism: Luffa aegyptiaca; assembly: GCA_017139565.1. NCBI lineage: Eukaryota > Viridiplantae > Streptophyta > Magnoliopsida > Cucurbitales > Cucurbitaceae > Luffa > Luffa aegyptiaca. The sequence goes on along the minus strand of CM029406.1, from coordinate 15,108,086 downwards.
ACTGATAAATTCTTCTCAAAACCCTTTGCACCACAAGCATACTCTTACCGATATTACATAAGAGCTTGGTATAATGTTATGTGGTATTCAAACTACAACCATTCATGGTTCATATCTTTCTGTCAAAATGCTTACAAGATCAATTTCCCTCTTTGGTTCATTCAATGGTGGAATACATTCAGAATGACGGATGATATTTTGCCAACACCCTTGTAGGAATCTTATTATCATTTTGCAAGGAATATTAAAAAAAAAAAATTTCATAATTCTATGAGATTTTGTTTATACTTTCAAATTCCATGGATTTTTTGCTGGAATTTCTCAACCAGCAACAATCCTCAATACAAGACGATCACGAAGATCTTAAAAATCAAATGGTGGGATAATTTTCAGCATGCCACCCTTAAACAAATAAAAGAATGGTTCGCACAGAACGGTTATCTCCAAGACATCGACATCAAAAGGAATGCCGAATTCCTAAATGACAAGTCCAAACTTTTAGCAGCTCTTGCTCAGACGACATCTGATGCATACTTCCAAACGATTCTTCAAATGGCAACTTCTTCAAGGAGTGAATCCCCAACTTCTTCTACAAAAGGAGAAGATAACGAACCAGACTACAAATTGGACGATCCATGCCTCGACTCACAACCCATGTGAGCTCCGAATCAATTGAAATTTCCTGTTTCACAAAGAAACAAATGATCATCATAAGGGTTGCTTCATAAAGAAGTATTACTGTCATAAAAACAAAACAAAAAAAAAGTGTATATCCTTATCTTTATAGACTTAATGGGTGTAAACTTTGTACATATTCCAGTTTACACTGTAAATTTCTGCCAGTCAACTTGAGAAAGAAAATATTTTGAAGCAGCAGGGCAATTAAAGCAAAAAATTATGAGATTTTGAAGACAAAGATTATTGATAATTCTCCTAGTTCGTGAGGACCTGGTTTAGTGTTCCAAGCTGTAAGTCCCAAGATAAGGTAGTAAGACCGTTGGTAAACCAGTAATCAACCTAAAGTGATCAAACGAAGAGAAGAATCAATAATTCAGCCGACAAGATATCAGATCACAAGAATAGAAACAGTTGTCATCTCCAAAATTAGCTGGCAATATTCAATTTTATCTTTATCTTTTGTATTTCCAAGTATTTTGTCTGTTTATATTTCCTAGTATTCCTTTTATTTCCGAGGTTTGGTCCTTTTATCTTTTTATTTCCAAGATTTGTATTTCCAAGCTTTATATTTCCAAGTTTTGTCTTTTTACTTTTTGTATTTCCAAGTCTTGTCTTTTCCCTTTTAGATAAGATTTATCTTTTGTATTTCCCATATTTGTATTTCCAACGAATCTATCAGGGGTCCTGTCCTGACGATTCAATCTTAGCTTTTAGTTTTCTGTATTCAATTAAATTTTAAATCCGGGGTCTATAAAAGACTTCCAAATTGTAATACAAAGGCATCATTAGCTTGAACATTCGAACTTCTTGCCATCCTCTTGTACTATCGATCCTGATTCTAATTCTCTTTGCGGTTTAGCATCAGGCGAAAATACGATACAATTTGAATTTGTAATATATAAAGAAAGGTTAAACTACAAGTTTAGTTTCTGAATTTTCACGATTGTGTCAATTTGATCCTGTACTTTAAAAATTGTTTAGTAGATTCCTGAGCTTTCAATTTTGTGTCCAACAGGTTCTTAAGATTTAAAAATGTCCAATAGGTCCCTGGACTTTAATTTTTTTGTCTAATAGGTTCCTAACATATTTGATTTTTTTAAAAATTAACCAATCTATTAGATATAAAATTTAATTTTATGTCTAATGGGAGCCTAAACTTAAAATTTTGTATTTAATAGGCCTGTAGATTTTTTAAAATGTCGAATATTTCAGACTTATCTGACAAAAAATTGAAAGATGGGGGACCTATTGGACATAAAAGTAAATGTTTAAAGACTTATGGATACTTTTTAAAGTTCAAGGACCCTATTGCACATAAAATTAAAGTTCAAGGACACATTTGACACTTTTTAAAGTTTAGAGACTAAATTGACACAATATTCTTGAAAGTTGAGGAACGAAACTTGTAATTGAAGCATATAAACATTATAAACCTTTTATAATTTTAAGGCATATACTATTTTTTGTTAGATACATACATACTCACTACAAGTTGGAAAAATATGCTAATTTGTAAGCAAAATTTTAATTATGTTATAATTTATTAAAAATTTTACTAAAATGTAATATAACATAATTATAACTTTGTACCTACATTAAACTTGTTAATGATTCAGTATACATAAAAGGATGGGTAAAATGCACTTTTGGTCCCTAAGGTTTGAGATTCATGTCTATTTGGTCCCTGAAGTTTCAAAAGATACACTTTAGTCCTCCAGGTTTGTAAAACTACTCTAAATGGTCCCTAACTTAACTTTAACTTAACGGAATGCTGACTAGACCGTTATATACTAACATGGATGGGATGATGTGTCTATTTCATTTGATTACTAGGCAAATAAATTGAAAAAATAATTGAGAGAACTAAAATATTAAACATGTTAAAAATTGTTTAAAGCATATTAAGATATAAAAAAATCTCTTCATGTGCCCTAATCCACACCTTTTTCTCCGGTAAAAATCAACGTTATCGTTCAGAGTTCATCGGAGACACCCCAATCGTTGTAAAATAATAGTGAGAAAATTAGTCAAAAACCCAAACAAGAAATTTCATCTGAAAGGCTCTTCCTCAAGACTGTTACTGTGCAGCCGTCGAAACGAGGATCAAAATTGTTGTTGTGATGTGTATGCAGACCTTCACCAAATAGCACTTGTCGCCCAACCATCCACTTTTTCGATTCATCGCCGATCATCTTCCATTAAAGTCACCGCCGCACCTCCCACGACCCTGGAAACCCCCCTTCCGACGGTCAAGTCGCCACCGTGCTAGCCCTTGGGAATGACTTCCGTTTCTTCGACTGCCTTCGTCTGCATCGAAGCGCTTATGGAGCGTCGTCATACAACTTCCAGTGCCGCCGTGGCCATGAAATTGCTTTTCCATTTGCATATAATTGTAATTCGAGGTCTGTTCAACCTGAGGGATCAAGTGGCGTTTTGCCCTTATTACGGAGGGCGAAATTTTCTAAACTTTTCTGCATCTTGCGACGTATCAGACTCGGAGATGAGCGACTTGTCATCTTGGGTGAGATGGTATGCGACCGTCGTGGAGCATAACGTGATTGTTGAGAGGAAATTGGATCAGATTCTGTATTTGCGTTCAAGAAATTGTGAAATCGAAGATAAAGAAGGGAGGAAGATTGATTTATTGTGGGTTTATTATGTACTTGCGTTCAAGAAATTGGATTAGGGAATTGGATGTTATTGTGGGTTTTGTGGAGCAAATTTGCGAGGTTCCTGAGTCGTTGCATCTTCAGAGGAATGATTTATATTTTAATATGTTTTAAACCATTGTTTATTTAATATTTTAGTTTTCTTGATTAATTTCTCAATTTATTTTCCTATTAATCAAATGAAATAACCACGTCATTCCATCCATGTCAGCATATAACGATCTAGTCAGCATTATGTTAAGTTAAAGTTAAGTCAGGAACCATTTAGAATGGTCTTACAAACCTGGAGAACTAAAGTGTATCTTTTGAAACTTCGTGGACCAAATAGACATGAACTCCAAACCTCAGGGACCAAAAGTGCATTTTGCCCTAAAAAGATTTAGAAAATAAGGTTTTGTTATTCTTAGTAAAAACTTAATTAGGACTCCACCCATGTGAGATGCGAAAAAAGAGAGAGTAAAATTTTAGGAAAGGTAGGAACTGCTGTAAGTGAGAAAGTAGAATTATTCCAAGTCTTAGCAAAGGGATTCCATGTTGGTCAACAATGCCACAAATCAATGGAGGAAATAAAAAGTGTTGTTTCCAAAAGTCTGAATAATTGCTCCACAAACTCACATTCATGTTTCATTCTCTACATTCTTATTCCAGCTTTGGCCTTTTAATTCTCCTATAAAAATAGGATTCTCACTTCTCCACTCCAAACCAACACTTAGAATTTAATTCATTTTCCATCTAATTATTATTTGGGAAAAAATCATTTTTAACCCTAAACTTGGGGGTTATATCAATTTTAATCCTCAACTTTCAATTTCATCAAATTGAACCCTAAACTTAACAAGTTGTATCAATTTTAACCTTGAACTTTCAATTTCATCAAATTGAACCTCAAACTTATCAGATTGTATCGATTTTAACCCCAAACTTGCATAAATGTTACAATGTATACATTTGGTTAACTTTCCATTTGAATCACTGTACGTAATTGATTATTTCTTCTTTTTTTTTTACAAAAAAAAATTCACATTGCACCTGAATTGGTTTCTTATAAATAAAATGTTGAAGAAACTTTATTTTAGATGACTTTTTCTTGTTGTTGAGAACTTTGTGAGGGCTTTTTTTGCTGCCATGTAAGATTATGAAAGCAAAGGAACTTTGGAGGTTTTTTTTATCAAATATTTGCTGGTTTTTTCTTGTTGCTAAGAACTTTGTGAGATTTTTTTTTCCTTCTTTTTATTGTTTTTTTTTCTTGCTTACTAGAAGAATGTACAAATGTAGGAAACAAAAATAAAGAAATTTCGAGTTTTTTATTTCTCATATTTACTGGATTTTTCTTGTTGTCAATAACTTTGTGATTTTTTTTTTTATAATAATGAGAAAAATAGTCTAGAATATTTGATTTCTTAAAGAATTTTTCCAACAAATTTCTTATAAAACACTAACTCATGTGCAATGTGAATTAAAAAAAAAAATAAAAGGAAACTTTTAATTACATGTTTTAATAGCAATTCAAATGAAAAGTTGACCAAAGGTCTACATTGCAATATTTATGCAAGTTCGAGGTTCAAATTGATACAATTTGTTAAGTTTGGGGTTCAATTTTATAAAATTGAAAGTTTAGGGTTAAAATTGATGCAACATGCTAAGTTTAGGGGTCAAACTTGATTTTTTTTCCCTAATTATTTTTCTTCTCCACCATGGGAGGAAACAACAGTCAGAAAAAGGCTCACTCTTCCTTCTCTATCTTCATCATTTTTCAAATCCAAAAGGAGTAGGAAAGGAGATCTTTATGACAATAGTGGCTCTTGGGATGATGTATCAGCGTGAGTAAGGTGTGGCCACACGATGAAGACAAAGAGTGTCATTGGGTTGTTGAGCCTGGTATTGATAAAAAAAAGTCAAAGATTACATCGATAGGATGTATAGAAACCGTATTTTTGAAACTGGACGTCAAATTGTCACTATTCATCCCAATGGACCTAGGTCCAATGTCTAAATCATTTATTTGCCGTATATTTTTATTTATTATTGTGTCATAGTAATTAGTAATTAGTAGGTAGGGTATTGTGATTCATCTCAAGTGTGGTTAGTTGGTTTAAAAAAATATCCACAATCTTAAGATTTTTTTTTATTTTTTTATTTTTTATCTTTGAAGCTTCTTATTCACTTTTGTTTCTTCCCAATATCTCCTTTTGTTTCCAAGCTACTGTACTACATAGTTGTACCTTTTGCTTCATGGTATAAATATATATGTATGTACAAACATAAACACGCGCCCATATGTATTTTTTAATGCAAACGGTGAAGCTAGCTCAATGTAACAATTCATCTTATTTTATAAAAAGAAAAAGAAAAAAGAAAAGTTTTACACTGATATGATGTAGAAATAAAATTTTATAATACAGGTGTAAAATAATTATAAAAAAAATTATTTTGGTATGCCATATAAAAAAATTAGGAAAAAAAAAAATACACTTTTAGTCCTGAGGTTTGGATTAGGTTTCATTTTGGTCCCTGAGTTTTCAAACTCGACAATTTAGTCCCTGAGGTTTGGATTTCATTTCATTTTGCTCCCTCCATCAAATTTTCCGTTAATAACTAATGGATTGCTGACGTGAAACTATTTTTTTATTAAAAAAAATTATTTTTCATTTATAAAATAAAAATAATAAAAATATTAAATTTTTAATATATTTTTATTTCTTTCTTCTTCTTCAGCATCCCCATCACCAACCTTCTTCTTCTTCTTCAACACCCCACCACCAACCTGCTGCGGGCGACCGACCGCTGGCAGTTGTCGCCGCTAGGAACAATTTTTTTAAAAAAAACTGATGGAAGAGATTGTCGCGGTCTCTTGTCAAATAAATTTATAGTCCACAACCTCTAAAGTTAACTTGTAGCAGTAGTGGCCGGGGTCGAACACAGGGAGCACGATTATAACTTGTTTATCTTAGATTTATTTGGATGACCGGACTAATGGGGAAGATTTTTATATTTGGAAATGAAATATTAATGGAAAGTAAGCTAATTATGGAAAATAATAGAAAAAGAAAGTAGAAGAATGAAAGAAAGAAATCAATACCTCAAAGATCATGCAACCGGGTTAGTCATGGTAAGTTCAATTCAATTAAATCATTAATTTCACTAATAAGTCAAAACAAGTTTAAGTCCGACGTATTCCGGCAACAAACTGAGAACCATGATCCAACTATCACAAACATGCAAACGCTAAGTTTGATTCTAGTTTAAATTAATTAATATGCCTATTAACTAATCTAAACCGCATTGGGTTCTAGCCGAATTAATTCACATGCAACGGGCAACAAACCACAATTACAATTGATTAAATCATTTAGTTCTAGGGACACATGCGTATAATCATAACGTTAACCTATTTGCTATTTAGCAAGTAAATTTAGAGAGGGTGCGGTCAAGGTTTTCAATCTTTCCTACCACAATCTAAACTTATAGAAAAAGAACGACTAAAATCACATAAACATGCTTTGATAATTCAAACAAGAAATTTCATTAAAAGAACTTGAACTTACTCTTTGACACCCCGGTTACATGAATGAAGAATCTAGCCTCTTATGGAGCAAAAGCAAGCTTGATACATAAAGGAAAGCGAGAAAGAGAAGAATGGTGGAAAAGGGGGAGAGAGATGGACTACAAAGTTGTAGTGAATTATGTGTTGAGGGATGATTCTAAACCTACACCAAGGCCCTCTATTTATAGTGTTTCTTGGCCTTCAATTCGTGGTAGAATGGTGTTGAATTGGGTCTTCAAACAAGGAAAAATTTCAGCCAAATTCGGAAAAAATTGATTCTGGAAAACTGCCCAGCGTCGCGACGCTATGCCTTCAATATGGAAAAAATTTGCGGATCACACAGCGCTAAGGCTGTAGCGTCGCGATGCTCTCGCTTCAGCTTCATGCCCACGTCTTTTCCTTATTTGAGTAGCGTCCCGACGCCTAGGTTGAAGGGTCTCGGCACTGCGACGGCTCCAGGGGCAGAATGGTCATTTTACGCTCCGGTTTCGCTCGTTTAAGCCCTGCATCGCTTCCAAAGCTCCGGTGAGGACCTATAGACATATTATACTCATTTTAAAGAATTTTTCGCAAGGAATTCAACTAAGATAAGCAAATTGGGAGATTCTAAGTGTATAATAAATTGGACTTATAAAAAATTCTACTTCTTTCTTTTTTCTTTTCTTCCCCTCTTTCTTCCTTTTTGTAAAAAAAAAAAAAAAAAAAAAGAGGGAGAGGGAGGAGGAAGCTCCCTCCTCGCGTCGCCGGTGCCGGAAAGGGGTTTTGAAGAGTTGTTGAAGATAATTGTGGTTTTGATGGTGCAAACAGAGGACAACCTGCTCTTCCCAATTCCCTTCTCTACACTCTTCTAGATCCCTCCCTTTCGCTCTCTCTCCTCTCAATTTCCCCCAAATTCTCTGAACAAATCCCCCTCTAACAACTGATCAACACTAACCCTCTTCGTTTTTCCCAATTTCAATCTCCCCCAACCATGATTTGTTTACTAATTTCCCCTGATTTTTTTATGCGTACCACAAGTGCACAGGTCAAGTAATATAGTGATTTTGAGTATAAAAATTATCGTCTCCACATGGATTAGATTTATTCTATTAATTATTGCGATTACTATTGCTTAGCTTTATTTAGAGAACAAAATCTAATGTCGAAGAAGAATAACTAAAAAACTTATCTAGAAAGCAAAAGATAAATGGAGAATCAATCTCGAGGGATAATTCTAGGGTATTGATTTCATTAATCGGAACTTTAATTGCTTAATCAATTAGCTAATTATGATTAATTAGATATCCAATTCATAAGTATAGAAGCCTAATATCAAGGATTCTCCTGTTGGTCTCCTCGTATTCTCATGTCTTTTAGTAAAGAGTTTCCTTTTTGTCTCCTCCTTATTCACTAAGCATGGCATTACGACCCTTCATTAACAACCTCTAATGTTTATTTATTTAATCTCGTGTCACTCAGGTAAATAAACATCAGTCATGCATTCAGTTCTAGTCTAAGTTTCTCGTACGATCGAGTTTCCACTTAGAAAACAATTCAATTAATTATTGATCAGGTGATTAAAAGCATTATGGACAAAATGCACAAATGAATGTAAATGCCAACTAAGTCAAATCAACTAATTAATTAAACAAATGTCCAACTAATTACATCAAACCCATAGAATTTAGGAATTAGCTACTCATAATCACAAAACATCCAACCATTCCAAACTACACTTAATCTAGAAACTAAAAAGTAAGGAAAAGGGAAGAGAAATGCTAAGACGAATGTCGATCTCCTCGTTCCCGTGGCGATCTCCATCAATCCCGAGCTCCAAAGATCTTCAACGAGACTCCAATTCTTCTCCCAAACCCCCAATTTTAGTGTGGACTCGAGATTAGGGTAAAAACCCTCAAATTGGCTCTCCCTATTCATGGTTGGAAAATGAGGCATTTATAGATGCCTTGTTTTGCTCCCCAAGCACATTACTTAATCTCCAAGCACATTATTACTTGATGTCCACTCATATTACTTGTTGCCCACTCATATTACTTGGGCTTTTGGACTTGATCTTCAATTCTTCTTCTCTTTAATCTTCAAAATGGTCCAAAAGCCTTCAAAAATAAAATCATCCAAAATTTCTCCAAAACTCTGGTTTTGCTTTTTTGGCTTGATTTCTGAAATTTAAGCATAAAAATACATCAAAGCACATAATTTAAGTACAAAACTAGCTAAAATGAATAGGAAATAGATAGCATATTTGCATGCTATCAATTTTCCATTTCCCTCTCTCAAACCCAAACTTGCCAGACCCCAGCAAAGCCATCTCTCTCTTTTGCCAAGCTCGTCCTTTGTTTGCACCATCGAAACCCCAATATCTTCGAAAATCCTTCAAAACCCAATGACATTTTCATCAAAACGCTTGTGGAGAACAACCCAAGTCATGGTTTGTACAGACAAGTGAAGAAGAGAGAGGGGAATGGAGGAAGAAGAGGGTTTCCTCTTGTGGGTAGCCATCAAATGTTGCTTCTATGTGGGCTTGGGTATTGGGTGTAGGGCTATAGGTGCTTTGCATGGCTGGCACTTAACTTCCACATGGCTCATTACCTTAATCTTCATCCTTCCTTATTGAAACTTGTCCAATATTTAACTCTTTCGTTTAAAAACAAAAAAACAAAAACTTTGGAGAAGGAAGAAAGGAGAGGAAGAAGAAGAGAAGAGAAGAAAAAGAAGGAAAAAAAAAGGTGGATGAGGACGGCGACGGCTGGCGTTTGGCGGTGGTAGGGTTATGGAAGAAAAAGGAATATCGAGAAAAAGAATAGCAATGTTATGGAGAAGAAGAAAGAGGAAGAATGAGAAGAAAAGAAATTTATTTATTTATTTATTTAAAAAATTAAGAAAATAATTTTTTAATAAAAAAAATGGTGTCACGCCAGCAATCCGTTAGTCTTTAACAGAAAAATGGATGAAGTGACCAAAATGAAACAAAATTCAAACCTCAGAGGCTAAATTGTTGAGTTTGAAAACTCAGGAACCAAAACGAAACCTAACTCAAACATCAGGAACTAAAGTGTATTTTTCCCAAAAAATTACTTAAATGTCAACTTAAATATATAAATTGATTAAAGCATATATGTTCAATCACGTGGTTAAACGTTCAATCTCTCACCCCATTTTGTTGAACTAAAAAAAAAAAGTTAAATAAGTTTGTGTGGAAGACAATTATAAGATAACAACTGTTATACATTTATAATCTCCCTATTTGCTTATCTTTATTGAACTCCTTACAAAAAATGCTTTAAAATGAGTATAATATGTGTATAAGTCCTCGACGAAGCTTTGAAAACAATTCGGGGCTAAAACGAGCAAAACCGGAATGTGAAAAGACCAAAATGCACTTGGAGTGAAAACACAGTGTCGAGACCCTCCAAAACAGAATCCCAACGCCATGTCTGTAGCAAATCCAAGCCAAAAACTCGAGAGGATAACGTCTCGACGCCACAAAGTAGCGTCTTGACGCTAGGGCAAAAATGGGGGCAAGGTCGAGACGCCACTGTGTAGGGTCGATACACTATAAACTTTCCATATATGAATTCTTCTTTTTTATCAACGATTTTCCCATATTTGGAAGCTCCTTTCAGCACCAAAATACCACGAATTGGAGGCCAAGAAGTTCTATAAATATGTAACTTTGGTTTAGGGTTGTATCATTTCTCATTCTTGCAATTATAGCCACTTTTTCTCTTTAGTTTTCAAGCGTTTTTTCAAGTTTTCTTAGTCTAAGGGTCGGTTGATCAAGTCTCGAGCTTGGAGGTGCTTGTCTATGGCCAACTAAGCTCGGATTGCTGTAATTAGGACTCGGTAAATGCATGTTTTGGGATTCTTGAGAACAAATATTTTAGTTTATTGAATTATTGTCGGTTGTGTTCTAAATTTTCATTTTAATTACAATTAGATCGATAGAATAGATTGACAACCTATTTTCTTGACTTGGTTTAATTGTTATGCTAAATTGGTTAGTAGTAGTTTATTGTGTTAATTGTGTTTTAAGGCGTGTTATCCCAATTAGCTCAATTGCATGATAAATCTAGGAATCTAGACTTATAATTGTATAAACCCAGGTTGTTCCTAGTTTATATGAGTCTATCTAACGATCCACTTTTACTTAATGCAATTAGATTCTTATTAATGAGACGTCATTGGTTAGAAATCTAATTAGGCTTTGGCTTCGATGCATTGGTCGGGTTGGAAATATTAAGGGTCTTTAATCTCTGGTTCCAGTGACGGTTAGACAATTTGTTAAATAATTCAATTAATTAAGAGAGTCCATGATTGATTTACAAAACTTACATCCGAGAACAGATTACATAATCCTTGTGGTAAGATCAACTAACCCCGTCTTTTACTTTTCTTGTATTTAATTTTAGCATTTATTTTCATGTTCTTGTCTTTTATCCATAAACCCCTCTTTTCGGTTAGCTCAAAGCACAAAAGAACTTAAAAATAAACCGATTGTTCCCTATGATCGACCCTGACCACTATTGCTACAAGTTAGATTTAGGAATCGTGGATTATAAATTTATTTGACAAGAGACTGCGACAATCTCTTCCGTCAGATCTTATAAAGAAAATTGCTTAAATAAGTAAATAACTTACAAATAAATTTGAATGCCTAGGCAAGCTTTAGGAATGGTAAATTAATGGGTAATTGTGAGAAATGGCTAAGAAAAAAAAAATTAGTTTTGATAAATCATTTTGGAAATTGGGACGCTAACGCAATTTGTGGAACAACTAATTGATAATTTACATGCCCATTTTAAACAACTAATTGATAATCAAAGTCATGTGGATTTTCCTCAATATCTGTTAAAAAGAAAAAAAAAACCTAATTATATCCTATATTTTCTCGATCTCAACAACTTTAAACTTTTTATACATCTCACTCATCTCTTCATGATCGAACTTCCAATCTTTTGTCCACTAAATGTAGCATTTCTTTGTTTCCCGAATTCAAATTTCATCTCCATTGTTTTTGCACTACCAGAATTTTTTCTCCATAGGATTCCCATCAAGTTTCGATCCTATGATATATATATCATTAAAAAAATGGATCTTCAAATCGATCAAAAACTAGGAACCAATTTGTTATATATATATATATATATATATATTAAGATGAGTTAACACCCAAAACTCACCAAAACATAACCAAAGCTTGTTGTTCGGGCTCCCAAAATCACCCCAAAACGCAATTAAATCTCCAAACACTATGGCAACTTGAAACAAAGAGTAAACATCAATGGGTACTCTTAAAACACAATTGATTCAACCAAAACTCATCTTAAATCCCATACCCATTGATGACCCTTGCTGGAAACGCGGAAAAGAAAACCCACAACGAGCCATCCGTGCCGTCCCTCGTCGAAAAAAACCAAGGAAAGAAACCCACGCGAAAACAGCTGTTGGGCACGCGAAATAGGTGCTGGAACCAACGGGAATAACTGCAAATTAGAGTGAGGGTGGTCGAGAATGAAGGAGAAATGAAAAGGGAGAGAAATCAACTTGAGAAACGGAAAAAGACTCGCAAGTTCTTACCCCGATTTGCGCTGAATGACTATTGAAAACCCACCTACAGAACGACCCGCGAACTGCTCCTGCTTGTTGAAGACGATGCTGACGCTTGACGTGCGTCGTGCTACTAATGCGCAGCAGCCTGCTCGAGTGCAAGTATACACTATTAAGTAATAAAGTGGAATGTATTCTAGATATCGTACCCAAGGGAGATGGTGACTAGTTAAGTTAACACAAGGCTCTGTAAAACCGGAACCTCCTCTAAATTTGCGGCCACGTTTGGTAACCAAGAAAAATAGTTTGATTGGGGTTTTGGTTTTATGACAAAAGTAAAGAAAGAAGAAAATAAAGACATGTGAAAATCTATGAGATAAACAAGGAAATTCAAATAGCTTCAACCTTGAACTTTAGATTACCCTCACCTATGTGCCCACAATTCACTCAGGCATTGCAGGAGACTGAGAAACACTATCTATGTTGCCCAAATAGACATGATGCATATAACATCTCCCAGTTGTGCCCACAACTACCCTGACAACTAGAATGTGAGTTAAGTCCAACTTCTATTCAGCTCCGCTGTAGGTGATTTGTAACACCCACAAAAATTTAACCTAAGGCAACGTTACTAAATATTTACTCTCATGACAACCTGATGTTCCAAAAATTTCGACAGCATAACGATGTAACTATAACTATCCCAAAATTTAGTTATTACCTGAAAACAAGATTTATACACTTCTATAGTTCTAAATAACCAACCAACATCTCCATTTCATATCAGGCACAACATAACATCCACAAACTCCCAACTATACAAACTTTAACAAGTACCGAGTAAAAGTAGAAATCCTAAAACGAACTCTCAACTTTCAAACAACACTAACTTCAAATATCACCAACATTTGCTCAATTACATTTCCAAACGAAACAACAACTACAACACAATTTAACTCAACTTTAAGCCTAAAGACATGTAACATAGAATGGAAGAAAACAAGACCATAAGAAGACAAAACCCAACTACAAAGTATTAAAATTTTTCTAATGTCTCATCCTTTCTCGAGCCTTCTCCTCAGCATCACCAGGCTCGTAGTATTCCTTATCACCTGAAAAATCTGGTGGTGGGTCAGTACAAAACCACGGTACTGAGTAAGTGGCTTACACCTGAAGAGCCATCAAACAACATACAACATACAGGATAAACATCATGCTTTTCAATCACATTAACATGCCTTATATACGAGGTGAACAACATACATATAGTAACATACTCAACTAATGCAATCATGTAACAACCATGCACCTAACACATGAATTCTCGCATCATGTCGTGCACACTCTGTTTCCACTCAAGCTCCACGAGCTCACTCAACACTCGTAGCCCTCACAAAGCTCTCCGAGACTGATACCTCCGAGTCACGCCGACCCTTGACCATATTACCCAGGGCCTCGACATTTCTCTACAGCGCTCAGCGTTCGGCCCTTGACCATATTACCCAAAGCCTCGAACTGTGCATCGCCCCTTGGCCATATTACCCAAGGCACCCGATGACTTTACAATCAAACTGTACATCGCCCCTTGGCCATATTACCCAAGGCACTCGATGACGTCCACAACGTATAGACTCATCACATCGCCCCTTGGCCATATTACCCAAGGCACCCGATGCTCCTCTTAATCCATTGGTGACATACCACCCCTTGACCATTTTTACCCGAGGCACCTGGTATTCACCTAACTTTCCTTTTTAATCACACAAGGCCCTCTGACCTCACAATCTCACTATAATGCATGAATCCTACACATCATGCTTCTAGACCATGTACTATGCCAATGACTTGCTCATAAATCCAAAATACACATTCCAAACGTGCATTAAGTCATAAAAACACATAAAACGAACAACACGCTCTCAACATTATATTCATGTCTTTCGATCAACCACAACGAAACCACACACTGAACACAACAGTTTTAACATATTAGATAAATTCAGCAGTTCATCATGCTCAAAACTTATCATGAACATATAACACATACGTACATATACAACATATGCTAAAACCAAACGAGTAAAGCACACAAGCAAACAAACTCAACAGGTAGAAATCCATTTACTATCGATCTAAAGTGCTCCTAAGCAGTTCTAACACTTCCTGAAATAAGGAAGATAAGGCTTAGAAGTTCGAACTCAGTTCGACGAACTTAAACTAAGTTGAGAGAGGACTAGGAAGAACCTTCTTACCTCAAGACCAACCTTAAACTCGATTCGAACACTCCAAAACTCATTTGAATCTAGTTATAAAGGAATTCCACGATTAGGAACATACTTTAAAGCGTCCAAAAATCAAACTGAACCCACAAGAAAGAGTACCCAATGCTTAGAGACTAATTTACAATTGTTGCCCCTTACCCAAAAATTATCGGAATTCACCATTAACCTTACTCGGACTCTCCAATATCGCCCCGAACCTAAAACACACCATATCCAAAGGTCAGGGACTAGTTTAAGGCATGTAACAAGTACGAAAGTACTTATAGCTTGTTGTTACTTACCGAAAACTCACCGAACAACCTCAAATCCTTGTTGTTTCGTGGTCATAAGAGCCTAAAATCGCGTAAACAAGGTCGTTAAAGGGTGGGTAAATACAAACCGAGACTAATTATCAATGGGTGGATGTTAGACTTACCGAAAAGAGGAAGAATTGAAATTGTAATCGGCTGGAAATCCAAACCGCGTGCAGAGAGGGTTGGAAAAACGTGAAATCAATGCTAATCCTTGTCGAACTTGCGTGGGTCAAGCTGCTAGCTACACAACAGAACGAGAGAACAACTGAATCAAGGAAAGAAGCTTCAAAGAGGACAAAACTCACCAAAAAACAACCACGAGGGCGCGGGTTTGCTCGTCACTGGCCGGAATCACGCCAAAGAAGCCTGAGCTGTAGCGTCGCACGGTTTGGAACGAGAGAGTAGAGAACTCGAGGGTGAGAGGAAGAAGAAGAGCTCGTCGGAATCGCGCTGGAGATCTTGCACCGAAGTTTGTTCGTGAGGGTGGTGTCACACGGTTGAGACGAGAGGGAATGGGTGGTGGCTGCACAAAGACGAGCTCGTGATTGCACAAGAAAGAAGAAGAAAAACGATATGGGTAAAGGTGGAATGCGGCGTAAACGTGAAGAGGAAGAATGAGAATGATTTTTTTTTTCTTTTAATTAGTCTAAATCTCTCACTACCAACCATTTTAAGAATCTAACCAAAGCCCTAATTTTCTTTCCAAGAATGAGAAAATCATTGGGTAATTGAATTTCCATATTTATGGGATTTGAATTTAAGAATTTGATTTCTAAACTAAAACTTCACCACTTAAATAATTTAATTTGATTCCATCAACTTAATTCAAATTTGAACTCAATAATTGATCCAAAATATATCCCAGAAATGCTTAATTTTGAAACGCGGGGCGTTACATGCCTTTAGAAGACTAAGCCAACTAGACATCTGTTTCTAGGGCTAGTTGAAACTTAGATAAATAATGCTCACGACTCTTAAAATCCTAGTGGTTCCAATCCTATTTCTGGGATGCAAGAAAACAAAGTCCTATTTCTAGGATCTTTTCCACTATTGTTTTGCGAGCCCACGTCTTTAACTCCAACCTTTCGGCCATTAGCTAAATACAAACTATGCTAACCTAAGTGATAAGTTTAAGCTAACATTTAAACCTTAATTTTAACAAAAAACAAACAATGCTAAGAGGGAGCAAAGATGTTTTTGCATAGGCGTGGCTTTCTTCTATTCAAGGAATCTACATATTTGAGCCCCTAAATAGAAGCTTAGCTCATGATTGAAAATATATTGCAAAACATAAAAGAAAACAAACTCGCCATGGATAAAAGATAACTGAGATTAATATTAAAGAATGAGTTGAGTATAAAAGCTTAACTTACAACTGAAAGTAAATGAAAACAATAACAACTTGCTGGAAAATTAAAGAAGCAAAACAGAAAGTAAAGACAAAACTCTACTAAGGATCTCTCTCTCTCTCTCTATCTAGCTAGCTCTTACGCCCTTGTACAAGGAGAGACTAGCCTTTCTCTTTTCTGCTTTCGAATAAAAGAGCCGACAAAGACTGAAAGATCTGAAACTCAGAGTGGTTACTGCAGGGATTAAAGCCCTACGTAGCGGAAGAGTTACAGAAAACCATACTGATTTTTTTATTTCAATTCGAAATACCAATACGGTTTGCAAAATATTTACAGCAACATAATCATATTAAACTTGCTGGAAAAACATTATAAAACATGCTTAAACAGAAAAATAAACCTAGATCTAATCTAGATACAAGCCCTATTAAGCAAGGGATCATGAAACACTTACTTTACAGGAAGATCTTGATCGTTTCGCCTAATTCTCTTGCGATGTTCACCAAAACCAACAGCAAGAACCTCTCGTTGTTGCTGCAAAATGCCCTCAAACACAACCAAGTAGATTGCACCGGTATTCTCCTTGGGATTGTTGATGAGCATGCTTGTGGGAGCAAGATTTCTCAGGTTTTGGGAAGAATTCTTTTGTCTCTATGTTACTTGAGAGAAAACGCAGAGGAAAAAACTGAGAGAGAGAGAGAGTTGTTGCGTGAGAGAGCCTAAGAGATTATCGTGGAAACTGAACTAGTAACTTACGGATGAAAGGTTCCACTTCCTTAAAAAGTTGCCCCTCACACGTGAAACCCTGGTGTGTAGATGACCAAATTTCTATCCGTTAAAATAACTGATAGTTAATTAAATTAATAAATAATTAAATTATTAATTAAATTAATGAAATTAAATCAACATTTAATTTAATAACATTTATATAAATTAAACCACATAACCTATAGTTTTAATGTAATTCAATTAAATCAAATTTGATTAAACAAAATTAAAACAATAATTAATTAATTCTCTAATTAATTAATATTTTAATTAAATATCACATATTTAATTATATTTCTCTCAAATAAACTATAGTATAAATGTACATCTAATGCACATTAAATATAACCTATAGTTTTTTATATGAATCAAATTCATATTTTAATTTAATATTCGAACCCCTTTGAATATTCAATTCTCCCTTAGAAATTTACCCCATCGCCCTAATAGAGCTACTGGTGGGACATAATGGACCTACAGATCAAAAGCTCCAACGATATAAGATTAATTGGCTAAACTCATTAACCAAGTTAATCAATATTCGTTAAATGTGGTTCACTCCACTAAAGAACCACATCTGCACTCTTCTCACTGCAGATATATTTCTGTGTCCACGGATATCGACCATCAACAGCAAGTCAGCCCTTCACGTGTGTTCGTATCCCAGCTAGGTCAAATTACCGTTTTACCCCTGGGCTATCTCTTTGTCCTTAAGTACCAGTTCTCCTCTAATGAACAACCTGTTTAAGGTCCAACCAACAAACAGAAGTCCCTCTCATGCCATAGAGAGGGCAGGGCCCATTGTTCAAGACCCGGAGGCACCACTTAAGGGAACACACCTCTACATACCCTAGAGTCGGGAAGGAGTGAATTCCATATTGTGTGACTATGTTCCTAGCTCCCCACTCGGTCTTGTCCCCAAAATGGTAGGCTTATTGAGTCGGCGTGCAGGCCACTCTCACCCGTAAAAATCAAAGGACAATCCCTCACGGACAGGAGTCCATAATCCACTCAGGATTGAGACTAAGTTGCCTAGGTCATCCTAGTGAAATAGAAACCAAGCTAACTAACGGTGTTACAGTTAGTGGTTAACTATTTCGCAGTCCGGTCTTTGTGCAAACTCATTGCACAGGATACCCCCACTCGCATGTTAACTACATGAACGTGTTGGATCATTACGTTTGTATCATAATACTGAAAGGATTTGGAATTCCCCAATTCCGTTAAAGCGGAAGCGTAATTGGGACCGATTCGTAGTTAATTTTGTTTATCCAAAAATACTATTGCATTGGTTAAAACATAGAACAAATTCTATAGAAACTTAAGGCTAAGCATACAAAATTTAGATCTAAATCTATAATAAAGAAAAGAGAAGCAAACCTCCGTTGACGACTCTGAATACTTCAACGGATGATTCTTGATTATTCTGCAACAACGAAGAACACCACCATTTGATCTTCCCCGCTATAACTCTGAGATTAGGAACGTAGTTGTGGGACTACCTAATCTTGAATGGGAAAAACTCTAGAGAGAAAATTCTCCCTAAAGTTCCTGAGTTGAGAGAATATGAGAGGGAGGCTAGAGAGAATGCAAGAGTGCATTCTTGTGGCCTTATGTTGTTGTACTTAAACCCTAGGTTTAGTGTTCTATTTATAGGAGAAAGGCCATGAATAAAATATTCATTTAAAATCAATTATTTCCATAATTGATTTAATCTTTTCCATAATTAATCAATTCCATAACCAACCAATTCCATGACCAATCAATTCCATAATTGATTAATCTTTTCCATAAATGATTGATCACTTCCATAAGTGATTAAATCATTTCCATAAATGATTAATTACTTCCATAAGTGATTAATCATTTTCATAATTGATTAATTTCCAATTAATTAATTCTTTAATTAATTAATCACCAATTAAATATCATATATTTAATTTCACACCTTTTATTAGTTAATTAATTAACTACTCAATTAAATATCATATATTTAATTTGAGACCTTCAATTAATTAATTCTATAATATGAATCAAATTCATATTAAAATTTGAACTCCTTCAAATTCTCTTATATCCTATAAATTTAATATGAATCAAATTCATATTAATATTTGAACTTCTTCAAATATTTATTTCTCTCATAGACTATAGTTTAATTAAATCTCATTTAATTTAAACTAAATTGAATAATTAATTAATTCATAATTAATTAATTTATCTTCTAATTAAATACCATATATTTAATTAGACATATATTTGAACTCTTTCAAAATATATCAATCTCTCAATATAATAAAGTTTAATCTAAAATTAAACTTTATATTTTAATGCATTACTATACATTATATTAATTTGTATCTCGTATAATTAACTTAATTACCAATATGAATTTGAACTATTCAAATTCTCTCAAGATATATTTGTTCCTAATTACTCTTTACGAGCTAGCAGGGGGATCTAATGGACCTACAGATTAGAAGCTCCAATGATATGAGGTTAATAGATTAAACTCATTAATCAGGTTAACCAATATTCATTAACTGTGGGTCATTCCACTAAAGACCCACAGCTGAACTCTTCTCACTGTAGAACATTTCTATGTCCATGGATGTAGACCTATGCCGATAAGTCAATCCTTCACGAGTGTTCGTAATCACAGCTGGGTCAAATTACCGTTTTACCCTTGTGTTACATCTGTCTCCTTAAGTACCAGCGCTCCTCTAATGAACAACCTGTTTATGGTCCAACCATTAAACAGAAAGTCCCTCTCGGGCCAGTGAGAGGGCGGGATCCCTTTGTTCAAGTCCCGGAGTCACCACTTAAGAGAACACTCATCTACTTCTCCTAGATGTGGGAAGGAGTGAATTCCTTCTTGTGTTGTCATGTCCCCAGCCTCCCACTCGGTCTTGTCCCCAAAAAGGAAGGCATATTGAGTCGACGTATTGGCCACTCTCACCCATGCTAATCAAAGGACAATCCCTCATGAGAAGGAGTTCATGACACACTCAGGATTAAGACTGAGTTACCTAGGTCATCGTATTGAAACAGTAACCTAACTAGTTAACGGTGTTACATCTAGTGGTTTACTATTTTGTGGTCCGGTCTTATGCAAACTCATTGCATAGGATACCCCCGCTCGCATGTCTCCTACATGGATCCCTTGGATTAATACGTCTGTATCGAATACAAAGCGGGCCGTATCACATAGTGTTATTAGGATAAGGTACCCAGCCTTATCCTTGTACTATAGACCTTTTAGGTTGTTACTTGAACACCAATCCCCGTATGTCCCCACATACTAGTTCAAGTCACATGTAAACAACCTTGGATCTTAGTTTATTGGATTTGGGTCAAATTGTGAAATATTTAACAATAACACTTTATTGTAGAAACTCAATAACACTTTATTGAATCAAGTATACAATTTGTTTACATTCACTATCTACGAGTTTTAGGGCATAAAACCCAACAAATACAAAGCGGGTCGTATCCATAGTGTCACCAGGATAAGGTACCCAACTTTATCCCTATACTACAGACCCTTTAGGCTAAATCTTGAACATTGATCCTCGTATGTCCCTACATACTAGTTCAAGCCTCATTCTATTAGCCTAGGATGTTTAGTTTATTGGATTAGGGTTAATAAGACAAGATTGCATAATACAAACATAGATAAATGAATAATACATCATTTTATTAATGTTCGGTCAAAAGGTACATTTACTATCTACGAGTTTTAGGGCATACAACCCAACAGTTACAAGGTGAGAAGAGAGAAAACTTAAAAATAAATCCTAAGGACGAAAACTCCAAACTCCCCTTGATTCTTGCACCTTGATCCCTTTTATAGACCTTGGAAGGTAAGGTTGGCTGCCGAGATCAATGTGAGAAGGCCTTGGAAGGTAAGAATCCACCATCTTTGGAGATTTGATGCCAGATTGGGGATTTTCGAATGATTCTGTGAAGATCCCGCGAATCTTGGTATTCTGTCGGAAAGCCCAGTTGCGGCCGCATCTTGGGCGCATTTTCCACTGTGTTCTGCTTCGACAATTCTGTCTTCAGCATGGGGCTACTTTCCTTATATGGCTTGCGGACGCATCTTGATCGCATTCCTTACATCCTCAGGTCCAAATGCAAGCTCAATTTTTTAGCTTCACCTCAGTTGCTCCACTACCTTTTATCTCCTTTTGCGGGCACACCTCCTCGCAAAGACTTCTGCACAAAAACATTTACTTTGGATAAAATCCTTACAAAAATAATCTCCATATGTACAATTTAAGCTTAAATTCTATAATTCTAAGATTTTCTTCATGATTCTACAACTTTTGCTAAAATGACTTAAAATGATAAGATTTTAGACACAAAGTCTTTGCTTTCCAAACAATAACCTAGGTTTTTAAGGCTAAATAACGCACATAAATGAGCGTTATCAACTTTGAAGGGGAAAACGACGCTGGAAAAGAAGCCGCTGATGGAAAGCTCGGGATCAAGACCAAAATCGTCGGAGAAGACTGTTGTGTGGCTGGAAATCGTGGAGAAGAAGAGAAGAAGATGAAGATGGAAGTTTACCTAGGGTTGCGAGCACTCTTCTAAAAAATAAGTTCTTAGGGTTTGGCTTGGCTCAAACTTCAATCTAATGTCATCCCAGCTTTAATTATTAAAATTTCACAAACTTGTATTCTTTTAAATCTCCCACCTTACACTAAATCCGCGAAATTAAACCAAATTAACCCAAGATTAAAGAACTTGAGTTTTACCTTAAATTACTGACGTTACATGAATTATTTTAATATATGAGATATATGGAAAGATTTTATTAGGAATTGGAAATTGATTAGGACTCAAAATATGCCCTCATGAGACAAAATTCCACAAACTATTATGTGTTTGGCTTGGGTGATCGGAAAACAAAAGTTTAAAAATAAGAGATTTAATAAAAATGTTATAGGCAATTTTGGACCACCTAAATAATAAGTGAATATAAACTACAATCAATTAATTCAAAAACATGATTTATGTTATAAATTTTATATATATAATTATTATAATTTACAATATCACATATTTTAGACTATATTTTAACAGCAAATATTATATCTATTAAAGTTTTTATTTTTTTAATTTAATTCTACATTTAATATTTTTTTTTTAAATATTGTTTTTAGAATTTCCAATATTTGGATCATAGAATCTGAAAACAGTTTTATAAAACATCTATCCAATGCATATTAGTTGAACTCAATGAATTTAAAAATATAAAACATAATCTAGACTGCATATCAAACAAGTCCTAAATAATATTCCATTTGAACATCAATAAGTCCTTTAACTACAAACTATATTATTTAATGAACTAATACCCTATTTACAAATTAGAATATAGAGGATACTAAGACACAAAATAATAACAATAATAAAAATAGAGATATGTCCACAAATCATTCGAGCTTGGTTCCAGGAGGAGGAATAGTGACAGTTTGGTGCTCGGTTTCTAAAACACGGTTTCGATAGATCCTGTCAATGTAATCTTTTGCTTTTCTATCGATACCAGGTTCAGCAACCCAACGATGAGTTTTGTCCTCATCGCTCGGCCACACCTTGCTCGAAGTTGACACCTCGTTCCAAGAACCATCATAATGATCTCCTTTTCTACCCTTTCTGGATTTGAAAAAGCTAAAGATTGAGAAGGAAGAATGAGATTTTTTTTGTCGACCATTGCCTCCCATGGCGTTGAGGAAGTAGTTGGATGGAAAAATGAATTGAATTGTGAGTGTTAGTTGATTGAGGGAAGATGAGCGAGGATACTCTCTTTTTATAGCATACGGAAATAAGAAAAGGGCATCAGTTGAAAGGACAACTCTTGGGGAGCAAAGAATCCGTAGATGCAAGCTAGGTGAAACCACTGAGCAAGAAACATAAATGTTAGTTTGTAGGGTAATTATTCAAACACTTTTGATTTCCTCCATTGCTTTAAAACCCACATGTTGACTACAAGAATCTTTTGCTAAGACTTTGAATAATTCCACTTACAATTCCTCTCTAGTCCCTTCTACAAGTTTTGGGGTTAATTAACAAACACTACATACATTTATTATAATAATATTTAAATATCAAAATAAACACATATTATAATGTTAAACTTCTTAATATAATAATATATTCAAAATATTAATCACAATTAAAATATAAAGTTTTACAATTTTACTATTTTCTCTTTTATGTTTTCTGAAAGCTTTATTTTACAAATTAAAAGCTGTAGGTAGCAAACTTGTAAATGAATACTCATGGAGTTGTGAGAGAATAAATTAAAACAGTTTTCTCTTACTCAATTATAACAAAGTAATTATATCCCGTTTTAAACTTTTTTTGTTTTCAATTACAAGTTTAGGCTTTAACACAATTTAGGTTTTGAACTTTAAAAACTGTAAATAAGTATCGAGCTTTCAATTTTGTGTCCAATGGATCCCTTAATTTTAAAAGTATCCTAAGTTAGTAAACTTTCACTTTTGTGTCCAATAGGTCTCTCAACCAGTGTGTTAAATTTTGATCGGCATACCGAAATTTCACTGTATCGACATATCGAGAGGGGGGAGAATTTCGTTTTCCCCCCCTTTTCGGTGAAATTTCGTCGAAATTTCGAGATTTCCACGAAATTTCATTTTATTTATTTTTTATTATTATTAACAGCAGTTTCATCATGAAACTGCCCTAAACTTTCATGTCAGCAGGCGTGTCACCTGCCTGCAGCGCCACCTGGCAACTGCCAGGCGGTCCTTTCACTTTTTTTTTTTATTTATTTATTTAATTTTCAGTCTTAGCTCTTAGCATCTCATCCGTAGTTCTTTAAGTTTGTTTTTTTAGTATACTTTTTCTATTTTGTTTTTTCTTTTTTTCTTTTTATGTTTTATTTACTTTTTTGTATATAAATTGTTTACAATTACACCTACTTTAATTATTTTAACTTTTTAATACATAAAATGAATTTTTTTAAAAAAAAATATACATAAAATGATATATATTAGTATTATAACATTTTATATTTTTATTTTATTGATGTGTTTATACTTTATAATATTTGTTTAAAATTATCTAATTGGTCTAAGTTTAATGTTTAGTCGTCCATTCAAATATAGTTATAGATGTTAAATATCAATTAATTATAGTTTAATTAAATCATTATAATTAAAATTCATTCATTTAATAATTCAAACAATTTTTTATCGATTATCATAAAATCTTTGTTGGTATCAACATTTCTATCGAAATTTCAATATGTCTATTATATGTAACTTGAATAGATGGTTAAAAATGATTAATTGTAATATAGTTAAACTATAATTAAATTTGTGACACCCCATGCATTTTGGTATACATTTATATTTCATACATCTAGTCAAATTAAATGTAAATTTTATTTGGACTAGTACTAAGGAATTATTAACTTATATACTAAGGTGTTTGAGAAATTATTATCGGGATTTAATCGTTTTGATGATTTAACTCCCTCCCCTAAAGCTTGTTAGTTTTAGTCAACGTTGGTTAATGAGTTAGTGGAAGCGTTTTGATTTTTTTTACGCTGAATATCAGGTGGTTGTTAGGAGAAATTCTATTTTTGGGCTTATGGTTATTAAGGAAAAAAAAGAAAAGAAAGGATTTTAAAGAAAAGGAAAAAAAAAACCCTCAAGCCCTAATTCTATCTCTCTTTCCCATCTCTTTTATGACCAGCCCCAACTGCCCCCTCTTTGCTGTTCAGCCGTGAGTCCCGCCGCCCGGCCGTCGCACTACCCAGCCGCCACCACCTCGCAGCCCAGTCGTCGCGCCGTCGTCGCCCAGTCTGCGCAAATCTCCATCTCCGCGGGTTCTCTCTCGCAAATCTCTCTCTCTCGGTTCCTCCCTGTCACGAGGAGCAGCGAGTGTGCCGTAGATCAGAGCGCCACCGCCCCTTCCCGTCGCGCAGCCTGAGCCCTGTCGTCTCTCTCTCGCCTCGCATGTTCAGCAAGGTAAATCTCGTGGGTCTCTCTGTCTTCGCATTTTTCAACCGTAGTCTCGTGGGTAAATCTCTTTTCTTCTCGTTCTTGGTTGATTAAGATCCGGTCTTAAGCCTTCTTGATTTCGTTTTGGTCAGATCTCGCGTGGCCAACAGTTCGTAGCCCTGTCTTTTGCGTTTTCGCCTCTATTCAGCAGCGTTTTAAGGTGTTGTTGGTGCCGTTGGATGTTTTTGGTAAGCTCAATCCCTTACCCATGCTCCTTTGGACCTTTATTCAAGTTCAAGCAAATACCCACTCGCTATGGATTCCGTATTTCAGGATTTAAGGTCTTATTAGCTGCTGTCCGACGCCGTCTTTGCTCAATTCGTGGCTGTTTCGTCGTCGCTTTGCGATTCTGGTAAGTTTAGCTCTCACCCATCCTTGTTTAAAGCTTAAAGTAAAGATACCCATTCGTTTTAGGTGCTGGAGAATTAAGGTTGTGTTTGATTTTCTTATCTGCAGTGGTGCCTGAGTGTTCGATTAAGTTCGATACACTTCAACTCGAATATCCACTGCCGAAGGAGCGTTCTAACACGTTGTTCGATGTTAGATGTTGCGTGATTTTACCGCAAGCGTACGGATCGTCACAAGTAATATAGTGATTTTGAGTATCGAGTATCGTCTCCACAGGGATTGGATTTATTCAATTAATTACCATGAATAATCTTGCTATGCTTTATTTAGAGAACAACATCTAATGCCGAAAATATAAACTAACAAGCTAATCTAGAAAGCAAAAGATAAATGGAGACACAATTTGGAGAGATAATTCTTAGAGGGTCGATTTCATCAATTGGACCTTTAATGCTTAATCAATTAACTAATATGGATTATCTAATCAATTGATTCATAAGTCTAGAAGCCTAATGACAAGGACTCTGCTGTCGGTTTCCTCCTATCTCATACCTTTCAGTAAAGAATCTCCTTTCGGTTTCCTCTTTATTTACTTAGCATGACATTACGACCCTTCAATACAACTCCTAACGTTATTTATCTTATCCCGTGTCACTCGGGTAAATAAACGTCAGTCATGCATTCAGTTCTAGTCTAAGCTTCTCTCCGTCGAGTTTCCACTTAGTAACGATTCATTTAATCAGTGATCAGTTCATTAAAAGCATTAAGGACAAAATGCACAAATGAACAATAATGACAATTAAACCAAATCAATTCATTAATTCAGCAAATGTTCAACAACTAAATCAATCTCAAAGAATTTAGGAATTAACTACTCATAATCACTAAAATCCAATAATTCCTAATCACAACAATTCTAGAAACTAAAACATAAAGGAAAAGGGAAGAGAAATGCTCATAAAAGTGTCGATCTCCTCGATCCCGCGCTGACCTCCATCGATCCCAAGCTCCAAAGATCTTCAACAAAGCTCCAAAACTCTCCCAAAAATCCCCAATTTTAGTGTGAACTCTAGAATGGGGTGAAAACCCACAAATTGGCTCCTCAAACTTGGATGCAAATGGCCCCTTTTATAGTTGTTCAGCAGGCGCAGCATCGCGACACTACGTCACAGCGTCGCGACGCTCTGTTGTCACTTCTGTCTTGGGCTCCAAGTTGTCGCAGCGTCGTGACGCTACATGGACAGTGTCGCGACGCTGTCCTATTTCTAGAACTTCTCCGTGCGGCTGCCAAGCGTCGAGACGCTCTGGCCTTGGTCTTCAAAGAATGGCCCGATTTTGACTCAATTTTTGGGCCTCCAACTTTCTTTTGGCCCAAATGCTTCATGTCATGGATCTTGAGCTCTTTTCTTGACCCAACTTGATAATTTTAAGGCTTGGAATTCATGAATTTGGGCTTCTAACTCATTCTTCTTGGGCTTTTGGACTTGGATCTTTTAATGTAATTCTTCAAATTGCTCCAAAAAGCCTCCGAAATCATCCAAAATCTCTTAAAATTCCAGTTTTGCTTCCTTGGCTCGGTTTTCTGAAATTTAAACATAAAATAGCATTAAAGTACACAATTCAAGCATAAAACTAGCTAAAATTAATAAGAAAATTATAGCATTTATGCATGTCATCACACCCCCAAACTTAAACCTTTGCTAGTCCCGAGCAAAGCTAAAACCATATATATGAATCAACTATTTCAAATGCATGACTCTAAGTTTAATGATCAAAATAATGAACCCTAACAATTAAAGGAAATATTAAAACACATTCATTCATCACGAGATTTAAATTTAAACTCTTCATCCCTTGCGTGTGTGTGTGCGAGCTTCCTTATTAGGTCTTTACTAGCCTAGAAAAGGTTTATAGAATCCTCAGTTCATCTTCCCCCTACACTGGCCCTAAGCTCAAATTATCCAGCTTCCCAACAATCAAGAAAGCAATATCCCACTAAGGTGCCTGAAACAACGGGGTATGTCTCCCCCAAACTTGCATTTTTATGCTTCTAATGGCACTAGCTTTCACACTACGATGCAGGGACCTATAACCCGAATTTTATTCTTGGTTGGCCTAACTGATCACACCGCAGGTAGCTCTTTTTGCCCCTAGCTTTTTAAACATAGCAAGTTTTTTTTTTATTCGCTATACTTCTTTTTTTTTTCATTTTCTTTCTTTTCCTTTTTTTTTTCTTTCTTTCTTTTCTTTGCAGGCTAATAAACATGATTTTTTCTCCCAAGTAAATAAGATCTTAAGCATATGGAGTGACAACAAACATCTAGATAATATAATCCAATTCTAAGCATTCAAAACCATATAAGTAGGCTAAGTAATCAACATGTGCAAGGAAATCAAAGCAAAAATTTAAATTTACATGAATCTTGAACATGCTTTCACATTTCACAAAAATTGAACAAAATTCATTATTTAGATCATATCATAGACCATCCTCATCAAAACAGATGCAATAGAATCATCATGAAAATTTTCAATAAGCTCAGATCAGAACAGCAAAGCCTCCCCCCCAAACTTAAATCATACATTGTCCTCAATGTATTAATTATCCAGACTAATTAAGCATGCATAAGGACAATTAAAAAGATAAAGGGAGAACGGTACTGCCTTGGGATGTGAGAGAAACCATGGATGTCAGCCTTCAACATCATTGGGGTTGTTTTTGGAAGAAATTGTGGTCTCAAGCTCCTTAAAAAATTGATCAATGGGAACATAAGATCAACATGCTCTAACTACAAAAAACTGAAAAACAAAGAAAAGAAAATTAACGGAAAAATAAACTTGGGTTGCCTCCCAAGAAGCGCTTGTTTAACGTCTCTTAGCTAGACGTGTTTCTGCGTCTTTCAAGGCACGTAAAAATTCTCGTATTTCTTCGGGCCCTTCTTCCTTGAATCAATGAAGCACTCTATCGCTAGCAAGCTTACTAGCTTTTCATGGGCCCCAGAAGCAGAAATATTTTTGGGATTTTCTTTTAATAAAAGCATAAAAGGAGAAATATCTAAATAAAGGGATTCTGACTCTGACTCTGACTTATGAGAATAAGAAAAAGAACACTCATTATCAAGGGAGGATGGAGAGGATAGAACAGACAAAGGTCTTTCAACCTTAAACTCTATCTCTTGAAACTCCTCAAACACTACAGGCTCAATTTCTTTTTCTTCCTCACAAACTTGTTCTTGGTGGGTGCTAGAATTATCCAATTCTTCCTCGCAATCTACACAGCTTACCCCTATGTGCTCAAACTCAGCAAAATCGAAAGAATTAGGCTCCTGAATGGGTGCTAACGAATCAGTGGCCACATGACTCACTAGACAACCTATGGAAGTGGATCCTACTTCCTTTTCTTCCTTTTGGGTCTGGAGTCTCTCCATAGATTTTTCTAATTCTAAATTAATAGCTCTACACTCTTGAATAAAATTTTCAAGCAAGCTCTCTAAGGAAGACTTTGAAGGGGATGAAAGCCCCTACGCAGCGAAAGTGCATCGAATGGACCTTACGTCGTATATTAATTAACATTAAAATACCGTTACGAAAAGGTAAAATAAACTTTAAACATGCTTTAAAGTTGTTGGAAATTGCTATAAAAATGCTGGAAAATTAAATCTAAATTTATTTTCATGCTTTTCTAAAGAAATGGGAAAGAACCATTACAAACCTTCGTTGTAGACTTGACCATTCTTCGCCAACGATGCTCCAACGAACGAAAACGCAGCGACTCCTTGATTTCTTCGCTGAAAATTTTCTTCAAAGACACAATAACCACAAGGGTTACACTGGTATGTCTCTAAGTCTAGGAGGCAAAAGACTTGTGGGAGTCATTCTCTAAGAGGGAGGCTAGAGAGAATTCTAGGGTCTTGTCTTGTGAGTCTAAGAGCAAGAAGACTACTAAACCAATTAGGTCTAGTGTTCTATTTATAGAAGAGTGGCCATGAATAAAATATTCAATTAAATCAATCTTTTCCAAAATTGATTCAATCTTATTCCTTATTTAATCAATCCAAGATCAATCAATTCCATAATTGATTAATCTTTTCCACAAATGACTAATTACTTCCATAAGTGATTAGATCATTTCCATAAATGATTAATCACTTCCTAAGTGATTAATTATTTCCATAATTGATTAATTCCCGATTAATTAATTAACCACCAATTAAATATCACATATTTAATTTTCGGCCTTGAATTAATTAATTTGCCCAAATAGATTTTAGGCCTTAAAATTAATTAATTCATATTTGAACTCTTTCAAACTTCCATAAATTTAATGTGACTCAAATTTATATTAATATTTGAATTTCTTCAAATATTAATTTCTCTCATAATAATATATATATTATATTGTTTCCCTTTGTAAATTGAATATTTTCAATTTACATTTATTACTTTGTTGCCTCAAATTACTTTATGAGCTACCAGTGGGACTTAATGGACCTGCAGATCAGAAGCTCCAATGATGTGAGATTAACTGGTCAAACTTATTAACCAAATTAATCAATATTCATTAACTGTGTGTACATTCCTCTATAGACTCACAGTTGCACTCTTCTCACTGCAGACATATTTTTTGTGTCCATGGATATAGACCAATATCGACTAGTTAGTCCTTCACGAGTGCCTGTAACACCAGCTGAGTCAAATTACCGTTTTACCCCTGGGTTACTTCTATTTCCCTAAGTACCAGTTCTCCTCTAATGAACAACCTGTTTGTGGTCCAACCATGAAACAGAAAACCCTCTCGTGCCATTGAGAGGGTAGGGCCCTTTGTTCAAGACTAGGAGTCACCACTTAAGGGAACACTCATCTGCTTCTCTAAAGTCGGGAAGGAGTGAATTCCATCTTGTACGATTATGTTCCCAGCTCCCCACTCGGTCTTGTCACTAAAATGGTAGGCTTATTGAGTCTGCGTATTGGCCACTCTAACGCATACAAATCAAAGGACAACCCTCATGAGCAGGAGTCCATAATCAACTCAGGATTAAGACCAAGTTGTCTAGGTCGTCCTAGTGAAATAGAAAACCAACTAGTTAACGATGTTATAAACAGTGGTTACTACTCCGCGGTTCGGTCTTATGCAAACTCATTGCATAGGATACCCCCACTTGCATGTCTCCTACACGAACGCGTTGGATCATAGCGTTTGTATCAAATACAAAGTGGGTCGTATCCATAGTGTCACCAGGATAAGGCACCCAGTCTTATCCCTATACTATAGACCCTTTAGGCTGTTTCTTGAACAATGATCCTCATATGTCGCTACATATAGTTCAAGACTCATATTACAACCTAGGATGTCTAGTTTATTGGATTAGGGTTATTTTAGGCAAAGACAAATATAAAATAACTAATAACATTTAATGGAAAAATATATCAATATTATTTCATTAATATCTGGTCAACGGTTACATTCACTATCTACGAGTTTTAGGGCATAAAACCCAACAAACTTTTCTTCTATGGAAGCGGATTGCACTTCACTCACCTCCTCTTGGGGCTGCAATCTCCCTTGGAATTTTTCTAGAGCTAATTTGGGTGCACTATTATCCTCAATATAATCTTGAAGCAAATTTTCTAGGGGAGATTTTTCTTCTAAAGGGGGATAATGTGACTTTGATAGACAAGGGAATAATCGACACACCAAATTTGGCCAGGTTTCAAAGGACACAGGAAGCACGCCAAGGTGGTTTTGTGTGCGGCATCCACAAAATGCAGGAGCAATTACAGATGCATTCCAGCAGGATGGAGTTTGCTGAGAGGCAATTCCAAACCTTATGGAATTATGTTAAGAGAAGGGATGCTGCACTGAAGGGGGCCTTGAAATCAAATTTTTCTAAACCATATCCAGTCCTCCCGATATTCCCTGATGATCTGTTGAACCCCTGGATTCCCCCACCGTCTGTCGAGAGAGAAAGAGATGAAGAAGAAGATCCTGGTCAGGAGGATTGAAGAAGGAAAATTTGGGCGCGCAGTTATTTTGATGAAATATTTTTGTTGCTCGTGCATTTCTGACCACATCTTTTTCTGTTTTGCTTGGTTTTAATTTTTCTGCTGTTGGATCACCGAAAAAATATTTGATGCTGTAAATTTTTTTTTTCTGTGTTTTTAATGAAATTTCCGAAGTTGTTTCTGTTCTATGGCACTGAGTGATTCTAACTTAACTAATTTTCTTCTGAAGTTTTGAAGCTTGGACTGGTTAAGTTTAATTAGATCAAGGTATTCTGATCTCTAGAAACCTTTTGCTTGAGCATTTCTTCTAGCCTGGTCGTTGCTGTGGCGAGAAGATTCTGAGGTAGTGTCGGTTTATTTGATCCACTTCAAGCTTAGTTTTCTAGTCTCGCGCTTAGTTTGAAAATTCAGATAGAAAAATTTAAGTTTGGGGGTAAACTTCATAAAATTAATGATTCATTGAGGACAATGAATAATTCAAGTCTGGGGGACTTTTTCTACTCCAATTGTCTTGCTCGAGCATTCCTCTCCTTCATTAAATAATTTGCTAGGTTGTTGAGTAACCAGGGACATTTGTGATACCCACAGTTTGTCTTTGCGTCAAAAGATAACCTAGGAAATATGAAAAATGAAAAAATTATTTGCTGAAAAAAAAGTTGATTGATGAAAATTTTGCTGAGAAAATTCATGGAGCAAAAGTTTTGAAGGATGAATGATAATCCAGCAGTTTTTCTGTCTCCCAGAACTTAGGTGAGTTTCATCATTAAATGTCGCCATTCTAAGGGGCAAGAGATAGAATAACTAAGGATTTTTTAGCTTTACAATGAGTATTTAGCCTAGTTAGTGATGAGTTTGAGGCAAGGGTATACTGCACCATAAAGTGGGTCATCTCATGCTTAAGAACTTATGACTGTAGGGCTGCTTTAAGTCTGAAAAACAAAAATATAAACCCCTTAAAAATGTGTTTTAATATGTCTGATACTAGAGCTAGGCTGTGGCAAGTTCTTAGAATTGAGTTAAAAGTGGTGATTATTTGTCCATGCCGGAAGAATTATTTTGCTGCAGCAGAGCTTGGTTTTGCAGAATGCTCAGGTAGAGGTTGAAGGTAGTGTTGGATTATCTGATTTCATTAAGCTATGCTTTGTCTAACGTTTTGAGTTCTTAAGGAAAGGTTGGTTAGTATTGCTCGGGACGCGCAATAGTTCAAGTTTGGGGGTATGATAACTCTCCAAAAGGGAGTTATTTAGGCCTTATTTCTATATTGATTTGTGTGTCTTTTGTGCTAAATAGGGTTGCTTTTATATAGATATTATATGTTTTAACCCATTTGGAAGAATGGATGCTTTGGAAGTTATTTTGTGCAGAATATATTGTTGAGCGACTTGAGGGAGCAAATTCTGTGCTGCAGCAAAGCAGGGAGCAAAACTACCACGTCACAGCTCGTTAGCCAATTTAATCAACTGAATTCAGTTAAGCTATTCTCGGATTTAAGGAGCAAGGAGAGCCATCCACGTGTCTAGGTCAACCTAATTAGGGCTTGCTATCACTCTATAAAAGGAGAAGCCATCTCAAGTCAAATTCATTCCTTTCTTGGGAGGAACATTCCACTGTTGGAAAGGGATCACTTCTCATTTCCACTATTGGGAGCCGAATAGAAGAGAAAGATTAGGGACTACAAGAAGACCATCAATTACGAAGTTGATCAAGGGAATTAGTATTTTCTTGTATTGTTTTGTAATTATGGATGCATTTACTCAGATTGTAACGTGTGTTGCTATGCACTTTATGAACTAAGTAATTTTAGGTGTTGGTTAGGAATATGTAATTGCCGTGCTGAATCTCTATGCAATATATGTTGATTTGATGCATCTTGATTATTTGTTGTGCTTATTTATATTTTGTGCCTGCCTGGCCAGCCGGTATGAATATCACTTCCTAGTTTCAGGGATGATTTGGGAAGTGTGTGGCAATCAATCACACTAGATCATTGTGTACTGGTGAATGCTAGTGACTGAGCTAGGGATAGCCAGTTGCCTAGTGCTTGATCAGTAGTGCGTCATTGGAGTTGAAACACATTCTAAAAAATCTAGAGTTCTGGGAGGAATCTGCTAATAAGACTGCAAGAGTCTTGCCTGATCAATAATATTGCCAGAGCATCTTTTAAAACAATTACTAACTCCTGACCAGCGCCTGTTTCTAACCTGTCTGCTTATTTGTTTACTTTATGTTCTGTCTTTTCTTTTGCTTCAGCATTCTATAAAAACCAATCATTTTAACCACCTTTGAAACCATTGAAAAGTTATACAAAATAGATAAAGTGAGAGCTAATTCAGACCTTGGATTCGACAAATACTTATTACTTGTTGCGGATTGTGTATACTTGCACAGAGTTCTAGAGTCTATTTACATCTTATTTTTACTCACTCTAGGAGCCCAACATTTATCTAGGCTCGTAGGTGTTGCTCAACCTTCATAAGTCCTAGAATATGCTTATTAATGAGTTGTTTTAGTTTAAATCATGTAGTTCATCTATGCCATTTAGTCTCGTAGCCTATGTAGCTTTGCCCGAGCCTTATAGGTTCTTTGAGCATGGTTTAAATGAGCTTTTGCTTGTTGTTCGTGGCTTAAAAAGCATGCTAGATCAAGTCTCATTAATTAACTAGGCCTTTGTGGCATTGCCTAAGTTTTAGGAGTTCTTAGAATGTCATTCCTGTAACTTTTTACTTGTTGTCCAACGGCTGAAAAGCCTTAGTAATGGTCGTTCAGCATATGCCCATGGCCCGTAGTGTCTTAGACATGGTTGCCCATGGTCTAAAGCTTTTGGGTTTTCATTTTGGGGAATGTTTGAAGACTGTTTAACAAGGAAATAGGCCTAGTAAGTGGGATTTGGCTTTTCAAACACATCTTAAGATCTTTAGGTAAATTCTAACCCTTTTAGTTGCCTTTGTGAATTAGGAGCTCATCTTGGCTGCTTTAGGCTTGTTGGAGTTGCTTAGGAGCGCTATAGGTAGGTAGTTTCTACTTACTAAGCTTGTTTGACTGCATGAAGCATGATCGTTTGTTTATCTGCTTTTCTTATATTTGTCCTACGTATGAAATGACAAGTATGTGAACTGTTGTGTCGTGTCCTTTAAAGTGCTTGTGTAAAGCATGAATTGTACCTTCTGTGTTGCTTGAGTTGTATACGCTTAGGGTGTTTAAGCATGATGAATGTTGTCTTGAGCATGGTGAATGTTGAGTTTAGCTTTTGAGTCTGGCTTGCATGTTGCATGGGAGATGTGTAGCCTGACTCGGGTGTGAGGCACATCACATGGTGCGTAATTCATGTGTAGCGGAGCGTGACGCGGAAATCACATAAGAGTGGCGCAACACATGGCACGAAATTCATGTGGGGTAGGTGCGGAGTGATAGCGAGCAGAAATGTCGCTATTTTAGTCCCAATTTCTTAGGCTATTTAGAGCTTTAATTGTGTTTTTATTGAAAATATTTGATGTATTTTGTTATTTTGTCTTTAGGAGCAAACTATGGAAATTAGTGGAAAACGTGCCCAAAAAGAAGTCATTTAAGCCCAATTTCCATACTTGGGTCAAGGGGGAAGCCATGAAGATGAGGCCCAAAGGAAATGGAGGGAGGCCCAAATTCAAGCCCAAATCCGTAGCTGAAAGTTCTGGAATTCGCCTAGCATCGAGATGCTGTCCCATTTCTTGGCCGGCAAGTCGACGACGTCACAGCGTCGCGACGTTGTGCCCATAGCGTCGCGACGCTACCCCATTTCCGAGCCTATAAATAGCGCCCCTTGGATCCATTTTTTATCATCAATCACTATTCATTCCATTCCTTCCTTTCTTTCTTGGCTCCTTTCTAGCCTCTCTCAAGGCTTTCTAGCCTTTTTGAGAGTTTTCTTTAGTGGGAAAACTTTGGGGGAATTTTGGGGAGCATTCTAGGAGGCTCAAGGAGTGTTCAGAGGGACTCCAAGCGTCAGCGACGGGGTCTTCAACGGTCAATTCCTTCCCTTTTATTGTGCTCTTAACTATGCTTTCCATTGTAATTTTTGTGAATATTTTAGCTATGTATAGCTAAACCCCAATTTGGGGTCTTGAAATGAAATTATAGTTTAAATGTTGTTATAATTGCCTATCTCTCGCCCTTTTGTCCTAATTATTTGTATGGATGTGTTTAATGCTTTATGCAATCTGGCCAATTGTGTACTGATCTGATTCTTAATGGAGACTCGACGAAGAGAAGTTAGGATAGATCATAATCCATGCAACTAGTTTAATTGCCCGTCGTGACAATGGGATTAGTTGATTAAACTTAGATTCCTAAAATGAATCAGAGCGTAATAATTAATGATTTTTAATGGCACTAAGGATACTTAGGTTGTTAAAATGAATTAATTACAATTAGGGGAGACCGACAGGAGAACCTATGTAATTAACGGAGATTCTAGGAGTATAATTCGTTGGGCGATGAGATAGGACAATTGTAGCAATTGTTTAGCTAATAATTGATTTTCAAGACCCCTCTTCCCATTAGAAAACTCTTTCTCCGTATTTTATTTTCCTCGATTGATCAAATTTTCTCCTTAATTGTTTTGATTTTTAAATTTTCTTTGATTGCATGATCTGGTTCCTAAATATTATTTCGCCTAAGTATTTTTAGTGTTCAAGGATTTTTCGCTTGCTTAAATTTCGCTTCGCCTCCCTGTGGATTCGATACTCGGAATTCTTCCGTTTTCCTATTACTTGTGACGACCCGTGCGCTTGTGGCATTATCGGTATAAAATCGTCCACGAACACGGAGCATGACGCAAAAATCATGTAATTAGCGCAGCACATGGCGTGGAATTCATGTGTAGCGGAGCATGACGCGGAAGTCATGTAATTAGCGCAGCACATGGCGTAGAATTCATGTGTAGCGGAGTATGATGTGGAAATCATGTAACTAGCGCAGCACATGGCGCAGAATTCATGTGTAGCGGAGCATGACGCGAAAATCATATAGTTAGTGGAGCATGACACGGAAATCATGTATATTGCGGAGCATGACGCTGAAATCATGTAGTTGCGGAGCATGACGCTGAAATCATGTGGAGTCTAGTGCGTGCGTTGCATAGTGTGTGATGCATTTGCATGAGTTGGTTGTTTTTAAGCATGTTGTAGTTAGTAGCTTAAAAGCATGTCGTTTGTTGTGGTTGTGTAAACATATTGGATGCGTGTGCTAAGCATGTTGATTGTATTGGTTGTTGTTTGTGGCTTGGTAAGTGTGAGTTGCTTACCAGTACCACGGTTGTACTGATACCCCCTTCCCCACGTTTCCCCCCAACATTTTAGATGTTGTAGGTATCGAGGATGATCCGAACCTTGGTGGCGAGGAGGAGAACTGCGAGGAAAAATTCCTAGTGGTTTAGTAGGATAGCTTGAGCTGTTTCACTTTGTAGTTTTGTGATGGTGGGGGATTCACCTGAGAAAGGCTTTGCTTTCGAGTTTATGAACTAGACTTGTTAATTTTGATTAAGTTTAATAAGATGTTTAGCTAGTGGATTTGCTTTCCCTGTTATTAAAATGTCTCTGAGCTTCGCTGCATGGTTTCAGTTTATTGCATGTTGCCAATAAGGTTTGTCTCGTCTAGAGGAGATAGGTTTGTGAAATCTAGCTGAAGTTTGGTGGAGTTTGGTTTTTGCATATTTAGAAGTGTTTTTACTGCTTATCAGGTGTTAAAAAAATTTGGTTCGGGCCATTTTACGTTGTTATGTTGCCGAAATTTTCGGTACATCCGGTTTAAAAGTGGTTCAGATCCGTAGTTAAGGGTTTAAAGTTGTAGTAGCGTCTCTAGGTTAGAGGTTGGAAAACCTGGGGTGTTACGAAATTTGCATTTAATAGTTCAAACAATTTTCATCAATTTTCTTTTTTTTTTTTTTTCAAAATTCCTGCACATATTGACATTTGAATCGACAATTCCATCTAAATTTTATCTTACTTTTTAGATATGATTATAAAAAAGGGTCCATTACGGTATAATTAGGCCACAATTAAAGTTTCATTGACTAATTCAAATAATTTCCATCAATTTCCACGATTTCCGTAAATTTTCTCGGAATGTCTCTTGACATTTCCATCGACATCGATATTTCCATAAAATCTGGACCTCGACATTTCCATCGACATCAACATTTTAGACCTTACTCTCAACTACCAGTTTTATGTCTAATAAGTTTTGTCCTATTTGACATTTTTTAAACGGCTAAACGATTTCAGAATTCTCGGTTGGGAGAACTGGCTGTAAAAAGTCTCTGATTGCCTAGGGAGATTCATCTTGATGGGCCATTGCTTCCGCTAGTCTTTTCTCTTTACGAATAGATCTAAGCGTCCTGGTAATTTCAAGATCTAAAGGAAACAATTCAACCACCTTATGTCTTCGCATGCAACACTCCCAACCAATTAAAAGAACCAAACAAAAACAAAAATAAAATGATATTCACAAAATAAAAATATTTACACCTAAATTACTATTTATCCTTTTCTTTTTAATGTCAAGAAAAAATTTGATTTGCTTACAAATCAAGCTTCCCTGGCAACGGCGCCAAAAACTTGATGGGCGATTTCTGCAAGCGCACGGGTCGTCACAAGTAATATAAAACGGTAGGTAATACCGAGCATCGAATCCACAGGGAGGCGAAGCGAAATTTAAGCAAGCAAAAAGATTCTTTTGAACACTAAAAATAATTGGGAGAAATAATATCTACGGACTAAAACATGCAATTAAAAAGAATTTAAAAATTAAAGCAATTAAAAAGGAAATTTGATCAACCACAGAAAATAAAATATGGAGAAAGAGTTTTTAATGGGAAGTGGGGTCTTGAAAATCAATTAGTAGCTAAACATTTATTATAATTATCCTATCTCGTTGCCCAACTAATTATAATCCAAGAATCTCCGTTAGTCACATAGGTTCTCCTGTCGGTCTCCCCTAATTGTAATTAATTGATTTTAACAACCTAAGTGTCCTTAGCGCCATTAAAATCCATTAATTATTATGCTCTGATTCATTTTAGAAATCTAAGTTTAATCAACTAATCCCGTTGTCACAACGGGCAATTAAACTAGTTGCATGGATTATGATCTATCCTAACTTGTCTCTGTCGAGTCTCCATTAAGAATCAGATCAATACACAACTGGCCAGGTTGCATACAACATTAAGCACATGCATACAAAAAATTAGGAAAAAGGGCGAGAGATAGGCAATTATAACAATATTTTGACTATAATTTCATTTCAAGACCCCAAATTGGGGTTTAGCTATACATAGCTAAAGTATCCACAAAATTTACAATGAAAAACATAATTAAGAGCACAATAAAAGGAAAGGAATTGACTGTCGAAGACCCCGTCGCTGACGCTTGAAGTCCCTCCGAGCTTCCCTTGAGCCTCCCAGTGCGCTCCCAAAACTCCCCAAAATTTTCCCACTAAAGAACTCTCAAAAAGGCTACAAAGCCTTGAGAGAGGCTCCAAAGGAGTCAAAGAAAGCAAGGAAAGAATGGAAGAAATGATGATTGATGCTAAAGAATGGATCCAAGGGGCGCTATTTATAGGCTCAGAAATGGGGTAGCGTCGCGACGCTATTGGCTCAGTGTCACGACGCTGTGATGTCATCGACTTGCCGGCCAAGAAATGGGATAAACGTTGTGACGCTAGGTGAATTCCAGAACTTTCAGCTACGAATTTGGGCTTTAATTTGGGCCTCCCTTCATTTCCTGGGGCCTCATCTTCATGGTTGGCCTTCATGGCTTCCCCCTTGACCCGTGCATAGATTTTCGGCTTAAATGACTCATTTTTGGGCACTTTTTCTCCAAAATCCATAATTTTGCTCCTAAAGACCAATTAACAAAATATATTAAATATATTCAATAAAAACTCAATTAAAGCACTAAAAAGCTTAATATTTTAGGACTAAAATAGCGACATTTCTGCCCGCTATCACAAATATATCATCTTAATGATATACTATTGAGACATTAATGATATACTTGAAATTGCATTTTAGCTAGTACTGATCATATACTATTGATATACTTGAAAATGCATCTTATTGATATACTTATAAATCATCATGCATTCCATGACCTTCATGATACACTAATAATCGTAACATTGTTATACTACTGATATACTATTGATATACTAATGATATACCTTGTTAATGTATCAACATGTTATACTTGAAATGAATTTTGAATGAATACATCGATATAATATTGATATATACACCAACATGATATATTTGATTGTAATAAAAATTGCAATTCACAACCTTGATAATACACCAACAATTAAAAATATATCAATGATTGTTTTTTTATTTAAAAAAAAAAAAAAACTGCAAGCCTATCATTGATGTACCCAACTACTCATAATCAATTATATCAATATTTAATATAACAAATGAGGTATATCAATGATATATCAACATTCATAATATGTATAAATTTAGGTTATAAAAGACATGCATTTGCTTTAGAATAGGTAAATAACACAAGACGGTTTAATTAAACAAAAAAAAAAACATGATAAAAGAAGTAAAGAGAAGTAACATATGGAGTATATCAACATTCATATCAAGTTTTTAAGTATATCAGTCAACAAATATAAAGTATATCAAATATACTACTGATATACTATCTGATAAATCAGTTGATACACCAACAAGGATAAAATTGGAATAATAAAAAATAGAAATTAAATTTAGCAAATTTTGCTATATTCGAAAATCTGAAAAACTGTGACGCCCCATGCACTTTTGGGTGTATCTAAATTCCGTGTTTTGAGTTGAAAGAAATATAATTTCTATTTTGGTTTGAACTTAGGGATTTAATTATATACCAAGGCGTTGGGAAATTATTCTTGGAATTAATCGTTAAATTAATCCCTTCCCAGAAGCTCGTTAAACTCTAAGTCCAGTGGTTATAAGGTTGTTAGTGCGTTGAAATTCTAAGCTGAATTAAGGGTTAAGCTGGAATGCTATTTTTGGGCTTTGGTTTATTCAATGGAAAAATAAGAAAAGAAAAGGAATTAAGAGGAAATTAAGAAAAAACCCTAAAACTCTCTTTTTCTCCATCTATTTTCTCTCTTGCGTGAAGGACCCCCTTCTCGTGTGTTGCAGCCGCCGCCTGAAGACCCTCTGTTGTCGTCAGAGTTTTGGTCGCCGCCGCAGTCGAGTAGTGTAAGAAAAGAAGAATAAATCTCATCCCTCCAATTTTGATCAAATGAAGAAATGAAGGAGCAATAGCCCAAAAATCAATTGCACACAATGAAGAAAAAATTGGGCCATGATTTATGCAAATTAAAAGCTTGGACCTTTAATTTCTTCAAAAAAAAAAAAAAAAAAAAAAACTTGGACCTTTGACAGATTCTCACAAATATGTAAATTATCTTTGTCTTGATAGCAATTTCCCTAATTGCTAGAAATTAGTATCTCCTTTAGGTATTTTGAGTTTTTCTTTAGATTTACACAAAGGAATTGAGTTTAAGTAGCATTACCGCTGATGACCGCAAAGTGCACGGGCCGCAAGTAATATAAATTGGTAGGTAATACCGAGTATCGAATCCTCAGGGAATTTGAATTATATCCATTAAGTACCAAGAAACATCATGTTCAATTTTATTTAGAATTCCAACTCGAATGATAAAGCGAAAAATTAAAGAAGCTAATAAAAAGAAACATGCAACGACAAAATGGAAATAACCAATTAAGGGAACTTGACCTGGGTGTTATCTAGCTTTCTTGGATTTGTAGCTCAATTACATGGATGCATGTTACTAATAATCTTCAATTTCATAAATCTAGAAGTAATTTTAAGCGGAATTCTCTTTCAAGCTCCTCCACATCTCATACTAACATAACTACTTCATGTGTCCATCTCCTTAGTTAATCATAATATGGCATTAAGCAACTTTATTATCAATTTCTAACAATTCTTTTTCACTCTCGTGTTCCAAGCAATTATTAGCCATGCAATTTGGATCTAATCTAAATTCTCTCTGTCGAGTATCAATTTAGACCATCAAATCAATTAATCCGTGATCAAAAGATTAAAGGCATTAAGCATAAATTGCATAGATGAAATATGAAGAAATTCATTACATAATCCAAGTAATTGCGCTACAATACCCAATTAACTAGAATAACGACCCTAGGTCTCAAGATCTACTCACAATTGGAAATAATTTTGCCAAAATGATCTTGATCCATAGGCCTAACTCGAATTAAAATAAGAAATTACAAATAAGTAAGGAAGAAATAACCGATAAGTTGATCCCAAGCTCCCGTCACGAGCATCTCGAATCCCGAGCCTTGGAATCTCGCTCAATTCCTCCTTTTTCCTCACAATTCTTCTCACTTTTTCTCTCTATTGAGCTAGGGGAGAGCTTCCCAAAATGGGATGATTTGATCCATGGAGAAGGGGGCTTTTTATAGGTGCTGGATGGACCTTTCTTGCTGCCCAAGACGCACAGCGTCGAGACGCTGTGACGTCAGGTTTTCTTGGAGCAGAAATTGTCGCAGCGTCGCGACGCTACGCGGACAGCGTCGCGACGCTACCGCGATTTTGGAATTTTCTTCACTGATCAGCTAGCGTCGAGAAGCTGTGGTCCTAGCGTCTCGACGCTAGGCCTTCTAGAAGCCCTAAACACGGATTTTTGCCTCCTTTTTTCATTCTTTTGGGCTTTTTGGGCCTCACTTCAAATGTTCTCTTTTGTTTTCTTCTTTTATGGCCCAAAGTCTTCTTTTTGTACCCAAAATTGGTAAAATTCTTGGTTTTGCCTCTCGAACTCGGCTTTCTACAAAATCAACATAAAAATGCATTAAAGCTCACAATTCATGCACAAAACTAGCTAAAATTAAGAGGAAAATGATGACATTTTTGCATGTCATCACACCCCCAAACTTAAAGTTTTGCTAGTCCCGAGCAAAATAAAGTAATGCATATGACTCATAGATTGCATGCTAACAACTATTTCCTCAATGCTACTAGCCATGAATGCAAACTATTGAAACAAATAAGTAAGCATGAACAAGCATCAAGAAGTTTAAAATCTAATCCTATTCTCCCTTGCAAAAAAACGAATCATCAACTGCCTTATCAAAATTTTTACTAGCCCGGAATAATTTATACACTCCTTCATTCATCTTCCCCCTACACTGGCACTAAAGCTCGCCCTTTTAGCCATCATACTTATCTAGCAGACACTACTTTACTGAGGTGCCCATAATTCTTAGAGCTTCCCCCAAACTTGCTCTTTTTTTTTTTTTTTTTAGCATATCCTTTTAGATGTAGCACCTTCGTTCTGGCTTGCCAACATTGGTGATGAAAGCATCCAACTACGAGCGCCTCATCTTTCAGGTTGCCGAGGCATGCTCATTTCTTTCCAGCGCTTTCATGCAAAGGCAAACGATGGGTGTCATGAATGCCCTTGGTTACTAACGCTTTCAAGAAAGTGGAGCATTCATCATTCCCTTTTTTTTTTTTTGGCAAATCAAAGCATTTCTTTTTCTCAAAGCTCAGTATTACTTACTATTACGCAAG
Source organism: Luffa aegyptiaca (assembly GCA_017139565.1). Taxonomy (NCBI): domain Eukaryota; kingdom Viridiplantae; phylum Streptophyta; class Magnoliopsida; order Cucurbitales; family Cucurbitaceae; genus Luffa; species Luffa aegyptiaca. The sequence continues at coordinate 15,064,990 of CM029406.1, read as the reverse complement.
AAAGCTATCTAGGCAAACTTTACACCTATCGGAGTGACAACGAACTTCCAAAGCTATAACTTTCATCTAGGCTTTCAAAATCATAATAAAACAAGTGAATCATCATACTTTGCAAGGCAATCAAAGAAATTTTTTTTTTAAATTTCTTGAATTTAGGCATGCTTTCAAATTTGCAGCAATAAGAGAGAATCATGGCTAAAAGCAAATCAGCACACGTCATCATCATCAACATGCATTTAATCATCATAAGCATTACCAAAGCAAAACCTAAGTAGAGCAAATCTCCCCCCCCAAACTTAAAATATACATTGTCCCCAATGTATGAACATTTAATCAGATAAAGAGAGACTGATACTGCCCTGAAAAAAAATGAGAGAATCTGAATCGTCTTGAATTGTCGTCCGAGGAGAGCTAGGCATGAATTCACGGGCTTCCTGCATAAGGATCGATCTCAAAGGAGCATTAGGATCAACACAAAAACTAAAATGAAATCTTCGAAAAACTTTAAAAGCTTGGGTTGCCTCCCAAGAAGCGCTTGTTTAACGTCTTAAGGTAGACGGGGCTCGGTCACCCTGGATCCGTTAAAATTATTTTTTCGACCTTTCGCTCTTCGAATCCACAATAGTGCTTCACTCTTTGAGCATTGACTTTAAAAGTTAACCCGCTGCTATCCATCAATTCAATTGGTCCAAACGGAGACACTTCCTTGACTATGAACGGACCAGACCATCGTGACTTTAATTTTCCTGCGAATAATCGTAATCGAGAATTGAACAGAAGAACCTGCTGGCCTGGCTCAAAAGAACGTTTCTAAACTATACGATCATGCCATCTTGTCGTTCTTTCCTTGTAGAGCTTAGCGTCTTAGTACGCCTGGCTCCTAAATTCTTCTAATTCGTTGAGCTGCAGTAGCCGATGTTCCCCAGCCTTCTCTGCGTCCAAGTTCAACTTCTTGATAGCCCAATATGCTTTGTGCTCGAGCTCCACAGGCAGGTGACAGGCCTTACCATACACTAATCGATACGGGGATGTACCGATCGGAGTTTTGAAAGCCGTCCGATAGGCCCACAAAACATCATCCAACTTGTATGCCCAGTCCTTCCTGTTGATGCAGACTGTCTTTTCCAAGATTTGCTTTATCTCCCTGTTAGAAATCTCAGCTTGACCATTAGTTTGAGGATGATAAGCGAGAGAAGTCTTATGCTTGACACCATATTTTCTAAGTAATGATTCAAACAATTTATTGCAAAAATTGGATCCCTCATCACTAATTATAGCCCGTGGTGTGCCAAATCTAGTGAAAATATTTTTATGCAGAAAACGTAGTACAACACGTGCATCATTAGTCTTAGTGGCTACTGCCTCTACCCATTAAGAAACGTAATCAACAGCAACCAAAATGTATGAGTATCCATTGGAAAAGGGAAAAGGGCCCATAAAATCCATGCCCCACACATCAAAAAGTTCTACTTCTAGAATAGGGGTCAGGGGCATTTCATGGCGTCTAGAAATATTACCTGTCCTCTGGCATCTATCACATGTTTTTACAAAAGTATAACAATCTTTAAATAGAGTAGGCCAATAAAAACCAGATTGAAGTACCTTTGCTGCCGTACGAGGTTGTCCAAAATGACCACCATAAGGAGAGGCATGGCAATTGTTGTGAAATCAAAGTAGCTCTGATACCAAATGTTGTGAATCAAAGCAGCTCTGATACCAAATGTTAAGAAACTCTCAGGAAATGTATCTAACAACCTTGTTGAAAAACAAGACCTTTAGATCTCAAATCTGAAAACCCCAAAACCGATTTGAAAATCAACCCAAGGAAAGTAAAAACCGGATTACCTTGTCGATCAAATATCTCAAGGCAAGAAACTTGCTTGAGATTCGAATCACTCCACAAGCATGATTGATCAAGTCAAGCTTGAATGATTCTAAGCATGCAACCTAAACTACATAGAATTGCAAAGAAACTTAGCTCTAAGGCTAAAGGAAAAGCACAAAGGCTCTTTTTACTACATTTTCCAAGTCTTTTTTTTTTTTACAATGGAATTACATGGCATTATATAGCCTTAAAATTGAAACCCTAGACCTTCAATGAGGTATATCAAGAGTTGTAACATTCCATCTTTATGACAATAATCAGCCATTAAGTAAATGTAACCTAAAACATTGATAACAAAACTTAAAACTGAAAATTACATAGAAACACCCTTAAATCCGAGAATTGAAAACCCATCAACCAACAATGTCTTGTAACCTCCCAAAGTTTAAATGAAGCTCTACTTGATGTAGTTTGAAGTAGCTTGAAGTGTGGTTCCATCATTGATGCTTGACTTGCACTAAATGAACTTGACATGTAGTTGAGTTCATTCAATACAATTTGAGTTCCTTCAATGCTAGTTGACTCCATATTAAATGATATTTGACTTCATTTAGTGCAACGTAATTTCAATCCGTTTTTGGCATAACACAAGACCTCTTGGTTCATATCATCAATGTTGTGAATCAAAGCAGCTCTGATACCAAATGTTAAGAAACTCTCAGGAAATGTATCTAACAACCTTGTTGAAAAACAAGACCTTTAGATCTCAAATCTGAAAACCCCAAAACCGATTTGAAAATCAACCCAAGGAAAGTAAAAACCGGATTACCTTGTCGATCAAATATCTCAAGGCAAGAAACTTGCTTGAGATTCGAATCACTCCACAAGCATGATTGATCAAGTCAAGCTTGAATGATTCTAAGCATGCAACCTAAACTACATAGAATTGCAAAGAAACTTAGCTCTAAGGCTAAAGGAAAAGCACAAAGGCTCTTTTTACTACATTTTCCAAGTCTTTTTTTTTTTTTACAATGGAATTACATGGCATTATATAGCCTTAAAATTGAAACCCTAGACCTTCAATGAGGTATATCAAGAGTTGTAACATTCCATCTTTATGACAATAATCAGCCATTAAGTAAATGTAACCTAAAACATTGATAACAAAACTTAAAACTGAAAATTACATAGAAACACCCTTAAATCCGAGAATTGAAAACCCATCAACCAACAATGTCTTGTAACCTCCCAAAGTTTAAATGAAGCTCTACTTGATGTAGTTTGAAGTAGCTTGAAGTGTGGTTCCATCATTGATGCTTGACTTGCACTAAATGAACTTGACATGTAGTTGAGTTCATTCAATACAATTTGAGTTCCTTCAATGCTAGTTGACTCCATATTAAATGATATTTGACTTCATTTAGTGCAACGTAATTTCAATCCGTTTTTGGCATAACACAAGACCTCTTGGTTCATATCATCAATGTTGTGAATCAAAGCAGCTCTGATACCAAATGTTAAGAAACTCTCAGGAAATGTATCTAACAACCTTGTTGAAAAACAAGACCTTTAGATCTCAAATCTGAAAACCCCAAAACCGATTTGAAAATCAACCCAAGGAAAGTAAAAACCGGATTACCTTGTCGATCAAATATCTCAAGGCAAGAAACTTGCTTGAGATTCGAATCACTCCACAAGCATGATTGATCAAGTCAAGCTTGAATGATTCTAAGCACGCAACCTAAACTACATAGAATTGCAAAGAAACTTAGCTCTAAGGCTAAAGGAAAAGCACAAAGGCTCTTTTTACTACATTTTCCAAGTCTTTTTTTTTTTACAATGGAATTACATGGCATTATATAGCCTTAAAATTGAAACCCTAGACCTTCAATGAGGTATATCAAGAGTTGTAACATTCAATCTTTATGACAATAATCAGCCATTAAGTAAATGTAACCTAAAACATTGATAACAAAACTTAAAACTGAAAATTACATAGAAACACCCTTAAATCCGAGAATTGAAAACCCATCAACCAACAATGTCTTGTAACCTCCCAAAGTTTAAATGAAGCTCTACTTGATGTAGTTTGAAGTAGCTTGAAGTGTGGTTCCATCATTGATGCTTGACTTGCACTAAATGAACTTGACATGTAGTTGAGTTCATTCAATACAATTTGAGTTCCTTCAATGCTAGTTGACTCCATATTAAATGATATTTGACTTCATTTAGTGCAACGTAATTTCAATCCGTTTTTGGCATAACACAAGACCTCTTGGTTCATATCATCAATGTTGTGAATCAAAGCAGCTCTGATACCAAATGTTAAGAAACTCTCAGGAAATGTATCTAACAACCTTGTTGAAAAACAAGACCTTTAGATCTCAAATCTGAAAACCCCAAAACCGATTTGAAAATCAACCCAAGGAAAGTAAAAACCGGATTACCTTGTCGATCAAATATCTCAAGGCAAGAAACTTGCTTGAGATTCGAATCACTCCACAAGCATGATTGATCAAGTCAAGCTTGAATGATTCTAAGCATGCAACCTAAACTACATAGAATTGCAAAGAAACTTAGCTCTAAGGCTAAAGGAAAAGCACAAAGGCTCTTTTTACTACATTTTCCAAGTCTTTTTTTTTTTTACAATGGAATTACATGGCATTATATAGCCTTAAAATTGAAACCCTAGACCTTCAATGAGGTATATCAAGAGTTGTAACATTCCATCTTTATGACAATAATCAGCCATTAAGTAAATGTAACCTAAAACATTGATAACAAAACTTAAAACTGAAAATTACATAGAAACACCCTTAAATCCGAGAATTGAAAACCCATCAACCAACAATGTCTTGTAACCTCCCAAAGTTTAAATGAAGCTCTACTTGATGTAGTTTGAAGTAGCTTGAAGTGTGGTTCCATCATTGATGCTTGACTTGCACTAAATGAACTTGACATGTAGTTGAGTTCATTCAATACAATTTGAGTTCCTTCAATGCTAGTTGACTCCATATTAAATGATATTTGACTTCATTTAATGCAACGTAATTTCAATCCGTTTTTGGCATAACACAAGACCTCTTGGTTCATATCATCAATGTTGTGAATCAAAGCAGCTCTGATACCAAATGTTAAGAAACTCTCAGGAAATGTATCTAACAACCTTGTTGAAAAACAAGACCTTTAGATCTCAAATCTGAAAACCCCAAAACCGATTTGAAAATCAACCCAAGGAAAGTAAAAACCGGATTACCTTGTCGATCAAATATCTCAAGGCAAGAAACTTGCTTGAGATTCGAATCACTCCACAAGCATGATTGATCAAGTCAAGCTTGAATGATTCTAAGCATGCAACCTAAACTACATAGAATTGCAAAGAAACTTAGCTCTAAGGCTAAAGGAAAAGCACAAAGGCTCTTTTTACTACATTTTCCAAGTCTTCTTTTTTTTTACAATGGAATTACATGGCATTATATAGCCTTAAAATTGAAACCCTAGACCTTCAATGAGGTATATGAAGAGTTGTAACATTCCATCTTTATGACAATAATCAGCCATTAAGTAAATGTAACCTAAAACATTGATAACAAAACTTAAAACTGAAAATTACATAGAAACACCCTTAAATCCGAGAATTGAAAACCCATCAACCAACAATGTCTTGTAACCTCCCAAAGTTTAAATGAAGCTCTACTTGATGTAGTTTGAAGTAGCTAGAAGTGTGGTTCCATCATTGATGCTTGACTTGCACTAAATGAACTTGACATGTAGTTGAGTTCATTCAATACAATTTGAGTTCCTTCAATGCTAGTTGACTCCATATTAAATGATATTTGACTTCATTTAATGCAACGTAATTTCAATCCGTTTTTGGCATAACACAAGACCTCTTGGTTCATATCATCCTCCCCTTCTTCAAGAGGATTCGTCCTCGAATCTTGTTGTGAGACATTGCTGTAAAAATATGTTAAGAAAAGAAAACACAAAGGACCTCAGAACACTCTTTTATGCGTTCACACTCATGAAAATTTAGGCATCTAGTTTTCACTCATTTTCACATATCACTCTTTATAAGCTCTATTTCACACCTCTCAAATTTTGAAATAAGGAAGCCAAGATTGTTTGCAATTGAATGAGTAGTAGCACACTTTGAATATGCAAACTGGCTTAACTATGGAAATATTCCGAATCCAAACATGTAAGAAGATTGACAAGATGTTATGAACGACCAAAGATGCATACAATGCTTTTGTTAAATGGAGTTTAAAGAGTCAAGAATGTAACTCTAAAAACAATGAAGTCCAACGGCTATGTCAGATATTATGAAGTTGAAAATAGCCTTTATAACACAAATGAGTTACAAAAGTAAAACATAAAGAGTTATAACTTCCAATGGCTAAAAAATTAACTTGCTGAAATATAACTGTCAAAATTAATTATGTAACAGCCAACTTTTGCAAATTTCAAACTGTAACAGCTGAGATTGGATGCCTAAGGTAAGATTAAAACACCAAGATCAGATCAAAGAGGGAAAATTTCGGATTTGGCATGTTCTGGAAGCAAAAACAACAAGAACAAATTTAGAACACATGCTCTCGGGTAAAACAGTTTTCCAGAACAGATTACAAAAACGTAGAATTTTCTCCCTCACTAAAGACGAATTTGAGAATATCATAGAAGACAAAGTTTTAGCTTAGATCTTGATCTAAAATATCATAGAAGACAAAAGGATAAAAAGACCTACGGAAATACAAGTTTTTGGAGCTTTTAGACAGACTACGAAATAAGACAGATTAAAAAAAATAACCAGAAAAATAAAAACAAATTCAAGAGAAACGCAAAGGAAACATATATCCGATCTTGAGCCTAAAGTTCTGATACCAAATGTTGTGAAATCAAAGTAGCTCTGATACCAAATGTTATGAAACTCTCAGGAAATGTATCTAACAACCTTGTTGAAAAACAAGACCTTTAGATCTCAAATCTGAAAACCCCAAAACCGATTTGAAAATCAACCCAAGGAAAGTAAAAACCGGATTACCTTGTCGATCAAATATCTCAAGGCAAGAAACTTGCTTGAGATTCGAATCACTCCACAAGCATGATAGATCAAGTCAAGCTTGAATGATTCTAAGCATGCAATCTAAACTACATAGAATTGCAAAGAAACTTAGCTCTAAGGCAAAAGGAAAAGCACAAAGGCTCTTTTTACTACATTTCCAGGTCTTCTTTTCAAATACAACATACATGGCTTTTTATAGCCTCAAAATTAAACTCTAGAGTAACCTATGGTCATTTGAAGAGTTGTAACTCTCATCCTCATTAATACTATAATGACCACTACCTAAATTGTAACCTAAAACATTGATAACAAAACTTAAAAACTGAAAATTACATAGAAACTCCCTTAAATCCGAGAATTGAAAACCCATCAACCAACAATGTCTTGTAACCTCCCAAAGTTTAAATGAAGCTCTACTTGATGTAGTTTGAAGTAGCTTGAAGTGTGGTTCCATCATTGATGCTTGACTTGCACTAAATGAACTTGACATGTAGTTGAGTTCATTCAATACAACTTGAGTTCCTTCAATGCTAGTTGACTTCAACTTTATTGACATTTGACTTCATTTAATGCAACGTAATTATGAATATGTTTTTCGCATAACACAAGACATCTTGGTTCATATCAGCAATCATGTATAATCTTACCTACTTCTTTTGCTGGAATGCACCTTCGAATTATTTGGTCAGAACATACCTTAAAGAGAAATGGGTCATTCCACAGGTAGGATTTCACATCATGGAAAAACTTCTTTCTTTTCTGAGCATTCAAGTCTGGTGGTATTTCTTTTCCTGCAAGAAAGTTTACAAAATCGGCGTACCAAGGAAAAGAAGTTTTAACAGCATATAATCTCTCATCTGGAAAAACTTCTTTAATAGGAAAGGTTGCGATATTCTTTTCATGCTCTATCCTAGACAAATGGTCTGTGACTACATTCTCACAACCTTTTCTATCCTTAATCTCATAGTCGAACTCTTGCAATAACAGAATCCATCTTATGAGTTCGGGCTTGGAATCCTTTTTACTACTCAGATAACGAATAGCAGCGTGGTCAGTGTGCACAATAACCTTTGTACCAAGTAAATAGGGCCTGAATTTATCAAATGCAAACACAACAGCAAGCATCTATTTTTCTGTAGTGGTATAATTCTGCTGAGCGCTGTCTAGAGTTCTACTTGCATAATATATAGCCCTAAAGAACTTATCTCGACGTTGCCCTAAGACAGCTCCTAAAGCATAGTCACTAGCATCGCACATGATTTCAAATGGTTGACTCTAGTCAGGCACAACAATGGTAGGTGCGGAAATCAACTTTTCTTTTAAAAGATTTAAGGCTAGCAAACAATCTTTTGAAAACACAAATGGAGCATCCTTTTCAAGTAAATGGCACAGGGGTTTAGCTATTTTTGAAAAATCTTTTATAAAACGCCTATAAAACCCTGCATGGCCTAAAAAACTACGAACTCCTTTAACATTGATGTGCGGAGGAAGTTGTTCAATAGCGGAAATTTTGGCTTTATCAACCTCCAAACCTCTTTCAGACACCTTGTGGCCTAAAACTATCCCTTCTTTTACCATAAAATGGCATTTTTCCCATTTTAAAACAAGGTTAGTCTCTTGGCATCTTTGTAAAATACGAGAGAGATTATGCAAACAGTTATCAAATGACGAACCGAAAACAGAAAAATCATCCATAAATACCTCCATAATCTCTTCTACAAAGTCTGAAAATATGGCCATCATACAACGCTGAAAGGTAGCTGGAGCATTACACAGTCCAAATGGCATACGCCAGAAAGCATAAGTACCATAGGGACACGTGAATGTTGTTTTCTCTTGGTCTTCAGGCGCAATCGCAACTTGATTATAGCCTGAATAAGCATCAAGAAAACAATAATACGGATATCCAGCTAGCCTATCAAGCGTTTGATCGATAAAGGGGAGAGGGAAGTGATCTTTCCTAGTGGCTTTATTTAATTTCCTATAATCAATACACACACGCCAGCCAGTGACTGTCCTAGTGGATATGGACTCATCTTTTTCATTCTTAATAACAGTCATCCCCCCTTTCTTAGGCACTACTTGAACAGGACTCACCCAAGGGCTGTTAGATATAGCATAAATAATTCCTGCATTTAATAACTTTAATACCTCGGCTTTTACCACTTCCTTCATTGCTGGATTTAATCTTCTTTGGTGCTCTACTGTAGGATTAAAGGCATCTTTCATTAAGATTTTATGCATGACAATTGAAGGACTAATACCCTTAATATCACTAATAGACCATCCTAAGGCAGATTTATGCTTTTTCAAAACATCCAACAATTTTTCTCTTCTACTTTACTTAAATCAGCATAAATGATAACGGGAAAAGTAGAAGAGTCCCCTAAGAAAGCATAACGTAGGTGGGCAGGCAATTGTTTTAATTCAGGGGAAGGGACATCAATTTGAGCACAAATATCTAATGATAATGTTTCTTCCCTTCCCAAAGATCTATCTATTAAAGCATTTCCCTGATCAACATCTATTAATTCATCTCCAAACACGTCAGGCATGCTTATTTCATAATGATCATCAGGAGACTCTGACTCTACACATGCATTGATAATAGTGTCAACTGAATCAATCGAAAAGCAAGAACTAACCTCTTCTGGATGTTTTAATGCATTAAAAAGGTTGAACACTACCTCGTCGTCCTCTACTCTGAGAGTTAGGGTTCCTTTCTGTACCTCAATTAGCGCACGAGCGGTTGCCAAAAATGGTCTCCCAAGAATGATTGGGACTTCGGGGTCTTCTTCCATGTCTAACACTACAAAGTCTGCAGGGAATATGAATTTGTCAACGTTGACCAAAACATCCTCTAACACAGCTCTAGGGTATGTCATCGAACGATCTGCCAATTACAGAACAATTGTAGTTGATTTTAATTCCCCCAAACCAAGTTTCCTGTAAACACTGAAAGGCATTAGGTTAATACTTGCCCCCAAGTCACATAAAGCTTTTTTAATAAACAAACTACCAACAGTACAAGGAAGAGTGAAACTCCCTGGATCTTTTAATTTTGGTGGTAGATGTTTTTGGATTATGGCACTACACTCTGCTGTCATATTTACTGTCTCATGATTCTCGAATTTCTTTTTCTTTGACAATATTTCCTTCATAAACTTGGCATAGTGTGGCATCTGTTCCAAAGCATCAGCAAAAGGAATGTTAATATGGAGCTGTTTAAAAATATCAAGAAACTTTGAAAATTTAGCATCCAACTTTTTCTTTTGAAATCTCTGAGGATAAGGAATCTGGTTAAGAACTAAAGGAATAGAATCAGAAGACTTATTTGGCACTGATGGTGCTGACTCTTTCTCTGGTTTGTTTTCATCTTCCTCATCCACTATCCTTCTAGTGATGGGCTTTGTTTCTTCTTTTCTTTCAATTTCTCTTAACTGTTTCCCACTTCTAAGAGATATGGCAGGGCATTGTTCTTGTGGGTCCATGGCGACGACATTGGATAAATTTCCTTGCTCGATCTCCTTCATGAATATTGTCATTTGATCCATTTTTGCTTCCATCTTATTAATGACAATGTCTATTTTGGCTTGAACATTTTCATTCAAATTTCTAGTCTCATTTATGATGTATCTTAGCATTTCTTCCAAAGGGCTTTTCTTTTCTTCAGGTTTAGGCTCTTCTTTTACTTCGGCTTTCATTGATCTCCTGTGAGCTTGGTTAGAACCTTGGTTAGAGCTTCGACTTGCAACCTTAAAGCACTCACCTCATTATTCTCACGTGGTTTCTCCTTAATTTTGGGCTCTGGTTGCCATTGGTAACTCGTCAAAGCCAACTCTTCTACTATGGCTCGTGCCTCCCTGACAGTTTTGGCTAAAAAGTTTCCTCCAGTCGTAGTGTCAAGAATTGTCTTTAAATCCATATTCAACCCATCGTAGAAAAGTTGTATCTGGAGCCAATCATGGTATCCATGTTGTGGGCACTTTCTTAACATATCCTTATATCTTTCCCAAGCTTCATGCAGTTGCTCTTCCTCTAATTGTTTAAACGTTCCAATTTCAGTCCTAAGCTTGGTAATTTTGGCTAATGGAAAATTTTTTGTAAGGAAAGCTTTAACTAAATCATTCCAACTAAGAATGCTATTGGAAGTTAACGAGTCCAACCAATCTCTAGCTCTATCTTGTAAGGAAAATGGAAACAATTGTAAACGAATAGCATCAGAGCTAACTCCTCCTATCTTTACCGTTCCACAGATATCAAAAAATGCTCTCAGATGATGGTGTGGATCGTCTGATGGATAGCCTTTGAAAGCATTTTCTTTTACCATTTGAATGAGACTAGCTTTGAGCTCAAAATTATCTATCGCGACTGGCTCATAAGCTATTCCAGAATAATTTAATGGAAATTCAGGCAAGAAATAATCTCGGATTGCTTTGTCTTCTTGATCTGCCATGATTAAATCTCAAAGAACAGATTATCCACCTTATAACTCCTCAAATTTTTCCACAACTTCTTAAACTAAAAATTTAAAATGCAAAAATAAAATTTCTAAATTAAAATCAAACACTTAATTCTCAATATTAACGGAAAAATTACAAATTCCCCAGCAACGGCGCCAAAAAACTTGATGACCGCAAAGTGCACGGGCCGCAAGTAATATAAAACGATAGGTAATACCGAGTATCGAATCCTCAGGGAATTTGAATTATATCCATTAAGTACCAAGAACCATCATGTTCAATTTTATTTAGAATTCCAACTCGAATGATAAAGCGAAAAACTAAAGAAGCTAAAAAAAAGAAACATGCAATGACAAAATGGAAATAACCAATTAAGGGAACTTGACCTAGGGTGTTATCTAGCTTTCTTGGATTTGTAGCTCAATTACATGGATGCATGTAACTAATAATCTTCAATTTCATAAATCTAGAAGTAATTTTCAGCGGAATTCTCTTTCAAGCTCCTCCACATCTCATACTAACATAACTAATTCATGTGTCCATCTCCTTAGTTAATCATAATATGGCATTAAGCAACTTCATTATCAATTTCTAACAATTCTTTTTCATCCTCGTGTTCCAAGCAATTATTATCCATGCAATTTGGATCTAATCTAAATTCTCTCTGTCGAGTATCAATTTAGACCATCAAATCAATTAATCCGTGATCAAGAGATTAAAGGCATTAAGCATAAATTGCATAGATGAAATATGAAGAAATTCATTACATAATCCAAGTAATTGCGCTACAATACCCAATTAACTAGAATAACAACCCTAGGTCTCAAGATCTACTCACAATTGGAAATAATTTTGCCAAAATGATCTTGATGCATAGGCCTAACTCGAATTAAAATAAGAAATTACAAAGAAGTAAGTAAGAAATAACCGATAAGTTGATCCCAAGCTCCCGTCACGAGCATCTCGAATCCCGAGCCTTGGAATCTCGCTCAATTCCTCATTTTTCCTCACAATTCTTCTCACTTTTTCTCTCTATTGAGCTAGGGGAGAGCTCCCCAAAATGGGATGATTTGATCCATGGAGAAGGGGGCTTTTTATAGGTGCTGGACGGACCTTTCTTGCTGCCCAAGATGCACAGCGTCGAGACGCTGTGACGTCAAGTTTTCTTGGAGCAGAAGTTGTCGTAGTGTCGCGACGCTACACGGACAGCGTCGCGACGCTACTGCGATTCTGGAATTTTCTTCACTGATCACCTAGCGTCGAGACGCTCTGGTCCTAGCGTCGAGACGCTAGGCCTTCTAGAAGCCCTAAACACGGATTTTTGCCTCCTTTTTTCATTCTTTTGGGCTTTTTGGGCCTCCACTTCAAATGTTCTCTTTTCTTTTCTTCTTTTATGGCCCAAAGTCTTCTTTTTATACCCAAAATTGGTAAAATTCTTGGTTTTCCCTCTCAAACTCGGCTTTCTACAAAATCAACATAAAAATGCATTAAAGCTCACAATTCATGCACAAAACTAACTAAAATTAATAGGAAAATGATGACATTTTTGCATGTCATCAACCGCCTCGCCGTAGTAGCAAGCACGAAGCCGTGAGTGTTGCCGCTGGTCTCTCCCTCACATGATCTCTCTTTCCCTATGCCATCTTTGTGGGTTTTTTCGTTGAGAAGTGAAAACTCGTGGGTAAGCCTCTTCCCTTTCCATTCCTAGTGGTTTAAGGGCCGATCTAAGCGTCTATTGGTTCGGTTTGTTAGATCTCGCGTGCCAGCAGCTTGGATCCTCTCTTTCGCGTGATTTCGCCTCTGTCCAGTGGTGTTTTGGCTCCGTTTTGGATCGTTACGGCTGTTCGAACGACGACTACTATTTGCTGTTTTACGACTTTCACACTGCAAGCGCACGGGTCGTCACAAGTAATATAAAATGGTAGGTATACCGAGTATCGAATCCACAGGGAGGCGAAGCGAAATTTAAGCAAGCAAAGATTCCTAGAGCACTAAAAATACTTGGGATAAATAATATTTAGGGACCAGATCATGCCATCAAGAAAATTAAAAATCAAAACAATTAAAGAGAAATTTTGATCAATCGATAAAAATAAAATACGGGGAAAGAGTTTTCTAATGGGAAGAGGGGTCTTGAAAATCAATTATTAGGTAAACAATTGCTACAATTGCCCTATCTCATCGCCCAACTAATTATACTCCTAGGATCTCCGTTATTAACATAGGTTCTCTTGTCGGTCTCCCCTAATTGTAATTAATTCATTTTAACAACCTAAGTGTCCTTAGCGCCATTAAAAATCATTAATTATTACGCTCTGGTTCATTTTAGGAATCTAAGTTTAATCAACTAATCTCGTTGTCACGACGGGCAATTAAACTAGTTGCATGGATTATGATCTATCCTAACTTCTCTCCGTCGAGTTTCCATTAAGAATCAGATCAATACACAATTGGCCAAATTGCATAAAGCATTAAGCACATCCATACAAATAATTAGGACAAAAGGGCTAGAGATAGGCAATTATAACAACATTTAAACTATAATTTCATTTCAAGACCCCAAATTGGGGTTTAGCTATACATAGCTAAAATATTCACAATAATTACAATGGAAAGCATAAATAAGAACATAATAAAAGGGAAGGAATTGACCGTTGAAGACCCTCTTGCTGATGCTTGGAGTCCCTTTGAACACTCCTTGAGCCTCCTAGAATGCTCACCAAACTTCCCCAAAAGTTTCCCACTAAAGAAACTCTCAAAAAGGCTTGGAAGCCTTGAGAGAGGCTCCCAAAGGAGCCAAGAAAGCAAGAAAGGAATGGAAGAATATGATGATTGATGGTAAAATGAGGCACCAAGGGGCGCCTTTGAAGGTGTTAATATAACACATGCGGAAGCAATTGAAGATCGAAAGCACTTAAGACATTCAATTTTACTCCTAAAGCATGCATGTTCTAGAAAGGGTAGAAAAGAGAGTAAATTAGTACCAACCTCTTTGATGCTCACTTGTAAGGAACTCCTTGTGATATTATCTTTCTCCAACTTCTCTTGGACAACCTTTAGTGTCTTCCCTACTATTCTCTTGAGCCTAGAAAGACTTGTGGGAGTCTATAGAAGAAAGAAATAGGAAGGGAAGCCTTGATGGTACAAGCTTTTGGAAGGAGATGAAATGAGAGAGAATTTGAGGGAGAAAATTTGCAGCATAACACTAAATGAAAGCTTGCTACTCTTGAATCTAATTCAAGCCCCTTTTATAGACCTCTCCCATGCAAAGACAATCTTCATGACACTTAGCCACATGGTCAAGATGCAACTCAAAGTGGATTCTAGGTGTCTACTTCACAACACATGCATCTAATGCATGTTTGTGTTGTTTTCCACTATGTATCATTATGCAAGAGTGGAAAAACCACTAAATCCACTATGAATTGAATCCTAATTGTGAATTTTCAGCTTTCAATTCATTTCAAATTCAATTCAAAATTGAAATTGATTTCTAGGCAATTAATTGGGACATTTCCAAGTAATTTTGATATGATTGATCCAATCAATCTTTATCACCTAATGCCATGAATTATATATGATTCCTAATACATATATATGGTATTTAAAACACTTTTAAATACCTCATCTCTCAATTCCTAATTTAATTCATAATTAAATCATTGTGTCGAACATGTTTTACGATAAAACCCTATTTCCCGTTTTTGAACGATTCAAAGTTTCCTATCAAAATATTCTAAGCTTTATTCCGATATGAGCTAGTAGGGGGACCTAATGGACCTATAGATCATGGGCTCCAACGATTCGAGGCTAACCGACTAATCTCATTATCAAAGTTATCCAACATTCGTTAACTACCGGGACACTCCACTATAGCCCGATAGTTGCACTCCCCTCACTATAGATATATTTTCGTCCACTTGATTTAACCATGTTTAGTAAGTCGTTCCTTCACAGGTTGTTCGTAGATAGGTCAAATAACCGTTACACCCCTATAGTACTTCTTGTTCCTTAAGTTCCACTAATCCTCTAATGAACAATCGGTTTGCGGTCCAACCATCAAACCTAAGTTCCTCTCGATCCAACGAGAGGGTGGGGCCCCTTGTTCAAGTCCTGGAGTTAGTACTTAAGAGAACAACCTCTCTGCTATCCCTGAAATGGGTAGGAGTGAATTCCGTCTTGCGAAACTATGTCCCCAGCTATCTATTCGATCTTATCCCCAAAATGGTAGGCTTGTCGAGTCGGCGATGCTGGCCACTCTCACCCATGCAGATCAAAGGATAATCTCGCATAAACAGGAGTTCATAGATAGCTCAGGATTAAGAACGAGTTACCTAGGTCATCTATGAGAAATAGTTAGTTTCTTCCGTAAACGGCGTTATAAAGAGAAAGTGACTTATTTCGTGGTCCAGTCTTATGCAAACTCATTGCATAGGACGCCCCCACTCGCATGTCACCACATGAACAATTTAGGATCTCATCGTTTGTACTTAATACAAAGTGGGCCGCGTCCATAGTGTCTCCAGGATAAGGTACCCAACCTTATCCTTATACTATAGACTATTTTGACTATAAACTTGAACTTGATCCTATGATATGTCCCTACATATAGTTCAAGTATTCATTTTATAGCCAAGGATCTTAGTTTATTGGATTTAGGTTAATCATTCGCAATTTACATATTCAATAACATCTTTTACTGAATAACCTCAATAACGTCTTTATTGGAAATAGAATATGTTTAATGATTTACAAACTACGAGTTTATAGGAGATTAAACCCAACAGCCTTATATAGGCTCGGAAAGGGGGTAGCGTCGCGACGCTATACGGCACAGCGTCGCGACGCTGTGACGTCATCGACTTGCCGGCCAAGAAATGGACGGCGTCGCGACGCTGTCCTTACAGCGTCTCGACCATAGGCCTTTTCCAGATCTTTCAGCTACGGATTTGGGCTTCAATTTGGGCCTTTCCACATTTCTTTTTGGACCTTTTTCTTCATACTTGTCCTCTTTTTACTCCCCTTGACCCAAGCATGGAAATTGGGCTTGAATGGCTTCATTTTGGGCACTTTTATCACCAAAATTCATAATTTGCTCCTAAAGACCAATTAACAAAATACATCAAATATTTTCAATAAAAACACAATTAAAGCACAAAAAAACCTAATAAATTGGGACTAAAATAGCGACATTTCTGCTCGCTATCACACCCCCAAACTTAAGCTTTTGCTAGTTCCGAGCAAAATAAATTCTAAAGATGCATGAAATAGAATCGCTCAAGCCTCAATGATTTTGGAATTCTTAAGATAGAATGGAAAACATGCAAGTGGAATAAGAAAGTACCGCATACTCGTGAAGAAATCTTAAACTAGTTTGAACTTAAGATTAATGAATAGCATGCTCAAGACTTATCTATTGATTCTTTTACTAACCTAGATTATTCTTATGGCTTTCTCCATTTGTTTTCCCCCTACACTGGCTAAGAGCCCCTAATAGGTCGGAGTTCTTCTATTATGCAAAAAAAAGAAACTAGGGTGCCTGATATTTTTCTTATTCATGGGGGAGCAGAACTCTCAATTGATTTTTCACTTTCTTTTTCTTTTTCTTTTGCTACTCCCCCAAACTTGCATTTTGATATCTAATGGCACTAGCTTTCACACTACGGTGCAGGGACCCTTAACCCGAATTTTATTCTCTGGTTGGCCTAACTGATCACACCGCATGTAGCTCTTTTTACCCCTAGGCTTTTTCTTTTGTGCAAGCAAAAATTTTCTTTTTCAACAGATTTTTCTTTTCTCTCATTTTCTTTTGTTGCTTTTGCTTTTCTCTCAGCAGGCATAACATTTTTTTTTTCTACCTAGCTCTTTAGAACAATCAAGCATGAACTTCCTAGTATTAGAAACTAAGCCTATCGGGGTGACAACAAACTTTAAAAATCATAATAAGAATCTAGATTTTCAAAGACGTCATTAGATAAGACTATTGCATGCTTTATACATCAAAACTAAGTATCAAAAAATTTTAAAATTTCACAATTTCTGCAGTGCTCCCAGATTCCACAACATATAAACCATTTTCTCCCAAAACTTCTAATATCACATCCTTGGCTATCATGGCTATCTATTCATGCATCCAACAGAATTCAAATATGCTTAACACAGCGAAAGCCTCCCCCCCAAACTTAAACTAAACATTGTCCCCAATGTTTTAAAAACAATAAAGCAAATAGAGGGATACTGAGACTTCCCTGAGCTAGGAGCGCTTCATCCTCTTCCTTTTGGATTAAAAAAAAATGGGATTTTTGGAGCTTTGGGATTTGCTAAGGTGATCCTGCAAAACAAAATTGGATCACGAAGCAAAGAAAATTATTTACCGCAAAAACAACTACTTAAACTTAAATCCTTGGGTTGCCTCCCAAGCAGCGCTTTCTTTAACGTCTTTAGCTAGACGAGGCTCGGCACGCTTACGGAGGCTCGAAATAAAAGTTTTCATCATCCTCCGGGCCCTGCAAAAAATTGCGCTCCGAATTGCACACTACAAACAGGGGAGAAAAAAAACTTTCCCCTGGCCCATCTTCGCTAAAGAGATTATCATAATAACATTTCAGAAAATATGCAACAGTGTCGAATCTCTTTTCTAAATCTCTATTCTCAAAACAATTGTTAACAGAGTCATCAAGCGTTATGATATCAAACGGTCTTGGATCTAAAGATGGCCTATTAATCATGCCAGTCCATTCATCAGATTCAATATCTATATGCTCAGAAGATTCCTCAGACTCAGAATTAAAAAATGATTCGACTATTCTATCATATGACTCACTATCAGAATTAAAGAATTCAAGCTCTTCAGGGTCAGATTCTATACTATGCACAGATTCGAGTTCCTCTGGGTCAGATTCTATGCTATATACATCGTCAGGACACGAATCAGAGTTATTAACATTGTCAGGATTCATGCACTAAGGAATATCAATATCAGACTCAATAGATTCAGCATTATCATGATCAAACTCAAAATTATCTATCAAGTAATCCTTTTTATGCAAATCATGCTCATTCTCAATGTCAGGCAACTCAATATCATCATCAAAATCATCAATCTCAGGCAAATCCAACTCATTTTCAAAAGAAGGTAAATCATCAACTGCAGATATTTCATGCTCATAAGCAGGCAAGTCTAATTCATTTTCAAAGTCAGGCAATTCTAAATCATTCGGCTCATTCTCGAACAGAGGGTCATCTAATAAAGCATTATGATTGAAATCCCCATCATTCATAAGCTCCTCTCCTAATCCTAGGCCAAGATTATATTCTACCTCCTCATCATCGTCAGTTAAGTATTCAGGACCAATAGAAAAACAAGTATGCAGACTACATACAGACTCATCCTGGCCAAAAATACTAAACACGACTTTTTCATCATCAATGTTCAAGGTAAGCTTACCTGTATGCACACTAATTTCGGCCTTACCAGTTGCTAAGAAAGGTCTGCCTAGAATAATGGGTACTTCTCTGTCCTCCTGCATGTCGAGTACCACAAAGTCTACAGGGAAGATAAATTTATTGACCTTCACCAACACGTCCTCCACAACACCCATCGGGTGGGTAATTGATCTATCAGCAAGCTGGAGAGTGACGTCGGTGTCCTTCATTTCTGTTAAACCAATCTTCCTGTATACAGAATAGGGCATTAAATTTATACTAGCACCTAGATCACACAAGGCCCTATTGAAAGATACTTCTCCTATGGTGCAGGGAATGGTAAAACTCCCTGGATCTTTTTGTTTTGAAGGCATCTTTCCAGAAACTATGGTACTACTACTTTCAGACAATTTAAAAACTTCTTTTTTCAAACTTTTCTTCCTAGAAAGCATTTCTTTAATGAATTTCCCATAATTAGGCATGTTATACAAAGCATCTACCAAGGGAATATTCACAGACAAATTTTTAAACATTTCAAGGAATTTCTGAAACTGCTCATCTAATTTAACATTTTTAAAGCGTTGAGGAAAAGGTAACTCCCTGTAGTCAAAGGTTGGACATTCGCCCCTCCGCTTGGGCGGGTTAATGTGCGAACCATTGTCATGGTGGTTGCATGGAACCACTTCTTCCTCGTACAGTTTCTCCTCTTCTTTTTCTTCTTTTTCTTTTTCTGCAAAAGAGTTAGAAAAACCACAATTCAAATTAACAGAGTTAGGAGGATGTTGGGACCTTTCAGAGGAGGCTTTTTGTGCCTCAACCCTTTCATCTTCATCCTTGCTCTTTTCTTCTTCCTTCTTCTTTTCTGAACTGATCTCCAGCTTCCTACCACTTCTTAGTGTCACCATCTTGCACTGCTCTCTTGGGTTAGGTTCAGTGTCGCTTGGAAATTTCCCCTTCTGAAGGGCATTCACTATTGAAGCTATCTGACCTATTTGAACTTCCATATTTTTCAAAGCAGTGTCGTGGTTATTGACTGCCGTCTGGAGATTGACATTCAGCACTTTTTGTTCTTTGATAAATATAGCCACCATCTCCTCCAGGTTATTCTTCTTTTCAGGCGCATTGGATGATGCAAAACCTGGCGGTGGCTGCAAAACATTCTTCGTGTTCGAGTATGAGAAGTTCTCGTGATTGTGCAGACTGGGGTGGTAGAAGTTCGGTACTCCTTGAGTAAATGGTCTGTTCCCCACGTACTAGACTTCCTCCACATCTTGACCTTCCTTCTTCGAATACCCTTCAGCTAAGGTGGAAATGGATTTGACCACCTCAGATAAAGTCAGCTTGTTCAGGGCATTGGTCAGAGATGCCATCTGTGCTTTCAATGAACTTGACTCATCTAATTCATAAATTCCAGCCTTCTTAGAAATTACTCCTCTCTCAGTCGGCCACTGATAACTAGTTGCTGCCATTTCCTCTAACAGATCTTTGGCTTCTGTCACTGTCTTGGAAAGAAAACTTCCACCTGCTGATGTGTCTAAAACTGTCTTGGTGGAGGAATTCAGACCATTGTAAAATAACTGCACCTGGAGCCAATCCGGATATCCATGTTGGGGCATCGCCTGAGCATCTCCTTATATTTCTCCCATGCCTCGTACAACTGCTCCTCGTCAAGTTGTCTAAACGTTCCAATCTCAGTCCGGAGCTTCGTAGTTTTGGCAGGCGGGAAAAATTTAGTTAGGAAAGCCTGGGCAAGCTCATCCCATGTACTAATACTGCCCATCTCGACTGATTCGAGCCAATCCTTAGCTTTGTCTTGTAGAGAAAATGGAAATAACCTCAATCTTATAGCGTCTGCCGAAACTCCATTCATCTTTACTGTCCCGCATATTTCCAAGAATGATCGCAGATGTGAGTGTGGATCCTCAGAAGGATGTCCCTTAAAAGAATTATCGCGTGCCATCTGAATCAATCCCGTCTTTAACTCAAAATTTGTAGCTTGTATCGGGGCGTAAACGATTCCAGAATTCTCAGTGGGAAGAACTGGCTGTAGAAAGTCTCTGATTGCCTTGGGAGCTACTTGTTGGGCCATTGCTTCTGCTAATCTTTTTTCTCTACGAATGGTTCTAAGAGTCCTGTCAATTTCGAGATCAAGCGGAAACAAATTAACCACCTTGTTGCTTCGCATACAATACTCTCAATCAATCAAAAGAACCAAACAAAAATAAAAATAAGATGATATTCACAAGACAATAAAATAAAAATATTTACACCTAAAT
The DNA here is from genome assembly GCA_017139565.1 of Luffa aegyptiaca. Classification (NCBI taxonomy): domain Eukaryota; kingdom Viridiplantae; phylum Streptophyta; class Magnoliopsida; order Cucurbitales; family Cucurbitaceae; genus Luffa; species Luffa aegyptiaca. The sequence goes on along the minus strand of CM029406.1, from coordinate 15,043,936 downwards.
TTCTATTTATCCCTTTCTTTTTTATGTCAAGAAAAATTGGTTTGCTTAAAAATCAAGCCTCACCGGAAACAGCGCCAAAAACTTGTTCGAACGACGACTACTATTTGCCATTTTACGACTTTCACACCGCAAGCGCACGGGTCGTCACAAGTAATATAAAACGGTAGGTATACCAAGTATCGAATCCACAGGAAGGTGAAGCGAAATTTAAGCAAGCAAAGATTCCTAGAGCACTAAAAATACTTGGGATAAATAATATTTAGGGATCAGATCATGCCATCAAGAAAATTAAAAATCAAAACAATTAAAGAGAAATTTTGATCAATCGATAAAAATAAAATACAGAGAAAGAGTTTTCTAATGGGAAGAGGGGTCTTGAAAATCAATTATTAGCTAAACAATTGCTACAATTGCCCTATCTCATCGTCCAATTAATTATACTCCTAGGATCTCCGTTATTAACATAGGTTCTCCTGTCGGTCTCCCCTAATTGTAATTAATTCATTTTAACAACCTAAGTGTCCTTCAGCGCCATTAAAAATCATTAATTATTACGCTCTGATTCATTTTAGGAATCTAAGTTTCATCAACTAATCTCGTTGTCACGACGGGCAATTAAACTAGTTGCATGGATTATGATCTATCCTAACTTCTCTCCGTCGAGTTTCCATTAAGAATCAGATCAATACACAATTGGCCAGATTACATAAAGCATTAAGCACATCCATAAAAATAATTAGGACAAAAGGGCTAGAGATAGGCAATTATAACAACATTTAAACTATAATTTCATTTCAAGACCCCAAATTGGGGTTTAGCTATACATAGCTAAAATATTCACAATAATTACAATGGAAAGCATAATTAAGAACATAATAAAAGGGAAGGAATTGACCGTTGAAGACCCTCTTGCTGACGCTTGGAGTCCCTCCGAACACTCCTTGAGCCTCCTAGAATGCTCCCCAAAATTCCCCAAAAGTTTCCCACTAAAGAAACTCTCAAAAAGGCTTGGAAGCCTTGAGAGAGGCTCCCAAAGGAGCCAAGAAAGCAAGAAAGGAATGGAAGAATATGATGATTGATGGTAAAATGAGGCACCAAGGGGCGCCTTATATAGGCTCGGAAAGGGGGTAGCGTCGCGACGCTATACGGCACAGCGTCGTGACGCTGTGACGTCATCGACTTGCTGGCCAAGAAATGGACAGCGTCGCGACGCTGTCCTTACAGCGTCTCGACGCTAGGCCTTTTCCAAATCTTTCAGCTACGGATTTGGGCTTCAATTTGGGCCTTTCCACATTTCTTTTTGGACCTTTTTCTTCATAGTTGTCCTCTTTTGACTCCCCTTGACCCAAGCATGGAAATTGGGCTTGAATGGCTTCATTTTGGGCAGTTTTATCACCAAAATTCATAATTTGCTCCTAAAGACCAATTAACAAAATACATCAAATATTTTCAATAAGAACACAATTAAAGCACAAAAAAGCCTAATAAATTGGGACTAAAATAGCGACATTTCTGCTCGCTATCAACGGCGTCATTTAGCGTTTTCGATAAGTTTTAACTCTTACCCATTCTTGTTTAGAGCTTAAAGTGGAGTGCCCATTGCTATAGGTGCTGGAAATTTTAAGTTAGCATTGATTTTCTGTTCTGCAGCACCGTCTAAGTGTTCGATTAAGTTCGAATCACTTAACTTCGATCACCCACTGTCCGAGGAGCGTTCTAACACGCTGTTCGAGGTTATAAGGCGGGTCCGTTTGGGTAAGTTTCTTCGTTGTCCCTAGTTTGATAGCTTTAAGTTGTGTTGCCCATTAGATGTCTAGCTTTAGAAGCATGTTTAGTTGTTGCCCATTTGTTGTTTAGGCCATAAAAGTGTTGCCCAACCTTTATAGGTCCTAGAATATGTATATAAATGGGTCATCGTTGCTGGTTTGGTTAAAAAGCATTCAATGCCCATTTAGTCTCGTTGCCTTTGTAGTTTTTCCCAACCCTTGTAGATTCTTAAAGCATGAATTAATGAGCTTCTGCTTGCTATCCGTGGTTTAAATAGCATGCTAAATAAAATCTCATTAATTATCTAGGCCTTTGTCGCATTGCCCAAGCAATAGGAGTTCTTAGAATGTCATTAATGTGCCTAAATCACTTGTTGTCCAGCGGCTGAAAAACCTTAGTTATGGTCGTTCAGCGTATACCCATGGCTCGTAGTGCCTTAGACATGGTTGCCCATGGTCTAAAGCTTTTGGGTTTTCATTTTGGGGAATGTTTGAAGGTTGTCTAACAAGGAAATAGGCTTAGTAAGTGGAATTTGACTTTTCAAGCATATCTTAAAGATCTCTAGGCTGGTTCTAACCTTTTAGCTACCTTTGTGATTTAGGAGCTTATCTTGGTTGCTTTGGACTTGTTGAGGTTGTGTGGAAGCGCTCTAAGTAAGTAGTTTCTACTTGTTGGGTATGTTTGATTGCGTGAAGCCTGTTGTATGTTTTCTGTTTTATCTTTGTACTTATGAAAAGCATGATTTGCTGTGTTTATATGTACTGCAATTCTTGAGATGAGCATGTACTGATTTATCGCTTGTGATGAGCATGAAATATGAACTGATTTGTTGTGGTCGTTGAAGTGCTTGTGAGAAGCATGTAATGTGACTTTTGCATTGTCTGAGATGGGTATGTTTGGGTGTTAAGCAGGTTTAGTTAGGCTAGCATGTTGTCATGGGATGTGTAGCATGAGTCTAGCAGTTGCGTTACATGACGTGTAATTCATGTGTAGGTGCGCAGCGTGGCGCGTAATTCACGTGTTTGGTAGTGCGTGACATGGTGCGTAATGCATGTGTTTTGGTTAGCCTAGCATGTCGTGTAAAACATGTGTTTGTTTAGCATAGCATGTCGCGTAAAGCATGTGTTTGTAGCGTGGCATGACGCGGGAATCATGTGGGCTAGGTGCGCAGCGTGCGCATGTAATTCACGTGTTGGTTTGCACAGCATGGCGCGTAATTCATGCGTTAGGTGCAGAGCATGACGCGTAAATCATGTGAGGTCTAGTAGGGTGTGGGTGCATAGTGTGGGAAGCATGTGCATGATGGATATGTATTGCTTTTGTGAGCATGATGTGCTTTTATTGCTTTCGAAAGCATGTTGTTTGCGTGTGAGAAGCATGTTGATTCACATTGGTTGATGCTTGTGATCTGGCATGTGTGAGCTACTTACCAATACCGCGGTTGTACTAATACCCCCTTCTCCATCTCCCCCCTGAAGGAATTAAAACCCTTGCGCAGCGGAAACGATCAAGACCTTAACTCAGTTTTTAATTCGAATTAAAATACCAATACGTTGGAAAATAAATCACAGCAATAAAATAGAATAAAACACGCTGTAAATTTATTATAAAACATGCTAAACATGATAAAACCCTTTATATCTAATCTAAATAGGACCCTAATGATCCAAGAGATCAAGAAACCTTACTATGAAGACGTTTTTGACCGATTTCGCCTTTTCTCCTACGATTCGCAGAAAAAACAGCAGCGAAGTTCTTTCTTTTCTTGCTAGAAAAATGCCACAGACACGACCAATGAGCGACACCAATATTCTGCTAGGATCTACCATTGAGGGGCTTGTGGGAGCAAGAAAATTTCTAAGAATTCTGGAGAGACTTTTTTTTCTTTCTCAGTGATTCACGAGAGAGATAGCGTGAGAGAGATACTGAGAGATCTTTTTCCAAAAGCCTCGTATTAACTGAACAACGAGAGAGCGATTAAAAGGCAAAACTAACCCCTTAAAACCCTCCCTATCGTGTACATCACTAGGTTAGTGGGTAGAAGTTTTCTTATCAGTTATACTGATAAATTAATTAATTATTAATAATAAAATTAATAATCAATTAACTAAATTAACAATTAATTTAACTAATACTTATATAAATCATATTTATACAAATATTACCACTTAACATATAGTTTTAATACAATTCAATTAAATCAAATTTAATTAAATTAATTAAAACAAAATATTAATTAATTCACTAATTAATTAATATTATAATTAAATATCTCATATTTAATTATATATCTCTCAAATAAACTATAGTATTAATGTACATCTAATGAACATTAATTATAACCTATAGTTTTTAATATGAATCAAATTCATATTTTAATCCAATATTCGAACACCTTCGAATATTCAATTCTCCCTTAGAAATTTACCTCAACGCCCTTATAGAGCTACCCCTGGGACCTAATGGACCTACAGATCAAAAGCTCCAACAATGTGAGATTAATTGGCTAAACTCATTAACCAAATCAATCAATGTTCGTTAACTGTGGTTCACTCCACTAAAGAACCACAGCTGCACTCTTCTCACTGCAGATATATTTCTGTGTCCACGGATATCGACCATTAACAGCAAGTTAGCCCTTCACGTGTGTTCGTACCCCAGCTAGGTCAAATTATCTTTTTACCCCTGGGCTACCTCTTCATCCTTAAGTACCAGCGCTCCTCTAATGAACAACCTGTTTGAGGTCCTACCAACAAACAGAAGTCCCTCTCGTGCCATAGAGAGGGTAGGGCCCATTGTTCAAGACCCGGAGACACCACTTAAGGGAACACACCTCTACTTACCCTAATGTCGGGAAAGAGTGAATTCCATCTTGTAAGACTATGTTCCCAACTCCCCACTCGGTCTTGTCCCCAAAATGGTAGGCTTATTGAGTCGGCGTGCAGGCCACTCTCACCCGTACAAATCAAAGGACAATCCCTCATGGACAGGAGTCCATAATCCACTCAGGATTCAGGCCAAGTTGCCTAGGTCACCCTAGTGAAATAGAAACCAAACTAACTAACGGTGTTACAGTTAGTTGTTAACTATTTCGCGGTCTGGTCTTTGTGCAAACTCATTGCACAGGATACCCCCACTCGCATGTTAACTACATGAACACGTTGGATCATTACGTTTGTATCAAAATACAAAGCGGGCCGTACCCATAGTGTCACCAGGATAAGGTACCCAGCCTTATCCCTATACTATAGACCCTTTAGGCTAAAACTTGAACATTGATCCCCGTATGTCCCTACATACTAGTTCAAGCCTCATTCTATTAGCCTTGGATGTTTAGTTTACTGGATTAGGGTTAATAAGAGAAGATATAATACAAACATGAATAATACATCACTTTTGATTAATGTTCAGTCAAAAGTACATTTACTATCTACGAGTTTTAGGGCATAAAACCCAACAAACTCCCACTTGAACTAAAACTCAAGTTAATGGCAAAGTATATACAATATAATCCAAAGCTGGAAATGGTACATGTATGTTGTACATTACATGAAAAGTAAATATACAAAATACAATAAACTAGGGCATCCTTACACCTATTACACATCTCCCACTTGCCCTAGATTACGCTATATACATGTCTCGCAGACCTAGATTTTCTAGATGACCCTCGAACACTTTAGCCGAGAGGGCCTTCGTAAACGGATCATCAATGTTGTGCTCCGAAGCGATCTTGGTCACGACCACATCTTCTCTTTGCACAATCTCTCGAATCAGATGATACTTCCTCTCTATGTGTTTACGTCGTTTGTGGCTGCGAGGTTCTTTTGAATTGGCTACAGCCCCACTGTTGTCACAGTATAACGTAATGGGCAAGTTCATATTTGGAACAACTTTCAAATCAGTCAAGAACTTCCTTAGCCAAACAGCTTCCTTAGATGCTTCACAAGCAGCTACAAACTCAGCCTCCATGGTGGAGTCTGCTATGCATCATTGCTTTATACTTCTCCAAACTACAGCTCCCCTGTTAAGGGTGAACACTGACCCTGACGTGGGTTTCCTAGAATCCTTGTCAGACTGAAAGTCAGAGTCGGTGTATCCAGTGAGAACTAACTCTTTAGCCCCAAACACCAGCATGTAGTCCCTCGTTCTCCTAAGATACTTGAGGATTCCTTTAACGGCGGTCCAGTGGTCTAACCGTAGATTTGACTGATATCTGCTGACAATCCCTACAACATAACAAATGTCAGGCCTCGTGCAGAACATTGCATACATTAAGCTACCCACTGCAGAGGCGTAGGGAATCCGTCTCATATCATCAACCTCTTGAGGTGTCTTAGGAGACTGTTCCTTAGACAGATGAACCCCATGCCTGAAAGGCAAAAAGCCCTTCTTGGAGTTCTACATTGAATATCGGGCCAACATCTTGTCGATATACGTTGCTTGAGACAGAGCTAGCGTTTTGTTCTTTCGATCCCAAATAATATGGATTCCAAGAACATATTGGGCCTCACCTAAATCTTTCATTTGGAATTAGGCCGCTAGCTATTCTTTTACGTCAGACATATATCCTACATCATTCCCAATGAGTAGGATGTCGTCAACATAAAGTACAAGGAAAGTTACTTTATTCTTGTTGATTTTCTTGTATACACAAGGTTCATCAACATTTTGGTCAAAACCAAAAGATTTGATCGTTGTATCAAATCTAATATTCCAAGATCTGGAGGCCTGTTTCAACCCATAAATGGATCGATTCAGTTTACAAACCTTTTGCTCCTGACCTTGGGTCATGAACCCTTCGGGCTGAGACATAAAAATACTCTCTTCAAGATTGCCATTCAGAAAAGCAGTCTTGACTTCCATTTGCCATATTTCATAGTCATAAAACGTGGCAATGGATAAGAGAATTCTTACGGACTTAAGCATAGCAACTGGAGAAAAGGTTTCTTCATAGTCCACCTCTTCTCTTTGGGTATAACCCTTTGCTACATGTCTTGCCTTGAAAGTCTGTACTTTCCTAGCAGCATCTCTTTTCCTCTTATAGATCCATTTACACCCAATGGGTTTGACCCCTTCAGGTAGATCTACAAGTTCCCAAACTTGATTGAAGTACATAGACTCCATCTCAAGGTCCATGGCTTTGGCTCATTCGTCTTTATCTACATCATTCATTGCCTGACGATAAGACAATGGATCTTCTACGCCGTCATCAGGTATGACTACTTGTGTTTCAGTTAAACCCAAGTAGCGGTCAGGTTGTATTACAACCCTCCCACTGCGTCGAAGCTCTCCCACTACGTGAGGAGGACTAGATTGACGAGAAGAACTAGCTTCTCCAACAACTCTTGTTGAAGGACCTGGTTCATCAACAACTCTTGTTGATCCTTATGTAGCTTCTCCTAATACTAACTTACTTCGTGGTTTATGATCTCGAATGTGGTCTTCCTCCAAGAAAGTTGCATTTGTCGATACAAATACTTTATTTTCTTGAGGGTCGTAGAAAAGACCACCTCTCGTTTCTTTCTGGTATCCAACAAATTGGCATATTCTAGTACGTGGTTCCAATTTCTTAGGATTTGTCACTAGCACATGTGCAGGACAACCCCAAATACGGAAGTAATGCAAACTAGGTTTACGCCCCTCTATAACTCAAAAGGAGTTTCAGAAACACTTTTTGAGGGAACGTTGTTAAGAATATGTACTGCAGTCTCTACTTCATACCCCCAAAACGAGCTAGGCAATTGAGCATAGCTCATCATAGAACGAACCATGTCTAACAGGATTCTATTTCTCCTTTCTGATACACCATTCTGCTGAGGTGTACCAGGTGCTGAGAGTTGGGATTGGATTCCATGTTCTATCATATAGTCCTGGAATCTCTGATCCAAATACTCTCCACCTCGATCTGATCGAAGTGTTTTAATTATTTTACCTAACAGGTTTTCTACCTCAGTCTTAAACTCTTTAAACTTTTCAAGAGCCTCAGACTTATGGCCCATTAGGTATAAGTAACCGTATCGAGAATAATCATCTATGAAAGAGATGAAATATTAATAACCACCTTGAGCCTTTACATTCATTGGACCACAAATATCCGAATGTATCAGTTCAAGTGGTTCTTTGGCCCTATAACCTTTTCCAGTAAAAGGCCTCTTGGTCATTTTACCCTCGAGACACGATTCACAGGGTGGTAAAGATGTATCTTCTAAATCAGTTAGAAGTCCATTTTTAACCAAACGATCGATCCGATCGATGTTAATATGATCGAGACGAAGATGCCAAAGATACGTGTTGTTACTTAGAGGAGAAATCTTTTGCCTTTTGTTTTGAGTTTCAGTCGTTTTAAAAATCTCATGACTTAAAATAGCCTTAGCGTCGGTAGGTCTTAACACAAATAAATTATTTTCACGCTTAGCTGAACAAATATAAATTCCATTCCGAGAAATCAAAACTTCATTAAGCAAGAATGAAATTGAATAATCTTGTTCAAGTAAAGCAGAAACAGAAATAAGATTCATTTTAATTCTAGGAACCAGATACAAGTTTTCTAGAACTAAATACTTATTTCTGAAAAATAATTTAGCAGCTCCCACTGCTCGCGCTGAAATGACCTCTCCCGTTCCAACCTTGAGAGTCATTTCGCCATCAGCCAGTTGCTGGAAATCATTTCCCTGAAAAGAGGAGCAAACATGATTAGTGGCCCCCGAATCCAATATCCAGGCGAACTCATCATGTTCTACGAGACAAGTTTCTAAAACCAGTAAATCGAATTTACCTTCTTTCTCTCTCTTCTTCTCAGCGAGGTAACGGGGACAGTTGCGCTTCGAGTGACCATCCACATTGCAATGGAAGCATTTGCCTTTGTCGGCCACGACCTTGGCCTTTCCCTTACCTTGCACAGCTTGCGCAGGAGCCTTCCCCTTGTCTCCCTTCCTCTTCTGAATTTGCTTCGATGAAGAAGCTTGAGGTACAAATTTTGTCCCTGAGGATAAACCGTTCAGGAACTTCTTGTTGGAATGGGCCACATTGGCCTCTCCTTTTACCACATTTTTGCCCTTGCTTTTCAGCATGGACTCATAAATCTGCAGCTCACTAAGAAGGGTAGTCAGGTTAAACTGGATTTTGTTCATACTCGCATTCGTCCTGAATGGCATATAGCTTGGAGGAAGCGAATGAAGAATAAACGCAACCTGACTGCGCTCGCAGACTACCCCATCGTTCGCCTCAGCAATGTTGAACTGGTTTATCATATCCAAGACATGTTCCCGGACAGAAAGACCTTCTTGCATTATTGGCGTTGAAGACGTTCTTCAAGGCGTCGTGGTGGAGCTGATAGGATGAGAGTCTAAACATCTCCATCAGGGAATTGATAATCTCCCTGGCAGTTTCTACGTTTTCGTAATGCTTGGCAAAGACTTCAGATAAGTTGGCCAATATGTAGACTCGAGCCTTTTCATTGGCCTTCGTCCAGAGTTCGTGGGCATCCTTTACTGGCCGAGTGGCAATGCGAGGAAGAACTGGAGGACACTCCTCCGTTAAGACGAACCTTAGATCTTCTACCACGAGTATTATGTTATGGTTCGATTTCCATGTGGGGAAATTCTCGCCCGTTAGTCTTTCGTTTTTAAGCAAGGAAATAATTGAGGAAGACATTGCTGAAAAACAAACAATTGACCGTATTAGTTATCTTTGCCTTAACCCATCACAAAAGCAATACATACAATTGCATCCATCCAATCAATTTTGCAAACAAACAATCAAAGAACCCTAATAAAACTATTGATTGTGATTTGCAACGATGCTTTAGAGGTTTAGAAGAACAACCACCGAAGGGTGATCAGTTGTTCCTCCTCTAAAATGAGACTCTTCTCAGTTAATCTCTAATCCCAGAATAACTCATATTCCATTAGATATTAACCACCGTTGTTCGGTCAAGGATTTGTTAACCAATTAACTCATCCCCGTAAGTGTAACCCTCCCACTTTCAGATCTCAGAGGCACGGACCAACAGGCTACCGTTAGGAAAGATAACTGTTGGTAATTAGCCTAAGCGATCCTATCCTATTCAGGAGTTCATGGTGTTCCGAATCCTATGATCAAGCCCTCCGAAGGGATGGTTGCTCTAGGGCAACACGCAGGCGGATCATAGGAGTCTCACGTTGTGACCTAGAGGTGGAGACCGAGGGATACGTTGACTCGCGTCCCGCTCCCACTTACTATGGTCACTTTCCCCATTCACCTTGGTATTGATCCATGCAAACACTTTCCGAAGGGAAGCCGGGCTAAAACGACACGAAGCCGAGCATGAATCTCACGATGTGAACATATAGGGACGTAGGAGCAAAACAAGATTTAAATCAAGTTTTGAAATTTTCCTCCCACTAAAGTAACCTATCGGGTATTTTAGGGTTTGACTAAACCTAGATAAATCCGGCTAAGTCATTTATCTAAGTCTAGTTCTATTATAACTATTATAATAAGACCTAATGTCTAGGTGTATTAAACATATTTAATTAACCTAGCGACATTATTCTAACATTAACCTGTGATTAATTCAACTCCAGTGATCCAGATCAGTTCTCAGGTAGGAGGTGTTCCGTATACCGTCAACTTAAATACCTTTAATCCTTAGACAGAACTTCACTGGTAGAGTTCCCTTATAATCTTAGGAATGTTTGTCCTACTTAGTTCATTAAAACTATTTTAAAACTAAGTAAGAATTTCTAATCCTATTAGAAAATGACCTTAGGTCTAATTAGTTTTAACTCATTTAAAATTAATTCAATTTCAACCTAAGATCCTATGTGTGCATGCATATCTTGATTATAGATTGACGGTTTCTCATCATAAATTTTAAACTATTTCAAAATTTTAATGATTCGCCCTATAATCATGCATATTATAGTTTTAAAAACAATTAAAAATCATATTCTAGTTAATGAAATTAAAACTATACGATTTGCATTGCATGAAAATTAATATAACAATTACATTAATCTATGGATGTTTCATGCTCAATGCAACTTTGATTTCCATTTTTAATAAATTAACAATTAATTATAGCCAAAAATTGTAAATCATAGTAGCATGCTGCAAACAATTCATTTTAAATATAACAATTATACTTAAACTATGTAATTGCATGCATCATACTATTCCATTTTCATGATTTTAATATAACTCAACTATATATTAAAACACTCATGAAAATAAACCATGCATTTCAATCATATATTATAATCTAATTATAACATACATAAATGCATGAGCATGCTATATAACGTAAGGTGGGATTTCTAATTTTATATGACATCCATAAAGCATATAAAATAGCATATGAACCGATTAATTGGCCCCTAGGATAAAATCATAGCTAAATTACAATAATAAAGCAAAAATCTATCCTATTACAGCCTTCTGCAGCCCCGAACCGGACCAAAAACGCTCTAAAAATGCCAAAATTGCAAGAACCAGCTTAAAACCGCTCGAACCGGACTGGAAAACCACTGAACCAGCGTAAAAAACTGCCCAGTCAACGAACCAGGCTGAAAAGTCAACAAACCGACCACCTGACCGCTAATTGCGCGAACCATGGCTGCGACCGACCGGACCGAACCGCGCGCCTCTGCCTTTGGATCGCACCTGCTGACGTCAGCAAAACGCCTGCTGACGTCAGCCCTACTCCTATTCCAGCCACAATTCTTCGCCGTTTTATGCCGTTTTTGGCCAAATTTGGTCTCGATCTTCATCGTTCTTGAACCTACACTAGACTTGGACTTACAGAGACTCGATTTACAATTTTAATGCCCAAAAACGCAGGGGCCTTTACATTTGATCACATCAAAAAAATTGTAAATCTAAGGCCAATTAATCTCCAGTTCATAGCAAATTAACATCGATTATGCAATTAAATCCCACCTAAAACCAACGCAAATTTTAATTCACAAATTAAAATACAGAGAAGGCTCTGATACCAATTGAAGGAATTAAAACCCTTGCGCAACGGAAACGATCAAGACTTTAACTCAGTTTTTAATTCGAATTAAAATACCAATACGTTGGAAAATAAATCACAACAATAAAATAGAATAAAACACGCTGTAAATTTATTATAAACCATGCTAAACATGATAAAAACCCTTTAGATCTAATCTAAATCAGACCCTAATGATCCAAGAGATCAAGAAACCTTACTATGAAGACGTTCTTGACCGATTTCGCCTTTTCTCCTATGATTCGCAGAAAAAGCAGCAGCGAAGTTCTTTCTTTTCTTGCTGGAAAAATGCCACAGACACGACCAATGAGCGACACCGGTATTCTCCTAGGATCTACCGTTGAGGGGCTTGTGGGAGCAAGAAAATTTCTAAGAATTCTGGAGAGAATTTATTTTTTCTTTCTTAGTGATTCACGAGAGAGATAGCGTGAGAGAGATACTGAGAGATCTTTTTCCAAAAGCCTCGTATTAACTGAACAACTAGAGAGCGATTAAAAGGAAAAACTAACCCCTTAAAACCCTCCCTATCGTGTACATCACTAGGTTAGTGGGTAGAAGTTTTCTTATCAGTTATACTGATAAATTAATTAATTATTAATAATAAAATTAATAATCAATTAACTAAATTAAAAATTAATTTAACTAATACTTATATAAATCATATTTATAAAAATATTACCACTTAACCTATAGTTTTAATACAATTCAATTAAATCAAATTTAATTAAATTAATTAAAACAAAATATTAATTAATTCACTAATTAATTAATATTATAATTAAATATCTCATATTTAATTATACATCTCTCAAATAAACTACAGTATTAATGTACGTCTAATGAACATTAATTATAACCTATAGTTTTTAATATGAATCAAATTCATATTTTAATCCAATATTCGAACACCTTTGAATATTCAATTCTCCCTTAGAAATTTACCTCAACGCCCTTATAGAGCTACCAGTGGGACCTAATGGACCTACATATCAGAAGCTCCAACGATGTGAGATTAATTGACTAAACTCATTAACCAAATTAATCAATGTTCGTTAACTGTGGTTCACTCCACTAAAAAACCACAGCTGCACTCTTCTCACTGCAGATATATTTCTGTGTCCACGGATATCGACCATTAACAGTAAGTTAGCCCTTCACGTGTGTTCGTACCCCAGCTAGGTCAAATTATCGTTTTACCCCTGGGCTACCTCTTCATCATTAAGTACCAGTGCTCCTCTAATGAACAACCTGTTTGAGGTCCTACCAACAAACAGAAGTCCCTCTCATGCCATAGAGAGGGTAGGGCCCATTGTTCAAGACCTGGAGATACCACTTAAGGGAACACACCTCTACTTACCCTAATGTCGGGAAGGAGTGAATTCCATCTTGTAAGACTATGTTCCCAGCTCCCCACTCGGTCTTGTCCCCAAAATGGTAGGCTTATTGAGTCGGCGTGCAGACCACTCTCACCCGTACAAATCAAAGGACAATCCCTCATGGACAGGAGTCCATAATCCACTCTGGATTCAGGCATAGTTGCCTAAGTCATCCTAGTGAAATAGAAACCAAACTAACTAACGGTGTTACAGTTAGTGGTCAACTATTTCGCGATCCAGTTTTTGTGCAAACTCATTGCACAAGATACCCCCACTCGCATGTCAACTACACGAATGTGTTGGATCATTACATTTGTATCAAAATTCAAAGCGGGCCGTACCCATAGTGTCACCAGGATAAGGTACTGATAACTCTCCAAAAAGGAGTTATTTAGGCCTTAGTTCTATAGTATCTTGTGTGTCATTTGTGTTAAATAGGGGTGCTTTTAGATGAATATTATATGATTTAACCCATTTGGAAGAATGGAGGCTTTGGAAGTTATTTTGTGCAGAAAATATTGCTGAGCGACTTGAAGGAGCAAGATCTGTGATCTAGCAAAGCAGGGAGCAAACTGCCACGTAATAGCTCGTAATCCATTTTAATAAAGTGGCGTTAGCTGAATTATTTTTGGATCTAAGAAGCTTAGAGAGCCCTCCACGTGTCTAAATTAACCTACTTAGGTTAAACCTTATCTTATAAAAGGAGGGAGTCGTCAAAGATAAATGGATTCACGATTGGGAGATCGAATCAATCGGTTGTAGGCCGAATTGACGGCAGAATGGAGATCTAAGAAGACCATTTGCATTCAACTCAAGAAGACGAAGTTCTTCCATGTTCTTGGTGGTTTGGAGCAACCGTTTCATCTTCCCAATTACTAAAAGGATTAGTATTTCTTGTGTATTTCGCATTATGGATGTGCTTATCGAGATTGTAAACGTATTTTATGTTTTCAATCATGAACTAATTGCTTTGTAGGCATAGGTTAAGAATTATGTGATTGTTATATTTATAAAATGAGGACATTCTATTTGATTATGTCATCTTGAGTTACTGTTGTTCTTCAATTTCATTATGTGCCCGCCTAGCTAGCCGGTATGTATAGCTTCTCCTATTTTCAGGGATGATTTAGGAGTTGTGTGGCGATAATTCACGCTAGATCATTGTGTATTGGTGAACGCCAGTGTCTGAGTTAGGGATAGCCAGTTGCCTAGTGCTTGATCAGTAGTACGTCATTGGAGTTGAAACATATTCCAAAAAATCTAGAGTTTCGGGAGGATCTCGGTGATAATATTGCATGAGATTGACGGATCAAAAGAATTGCTGAAGCATTTTTATAAACAATTACAGAAGTCTTAACCTGTGTCTGTTTCCATTCTGTTTTCTCTAATCGTAATCATTTACCTTTCGTATTTCTTTTGTTTCAGCATTTTAAAAACCCAATCAATTTAACCAACCATTTGAAATCACTAAAAAGGCAAATTAAATCAATAGAGGTAGGCGTTTCAAGACCCTGTGGATACGATAAATACTTATCACTTGCTACTAGATTGTGTATACTTGCACAGTATTTTGAGGTGAATTCTATCTATAATTTTAACCACTTCACAATTGCAACAAGTTTTTGGCACCGTTGCTTGGGACTTGAAATTGTTTTATTTGATTGATTTTTTTTGTGTATTTTTGGTGATTTGGTGCGTGAACTTTTTTATTGTTTCTTTTTGTTTTGTAGGTGTGACTTTGGTGTATGAGCGATCCCCTTGGGATTAGTTTTTCAAGAAGTTCAAGTGAATCTCGAAGAGGAACTGTGCGATGCAGCAAAACCGCCGCTGGAGCAAAATGGGCAGCAAAATAATCAGGCTGAGAACCCTATTCTTGTAGCGAATGATAGGGGCAGAGCCATTCGAGCATATGCTTTCCCGATATTTGACGAGTTAAATCCAGTGATAGTGTGTCCAGTTATTGAGGCAGCAAACTTTGAAATGAAACCGGTCATGTTTCACATGTTACAGATGATTGGCCAATTCCATGGTTTATCATCTGAGGACCCCCATTTACATCTTAAGTCTTTTCTAGGAGTTAGTGATTCATTTGTTATCCAGGGAGTGTCGAGAGATGCCCTTAGATTAACCCTATTCCCTTATTCTCTTAGAGATGGAGCAAAAGCGTGGTTGAATTCTCTTGCTCCAGGATCAATAAGTAGTTGGAATGAGCTAATAGAGAAATTTCTTAATAAGTATTTTCCACCAAGTAGGAGTGTCAAGTTGAAGAGTGAGATAGTGGGATTTAGGCAAAATGAGGAAGAAACTTTTAGTGAGGCTTGGGAAAAGCTTAAGGAGCTTTTGCGAAAGTGTCCCCACCACTGTTTACCACATTGTATTCAACTGGAGATATTTTACAATGGGTTAAACATAGCAACCCAGTGTATGGTTGATGCTTCTGCGGGAGGGGCCCTTTTGGCAAAAACTTTTAATGAAGATTATGAGATTTTAGAGAGAATATCAACCTACAGTTGTCAATGGTCAAATGTTAGATGCTCTAGTAAGAAAGTTAAGAGTGTGATAGAAGTTGATGGTGTGTCTACCATTAAGGCCGATATTGCAATGTTAACTAATGCTCTTAAAAACGTAACTGTGGTAAGCAATGTTCAGCAGCCGCCAGTGGTGGAGCCTGTTGCAGTTGTAAACAAAGTGGTGGAAGAATCTTGTGTCTATTGTGGTGAAGAGCATAATTATGAGTTTTGTCCTAACAATTCAGCTTCTGTGTTTTTTGTAGGTAATCAGAGGAATAACCCATATTCAAATTTTTATAATCCAAGTTGGCATAACCACCCCAACTTTGCGTGGGGAGGGCAAGGAAGTAATTTGCAAGCCCCCTATGCACAACGAAAGGTGGCGAATCAGCCAGGATTTGTTTTGCAGAACCAGCAAGGATTGCCCCAGTAAAATAAGCAGGCTACCCATCAAAATTCAGGTAATTCTTTGGAGTCAATGATAAAGGATTATACGGCACGAAATGATGTCGCAATCCAAAGTCAGCAAGCTTCATTGAGAGCCCTAGAGTTGCAAGTGGGTCAGCTAGCTAATGAGCTGAAGGCACGACTTCATGGGAACATTCCTTCAGATATTGAACACCCTATAAGGGAAGGTAAGAAGCAGGTGCAAGCAGTAACTTTAAGGAGTGGTAAGCCATTAGAAGAGAGGACAGAGCCTAGTAAACCCCAAGAAGTAGATATGAGTAGTGATAGAGTTGATGTTGATGAAAAAGAGTTGGATTCTGGTAAAAATGATGGAGGCAGCAGCAAAGATGCTGGAGCAACTAGTTCTGTTCCAGATGTAGAACCCCCACCTTATGTACCTCCCCCACCCTATAACCCACCCCTACCTTTTCCACAAAGGTAGAAGTCGAAGAACCAGGATGATCAATTTAAGAAGTTTTTAGAGATTCTTAAGAAATTGCATATAAATATCCCTTTAGTGGAAGCTTTAGAACAAATGTCAAATTATGCTAAATTTCTTAAGGACATCTTGACTAAAAAGAAGAGATTAGGAGAATTTGAAATTGTGCCTCTTACTGAGAAATGTAGTGCTATTCTTAAGAATGGGCTACCTTCCAGGGTTGAGGATCCAAGATCATCCACTATTCCTGTCTCCATAGGTGGAAAGGAGTTGGGGAGAGCACTTTGTGATTTAAGCGCAAGCATAAACCTTATGCCTCTTTCGGTTTATCGAAAGCTAGGAATAGGTGAAGCTAGGCCTACCACAATTACACTCCAATTAGCAGATAGGTCTATCACATATCCTGAAGGTAAAATTGAGGATGTTCTGGTCCAGGTAGATAAATTTATTTTTCTTGTCGATTTCATTATTCTAGATTATGAGGCAGATAAGAATGTCCCAATTATTCTTGGTCGTCCATTTTTGGCAACTGGTAGTTCTTTGATAGATGCCCAAAAGAGGGAGCTTACAATGAAGGTGCATGACCAAAAGGTGAAGTTTAATATGTTTGATGCAATGAAATATCTTAATGATATTGAGGATTGCTCGTGTATTCAGGTGTTGGATGAGTTTGTTGAGGACCACTTTGAGAAGGAATTGATGGAGTACCATACCCAAAAATTTGGAGAAATCCAAATTGAAGATTTGGAAATAGGTAGATTGGAGTATGAGCATAAAGATGCAGGTGAGATTTCTAGTTTTAAGAGGAATTTTGAATCCTTAGAGCCAATAGATAGGAAATCCAAGCCTATTGAACCTTATAATTCACTGACATTGCTCCAGCAACCTGAGATTAGGAAATCCTCCATTGATGAGCGGTTACTTACTGTAGCTCATATTAAGGCAGTGAAAACAACTTGGTATGATGACTTTTCCAATTACCTTGATTTTGGAAATTTGCCTCATAGTTTATCAAAAGAACAAATGAAAGAATTTTTCCATGGGGTAAAGTTTTATTTATCAAATGATGCATCTATGGTTAGACAATGTGTTGATGATGGCTGTGAGTTTAAAGTAAAAGGGCAGCGAATAAAGCATTATGGGGGGAGGAGTTTCGTTCGAAATATCCTTCCCTAAAATTGGTCGATGAATGAGAAAGCAAGAGTGATAGCGAGCATAGCTAGCTATTTTTCTCTAATTAATTAAGCTAGTCTTTTACAATTATTTGGCCAAATTTATGCATTTATATGTTTTATTTGTAGGAAGTATGTGTTTGAAGCTTAATTGAGAAATTGACCATTTGCGATTCAACTCAAGAAGACGAAGTTCTTCCATGTTCTTGGTGGTTTGGAGCAACCGTTTCATCTCCCCAATTACTAAAAGGATTAGTATTTCTTTTGAATTTCGCATAATGGATGTGCTTATCGAGATTGTAACGTATTTTATGTTTTCAATCATGAACTAATTGTTTTGTAGGCATAGGTTAAGAATTATGTGATTGTTATATTTATAAAATCTAGAAATACTATTTGATTATGTCATCTTGAGTTATTGTTGTTCTTCAATTTCATTATGTGCCCACCTAGCTAGCCGGTATGTATAGCTTCTCCTAGTTTCAGGGATGATTTAGGAGTTGTGTGGCGATAATTCACGTTAGATCATTGTGTATTGGTGAACGCCAGTGACTGAGTTAGGGATAGCCAGTTGCCTAGTGCTTGATCAGTAGTACGTCATTGGAGTTGAAACATATTCCAAAAAATTCGGAGTTCCGGGAGGATCCCGCTGATAATACTGCATGAGATTGACGGATCAAAAGAATTGCTAGAGTATTTTTATAAACAATTACAGAAGTCTTAACCTGTGTTTGTTTCCATTCTATTTTCTCTAGTCGTAATCATTTACTGCTTTCGTATTTCTTTTGTTTCAACATTTTAAAAAACCAATCAATTTAACCAACCATTTGAAATCACTAAAAAGGAAAACTAAATCAATAGAGGTAGGCGTTTCAAGACCCTGTGGATACGATAAATACTTATCACTTGCTTCTAGATTGTGTATTCTTGCACAGTATTTTGAGGTGAATTCCATCTATAATTTTAACCACTTCAGAATTGCAATAGGTACCCAGCCTTATCCCTATACTACAAACCCTTTAGGCTAAAACTTGAATATTGATCCCCGTATGTCCCTACATACTGGTTCATGCCTCATTCTATTAGCCTTGGATGTTTAGTTTATTGGATTAGGGTTAATAAGACAAGATATGATACAAACATGAATAATACATCACTTTTATTAATGTTCGGTCAAAAGTACATTTACTATCTATGAGTTTTAGGGCATAAAACTCAACACCCCCAACATTTTAGATTTTGCAGGAATGGAAGATGATCCGGATCTTGGTGGCGAGGAGGAGAACTACGAGGAAGATTCCTAGGGTGTGAGGTTTTCTCTTGTATGGTGTTATTATGTTTTCTTTGGCTAGTCTAGTTTTTGTTTGGTTGAGACATTGTTGTCGTGGTGAGTGATTCACCTAGATGGTTTGGTTTCCTGTTTTAGGAGCTGGTGATTATTTCTGCTGTTAGCTTAGAGGAATAAAGCAAATTGTTTTAGCTAGTATGTTGCTAATGGAATAGTTATTCTTGCTAATAAAATGACTTACGTGATACAGCATGGCTTTTAGTTATTGCGTAATGTTACGAGATCAGACTCGTATAGAGGAGTTAGGTTGCGAATCTTCTTGTAGTTTGGTGGAGCTTGACTTTTGTGTATGTTTGGAAGTGTTGGATATGTTTATCTGGTCAAGGAAAATTTTGGGTTAACTCGTTTTACGCCGTTATGCTGCCGAAATTTCGGTGCATTCGGTTTAGAGTGGTTCATATCCAGTTGGTTGAGAGTTTAGAGTTGTAGTAGCGTCGCTAGGCCGATGGTTGAAAACCTGAGGCGTTACAAAAAAAAAAAAAAAAACTATGGCTAGATTTGCAAATATCTTAATGTTTTTTGCTACCCATTGCAATTTCCCTTTTTTAAATTTCACAAGTCTACTAAACTAAATTTTGAAGTTTAAGGTACAAATAGACATAAAATTTAATTTTATGTCTAATAAATTAGTTAATTTTTAAAAATTTTGAATATGTCAAGGACCTTTTTTTTTTTTTTTTTGAGAAGATGTCAAGGACCTATTAAACACAAAATTGAATGTTCAAGGAACTATTAGACATTTTTTAAGTCCAGAAACCTATTAGATACAAAATTGAAAGTTTGGGAACATATTAGACACTTTTTAAAATTTTTAAGAACCAGGTTGACACAACGTTGAAAGTTTAGGGACAAAACTTGTAATTTCATCTTTTTGTTTAGTTTGTCTAGGGGCATAGAGCATCAATTTTGCTTGTGTGTCTCAAGACTGGTGCTCGAAACTTACTAGGCGTGAAAAGTTCATCTTTTTTAATTTCATTTTGGAGCGGTTTTCTATTTTCATTTCTTTAATTTTGCAACACACACATATAAAGATTATATATTTTAATTTTCAATTTCTTAATTTTGTAATATATTATTTAAAGTATGACTACACTTGGTTATAACTTTGTTTTTTTTTTTAATTTTCAATTTCCTAATTTTTCAATATATTATTTAAATTTTTTTAATCTTTAATAAATTATTTTTTAGAAAAATTAATTTGATAAAAAAACTTAATTATGTTTTAAAAATATTTGATAAATATTTTAGAAGTTGATAACTTACAAAAGCAAGTTATTATTCATCCAAATCTAAATTAAAAGGAACTAGAAAAAGAGAGATTGTTGCACCAAGTTAGCGCATAAGAAGAAGAAAATGCAATAGTTGCGGTTAATATGAAAATTCTATGATACGATGAGATGCCACAGATATTTGTCTTTGTCTAACGCGTATCCTGTAGGTTATATTATTGTCCAAGTTATCGACGTGAAGAAAGTAAAATTCCAAGCTGGCGCTGACATTTGGCAGTCCTCTAAGCTAGCGTAAAAATAAGAAGAACATGCAAGCAGTTTCTTGGTGAAGTTAGTCTCCTCGTGTCTATAAATATGAGCCCATTTGCAAGAAAAAAGAGAGGGGAGCAAGGGAGAGAACAGAGACGAAAATTCAAATGTTGGCACAGGGCATTAGATTCATGTTTTCAATTATATGTGCTATGTATTTTATTTGCAACATGAACTAATTTCTTTTTATCAAGACTTAGTCTAGGTGCCCATTCAAGGGTAAGACTATTTTGTGTATGTGTGCATTGAATGAATGACATTGATGCTTTCTACTTAGATGCGCTAATTCTTTCCTTACTAATGTAACACCACTAAATTGAAGTTACTCTTAATTTCTCCTCTAATTATAAGTTTAAGTGGCCAAATTCTTATAGTTAGTTCGAAAGAGTTGAAATTGAAGTTTTAATTGGATTTTCAAATGTTTAATAGGTTAAGTGGCACTTTAGTAATTAAGTGGAAATTAGATCAACCCTAACTCCCCCTCTTATTTGAAGCCACGTGCAGCCCAATGAAGAGCCAAGCTAAATCCTAGCCATCTAAGCTTCATCTTCCTCACTCCTTCACGATTTTCTTCCCTTAAACGCCATAATCAATCTTCATCTTCTTCTCCTTCACGATAGTCGTCGATCAGCCCCATCTCCGGTCACCCTTCCCTTTGGCGAGCAGCTCCGACGACCACGCGAGTAGAGCGGCGGCTACAAGCACCATCTCCAGTCGTCTTCTCCAGCAACTGAAGGGAATAAAAGTCCCCACGCAGCGGAAGCGCATCGATTGGACCTTACGCCGTATATTAATTAACATTAAAATACCGTTACGAAAAGGCAAAATAAACTTTAAACATTCTTTAAAGTTGCTGGAAATTGCTATAAACATGCTTGAAAATTAAATCTAATTTATTTTCATGCTTTTCTAAAGAAACGGGAAAGAACCGTTACAAACCTTCGTTGTAGACTTGACCGTTCTTCGCCAACAACGCTTCAACGAACGAAAACGCAGCAGCCTCCTTCTAGTTTCTTCGCTGGAAAATTCTTCTGCAAAGACACAATAACCACAGAGGTTACACCGGTATGTCTCTAAGTCTATGAGGCAAAAGACTTGTGGGAGTCTTTCTCTAAGAGGGAGGCTAGAGAGAATTCTAGGGTCTTGTCTTGTGAGTCTAAGAGCAAGAGGAGAGTACTGAACCAATTACGTCTAGTGTTCTATTTATAGAAGAGAGGCCATGAATAAAATATTCAATTAAATCAATCTTTTCCAAAATTGATTCAATCTTATTCCTCATTTAATCAATCCAAGATCAATCAATTTCATAATTGATTAATCTTTTCCACAAATGACTAATTACTTCCATAAGTGATTAGATCATTTCCATAAATGATTAATCATTTCCTTAGGTGATTAATTATTTCCATAATTGACTAATTCCCAGTTAATGAATTCTTTAATTAAGTAACCACCAATTAAATATCACATATTTAATTTCCGACCTTGAATTAATTAATTTGCCCAAATAGATTTTAGACCTTAAAATTAATTAATTCATTATTTGAACTCTTTCAAACTTCCATAAATTTAATGTGACTCAAATTTATTTTAATATTTGAATTTCTTCAAATATTAATTTCTCTCATAATAATATATCAATATATATTATATTGTTTCCCTTAGTAAATTGAACATTTTCAATTTACATTTATTACTTAGTTGCCTCAAATTACTTTATGAGCTACTAGTGGGACCTAATGGACCTGCAGATCAAAAGCTCCAACGATGTGAGATTAATTGGTCAAACTCATTAACCAAATTAATCAATATTCGTTAACTGTGTGTAGATTCTACTATAGACTCACAGTTGCACACTTCTCACTGCAGACATATTTTCTGTGTCCACAGATATAGACCAATATCGACTAGTTAGTCCTTCACGAGTGTCCGTAACACCAGCTGGTTCAAATTTCCGTTTTACCCCTGGGTTACTTCTATTTCCTTAAGTACCAGTTCTCCTCTAATGAACAACCTGTTTGTGGTCCAACCATCAAACAGAAAACCCTCTCGTGCCATTGAGAGGGTAGGGCCCTTTGTTCAAGACTCGGAGTCACCACTTAAGGAAACACTCATCTGCTTCCCTAAAGTCGGGAAGGAGTGAATTTCATCTTGTACGATTATGTTCCCAGCTCCCCACTCGGTCTTGTCCCCAAAATGGTAGGCTTATTAAGTCGGCGTATTGGCCACTCTCACCCATACAAATCAAAGGAAAATCCCTCATGAGCAGAAGTTCATAATCAACTCAGGATTAAGACTAAGTTGCCTAGGTCGTCCTAGTGAAATAGAAAACCAACTAGTTAACGG
This sequence comes from Luffa aegyptiaca, assembly GCA_017139565.1. Taxonomy (NCBI): domain Eukaryota; kingdom Viridiplantae; phylum Streptophyta; class Magnoliopsida; order Cucurbitales; family Cucurbitaceae; genus Luffa; species Luffa aegyptiaca. The sequence continues at coordinate 15,020,996 of CM029406.1, read as the reverse complement.
TGTTATAACCAGTGGTTACAATTTCGCGGTCTGGTCTTATGCAAACTCATTGCATAGGATACCCCCACTCGCATGTCTCCTACACGAACGCGTTGGATCATAACGTTTGTATCAAATACAAAGTGGGTCGTATCCATAGTGTCACCAGGATAAGGCACCCAGTCTTATCCCTATACTATAGACCCTTTAGGCTGTTTCTTGAACAATGATCCCATATGTCGCTACATATAGTTCAAGACTCATATCACAGCCTAGGATGTCTAGTTTATTGGATTATGGTTATTTTAGGCAAAGACAAATATAAAATAACTAATAACATTTAATGGAAAAAATATATCAATATTATTTCATTAATATCCGGTCAACGGTTACATTCACTATCTACGAGTTTTAGGGCATAAAACCCAACAAACTCTCACTTGAACTAAAACACTAGTTAGTGGGATGTAAATGCAATAATCTAAAACTGGAAATGTCATGTATACTAAAATAATACAATGAACTAGGGCATTCTTATACCCATTATACATTTCTCTCACTTGCCCTAGATTAAATGGCATACATATCTCGTAGACCTAGACCCTCTAGATGACTCTCAAACACTTTAGCCGTGAGAGCCTTCGTAAATGGATCAGCGATGTTGTGCTCTGAAGCGATCTTAGTGACGATCACATCTCCTCGTTGCACAATCTACCGTATCAGGTGATACTTCCCCTCGATGTGTTTACCCCGTTTGTGGCTTCGAGGTTCTTTTGAGTTGGCTACAGCCCCACTGTTGTCACAGTATAGTGTTATGAGCACGTTCATATTCGGAACAACTTCCAAATCAGTCAAGAACTTTCTAAGCCATACTGCCTCCTTAGCTGCTTCGCAAGTTGCTACATACTCAGCCTCCATGGTTGAGTCTACTATGCATCCTTGTTTGATGCTTCTCCAAACTACTGCTCTTCCATTGAGGGTGAATACTGACCCTGATGTGGATTCCTTGAATCCTTATCAGCTTGAAAGTCAGAGTCAGTGTATCCAGTAAGAATAAAATCCTTAGCTCCATACACAAGCATGTAGTCCCTCGTTCTCCGAAGATACTTTAGGATATTCTTAACCGCTCCCCAATGGTCCAACCCTGGATTAGACTGATACCTACTAACTACTCCCACTGCATAACATATGTCAAGCCTAGTGCAGAGCTGCTACATTAAGCTGCCCACAGCTGAGGCGTAGGGAATGTGTCTCATGTTCTCAATTTCTTGAGGTGTCTTAGGAGACTGTTCCTTAGACAGGTGTACCCCATGTCTGAAGGGTAATAGTCCCTTCTTGGAGTTTTGCATCGAATATCGAGACAACATTTTGTCAATATACGTTGCTTGAGACAATGCTAGCGTTTTGTTCTTACGATCCCTAATGATTTGGATTTCCAGAACATATTGAGCCTCTCCCAGATCTTTCATTTGGAATTGGGCTGCTAGCCATTTCTTAATGTCAGTGAGGTATCCTACATCATTCCCAATGAGTAGGATATCGTCTACATAAAGTATTAGTAAAGCTACTTTCCTTTTGTTGACTTTCTTGTACACACAAGGCTCATCAACGTTTTGGTCAAAACCAAAAGATTTGATTGCAGTATCAAATCTAATGTTCCATGATCTGGACGCTTGTTTCAATCCATAAATGGATCGATTGAGCTTACAAACCTTTTGTTCCTGACCTTGGGCTATGAACCCTTTGGGTTGAGACATGAAGATATTCTCTTCAAGATTACCATTCAGAAAGGCAGTCTTGACGTCCATTTGCCATATTTCATAGTCATAATATGTGGTTATGGATAAGAGAATTCTTATGGACTTTAACATGGCTACAGGAGAAAAGGTTTCCTCATAGTCAACCCCTTTCTTTTGGGTATAACCCTTTGCCACTAGTCTAGCTTTGAAGGTCTGTACCTTCCCAGCTCCATCTCTTTTTCTCTTATAGATCCATTTGCACCCTATGGGTTTTACCCCATCTGGTAGATATGTGAGTTCCCATACAGAATTGGAGTGCATTGACTCCATTTCCAGGTTCATGGCTTTGACCCATTCATCCTTATCTTCATCATTCATTGCCTGTCGATAGGACAATGGATCCTCAATGCCATCATTAGGGTTGTAATATAACCCTCCCACTGCGTCGAGGCATTCTCAACGTTTGAGAAGGACGGGATGGATCTGAAGAACTAGTTCCTTCATAAACCCTTGTTGAAGGTCCAGCTTCGTCAACAACTCTTGGTGATTCTTCAGTAGCTTCTCCTAATATCATTTTGCTACGTGGTTTATGATCCCTCATGTGGTCTTCCTCCAAGAAGGTGGTGTTTGTCAATACAATCACCTTATTTTCTTGTGGGTCGTAGAAATAACCACCTTTCGTTTCTTTAGGGTAACCAACAAATTGGCACAGTATTGAACGAGGTTCCAGTTTCTTAGGATTTGTCACAAGCACGTGTGCTGGACAACCCCAGATGCGAAAGCGATGAAAACTAGGTTTATGCCCCTTTCATAATTCGAAAGGCGTTTCAGAAACACTTTTCGAGGGAACATTGTTCAAGATGTGTACTGCAGTTTCTACTGCATACCCCCAAAACGAGCTAGGCAATTGAGCATAGCTCATCATTGATCGAACCATGTCTAACAAGGTTCTATTTCTCCTTTCTGATACACCATTTTGCTGAGGTGTACCAGGGGCTGAGAGTTGAGATTGGATTCCATGTTCTATCATATAGTCCTGGAATCTTTGATCCATATACTCCCCTCCTCGATCAGATCGAAGTACTTTAATAGATTTACCTAATAGGTTTTCAACTTCAGCCTTAAACTCCTTAAACTTTTCAAGGGCTTCAGACTTATGTCCCATTAGGTACAAGTAACCATATCTTGAATAATCATCTATAAATGAGATGAAATATCCGTACCCTCCTCGAGCTTTTACATTCATTGGACCACATAGATCCGAATGTATTAACTCTAAGGGTTCTTTGGCTCTGTGACCTTTTCCAGTAAAGGGTCTTTTGGTCATTTTTCCCTCGAGACAAGATTCACAAGGTGGTAGTGAATCATCTTCTAACTTGCTTAGAAGTTCATTCTTTACCAAACGACCGATTCTATCGATGTTTATATGACCAAGTCTAAGATGCCAAAGATGAGTATTGTTACTTGTTGGAGAAATCTTTTACCTTTTTCTTTGAGTTTCAGTAGTTTTAAATAATTCGTGATTTAAAAGTGCTTTGTTTTCGGTTGGTCTTAATACATACAAGTTATTTTCTAATTTGGCTGAACAAATAAGTACATCATTCTTATAAATGAACACTTCATTCATATCAAAAGTAACTGTATACGATTGTTCAATCAAACATGAAATAGAAATTAAGTTCCTCTTAATCTTGGGAACAATTAACAAACTTTCTAAAAGTAAGAATCTATTTCTAAAAAATAACTTCTCAACTCCCACTGCTTTAGCTGAAATGACTTCTCCAGTTCCGACCCTGAGTGTCATTTCCCCATCGTTCAATTGCCGAAAGGAATTATTTTCCTGAAAAGAAGAGCAAACATGATTAGTTGCTCCTGAATCAAATATCTAGGTAAACTCATCATGTTCTACTAGGCATGTTTCTAAAACTAGTAAATCAAATTTACCTTCCTTTTCCTTCTTTTTCTCAGCAAGGTACTTTGGGCAGTTTCTCTTCCAGTGTCCATCTACATTGTAGTGGAAACACTTGCCCTTGTCTGCTACAACTTTGGCTTTTCCCTTGCTTTTAGCAACAGTAGCGGGAGCTTTCCCCTTGTTTCCTTTCTTCTTCTGAGTTTTCTTCGAAGAAGTGGCTAAAGATTTAGTTCCAGAGGATGAACCCTTCTCGAACTTTCTTTTAGAGTGAACAACGTTTGCCTCTCCTTCTACTTGTCCCTTGTTCTTAAGAAGAGACTGATAGAGTTGTAGCTCATTATGGAGGCTAGTCAGGTTGAATACTATTCTATTCATCATTGCATTGCTTCGAAACTGTAGAAAACTCTTTGGAAGAGATTCTAAGATGAATGCAACCTGACTACGCTCATCTATGACCGCCCCGTTTGCTTCTGCCACGTTGAATTGGACCATCATATTCAGGACATGCTCCCGAACAGACGTGCCCTCTTTCATGCGGCAGCTATAAATGTATTTGAGAGCGTCATGGTGGAGTTGGTAGGACGGTTGTCCAAACATCTCCTGAAGGGAGTTCACAATCTCCCTCGCTGTGACCATGCCCTCATGCCTTTTAGCCAAAACTTCAGATAAGCTGACTAGGATATAGTCGCGAGCCTTATCAATGGCCTTTGTCCAGCGGTCATAAGCATCCTTAATTGCTTGGGATGCATTACGAGTAGGGGCTGGAGGACAATCCTCCGTTAAGACGAACCGCAGATCATCAACAACAAGAATCGTATTCAGGTTCAACTTCCACGTAGCGTAATTGTTCGCTGGTTAATTTCTCATTTTTAAGCAAAGAGACAATTGAGGAAGACATTGCTGAAATTTAAACAAACAATGACCGTATTAGTTATCTTTGCCTTAACCCATCATACAAGCAAACAATTGCATACAATCCAATCAATTTAGCAAAACAAGTAATCACAGAACCCTAAAACTATTGATTTAGTTTTGCAACGATGTTTCAGAGGTTTAGAATATCAACCACCGAAGGGTGATCAGGTACTTCTCCTCTGAAATGAGACATTTCTCAGCTAATTCTAATTCCAGAATAACTCATATTCCTATAGACATTAGCCACTGTTGTTTGGTCAAGGATTTGTTAACACTTTTAACTCATCCTCGTAAGTGTAACCCTCCCACTTTCAGATCTCAGAGACACGCACCAACAGGCTACTGGAGGGAAAGACAATTGTTGGTAATTAGCCTAAGAGTTCCTATCCTATTCAGGAGTTCATGATGTTCCGAATCCTATGATCAGGCCCTCCGAAGGGATGGTTGCGCCAGGACAACCTGCAGGCAGATCATAGGACTCTCACGGTGTGAACTAGGGGCGGAGACCGAGGGATACATTGACACGTGTCCCACTCCCACTTACTCTAGACATTTTCCCATTCACCTTGTTATTGATTCATGCAAACACTTTCCGAAGGGAGGCCGCTCCTAAGGCGACTCGAAGCCGAGCATGAACCTCACGTTGTGAATATAGGGACGTAGGAGCAAAACTTGATTTAAATCTCGTTTTGAAATTTTCCTCCCACTGAAATTGTCCTAAGGTTAATTTAGGGTTGTTTAACTTAGATAAAATTCAGCTAAGTCAATCTATCTAAGTCTGATCCTATTATAACAATTATGGAAAGGATTCAACCACAATGTTTTAGGTGAACTAAACTTCTTTTAATAAATCCAACATTGCAAGTCAACACTACTATGGTTAATCCAACTCAAGGTTCGGGTCAGTTCCCAGGTAGGAGGTGTTCCGTAAACCGTCAACTTAAATACCCCTAACCTTAGACAGAACTTTACCGAGAGAGTTCCCTTATAACCTCAGTAATGTAAGGTCTTTACTCTAAAGATCTAGGTGCATTAAACACTTTTAATAAACCTAGTGACATTGCATGCTAACATTTAACTATGATTAATTCAACTCTGGTATTCCGGGTCAGTTCCCAGGTAGGAGGTGTTCCGTAAACCGTCAACTTAAATACCCCCAGCCTTAGACAGAACTTTACCGGTGGAGTTCCCTTATAATCATAGCAATGTTTTTCCTACTTAGTCAATTAAAACTATTTTTAATTCTAAGTAAGAAATAATTCTAATCCTATTAGAAACTGATCTAGGTCTAATTAATTTTAAACAATTTAAAATTAATTCAATTTTTCCTATGATCTTATGTTTGCATGCAATTCTTGATTATAGATTGACGGTTTCTAAGCATTAATATTAAAGAACTATTTCAAATTTTAATGATTAATCCTATAATCAAGAATCTAGGGTTTAATTTATTCAACAATCTCATTCAAATTAAAAAATTAAACCATACTAATTGCATCGCATGAATAATATAAAAATTATATTATTAACTATGGATGTTTCATGCTTCATGCAATATTGATTTTCTTTTAATATCACAATTATAAGCCAATGAAGAAAATCAATCAAGCATGCTTCATTCATCACATTAAACATAACTATTTATATTTAATTTAAGTAATGACATGCTTCATGCTTTCCAATTTTTAATATAATTAATATACACTTATATTAAAAAATATGAAAACAATTTCATGCATTTAAAACATACATTATAACTATTTATAATATATAAATAAATGCATGAGCATGTTTATAACCTAAGGTGGGATTAAAAATTCTATATGACATCCATAAAGCATATAAATAGCAATTGAACCGGTTAATTTTGGCCCCTAGGATAAAATAAAGCATTAAATTACATTAATTTTAGCTAAATTCTATCCTAAAATCCTTCTGCAGCTCCAAAAATTGGTCTAGACAGCACGAACCGCCCCGAACAACCTCGAACCGGTCTTCAAAATCACGAACCAAGCTGAAATTCAGTTGAACCGGACCGAATTGGTCCCAGCCCAGTCGAACCGGATGAACCAGACCGCCCTCCCTTTGAATTGCGCCGGTTGAAGCCCTAATTCGCGCCGTCATCGTGATAGCGTCGAGACGCTTGCATCGCAGCGTCCCGACGCTGTGCACTTTCCTTACCTGAGCGCCTGCGGTATCGAGACAGCGTCGAGATGCTTTGGGAGTAGCGTCCCGATGCTGTTGCGTCTGGAGGCAGAATCTGGGCAGAAATAGCACGATTTCTTCGGTTTTGGCCTCGATATCTCCGATTTTCATCTCATAAAAACCTATTCTAGACTCGGACTTACATAGGACTCGATTTTATATAAAATACCCGAAACACCGAGCCTTACATGATCAAAATCACATAAAAATAAAATCTATGGCCATAAAGTTAACCTAAACAGTTCAATGCAAACCGAACATACATTATGCATAAATCCCACCTATTAGAGCCTATAGCAAATTTTAATATTAATTAATAGGGACAGTGATGGCTCTGATGCCGATTGAAGGAAATAAAAGTCCCCACGCAGTGGAAGCGCATCGATTGGACCTTACGCCGTATATTAATTCACATTAAAATATCGTTACGAAAAGGCAAAATAAACTTTAAACATGCTTTAAAGTTGCTGGAAATTGCTATAAACATGCTTGAAAATTAAATCTAATTTATTTTCATGCTTTTCTAAAGAAACGGGAAAGAACCGTTACAAACCTTCGTTGTAGACTTGACCGTTCTTCGCCAACGACGCTTCAACGAACGAAAACGCAACAGCCTCCTTGTAGTTTCTTCGCTGGAAAATTCTTTTTCAAAGACACAATAACCACAGAGGTTACACCGGTATGTCTCTAAGTCTATGAGGCAAAAGACTTGTGGGAGTCTTTCTCTAAGAGGGATGCTAGAGAGAATTCTAGGGTCTTGTCTTGTGAGTCTAAGAGCAAGAGGAGAGTACTGAACCAATTAGGTCTAGTGTTCTATTTATAGAAGAGAGGCCATGAATAAAATATTCAATTAAATCAATCTTTTCCAAAATTGATTCAATCTTATTCCTCATTTAATCAATCCAAGATCAATCAATTCCATAATTGATTAATCTTTTCCACAAATGACTAATTACTTCCATAAGTGATTAGATCATTTCCATAAATGATTAATCACTTCCTTAGGTGATTAATTATTTCCTTAATTGACTAATTCCCAGTTAATGAATTCTTTAATTAATTAACCACCAATTAAATATCACATATTTAATTTCCGACATTGAATTAATTAATTTGCCCAAATAGATTTTAGACCTTAAAATTAATTAATTCATTATTTGAACTCTTTCAAACTTCCATAAATTTAATGTGACTCGAATTTATTTTAATATTTGAATTTCTTCAAATATTAATTTCTCTCATAATAATATATCAATATATATTATATTGTTTCCCTTAGTAAATTGAACATTTTCAATTTACATTTATTACTTAGTTGCCTCAAATTACTTTATGAGCTACTAGTGGGACCTAATGGACCTGCAGATCAAAAGCTTCAACGATGTGAGATTAATTGGTCAAACTCATTAACCAAATTAATCAATATTCGTTAACTGTGTGTACATTCCACTATAGACTCACAGTTGCACTCTTCTCACTGCAGACATATTTTCTGTGTCCACAGATATAGACCAATATCGACTAGTTAGTCCTTCACGAGTGTCCGTAACACCAGCTGTGTCAAATTACTGTTTTACCCCTGGGTTACTTCTATTTCCTTAAGTACCAGTTCTCCTCTAATGAACAACCTGTTTGTGGTCCAACCATCAAACAGAAAACCCTCTCGTGCCATTGAGAGGGTAGGGCCCTTTGTTCAAGACTCGGAGTCACCACTTAAGGGAACACTCATCTGCTTCCCTAAAGTCGGGAAGGAGTGAATTCCATCTTGTATGATTATGTTCCCAACTCCCCACTCGGTCTTGTCCCCAAATTGGTAGGCTTATTGAGTCGGCGTATTGGCCACTCTACCCATACAAATCAAAGGACAATCCCTCATGAGTAGGAGTTCATAATCAACTCAGGATTAAGACTAAGTTGACTAGGTCGTCCTAGTGAAATAGAAAACCAACTAGTTAACGGTGTTATAACCAGTGGTTACTATTTCGCGGTCCGGTCTTATGCAAACTCATTGCATAGGATACCCCCTCGCATGCCTCCTACACGAACGCGTTGGATCATAGCGTTTGTATCAAATACAAAGTGGGTCGTATCCATAGTGTCACCAGGATAAGGCACCCAGTCTTATCCCTATACTATAGACCCTTTAGTTTGTTTCATGAACAATGATCCCATATGTCGCTACATATAGTTCAAGACTCATATTACAGCCTAGGATGTCTAGTTTATTGGATTAGGGTTATTTTAGGCAAAGACAAATATAAAATAACTAATAACATTTAATGGAAAAAATATATCAATATTATTTCATTAATATACAGTCAACGGTTACATTCACTATATGCGAGTTTTAGGGCATAAAACCCAACAGCAACGACAAGGCAGCGACTCGTGGTGTCCCTCAGGTTGGCGAGTAGTCCGATGGTACAACAGCATTTCGCGGGTCGTGCAGCGAGCGTGGCGTTTTCCCGCGAGTTTTAAGCCTGGCAGTGGCTATGTTCGCGATTTTTTTGATGGGTGCTCTGTTTAGGTGTGGACAGCTTGGTTTTGGGGTGTTTTTCGATGTTTCTTACGAGCTTTCAATGTGGGTAGTTGAGGAAAATCAAATTTTTGGTTGATTATCATATTTTTATCCATTTTTTTAACAAGCATTCTTAAACTTTTTTTTCTTTTGTTTTCGTTTTTTTTTCCATTTTTTTAGTTACTATGGTAACGAGTTGAAACACTAATTAAATTTTATTTCGGTTTTAACCTTAAATTTAAATTTTCTTTTATTGGGTCAAATTTACGTGAAAATAAATAGAATTATTTTTTTAAAAAAAAAATAGCATGAAAGGAAGGTATAATTCTTGTAAAAGAGAAAAAAAATTCTAACTTGTTATTTCAATATCATTCCCTTCCTTTTCAATTTATATTAAAAAATACTTCTACAGAAATTTACCATAAGGTAAAATTGAAACACTATTTAAAATTCAGGAGAAAATTGCAACACTAATTCCAGTTCAATGTACATTTGGATGAATTTGAAGTTTAGGGTAACAATTTTAACACCTTACCAATCTTAGGGTTAAAATTGATCTTTTCTCTTATTTCTATATAGTCCTCCTAACATGAAGTTCTGGATCCACCTCTGATTCAGTATAAAAAAAAAAAGAATTAGAAAAAAGTTTTGTTGTTCTTGGTAAAATCTGTGTTATGACTCCATGTAGAGATGGGAAAGAAAGAAAGTAGAATTTTCGCAAAGGAACTGCTGTAAGTTAGAAACTTGGAATTATTCCAAGTCTTAGCAAAGGGATTCCTTGTTGGTCAAAAATGCCACAAAGCAATGGTGGAAATAAAAAGTGTTGTTTTCCCAAAGTCTGAACAATTACCCCACAAACTCACATTCATGTTTCATTTTCCACATTCTTATTCCAGCTTTGGCCTTATTCTTTTCATATAAAAATAAGATTCCCACTTCTCCACCCCAAACCCTATCAAGAATATCAGAAAACAAGATATATTTGAGAGATAAAACTCTCTATATTTGCCCACACTTTATTACTAAGATATGAGAGAATATTTATACAGTAATAATATGATAACTGCTTAAAACTACCACTTAAATACAAGTACAACTAATTATAACAGCATACTTAACCAATATAAGTAATATGCCCCCTCAAACTTATGAAGAATGCTTCAAAAGTTTGCCCAAGAGATGCTGAAAAACAGTAGTTGACAAGGGCTTAGTGAACAGATCTGCCAATTGATCATTTGAAGGAATATGTTGTACTTGCAGATCTCCACGAATGACCTTTTCTCTAACAAAGTGGTAGTCTATTTCGATATGTTTGCCTCGGGCATGAAAAATTGGATTCTTGGCAAGAGCAAGAGCTGAAATATTATCACACCATAAGGTAGGTGGATTTGGAAGAAAGATATTCAAGTCACAAAGAAGCTGTCCTATCCAATAGATCTCAGCAGCGGTTTGAGCCAATGACCTGTATTCGGCTTGAGTGGAAGACCGTGATACTGTTCCTTGCTTCTTGGCAGACCAAGAGACTGGAGAGTTTCCCAGAAAAATCACATAGCCAGTGGTAGACCGTCTGTCAAGAGTGTCCCCCGCCCAATCAGCATCACAGTAGGCATTTAAGGTAAGAGACCCACGAGAGAACAAAAGTCCACTGTCACGGGTGCCATTTAGATAGCGCAAAATCCTTTTCACAGCCGAGAAGTGTGCATTAGTAGGATTTTGCATAAATTGGCTCACCTTATTGACTGCAAATGTAATATCTGGTCTTGTAAAGTTGAGATATTGTAGAGAGCCAACAATTTGCCTGTAAAATGAAGGATCAGAGAATAATGGGGACGAACTGTAAAAATCATGTGAGGAAGAGATTGGTGTGCTGCAAGACTTGGCGTCACTCAAACCAGTCTTTTTGAGCAAGTCCTGGAGGTATTTCTTTTGACTGATGTGAAGGCCAGCAGCTGAGGACTGAATCTCAAGTCCAAGGAAATACCGAAGACACCCAAGATCAGTTATGTGAAATTCAGTTCCAAGACAATGCTTTAGATGAGAAATATAACTGGTATTTGAACCGGTGATGATAATATCATCAACATACAAAAGTAAGTAAGTGCAAGAGTTATCTTGGATATGCACAAATAAAGAAGAATCAGCCTGTGAAGCCACAAAACCGAGGGTAAGCAAGAAGGTAGTGAACCTTTCAAACCAAGCACGAGGGGCTTGTTTTAACCCATACAATGACTTATTTAGCTTCCACACATGAGAAGGAAAAGAGTGATCTTAAAGCCAGGAGGTTGTAGCATGTAGACATCTTCTTTGAGGTTTCCATGTAGAAAGGCGTTTTTAACATCTAGCTGCTGTAAATCCCAGCCATAATTAGCAGCCAAAGCTAAGACAACTCGAACTGTAGTTTTCTTGACAACAGGACTGAAAGTTTCATCAAAGTCAATCCCTTCAAGTTGATTGTAACCCTTGGCAACCAAACGTGCTTTATACCTTGCCACAGAACCATCCGGATTAAACTTCGTTCGAAAGACCCACTTACAACCAACTATGTTCATGTCATTTGTTGGTGGCACAAGGCTCCAAGTGTCTTGACTCTTTAATGCAAGAAATTCATCGAGCATGGCCTGTCTCCATTCGGGAGATTTGGATGCAGCTGTGAATGAGGTAGGCTCAGGTATTAAGGTGGGATTGGATGTAGTAAGAAGGACTTTTCTTTTAACTATGCCAGATTTAGATCTGGTGGTCATAGAATGATTGTTCTTTGTTAAGGGAGCAAGGGCTGGTTGATCTTCAGGAGGATTGGATGCAGTAGGTATTTGTTGATTTGGACAGTGACTGATTGATATAGCAGATGAGGGTTGTATAGTATGGCTAGGAAGGGAAGTGGATGGCTGAGTAGGAAGATGGCTTGCGGGTATACTGAGGGAATGTGAAGGTTGTGCAGAACAAGTATTGGTTGGTTTAGTGTGTTGGTAAAAAAGGGAAAGTAAAAGAGCAGGGTTTGGACAGTGAGTATGAGGACTAGAGGCTGAAGAGTCAGGTTCAATGATAGGCTTAAAGGTAGCAAATGGGAAAACGTTTTCATGGAATAGGACATGTCTGGAGATAATCATCCTTTTGGTTTGAATGTTGTAGCAGAGATATCCCTTAAACTCAAGGGTGTAGCCCATGAAAACATGTTGGGTGGTTTTGGGTTGAAGTTTGTGAGTGTTATAAGGCTTTAAGGAAGGGTAACACGCGCATCCAAACACTCGAAGGTGAGATAAATCTGGAGCATAGCCATAGAGCTTTTGAAAAGGGGTCATGTAGTCAATAGAGCTGGATGGCAGTCTGTTAATGAGAAAGGTAGCTGTGGCAAAGGCATGAAACCAAAATTCCAAGGGTGCGGAAGCATGATATAACATGGATAAGGCCGTATCAACTATAGATCGGTGTTTTCTCTCAGCGACTCCATTCTGCTCAGGAGTATAAGGGAGGACCGCTGATGAACAATACCCTTTGCAGAGAAAAACTCACGAAGAGAGCTATTAACAAATTCCCCCCCTCCATCAGAACGAAAAATTTGTAGAGAACAAGACAAAGAATTCTCAGCAACAGGAACAAAGTTCTTAATAGCATCATAAACACCAGACTTGGTAACTAATGGAAAAATCCATGTATACTTACTAAAGTCATCAATCAAGCTCACATAGTAACGAAATCCAGAGACAGACATAACAGGAGATGGTCCCCAAACATCACTATGGATTAGTTGAAGAGAGGTAGATGAACTATTTGAAGACAATGCAAAAGGTAATTTTGTCATTTTGCCTTTCAAACAACTGATACATTCACGGGTATGCAGTTTACCATCACAAGAAATACCATATGCAGTCAACAGTTTATTCAAAATAACAGCAGATGGATGACCCAACCGAAAATGCCACAATTCAGTATTTGTTAACTTTGAAAGAGAAACAGATGCACATATATGTTTGGAGGGATTAGGCAAACCAGAAACAGAGGCTGCAACAAAATTTTTGTCAGCAACAATAGGGTAGAGACCATCCTTACTCTTGCCCTTGTAAAGTATTTGCCCCGTATCCTTGTCCTGAATAGAGAACCAATCAGCATAAAAAATGAATATGCAATTGTTATCAAGGCAACACCGAGAGACAGAGATTAGATTGGTCGATAAGTCAGGCACACACAACAAATTCGATAGCTGTAAAGAGCCCTGAGAATGGGAAACAGTACCAAAACCACTTTGAGCAACTGGAAGTCCTTGGCCATTGGCAACAGTTATTGCATCCTCACCATTGCAACTGGAATTCAGGTTGAGGTTGGTGGCATCAGGAGTTACATGCGTATTGCAGCCGCTATCAACAAGCCAGGTTGATGTGATAGGGGTGGTATCATACGCCAGGGCCATCGCTGCAAGCTTAGAAGGTGGATGCCTTCCTTGGTAAGACAAATTCAAACGGTTGAAACAATCTAAAGCTCCATGGCCTGTTTTGGTACAAATCTGACAGACAATACGACCTTCATTTTGCTTGAAATCCTCCAGAAGATGGATTTCCAACAGAGTTGGTAATGGGAGTACCACAGACCTGTTGTGCTGAATTTTGATTGCCACGACCTTGATTAAAACTTGGCTGAGGCAGTGACGGATTAAAATTTGCTCCACAACCTTGATTAAAAGCGCGATTCTGTCCCTGATTTGGTCCTCGACCGCGACCACGAAAATTGGAAGGATTAGATCCCCGACCTTGAGCAAACATAGCAGTCGGATTGAAAACTGAAGCCGCAGTGGACTTGTTTTGTTGATCGATGAATTTTGCCTCTGATTTCAACAGAGCATGAAGCTCATCAAGAGTGACGGATCGACCACGAGTGCGAATTGAAGTACGAAAGGAATTGTACTCTATTGGTAAACCATTTAGTGTGTAGAGAAGGATATCTTCATCATCAATTTTGACAGAGACAGTTGCTAACTTATCAACTATCTCTTTAATCCGAATGAGATAATCATCAACGGATTCCGTGGAGCTCTTAGATACAGTGTGTAGGGCTGACTTAAGCTCGTGGATGTGAGAACGAGTAAGCGACGAAAAACGTTTTTCAAGAGCAGTCCATACCTCCTGTGAAGACGTACAACCAATAACAAAAGAAAAAGCAGCTTTCGAAAGCGTGGCGTTGATCAATGTGATAAGAGCGCGATCTTGAGCGATCCAAAGAGAATAAGCAGGATTAATTTCGGAGAGTAGATTGTCGTTGCCATCGTGAAGATGCTTGGGCGGGCATTTGTTCGATCCATCAACGATGTCAAAAAGGGAGTGAGCCCTAAGCATTGACTCGACTTGGAATCTCCAGAAAAGATAATTTGTAGAATCCAGCCTCACTGGGACAAGATTATATATATTTGATAGTAGAAAGATGGAGGTATTGGACTGGAGGTTGCTGCCGGAAATCGCCTCAGAAGCAGTAGAAGAAGAAGACGCCATTGAAGAAAATTCTGAAGACGTTGGTCAAACTAGCTCTGATACCATATCAAGAATATCAGAAAACAAGATATATTTGAGAGATAAAACTCTCTATATTTGCCCACACTTTATTACTGAGATATGAGAGAATATTTATACAGTAATAATATGATAACTGCTTAAAACTACCACTTAAATACAAGTACAACTAATTATAACAGCATACTTAACCAATATAACTAATAAACCCAACACTCACAATTCAATTCATTTTCCATCTAATTACTTCTCTTCTCCGTCATGGGAGGAAACAACCGACAGAAAAATGCTCACTCTTTCTTCTCTATCTTCAGCTTTTTCAAATCCAAAAGAGTAGAAAAGGAGATTATCCTGTTCATGGGGTCAAGGACGTGTAAATTATGACCAAGTGATGAGCACAAAAACTGTTATTGGATTTTCGAGCTTGGTATGGATAGAAAGGCTAAAGATTATATCGACAGGATCTATAGAAACCTTAGCTTGTATTTGAATCCAAGTGTCAAACTATCACTATTCATCCAATTAGACAAAAAACTGATCTGTAAATCATTTATTTGCATATTTTTATTTATTGTTGTCTATTTAGTTCGATTACTGTGATTCATTTCAAATATCATTGATTCTATCAAATAATATTTTATAATCTTGAGATTTCTGGACCGGAGTTGGCCTGGGGGATGCTATTAAATTTATCATCGGAGGTATTCAGAACTGTTGAGAAAAAAATTATATAATGTAAAAATAATATTTTATAATAGAATTGCAAAATAATAAACGATAAACTGTATTTTGGGATCAAAAAATTGTATTGGAATCCTATAAAGAAAATTACTTAAATAAATAAATATCTTCTAGTTAAATTTGAATGCCCAAGGCCAACATGGTAAATTAATTTTTTTAGAAATATATATGTAACACCCGAGTTAGGAGGGGTACATGAATGAGCCGAGGCCACATCCGAATGAGAGGGATCCTGAGGACATGAAAACATGGTCAAGATAAGCTTAAAAGAATTGATAGATACTACCTATACCAACAAGGTGCACCTTTCTTTTTGGTGGCTCAATCATAGGAATTTTGAAGTTAAGCGTGTTTGGCTTGGAGAAGTTCTATGTTGGGTGACCTCCTGGGAATTTTCCTCGGAAGCATGTGAGTGAGGACAAAACATGCTAAAACGACCTCGTGTTGGTTTGTGGGGACAGTCTTCAATCTTAGAAGTAGATTTAGACAAGTATGGTGGCGTGGTTAGGTCGTAGGGGAATGCCGGGGCCATTAGATGCCGAATCTGGATTCCGAATCCTGGGCCTGAGGCGTTACAGTTGGTATCAGAGCGGAACCTCTCCCAGTAGGATGTGGTTCGGGGACGAACCAAGGCGGAAGCTTGTGGGCATGTAACACCCGAGTTAGGAGGGGCACATGAATGAACCAAGGCCACATCCGAATGAGAGGGATCCTGAGGACATGAAAACATGGTCAAGATAAGCTTAAAAGAATTGATAGATACTACCTATACCAACAAGGTACAACTTTCTTTTCTGTGGCTCAATCATAGGAACTTTGAAGTTAAGCGTGCTTGGCTTGGAGAAGTTCTATGTTGAGTGACCTCCTGGGAATTTTCCTAGGAAGCATGTGAGTGAGGACAAAACATGCTAAAAGGACCTCGTGTTGGTTTGTGGGGACAGTCTTCAATCTTAGATGTAGATTTAGACAAGTATGGTGTCGTGGTCAGGCCGCAGGGGAATGCTGGGGCCGTTAGGTGCCGAATCCGGATTCCGAATCCTGGACGTGAGGCGTTACATTAACAACAAACTAAATAATAAGTTAACTATCAATTAATTCAAAAACATTATTTATGTTATAAATTTTGTATATATAATTATTATTTAACAGTATCACATAAATTACATTATATTATCCATATTTTAATTTAAAAAAAATTAAGTTTATAATATGAAATATTATATTTATTAAAGTTTTTATCTTTTTTAATTTAATTTTGCATTTTTTTTTTAATTGTTGTTTCAGAATTTCCAATATTTGGATCATAGAATTTGAAAACAGTTTTAAAAAACATCTATCAAACGTATAATGGTTGAACACAGTAAATTTAAAAACATAAAAGAGCATATCAAATAAGTCCTAAATAATATTCCATTTGAATATCAATAAGTCTTTTAACTACAAACTATGTTATTTAATGAACTAATACCCTATTTACATATTAGAATATAGAGGATACTAAGACACAAAATAATAACAACAATAAAAATAGAGATATGTCCACAAATCATTCGAGCTAGGTTCCAGGAGGAGGAATAGTGACAGTTTGGCGCTCAGTTTCTAAAACACAGTTCCTATAGATCCTGTCAATGTAATCTTTTGCTTTTCTATCGATACCAGGTTCAGCAACCAAACGATGAGCTTTGTCCTCATCGCTCGGCCACACCTTGCTCGAAGTTGACACCTCGTCCCAAGAACCATCGTAATGATCTCCTTTTCTTCCCTTCCTAGATTTGAAAAAGCTAAAGATTGAGAAGAAAGAATGAGCTTTTTTCTGTCGAGTGTTGCCTCCCATGACGTTGAGGAAGTAGTTAGATGGAAAAATGAATTGAATTGTGAGTGTTGGGTTATTGAGGAAAGATGAGTGGATACTCTTTTTATAGCATACGGAAATAAGAAAAGGGCATCAGTTGAAAGGACAACTCTTGGGGAGCAAAGAATCCGTAGATGCAAGCTAGGTGAAACCACTGAGCAAGAAACATAAATGTTAGTTTGTAGGGTAATTATTCAAACACTTTTGATTTCCTCCATTGCTTTAAAACCCACATGTCGACTAAAAGAATCCTTTGCTAAGACTTTGAATAATTCCACTTACAATTCCTCTCTAGTCCCTTCTACAAGTTTTGGGATTAATTAAAAAACACTACATAAATTTATTATAATGATATTTAAATATAAAAAAAAACACATATTATAATGTTAAACTTCTTAATATAATAATTGTTACGCAAATTGTTAGCCACAAGTGTACGGTCCAAGTTATAATATAATGATTAAAAATCGAATGTCGTCCTCTGGATTGGTTTTCTAGCTCACCTAATTACTAAAGGTATATTTGCCCAATTTTATTTAGAGAAAAGATTCGAGAAAGATGCAAATTAATAAAAAGCTACTCAAAACAGTTAAATGGGTGGAAACTTAATGGAGGAAAGCCTTAGGGAATTGATTTCACCTATTAGATGCATGAATTAATTTAGTGATGAAATATGAATGAACATGTAACGCTTCATAAACGAAGGATTACTAATTATTAAATGCCTCTCCCGAGCATAATTAATTCTTTATGCAAAATTAAGAAATTGATATCCCTATCTAATTTCTACAACTAGCATAAGCATTAAAGTTCAATCCTTATAATGGTTTCTCAAGCAATCCTAAATCTCCCGATTATAGAACCACCTAAGTCATGCAATTGATAATCTACTCTAAACTACCCTCTCCAGAGCAATTAGTTCAAATAAAACAACATATAATCCGTGATCAAGAGATTATAAGCATTAAGCATTCAATTCCATAAATAAAAGGCGTTACGAATGTTGGGATTGGTGCCCTAAAACTCGTAGATAGTGAATGTTAAACGAATTATATACTTATTCGATAAAGGTGTTATCGAGATTAATTCAGTAAAGTTATTACTGAATAAAGTAAATTGCACATATAATAACTCAAATCCAATAAACTAAGATCCATGGCTATAGGATGAACACTTGCGCTTTATGTAGAGACATAAAAGTGGATCAAGCTTGAGTAATAGCCAAAACGGTCTATAGTATAGGGATAGGGTTGGGTACCTTATTCTGGGGACACTATGAGACGCGGCCCACTTTATAGATGGTATAGACGATGTGATCCTAAATCGTCCATGTAGAGACATGCGAGTGGGGGCGTCCTATGCAATGAGTTTGCATAAGACCAGGACCAAGAAATAAGTCACTCTCGCTTTATAACACCGTTTACTGACGAGACTGACTATTTCACATGATGACCTAGGTAACTCGATCTTAATCCTGAGCTAACTATGAACTCCTGTTTATTCGGGCTTATCCTTAGATCTGCATAGGTGAGAGTGGCTCAGTATCGCCGACTCAATAAGCCTCCCATTTCAGGGATAGGAACGGGTAGATAGCTGGGGACATAGTCGTGCAAGAAGGAATTCACTCCTACCCGAATAAGGGATAGTAGAGAGGTTGTTCCCTTAAGTGCTGACTCCGGGGCTTGAACAAAGGGATCCCGCCCTCTCATTGGCCCGAGAGGGACTCGGTTTATTGGTTGGACCATAAACCAATTGTTCATTAGAGGATCAGTGGGACTTAAGGAACTAGAAGTACTATAGGGGTAAAACGGCTTATTGACCTAGCTATAGCTACGAACAACCTGTGAAGGATCGACTTACTAATCATGGTTAAATCAAGTGGACGGAAATATATCTATAGTGAGGGGAGTGCAACTATCGGGCTATAGTGGAGTGTCCCGATAGTTAACGAATGTTGGCTAGCTTAGACAATGAGATTAGTCGGTTAGCCTCGAATCGTTGGAGCCCATGATCTATAGGTCCATTAGGTCCCCCTACTAGCTCATATCGGAATTAAGCCTAGAACAAAAGATAGGAAGCTTTGAATCGTTCAAAATCGGGAAAAAGGGTATTATCGTAAATTGTGTTTGACACAATAATTTAATTATGAATTAAATTAGAAAATGAGAGATGAAGTATTTAAAAGTGTTTTGAATACTATATATATGTATTAGGAATCATATATATGGAATTGCACAAGATAACAAAGATTAATTAGATTAATCATATCAAAATTAATTTGAAAATTTTCAAATTAATTACCAAGCAATCAATTTCAATTTAGAATTGAAATTGGGGGTAATTTGCAAGCTTGAAATTTGATTTCAATTTGAATTTAGTGGATTTAGTTGGAAATCCACTTAATGCATGATCATTCAAAGTGGAAAGACAACTCACTCATGCATTGTTGCATGTCTTGTGTAATGTACACCTAGAATCCACTTGAGCTTGCAAATACACCATGTGTCTTGTGTCTTGAGGCTTGGCTTTGCATGGAGAAAGTCTTTAAAAGGAGTTTGAATCATATTCAAACATAAGAGAGTCATTTCCTTAATGTTATGCTGCTGGAATTTGGACTCAAAGTTCTCTCATCTCTCATTCTTCTCCAATGCTTGATGCTTCAAGCATTCCCTTCCCATTCCCTATCTTATATAGACTCCCACAAGTCGTTCTTGGCCCGGAGTATAGTAGGGAAGACTCTAGAGGTTGTCCAAGGAGCATAGGAGAGGCAAACACCACAAGGAGTTCATCATAAGTGAGCTACAAAGGTTGGTGTTTTCTAAACTCTCTATTCTGTCTTTTCTAGAACATGCATGCTTTAGGAGTAAAATTGAATGTCTTAAGTGCTTTCGATCTTCAATTGCTTCCGCATGTGTAATATGTACACCTTCAACGAACCGTTCACAAAAATCCCTAAATTAATCCAAACAATCTAATGGCTACATCAAGCCCCTAACAAACGAAAATTAGCTACTCATGGTCTCGATAACAATAGCAGAATATGCCATAAATCTCATAATAAAAGTACAAGAAACAAAGGGAGAAAGAATAAACTCGCTAGCTGTGATTGCCGCACGTTCCCGTCACGATCCTCACGATCTAAGCTCCAAAAATCCGCTCTCTTAGGTCTCCTCAGTGTTCTGGTCGAAATCTCCTCAGAATAGTCGTGTTTTTCTCTCCCAAAAAGCTCCCCTAAATCTGATGCGTCGTTTTCTATTTATACAGGACAATCGGCCGCGACAGCATCGCGACATTAAGGACAACGTCTCGACGCTGTCGCGTTGAACGCCCTAGCCCAATTGGAAAGTGCCGCAACGTCGAGATGCTGTGGAGGTAGCGTCTCGATGCTGCCTCAGTTGCACGCATTCTGCCTTATGCGACAACATTGAGACGCCCATGAATAGCGTCTCAACGCTACCCTCTCGAATTGGAGCCTTGAACCTTGTCTTCTTTTGCTCATTTCTTCAATTGAATTAATTCTTTTGCTCCCAAATCACCGGTATTCATAAAAAACATCAAATTCATCCTAAAGCTTGATTCCTACAAAATTAAACCAAATACACATAAAATTGGCCAAATAATCCTCAAGGCTAACACTAAAATAATATAAAATATAGCTCAATAAATTGAGCTATCAAATACCCCCAAACTTAAGCATTTGCTAGTCCCGAGCAAAGTAAGAATCCAAATAATCTATCTGTTGGGTTTAATGTTCTATAAACTCGTAGTTTGTAAATCATTAAACATATTCTATTTCCAATAAAGACGTTATTGAGGTTATTCAGTAAAAGATGTTATTGAATATGTAAATTGCGAATGATTAACCTAAATCCAATAAACTAAGATCCTTGGCTATAAAATGAATACTCGAACTATATGTAGGGACATATCATAGAATCAAGTTCAAGTTTATAGTCAAAATAGTCTATAGTATAAGGATAAGGTTGGGTACCTTATCCTGGAGACACTATGGACGCGGCCCACTTTGTATTAAGTACAAACGATGAGATCCTAAATCGTTCATGTGGTGACATGCGAGTGGGGGCGTCCTATGCAATGAGTTTGCATAAGACTGGACCACGAAATAAGTCACTTTCTCTTTATAACGCCGTTTACTGAAGAAACTGACTATTTCTCATAGAATACCTAGGTAACTCGTTCTTAATCCTGAGCTATCTATGAACTCCTGTTTATGCGAGATTATCCTTTGATCTGCATGGGTGAGAGTGGCCAGCATCGCCGACTCGACAAGCCTACCATTTTGGGGATAAGATCGAATAGATAGCTAGGGACATAGTTTCGCAAGACGGAATTCACTCCTACCCTTTTCAGGGTTAGTAGATAGGTTGTTCCCTTAAGTACTAACTCCAGGACTTGAACAAGGGGCCCCACCCTCTTGTTAGATCGAGAGGGACTTAGGTTTGATGGTTGGACCGCAAACCGATTGTTCATTAGAGGATTAGTGGAACTTAAGGAACAAGAAGTACTATAGAGGTGAAACGGTTATTTGACCTAGCTATAGCTATGAACAACCTGTGAAGGAACGACTTACTAAACATGGTTAAATCAAGTGGACGGAAATATATCGATAGTGAGAGGAGTGCAACTATCGGGCTATAGTGGAGTGTCCCGATAGTTAACGAATGTTGGCTAGCTTAGATAATGAGATTAGTCGGTTAGCCTTGAATTGTTGGAGCCCATGATCTATAGGTCCATTAGGTCCCCCTACTAGCTCATATCGGATTAAAGCCTAGAATATTTTGATAGGAAACTTTGAATCGTTCAAAAACGGGAAATAGGGTTTTATCGTAAAACATGTTCGACACAATGATTTAATTATGAATTAAATTAGGAATTGAGAGATGAGGTATTTAAAAGTGTTTTAAATACCATATATATGTATTAGGAATCATATATAATTCATGGCATTAGGTGATAAAGATTGATTGGATCAATCATATCAAAATTACTTGGAAATGTCCCAATTAATTGCCTAGAAATCAATTTCAATTTTGAATTGAATTTGAAATGGATTGAAAGCTTAAAATTCACAATTAGGATTCAATTCATAGTGGATTTAGTTGTTTTTCCACTCTTGCATAATGATACATAGTGGAAAACAACACAAACATGCATTAGATGCATGTGTTGTGAAGTAGACACCTATAATCCACTTTGAGTTGCATCTTGACCATGTGGCTAAGTGTCATGAAGCTTGTCTTTGCATGGGAGATGTCTATAAAAGGGGCTTGAATTAGATTCAAGATGAGCAAGCTTTCATTTAGTGTTATGCTGCAAATTTTCTCCCTCAAATTCTCTCTCATTTCATCTCCTTCCAAAAGCTTGTACCATCAAGCATTCCCTTCCTATTTCTTTCTTCTATAGACTCCCACAAGTCTTTCTAGGCCCAAGAGAATAGTAGGGAAGACTCTAGAGGTTGTCCAAGGAGCATAGGAGAGGCAAACACCACAAGGAGTTCCACATAAGTGAGCTACAAAGGTTGGTGTTCTCTCAACTCTATATTCTGTCTTTTATAGAACATGCATGCTTTAGGAGCAAAATTGAATGTCTTAAGTGCTTTCGATCTTCAATTGCTTCCGCATGTGTTATATGAACACCTTCACTATCAATCATAAACAATCGAGGGAAATGTTGCTAATGACTCTAGCCTCAGGAATTTCAAACCACAGATAATTCAGTTGGGGTTGGTGCCCTAAAATTCGTAGATAGTGAATGAAACAAATAGTTATATACATGTTAGATAAAGTTGTTATTGAGTTTTCGTTCACTCAAGTTATTAAAATGAGTGAATTGCACGTTAAATAACTCTAATCCAATAAACTAGAATCCTTGGCTATGATATGAATACTTGAACTTTGTGTAGTGACATAAAAGTGGATCAGGTTCAAGTACATAGCCTAAACGGTCTATAGTATAGGGATAAGGCTGATTACCTTAATCCTAGGAAACACTATAAGACGCGGCCCACTTTGTACAAATGGTACAAACGATGTGATCCTGAATCGTTCATGTAGAGACATGCGAGTGGGGGCGTCCTATGCAAATGAGTTTGCATAAGACCAGGACCGAGAAAAGTCAATCTAGCTTTATAACGCCGTTTACTGACAACACTGACTATTTCAATGCGATGACCTAGGTAACTCGATCTTAATCCTGAGCTAACTATGAACTCCAGTTTATTCGGGCTTATCCTTAGATCTGCATGGTTAGAGTGGCTCAACATCGCCAACTCAATAAACCCCCCATTTCAGGGATAGGAACAGGTTGATAGCTGGGGACAGTCTTGCAAAACGAAATTCACTCCTACCCAATTTAGGGATAGTAGAGAGGTTGTTCCCTAAGTGCTAACTCCAGAACGTGAACAAAGGGATCCCGCACTCTCATTGGCCCGAGAGGTTTTAGGTTTAGTGGTGGGACCACAAACCGATTATTCATTGGGGACTCAACTAGAGACTTAAGGGACAAGATGTAACTTCAGGAGTAAAACGAACATTTGACCCAGCTCTAGTTAGGAACAACCTGTGAAGGTGATGTGAAATTTTCCTACCGCAAGTGCACGGGTCAAGTAATAGTAAAGTGATTTTGAAATCGAGTGTCGTCCTCTGGATTGGATTTTTAATCAATTTTAATTACCGAAAATAGTCTTGTCCAATTTTATTTAGTTCCAAACGAAGTGAGAATGAATGCAAAATCTAACACAAAACAACAAAAAGTGTGACAATCTAATGGAGACAGCGGTCTTAAGGATTTGATTTCACCAATTGGGATTATGGATTAATTCATGGATTAATGACATGCTATGATTCATAAATCTTGGAAAACTAAAATCACACATATCTCTCCCGAGCATACATGATTCTCCCACATGCAATGAACCCGATATCCCTATCTAAATTCATTAAACATGCAAGGCATTAAGGTTAACCTTTTTAACGATTTCTAGAATTAACTATTATCTCCCGATTTCTAGCTAAATCTGAAGGTGTTCATATAACACATGCGGAAGCAATTTTAGGATCGGAGGCACTTAACTACATCAATTTTAGACAATGAAAGCATGTTGTCCAAATACCGTTAACAGAGAGCAGAATTTTTACCAACCTTTTGGAAACCGATTCAGCAACTTCTTTTGATTCCTTTGATCACGAACAGTGTGTGGACCACCTCTAGTGTCTTCCCTGCTATCCTCCGGCCTTTGAACGACTTGTGGGAGTCTATGGTGATAGGGATTGGAAGTTGCTGCGTTCCTAGAGTGAGTAAAAATAAGATGTAAATAGACTCTAGAACTTTGTGCAAGTATACACAATCCGCAGCAATTAATAAGTATTTATCGAATCCAAGGTCTGAATTAGTTCTCACTTTATCTATTTTGTATAACTTTTCAATGGTTTCAAAGGTGGTTAAAATGATTGATTTTTATAAAATGCTGAAGCAAAAGAAATGACAGAACAAAAAGTAAACAAATAAAGCAGACATATTAGAAACATGTGTTGGTCAGGATTTAGTAATTGTTTTAAAAGATGCTCTAGAAATATTATTGATCAGGCAAAACTCTTGCAGTCTTATTAGCAGATTCCTCCCAAAACTCTGGATTTTTTAGAATATGTTTCAAAAAATCGATCTTGAAACCGATCAAGCACTAGGCAACTGGCTATCCCTAGCTTAGTCACTGGCGTTCACAAATACACAATGATCTAGTGTGATTAATTGCCACACACTTCCCAAGTCATCCCTGAAACTAGGAAGTGGTATTCATACCGGCTGACCAAGCGGGCACAAAATGTAAATGAGCACAACAAATAATCAAGATGCATCAAATCAACTTATATTGCATAGAGATTAAGCACGGTAATCACATATTTCCTAACCAACACCTAAAATTACTTAGTTCATAAAGTGCATAGAGACAGACGTTACAATATAAGTAAATGCATCCATAATTACAAAATAATACAAGAAAATACTAATTCCCTTGATCAACTTCGTAATTGATGGTCTTCTTGTAGGTCTCCAATCTTTCTCCTCTATTCGGCTCCCAATAATGGAAATGAACTTTCCAAGAATGGAATGTTCCTCCCAAAAGGGAATGTCTTTGACTTGAGACGGCTCCTTTCTTTTATAGAGTGATAACAAGCTTGAATTAGGTTGACCTAGACACGTGGATGGCTTTCCTTGCTCCTTAAACCCGAGAATAGCTTAACTGAATTCAGTTCATTAAATTGGCTAACGAACTGTGATGTGGCAATTTTGCTCCCAGCTTTGCTACAACACAGAATTTGCTCCCTCAAGTCGCTCAGCAATACATTCTGCACAAAATAACTTCCAAAGCATCCATTTTTCCAAATGGGTTAAGACATATAATATCTATCTAAAAGCAACCCTATTTAGCACAAAAGACACATAAATCCCTATAGAAATAAGGTCTAAATAACTCCCTTTTGGAGAGTTATCATAACCCCAAACTTGAACTATTGCGCGTCCCGAGCAATACTAACCAACCTTCCCTTAAGAATTCAAAACGTTAGACAAAGCATAACTTAATCAAAACAGATAATCCAACACTACCTTCAACCTTTACCTGAGCATTCTGCAAAACCGAGGACTACTGCAGCAAAATAGTTCTTCCGGCATGGACAAATAATCACCACTTTTAACTCAATTCTAAGAACTTGCCACAGTCTAGCTCTATTATCAGACATATCAAAACACATTTTTAAGGAGTTTATATTCTCGTTTTTTTTTCGACTTAAAGCAGCCCTACAGTCATAAGCTCTTAAGCATGGGATGACCAACTTTACGGTGCAGTATACCCTTGCCTCAAACTCATCACCAACTAGGCAAAATACTCATTGCAAAGCTAAAAAATTCTTAGTTATTCTATCTCTTGCCCCTCAGAATGACAACATTTTATGACGAAGCTCACCTAAGTTCTGGGAGACAGAAAAACTGCTGGATTATCATTCATCCTTCAAAACTTTTGCTCCATGAATTTTCTCAGCAAAATTTTCAACAATCAACTTTTTTTCAGCAAATAATTTTTCCATTTTTTCATATTTCCTAGGTTATCTTTTGAGGCAAAGACAAACTGTGGGTATCACAAATGTCCCTGGTTACTCAACAACCTAGCAAATTATTTAATGAAGGAGAGGAATGCTCGAGCAAAACAATTGGAGTAGCAAAAAGTCCCCCAAACTTGAATTATTCATTGTCCTCAATGAATCATTAATTTCATGAATTTTACCCCCAAACTTAAATTTTCTATCTGAATTTTCAAACTAAGCGTGGGACTAGAAGTAAGCTTAAAGTGGATCAAATAAATCGACAATACCTCAAAATCTTCTTGCCGCAACAACGACCAGGCTAGAAGAAATGCTCAAGCAAAAGGTTTCTGGAGATCAGAATACCTTGATCTAATTAAGCTTAACCAGTCCAAGCTCCAAAAATTCAGAAGAGAATTAGTTAAGTTAGAATTACTCAGTGCTTATAGAACAGAAATGACTTCGAAAATTTCATTAAAAACAAAGAAAGAAATTACATCAGCAAATATTTTGATGGCCTAGGGACAGAAAAATTAAAAACAAGCAAACATAATAGCAAAAGAAATTGGAGTCAGAAATACGCGAACAATCAAAAATAACAAAACAAAAATAATGCTCGCCCAAGGTTATCACATCCATCAATCTTCCTGACCCTGCTCTTCATCATCCTCTTCTTCTTCTCTTTCTATTGGTGGGGGCGGAATCCAGGGGTTCAATAAATCATCAGGGAATACTGGAACTGCTGGATATGGTTTGGAAAAATTTTCCTGTAGCGTCTTCTTCAGGTTGCCATCACGAAGTTTAACATAGTTCCAGAAAGTTTGAGATTGCCTCTCGGCAAACTCTTGCCTGCTCGCCGACAGTGCAAGTTGTTCTAAAATCTTGTGAATGCCACAAACAAGCCCACCCTAACGTGCTTCTTGGTGTACGCTGAAGCCGTGCCAAGTTAGGCGTATCAATGATTCCCTTGTCGAATAATATGATATCTTCTGCATTCTCTGGAACCCCTGCTCGCTTGCAAAGCATTGTAATTGTATTCGGGAAAAACAACTTCCCAACTTTCTTCCACCAGCATCCAAATATCTCACTCGCAATAATTTTGCCCACATAAATACTGAGAGACCTTAAAACCGTCGAGTCATGAGTCGTTGGAAGCAACCTTTGTTTGATGAATCCCATCCATGTATTTGCTTCCTTTTTTAGATAGGCTGCCTAAAATGTCCTTTTCTATGTTTTCGAAAGTCTCCACTACGCCCCTTCAACACCAACTTCCCGAACAGCATTGCTTAATTGCTCAATAGATGGCGCCACAACCATCTCATTGTATCCTGCGTGGGGGAAATCCTGAAGGTTATACAGGGAGTTAATGGCACCAGGACTCCAGTCGACTGCTACTCCTCGAACGATAACTTGGAAACCCTCTTCCTCGTCAATGTTTGCATAAAACTCGCGCATTACATGCGCGTTCACAGATTCAGGCTTGGAGCAGAATAATTCCCAACCGTGGTTCGTAATGTCGGCCCGCAGAAAATGTGGAAGATCCCCACTAAATCCTCTCTCAAACAGGAAGTCTCTCTTCAGCATCTCAACATACTTTGCTCTGGCAAGATTGTTGATGAAGCGATTGTACGGTAACCGTGGCTCCTCTGCTTCAATATCTTCAGATTCCGGCGATGCTTCAGCAATACCTTTGCCCTTGTCTTCCCTTTGTTTGAGCAAAATTTCTTCTTTCACTTTTTTCTCTACTTCTTCTCTTGTTTTGTCTTCGGCCTCTTTTTTCTCCTGTTCTTCTCTTTCTGTATTCTCTTTCTCAGAATCACTTGTCGGCGGGGAAGGAGTATCAGTTCGAACCACCTTAACACGACTGGCTTTTTACTTCCGACGACGACGTCTTGGCACTTCCGGCATGATAACCTCCACTCGAGCCTCCTGCTCATTGCCTTTTTCCGGCACATCCTCTGTCTATCCTTCTTGGGCATCCCCGGTCTGTTTTTCTTGAACTTCCTCTGTGTGTTCTTCTTGAACTCTCTCCGTATCTGCAACTATCAGGTCAGTCTGCCCTGGGTTTTTTCCTTCAGGTTCTTTCGGATTGCCTTCTTCAACTGCCTCGGCAGCGATATCCTCTACTACCTTCTGCACAATTTCTTGATCCTCAGCCCTCTGTTGTCTCTTCCTTCTTTTAACTTCTTTCTCTTCTGGTGTTTTCTTTTTCTTTGCCTAAGCTTTCGGTGCTTCAGGGGTAACAGGCACCTTCTCTTCCTCATTGTCTCGCTCCTTTCTTCCTCTTGTTTTCGCCATTGGAGACTCAAATGATTTACAGAAAGCAGAAGCAAAAAGGAAAAATAGAAACGACAAAAGATGAAAGCAAGAAGATGAAGGTGAAGAAAAACTTACCGAAGACTGTTAATGAATAGGGCTCCAGCAAAATAAAATATTAACCGAAAATATTTGCTCCTAATTAAATGATATTACCGTTATTTGCATGTAATCAAATTTAAAGGAACGGTAAAATTTGAATCCCGTGACACGTAAGTGTTGTGCTGGCCGTCAGATTCTTCATGCTGAACACGTTGAAGCGTCAGACGTTGGCACGCGATTCACCTTCCCACCAAAAAGTTAAATTCTCAAACGGTAAAATTAATTAATCCTCAACCAATCCTACCTTCGGACGAAATATTTAATTCTGCCAAAAGATTGCAAAAACAAACTTATCATCACAAAGATTTTCTTCTAGAAGGATCTTGTATACGGAAGATTTCAAATTTAAATAAAAATCAAATCAAACCAGGAAATTTAAATAACCGCTTAAATCAAATCTAATTTTATCTTTATCTTCAGCCGAATAAATCAGGAAAAATCTCTATTAAACCCTAATCTAATCAGAGATTTAAATAACACAAATACAACCTAAAATCTAATTTAAACTAATCAGAATAATTAAAAATTAACTCGGCTAAATAAATAAATAAACCAAAAATAAAATCTACGAAAATAAAACAAAATCAAATAAAATTCAAACTTACCGAATCTGATTCAAAATAATTAAATTCAAACCAAATCTAATAAAAATAATTCAAATTGAATCAAACTAATCAGCGTAAAATAAAATCTCAACCACTGGGAGCTCAAAATAACGCTCTATGAAATGCTCTCGCAAATATCTCTCTCTCTCATTCATCAACCAACTTTAGAGAAGGATATTTCGATTGGAACTCCTCTCCCCAATAATGTTTCACACGCTGTCCATTAACTTTAAATACTCTCCCATCTTTTTCATCCTGCAAAGTAATTGCTTCATGGGGAAAGACTTCAATCACAATAAATGACCCTGACCATTTAGATTTTAGTTTCCCATGAAACAATTTTAATCTAGAATTGTAAAGCAAGACCCTCTGACCTTTGACAAACTCTTTAGGTTTAATTTTCTTGTCATGCCACAACTTAGTCTTTTCTTTATACATTTTCAAATTTTCATAAGAAAATTGGCGAAATTCCTCCAACTCGTTAAGCTGCAGCATTCTAATTGCCCCTGCACGACTCAGATCAAAGTTTAATTTTTTCAAAGCCCAAAACGTTTTATGCTCAAGCTCTAATGGTAAATGAAAAACTTTCCCATATACTAACCTATAGGGAGACATACCTAGAGGAGTCTTATAGGTTGTCCTATAAGCCCAAAGAGCCTCATCCAACCTAAAAGACAAATCCTTCCTAGATGGATGGACTACTTTTTCTAGAATAGATTTGATTTCCCTATTGCTTATTTCAGCTTGACCATTTGCTTGTGGATGATAAGGGGTAGCTATCCTATGCTTGATTCCATACTTAGCTAAAAGCTTAGTTAAGATATTATTAACAAAATATTTACCCTCATCACTCACTAGAGCTCTAGGTGTTCCAAACCGTGCAAAAATGTGCGATTGAAGAAACCTTGATACTGTCTTGGCATCATTCTGATGGCATGTGATGGCCTCCACCCACTTGGACACGTAATCAACTGCCAATAAGATAAAAATATTACAATTAGAAGGGGGAAATGGCCCCATAAAGTCAATACCCCACACATCGAATAATTCTACTTCCAAAATGTAAGTAAGAGGATTTTCATCTCTAGGCCCTAAGTTTCCTCTCCTTTGGCAAGCATCACATTACTTATAGAACCAATGGGCCTCCTTAAATAAGGAAGGCCAGAAGAATCCACAATGCAAAATCCTCGTAGCTGTCCTCTGACTGTTGAAATGGCCTCCATACGACGAAGAGTGACATTGCTCCAGGATTTCCTTTGCTTCATCACCTGAAACACACCTACGAATAATATCATCAGAGCATTGCTTATACATAAATGGCTCATCCCAATAGAATAATTTTGCATCATGCTTAAACTTTTTCATCTGCCTCCAATCCATATCAATAGGAGTGACTCCCTTTACCAAAAAGTTGGCAATATCAGCATACCAAGGGACATCCTTGACTACCTTTACCTCAACAGCAAAGAGCTGTTCATCTGGAAAATAATCTGAAATGGCAGATTGCTTTAGCAAAGATGATGTTGGATCAAGACGAGATAAATGATCTGCAATGACATTCTCCGATCCCTTCTTGTCCTTTATCTCCAAGTCGAATTCCTGCAATAATAAAACCGAACGAATTAATCTAGGCTTTGCATCTTTTTTAGACATTAAGTACCTTATTGCTGCATGATCCGTGAAAACCGTGACTTTGGATCCAACCAAATATGGCCGGAATTTCTCAAAAGCAAACACCACAGCTAACAACTCCTTTTCAGTAGTTGTATAGTTGACTTGTGCCTCATTTAAAACCCAGCTTGCATAATATTTAAGATGGATAAACTTTCCCTCTTTTGCCCCAGCATAGCACCTACTGCAGCATCACTCGCATCACACATTACCTCAAATGGTAAGCTCCAATTAGGTACACAAAGAATGGGTGCTGAGATTAAAGCAGCCTTTAAAGTTTCAAAAGCCTTCCTACAATCTGCATTAAAGTAAAAAACATGATCAGTACACAATAAGTTACAAAGAGGTTTACTAATTTTGGAAAAATCCTTTATGAACCTCCTATAAAATCCAGCATGGCCTAAAAAACTCCGAATCCCTTTCACTGAATTCGGTGGTTCTAATCTTTCAATAACCTCTATTTTTGCTCGATCAACTTCTAGACCATTCTTAGAAATCCTATGACCTAACACAATGCCCTCCTTCACCATGAAGTGGCATTTCTCCCAATTAAGAACTAGATGGGTATCCTCACATCTCTTTAACACCTTACCTAAATTATCCAAACAACTCTGAAAAGACCCTCCAAAAACTGAAAAATCGTCCATAAATACCTCAATAGTGGATTCAATCATATCAGAAAAAATTTCTAACATACAGCTCTGAAATGTTGCTGGAGCATTGCAAAGGCCAAAAGGCATTCGTCTAAAAGCAAACGTCCCATAAGGACAGGTGAAAGTGGTTTTTTCCTGATCCTCAGGAGCAATCGTAATCTGGTTATATCCAGAATAACCATCTAAGAAACAGTAGTAAGCCTAACCAGTCAATCTATCCAACATTTGGTCAATAAATGGTAGAGGGAAATGGTCCTTACGGGTAGCTTTATTAAGCCTCCTGTAATCCATGCAAACCCTCCAGCCAGTTACTGTCCTGGTTGGGATCAACTCATTGTCTTTATTGCTCACCACCGTGACACCTTCTTTCTTAGGAACACATTGGACAGGGCTCACCCAATTGCTATCTGCAATTGGATAAATGATCCCAGCATCCAACCATTTAATCACCTTCTTTTTAACAACCTCTTTCATTGCAGGGTTAAGCCTTCTCTGTTGCTCAACACTCCTAAATGATCCCTCCTCTAGAGTGATTTTATACATACAGAAAGATGGGCTAATTCCCTGAATGTCATCCAATGTCCAACATATTGCTTTGCGATATTGCTGCAGCAACTTTATTAAGGCCTCTTCATCCTTTGGAATTAAATCTGATGCAACAATATTGAGCAACGTCTCACCCTCCCCAAGATACACATACTTTAGATGATCCGGCAAGGGCTTTAAATCTAAAGTGGGTGCCTCAATTAGGGATGGCTTAATAGGAGGAGCTTTCCTTTGATCTAAATCTAAAGACCCAAAAACATCCTCACACCTAGACACTTCTTTTTCATTTTTACTTTCTAAACAACAAACTTCTAAATTCTCTACACTAACCTCTCCATGATCTTCCAAATGTTTGTTTGCCGAATCCTGTATTGTTGTCTCAACAATTGTGTTCTCCAGAATCCTAATGAAAGAGCAATCTTCCATTTCGTCTGGATACTTCATGGCCTTAAACACATTAAATTTTACTTTCTCATTATAAACTCTCATTGTTAACTCCCCTTTTTGAACATCTATCAATGCCCTACCAGTAGCCAAAAATGGACGACCAAAAATAATTGAGACATCTTTATCTGCTTCATAGTCTAAGATAATAAAATCAATAGGAAATATAAACTTATCTACTTTCACTAAGACATCCTCAATTTTACCCTCTGGATATGTGATAGACCTATCAGCTAGTTGGAGTGTGACTATGGTAGGCCTAGCTTCACCAATACCTAGCTTTCGATAGACCGAAAGAGGCATAAGGTTAATGCTTGCACCTAAATCACAAAGTGCTCTACCTAACTCTTTTCCACCTATAGACATAGGTATAGTAAATGATCATGGATCCTTAGCCTTGATTGGTAGCCCATTCTTAATAATAGCACTACATTCCTCAGTGAGAGATACAGTTTCAAACTCACCTAACCTCTTCTTTTTAGTTAAAACATCCTTAAGAAATTTAGCATAATTAGGAATTTGCTCAATAGCTTCTACTAAAGGGATATTTATATGCAACTGCTTAAGAATCTCTAAAAACTTCTCAAATTGGTCATCTTGATTCTTAGGCCTTTGCCTTTGTGGAAAAGGTAGAGGTGGTACATAAGGTGGGGGCGGCACATAAGGTGGTTCCACATCTAGAACAGACCCAAATGCTCCAGCATTAGTAATTGCTGCCTCCGACACCCGGACCAGACTCCAACTCTTTTTCAACAACAACATTTTTGTCACAATTATTTTCTACATCCCGGGGTTTACTAGGCTCTTTTCTTTCTTCTAGTGGCTTACCACTCCTAAGAGTCACTGCCTTTACCTGCTCCTTACCTTCCCTTCTAGGGTGTTCAGTATCTGAGGGAAGTTTCCCTTGAGGCCTTGCCTTCAGCTCATTAGCTAGCTGGCCCACTTGCAATTCCAGGGCTCTCATTGAAGCTTGATTACTTTGAATTGCGGGCTCTCATTCACCACTGCAGCAGGCTCCACAGCTGGCGGCTGCTGATGACTAACCACTGTCACATTTTTAAGAGCGTTAGCTAACATTGCAATATCAGCCCTAATGGTAGACACACCATCAACCTCTAACACACTCTTAACCTTTTTATTTGTGCCTCTAACATCCGACCACTGACAACTATTAGTTGATATTATTTCTAAAATTTCATGGGCTTCATTAAAAGTTTTTGCCAAAAGGGCCCCTCCAGCCGAAGCATCAACCATACCTTGGGTTGCTCCATTTAACCCATTGTAAAATGTTTCCATTTGGATACAATGAGGTAAACTATGGTGGGGACACTTTCGCAAAGGCTCCTTAAACCTCTCCCAAGCCTCACTAAAAGTCTCATCCTCAAGTTGCCTAAACCCTACTATTTCACTCCTCAATTTAGCATTCCTATTTGGTGGGAAATATTTACTCAAAAAAATTTATGCTAACTCATTCCATGTCCTAATTGATCCTGGAGCAAAAGAATTTAACCACGCCTTTGCTCCATCTCTAAGAGAATACGGGAACAAAGTTAATATAAGGGCATCTCTAGGCACTCCTTGAATTACAAAAGAATCACTAACTCCTAGAAAAGACTTAAGGTGTAAATGGAGGTCTTCAGATGACAAACCATGGATAGACCCACGGTTTGCAACATCTGAAACATTACCGGTTTCATTTCAAAATTTACTGCCTCAATTTGAGGACGTGCAATCCCTGGATTTAACTCATCAAACATTGGAAAAGCATACGCTCGAATGGATCTGGCCCTATCATTTGCTACCAAGATAGGATTCTCAGCCTGATTATTTTGCTGTTCATTTTTCTCCAGCGGTAGATTTTGCTGCAGCAAATGTTCTGCTGGGGGTTCACTGGATCTTCTGGACCCTGCGGGAGACGCGACACATCAGCCATTGAATTTTGGTTTCTACGCTGCTCTCTCCTTCTTCTCCTGAATGTCCTCTCGATTTCTGAATCAAGCTCGACTTACCCCATGCGGATCGTTCATGCACCAAACTCACACCTGGAAAAACAAAAGAAACAATCAAAAAGTTCTAGCACCAAACCACTAAAACACATACACAAAACAGATCAGATAAAAACTTCTTCAAGTCCCCGGCAACGGCGCCAAAAACTTGTTGGGTTCCTAAACTGAGTAAAAATAAGATGTAAATAGACTCTAGAACTCTGTGCAAGTATACACAATCCGCAGCAAGTAATAAGTATTTATCGAATCCAAGGTCTAAATTAGTTCTCACTTTATCTATTTTGTATAACTTTTCAATGGTTTCAAAGGTGGTTAAAATGATTGATTTTTATATAATGTTGAAGCAAAAGAAATGACAGAACAGAAAGTAAACAAATAAAGCAGACAGATTAGAAACAGGTGTTGGTCAGGATTTAGTAATTGCTTTAAAAGATGCTTTAGCAATATTATTGATCAGGCAAAACTCTTGCAGTCTTATTAGCAGATTCCTCCCGGTACTCTGGATTTTTTAGAATATCTTTCAACTCCAATGACGCACTACCGATCAAGCACTAGGCAACTGGCTATCCCTAGCTCAGTCACTAGCGTTCACAAATACACAATGATCTAGTGTGATTAAATGCCACACACTTCCCAAATCATCTCTGAAACTAGGAAGTGGTATTCATACCGGCTGGCCAAGCGGGCACAAAATGTAAATGAGCACAACAAATAATCAAGATGCATCAAATCAACTTATATTGCATAGAGATTAAGCACGACAATCACATATTTCCTAACCAACACCTAAAATTACTTAGTTCATAAAGTGCATAGAGACACATGTTACAATATAAGTAAATGCATCAATAATTACAAAATAATAAAAGAAAATACTAATTCCCTTGATCAACTTTGTAATTGATGTTCTATTCGGCTCCCAATAATGAAAATGAACTTTCCAAGAGTGGAATGTTCCTCCCAAAAGGGAATGTTTTTGACTTGAGACGGCTCCTCCTTTTATAGAGTGATAGCAAGCTTGAATTAGGTTGACCTAGACACGTGGATGGCTCTCCTTGCTCCTTAAACCCGAGAATAGCTTAATTGAATTTAGTTCATTAAATTGGCTAACGAGCTGTGACGGACAGTTTTGCTCCCAGCTTTGCTGCAGCACAGAATTTGCTCCCTCAAGTCGCTCAGCAATACATTCTGCACAAAATAACTTCCAAAGCATCCATTCTTCCAAATGGGTTAAAACATATAATGTCTATCTAAAAGCAACCCTATTTAGCACAAAAGACACACAAATATCTATAGAAATAAGGTCTAAATAACTCCCTTTTGGAGAGTTATCAGAAGGGGTATGCTTGAACACTACAAGCTTTTAGAGAGAATTGAGAGAGTGAGGTTGAGAGTGAATTTTGGCAGCATAACATTACTCCAAAATTCCATTGTTCTCCATCTTCCCCCCAATTTATAGAGGATTTTCATGCATCTTAGATTCATCAATGTACGACACATGGAGAGGAGAATGTCCATAGTGGATTCTAGGTGTGCAATGGAGAATACATGCATCTTTGCATGATTGAGGTGTTATTCCACTTTCTTAATCCATGCAAGAGTGGATTTAGTTGTGTAATTCCACTATCTCCATCCATGCAAGAGTGAAATTCTACTCTTGGATTAAATTTAAAATGCAATTCTCAATTGCCTTTCAAATTACAATTTAATTGAACAATTTCAATTAATCATATGACATTAATCAAATTAATTCATATCACCTAATTAAATCCACTAATCTTGAATTTTCGTAAATTCAAGATTGAAATCTCTATCTCAAATTTTAATTAAAAACAATTCATAATCATTTTTAAATTAAAACAATAATTAATTAAACAATTTAATCAATTATGTAATATTAATTTAATATCATATATCAAATTAATACTATGCACCCAATATGAATCCCTATTCATATATATTGTATTTTAATCATATTTAAATACTTTACTCTCTCAATTAATAGTTTAATTCATAATTAAACTATTTTGTCGATAATATCGTATATAGTCGACACTAATTCCCTAAGCCGATTTTGAACGATTCAAACTTTCCTATCACTAAGTTCTAAGGTATAATCCGTATGAGATAGCAGGGGGACCTAATGGACCTACAGATCATGGGCTCCAACGATCCGAGGTTAACCGGCTAATCTGATTAACCTAGCTAACCAACATTCGTTAACTACCGGGACACTCCACTATAGCCCTGTAGTTGCACTCCCCTTACTGTAGATATATTTTTGTCCACCTGATATAACCATGATTAGTAAGTCGATCCTTCACTGGTTGTTCATAACTATAGCTGGGCCAAATGTCCGTTTTACCCCTATAGTACTTCTTGTTCCTTAAGTCCCACTGATCCTCTAATGAACAATTGGTTTATGGTCCAACCAACAAACCGAGTCCCTCTCAGGCCAATGAGAGGGCGGGATCCCTTTGTTTAAGCCCCGGATACAGCACTTAAGGGAACAACCTCTCTACTATCCCTAATTTGGGTAGGAGCGAATTCCTTCTTGCAGAACTATGTCCCCAGCTATCTACCCGTTCCTATCCCTGAAATGGTAGGCTTATTGAGTCGGCGATGCTGAGCCACTTTCACCCATGCAAATCTAAGGATAAGTCCGAATAAACAGGAGTTCATAGTTAGCTCAGGATTAAGATCGAGTTACCTAGTTCATCACATGAAATAGTCAGTCTTGTCAGTAAACGGCATTATAATGCAAGAGTGACTTATTTCTCGGTCCTGATCTTATGCAAACTCATTGCATAGGACGCCCTCACTTGCATGTCTCTATATGGACGATTTAGGATCACATCATCTGTACTATCTACAAAGTGGGCCGCGTCTCATAGTGTTCCCAGGATAAGTTACCCAGCCCTATCGCTATATTATAGACCGTTTTGGCTATTACTCGAGTCTGGTCCACTTTTATGTCTCTACATAAAGCTCAAGTGTTCATCCTATAGCCAGGGATCTTAGTTTATTGAATTTGGGTTATTTAACGTGCAATTTACTTATTCAGTAACGACTTTACTGAATGAATCTCGACAACGACTTCATCGATCAAGTATATAATTCGTTTAACATTCACTATCTACGAGTTTTAACATTCACTATCAAGTATATAATCTCGGATCGTGGGAGCCCATGATCTATAGGTCCATTAGGTCCCCCTGCTACCTCATATGGAATAAACCTTAGAACATATGTGATGAGATAGTTTGAAACGTTCAAATTTGTATTAGGGAAGTTGTTGTTAAATTATATTCACTATATTTAACGTCGAAGTTTAATTATGAACTAAACTAAAAGGACAGTGTTGTACATATTGAAATATGATTTAGATATTACACATGTGAATAGGGATTCACGTTCGAGAAATTGGTTTGAATTTGAATTGGATTTCATATTCGAATAATCAATTAAAAGGGAGGTCATCGTTGGTGTCGGGTTTCTTGTAATTATTTAATTTAAAGTATGTGATATTAAAAATAAATAATTATTATTATCAAATAATTAAAGTGTTTAATTAATTTTAGGTTTGATCTTATTTAAATTAGTTTAAATGAGATTATGGGTGTTGTTGTAAAATGGAAATTACCATTTAATGTATTCATTTTACAAAAAGAAAAAAAAAAAAAGAAAAAACCACCAATTGACACCAAACAAGGATTTCCCTTGACTCATTTCATCTTCAGCTTACTGTCCACATATGGTGAACTTAAGATGCATGAAATCATGCTTTAAAAGCTGAAGATTAGAGAGAAAACAATAGGCTTGCTGTTAATTTAGTTTCATAAGAAAACTCTCTTAAACTCATCTTTCTCTCTAAAAGTTCATCACAAATTTCAGTCCCACAACTCGTTCTAAGCCCGGAGAATAGCGAGGAAGATCACGGTGGTTGTTCACAACAAGATTGTACAAAGAATTCATCCACGGACTTGAAGAATTTGGCTTCCAAAGGTTGGTAAACTTGAAACTCTATTTTCGGTTTCCTTTTTGCATGTTTTCATAACTACAATTAAAGGAAA
Source organism: Luffa aegyptiaca (assembly GCA_017139565.1). Classification (NCBI taxonomy): domain Eukaryota; kingdom Viridiplantae; phylum Streptophyta; class Magnoliopsida; order Cucurbitales; family Cucurbitaceae; genus Luffa; species Luffa aegyptiaca. Next base: position 14,982,126 of record CM029406.1, on the reverse strand, counting down.
TTTGAGTGTTTCGATTCGAATTGCTTCCGCTCGTGTATTGTACACTCCTTCAATTGGTATCAGAGCATGAATTGAGCACTCAATTTCGATTAATTTTAGCTTGGTGGGTTGAATTTTGCATGAGATGTTTGAATGGTTGCTAAAATGGGCTTATTATGATTTTCACATCAAATTAGTTTTAAATTCGTGGATGAAAGTTGTAATTGCCTACATGTTTATGGGCATATATGTGTTGGCTTGAATCTGTAAACATTTGGGAGTCAATAGAGTTGAAATTAGGCTGTAATCAAAGAAAGAAGACGAAGTGTCTGTTGGTCGAAAAACAAAGCACGAAGAACGCTGAAGAATTCTGGGCTGCTGTATGAACAGCGTCGAGATGCTGTTCATTAGCGTCCCGACGCTATTGAATTTTCAAAAGGTGCGGGTTATTTCAAACAGTGGTCCGGTCTGGTCTGGTTCTCGGGCGATTCATTTGATTATCGGCCGGTTCAAGCTTTATTATGGCTCAATTAGATCGGTTCAACAATTTCAAGCCAATTTATGTTCGGTTCAAGCAATTCCAAGCTAGTTTGGGCCGGTTCGAATGGTTCGGGAGAGGTTCGAGATTTATTTTCAATTATTAATGTAATAATTTTATTTTTTTCTTGATTAGGATGCCAAAATCGGTCCATTTTAGTGTGTTTAATTTATTATGCATGGTGGATGTGTAGTTAAATTAAATTAGGATCTAATATGCATATTGTATGCCATATAGATTTAAAATCCCACTATAGGAAAGCATGTTTCATGCATTAGTAATTTATTATAAGTGTTGTAATAAAATGAAATGCATGATTAGGATTTCATGATTAGATGCATGTTGAATGTTTAATTTCGTTTAGCTTGATTAGTATAAGTGTTATATGAATAAAAGAAAACGAACAAACATGCAGCATGAAACCTCCTAAGCATAGATGAATGTTATAGATTTATCGTTCTTTATAAAGTGTTATAAACCGAGATAGACGTTAAAATCTATAACTAAATAAAAGCATGCTCACTTAGGGTTAACGAACCACAAACTCAATCAAATTGCATAGAATAGGTCGATATCTTGTAAAGCTAAGGTTACAAGAAAACTCACCCGGTAAGATGCTGTCTAAGACTGGAGGTATTTAAATTGACAGTTTACGGAACACCTCCTACCTGGGTATCGAACCGGTACGTGAGTTAAGTTAACCGGAGTTTTATGAGCATGTGTGAGCGATGTAAGGTTTAAAAGAGTTTATCACCTAGACATCATAAGTATAAAGTAGTTATACACACCTAGACGTAGGTTGCTTTTAAATGATGCTTTATAAAACTTGAATACTTGATTGTTATATGCTTTCATCACCATTAGAAGCATGTTATAGGGCTAATTCATTAAAAGTTATAATAGTTATAAAAGTTAATGAATAGAAACCACCTATAACAAAGAATTGCATGCTAACATAGGATCTTAGATTTGAGTTAAATTTAAAATGGTTTAAAATTTAATAGACCTAAGATCACTCTTCTAATAGGATTAGAAAATCCTACTTTTCTAATAGATTTGAAATATGATTAAGTAGGATATAAGACTTCGGTTATAAGGGAACTCTCCCGACGCCTAGTCCGGAACCTGAGTTGAATTAACCACGGTCTTATTAGCATGCACGTGCCACTAGGTAATTAAATGGGTTTAATTCACCTGGATAATAGAGTAAAGACCTTGTATAATAATGCATAGACTTAGATAGATTCGTTTAGCCGAAATTTACTTAAGTAAAATAGACCCAAATCATTAAAATACTTAGTGGGAGGAAAAGTATAAAAACGAGATGTTTCATATCAAGTTTTTATTTCCACGTATCTCTAGAAAGTTCACACCGTGAGAATCATGCTCGACCTCGTCTCACCCTAGAAGTGACCTCCCTTCGGAAGGTGTTTGTGTGATTCAATACCAAGGTGAACGGAAAGAGTGTTTATAGTAAGTGGGAGCAGGAAGTGTATCAACACATCCTACAGTCTCCTCCACTGGTACATTCGAGATCTCAGACTCCGTCTGTGTGTTGCCAATAGTGTAACCATCCCTTCGGAGGGCTTGAGTTTGGGGTAACAGGGCAAACTCCGTAATGGATAGAGTTTCTTAGGTTTTGCTCCAACATTGTCTTTCTTGATCGTAGCTTGTTGGGGCAGACCTCTGAAATCTGAAACTTGGTGGGTTACATTTACGGGAAATTATTAAGATGGTTAATTTTTTCTTGACCGAACAACGGTAACTAAATGCTAATAGAATAAAGGGTTATTCTTTAGAGTTTGGTCGAGAATGTCTCGGTTCGAAGGAGGTGTAGCTGATCACCCTTCGGTGGCTGTTGCTCTAAACCTTTGAAGTATCGTTGCAAAAGAATTATGAATAATAGGGTGCTAAATTACTTTTGCTAAATGTGATTGGATATTATGTAACAAAAAAAGGTTTAGTGCAAATTTCAATACAAGTGATTTGTTTATTTCAGCAATAATGTCGAATAATGTATGTGCTTTGTCTGGTGCCAAATTAAACGGTTTAGATTATACTACTAAGATCGCTAACACTAAAAGAGTGGCATACGATTTAAAGGTCTTAAATGAGGAACGTCTTCAAGAAAACTGTTTAGCTTACGAGAACGTAACGAAAGACTTACTAGTCTTGGAAACGTGCATAGTGGAGAATGATAGTTCAGCCTGGATACTCGATTCAGGGGCCGCTAATCACGTTTGTTCTTCGTTTAAAGGAATCAGTTCCTGGGAACAGCTTGCAGCTGGTGAGATGACTCTCAAAGTTGGAACTGGAGAGGTTGTCTCAGCTATAGCAGTAGGAAACGTAAAATTATTTTTCCAAGAGAACAAGTATATATTATTAGAGAATGTATATATAGTTCCAAAGATTAAAAGAAATTTGATTTTTGTATCTTGTTTGCTTGAACAAACATATTCCGTATCTTTCTCATTAAATGAAGTTTTCATTTCCACAAAGGGAATTCAAATTTGTTCAGCATTAATGGAAAATAATTTATATGTTTTAAGGCCCATCGAGAATATAGCAGTTAACAATATTGAATGTTCAAAACTGCTACTACTCAGAGTAACAAAAGGCAAAGGATTTCTCCAAAAGAAAATACCTATCTTTGGCACCTGAGGTTAGGCCATATTAATCTCAATAGAATTGGGAGATTGGTTAAGAGTGGGATTCTAAGTGAGTTAGAAGACGATTCATTACCTCCCTGTGAGTCATGCCATGAAGGAAAAATGACTAAAAGATCTTTTAAGGGAAAAGGTTATAGGGCCAAAAAACCTTTAGAGCTTATACATTCAGACCTCTGTGGTCCAATGAATGTTAGAGCACGAGGAGGATTTGAATATTTCATCAGCTTCATTGATGATTATTCTAGGTATGGTTATCCTTACCTGATGCATCATAAGTCTGAAGCCCTTGAAAAATTCAAGGAATATAAGGCAAAGGTTGAAAACTTATTAGGTAGAAAGATAAAAACACTTTGATCTGATCGAGGTGGAGAGTATATGGATTATGAATTCCAGGACTATCTGATAGAACATGGAATATCATCCCAACTCTCAGCACCTGGTACACCTCAGTAGAACGATGTATCGGAACGGAGAAATAGAACCTTATTGGATACGATTCACTCTATGATGAGCTATGCTCAGTTGCCTGACTTGTTCTGGGGTCATGCAGTTATGACTGCTGTATATATTTTGAACAATGTTCCATCCAAGAGTGTTCCTGAAACACCATTTGAATTGTGGAAAGGGCGTAAAACTTGTTTACGTTTCTTTAGAATTTGGGGTTGTCTAGCACACGTGCTAGTGACTAACCCGAAGAAATTGGAACCCCGTTCAAAACTGTGTGTATTTGTAGGCTACCCCAAGGAAACGAGAGGTGTATACTTCTTCAATCCACAAGAGAATAAGGTATTTGTATCGAAAAATGTCACATTCTTAGAAGAAGATCATATGAGAAATCACAAGCCACGAAGTAAGATAGTGTTAAGGGAGTTATCAAACGAAGCTACGGAAACATCAACGAAGGTCGTTGATGAAGCAGACACCTCAAGTCAGTCACGTCCTTCTCAAGAGATAAGAGAACCTCGACGTAGTGGGAGGGTTATAAGATAACCTGATCGCTATTTAGGTTTAGCAGAAACTCCAGTCATACCTGATGACAAGGTCGAGGATCCATTGACCTTTTAACAGGCAATGGATGACGTGGACAAGGACGAGTGGATTAAAGCTATGGATCTAGAAATGGAATCCATGTACTTTAATTCAGTATGGGACCTTGTAGATCAACCTGAAGGGGTTAGGCCTATAGGTTGTAAATGGAACTACAAGAGAAAACGAGACGCTGCTGGGAAGGTACAGACCTTTAAAGCACGACTTCTGGCAAAGAGTTTTACCCAAAGGGAGGGGATTGACTATGAAGAAACCTTCTTCCCGGTTGTCATGTTAAAGTCGATAAGGATACTTCTATCCATTGCTGCATTCTATGATTATGAAATATGGAAAATGGATGTCAATATTGCTTTCTTGAATAGCAATCTTGAAGAAAGTATCTTTTTGTCTCAGCCAGAAGGGTTCATTGCCCAAGGTCAAGAGCAAAAGATTTGCAAGCTCAAACGATCCACTTATGGATTGAAACAAGCGTCAAGATCCTGGAATATAAGATTTGATACTGCGATCAAGTCTTATGGCTTTGAACAGAATGTTGACGAGCCTTGTGCGTATAAAAGGATAGTCAAAAGTTCAGTAGCTTTCTTAGTTTTGTATGTAGACGATATCCTACTCATCGAGAATGATGTAGGTTATCTGACTGACATTAAACAATGGATAGCAACTCAATTCCAAATGAAAGATTTTGGTGAGATGTAGTATGTTCTAGGGATCTAAATTATTCAGGACCGAAAGAACAAGACGCTAGCTATGTCTCAAGCATCTTATATAGACAAGTTGTTGATTAGATATAAGATGCAGAATTCCAAGAAAGGTTTGTTACCTTTTCGGCACAGAATTACTCTATCTAAGGAACAATGTCCTAGGACACCTCAAGAAATTGAGGATAAGAGACGAATTCCCTATGCCTCTACAGTAGAAAACCTAATGTATGCCATGTTGTGTACAAGGCGTGATATTTGTTATGCAGTAGGGATTATCAGTAGGTATCAATCTAATCTAGGATTCGATCACTGGACTGCCATGAAGAATATCCTCAAGTATCTTAGGAGAACGAGGGACTATATGCTCGTGTATGGTGATAAGGATTTGTTCCTTACAGGATACACTGATTCTGATTTCCAAACCGATAAGGATTCGAGGAAATCCACATCCAGTTCAATATTTACTTTAAACAGAGGAGCAATAGTTTGGCATAGCATCAAACAAGGATGCATAGCAGATTCGACCATGGAGGCCGAATATGTAGCTGCATCCAAAGCAGCGAAAGAAGCGGTATGACTTAGGAAGTTCTTGACCGATTTGGAAGTCGTTCCAAATATGCATCTGCCCATCACTCTTTACTGTGATAAAAGCGGTGCAGTTGAAAATTCGAAAGAACCTAGAAGCCATAAGAGAGGCAAGCACATTGAAAGGAAATATGATCTCATCAGGGAGATAGTGCACCGAGGAGACGTGATCGTCACAAAGATAGCGTCGGAGCACAACATTGCTGATCCATTCACAAAGGCTCTCACGGCTAAAGTGTTCAAGAGTCATCTAGAGGGTATGGGTATGCGAGTTATGTATGGAAAATAATCTACGGCAAGTGGAAGGAATGTAAACCGGTATTCAAAACCGTGATGTACTGGGTATTGTGTGATGCCTAGTTTATTGTATTTTGAAGTTGTTATTAATACAAGTATTTATTCACTCACTGCTGTCATAGATTACTGTACATCCCACTAAATTAGAGTTTTAGTACAAGTGGGAGATTGTTGGGGTTGGTGCCCTAAAACTCGTAGATAGTGAATGAAACAAATAGTTATATACTTGTTCGATAAGGTCGTTATTGACTTTTTGTTCACTCAAGTTATTAAAATGAGTGAATTGCATGTTAAATAACCCTAATCCAATAAACTAGAATCCTTGGCTATGATATGAATACTTGAACTTTGTGTAGTGACATAAAAGTGGATCAGGTTCAAGTACATAGCCTAAACGGTCTATAGTATACGGTCTATAGTATAGGGATACGGCTGGGTACCTTAATCCTAGGAAACACTATAAGACGCGGCCCACTTTGTACAAATGGTACAAACGATGTGATCCTGAATCGTTCATGTAGAGACATGCGAGTGGGGCGTCCTATGCAAATGAGTTTGCATAAGACCAGGACCGAGAAAAGTCACTCTTGCTTTATAATGTCGTTTACTAACAAGACTGACTATTTCAATGCGATGACCTAGGTAACTCGATCTTAATCCTAAGCTAACTATGAACTCCTGTTTATTCGAGCTTATCCTTAGATCTGCATGGGTGAGAGTGGCTCAACATCGCCAACTCAATAAACCCCCCATTTCAGGGATAGGAACGGGTAGATAGCTGGGGACATAGTCTTGCAAAATGGAATTCACTCTTACCCAATTTAGGGATAGTAGAGAGGTTGTTCCCTTAAGTGCTGACTCTGGAACGTGAACAAAGGGATCCTACCCTCTCATTGGCCCGAGAGGTTTTAGGTTTAGTAGTGGGACCACAAGCCGATTATTCATTAGGGACTCAGCTAGAGACTTAAGGAACAAGATGTAACTTCAGGGGTAAAACGGACATTTGACCCAGCTCTAGTTACGAACAACCTGTGAAGGGTCGACTTACTAATCATAGTTATATCGGGTGGACAAAAATATATCTATAGTGAGGGGAGTTCAACTATCGGGCTATAGTGGAGTGTCGTGGTAGTTAACGAATGTTGGTTAACTAAGTTAAAAGAGTTTAACAAGTTAATCTCGGATCGTTGGAGCCCATGATCTGTAGGTCCATTAGGTCCCCCTGCTAGCTCATACGGAATAAACCTTAGAACATATGTGATGAGATAGTTTGAAACATTCAAATTTGTATTAGGGAAGTTGTTGTTAAATTACATTCACTATATTTAACGTTGAAGTTTAATTATGAATTAAACTAAAAGGACAGAGTTGTACATATTGAAATATGATTTAGATATTACACATGTGAATAGGGATTCACGTTCGAGAAATTGGTTTGAATTTGAATTGGATTTCATATTCGAAAAATCAATTAAAAGGGAGGTCAACGTTGGTGTCGGGTTTGTTGTAATTATTTAATTTAAAGTATGTGATATTAAAATTAAATAATTATTATTATCAATTAATTAAAGTGTTTAATTAATTTTAGGTTTAATCTTATTTAAATTAGTTTAAATGAGATTATGGGTTTTGTTGTAAAATGGAAATTACCATTTAATGTATTCATTTTACAAAAAAAAAAAAAAAAAAAAAGGAAAAAACCACCAATTGACACCAAAGCAAGGATTTCCCTTGACTCATTTCATCTTCAGCTTGCTGTCCACATGTGGTGGACTTAAGATGCATGAAATCATGCTTTAAAAGCTGAAGATTAGAGAGAAAACAGTAGGCTTGCTGTGAATTTAGTTTCATAAGAAAACTCTCTCAAACTCATCTTTCTCTCTAAAAGTTCATCACAAATTTGAGTCCCACAACTCGTTCTACGGCCGGAGAATAGCGGGGAAGATCACGGAAGTTGTTCACAACAAGATTGTACAAAGAATTCATCCACAGACTTGAAGAATTTGGCTTCCAAAGGTTGGTAAACTTGAAACTCTGTTTTCGGTTTCTTTTTTGCATGTTTTCATAACTAAAATTATAGGAAATTTGAGTGTTTCGATCCGAATTGCTTCCGCTCGTGTATTGTACACTCCTTCAAATTCACACTCAAACAATAATGATCAAACACATTCATCAAGAGAAACCTCATTTATTTCTTTCCTCTCTTACGTGTGTGTGTGACTAGTCCTCCCTATCTTAACCTTTTAAGCCCGGAACAGTTTTATGCAACCCTTTGCTCGTTTTCCCCCCTACTCTGATCCTAAGTTCCAATTATCAAGCCTCTCCACACTCAAGATGGTAATATGCCACTATGGTGCCTAAATGGGGTAAGCAACCCCCAAACTTTTAGGTCCCGTTTGATAACCATTTGGTATTTTGTTTTGGTTTTTGAAAATTAAGCTTAAAAACACTACATCCACCACTCAGTTTCTTGGTTTTGTTATATACCTCCTCCCCATGTTTTCAAAAACCAATTCAAGTTTTGAAAATTAAAAAAAATAGTTTTCAAAAACTTATTTTTGTTTTTGGAACTTGGCTAGGAATTCAAATGTGTCATTCACAAACATAAAAACCATGGTAAGGAATTTGATAGAAAACAAGCTTAATTTTCAAAAACCAAAAAATAAAAACCAAATGGTTATCAAACGGGGCCTTAACTTTTGCAATTTAACACTTGTCTTTAATGGTGGCCACTAGCTTTCACACACCTATCGTAGGGACCCATAACCCGAGTTTAACCCTTGGTTGGCCTAACTGATCACAACAGGGGTAGCTCTTTTTGACCTTAGTTCAATTTCATTTACTAAGCTCATTTTTTTTTCTCATTCATTTTTTTTTCTTTCTTTTTCATCACATGCCTTTTTTTTTTTAATAACATGCAAATTATGTAATGAAAGGCATAATTTTCTCCTAAGTGTAACATTACTAACTATCATGCAAATTAACCATCAAGCTAGTCCCTAAAACCTTTCGAGGTGACAACAAGGCCTGGATCACATAATCCTATTCTAAGCTCGCAAAACTAAAGACAGGAGATTACGTGCTCAAGTGGTGCAAGAGATTCATAAAATAAATTCAAAATATCATGAATCTTGTCTTTCATTATTATTGAACTGAAGTAACTAACCTGCTTTCTGAAATTAAGTATCCTCATAGGTTGTCATAATCAAAGCAACAACCCTCAAACAGAAAAGCAACTCACAGATAGATATTCAATCCTAAATAACAAATAGACTCAAGAATATTCCATAATGATATAACAAGATAATCATAATGATAAACCAAATACAACACAAATATGGTCAAAGAGAAAAAAAAATAACAATTAATTACAGACCAAAAAAATGAACAATCCACCCCCAAACTTAAAAGATACATTGTCCTCAATGTAAAATAGATAGGAAATAAATACAAATATGCGAACAAATACAATGAAAAGTAGAATGAGGGGGAAAGAAACAACCATGCAAAGAAGCTAGAAGGGCATGACTCGTCCTCGTCCTCGGGTGACTCGTATGGCGACGGAGGGGGCGGGTCCGGCTGTCCAGTGCGGGCTGCGATCTGACAATGAATAGAATAGGTCTATAACCGTGTACTATACAGAAAGTGGCACCGCTCCCGACGCTGCTGGCGGTGGAACTCCAGGAAAAGGCGCTGGTGATCCTCCGAACGACGCTGCTGATTCTCCACAAGATGCTGCATGGTGAGTCGCATCTGCTGCATCTGCTCCTCAATAGATGGATGTGGGACCTCCTGCTCATGATGCTCAGGCTGCTCTGGATGCTTTGGCTGCTCTGGAATGGGAAGAGCTGGCTGCGCATCCCTCGGTCTTGGCTCACGATATCGACTGATGAAGTTATTATCTATGATCGCGCCAGGATGGACCAGCTCCTCTTGGGAGTCCCACACGACACTAGCAACTCGACATAGGGCAATGATCAAGGAAGGAGGCCCAAGCCCTACTGTTGTGCTCCTATGTCGAATATGGCGCAGGGAGCGAAAGATGACCTGACCAACATCCACTGAGCGACCTGTGGAGATAGCAAACAGCAGGATGGCGGGACTCTTTGTAACGTCGCTAAGATGCGCCATAGGCATCAACTTGGCACAGAGAAAAGTGTGTCATACCTGGTAGTCTACAAAAAGGTCGGTCGTTCTGAAACATACTACCTCCCCTCCTCTCATCGCCCATGCAGCCCCTGGCCTACATAATGCCTGGATGACCTGGTCGACATCTAAGTGGTCACTAGCGTAAGTGTTGTAACCATCCCTATCAAAGATGGGTAATCCAAAGAAACGGTTGATGGTGGTTGGGTCAAAAGGAATAGTGTATCCCCTAACAAATGAGGAAGAGGACCCCTCAACCATATTAGCATATAACTCCCTGACCACTGATACTACCCGAGCCTCAGGATGGCGAACAAATCTACCCCAACCCCTCTCGGTAATATTATGGAGAATATTGGGTTGTACCTCAAGGTCAGGGCTTAGGCCTATCTCAGGGATGATGGTCCTATGATCGACATAAGATTCAAAAATCTGTTCAGCGTCCCTACTAATAAAGCGATGGTGATCAAAAGTGGCAGAGGAAGAGGAGGAAACGACATTCCTACGAGATCTTTTGCTCATGATTTCTAAGGGTAGGAGACTAAAGTAAGGTATAAGTGAAAACAGCCCCCAAACCTCAAAAACAGCCAACAAACTTCAAATTAAGCACGTCCGCCACAAATATAGATAGTCCAGAACAGAACCACCAACAATAGTCCAAAATAATCCAACTACTCAGCCCCACAAAAACGAAACAGTGCCCAAAAGCTAACGACAATCAAGACAATGATGCACAACTAATAGCCCAACAAATAATACTTGCCAAAACACCCAAAAACAGCATCGAAGCAGTAGAAAAAAAAATAGGCCCTAACAATATGGTCTACGTCTAACTCCCAAAAAACAGCAACCAATCCACAATGTGGGCTTAAAACAGCAACTAAAATCTCCAAATCATGCACCAAAGCAACAAAAACGTAGAAACTCAGCTGGGCAACAACAATGGAAACCAAAAATGTACCCACAATGGCTACTGTGAAGAAAACTGTCCAAAAATGCCAAGACCCTCGGCACAAACTTCCAATCGAAGTAAAAATCGCCTAATCGTGAAGAGCAAAGCCCGAAAAGTAGAGAATACTGAAACTTGGTGACCCACGGCAAAAGGCGGATGAAATCGCCGAAAATAGACTAAGATCCACTGCCAAACACTCAAAAAATCGTTGAAATCTTACTGAAACCCGAAACCTCGCGAACCACGGCCGAAACGCTGGACAAATCATTGAAAACTTCATAAAAACAAGAAACCCACGAGCTTAATCTTCACAATCGGAAAGGAGACGGTGAAATCGGTAAAAGATTTGAAGCAAAACACTTGGGAAAGAGGAAGATAATGCACGGGAGATGGGAGACGAAGAAGAGGGTGCTAGGGTTTTTTTTAAAAAACAACCTTGTTTCGCGATTCTGGAATTTTAGTTCCAGAATCGGGACAGAGTCGTGACGCTGTCTCTCGGGTTGCCAAAATACGCGTTTTTTTTCCTTTTCTTGTCTTTTATTTTCATCTTTCTTTCCATTAAAATGTAATTCTTTACCTACAACAACAAGAAAGACAGAGTGAGAAAAGAAAGAAAAACAATATAAATCAACTAAGAAAATACAATAAAAATAAAATCAATTGGGTTGCCTCCCAAAAGCGCTCTATTTAACGTCGTTAGCTCGACGGGCTAATGTGTGACTACTTTGGCTTGGTGAGCTCGATGTTATCAATGTGTCACTCCTCTGAACCAAAATAAAGTTTTATGCGCAGCCCATTCACTTTAAAGGATCGCCCATCACTGGCCTACAACTCAACTGCTCCGTGTGAAAACACCTCCTTGATGGTAAAAGGACCTGACCAACGAGATTTTAATTTACCTAGAAACAAACGCAAACGAGAATTAAATAAAAGAACTTGCTATCCAGGTTTAAATGATTTGTTCTGAATTCGTTGATCATGCCATCTAGTAGTTCGCTCCTTATAGATTTTGGCATTCTCATACGCTTGAGATCGAAATTCCTCTATCTCATTGAGTTGAAGTAATCTTCGTTCCCCTGCCTTGGCCAAGTTGAGATTCAATTTTTTTATGGCCCAGTATGCTTTATGCTCTAATTCTACAGGTAAATGACATGTCTTCTGGTGTGCAATTTTCCGCAAGCGTACGGTTGCCCAAGTAATATTTAAAACGGGAAGTATTCCGAGTATCGAATCCTCATGGAAATTGATTTAATTCCATTAATTACCAAGAATCATCATGCTTAATTTTATTTAGAAGCTCAACTTTAAAGAAATAAAGAACTAACAAGAAACTAAAGAATTCATGCAATAAAATGGAAATATCCTATTAAGGGGACTTGACCTAGGGTGTTATCTAGCTTTCTTGGATTTGTAGCTCAATTAATTGGATGAATGTAATTAATAATCTTCAATTCCATAAATCTAGAAGTAATTTTAAGCGGATTTCTCTTTCAAGCTCCTCTACATCTCACACTAACATAACTAGTTCATGTGTCCATTTCCTTAGTTAATCATAGTATGGCATTAAGCAACTTCATTATCAATTTCTAACAATTCTTTTTCACTTTCGTGCTCCAAGCAATTATTAGCCATGCAATTTGGATCTAATCTAAATTCTCTCTGTCGAGCATCAATTTAGACCAACACAACAATTAATCCGTGATCAAGAGATTAAAAGCATTAAGAATGAATTGCATAGATGAAATATGAAGAACTTCGTTACAATATCCAAGAAATTAAGCTACAATATCCAATTAGCTAGAATAATGACCCTAGGTCCCAAGATCTACTCACAAATGGAAATAATTTTGCCCAAGTGATCTTGATCCATAGGCCTAACTCAAACTATAATAAAGAATTACAAAGGAGTAAGAAAGAAATAACCGATAAGTTGATCCCAAGCTCCCGTTACGATCATCTCGAATCCCGAACCTTGGAATTTCGCTTAATTCCACCTTTTTCTTCACAATTCTACTCTCTTTTTCTTTCTTTTGAGCTAGGGGAGGACTCCCCCAAGAATGGGATGATTTGAACCAAAGGGAGGGGGCCTTTATATAGGAGAAGGGGCGGAGGATTTTTTGCTGAACAAGTCGACAGCGTCCCGACGCTATGTCACAGCGTCGCGACGCTGTGACGTCATAGCTTTCTTGGAGCAGAAGTTGGCGCAGCGTCGCGACGCTACACAGACAGCTTGCGATGCTGTCACGATTCCAGATCTTTCTTCTCTGCTGCCAAGCGTCTTGACGCTAAGCCTTCTAGAAGCCCTATTTGCGGATTTTGGCCTCCTTTCTTCTTTCTTTTGGGCTTTTTGGGCTTCCACTTCAAATGTCTTATCTCCAATTCATCAATTATGGCGCAAAAGTCTTCAATTTGGTCTTGAAATTCATAAAATTTACGGTTTTGCCTCACGAACTCGGTTTTCTACAAAATCAACATAAAAAGACATTAAAGCTCACAATTAACACACAAAACTAGCCAAAATAATTAGGAAAAAGATAGCATTTTTGCATGCTATCACACCCCCAAACTTAAAGTTTTGCTAGTCTCAAGCAAAATAAAGTAATGAAAATGAATCATAACTTGCATGTTAACAACTCTATCCTCCATGCTACTAGCCATGAATACAACTTATTGAAACAAACAAGCAAGCACAGTCAACCATCAAGATATTTAAAAATTTTAATCCTATCCTCCCTTGCAAAAGTAACTCATAATTTGCCTTATTACAATTTTTACTAGCCCAAAATTATTTATACGCTTCTCCATTCATCTTCCCCCTACACTGGCACTAAAGCTCGCCCTTTTAGCCATCTCACTTATCTAGCAAGCACCACCTTACTGAGGTGCCCCAAAATTCTAATGGCACTAGCTTTCACACTACGGTGCAGGGACCCATAACCCGAATTTTATTCTTTGGTTGGCCTAACTGATCACACCGCAGGTAGCTCTTTTTGCCCCTAAACTTATTGCAAGCTGACATAATCATTTTCTTTTCAAGCAACCAGCTTTTTTTTTTTTTTTTTTAACAGAGCATTTCTTTTCCCACAGCTGAATATTACTCACTATTACGCAAGGAAGCTATCTAGACAAACTTTACACCTATCAGTGTGACAACGAACTTTTAAGGCATATAACTTTCATCTAGGCTTCCAAGATCATAATAAGACAAGTGAATCATCATACTTTGCAAGGGACTCAAAGAGAAAAAATTTCTTGAATTTAGACATGCTTTCTGCTTTTATATTCGTAACAACTCGAGAGACTCAAGGCTAAAAGCAATTCATCAGATGTCATCATCATCGGCATGCAATTATTTCATCAAAAGCATTACTATTGCAAAACCTAAACAGAGCAAATCTCCCCCCCAAACTTAAAATATACACTGTCCCCAATGTATGAACATTAAATCAGATAAAGAGAGATCGATACTGCCCTGAAAAAGCGAGAGAATCTGAAATGTCTTGAATTGTCGTCCGAGGAGAGAATGAGAAGCTAGGTATGAACTCACGAGATTCCTGCACAAGGATCGATCACACGGGAGCATTACGATCAACACTCAAAACTAAATTGAAATCTACAAAAACTTTTAAACACTTGGGTTGCCTCCCAAGAACCGCTTGTTTAACGTCCTGAGCTAGACGGGGCTCGGTCACCCTGGATCTGTCAAAATCATTTTTTCGACCTTCCGCTCTTCGAATCCACAATAGTGCTTTACTCTTTGAGCATTAACTTTAAAAGTTAACCCGCTGCTATCCATCAACTCAATTGATCCAAATGGAGATACTTCCTTGACCAACCGGACCATCTTGACTTCAATTTTCCAGGGAACAGTCGTAGTCGAGAATTGAACAGAAGAACTTGCTGCCCTGGCTCAAAAGAACGTTTCTGAACTATACGATCATGCCATCTTGCCATTCTTTTCTTGTAGAGCTTAGCATTTTCGTACACCTAGCTTCTAAATTCTTCTAATTCGTTGAGTTGCAGTATCCGTTGTTCCCCAGCTTTTTCTGCATCACAGTTCAACTTTTTGATAGCCCAGTATGCTTTGTGTTCGAGCTCCATAGGCAGGTGACAGGCTTAACCATACACCAGTCTATACGGAGATGTACCTATTGGAGTTTTGTAAGTCGTCTGATAGGCCGACAAAGCATCATCCAACTTAAATGCCCAGTCCTTTCTGTTGATGCGAACTGTCTTCTCCAGAATTTGCTTAATCTCCCTGTTAGAAATCTCAGCCTTACCGTTAATTTGAGGATGATAAGCTAAAGAAGTTTTATGCTTGACACCATATTTCCTAAGTAAAGATTCAAACAATTTATTACAAAAATGGGACCCCTCATCACTAATTATAGCCCGTGGTGTGCCAAATCTAGTGAAAATGTTTTTATGCAGAAAACGCAAAACAACACGTGCATCATTAGTCTTAGTGGCTATTGCCTCTACCCATTTGGATACGTAATCGACAGCTACTAAAATATACGAGTATCCATTGGAAGAGGGAAAACGGCCCATAAAATCCATGCCCCACACATCAAAAAGTTCTACTTCTAGAATAGGGGTTAGGGGCATTTCATGGCGACTAGAAATATTACCTGTCCTTTCGCATCTATCACATGTTTTCACAAAGGTATAACAATCTTTAAATAAAGTAGACCAATAAAAACCAGATTGAAGTACCTTTGCCGCAGTACGAGTTGGTCCAAAATGACCCCCATAAGGAGAGGCATGACAATCATGTATAATCTTACCTACTTCTTCTGCTGGAATGCACCTTCGAATGACTTGATCAGAACATACCTTAAAAATATACGGGTCATTCCACAAGTAGGATTTCACATCATGGAAAAACTTCTTTCTTCTCTGAGCATTCAGGTCAGGAGGTATCTCTTTTCCTACAAGAAAGTTTACAAAATCTGCTTACGAAGGAAAAGCAGTTTTAACAGCATATAATCTTTCATCCGGGAAAACTTCTTTAATAGGAAAGGTTGCGACATTCTTTTCATGCTCTATCCTAGATAAATGGTCTGGGACTACATTCTCACAACCTTTTCTATCCTTGATCTCATAGTCAAACTCTTGCAGTAAAAGAATCCATCTTATAAGTCTGGGCTTGGAATCCTTTTTACTACTCAAATATCGAATAGCAACATGGTCAGTGTGCACTATAACTTTCGTACCAAGCAAATAGGGCCTAAACTTATCGAAAGCGAACACCACAACAAGCATCTCTTTTTCTGTAGTGGTGTAATTCTGCTGAGTACTATCTAGAGTTCTACTTGCATAATATATAGCCCTAAAGAACTTATCACGACGTTGCCCTAAGACAGCTCCTAAAGCATAATCACTAGCATCACACATGATTTCAAATGGTTGACTCCAATCAAGCACAACAATGATAGGTGCGAAAATCAACTTTTCTTTTAAAAGATTAAAAGCTAGCAAACAATCTTTTGAGAACACAAATGGAGCATCCTTTTCAAGCAAATTACACAGGGGTTTAGCGATTTTTGAAAAATCTTTTATAAAACGCCTGTAAAACCCTAGATGGCCTAAGAAACTACGAACTTCCTTAACATTAATGGGTGGAGGAAGTTGTTCGATGGAAAAAATTTTGGCTTTATCAACCTCCAAACCTTTTTCAGATACCTTGTGACCTAAAACTATCCCCTCTTTTACCATAAAATGGCACTTTTCCCAATTTAAAACAAGGTTAGTTTCCTGGCATCTTTGTAGAACACGAGAGAGATTATGCAAACAGTTATCAAACGATGAACCGAAAACAGAAAAATCATCCATAAAAACTTCCATAATCTCTTCTACAAAGTCTGAAAATACGGCCATCATACAACGCTAAAAGGTAGCTTGAGCATTACATAATCCAAATGGCATACGCCGAAAAGCATAAGTACCATAAGGATACGTGAATGTTTTTTTCTCCTGGTCTTCAGGCGCAATCGCAATTTGATTATAGCCTGAATAACCATCCAGAAAACAATAATACGGATACCTAGATAACCTATCAAGCATTTGATCGATAAAAGGGAGAGGGAAGTGATCTTTTCTGGTGGCTTTGTTTAACTTCCTATAGTCAATACACATTCGTCAACCAGTGACTGTCCTAGTAGAAATTGACTCATCTTTCTCATTCTTAATAACAGTCATCCCTCCTTTCTTAGGCACTACCTGAACAGGACTTACCCAAGGGCTGTCAGATATAGCATATATAATCCCTGCATTTAACAATTTTAACACCTCGGCTTTTACCACTTCCTTCATTGCTGGATTTAATCTTCTTTGGTGCTCCACTGTGGGATTAAAGGTATCTTTCATTAAAATTTTATGCATGACAATAGAAGGGCTAATACCTTTAATATCACTAATAGACCATCCTATAGCAGATTTATGCTTTTTCAAAACATCCAACAATTTTTCTTCTTCTACTTTATTCAAATCAGCAGAAATAATAATAGGAAAAGTAGAAGATTCTCCTAAGAAAGCATAACGTAGGTGAGCAAGCAATTGTTTTAATTCAGGGGAAGGGACATCAACTTGAGCATAAATATCTAATGATAATCTTTCTTCCCTTCCTAAAGATTTATCAATTAAAGCATTTTCCTGATTAACATCTATTAATTCATCTCCAAACAAATCAGGCATGCTTATTTCATAATGATCCACAGGGGATTCCGACTCTACACATGCATTGATAATAGTGTCAACCGAATCAATCGAAAAGCAGGAACTAACCTCTTCTGGATGTTTTAATGCATTAAAAAGGTTGAACACTACCTCGTCGTCTTCTACTCTGAGAGTCGGGGTTCCTTTCTGAACTTCAATTAGCACGTGAGCAGTTGCCAAAAATGGTCTTCCACGAATGATTGGGACTTCAGGGTCTTCTTCCATGTCTAACACTACAAAGTCTGCAGGGAATATGAATTTGTCAACGCTGACGAGAACATCCTCTAACACACCTTTAGGGTATGTCATCGAACGATCTGCCAATTGCAGAACAATTGTAGTTGGCTTTAATTCCCCCAAACCAAGTTTCCTGTAAACACTGAAAGGCATTAGGTTAATGGTTGCCCCTAGATCACACAAAGTTTTTTTAATAAACAAACTACCAATAGTACAAGGAAGAGTGAAACTCCCTAGATCTTTTAGTTTCGGTGGTAGATGTTTCTGGATTATGGCACTACACTCGGCTGTCATATTCACCGTTTCATGGTTCTCGAACTTCCTTTTCTTTGATAGTATTTCCTTCATAAACTTGGCATAGTGTGGCATCTGTTCCAAAGCATCAGCAAAAGGGATGTTAATATAGAGTTGTTTAAAAATATCAAGAAATTTTGAAAATTCAGCATCCAACTTTTTCTTTTGAAATCTCTAAGGATAGGGAATTTGATTAGGGACTAAAGGAATAGAATCAGAAGACTTATCTGGCTCTGGTTGTGCTATCTCTTCCTCTGGTTCATCCAGTATCCTTCTAGTGTTGGGCTTTGTTTCTTCTTTTCTTTCAACTTCTTTCAATTGTTTCCCACTTTTGAGAGATATGGTCGGACACTATTCTTGAGGGTCCATGGTGATGACATTAGATAAATTTCCTTGCTGGATCTCCTTCATGAATATTGTCATTTGATCTATTTTTGCCTCCATTTTACTAATGACAATATCTTGTTTTATTGACAAATTCCTAGTCTCAATTATGAAGTTCCCTAACAATTCTTCCAAAGGGCCTTTTTTCTCTTAAATTATTTCCTCAGGTTTAGGCTCCATTTTTAGTTCAACTTTAGGTAAACTTGGAATTTTTGATCCTGTGAGCTTGTTAATTTAGAGCCTTGGTTAGAGCTTCGACTTGCACCCTTAAAGCACTTACTTCATCATTCTCACATGGTTTCTCCTTAGATTTGGACTCTGGTAGCTCAGACTGCCATTGATAACTTGTCAAGGCCAACTCTTCTACCAGGGTTCGTGCTTCTTTGACAGTTTCGGCTTAGAAGTTTCCTCCAGCCGTAGTGTCGAGAATTGTCTTAAAATCCCTTTTTAACTCATTGTAGAAAAATTGTATCTGAAGCCAGTCAGGGTATCCATGTTGTGGGTATTTCCTTAACATGTCCTTGTATCTTTCCCAAGCTTCATACAACTGTTCTTCCTCTAATTGTTTAAACATTCCAATTTCAGTTCTAAGCTTGGTAATTTTGGCTAATGGGAAAAGCTTTTTAAGGAAAGCCTTAACTAAATCATTCCAACTAAGAATGCAATTCGAGGTTAACGAGTCTAGCAAATCTGTAGCTCTATCTTGTAAGGAAAATGGAAATAATTGCAAACGAATAGCGTCAGAGCTAACTCCTCCTATTTTTACCGTTCCACAGATATCCAAAAATGATCTTAAGTGATGGTGTGGATCCTCTGATGGATGGCCTTTGAAAGCATTCTCTCTCACCATTTGAATGAGACTAGCTTTGAGCTCAAAATTATCTACAGCGAGTGGCTCATAAGCTATTCCAGAGTAATTTAATGGAAATTCAGGCAAGAAATAATCTCGGATTGCTTTATCTTCTTGATCTGCCATGATTAAATCTCAAAGAAACAAATTATCCACCTTAAATCTTCAAAAATTTTGCCACCACTAAAAATTAAATTGCAAAAATAAAATTTCTAAATTTAAATCAAACACTTAATTCTCAATATTAATGGAAAAAATTACAATTTCCCCGGCAACGGCGCAAAAAACTTGGTGTGCAATTTTTCGCAAGCGTACAGTTGCATAAGTAATATTTAAAACGGGAAGTATTCCGAGTATCGAATCCTCAGGGAAATTGATTTAATTCCATTAATTACCAAGAATCATCATGCTTAATTTTATTTAGAAGCTCAACTTTAAAGAAATAAAGAACTAACAAGAAACTAAAGAATTCATGCAATAAAATGGAAATATCCTATTAAGGGGACTTGACCTAGGGTGTTATCTAGCTTTCTTGGATTTGTAGCTCAATTAATTGGATGAATGTAACTAATAATCTTCAATTCCATAAATGTAGAAGTAATTTTAAGCGGATTTCTCTTTCAAGCTTCTCCACATCTCACACTAACATAACTAATTCATGTGTCCATTTCCTTAGTTAATCATAGTATGGCATTAAGCAACTTCATTATCAATTTCTAACAATTCTTTTTCACTTTCGTGCTCCAAACAATTATTAGCCATGCAATTTTGATCTAATCTAAATTCTCTCTATCGAGCATCAATTTAGACCAACACAACAATTAATCCGTGATCAAGAGATTAAAAGCATTAAGAATGAATTGCATAGATGAAATATGAAGAACTTCGTTACAATATCCAAGAAATTAAGCTACAATATCCAATTAGCTAGAATAATGACCCTAGGTCCCAAGATCTACTCACAAATGGAAATAATTTTGCCCAAGTGATCCTGATCCATAGGCCTAACTCAAACTATAATAAAGAATTACAAAGGAGTAAGGAAGAAATAACTGATAAGTTGATCCCAAGCTCCCATTACGATCATCTCGAATCTCGAACCTTGGAATTTCGCTTAATTCCACCTTTTTCTTCACAATTCTACTCTCTTTTTCTTTCTTTTGAGCTAGGGGAAGACTCCCCCAAGAATGGGATGATTTGAACCAAAGGGAGGGGGCCTTTATATAGGAGAAGGGGCGGAGGATTTCTTGTTGAACAAGTCGACAGCGTCGCGACGCTATGTCACAACGTCGGTCATAGCTTTCTTGGCGCAGAAGTTGGCGCAGCGTCGCGACGCTGTCGCGATTCCAGATCTTTCTTCTCTGCTGCCAAGCGTCGAGACGCTCTAGCCTTAGCGTCGAGACGCTCTAGCCTTAGCGTCGAGACGCTAAACCTTCTAGAAGCCCTATTTGCGGATTTTGGCCTCCTTTCTTCTTTCTTTTGGGCTTTTTGGGCTTCCACTTCAAATGTCTTATCTCCAATTCATCAATTATGGCCCAAAAGTCTTCAATTTGGTCTTGAAATTCATAAAATTTACGGTTTTGCCTCACGAACTCGGTTTTCTACAAAATCAACATAAAAAGACATTAAAGCTCACAATTAACACACAAAACTAGCCAAAATAATTAGGAAAAAGATAGCATTTTTGCATGCTATCATCTTGCCAAATACCAATCGATATGGGGACATACCAATAGGAGTTTTGAAAGCAGTGCGATAAGCCCAGAGAGCATCATCTAATTTAAGGGCCTAATCCTTCCTATTAATGTTAACTCTTTTTTCCAAAATCTATTTAATTTCTTGGTTAGAGACCTTAACTAAACCATTTGTCTGTGGATGATGGGCTAAAGAAATTTTTTGTTTAACACCATACTTAGCAAACAAAGAATTAAACAATTTATTAAGAAAATGTGAGCCCTCAACACTAATAATCGCTCGTGGTGTGCCAAATCGTGTAAAAATATTTTTATGCAGAAAAGTCAAGACTACACGAGCATCATTGGTTTTTGTAGCTACAACCTCTACCCACTTTGATACGTAATCGACAGCTAACAAGATGTATAAATAACCTTGCGAAGAAGGAAAAGATCCCATAAAATCTATCCCCCAAACATCAAATAGTTCAATTTCAATAAGAGGGGTCAAAGGTAATTCATGATGTCTAGAAATATTACCTGTATGTTGGCACCGGTCACATGATTTAACAAAGGTATAACAATCCTTAAAAATAGTAGGCAATTAAAAACCAAACTGTAATACCTTAGCAGCAGTATGTGTGGGGCCAAAATGCCCACCATACGGTGAGGAGTGACAATCATGCAAAATTTTATCTACATCCTCAGTAGGAACGCACTTGCGAATCATTTGATCTGAACAAATCTTAAACAAGCATGGATCATCCAACAAATAAAATCTTACTGAAAGTGTTAATATCTAAAATACGAAAGCAATTTTGGATCTTAGGCACATAAGAAGCTCAATTTGATCAAACATTGCATGATGTTAATATGGAGAAAAACAGAGACAGTTTACCAACCTTGATTCAATGGAGAAATTGGTTGGATTTCCTTCTTGTTTTTCTTCACCAACGAGTCACGAACCACCAAAGGATCTTCCTTGCTATCCTCAAGCCTTTGGAACGGATTGTGGGATCCTCAAGTGATGGAATTGAAGACAAAAAGCTTGAAGAACAAGCTTATGGAGGTGGGTTTGGTGAGTATCAAATTTCGCAGCAATTCACTATGGTCCCAGCTTGGTTTCTTCAGCAATCTTCTTCCCTTTTATAGGGGGATTAATGAAGAAGAAAATCCCCACAGATTGACACTCAATCAGCTCCAATTTAGTGGAGAATGTAGTGGCTTAAGAAAGGGGAGTGCATGGGTTTAGTCACCATGCACTCCACCTCCAAAAAATCAAAATTAATTTGATTTTAATTCATTCAAGTTTATCTTGAATTAATCCACTAATTATTTAATTTTAAATAATCTGAAATTTGAAAAATCATTTTTTCAATTTTTCAATTTTAAATTAATTCAAAATTAATTTAAAATAATTATTAATTAAATAATTAATATTTTGCGACCATTCCCGAACATTTCCAAAATGTCATTTTCCAATCATGAATCCCTATTCGTGTTTTCGATATTTAAATCATATTTAAATATTAAATATCTCACATACTCGGTTTTCACAAAACCCGACGTACCGAAAACGTCTTTCACCTCTATTCATTTTTCTCAACATGAACTTAAAGTAATTCATATTGTATCCATCATATTGTTCCAAAGGTTAGTCTTGAGCTAGCAAGGGGACCTAATGAACCTAAAGATCATGGGCTCCAATGGTACGAGGTTAAACTGGCCAAACTCTTTCAACCTAGCTAACCAACATCCATTAACTACCGAGACACTCCACTATAGCCTAGTAGTTGAACTCCCCTCACTGTAGATATATTTCTGTTCACTCGATATAACCATGATTAGTAAGTCAATCCTTCACAGGTCGTTTGTTACTATAGATAGGTCAAAAAGTTCGTTTTACCATTATAGCACATCTTAGTTCCTTAAGTCCACTGGTCCTCTAATGAACAATTTTGTTCATGGTCCAACCATTAAACAAGATCCCTCTCGGGCCAATGAGAGGGTGGGGCCCCTTGTTCAAGCCCTGAATTCAGCACTTAAGGAAACAACCTCTCTACTATCCTTGAATAGGGTAGGAGTGAATTCTGTCTTGCTTTACTATGTCCCCAGCCATCCATCTAGTGTTATCCCCAAAATGGTAGGATTATTGAACGAAATTTTATAACCACTCTCACCCATGCAAATCAAAGGATAACCCTAAACGAACAGGCGTTCATAGTAAGCTCAGGATTAAGATCGAGTTACCTAGGTCATCGCATGAGAGTGACTTATTTCTCGGTCCTGTCTTGTGTAAACATCTTTTACACAGGATGCCCCTACTCACATGTCTTTACACGAATGATCCAGGATCACGTCGATTGCCTTATTGATAGCGAGCATAGCTAGCTATTTTTCTCTGATTAATTAAGCTAGTCTTTTACAATTATTTGCCCAAATTTATGCATTTTTATGTTTTATTTGTAGGAAGTATGTGTTTGAAGCTTAATTGAGCAATTGGAGTCAAATGAAGTTTCCAATCTAAAAAAAAAAAAAAAAAAAAAAAATTCATAGCGTCGCGACGCTATTGGCAAATTTTCCAAAACGCGGTATCGCGACAGCGTCTCGACGCTGTCGCCAGATTTTCTATAAATTCATCTTTTCATGCTACGGCCAAGGGAGAGGCCAAATTGAGAGATTTTAGCCCTAATTTCGACTAGAGACCTTCTGTGGGAGCTGAAGCAAGGACGAGGACCGGGAATCTCACTTGGTGGCGCAGATATCGAGACGGGGACGTGCCGGGTTCGACGACATTAAGTGTTTCCTTTCCTTTTCCTTATCTCTAGCTAGATTTAATGGCTTTTTCATGTTTAGTTGAGCTTGTAACACCATGTATGAGTAGCTAAACTTGTGGCTTAGGGATTGATGTAGTCGTTTTAGTTTATGGATTGATTTACGGTATAAGTTGTGCAATGGTTATTATGTATGCAATTTTGATTTAATGCTTTCAATTAATTGGCCATTAGTTGAATGATCTAAGTGTTGAATCTAGCTCAGGAGAGGGGATTTAATGTAGACTTATTCAATATTGCATGACTAAAGTTTATATTCTAAGCTCGTGACGGATTTTAGATTAACTTTGGAATTAGTCAAAAGAACTCAATGCCTTGCATGTTAATAAACTTAGATAGGGATATCGAGTTGGTTAATGTGTATGAGAATCAATTATACTCGGGAGAGGTAGTTATGATTAAAGGTTCTTAGGCTCATAATTCCATTGTGCATGATAACTTATTTCCTAAAATCAATCCTAGACTAAAATTGGCGAAATCAATTCCTTAAGTGTTCTTTCAATTGCATCTCCATCATTACTTGTTTTGATTTAGTTTTCGATCTTTCACTCACTACTTTGTGTTCCCTAAATAAAATTGAGCAAGACAATTCACAATACTTGATTTAGCTTAAAAATCCAATCCAGAGGACGACACTCGTTTATACGAACACTTTATTATTACTTGACCCGTGCGCTTGCGGTAGGAAAATTCCACATCACTTATTCGCAAAGTAGGTCGCATCCATAGTGTTACCAGAACAATGTACCCAACCTTATTCATTTACTATAGACTATTTAGGTTATATACTCGAACTTGATCCCTGTCCATATTCACGATATAGTTCGAGTATCTCATATTATAACCATGGATGTTTCAATTGGATTATAAGATATAAATAAACACTCACTAAATAACATCTTTATTATATATAAAGGATAACAAAACTTGAGTTCTAGGACATAAACCCCAACACTTACATCATGAAGAAACTTCCTCTTTTGATGGGAATTGAGATCGGGAGGGAGCACACCACCTGGAAGGAAATTTACAAAGTCAGCGAACCAAGGTAAAGTAGACTCTACCTTGTAAAGCTTTTCATCTAGAAACTCTTCAGCAATAGGAAAAGCTTTTGAGGTAGTGTCCTGTTCAATTCTAGATAAATGGTCAGCTACTACATTTTCACAACCTCGCCTATCTTTTACATAGAAATCAAACTCCTTCAACAACAGAATCCATCTAATTAAACGAGGTTTGGCATCTTTTTTATCAAACAAATAACGGAGAGCTGCATGGTCAGTATGCACAGTGACTTTAGTCCCTAACAGATAAGGCCTGAATTTATCAAAAGCAAAAACTACAGCAAGCATTTCCTTGTCAGTGATAGTGTAGTTTTGCTGTGCATTATTGATAAAGGTAAAAAATATACCTATTTTACCCTTATATTTAGCTCATTTCCTTGTCAAAAGTTGCATGTTTAGATCAATTTTACTATTCCCGAGCTCAAAATATGTTAAAGTTGATGAATTAGGGAGTTGAGAGTCACATTTGTCAAATTATGCTTATTTGTGCTTAAAAGGACTCAATTTGATATGAATTTGACCCAATTTGGTGTTGTGCAGAAAAACAGAGGAAAGCTGGGAATTACCCAGAAATGCGACCGCATTTCTGGGAAGGCTAAAATCAAATGTGACTGCATTTCTGGCAGAACAGAGGCCGTTCCAAGTCCGTCGCGGGTCGTTTTGAACGAGACTTTTGCGCACCTAACCGGCCGTTTTGACCCCGAAAATGACTGGGCTACCTACCAGCACCTATTTCGTGGCTCCTTAACCACTTCCAACACTATATAAGCTCGAGATTCAAAGTCAAATTCAAGCATAACTCATTTGGAAGAAGATGGTGGTGACAGAACCCTAGTTGACGCCTATGAGTAGGGATGCCCGAGGTCCTTCTTAGATGACTAAATTCTAACCCTTGTTAGACATCAAACCTGAGTGTTTGTAGGGATTTTCACCCCATTCTCACTTGTAAAAGAGAGAGAGTGGAGTGTCGAGCGAACTCTAGAAGGACTGGATGAAAGAAAAAAAACCTTCCAGCTTTTGTTACTTTTCATTTATTTGTATTCTTTATTCTTATTTCAATGAAAAGATATTCATTTGCACTTTATCCCACCATGAGTAGCTAAATTCCATTGAAGGGTTCAATATAGTGAATTCCCTTATGGTTCAATAACTTGAAAGTGTTTTATTTGCTTAAGTTTCTATTCAATGCATGTCATTCTTTATTGATTATCATTTTGATCTTGCTGAGTTTAAATTGATCACTTAGACTTTGCATGCTATGTGAGCTTGATCTCGAAAGGGACAAACGATATCGATTCTCATAAAGGTGATATAGGAGAAAAAGCTTGAAAGAGATTGTTCGGTGGTATAGGGCAAGCTGCCTAAGGCATCCTATATCAACTATAGAGTTATAGATTGCATTCGTGAATTATCTATGTCGGAGTCGAGTCACAGAAATGTGCATAACGGTACTCGCTTAGCCTTCTAACAGTTCTTGGGAGCAAGGCCAAATAGAAGTTAAATCTGACCCAATGCATTGATTAGGCTTAAGTTGAATAATCTATGACTAGAGTTATTTTCCTTTGGGATGAAACTATATTGAATTCCTCGTTTCATTTATTAGTGTTATTTCTTTATTTAATTGTTTTATCTATCTTCCAAAAACCAATCAACAATTATTTCTTTGGTTACCTATTTTAAGCAATCATTTGAGCAGTTTCTTCTTCAAATCTGAATTTCCAATTCAGTCCTCGTGGGATCGATACCCTTGGAATACTTCTAAGGTTTTTATTACTGCACTAAGGTTGGCTGAATTTATCTTTATTTTTATCTATCATCATATCTCACATCCACATTGCAGCTAACAGCACACCGCATTATCAAGTGTCCTACTTGCATAATAAATGGCCCTAAAAAATTTATCACGTCTCTGACCTAACACTACTCCTACAGCATAATCACTAGCATCACACATAATTTCAAAAGGTTGACTCCAATCAGGTACAACAATAATAGGAGCAGTAGTCAACCTATCGTTCAACAAATTAAATGCTAGTAAACATTCATCAGAGAAAACAAAAGCAGAGTCCTTTCCAAGGAAATTACACAAGGGTTTAACAATTTTCGAAAAATCTTTAATAAAGCGCCTGTAAAACCCTGCATGTCCTAGAAAACTCCTGACTCCCTTTACATTTGTAGGAGGAAGAAGTTGTTCAATGGCTGCTATCTTAGCTCTATCCACCTCTAGACCTTTTTCAGATACTTTATGTCCTAAAACTATACCTTCAGTTACCATAAAATGACATTTTTCCCAGTTTAAAACAAGGTTAGTTTCTTGACAACGCTGCAAAACAATAGAAAGATTATGTAAACAAGCATCAAAAGAAGAACCAAACACAGAAAAATCATCCATGAAAACCTCCATATTCTCCTCCACCATGTTAGCAAAGATGGCCACCATACAGCGTTGAAACGTTGCAGGGGCATTACACAACCCAAATGGCATTCGCCTGAAGGCAAAAGTACCATAAGGACATGTGAATGTCATTCTCTCTTGGTCCTCAAGAGCAATGGCAATTTGATTGTAACCTGAATAACCATCAAGAAAACAATATTAAGGATAGCCTACAAGTCTATCAAGCATCTGATCAATAAAAGGAAGAGGAAAATGATCTTTTTTAGTAGCATTGTTCAACTTCATGTAGTCAATACAAACTCTCCACCCAGTCACAATCCTAATGGAGATGAATTCATTCTTTTCATTCTTAACTACAGTCATCCCTCCCTTTTTTGGTACAACCTGCACAGGACTCACCCAAGAACTATCAGATATGGCATAAATAATCCCTGCATTTAAAAGTTTTAATACCTTAGCTTTGACCATATCTTTCATGGCTGGGTTCAAACGTCTCTAAGGTTGGACTGATGGGGTGAAGGTATCCTCCATTAAAATTTTATGCATGACTGTGGATGGACTAATACATTTTATATCAGCTATGGACCAACCTAAAGCAAATTTATGATCACGCAACACTCTCAACAATTTTTCTTCCTCTACTTTATTTAGAGAAGCAGAGATAATAACAGGAAATGTAGATGACTCACCTAAGAAAGAATATCTAAGATTTGCAGGTAATTGTTTCAATTTAGGTGCAGGAACTTTAATAGGTACATCATCCTTAGCAGTTAATTCCATGACTTTGCATTTCATATTGCGCTCAACAGGTAAATGATTCAAAGCATCACAGAAGAAAGCAATATCCTGGTCTAAATCACCTAAATGCTCAACAGCTAGATCTAACTTGCTTATTTTCAGAGGATCATCAGGCAGAACAACATCCCTAATCTCCGCAATAGTAGCATCAACAATATCTATCCTATGGCATGTACTAACCTCATCTGGATATTTCATGGATCGATAAATGTTGAAAACTACCTCTTCTTCGTTGACCCTCAAGGTTAGCTTACCCTACTGCACATCAATCAAGGCACGTCTCATGGCAAGGAATGGTCTACCCAGGATAATGGGAATCTCAGCATCCTCCTCCATGTCTAAAACCACAAAATCTGCAGAAAAGATAAACTTGTCAACTTTTATTAAAACATCTTCAATCACACCTCTAGGATATGTCATCGATCTATCAGCCAACTGCAAAGAAATAGTAGTAGGTTGCACCTCTCCAAGACCTAACTTTCTAAAAACAAACAGAGGCATCAAATTAATACTAGCACCAAGATCACATAATGCTTTATTAAAAGAAGAACTACCAATAGTGCAAGGAATAGTAAAACTCCCTGGATCTTTCAGTTTCTCGGGTAACTTCCTTTGTAATATGGCACTACACTCCTCAGTGAGATTCACAGTTTCATAAGCCTCCAACTTCCTCTTTTTGGTCATTATTTCCTTCATGAACTTAACATAGTAAGGCATCTGTTCTAAAGCATCTGCAAAAGGAATGTTAATATGGAGTTTCTTAAAAATATCCAGAAATTTAGCAAACTGAGCATCAATCTTCTTCTTTTGAAAACGTTAAGGATAAGGAATAGAAGTAGAAAGAGTAGGAAAAGTAGAACTAGTAGACTTTTCAGTCTTAGAAGTCGATGTTGCCCCATTTTCGGTCTCTACATCAATCTCCTTCTCCTCACTGATGATAAGATCCTCAACAGGTTGCTTTTCTGGAACCTCGAGCTGCTTTCCACTCCTCAAAGTAATAGCTTTACAGTGCTCTCGTGGATTTACCTAGTGTCACTAGGGAACTTACCTTTTTCATGGCATTCAAGGAAGATCCAATTTGACTAATTTGAACTTCCATGTTTTTAATGGTCATCCCATGACCATTAACAGTACTACTAACACTGTCTAACATGTTCTCAAGCTTATTAGTCCTAGACTTAGACTCATTAATAAATTGACCAACTAAGTCCTCTAAGGAAGATTTCTTTTCTTGTGGTGCAGGTGTAGACATAAAACCAGGAGGTGGTTGCGAAACATTCTTATTATCAGCGTAGGAAAAATTCTCATGATTTCTAAGCCCTGGATGATAATGAGTAGGTAAAGAATTTTGGTTACCACTAAAGCCAGAATTTCTGTTGTTAACATATTGTGCCTCCTCTACGTTTGAATCCTCGAAAAACTGAGATGTTTCAGCTGCTGCAACTGACTCAATGGATTGCGAATTCCCTGTAGCAGAAAATTTCAGGAAAGCATTAGCCAAAGAGTGCATTTGAGCTTGTAAAGCAGTGAAATTATCTATCTCATGAATCCCAGCTACAATTTTAGAAGATGAACGTTCAGATGGCCACTGATAACTATTCGTGGTCATGTCCTCCAGCAAGGTACGAGCATTCTCCACAATTTTGGAAAGTAAAGTGCCTCCTGCAGCTGCATCCAAACTAGTTTTAGTAGTACCATTCAAACCATTATAAAATAATTGAATTTGTAACCAGTCAGAATAGCCATGTTGTGGGCACTTCCTCAATAAATCTTTGTAGAGCTCCCAAGCTTCAAACAGCTGCTCATCATCATTTTGCTTAAAAGTCCCTATCTCAGTCCTCAACTTAGCTGTCTTTGCAGGTGGGAAATATTTGGCAAGGAAAGCCTGAACCAAAGCGTCCCAAGTAGTGATACTCCCAGGTGGGAGTGATTGAAGCCAATCCCTTGCTTTATCCTGCAAATAAAAGGAAAACTAACATAAGCGTATGACATCTTCAGTAACACCATTTAACTTCACAGTTCCATAAATATCCAGAAAAGATTTTAAATAAGAGTTAGGATCCTCAAAGGGGAATCCTCTAAATGCACTATCTCTAGCCATCTGGATGTGGCCAGTTTTTAGCTCGAAATTATTTGCATTGATTGGCACGTAGACTACTCCAGATTGTTGATCAGGGAAAGTAGGCTGGAAATAGTCCTGTATAGGTTTCTACTCCTCTCGTGGATTTGGATTGGCCATTGCTGCAAGTCTTTCTCTTTTTTCCTTCCTGTTCTTTTTGCAAGTCTTTTCAATTTCAAAATCAAAAGGAACTAACAAGGCGTCCTTATCTTTTCGCATACAAAATCACAACCTAAAGAAACCAAAAACAAAAACAAAAATAAAACAAAAACAACAAAAATAAAGAGAAAAAGGAAAAATAAGAAAAACACAATAAAAATACACTCTAAAGTAAGACCAAGCAAATTCCCAACAATATTAAGTGAAACTAAATAATTGCCAATTCCATCAACGGCACCAAAAACTTGTTACACAAATTGCTAACCGCAAGTGTACGGGCCCAAGTTATAATATAGTGATTAAAAATCGAATGTCGTCCTCTGGATTGGTTTTCTAGCTCACCTAATTACTAAAGGTATATTTGCCCAATTTTATTTAGAGAAAAGATTCAAGAAAGATGCAAATTAATAAAAAGCTACTCAAAATAATTAAATGGGTGGAAACTTAATGGAGAAAAGCCTTGGGGAATTGATTTCACATATTAGATGCATGAATTAATTTAGTGATGAAATATGAATGAACACGTAACGCTTGCATAACCAAGGATTACTAATTATTAAATGCCTCTCCCGAGCACAATTAACTCTTTATGCAAAATTAAGAAATTGATATCCTTATCTAATTTCTACAACTAGCATAAACATTAAAGTTCAATCCTTATAATGGTTTCTCGAGCAATCCTAAATCATTTGATAATAGAACCACCTAAGTCATGCAATTAATAATCTACTCTAAACTACCCTCTCCCGAGCAATTAGTTCAAATAAAACAACATAAAATCTGTGATCAAGAGATTATAAGCATTAAGCATTCAATTGCATAAATAAAAGGTGTTACAAACCGTTCACAAAAATCCCTAAATTAATCCATACAATCGCTAGTCGTGATTGCCGTAGGTTCCCGTCACGATCCCCATGATCTAAGCTCCGAAAATCCGCTCTCCTCGGTCTCCTCAGTTGTGGAGGTAGCGTCTTGACGCTGCCTCAGTTGCGCACATTCTGCGTTATGCAGCAGCGTTGAGACACCCATGAATAGCGTCTCAACACTACCCTCTCGAATTGGAGCCTTGAACCTTGTCTTCTTTTGCTCATTTCTTCGATTGAATTAATTCTTTTGCTCCCAAATCACCGGTATTCATCATAAACATCAAATTCATCCAAAAGCTTGATTCCTACAAAATTAAACCAAATACACATAAAATTGGCCAAATAATCCTCAAGACTAACACTAAAATAATATAAAATATAGCTCAATAAATTGAGCTATCGATAATATATTCAAAATATTAATCACAATAAAAATATAAAGTTTTATAATTTTACTATTTTCTCTTTTATGTTTTCTGAAAGCTTTATTTTACAAATTAAAAGCTGTAGGTAGCAAACTTGTAAATGAATACTCATGGAGTTGTGAGAGAGTAAATTAAAATAGTTTTCTCTTACTCGATTATAACAAAGTAATTATATCTCATTTTAAACTTTTTTTTTTTGGCTAAATTATAAAAAATACCCCTGAACTATGGGGTTTGTTTAAAAAATACCCTTGAACTTTAAAAAGATTGAAAAATACCCCTGAACTTTACAAAACGTTTCAAAAATACCCTTGCAATTAATTTTTGGATGGGAACCGTTAAAACCGTTAAAAATGATTCGAAAATACCATTGCTAAAATCTAGTCAAGCTCTTGGAATGATGTGTTGAAAGAGAAGAAAAGCTCCTAGTGTATGAATACATGAAAAATAGGTAAAGCTTCTCATTACTTTTCATGGAAGAAGAATTTGCAGTGGGATAAGGAAAAAAAAAAAGAAACATTTTCTAATAAGGTTATTTTTTAAAATCTTTTGAAAGTTAAAGAGTATTAATGAAACTGAAGTTCTTAATGGTTTCCATTAAAAAATTAACAACAAGGGTATTTTTTAAACATTTTTTAAAGTTCAGGGGTATTTTTGAAACTTTTTAAAGTTCAGGGGCATTTTCTAAACAAACCCCATAGTTCACGGGTATTTTTTATAATTTAGCCTTTTTTTCAATTACAAATTTAGGCTTTAACTTTTAGTGGTGTGACAATTTAGGTTTTGAACTTTAGAAAATGTCAAATAAGTATTGAACTTTCAATTTTGTGTCTAATGGGTCCCTCAATTTTAAAAGTATCCATAGGTTCGTAAACTTTCACCTTTGCGTCCAATAGGTCTCTCAGCTACCAATTTTGTGTCTAATAGGTTTTGTCATATTTGACATTTTTTAAAATTCACAAGTCCACTAAACTAAATTTGGAAGTTTAAGGTCCAAATAGACATAAAATTTAATTTTATGTCTAATAGGTTGGTTAATTTTTAAAATTTTCGAATATGTCAAGGACCTATTTTATTTTATTTTTTTGAGAAAATGTCAAGAACCTATTAAACACAAAATTGAATTTTCAAGGAACTACTGGACATTTTGTAAGTCCAGGAACCTATTACATACAAAATTGAAAGTTTGAGAACTTATTAGATACTTTTTAAAGTTTTTAAGGGCCAGATTGACACAACACACTTTTTAATGTTGGAGTTGTACCATTCACTGACAAAAAAAGATGCCTAGAAGGAAAAGAAGGCCACACACGGCGAATTTTCGGCAATTGAGTTCACCAGAAACTTAACCGACGAAATCGAGAATCGTCAGTATTTAAATTGATTTTTGCAAAATTGAGTGTTTTTAATTTTACAAAAAAAATACCCAATTTTTACAATGATATTAGTTAAAGGGTTTAATTTTTAAAATTAAGACTATGAGGGTTATGTTTTACAATTATAATGAAAGTTAAAGGGTTTAATTTTTACAATTAAAAGTTTGAGGGTTCAGTTTTTATAATTATGTTAGTTTGAGGGTCAAAATTTAACAATTGTGTAAGTTTGAGGGTTTAGTTTTTACAATTAGAAGTTTGAGGGTACAATTGCAACAACTACTATAGTTTGGGGGTGGTTTTTGCAATTTGCCCATCTTTTTGTTTAGTTGGTCTAGGGGCATAGTGCATCAACTTTGCTTCTGTGTCTCAAGACCGGTGTTCGAAACTTACTAGGCGTCAAAAGTTCATCTTTTTTAATTTCATTTTGGAGCGCTTTTCTATTTTCATTTCTTTAATTTTGCAACACACACATATAAAGATGGGCCGGTTGCAAGGATATCAGACTAGGCCAAACTAATTGAAAATCTAGCGGCCCGCAAAAGAAATTGCAAAAATAGCAAAAACTAAAGGTCTGAAACGAGCATTCACTAAAATACTCTTCCTTCCCAAATCCTGAACACTATCTTCCATCTTCTATCAACGACATTTCATTTTCTATCATATCCATTTCAAATTCGCTCGATTTCTATCAGCAAGTATTGTTCCGTCTTCCTGATTCTTCTCCATTTGGATTCTATCAGCATGCGTTGTTTTCACGTTCGTCTTCCGATCTCGCTCATCGGTTTGTTTTCGCTCGCTCTCTTTCTTTTTTTTTCTTTGATTTCTTTCAGTTCCTTGTTGTTGTTGTTTGCGATTTGCTATTGACTTTGATTATTCTCCATTTCTATCAGTTCATTTCGGTTTGTTTCCGTCTTCTGATTCTATCAGTTCGCTCACTCGTGGAACGAAATCATCTCCTCAAGGTTTGTTCTCGCTCGCTCTTTTTCTTTTTTTTTTTTCTTCGATTACTATCAGTTAATTAGCCTGTTGTTATTGTTGTTTTCGATTTACTGTTGTTTTTCTGTGGTTTTCGTTTCGTTTTTGTTTTGTGTTTGCCGCTTTCTATCGCTATTGGTTCTCTATAAGTGTTGGTTTTCTATCTTGTGTTCTATTTGGTTATTGTTGTTTCGTTTTCTATCAGGTGTTGTGTTGGTGTTGTTTCGTTTCTGATAGAATTCTATAACTGACAGAAACTATCAGGGACTTAGTAGCATTCTAATTTTTTTTTTTTATTTCAGTTCTCTGTTGTGCCAATAGTGCCTACTGATGCAGAAATGGCATAAAAAATATGGCATATTTCATTAAACAAATGGAGAAGGAGCAACAGGAAAGGTTGGAAAAGGAAAAAATAGAAATGGAAAAGAAGAGGGAAAAGGAACTTGAAAAAGAAGAAGAAGAAAAAAGAAAAAGAGAAGAAGAAAAAAAAAAGAGAATAAGAAAAAAATGAAAAAGAAAAAGGTAGGATATCAATCTTGGAAGATGATATCAAATCCTTAAAGAAAGGACAGAAGGAACTCAAAGAAGGCCAAAATGAGATTCTGCAATTGTTAAACAATTTGGTGGAAATTGTCACAGACAAATTTCCACCAAAAGATTTTTCTGAAAAACAATCGCAGGAATCTCTACACAAAATTGTCCTCCAACTTTTAGTCTCGAGAAACTAGAATTCATAAATGCAGCTGAGAGATTCGTAGATGCTGCTGAAAATGCTAAGAATGTCAATTCCTACCACATTGACAGGATGGTTGATTTTGCAACCACATATGCTACAGAAAAAGATTTAAATTTATCACCCTCATGTTTTTAAAAAACAACTTTTTTCATATCAATATATTATTCTCATTAATTTTATTGTTCTCATTTCAGATAGAAGATGAGGATGATGAAGAAACAGAAGAAGAAGAAGAAAAAGAAGAAAAAGAAAAGGAAAAGGAAAATGATATGGATGAAGAAGAAAAAGAAGAAGAAAAGAAGAATGATGAAGGAAAAAGAAATGAACAGGTAAAATAAAAAAAAAAATTATAAATTCAATCACTGATAGAAATGTTTCTATCAGTGATGGAATTCTATCACTTCTATCAGTGATAGAATTCCATCACTGATAGAACTTCCTATTAGTGATGGAATTCTATCACTTATAGAACTCTATCAGTGATAGAATCTATCACTCATACATTTTTATCTTCACTGATTTTTTGTTTATAAATAATGGAGGAAGGGGAGAATGACGAGGATGAAGATAATGCGGAAGCTGAAAAAAGAACAAAGAAGATAAATGATAAGAAGGTGAATTTGGTTCTCTTTTTTTTTTTTTTTTTTTTTTTGGTGTGGGGGGGGCTTATTAATAGTTTGAAATTAAAATATTTGTTATCTGCAGGTTGAACCAAAAAGAAAATATAGGCCTAAAGTGAATTTCGAAAGTAACCAGATGAAG
This sequence comes from Luffa aegyptiaca, assembly GCA_017139565.1. Taxonomy (NCBI): domain Eukaryota; kingdom Viridiplantae; phylum Streptophyta; class Magnoliopsida; order Cucurbitales; family Cucurbitaceae; genus Luffa; species Luffa aegyptiaca. The sequence continues at coordinate 14,946,551 of CM029406.1, read as the reverse complement.
GGCGACCAAAAAGACAGCCATAACCAACAAAACAATTGTCTCCGATAGAAAATGAACTAAAGAAAGGCAAGAAAAAGGGATCTCCAAGCAAAAAAAAAAAAAAAAAAAAAAAAAAGAATCCCCAAGCAAAGCAAAGAGGAGCTCCCAAAGATTCAAGATAGATGGTCCTAGCTTTGATTTGAAGATTTCTCAAGAAAAATGAATTGGATATTTCTTATCTTGTACTGAGTTGTTGTAAAGGATACAATTGTAAAGATTTCTGACTTGGATTTTCATTTAATGAAATTGACAAACTTTATTAATTCTAAATACCTGTGTTCTTGTATGAGTTGTTGTGTATTGAACTTTATTAATTCTAAGTATCTGTGTTCTTGTATGAATTTTTGTGTATTGAGTGGTTGTGTATTGATGTATACAGGAAAAAATAAAGTTGATTTGACTCTGATAGATTCTATCCGTTATATTGATAGATTCTATCAGTCTTATCAATGATTCAAAATTCAAAATAGCTCCCAGCAGCGAGTGAAAAAATGAGATTGTTCCATTTGTCAGGTGTTTGTTCCATTTGTCAGGTGTTTGGTTGTTGTTGTTTGGTTTCCTATCACGTGTTTGGCTGGTATTTGTTTTGTTTCTGATAGAAGAAGATTTTCTATCACTGATAGAAAGATTTTGTCATTGATAGAATCTATCAATGATAAAAAGTTTTTCTATCAGTGATAGAAGATTTTTATCACTGATAGAAAGTTTTTTCTAACAGTGATAGAAATTTCTATCACTGATAGAAAGTTTTTCTATCACTGATATTGATAGAAAGATGAGCATTATGAACCGAATAAAAAAAATTCTATATTCTACATTTTAAATTCTCAACCTCATGACTCAAATAAAAAATAAACATGAGCATTATGAACCTCATTGAGACGTTCTGCATCTTTTGAAGCATCCACCGGTTTAACTGTCATTGCTTCAAGTTGTTGTGTATACAGTTGATTTGATCCTATCATGATAGATTCTATCAGTTATATTGATAGATTCTATCAATTCTATCAGTGATAGAATTCTATCACCATAGATTCTATAAGTTTTATCATAAAATTCCATCAGTTCTATCACTGATAGATTTTATCAGTCACGTGGTATAGATTTTATTCTAATTATCTTTTAATAATAATTAATTAAATTAAAGCGATTAAAATTGTAGATGTTTCTGATAACATTGCCTATTAATACATTTCAGTACAAGGATTCCCAAAGCAAACAAGATAGAAAAAAATAGAAAACAGTAGAAAAACAAGCAAAGGAAATAGAAAAATAAAAGAATTAACATTGATGTCAATTACATCATTGTATGAATGGTGGAAATTTACATGTCCTACAATTGTGACCAACACGATGACAACGACTACATTTTGTACGATTTCTTACTTCACCAATTGATAGCATCCTCCGTTTTCTAAGTCTTCTTGCTTGACGTATAACAACTGGAGGCAACACATTCACGTTTCCATCTATAGAGCTCCATTCAGAATGATTACCAGCGGGATGAAGAAAACCTCAATAAGTTGATGACAATGTTCTTGAAAAGTAAAAATCTAAGACAAAAGAATAAGTATTTAAATTCTGCCCACAAAGAACAGCAAGTGCATGAGCACATGGGATTTCATCAAGATCCCAAACACGACAACTACATGATTTCAAATCCAACTTCACAATGAAATAGTTATCTCCGTCAGTTACTTTGAATTGTTCATTACTAATAGGATCAACTTGGAAAACACATAAAAAAAAGTTATTTGAAAAATACAAAAGTAGCACAGTAGGTTTGATAGAATTTCTATCATTGATTCTATCACTGATAATAGACTTTTATGATAAAAAGTCATAGACATAGAAGTCTTACCACAAAACTTCTTGATTTATGATGTTCTTTTCATAACTCACTCTCTGTCTTAGTGGTCAAAGTAGACTTCATACGAGATGCTACATTACCTCGCTCATAAAACCACCTTTGTAATAAACCTCTGATAGCATCAAGTAGCGTTGCAACAGGAAAATCTCTAGACTCTAATAAAATTGAATTTAAAGATTCTGAAACACTGGTTGTCATCATCCGATATCTCCTTCTCCTAGAATATGCACGAGCCCACTTTTCAAATTCGACATTATTAAGATATTCTCGAATAGTGGGATGTATCGACTCCATCCACCTCATATTTAACTCAAAATCATCCACTGTATAAGCTTTTTCACAGCTGAAAAAAAAATCTTATCTAACAAAGAATCTTTATATGATGACTTCATATTTCTCAATAGATGTTGAATGCAAATACAATACTCAAAAGTTGGAAAAACAACCAAAGCACCCTTGGAAATACTCAAATGTCTATTAGAGACAATAACTAAACCTTCTCGATCTCCAAAACTATTCTTTATATTCTCAAAAAACCATTTTCATGATGCATCATTTTCAGAATCTACAATACCGAAAGTAAGACGAAAAATTTGATTGTTATCATCAAGAGTTGAGGTTGTCAAAAGAGTTCCAACAAATTTACCCTTCAAGAATGTGCCATCCACAGATATATTAGGCCTACAATTGTAAACCCGAGACTTCCCTAGGATCATTTTCTCTTGTCATCTATTGTGGTTTCATGGTTGAATTTAAGTTGTTGGGATTTACTAAGTTAAAAGAAGAAAGAAAAGAAAAGAAAAGGAAAAGGAAAAGGAAAATGGAAAAAAAAAAAAAGAAACAAATCACAAAGGGAAATGAAAAGCAAAAAAAAAAAAAAAAAAAAGAGAGAAAGTGGGAATGGACAGCACAAACCCACCACCGCCTAAGCCAACCCCTACCCATTTTCAGCCCACTTCCAGCCACATTCCTCATCATTTTCCATCCAAAGTTTCAGAGCACTTGAGAGAGAGAGTGAAGGAAGAAGAAGAAGAAGAATTTCGTGGTTTTGAGGTTGAAGAAGATAGGAAAAGCTCATGCAAAGCCAGCCATAGCAGAATCTGAGTTCAACCTGTCAACCTCTGGTTTTTTATTCGGTTTGAGCTACACAGAAGGAACTAAGAGGTGAGGTTTGATTTTCTTGAACGTTAGTGCATTTTCTAACAAATTTCATGAAGGAAGCTTGAGCTAAATCGTATGAGAAGTTAATGGTTTTTAGAATGGAAAACAGAGCACAGGATTTTCGAGCAAAGCAGGAGGATCTCTGGTTTTCTCTGGTTTTTCGAGCATTCTGGGGTGTAAAAGTTGAATCCGAAGCTCTATTTGGTATGGTTGGAAAGATTATTCAATTTTCTACAACTTTCATGAAGAATTCGTGAGCCAAAAATGACTTGAAGTAGGTTTAATTTCAGGAGGAAGATAGGTAGCAGAAAACCTCGAATCTGTCTTGTCTGTGTTCGGGGCGTTTCTGGGCCAATTGGTTGAGAATCTCGTTTTCATTTCTTCAGGTAAGTTGTAGAGTGTTCACAAATGAAGAGTTTGATGTATAGTACATTAGTTTTGGTTAAGTATTGAGAAAGTTATGGGTGTTGGAAGGTGTGGTATTGAATCTGGAAAATCTGGAAAGTAGAATGTGGAGTGAGATTTCTTATTCAAGTGTTTAGAATTCATGAGCATGGAAAGACAAAGCTAATTATGGTTCTAATGCTCGGTTTTGGTTGTTTGACAGGCCAAGAGGAAATAGGTCGGGTCTACAACCAAGGAACTAGCTAAGACTGTGAGTGACAAAACGAATTTCGAAAATTGTTTCCAACGGTTGTTCATGTTTAGATGTTTTACATGCTTTTCTATGAATGATACATGGTTTTTATGAATGGTTTCAAGCTTAAGTTATGAGCTTAGATTTTCTAATGAGATTTATAAATGAGCACGTGATTATTGAGTTTCAGAAAAAATAGTTGAAACGACATCCTTTTAAGCCAAGCATGCATTAGCAAGAATTATTTAAAGATTTTCGGTTTTTCCACGAGCAAGCTGAATAAGCTTGAGTTTTACGAGAGATAACGATAAGCAGGCATGTTCTAATGTTTTCATGGGATTTTCTGAGATTTCTATTGACTACATGACTGAGATATTGAGCCCGAGGCTATATGGTACCGTGTGCACACAGGTTATATTTCGTTGTTGACGTTGAGTGTACTCCGTGACAACGATGCTGTCGTGAGTGCTGGGCGGGTCCCACTACGACAAAAACGATGGGAGTGCTGGGTGGGCCCCACTACATCGTAGGACTAGTAAACGTTGGTTGTACTGGGCGTGCCCTACACAACGTAGATCGGTCATGTTAGTTAAAATGTTTGATGTACTTGATATGTCTTGCTAGATTTTTTTTAATGACGAGCCTGCGATGTTTTTAAGAAAGCTTTTATCGTTGCACGTTTATGTTTAACGCCTTGGTTGAGCATCTTTATACGTTTAAAGTTTTATCACGTGTTCTGATTTCCGAATGTACAGTTTTAAATTTAGTCACTCACTAGGCTTCGTAGCTCATTCTTTCAAAATGTTTTTCCACTTTCAGGTAGAGATCGAGCTCCCGGTGCCTGATACACTGCCAACGTCTGCTGAAAGTTCCAGATCAAGATCCAGTACGTGGGTGGAGTTGTATATTGAGTCCGTCTATATTGTAAATGTTTTGTAAGGATTGGACAATTTAGTCCTAGAGGTCGTGGTTGTATAAACCCCATTTGTATATGTTTTTTGTGGTGAAATCTATATCAGGTTATTTTCCAAATCGAGTTATGTCAGGGCTGCACCTCGTGTATATTAGAAGGTTTTCAGGGATTCCGTTGTGTTGTGTTTCATGTGGAATGTTTTATATCTAAGATTAGTATGTTTATCAGGTACTACGTTTCAGGAGGGTCAACGGGTATCGTTAGAGGAGAACGATGTTCGTTGGCTTCACGCCATCTTCCGGACTAAGCTAGCAGATGGTCTGGGAGGGGGTGTGACAACAATACTTCCAACCCTCAATAGATGAACCAACAACCATAAAATAGTACTTAAAATGTCCATCTGCATCAGTTTCAAATGATGTCTATGTATCTGAAAAATTGACATATATAAGGCAGTGATAGAATAGTTTATATCATTGATAGAATCTATCAGTTATTACTGCAAAAATTTATAGAAAACAAACCTGGATTCATCTCTTTTAACATTGTAAAAAACTTTGGAATCAAGCTATACGATTCAACTGCATCACCTTTCAACGACTTTATAATATGTTCTTTTGTTCTCCAAGCTTTGTAATAACTAACATTGACTCCAAGTTTTGTACGCATCTTATGTACAATATCTTTCGGAGTTGATTGGTCCAAAGAACGAAATCTAAATTCCTCTTTCAAACAATCACTAATAAGAGATGAAGAGGTCTACCTATGACAAGTTTGGATACTATTCATAGAGCAATCGTGATTAGATGCATACTTCCTAAGCATCCACAATTCACTCTCTTTATAACAGGATGCCCTAACAAACCATTGGCAACCATCTTGAACACATTGAAACTCAAGTGAATTTGAATTTGATCTTAAAGTCTTAAATTCAAAATTTTTCTTGACAGCCATAGAGTAAAAACACTTCGACAAAACTTCCTTACTTTCAAAAACATCATTCTTCTTTAAATCCCCATCAAAATGCACATCAGTAATAACTTGAAAATCAACATTACTGGCAGAACAAGATGAGGAAGAATCAACAGACAACAATTTTTCATATCAAACAATAGCACTAGATGACCCTTCCAAAAACATATCAACATGAGCAACCAAATGGTGTTTTGTACTTTGATCCTTCACTAAAGTCAAAAACCAAGCTACATCCTTATCTTCATGAATCTGAATTACATTTTGACTCTCATTCATACCAAAATTCAGTAATATTGAAAATTCTACGGAAGAAATAGATGCATCCAATTTGATTTCTTTCAAAATTAAACTCACAAAAGTCTCAAACACCATCACTTCATCAACTAAAACTCCTGTAATCTTATAATTCTCAAAGGAACGTTTATCATTCCATTGTCCACTATGAAAACAACTATTGGAAGTTTTCCCATAATTTTGAATTACTGCAAAGCAAAAAGAGAAAAGAAAATAAATGAATCTATCACTACATTAGAACACTAACAGTACATATTCTATAGCTGATAGATTCTATCAGTCAACAATAGAATTTTATCACTGATAGATTCTATCACTGGAGTGACAGAATTCTATCAGATAGAATTCTATCGCTGATAGAACTCTATCACTGATAGATAGATTCTATGACTAGAGTGACAAAATTCTATCGAATAGAATTCTATCGCTGATAGAACTCTATCACTGATAGATTCTATCAATCAACAATAGAATTCTATCAGCGATAGAATTCTATAACTAATAGATTCTATCAACCAGAAAAACAATTCTATCACTCTATTATCATTCATAGTAAAACGGAAGAAAATGAAAAAAGAGCAAATAAGAATCAAGAGAAAAGAAAACTGGAAAAGAAGAAAATTGGAAACTGAAAAGCAATCGAGAAAAAGAAGAAAACTCGAGAGAAAAAGCTAGAAAACAAAAATAATGATGCTGGAAACGATCCGAAGAGACCAAATCAAAAAAAAAGGAAAAAAAAGAGGGAAAGAAAAGAAGATGTGACCAAGAGAAAAACAAACCTGGAATGTATCGGGTAGCTGGTTGAAATCCACGCGATCCATACCGAAGTTGAAATCCGAGAAGAAGATTGATCCGTTCAAAAATAAGATTGAGTCGATGTTGAAATCCGATGCGATCCAAACTGATGAAGAAGAAGATTGATCGGAAAGAAAGGAAACAATCCGTTCGAAAACAAAAACAATCGACCACTGATCGATCAGAAAGAAAACGAATGAGAATATCCAATCCGTTTGAAAACAATCGGAAAGAAAAATAAAAAAGAAAACCAGAGCAGGAAGGAGAAGATACGCTCGCGCCAATTCAAGGGCAAATCGGGAATATAAAAAATTGATTTAAAAACTTTGCCATATTTGCAATTATTTTAAAAAGTTGTTATATCTGCCATTAAGCACCCCAATTTTGCCATCCATTACAATTATCCTATAAAGATTATATATTTGAATTTTGAATTTCTTAAGTTTGCAATATATTATTTAAAGTATTATTGCACTTGGTTTGAACTTTGTTTTTTTTTTTTTTTTAATTTTCAATTTCCTAATTTTTCAATATATATTTTTTTAATCTTTAATAAACTCTTTTTTTAAAAAAAAATCTATTTTAATTCTATTTTAAAAATATTTGATAAATATTTTAGAGGTTGATAACTTGCAAAAGTAAGTTATTTTTCATCCAAATCTAAATTAAAAGGAGCAAGAAAAAGAGATTGTTGCACCCAGTTAGCGCATAAGAAGAAGAAAATGCAATAGTTGCAGTTAATATCAAAATTCTACGATTCGATGAGATACCGCAGGTATTTGTCTTTGTCTAACGTGTATCCTGTAGGTTATATTCTTTTCCAAGTTATGGACGTGAAGAAAGTAAAATTTCAAGTTGGCACTAACATGTGGCAGTCCTCTAAGCTAGCGTAAAAATAAAAAAAGAACATGCAAGCAATTGCTTGGTGAAGTTAGACTCCTCGTGCCTATAAATATGAGCCCATTTGCAAGAAAAAGAGTAGGGGAGCGAGGGAGAGAATAGAGATGCAAATTCAAATGCTGACATAAGGCATTAGATTCATGTTTTCAATTATATGCGCTATGTATTTTCTTTGTAGCATGAACTAATTTCTTTTTATCAAGGCTTAGTTTAGGCACCCATGCAGCTGTAAGACTATTTTTGTGTATGTGTTGCATTGAATGAATGACATTGATGCTTTCTACTTAGATGGACTTATTCTCCACCAATCATAACTTTAAGTGGCCACTCAATTGAAGTTACTTTCAATTTCTCCACCAATCATAAATTGAATTTACTATCCTTGACATTGATGCTTCCTTACTAATGTAACGCCACTAAATTGAAGTTACTTTCAATTTCTCCACCAATCATAAGTTTAAGTGGCAAAATTCTTATAGTTAGCTCAAAGTGAGAGTTGAAATTGAAGTTTTAATTGGATTTTGAAATGTTTAATAGGCCGAGTGGCAATTGGTTAAACCGTAACTCCCTCTCTTATTTGAAGCCACGTGCAGTCCAATGAAGAGCCAAGGTAAATCCTAGCCATCTAAGCTTCATCTTCCTCACTTCTTCACGATTTTCTTCCCTCAAACACCATAATCAATCTTCATCTTCTTCTCCTTTGCGATAGCCGTCGATCAGCCCCATCTCCCGTCACCCTTCCGTTTGGCGAGTAGCTCTGACGACCACGAGAGCAGAGTAATGGTTGCAAGCACCATCTCAGGTCATCTTCTCCAGCAACGACAAGGCAGCAGTGGTGGCGTCCTTCAGGTTGGCAAGCAGTCCTATGGTACAACAACATTTCGCGGGTTGTGCAGCGAGCGTGGTGTTTTCCAGCGAGTTTTAGGCATGGCAGTGGCTGTGTTCACGATTTGTTTTATGGGTACTCTATTTAGGCGCAGACAGCCTGGTTTTGGGGCGTTTTTCGACGTTTTTGACGAGTTTTCATCATAGATAGTTGAGGAAAATCATAATTTTAGTTGATTATCATGTTTAATCGAATATCCACTTGTTATTAGTTTCGTTCAGCAAGCTTTCCCTTCAAATTCAGGCGATTCAAGCAGTGGGTCTTCGAGTTTCAGCGTCTTTGAGTAAGTGTTGTACATCAAGGATTGGGGTTGATTTTAGTGTTATTCAAATACCCATTGATGTTAGCTTTGAATTTCAAGGTACCCTAGTGTTTGGTGATTTATTCATCGATATAGAGTGAAATTGGAAGCCATGACAACAAGCATTTGTTTTGTTTTTGTGTATGTTTTGGGTGTTAAATTCCCCAAATTTATTTGGCTCTTAGTAAAGCAAATGATTTGAGATTCTAAATTGGTTTCAAGGAATTTTTCCTTTCCTTTTTTTTTTTTTTTTTTTTTTTTTGTAGCTTCCTTGAAGCCTTGGAGCTAAGGAATTAATTTTGATTTTATCAAGAATTCATAAGCCAAGGTAACTTGCTTTACTACTGGAAATTTTAGGCTAGGTTGGGAAACTAAGTATTGATGGGATGGAACTTGCATGGATTTCTATGAATGTGATGCACGATTTTGAAGAATGTGAAATATGAACAATGAACTTATTGAATATATAGACCATGATTCAAATTAGAGGAAAAACTATGAAATCTCGTGTTATCTACGATTGAGGATATGAATATGTATGTTTCATGATATTAAAAAAACCATGTTCATGGCAATTACCCTTAGAGGAAATTGATGTACACCTAGAGGAACTTGAGGTACGATAGCCGAGATTTGACCCCACTAATTAGGTGTCAACTGACCATTAGATAGGGCACATCTCTAGAGAATGCCTACTGTATCTCTTAGTTGGAAGAGCAACCCGAGGTAACTGTAGGCGAGATTCGTCCCCACTAATTAGGTGTCAACTGACTATTAGATGGGGCGCATTCTCTAGAGCATGTCTACTGTATCTCTTATTTTGAAGGGGAACAAAGGAAGGGGTAATTGTCCATGTTAAGGCCTAAAAAGAAATTCATAATTAAGAGGAAAGAGGATTAGGGTCCCACTAGAATGCATGAACAATGATCATTAGAAAGGCATGAACCATGTTGTATGTGTTTGCATATCTTGACCCTAGTAGTGGGGTTACTTATTGAGTATTTTAAATACTCATTCTTTCCATGGATGTTTTTTTTTTCAAGTAAAGGCAAGGGCTTGTGATGATGACTGATGAAATATGTTAGGCAACCATGGGAGACTAGGACTCATGAATTTCATGCTTTCTTCCGCTTTAGGAACTATGTTTTACATCCTTTTGGTTTATGAACTTGTTTTGAGAATTCTTTAGAGGCCATGTTTGAATTTTAGTTTGGAAATTATTTAAGAACATTTTGTGTTTTTTTTTTTTTAGTAACGGATCCCAAATAAAAGTTTTATTTTTTTGATGTAAGCAGTGGGGGCGACTCTTTCACCGACAGATTGTGTAGTGGCCCTTCGAGTAGCTATATTTCTAGACACATGATCCCAAATAAATTCACTTTGCATCACGAGGAGGAAAGTCAAGAAGCTGAGGAGCAGGAGACTACTAAACCAAAAGACCTCACTAAAGAAGCTGAGGAGGGACCATCCTTGAATGAAGTTGAAAAGCTTAACTCTGAACCCCCTTGTTCCTTCCCCTACTATTTTGATTCCAAAATTGAGGAAAAAGAAAAAGAAGAATTCAAAAGCTAACTTTGAAAAATTTTTAGATGCTTTTATGAGTTTAAATGTTAACATTCCTTTTGCAGAGGCACTGGAGCAAATGCCTAACTACCAAAAGTTCATGAAGGAGTGACTTGCCAAGAAAAAGAAGGAGAAGCAAATGGAAACTGTGTACCTCACCTCTACCTTCAGCACTCGACTATAGCAGCAAGTGCCTGACAAACTTACTGATCCATGGAGTTTCTCTGTCCCCTGTAGTTTTGGTACTTATTCTTTTCGAGCTTTATGTGATTTAGGAGCTAGCATAAATATCATGCCTTTATCTTTATGTAAGAAATTAAACATAGGAGATGTTAAACCTACTGCTGTGAAACTCCAATTGGTTGATCAGTTTGTTTTCAGTCCATATGGAATAGTAGAAAATGTTCTTATTAAAGTAGGTAGATTTCTTCTCCCTGTTGATTTCTTTATTATCGATGTCAAAGAGAATCCTACAGTTCCAGTCATATTAGGGAGACCATTTCTTGCCACTGGGGGACTCATAATTGACATAGAGCGTAGGGAGTTGACTGTGAGGGTCCTACATGAGAAAGAAGTTTTCAAAGCGTTCGTGGATCCTAAGGATAATTTGAGCGCTATGGTGGTGGGCTACAGAAAAGGTGCAAGGAAGAGCACCATTGATGGATCTCATAACATCAGACCTTCTTGATGCATATTCGATCAACACGTCGAGCTAAAGACGTTAAACAAGCGCTTATGGGAGGCAACCCAAGTAAGTTTCTTTTTGTTTTATGCTTTTGATTTGCTTTTTGTTTTTGTTTTGTAGGTCTTTTGATCTCGTGGCTCTTGGCTTGCAAGCATCCATGAGAAGGTGACAGGACTTGTCGAAGGTCCGAGCCGAATAAATTTATAATCCACAGCACTATAACTATTTTGTAGAAATAGTGGCCGGGGTCGAACACAGGGAAGGGGATCTAGCAAATGCATAATATTGTGTTCATGTAACAGGGGGTTTTGAAAAGGTGATGCAGTAAAATAAAATGTTGAATGTAAAAGAAGTAGAGAAATAAAACATACAATAGAGAGAAATAAAATGGAGATCAATATTAGAAAAAGATCGTTGGATTGGGATTTCTTATGCTTGAATGTTATTTCACATGGCTTCCTAGTTTTCTCTAAAAATCATTATGTGCAGCTTTTATTAGTCAGGTTAGCTTCTTGGTTACTCGGAGAACCCTCGTACACTAACTTGTGTTTAATTAACCAATTAACCCAGAACCCTGCAATTAACATGATTAATTAAATTAACATGATCGACCGCCACCCCTCATGCATAAAGTAACAATCATCCGAAACCTCACTATGGCTACTAAATTATGTCTAACTAATCTAAAATAAACAATCCGAAACCTCGCAATTGCCTACTTAAATTAGTCGCTTTAGACTCGTGGGTCTAGGATTGTATTAACTAAATATAAATTGAATTTAAATCTAATCAATACAACCTTTAACATGCATCTTAGGTCTATCAAGGGTCGTCACTCCATAGAGATTGTCTTGCCTCGGCCTAGTGGCTATCTAAAAATAACTGATAGAATGCACAAATAGAAATCTCCTAGGGTCATCAATCTTAAGAAATTAATCTCATGCATTGGTTTAAACAAAATTACATGCAAAACTCAATAAAAGGCAGCAAGAACAGAATATATAAACCTAGAAAACTCAGCTAAAGATAGATATCATTCAAGCATAATCCCAATCCAACGATACAAACGAATTTAGCTACTCATAAACAAAGAGAAGCTACAAAAAAAGTACAAAAGAATGCATAAAATATGACCTAAGAAGGTTTATACAGTAGCTGGAAACGAAAAGCGACGAAACTAATAAAAAAAGGGCCAAAATTCTAACCTAACGACGGACTAAACCGAAACCCTATATTTATAGAAAACGTCGCATCGTCTCGACGCCAGGCTCGACGTCTCGACGCCATGGACTTTGCATTCCGTGTCGAAATCTCGTCGGCGTCGAGACTCTAGGGGCTGCGTCTTGACGCCATCCCCAATCCGAGCCTTGCTGTCTTTTTTCTCGGTTTTGTCTCGTTATTTCTCGGTACAGTGCTTCAACCTTCGATTCTTGATGTCGTTCTTCAGGCCTGCTTTGATACACTTGGGTCTTTTCACCTCCTCGCCGTCCAAGAACACCGAGATGGCTCCAAAACTTCATAATTGGCCTGAATTAACAATAATTTTGCGTGGTTGGCTTCCGACATTGCCTAAGCTCAAAGTAACTATAAGTAAGACGAATAAAACATAAAATTCCTCAGTAAGATGAATAAAACATAAAATTCCTCTAACAAGTTTAGATTAGAGGTAATAAAATAGGACTATTTTTGTCCTATCATAAGGAAATCATCATTCCAGGGCAGTATTGTTCACCCCTTCCATTCCTTTATTGTTCTCATGCTTGAATATTCTTTACTTTTATATACATTGAGGACAATGCATGTTTTAAGTTTGGGGGTGGAATGCTTTGCTTGTTGAGCCCTTGAGAGTTCAGGTTATATTTTTTGAGCTTTCTATGAATTTAGCATATGGTTGTTTCTTGGATATTATTTTTTGCATGACTATGATTTCCTAGGATAGGCTTTCTTGGCAATTTTTAAGCTTTCGATGAGTTGTAAGGTTGAGTGCCCAAAAAGGGAGACTTTTTAAAATTTTCTAGGAGATGTCTTGCATTAGTGGAGTATTTTCCTTGGTTAGAATTAGACTTGAATGCTTAGGAGCGAATTATTAGGTTCATATGCTTGTTGTCACCTCTATAGGTGTAGGGAAGAGCTAAAGAGTTAATTTTTTGCAAATTAGCATGTTTAATCTTGCCTAGGAGGAAAGAAAATAATATATGCTTATCATGCTCAAAAAGAAAAATCATTCTTGTCTTTAATGTTGAAAGAAAATTATGCCATGGCTTGTGCACAATATGCAATGAATAATAATGTTTTAGGCAAAAAGAGCTACCCCTGTTGTGAACAGTTAGGCCAACCAAGGGTTAAACTCGAGTTATGGGTCCCTACAATAGGTGTGTGAAAGCTAGTGCCACTTTTAATTGCTTGATTCAATTTTTAATTTAAGGCACTTAGGTATGGATGAAAACAAACTAATTTGTTTCATTGGCTCATTAGTGGATCCTTAGTGCCAGTGTAGAGGGAATATGAGTTGAGAGTTTAATAATTCATTCCCGAGCTATTAGAGTCTAATCTAATTAAGTTAGATCACGCTTATGCAAGTTAATTTTGGAAAACTTTTGATTTATCTCTTTATTGGGCCTTATGTGCATGTCTCTTGATTGCTTGTTTATTTACTTGTGAGCCTTGAGGAGTGAGTCATGTTTGTTGCATCTATTCTTCAACGTATGCTTGATTTTTAGTTTGCTCGAGGACTAGCAAAAGCTTAAGTTTGGGGGTGTTTGATAGCGAGCATAGCAAGCTATTTTTCCCTATCCATTTTAGTTAGTCTTTGAGAATAAATTGGCCAAAATTATGCATTTTAATGTTCTATTTGTAGGAATAAATTATTCGAGCTAAATCGAGAAAATGGAGTTAATCGGGTGTTCGGGACGTGAAAAGAGGCCAAGGAACCGAAGAGAATAAAAGTTGGAGGCTTTCAAATGAGGCTAATCCGAGAGCTAGCATCGAGATGCTACTTTCTAAGCGTCTCGACGCTTGGAGTTTCCTTAAGTAAATCAGTCGGCAAAGGCCACAGCGTCGCGATGCTGGGACAATAGTGTCTTGACGCTATTGATTATTCCATAAACAAAATGGGCGGTAATGCGATAGCGTCGCGACGCTGTCGACAAATTTGCTATAAATAGAATGCGATTGTGGTTGGCCAAGGGGAGTTCATTTGATGCAATTTTAGCCCTAAACTCTACTAAAGACCTTTTGTGGGAGCTGAAGCATGGTAGAGGAGCGGGAATTCAAGGCTTGGCTTGTGGAGATCGTGACGGGGACGTGCGGTTTCGGCGACAATAGTGTTTAATCTCCTTTCTCTCTTATCTTTAGTGGTTTCAATGGTTGTTTTAGACTTAGTTTATATCGTAACGTCGTGTATGAAGTAGCTAAGTTTATTATCTTAGGGATTGATGTAGCCTTTGGGCATTATGGATAAATGTTGTGATTTCATTTATGCAGAGACTTTTCTTAATGCTTTCAATTTATTGGCCATGAATTGAATGAGGTTTTGTCTAAATCTTGCTCGGGAGAGGGAGTTTAACTTAGATCTTGTTATGCATAACTGGAATAGTCTTAAGATCAGGAGATTTAAGATAATCTTAGAAATCGTTAAAAAAGATTAGACTTAAGGTTTTGCATGTTAATGAGTTTAGATAGAGATATTGAATTCATTGCATGTTAGAGAATTATTTATGCTCGAGAGAGATAAATATGAATTGAGCATTCCTAGATTTATAAAACATAGCATGTTAAATCATCCATTAATTAATTCATAACCCAAATTGGTGAAATCCACTCCCTAAGAGTTTGTCATCATTTGAATTCCAAAATTTTAAGCTTTGTGTCTTGTGTTATTCATTCTCACTAAAGTTTGTTCCCTAGAAAAAATTGGACTTAAGTATTTGCGGTAATTAATTTGATTAGAAACCCAATCCAGAAGATGACATTCGATCTAACAAATCACTATATTATAACTTTGCCCGTACACTTGCGGTAAGCAAATTGCGCATCAATGTTCCATGTATCTATGCTGCGAAGATGCATGGTAGACCTGTCTCATGTGATTGATTTGAGCCTTTGAGGCTGAATGAGAACTTGAGTTATGAAGAAAAGTCAGTTCGAATAATTGCCAATGATTGCAAGACCCTTCGTAACAAGGAGATAGCACTCACTGGTCAAAGTGCTTTGGCAGAACCACCAGATTCCAGAAGAAACATGGGAAAGAGAAGATGAGATGAGAACCAAGTACCCAGAGTTCTTCTTGGGCTAGAAACTTTCGAGGACGAAATTTGTAAGGAGGGAAGATTGTAACCCCACTCAATTAAAGTTTCTCTCAATTTCTCCTCCAATTATAAGTTTAATTGGCTAAATTCTTGTAGTTAGTTCGAGGTGAGACTCGAAATTTAAGTTTTAATTGGATTTTGAAATGTTTAATAGGCTAAGTGGCAATTAGTTAAACTGTAACGCCCTCTCTTATTTGAAGCCACGCGCAGCCCAATGAAGAGCCAAGTTAAATCCTAGCTATCTAAGCTTCATCTTCCTCACTCCTTCCTCAAACACCATAATCAATCTTCATCTTCTTCTCCTCACTCCTTCCTCAAACACCATAAGTCAAATTAACTCAGTTTATTCAATTAAAATTATTTCTTGATCAATTAGAAAAAAATATATTCATTGATTATGAATTCATTAATACTTTCAATTAATTATTGATTAATCTATTAAAATTACATGAGATTTCCAGGATTAATCCCATAATATAAATACAAACATACTTGATTCCCATAAAACCTTGATGACATCCTCATGCACAACGAAACACATTTTTATTTCTGGTATCTGAAAAACCTTAAACCAAACGACTATTTCTTTCCATTTTTTTAACAAGCATTCTTAACCTTTTTTTTCTTTTGTTTTCATTTTTTTAGTTACTTTGGTAACGAGTTGAAACACTAATTAAATTTTATTTCAGTTTTAATCTTAAATTTAAATTTTCTTTTATTGGGTGAAATTTACGTGAAAATGAATAAAATTATTTTTTAAAAAAAGAAATAGCATGAAAGGAAGGTATAATTCTTGTAAAGGAGAGAAAAAAAAAATCTAACTTGTTATTTCAATATCATTCTCTTCCTTTTATATTTATATAAAAAAATATTTCTACAGAAATTTACCATAAGGTAAAATTGAAACACTTTTTAAATTTAAGGAGAAAATTGCAACACTAATTCAACTTCAATGTACAATTGGATGAAATTGAAGTTTAGGGTAAAAATTGAAACATCTTACCAATCTTAGGGTTAAAATTGATATTTTCTTTTAGGGAAAAATACACTTTTGGTCCCCTGAGGTTTGGGTTAAGTTACAGTTTGGTCCTTGAGTTTTCAAACTCAACAAAAATACCCCTGAGATTTGAGATAAGTAGCACTTTGGTCCCTGTCGTCTATTTTTCTGTTAAATCTTAACGGTTGCTGACGTGACACTATTATTTTAATAAAAAAAATTATTTTTTTAATTTTTTTAAATAAAAAATAATAAAATAATAAAATATTATTATTTTATCTTTTCTTTTTTAATTCTTTATCCCCTCTCTCTCTTATTCATCCTCTTCCCCTATCTTCTTCTCCAACACCGGCGGCCGGTGGCCACCTCCGTTCGCCGGCCAAATTTTTTTTTTTCTCTTTCTTACTCTCTCTCTCTGCTTCTTTCTTCTCTTCCCTTTCTTCTCCTTTTCATTTCTTTTTTTTTTAAATAAAGAAGAGGGAGAAGGAGGGCCCTCCCTCCTCCCGTCGCCGGCTTCACTCCTCTGTTTGTTGTCCAAGTATCCCACTGCTGCGGCCTCGTCTTCCTTCAAGTCCAGAAATTTGCTGGTAAGTTAAGGGCAGGGCACCCAATTACTTTCTAGATCTAGATTCTTCCCAATTTGGAATTCCTCTTGCAATTTGTTGTGGGTAGGTTTTGTTCCTTCGATCAAATTGTTCGGGGTGGGGGGGTTTTCTCTCATTCCGTTATCTTGCTCTTTGAGCCGATTTCAGGTCGCATTCGATCTCTTAGTTGCTAATTTATTGAGTCTCTCGCCAAAGAAATGGACAAAGTAGGGGATGGTTCCAACAAATGGGCAGAAGATATTTATTGGAGCCATTTTCAGTTCACCCACTTCTATCAAATTCTTGTCGGTGGATGTGAACAGCAACTTGTAGGTTTTCTTCCTCTGTTATCCCTTATGTCCATTTTCAGAAACTGGGTTCTGCATTTGATGTTTGCTTTAGGAATTAGGGTCGTCCCTCCTCCCTCCTCCTGTCGCCAAAGGGAGTCCCTCCCTCTCCCTCTTCTTTATTTTTTTTTTAAAAAAAAAAGAAAAGAAAAGGAGAAGAAAGAGAAGAGAAGAGAGAAGCGAAGAGAAGAGAGAAGCAGAGAGAGAGAAAGAAAGAAAGAGAAAAAAAAATATATGGCCGGCGAACGGCGGTGGCCGCCGGCCACCGGAGTTGGAGAAGAAGATGGGAGAAGAGGATGAATAAGAGAGAGGGGATAAAGAATTAAACAAAAAAGATAAAATAATAATATTTTATTATTTTATTATTTTTTATTTAAAAAAAATTAAAAAAAATATTTTTTTTATTAAAATAATAGTGTCACGTCAGCAACCGTTGAAATTTAACAGAAAAATAGACGGCAGGGAGCAAAGTGCTACTTATCTCAAACCTCAGGGGTATTTTTGTTGAGTTTGAAAACTCAAGGACTAAACTGTAACTTAACCCAAACCTCAGGGACCAAAAGTATATTTTTTCCTTTCTTTTATTTCTATATAGTCCTCCTGACATGAAGTTCTAGATCCATCCCTGATCAATATACATAACAAGAATTAGAATGAAGTTTTGTTCTTCTTAGTAAAAACTTAGTTTGTGACTCCCCCATGTAGAGATGGGAAAGAAAGAAAGTAAAAATTTAGCGAAGGAACTGCTGTAAGTTAGAAACTTGGAATTATTCCAAGTCTTGGCAAAGGGATTCCTTGTTGGTCAACAATGCCACAAAGCAATGGTGGAAATAAAAAGTGTTGTTTTCCCAAAGTCTGAACAATTACCCCCACAAACTCTCATTCATGTTTCATTCTCCACATTCTTATTCCAGCTTTGGCCTTATTCTTTTCCTATAAAAATAAGATTCCCACTCCTCCACCCCAAACCAACACTCACAATTCAATTCATTTTCCATCTAATTACTTCTGATCTTCTCCGCCATGGGAGGAAACAACAGATAGAAAAATGCTCACTCTTCCTTGTCTATCTTCAGCTTTTTCAAATCCAAAAGAGTAGAAAAGGAGATCATCATGTCCAATGTGGCATTTGGGACAAGGGGTCAAGGACGTGTAAGTTATGGCCAAGCGATGAGGACAAAAACCATCATTTGGGTTTTCGAGCCTGGTATTGATAGAAAGGCTAAAGATTATATCGACAAGATCCATAGAAACTTTGTATTTAAATTCGAGCATCAAACTATCATTATTCATCCCACTGGATCAAAAATTGATGTGTAAATCATTTATTTGCAAATATTTTATTTATTGTTTTGTCTATTTAGTTGAGTACTATGATTCATTTCAAATATCATTGATTCTATCAAATAATATTTTATAATCTTGAGATTTCTTTCATCTTTTTAAGTTTCTTAGTCATTTTTGTTTATTCCACATCTCCTTTATGGAGCGCTGTTGTACACTAGTACTACATAGCTGTAGCTTTTGCTAAGTTATTCATACACATATTTTGTAATACAAGCGGTGGAGCTCAGTGTAACAATTCATCTTAAAAAAAAAAAAAAAAAAAAAAAAAAAAAAAAAAAAAAAAAAAAAAAAAAAGTCATCTTTCTGGACCGAAGTTGGCCTCCAGAAAGATGGCCTGGGGGATGCTATTAAATTTATCATCGGAGGTATTCAGAACTCTTGAGAAAAAAAATTATATAATGTAAAAATAATGCAAAATAATAAAAGATAAACTGTTTTGGGATAAAAAAAATTGTCTTGGAATCCTATAAAGAAAATTACTTAAATAAATAAATATCTTCTAGTTAAATTTGAATGCCCAAGGTCATTATGGTAAATTAATTTGTTTAGAAATATATACTAATAATTATCTAAAATATTGGGACAGTTGCATAGATGGCAAATTGGACCAAATTAATAGCAAATATAGCACACTTGCAAACTAATTGCAAATATAGCAAAATTAATTGTACAAGACCAAAAAGTTGTTGTCAGATTCTATCCGTGTCTATCACTGATAGACTCTGATTATTCAAAGTATATCAGTGTCTATCGTTGATAGACTTCGATTAATCAAAATCTATCAGTGACTATAACTGATAGGCTCAGCCTATCAGTTATAGTCACTGATAGATTTTGATTAACCAGAGTTTGTCAGTGATAGACTCTGAATAATCGGAGTCTATCGGTAGACTGCTAGATTCTGATTAATCAGAGTCTATCGTTGATAAACTCTGATAATCGAAGTCTATCACTCTGTTAGATTTTGCTATATTTGCAATTTTTTTTACATGGTGCTATATTTGCTATTAATTTGGTCCAATTTGTCACCCACTGCAATTTTCCTAAAATATTTGGACATATATATAATTTTAATTAATGTAGTTATATTAGCGTTTTTTAAAATAATTATAAATTACAAATATTTTCTTAAACTTTTTTTTCTAGTTCAACAATTGCCAGGTTGGTGCAACGTCTCCAAATTTAAACATTATTAAACTTCCTTACCTGAAAACCTCAAACAAACACAACAACAAAATTGAACAGACCAAACTAAAACTCTAATCCTTACTTTGAGGAAAATATAGGACAAATAAAGTTCATGATTAAAATAACCTCAAATAAAAACCCCTAGAAAATAGCTCTAACTAGTCCAAACTATTCTAAACAACCCAAGTCTTGAGAAAAGACATCTAATTTCCCATCTTAATAACAAAATGTTTGAACAGAGATAAAAGTAACCTAGTTGTCAAGAATTCAAATATAAAACGAAAAGAGTAGTTGAATGAACTTTCTTGGTCAAACCATGAATCAAAAAACACCTCCAAAACAAACAAATGTTCACAACTTTTATGAAAAGAAAGACATTCAATTCCATTAAACCTTCAAGATTACTCCAACCAACACCAGCTTATACTCCCAACATTCCCCTACCTGGCCACGCCACCATACTCGTCTTAAACTGCTTCCAAGAGTGAAGACTGTCCCCACAAACCAACACGGAGTCCTTTTAGCATACTTTGTCCTCACTCACATGCTTCCTAGAAAAATTCCCAGGAGGTCACCCAACATAGAACTTCTCCAAGCCAAGCAAGCTTAACTTCAAAGTTCCTATGATTGAGCCACCGAAAAGGAAGGTGCACCTTGTTGGTATAGGTAGTATCTAAGACATTCCCTTACCTGGCCACGCCACCATACTCATCTTAAACTGCTTCCAAGAGTGAAGAATGACCCCACAAACCACACGGGGTCCTTTTAGCATGCTTTGTCCTCACTCACATGCTTCCTAGGAAAATTCCTAAGAGGTCACCCAACATAGAACTTCTCCAAGCCAAGCACGCTTAACTTCAAAGTTCCTATGATTGAGCCACCGAAAAGGAAGGTGCACCTTGTTGGTATAGGTAGTATATATCAATTCTTTTAAGCTTATCTTGACCATACTTTCATGTCCTCAGGATCCCTCTCATTCGGATGTGGCCTCGGTTCATTCATGTATCCCTCATAACTCGGGTGTTACATTAAAGCTCATAACCGTTCATCGAGCTCATTGCTAGCATGCTAAAACATTCTAAAAGAAAAGTAAAAAATCGAAATGCTCATGTTTTTATATTAAATAATAAAGAGAATAATGTGTTAATGTACTAGATAGATTAAAGAGAACTTGAATTATTTTAATATATGGGATATATGGAAAGCTTATATTAGGAATTGGAAATTGATTAGGACTCAAAATATGCCCTTATGAGACAAAATTCCACAAACTATGATGTATTTGGTTTGAATGATCTGAAAACAAAAGTGTAAAAATAAAAGATTCAATATTCTATGTTTTCAGATTTGTGTTTAGTAGTATGTTTAGAAATTGGATCTCAATTTAAACAAAATTTAAAAATGTGTTTGATTTATAAACCATAAACTAGTTGTAGTTAACAACTAAATACTAAGTTCAATATAAACTACTATCAATTTAACAAAAAAACATGACTTATGTTATAAATTTTGTATATATAATTATTATTTTACAATATCACATAGTTACATTACATTATCCATATTTTAATTTAATAAAAATTAATTGAGTTTATAACATGAAATATTGTATATTTATTAAAGTTTTTATCTTTTTTAATTTAATTATGCATTTAATTTTATTTTTTTTAAAAAATGTTGTTATCAAAATTCCAATATTTGGATCATAAAATCCGAAATAGTTTTCAAAAAACATCTCTAACACATATTCCCTAAACTCAATAAATTTAGAAACATAAAATATAATTTTGATTGCATATCAAACAAGTCCTAAATATTTCATTTGAATATCAATAAGTCCTTAACTCCAAACTATATTATTTAATGAACTAATACCCTATTTACAAATTAGAATACAGAGGATACTACGGCACAAAATAATAACAATAATAAAAATAGAGATACATGCACAAAATCATTTGAGTTTGATTCCAAGAGGAGGAATAGTAACAGTTTGGCGCTCGGTTTCTAAAACACGGTTCCGATAGATCTTGTCAATGTAATCTTTCGCTTTTCTATCAATACCAGGTTCAGCAACCCAACGATGAATTTTGTCCTGATTGCTCGGCCACACCTTGCTTGAAGTTCACACCTCGTTCCAAGAACAATCATAATGATCTCCTTTTATGCCCTTTCTAGATCTGAAAAAGCTAAAGATTGAGAAGGAAGAATGAGCTTTTTTTTGTCGAGTGTTGCCTCCCATGGTTTTGAGGAAGTAATTAGATGGAAAAATGAATTGAATTGTGAGTGTTGGTTTATTGAGGAAAGATGAGAGGATACTCTTTTTATAGCATAGGAAAATAAGAAAAGGGCATCAGTTGAAAGGACAACTCTTGGGGAGCAAAGAATCCTTGGATGCAAGCTAGATGAAACCACTGAGAAGGAAACATAAATGTTAGTTTGTAGGGTAATTATTCAAACACTTTTGATTTCTTCCATTGCTTTAAATCCCACATGTTGACTAAAAGAATCCTTTTCTAAGACTTTGAATAATTCCACTTACAATTCCTCTCTAGTCCCTTCTAAAAGTTTTGGGGTTAATTAACAAACACTACATAAATTTATTATAATCATATTTAAATATCAAAATAAACAATATTATAATGTTAAACTTCTTAATATAATAATATATTCACAATATTAGTCACAATTAAAATATAAAGTTTTACAATTTTACAATTTTCTCTTTTATGCTTTCTGAAAGCTTTATTTTACAAATTAAAAGCTGTGGGTAGCAAACTTGTAAATGAACACTCATGGAGTTGTGAGAGAATAAATTAAAATATTCTTCTCTTACTCATAATTATAACAAAGTAATTATATCCGGTTTAAAACTTTTTTTTATTACAAGTTTAGGCTTTAACTTTTAGGGTTGTGACAATTTAGGTTTTGAACTTTAAAAAGTGTCAAATAAGTATCAAACTTTCAATTTTGTGTCCAATGGATCCCTCAATTTTAGAAGTATCATAGGTTAGTAAACTTTCATTTTTTGTGTCCAATAGGTCTCTCAACTACCAATTTTATGTCTAATAAGTTTTGTCCTATTTGACATTTTTTAAATGCCCAATTGCAACACTAGCAAAAAATGAATGGAAATTTGCAACCGTGCCTTCAGTTTTTGTATGTTGCAAATATAGCAAAAAAAATATTGCCCAACCCAAACATTAAAGTTGAAAAGTCGAAAAGGCCCCTTTAAAACATGGAGGTTTAAGAAGTATATCAATGGTGTTATTGATATATCGTATATCATTTAGTGTGATATATCAGTCAATCAATCCACTTTAAATTTGGTATATTAATCAACCAATCTACTTTAAATTTGGTATATCAATCTATTAATCTACTAAATATATAGTATATTAGATTTATATTTCGCGAATATAATATACTTTATTCATGAAGTATACCCACGAGTTTTTCATTAGTTCGAATAATTTTTATATAATTCATTAATGGATAATTAGGTATATTAATTTTTTTTTTGACAATATGCATAGTAGGAGCTAGATTCAAACATTTATCCTCTTGATTATATTTCAAAAAAAAAAAAAAAAAAAAAAAAAAAAACCTATTGATCAAATGTACATGTATTATGTCAGTTGACTTATGCTCATGTTGGCAAATATATCATCTTAATGATATACTATTGAGACATTATTGATATACTTGAAATTGCATTTTTAGCAAGTACTGATCATATACTAATGATATACTAATGATATACTTGAAAATGCATCTTATTGATATACTTATAAATCATTTTGCATTCCACGACTTTCATGATACACTAACAATTGTAACATTGTTATACTACTAATATACTATTGATATACTAATGATATACCTTGTTAGTGTATCAACATGTTATACTTGAAATGAATTTTGAATGAAAACATCGATATAATATTGATATATACACCAACATAATATACTTGATTGTAATAAAATTTGCAATTCACAACCTCGATAATACACCAACAATTCAAAATATATCAATGATTTTTTTTATATAAAAAAAAAAAACCGCAAGCCTTATCCTTGATTTACCCAACTACTCATAATCAATTATATCAATATTTAATATAACAAATGACTATAAATTTAGGTTATAAAAGATAGACATTTGATTTAGAATAGGTAAATAACACAACATGGTTAGTTTAATTAAAAAAAAATACATGATAAAAGAAGTAAAGAGAAGTAACATATGGGGTATATCAACATTCATATAAAGTGTATCGAGTATATCAAAGGTTCATCAAATCAAGTATATATATCGGTTATATCATTAATATATTAGAATAAATCATTATATTCATTTTAAGGTAAAACATGAATGTGTCATTTTAGTAGTATTTTGAATATATTAGCAATATATCATACATCAGTCAATATTCATTTGAGGTAAAATATGAGTGTATCATTTTAGTAGTATTTTGAATATATCAAAAGACATAAATTTGTACTTTTTGGATTTTTCTTATAGGTTAAATTAATTTCAAGTATATCAAAATTTTAAGTATATCAGTCAACAAATATAAAGTATATCAGATATACTACTATATACTATTTGATAAATCAGTTGATAACCAACAAGGGTAAAATTGGAATAATAAAAAAATAGAAATTAAATTTAACAAATTTTGCTATATTCGCAAATCTGAAAACCATGGCTAGATTTGCAAATATCTTAATATTTTTTGCTACCCATTGCAATTTCCCTTTTTTAAAAGGGGGATTTGCACAAATAGCAAAAACCGGCAAAAATATTGCAAAAATAGCAAAAAAATAAAATAAAATTATTTGCGGAAATAACAAAAATTCGTTAAATTACGAAAAATACTCTTAGTATCTCCAATAGTCTATCAGTGCCTATTATTGATAGTCACTGATAGACTTCAATTAATCGGAGTCTATCAGTGATAAATAATGATAGACTTTGATGATAAACTTCAATTAATCGGTTTTCTCAAAAAAAAAAAAAAAACTTCAATTAATCGGAGTCTATTAGTGATAGACACTGATAGACTTTGATTAATCGGAATCTATTCGTGTCTATCACTGATAGACTCTGATAATCATAATCTATCAGTTTTTATCGTGTTTAATTCAAGCCTATCAGTGTAGAAAACAATTTAATTCAAGGCTATCAGTTTCTATCCATCAGTTTAATTTAAGTCTATCAGTGATAATCACAAATAGAAAACCGTTTAATTCAAGGTTGTCAGTTTCTATCACTTATAGAAATCACTTTAATTCAAGACTATTAGTTTCTATCACGGATAGAAACCAATTTAATTGAAGTTTATCAGTTTCTATCAAATTGAAATTTTAATTGAAAATTTTGTTTTGCTTCATCTCTGGTTTTTGCATATCAGAGACATTTTTTGCTTATTTAGTGTTTGTTTGTTTTCTATCTGTGTCTATCAGCTTCGATAATTGAAAACTTTTGTTATGCTTCATTGCTGGTTTTTGCATATCAGAGGCATTTTTTTTTTTTTTTTTTTTGCTTATTTAGTGTTTGTTTGTTTTCTATCAGTGTCTATCATCTTTGATAATTGAAAATTTTGTTCTCCTTCATTGTTGATTTTTGCATATCAAAGGCGTTTTTTTTTGCTTATTTAGTGTTTGTTTGTTTTCTATCGGTGTCTATCAGCTTCGATAATTGAAAATTTTGTTATGTTTCATTGTTGGTTTTTGCATATCAGAGGCATTTTTGCTTATTTATTGTTTGTTTGTTTTTTATCGGTGTCTATCAGCTTCGATAACTGAAAATTTTATTCTGCTTCATTGCTGGTTTTTTCGTATAATAGGCTTTTTTTTTTTTTGCTTATTTAGTGTCTGTTTGTTTTCTATTAGTGTCTATCACTCATACACTCTGATTAATCAAAGTCTATTGGTGATAGACACTGATAGACTACTATTAATTCGAAGTCTATCAGTGACTATCATTGATAGATTTTGATTAATTGAAGTCTATCAGTGGTAGTCACTCGAAGTCTATCAGTGATAGTCTCTTATAGATTTCGATTAATCATAGTCTATCAACAATAGACATTGATAGATTCTGAATAATCAAAGTCTACTTTATTCCATTTAATATTATTTTTTTTCTATATGAATTTAGTTTTCTGTAACTCCATTTGTGTCATCCAATGAAGAAATAAAATCAGAGAGCTGAGATGGAGATGGAAAAAGAGGAGGTTGGAAATGAGGGAAAAATTGAAGGAGATGAAAAAAATGTTGGAAGAAAAGAAAATACAATTAGACGCAATATATCTTCTTGTAGAACTCAAAAAAGGTCAAAAAGATATTCTAAGCTTGTTAGTTTCTTTAATGGAAGTGGTAAATGAGAGAATTCAAGCAAAATCATTTAATTGGATGAAAATTTAAGAAATCTTAATATACTCGATCCTTGCAATCTACTCCATAAAAATGGAAATTGAAAATGAAAAGCAGGAGTAATTGAGATCAGAAAGGGATTTGGTGTGGCGCGAAAGAGGAGAAAGAGAGGACTTCGCGGGAATAATATTTTGAAAAACAATAAGGGTAAAACGGGAATTTAAAAATGTATTCTAATTTTTTTGCCATATTTGCAATTCTTTTTAGTTGGTGCTAAATCTGCTATTATAGATAATTAATTTACCACCCACTGCAATTACTCTTTTTAAAATTGACAAGTCTACAAAACTAAATTTTGAAGTTTAAGGTCTAAATAGACATAAAAATTAATTTTATGTCTAATAGATTGGTAAATTCTTAAAAATTTCAAATATGTCAAGGACCTTTTTATTATTATTATTATTATTATTTTTTGAGAAGATGTCAAGGACATATTAAATACAAAATTGAATGTTCAAGGAACTATTAGGCATTTTTTAAGTCTACAAATCTATTAGATACAAAATTGAAAGTTTGAGAACCTATTAGACACTTTTTAAAGTTTGTAAGAATCAGGTTGACACAACGCTAAAAGTTTAGGGACAAAACTTGCGATTTAATCTTTTTGTTTAGTTGGTCTAGGGGCATAGAGCATCAATTTTGGTTGTGTGTCTCACGAGTGGTGTTCGAAACTTGGCGTGAAAAGTTCATCTTTTTTAATTTCATTTTGGAACGGTTTTCTATTTTCATTTCTTTAATTTTGCAACACACACATATAAAGATTATATATTTTAATTTTCAATTTCCTAATTTTGCAATATATTATTTAAACTATTATTATACTTGGTTAGAACTTTGTTGTTGTTTTTTTTTTTTTTTTTGGTTTAATTTTCAATTTCCTTATTTTTCAATATATTATTTAAATTTTTTAAATCTCTAATAAATTATTTTTTAAAAAAATTAATTTCATATAAAAACTTAATTTTTTTTTAAATAGTTGATAAATATTTTAGAAGTTGATAACTTGAAAAGCAAGTTATTATTCACCCAAATCTAAATTAAAAGGAACTAGAAAAAGAGATTGTTGCACCAAGTTAGCACATAAGAAGAAGAAAATGCAATGGTTGACGTTAATATGAAAACTCTATGATACGATGAGATACCGCAGATAGTTGTCTTTGTCTAACGCATATCCTGTAGGTTATATTCTTGTCCAAGTTATCGACGTGAAGAAAGTACAATTGCAATCTGGCGCTGACATGTGGGTAGTCCTCTAAGCTAGCATAAAAATAAGAACACGCAAACAGTTTCTTGGTGAAGTTAATCTCCTCGTGCCTATAAATATGAGCCCATTTGCAAGAAAAAGGAGAGGGGAGCGAGGGTGAGAACAGAGACAAAAATTCAAATGTTGGCGCAAGGCATTAAATTCATGTTTTCAATTATATGCGCTATGTATTTTCTTTACAGCATGAACTAATTTCTCTTTATCAAGACTTAGTCTAAGTGCCCATACAACGGCAAGACTATTTTGTGCATGTGTTGCATTGAATGAATGACATTGATGCTTTCTACTTAGATGCGCTAATTCTTTCCTTACTAATGTAACACCACTAAATTGAAGTTACTCTCAATTTCTCCTCTAATTATAAGTTTAAGTGGCCAAATTCTTATAGTTAGTTCGAAGTGAGAGTTGAAATTGAAGTTTTAATTGGATTTTGAAATGTTTAATAGGTTAAGTGGCAATTTAGTAATTAAGTGGAAATTAGATAAACTTTAACTCCCTCTCTTATTTGAAGTCACTTGCAGCCCAGTGAAGAGCCAAGCTAAATCCTAGCCATCTAAGCTTCTTCTTCCTCACTCCTTCACGATTTTATTCCCTTAAACATCATAATCAATCTTCATCTTCTCCTTCGCGATAGTCGTTAATAAACCCCATCTCCTATCACCCTTCCCTTTGGCGAGCAGCTCCGACGACCACGCGAGCAGAGTGGCTGTAACGCCCCAGGTTCTCCAACCTACAGCCTAGTGACGTTACTACTCACTCTAAACTCTTAAGCAACTAGGACAACTCTCTTTAAACCGAATGTACCGAAAATTTCAGCAGCATAACGGCGTAAAACTAGTTATCCCAAAATTTTACAACACCTGCTAAAGACTTTTAACACTTCTAAATATGAAAAGAAAGCCAAACTCCACCAAACTTCAGCCAGATTTCACAACCTATCTCCTCTAGACGAGACAGACTTCATGGCAACAAACAATAAATCGAAACCATGCAGCGGAACTGAAAACACTTTATTAACAAGAAAAGTTAGACCACTAGCTATAACAAATTATTCATCTCAACCAAACTATCTAGTCTAGTTTATAAGCTCGAAGACAAAACTTTTCTCAGGTGAATCCTTCACCATCACAGAACTACAAAATAAAACAACTCATCTATCTATGAAAACAACTAAGAAAAACATAACAACGAGAGAAAACCCAACACTCTAGGAATCTTTCCTCGCAATTCTCCTCCTCGCCACCAAGGTCCGGATCATCCTCGATACCTGCAACATCTAAAATGTTGGGGGGAAGGTGGGGAAGGGGGTATCAGTACAACCGCGGTACTGGTAAGTAGCTCACACGAGCCAGATCACAAGCAACAAACAATGGCAAACAACATGCTTCTCACACGCATTCAACATGCTTCCAAAAGCAGTAAAACCAACATGCTCACAAAGCAATAAACCACACCATGCATATGCATCCCACACTATGCACCTAGACTCTGCTAGACCACACATGATTTACGCGTCATGCTCCGCACCTAACACATGAATTACGTGCCATGCTCCGCAAACCAACACATGAATTACGCGCCACGCTGCGCAAACCACTCGCATGCATTACGCGTCATGCTACGCAACCATACACGTGCATTACGCGCCACGCTACGCAAAACCGTTCGCATGCATTACGCACCATGCTACGCTAAACCAATCACGTGAATTACGTGCCACTCTACGCACCTACACATGAATTATGCGTCATGCAACGCTACCGCTAGACTCATGCTACACTTCCCGTGACACATGCTAGCCTAACCAAACATGCTTAACACGACATTCCATCATGCTAAAATGCAACATCTCGTCATGCCAAACACAACAGAACATGCTTTAACAACAACACAGCAAGACATGTTTATCTCAAGCAACTAAACAAACACGCTCATCTCAAGCGCATTGCAGTATATCCAACTCAACAAAACTTGCTTATCAAAAGCAAAACACAATCCACGCTCATCTCGAGCAATACAACACGGAACAATACAGTAGTGTTGGGTTTTATGCCCTAAAACTCGTAGATAGTAAATGTGCGTTTGACCGAACATTAATAAAAGTGATGTATTATTCATGTTTGTATTATGTCTTGTCTTATTAACCCTAATCCAATAAACTAAACATCCAAGGCTAATAGAATGAGGCTTGAACTAGTATGTAGGGACATACGAGGATCAATGTTCAAGTTTTAGCCTAAAGGGTCTGTAGTATAGGGATAAGGTTGGGTACCTTATCCTAGTGACACTATGGATACGACCCGCTTTGTATTTTGATACAAATGCAATGATCCAACGCGTTCGTGTAGTTGACATGCGAGTCGGGGTATCCTGTGCAATGAGTTTGCACAAAGACCAGACCGCAAAATAGTTAACCACTAACTGTAACACCGTTAGTTAGCTCGGTTTCTATTTCACTAGGATGACCTAGGCAACTTGGCCTTAATCCTGAGTTGATTATGGACTCCTGTCCATGAGGGATTGTCCTTTGATTTGTACGGGTGAGAGTGGCCTGTTCGCCGACTCAATAAGCCTACCATTTTGGGGACAAGACCGAGTGGGGAGCTGGGAACATAATCTTACAAGATGGAATTCACTCCTTCCTAACATTAGGGTAAGTAGAGGTGTGTTCCCTTAAGTGGTGTCTCCGGGTCTTGAACAATGGGCCCTACCCTCTCTATGGCACGAGAGGGATTTCTGTTTGTTGGTTGGACCTCAAACAGGTTGTTCATTAGAGGAGCATTGGTACATAAGGACCAAGAGGTAGCCCAAGGGTAAAACGGTAATTTGACCTAGCTGGGGTACGAACACACGTGAAGGGCTAACTTGCTGTTGATGGTAAACATCCGTGGACACAGAAATATATCTACAGTGAGAAGAGTGCAGCTGTGGTTCTTTAGTGGAGTGAACCACAGTTAACGAACATTGATTAACTTGGTTAATGAGTTTAGCCAATTAATCTCATATCGTTGGAGCTTCTGATCTGTAGGTCCATAAGGTCCCACCGATAGCTCCTTTGGGGCGTTGTGGTAAATTTCTAAGGGGAATTAAATATTTCAAGGGGTTCAAATATTTTATAAAATATGAATATGATTCATATTAAAACTATAGGTTATAATTAATGCACATATGATGTATATTAATTCTATAGTTTATCTGAGAGAAACTTAATTAAATATATGATATTTAATTGAAATATTAATTAATTGGTGAATTAATTAATATTGATGTTTTAATTTAATTTTAATTAAATTATGATTTAATTAAGTTATATTGAAACTATGGGTTAAGTGGGATATGTACATGAAAATGTTTCATGTAATAGTAATTAAATTAAATGATTATTAATATTTTAATTTAATTATTATTAATTAACTGATCAGTTGAGAAACTGATCAGTCAACCACTCCCCTAACCCTACACGCGTAAAGAGGAGAGAATTAAGGGAGTGTGGTTTTTTCATCGTTGGTTTAATTCTTCCATCCCTTAATTCAATTTAAGGAAGTTATTCAGAACTCTCTATTTCTCATTCTCACGCAATCTCTCCCTCTCGGTAGCTCTCTAAGTTTTGTTTTCTCCAAGAAACACAGAGACCTAGAATCCTCCCAAAAGCTTAGAGATTTTAGTTGGTTCCCACAAGCCACTCAACTCCAAATCCCAGGAGAATATCGGTGATACTACTTGGTGGTGTTCGTGAGTGATTTGCAGCATCAAAAGAAGAGTTCTCGTTGCTGGAATTTTCTGTCAAATCGAGTTTTTTGGCGAAACGTATCAAGAACGACCTCAACAGTAAGTAGTTCTTGACATTGGATCAATAGGATCCCCTCTAGATTAGATCTAGATTTTTAATTCATGTTTTAGCATGTTTTATAACTATATTACAGCATGTTATATTTATTTTTCCATTGTAGGTTTGTTTGCCGTCGTATTGGTATCCCAATCGGCGTTTAAATCGAAAAGGTCTCTGACGTCTTCCACTGCCTAGGGTTATTTATCCCTTCAAGTAGATCATATTTCTCGCAAGTATAAAGATAAAGCAAGAAAACAAACAAACATGCTTCATGCAATCAAACACAACCCAGCCAGTAGAAACTACCTACAAATGCTTTTAATACCAACGCTAGCTGGAACTGCACAGACTGGCTCCAAAACGAGCTTCCAGCTACAAACAAACTACCAATCATTAAAGGAAGTCTATACTAAAGGAAAGCACCCTAAAACAAGATGCTAAAGGCGAAAATGAACCCATAACAGTTTATTTCCTTGTTGGACAGCATCTAAACATAACCCAAATTGAAAACCCAAAGCCATTAAACCATGGGCAACCACGTCTAAGGCGTTACGGGCGGTGGGTATTTGTTAGTTGACGATATTAAGGCTATACAACCACTGGACAGCAAGCAACAACCACCTAAAACGCATGAACGACATTCTAAGAGCTTCTAGAGCTTAGGCAATGCAAATAAGGCC
The DNA here is from genome assembly GCA_017139565.1 of Luffa aegyptiaca. Taxonomy (NCBI): domain Eukaryota; kingdom Viridiplantae; phylum Streptophyta; class Magnoliopsida; order Cucurbitales; family Cucurbitaceae; genus Luffa; species Luffa aegyptiaca. Next base: position 14,914,548 of record CM029406.1, on the reverse strand, counting down.
TAGGTAAACATTGGAAACCTATTAAGCAAGCTTTTTAAACTATGGACAGCAACCAAAAGCTCATAAATCCATGCTTTAAGAACCTACAAAGGGTCGGGAAACATTCTAAGGCAACGAGGCTTAATGGGCATTGAAGAACTACTTAATTTAACCAACAAAGCCATGATAACCCACTTTCAAACATGCTCTAGGACCTTTAAGGGTTGGGGCAACACCTAAGAGCCTAGCTATGCAATGGGTAATGATAAGATCATGATTCTAAGGCTAAAATAACTAATGGACAGCAACCTTTAACGCTAAAAGCGAAGGGACAGTAAGGAAACTTATCCAAACAGACCCGCTTCCGCGTTAGACGGGTTATTCTTGTTGGGTTTTATGCCCTAAAACTCGTAGATAGTGAATGTAAACAAATTGTATACTTGTTTCAATAAAGTGTTTTTGAGTTTCTACAATAAAGTGTTATTGTAAAATATTGCACAATTTGACCCAAATCCAATAAACTAAGATCCAAGGTTGTTTGTGAAGGGATAAAAGCCCCACGTAGCGGAAAGTATTACCGAACCTACTTACCAATTGAAGGATTGGAATTCCATAATTCCGTAAAGCGGAAGCGTGATTGGGACCGATTCGTAATTAATTTTGTTTAATCTAAAATACCAATACATTGACAATAATATTAGAACTATTCTAAATATATATTAAGGCTAAGCATACAAAAATATTAGATCTAAATCTAATTTATAAAGTAACAAAATACTTACTCTCGTTGACGACTCAGATTAAATTCACCAACTGCTTGTGAATTAATCACGAACTAGTGTGAACACCACCACTATGGCTACACCGGTATGACTCTGAGACTTCTAGAGGCAGGAGACTTGTGGGAGCCTTTGGGAGAATTCTCTGAGAGTAGGAGAATTAATGGGATCTCTTTCACCCCACCCCAGGGGTCCTATATATAGTAAAGGCCAAGACCTTTTTCCTAATAGGAAAAGGGAGACCTTTTCCTAATAGGAAAAAGTCTCTAATTTTAATAAATAATTAATTAATTCCATAATTAATTAATTTCCCAATTAAATATCATATATTTAATCTTAGGGATTTTATTAAAATTAAAATTAATATGAATCCAATTCATATTAAATTTATTTGAACTCTTTCAAATATTTTCTTTCCTAATAGGAAAAGGTCTCTAATTTTAATAAATAAATAATTAATTCCATAATTAATTAATTTACCCAATTAAATATCATATATTTAATCTTAGGGATTTTATTAAAATTAAAATTAATATGAATCCAATTCATATTAAATTTATTTGAACTCTTTCAAATACTATCTCTCAAGAATTAATTAATTCAAAAATTATATTATAACGTTTCATAAACTTTATATTATAATGCATCAATATACATTATACGATTCCCCAAATAAATTGAACACTTTCAATTTACAATTTATACTTAATTGCCTCAAGTCTCTTTACGAGCTACCAGTGGGACCTAATGGACCTACAGATCAGAAGCTCCAACGATACGAGACTAATTGGCCAAACTCATTGACCAAGTTTAGTCAACATTCGTTAACTGTGGGTCACTCCACTAAAGACCCACAACCGCACTCTTCTCACTATAGAATATTTCTGTGTCCACGGATATCGACCAAGCAGTAAGTCAATCCTTCACGTGTGTTCGTAACACCAGTTGGGTCAAATTACCGTTTTACCCCTGGGTTACCTCTGGTTGCTTAAGTACCACTGATTCCTCTAATGAACAAGTTGTTTAGGGTCCAACCACTAAACATGAGTTCCTCTCATGCTAGGAGAGGACGACGCGCCTTTGTTCAAGCCCTAGAATCAGCTCTTAAGGGAACACACATCTACTTACCCCAATAGGGGAAGGAGTGAATTCCATCTTGTACTGTTATGTTCCCAGTCCCCATTCGGTCTTGCCCCTGAAATGGTAGGCTTATTGAGTCGGCAAACTGGCCACTCTCACCCATACAAATCTAAGGACAGTCCCTCCTGAAAGGGGTTTATAACAGACTCAGGATTGAGATTGAGTTACCTAGGTCATCCTATTGAAATAGAAACCTAAACTAGTTAACGGCGTTACATCTAGTGGTTACTATTTCGCGGTCCGGTCTTATGCAAACTCATTGCATAGGATACCCCCACCCGCATGTCTCCTACATGGATGCTTTGGATCATTGCATCTGTATCGAATACAAGGTGGGCCGTATCACATAGTGTCACCAGGATAAGGTACCCAGCCTTATCCCTATACTATAGAGCATTTAGGTTGTTACTTGGACACTGATCCCCGTATGTCCCCACATACTAGTCCAAGTTTCATTTAAACAACCTTGGATCTTAGTTTATTGGATTTAGGGTTTATTAATGCAAACTCGATTATTCAATAACCAAATTACTGAATTACTCAAATAACACTTTATTGAGATCGATTAATTTGTTTCATTTACTATCTACGAGTTTTAGGGCATAAAACCCAACAACTCCTACTTGAACTAAAACTCTAGTGGGCAATGTAAATCAACAATCAAAATTGAATGAATAATCATTGAAGTAGGAATAGTAGTTTGTATTAATACTGTATAATACATGAAAAGTACAAATACAGATAAATACAATAAACTAGCGCATTCACAATACCCATTACACTTCTCCCACTTGCCCTAGATTATTCTATGTACATATCTCGCAAACCTAGACCCTCTAGATGACCCTCGAACACTTTAGCCGTGAGAGCCTTCGTAAATGGATCAGCAATATTGTGCTCAGAGGCTACCTTCGTGATGATCACGTCCCCTCGTTGCACGATCTCTCTGATGAGATGATATTTGCGCTCTATGTGCTTGCCTCTTTTATGATTGCGAGGTTCTTTAGAATTTGCCACTGCACCACTATTATCACAGTAAAGGGTGATTGGCAAGTTCATATTTGGAACAACTTCCAAATCCATCAAGAACTTCCGTAGCCATACAGCCTCCTTAGCTGCTTCACAAGCAGCGACATATTCGGCCTCCATGGTGGAGTCTGCAATGCATCCTTGCTTGATGCTACGCTAGACTACAGCTCCCCCGTTGAGGGTAAATACTGACCCTGATGTGGATTTCCTAGAATCCTTATCAGTCTGAAAGTCAGAGTCTGTGTATCCTATAAGGATCAAATCCTTAGAGCCATACACAAGCTGATAGCCCCTCGTTCTCCAAAGATACTTGAGGATGTTTTTAACTGCAGTCCAGTGGTCTAAACCTGGATTGGACTGGTACCTGCTGACTATCCCAATTGCATAGCAAATGTCAGGCCTAGTACACAACATGGCGTACATAAGACTGCGCACAGTTGAAGCATAAGGGATGTGTCTCATATCCTCAATTTCTTGAGGTGTCTTAGGACACTGTTCCTTAGACAAATGAACTTCATGCCTAAAGGGTAGTAAACCCCTCTTGGAATTCTGCATCTTATATCTAGACAACATCTTGTCTATATATGATGCTTGAGACAGGGCTAACGTTCTGTTCTTACGATTCCTGATAATTTGAATCCCTAGAACATACTGAGCTTCACCCAAATCTTTCATTTGGAACTCAGTCGATAGCCATTTTTTAATGTTAGCTAGATATTCTACATCATTTCCAATGAGAAGAATATCATCTACATACAACACCAGAAAAGCCACTGAACTGTTGATAATCCTTTTGTAAACACAAGGCTCATCAACGTTCTGGTCAAAGCCATAAGATTTGACAGCAGTGTCAAACTTTATATTCCAAGATCTGGAAGCTTGCTTCAACCCATAAATGGATCGTCTAAGCTTGCAAACTTTTTGCTCTTGACCTTGAGCAACGAACCCCTCTGGTTGAGACATAAAGATGTTCTCATCAAGATTGCCATTCAGAAAGGAAGTCTTGACGTCCATTTGTCAAATCTCATAATCATAAAAGGTGGCAATGGACAAGAGAATTCTTATCGACTTTAACATGGCAACTGGGGAGAAGATTTCCTCATAGTCCACCCCCTCCTTTTGAACCGTGCAAATAATGCATGAACCGGGTCAAATCTCCTTGAACCAGTCAAGAACCGGTCAAAAACTGAAGAACCACGGGAAAATAAAAATAAATCGCTGACCTCTAGTTTCATAGAAGACTGCTCAAACCAACACAGCAACTGCACACTTTTGTGTCAATAACCGGTTATATATATACTTTTTAAAAATTCATCCGTTCCGCGCAATTCCTCCGCTTTCGCGAAATCGCGATAGCGTCACGACGCTTGATGGACAGCGTCGCGACGCTGTTGCGTCTGGAGGCAAAAAATGGAAATTCCAGCGACTATTCTTCATGTTTGGCTTCGATTTTGGACGAGATTTTCAACGATCTTCATCATGAAACACAATAGTCTAGACTCGGACTTACAGAGGATAATAGATTTACAAAATATGCCCAAAAACGCAGGGGTCTTTACATTTGATCACATCAAAAATTGTAAATCTATGGCCAAATTAATCGAAACCATTTATACGCAAACCATAACATTCATAATGCATAAATCCCACCAAGAAAAAATTGCAAATTTCAATTAAAAAAATCAAGAACAACTGAGTTGGCTTTGATACCAATTGAAGGGATAAAAGCCCCACGCAGCGAAAAGTATTACCGAACCTACTCAGAGTCTTAGATTCCAATTGAAATACCAATGCAATTTGCAAAATATTACAGCAATAAATCTCTATTTAAAGGGCTATACATAGGCTATAAACATGCTAAAAGATCAACTAGATTGATCCTAGTGATCAAGGATTTCATAGAAAACTTACTTTTGTAGAAAGCCTTGATCTATTCGCCTTTTCTTGCCAATAAGATTGAAGACGCAGCAACCCTCTTGTGCGAACACCACCAATCGGCTACACCAGTATATCTCTAAGACTTCTTGAAGCAGGAGACTTGTGGGAGTCTTTTGGGAGAAATCTGTGAGAGAATGAGAGACAATGGGATGCCTTTCACCCCACTCCAGGGGTCCTATATATAGGTAAAGGCCAAGACCTTTTCCTAATAGGAAAAGGTCTAGGAATAAGTTCAAATCTATTATCTGAACAATATCTAATTTTAATAATTAATTAATTACCCAATTAAATATCACATATTTAATCTTAGGGATTTTATTAAAATTAAAATTAATATGAATCCAATTCATATTATATTTATTTGAACTCTTTCAAATATTTTCTTTCCTAATAGGAAAAGATCTCTAATTTTAATAAATAATTAATTAATTCCATGATTAATTAATTACCCAATTAAATATCATATATTTAATCTTAGGGATTTTATTAAAATTAATATGAATCCAATTCATATTAAATTTATTTGAACTCTTTCAAATATTTTCTCTCAAGAATTAATTTTTGAAATTAATTTAAAAATTATATTATAAAGTTTCATAAACTTTATATTATAAAGCATCAATATACATTATACGATTTCCCAAATAAATTGAACACTTTCAATTTACAATTTATATTTGTTTGCTTCAAGTCTTTTTACGAGCTACCAGTGGGACCTAATGGACCTACAGATCAGAAGCTCCAACGATACGAGACTAATCGGCTTAAACTCATTAACCAAGTTAGTCTCCATTCATTAACTGTGGGTCATTCCACTAAAGACCCTCAGCTGCACTCTTCTAACTGCAGAATATTTCTGTGTCCACGGATATCGACCAATACTACAAGTCAGTCCTTCACGTGTGTTCATATCCTAGCTGGGTCAAATTACCATTTTACCCCTGGTTTACATCTTTGTCCTTAAGTCCCCAGTGCTCCTCTAATGAACAACCTGTTTGAGGTCCAACCAACAAACAGAAGTCCCTCTCGTGCCATAGAGAGGTTGGGCCCATTGTTCAAGTCCCGGAGACACCACTTAAGGGAACACACCTCTACTTACCCTAGAGTCAGGAAGGAGTGAATTCCATCTTGTGTGATTATGTTCCAAGCTCCCCACTTGGTATTGTCCCCAAAATGGTAGGCTTATTGAGTCGGCGTGCTGGCCACTCTCACCCATACAAATCAAAGGACAACTCCTCGTAAACAGGAGTCCATAATCCACCCAGGATTGAGACTGAGTTGTCTAGGTCATCCTAGTGAAATAGAAACCAAGCCAACTAACGGTGTTACAGTTAGTGGTTAACTATTTCGCGGTCCAGTCTTATGCAAACTCATTGCATAGGATACCCCCACTCGCATGTCAACTACATGAACGCGTTGGATCATAGCATTTGTATCATAATACAAAGCGGGCCGTATCCATAGTGTCACCAGGATAAGGTACCCAGTCATATCCCTATACTGTAGACCTTTTAGGTTGTTACTTGAACATCGATCCCCGTATGTCCCCACATACTAGTTCAAGTTACATAAACAACCTTGGATCTTAGTTTATTGCATTTGGGTCAAATAGTGCATATTTAACAATAACATTTTATTGCAGAAACTAAATAACACTTTATTAAATACAAGTATAAAATTTGTTTACATTCATTATCTACGAGTTTTAGAGCATAAAACCCAACAAACTCCCACTTGAACTAAAACTCTAGTTTAGTGGGATGTACAACAATCTATTCAGTAGTGGGTGTATAAATACATGTATAAAACATATACAATGTACAAATACAATAAACTAGGGCATCACTATACCCATTACATTTCTCCCACTTGCCCTAGATTTCACCTTTGCACATAACTCGTAGACCTAGACCTTCTAGATGACCCTCATACCCTTTAGCCGAGAGAGCCTTCGTGAATATTTCAATTTAATTCAATGTGCTTGCTTGTCTTGGGCTGCAAAGTTCTTATGAATTTGCCACAGCACCACTGTATCACTATAAAGTCTGATGGGCAAGTTCACATTTGGAATACATTCCAAATCAGTCAAGAACTTTCTAAGTCTTACAGCCTCTATCGCTGCTTCACAAGTTGCTATATTTTCGGCCTATATGGTCAAGACTGTAACTATGCCACACTATAGCTCCATTGTAAAGTTTGACCATGGATACTGATTGATATGTGCTGACTATCCCTACAGCATAACAGATGTCAGGCCTCGTGCAAAGCATTACATACATTAAGCTGCCCACAGCGGAGGCGTAGGGAATCTGTCTCATATCCTCAATCTCTTGAGGTGTCTTAGGACACTATTCCTTAGACAAGTGAACCTCATGCTTGAAAGGCAATAAGCCCTTCTTGGAGTTCTGCATCGAATATCGAGACAACATTTTGTCAATATACGTTGCTTGAGACAGGGCTAGCGTTTCGTTCTTCCGATCCCGGATTATTTGGATTCCAAGAACATATTAGGCCTCTCCTAAATCTTTCATTTGGAATTGGGCCGCTAGCCATTCTTTTACGTCAGACAGATATCCTTATCAGTCTTAAAATCCATGTCAGTGTATCCCGTAAGGATCAAATCCTTAGTCCCATACACGAGCATATAGTTCCTCTTTCTCCTCAGATACTTAAGGATATTCTTAACGGTTTTCCAATGATCAAATCTTGGATTAGATTGGTACTTACTGACAATCCCTATTGCATAGGGCATTCGTCTCATGTCCTCAACTTTTTGAGGTGTCTCAGGAAACAGTTTCTTAGACAAAATGAATTCCACGCCTGAAAGGTAGTGAACCCTTCTTGGAATTCTGCATCTTATATCTAACTAACATCTCGTAGATATAAGACACTTGAGACAAGGCTAGCTTTTTGTTCTTACGGTTCCTAACGATTTGGATCCGAAGAACAAACTTATCTTCTCCCAAATTTTCATTTGGAAATGAGCTGCTAGCTTATTTTACTAGTCAGTAAGATAACCTACATCATTCCCAATGACTAGGATATCAATCACATAGAACATTAATAAAGCTACTGAACTATTGACGATCTTCTTGTAAAGACAAGATTCATCAATGTTCTTTGATCAAAGCCAAAAGATTTGATCACAGTATCAAATCTTATATTCCAAGATCGAATTGCTTAGGTCAATCCATGAATGGATCACTTAAGCTTGCAAACCCCTTTTGCTTCTGATCTTGCTAAATGAACCATTCTACTTGAGACATGTAGATACTTTTCTCAAGATTACCATTCAAAAGGGTAGTCTTGACATCCATTCTAAATGGACAAGAGTTCTAACAGACTTCAACATGACGACAGGAGATAAGAATTTCTTACAGTCCCCTGTCTCTGGGTATAACCCTTTTGCCATAAGTCTAACCATAAGATTATGTCTCATTTCTTCTTGTAGATTCATTTGATAGATCTACAAGATTCTAGATGGAATTGAAATCAGATATTTCAATTCTGGGTCCATCAGTTTAATCCAATTGGTTCTTATTAACATCATTCATCGCCTTGCTCTAAGACAATGAATCCTCTAAATCATCATCAGGTATGACGATCTGGGCTTCTATTAAGCCCATGTAACGGTCAGATTGTAGAACAATCCTCCCACTATATTGAGGCACTCTCAACTTTTGAGATAGATGTAACTAACCAATTGTGTTGACCCCGTCAACAACTCTTGTTAATGGTCCATTGCTTTAATCCAATTGGTTCTTGTTAACATCAAACATTGTCCTGCTCTAAGACAATGAATCCTTAAAGCCATCATCAAGTATGATGATCTGGGCTTCAATTAAGCCCATGGAACGGTTAGATTGTACAACAACCCTCCCACTTCATTGAGGCACTCTCAACTCTTGAGATAGATGTAACTAACCAGTTGTATTGGCCTTATCAACAACTCTTGTTAAAGGTCCAGCATCATCAACAACTCTTGTTGATATTTCTGTAGCTTCATCAGTTAATTTACTTAAAACGACCTTACTTTGTGGCTTATTATTTCTTATGCGGTATTCTTCTGAGAATGTAGAATTTGTCGGTACAAATTCTTTATTTTCTTGCGGATTGAAGAAGTATCCACATCTTTCGTTTTCATGGGGTAGCCTACGAATAGGTATACTGTTGAACAGTGTTCCAATTTGTTTTTGGGTTAGTCACAAGCACGTGTGTTGAACTCCCCAAAATAACGTAAACTACTTTTACGTCTTATCCACAATCCAAAAGATGTTTCAGAAACACTTTTGATGGAACGTTGTTCGAAATATGTGCTGCAGTCAACACTGCATGACCCCAAAACGAGTCAGGCAAATGAGCAAAGCTCATAATGAATCGAACCGTATCCAATAGGGTTCTATTTCTCCTATCTGATACACCGTTTCCTTAAGGTGCTTCAGGGGTAGTTGAGATGTAATTCCATGTTCTATCAAATAGTCTTAGAATCTCAAGTCTCATCTACTCTACACCTCGATCAGATCGAAGTGTTTTTATCATCTCACCTAACAAGTTTCCAACTTCAGTCTCAAACCACTTTGAATTTCTCAAGAGCTTTAGACTTAAGTTGCATTAGGTTGAGATACACATACCTTGAATAATTATCTATAATATAGATGAATTATTCATACCCTCCCACTGCTTTAACATATTAGACCACAAGGATCCAAATGTACAAGCTCTAAGGGCTCTTTGGCTCTTTTTGCTCTTTTCCAGTAAAAGATCTATCAGTCATATTGCCCATAAGGCATGACTTAATTGGTATTAGAGAGTGTTCTTCTAACTAACTTAGAAGTATACTCTAGACTAAGCTCCCAATCATATTGAGATCAAAACTAGCCTAACACCTTAAGAACCAAAGGAAGGTATTTCCTTTAGGAGAAATCTTTTGCCTTTCATTTCTTTGAATAGTAGCAGCCTCAGGCAACGTAGTGTTTATGACTGCCTTACTCTTGATTAGTCTTAAAAACATTTATGTTATTTTTCAATTCAGCTGAACAAAAGTTAACTCCCTTTCTTGAAATGAACTGCGTTAGCAGGGAAAATTAAAGAGTAACATTGTTCCAGCCAATAAGATACAGAAATCAAATTTCTTTTGATCTTAGGAATTATATACACATTATCTAATAATATGTATTTGCTCTCACTGGGAAAAATAACTTAAACGTTCCCATTGCTACGGCCAAGATAACCTCTCTAGTTCAAAACTTTGAGAGTTATCTAAATAGCATCAAGCTGTTGCCAGGGATTCATTCCTTTCAATAAGAAGAACAAACGTGATTTGTGACTATGAATCAAGTATTCGGGTAGAATCACCATTCTTCACAAATTACGCTTCCAAGACTAGTAAATTGAATTTACTGTCTTTGGACAAGTCTTCTTTGGCTGAGCAAGGCTCAATGTCGCATTCATTAATAACACTTCTTAATGAATTAAACATTTGGGGCAAGAGAACATTTCTCTGTTAAGACTAATCTTAAAATACTCGCCACAAATTAATCGTTTAAGTTTGTTGTATAATCACCGTTATAGGCGTAAGACTATGCACATATTTAATCATTGAATTGAAATAACAAATTACTTGATTATTAATCGCACTAACCCATTACAAGAGCAATACAACAATTGCATGCAATCCAATCGGTTTAGCAAAAACAAACAATCATAGAACCCTAAGACTATTGATTTAGTTTTGCAACGATGTTTCAGAGGTTTAGAGCAACAGCCACCGAAGGGTGATCAGCTACTCCTCCTTTGAAATGAGACACTTCTCAGCTAATTCTAATTCCGGAATAACTCATATTCCTATAGGCATTAGCCACCGTTATTTGGTCAAGGATTTGTTAACAACACTTAACTCATCCTCGTAAGTGTAACCCTCCCACTTTCAGATCCCAGACGCACGCCCCAACAGGCTATCGAAGGGAAAGACAACTGTTGGTAATTAGCCTAAGTGACCCTATCCTTTCCAGGAGTTCACGGTGTTACGAATCTTATGATCAGATCCTCCGAAGGGATGGTTGCTCTAGGACAACATGCAGGCGGATCATAAGACTCTCACGGTGTGACCTATGGGTGGAGACCGAGGGATACGTTGACACGTGTCCCGCTCCCACTTACTATGGGCACTTTCCCCATTCACCTTGTTATTGACTCATGCAAACGCTTTCCGAAGGGAGGTCGCGCTAAAACGACACGAAGCCGAGCATGGATCTCACGTTGCGAATATAGGGACGTAGGAGCAAAAACTCGATTTAAATCAAGTTTTGATTTTACCTCCGATTAAAGTGACCTACCGTATATTTTAGGGTTTATTAACCTAGATAAATCTGGCTAATTCAATTTATCTAAGTCTAATCCTATTATAACTATTATAATGAGAATTGTAATGTTCTAGGTGAATTAAACTCTTTTAACAAACCTAGCAACACCGTATGCTAACATGACTATGGTCATTTCAACTCAGGTTCCGGGTTTGTTCCCAGGTAGCAAGTGTTCTGTAAACCGTCAGCTTAAATACCTCCAGCCTTAGACAGAACGTAACCGGGAGAGTTCCCTTTTAACCATAGTAATGTAAAGTCTTTACTCTAAAGATCTAGGTGTATTAAACTCTTTTAATAAACCTAGTGACATTTCATGCTAACATTTAACCATGATTAATTCAACTCCGGTATTCCGGGTCAGTTCCCAGGTAGGAGGTGTTCCGTAAACCGTCAACTTAAGTACCCCCAACCTTAGACAGAACTTTACCGGTAGAGTTCCTTTATAATCATAGTAATGTTTGTCCTACTTAGTAGGTTAAAACTATTTTTTAAAAACTAAGCAAGACTTAATTCTAATCCTATTAGAATTAACGAGATCTTAGGTCTAATTAATTTTAAACATTTTAAAATTAATACATTTACCTATGATCCTATGTTTGCATACAATCTTTATTATAGGTTGACGGTTTCGAATCATCAATTTTAAACTATTCAAAATTTTAATGATTAGCCCTATAATCATGCATACTATAGTTTTAAAATAATTAACAATCATATTCAAGTTAATATAATAAATCTATATATATTGCCTTGCATTGCATGAAATTAATAAAACAATTATATTAAGCTATGGATGTTTCATGCCCAATGCAACTTTGATTTCCATTATTAATAAATTAACAATTAAAATATTACCAAAAATGGTAAATCAAAGTAGCATGCTGCAAACAATTTTATTAAATATAACTATATATATTTAACTAGGTAATTGTATGCATCATGCTTATCCTTTTTCATGATTTTAATATAACTCAACTATATATTAAAAACTCATGAAAATAAACCATGCATTTCAATCCATACATTATAACTAATTATAATATATATAAAATGCATGAGCATGCTTTATAACCTAAGGTGGGATTTTAAATCTAAATGAAATCCATAAAGCATTTAAATAGCGTATAAACCGATTAATTGGCCCATAGGATAAAATAAAGCACATAAATTACAATAATTTAAGTTATTTTATCTTAAAAGCATCCTTCTGCAGCTTCAGAACCGGACTAGACCGCACGAACCGACCCGAACTGCTTCGAACCGGACCCCAAAATGCCAAAACATGCTTGAACCGTGCAAATAATGCATGAACCGGGTCAAATCTCCTTGAACCAGTCAAGAACCGGTCAAAAACTGAAGAACCACGGGAAAATAAAAATAATTCGCCGAAACTGCACAAAACTAAGCTCGAACCCCTGACCTCTAGTTTCATATAAGACTGCTCAAACCAACACAGCAACTGAACACTTTTGTGTCAATAACCGGTTATACATATATATATATATACTTTTTAAAAATTCATCCGTTCCGCGCAATTCCTCCGCTTTCGCGAAATCGCGATAGCGTCGCGACGCTGTTGCGTCTGGATGCAAAAAACGGAAATTCCAGCGACTATTCTTCGTGTTTGGCTTCGATTTTGGACGAGATTTTCAACGATCTTCATCATGAAACACCCTAGTCTAGACCTGGACTTACAGAGGATAATAGATTTACAAAATATGCCCAAAAACGCAGGGGCCTTTACATTTGATCACATCAAAAATTGTAAATCTATGGCCAAATTAATCGAAACCATTTATACGCAAACCATAACATTCATAATGCATAAATCCCACCAAGAACAAATTGCAAATTTCAATTTAAAAAATCAAGAACAACTGAGTTGGCTCTGATACCAATTGAAGGGATAAAAGCCCCACGCAGCGGAAAGTATTACCGAACCTACTCAGAGTCTTAGATTCCAATTGAAATACCAATACAATTTGCAAAATATTACAGCAATAAATCTCTATTTAAAGGGCTGTACATAGGCTATAAACATGCTAAAAGATCAACTAGATTGATCCTAGTGATCAAGGATTTCATAGAAAACTTACTTTTGTAGAAAGCCTTGATCTATTCGCCTTTTCTTGCCAATAAGATTGAAGACGCAGCAACCCTCTTGTGCGAACACCACCAATCGGCTACACCGGTATATCTCTAAGACTTCTTGAAGCAGGAGACTTGTGGGAGTCTTTTGGGAGAAATCTCTGAGAGAAGGAGAGACAATGGGATGCCTTTCACCCCACCCCAGGGGTCCTATATATAGGTAAAGGCCAAGACCTTTTCCTAATAGGAAAAGGTCTAGGAATAAGTTCAAATCTATTATCTGAACAATATCTAATTTTAATAATTAATTAATTCCATAATTAATTAATTACCCAATTAAATATCACATATTTAATCTTAGGGATTTTATTAAAATTAAAATTAATATGAATACAATTCATATTAAATTTATTTGAACTCTTTCAAATATTTTCTTTCCTAATAGGAAAAGGTCTCTAATTTTAATAAATAATTAATTAATTCCATGATTAATTAATTACCCAATTAAATATCATATATTTAATCTTAGGGATTTTATTAAAATTAATATGAATCCAATTCATATTAAATTTATTTGAACTCTTTCAAATATTTTCTCTCAAGAATTAATTTTTGAAATTAATTTAAAAATTATATTATAAAGTTTCATAAACTTTATATTATAAAGCATCAATATACATTATATGATTTCCCAAATAAATTGAACACTTTCAATTTACAATTTATATTTGTTTGCTTCAAGTCTTTTTACGAGCTACCAGTGGGACCTAATGGACCTACAGATCAGAAGCTCCAACGATACGAGACTAATCGGCTTAAACTCATTAACCAAGTTAGTCTCCATTCATTAACTGTGGGTCATTCCACTAAAGACCCTCAGCTGCACTCTTCTCACTGCAGAATATTTCTGTGTCCACGGATATCGACCAATACTACAAGTCAGTCCTTCACGTGTGTTCGTATCCCAGCTGGGTCAAATTACCGTTTTACCCCTGATTTACATCTTTGTACTTAAGTCCCCAGTGCTCCTCTAATGAACAACCTGTTTGAGGTCCAACCAACAAACAGAAGTCCCTCTCGTGCCATAGAGAGGGTTGGGCCCATTGTTCAAGTCCCGGAGACACCACTTAAGGGAACACACCTCTACTTACCCTAGAGTCGGGAAGGAGTGAATTCCATCTTGTGTGATTATGTTCCCAGCTCCCCACTTGGTATTGTCCCCAAAATGGTAGGCTTATTGAGTCGGCGTGCTGGCCACTCTCACCCATACAAATCAAAGGACAACTCCTCGTGAACAGGAGTCCATAATCCACTCAGGATTGAGACTGAGTTGTCTAGGTCATCCTAGTGAAATAGAAACCAAGCCAACTAACGGTGTTACAGCTAGTGGTTAACTATTTCGCGGTCCGGTCTTATGCAAACTCATTGCATAGGATACCCTCACTCGCATGTCAACTACATGAACGCGTTGGATCATAGCGTTTGTATCATAATACAAAGCGGACCGTATCCATAGTGTCACCAGGATAAGGTACCCAACCTTATCCCTATACTATAGACCTTTTAGGTTGTTACTTGAACATCGATCCCCGTATGTCCCCACATACTAGTTCAAGTTACATAAACAACCTTGGATCTTAGTTTATTGGATTTGGGTCAAATAGTGTGTATTTAACAATAACATTTTATTGCAGAAACTAAATAACACTTTATTAAATACAAGTATAAAATTTGTTTACATTCATTATCTACGAGTTTTAGGGCATAAAACCCAACAGTTTGTATGTAACTTGAACTAGTATGTGGGGACATACGGGGATCGATGTTCGAGTAACAACCTAAAAGGTCTATAGTACAAGGATAAGGTTGGGTACCTTATCCTGGTAACACTATATGATACGACCCGCTTAGTATTTGATACAGACGTATTGATCCAAAGCGTCCATGTAGTAGACATGCAAGCGGGGGTATCCTACGCAATGAGTTTGCATAAGACCGGACCATGAAATAGTAAACCACTAGATATAACACAGTTAACTAGTTAGGTTACTATTTCAATAGGATGGCCTATGTAACTCAGTCTTAATCATGAGTGTGTCATGAACTTCTTCTCATGAGGGATTGTCCTTTGATTAGCATGGGTGAGAGTGGCCAATACGCCGACTCATTATGCCTTCCTTTTTGGGGACAAGATCGAGTGGGAGGCTGGGGACATGACAACACAAGAAGGAATTCACTCCTTCCCACTTTCTAGGAGAAGTAGATGAGTGTTCCCTTAAGTGGTGACTCCGGGACTTGAACAAGGGATCCCGCCCTCTCACTGGCCCGAGAGGGACTTTCTATTTATTGGTTGAACCATAAACAGGTTGTTCATTAGAGGAGCACTGGTACTTAAGGAGACAGATGTAACACAGGGTAAAATAGTAATTTGACCCAGCTGTAGTTACTGACACTCATGAAGGATTGACTTACCGGTATAAGTCTATATCCGTGGACACAGAAATGTTCTACAGTGAGAAGAGTTCAGCTGTGGGTCTTTAGTGGAATGACCCACAGTTAATTGGTTAACCTGATTAATGAGTTTAATGTATTAACCTCATATCATTGGAGCTTTTGATCTGTAGGTCCATTAGGTCCCTCTGCTAGCTCGTAAAGAGTAATTAGGAACAAATATATCTTGAGAGAATTTGAATAGTTCAAATTCATATTGGGAATTAAGTTAATTGTATAAGATACAAATTAATATAATGTATAGTGATGCATTAAAATATAAAGTCTAATTTGAGATTAAACTTTATTATATTGAGAGATTGATATATTTGAAAGAGTTCAAATATATGTCTATTATATTTAATTAGAAGATGAATTAATTAATTATTCAATTTAGTTTAAATTAAATGAGATTTAATTAAACTATAGTCTATGAGAGAAATAAATATTTGAAGAAGTTCAAATATTAATATGAATTTGATTCATATTAAATTTATAGGATATAAGAGAATTTGAAGGAGTTCAAATTTTAATATGAATTTGATTCATATTATAGAATTAATTAATTGAAGGCCTGAAATTAAATATATGATATTTAATTGGGTAATTAATTAATTAACTAATAGAAGGTCTGAAATTAAATATATGATATTTAATTGGTGATTAATTAATTAAAGAATTAATTAATTGGAAATTAATCAACTATGGAAATGATTAATCACTTATGGAAGTAATTAATCATTTATGGAAATGATTTAATCACTTATGGAAGTGATCAATCATTTATGGAAAAGATTAATCAATTATGGAATTGAATGGTCATGGAATTGATTGGTCATGAAATTGATTAATTATGGAAAAGATTAAATCAGTTATGGAAATAATTGATTTTAAATGAATATTTTATTCATGGCCTTTCTCCTATAAATATAACACTAAACCTAGGGTTTAGGTACTACAACATAAGGCCACAAGAATGCACTCTTGCATTCTCTCTAGCCTCCCTCTCATATTCTCTGAACCCAAGAACTCTAGGGAGAATTTTCTCTCTAGAGTTTTTTCCCATTCAAGATTAGGTAGTCCCACAACTACGTTCCTAATCTCAGAGTCATAGCGGGGAAGATCAATTGGTGGTGTCCCAATTGTTGACGCTTGGTCCAAAATAAAGAAAGGTGTCCGTTGAAGTATTCAGAGTCGTCAACGACGGTATGTTTGCTTCTCCCCTTTAGATTTAGATCTAATAATTTTTGTATGCTTAGCCTTAAGTTTCTATAGAATTTGTTCTATGTTTTTTTGCCAATGTAATAGTATTTTTGGATAAACAAAATTAACTACGAATCGGTCCCAATTACGCTTCCGCTGTAACGGAATTGGGAATTCCAATCCTTCAATTCTACCCTCTAACAATGCGCTAGAATAGTCCTTGGGCAGTGGGTATTCGAATTTAAGTGTTTCGAACTTAATCGAACACTTAGACGGCTCTGCAGATCAGAATATCGAACACAATTAACTTTTCCAACACCTAAAGCTAATGGGTAACAAAATTTAAGGTTCAACCAAGAATGGGTAAGGCATAAACTTACCAAACGGAGCGATCTAAGGCCAAACTATCAGCTGGACAGAGTAAAAAATGGGAAATACGGAGTCTCGAAGTGCTGCATGCGCGAGATCTAACCAAAACAGTGCAAGGAACTCTTAGATCGGCCTAAAACAACAAGAACGGAAGGGAAAAGGCTTACCCACGATTTTTAACACTGAAACGCGGAGGAGACGGTGCTTCAAGCTGCTGTCCACACAAGATCTAACCAAAACAGATGCAAAGGGACTCAGATCGGGCTTTAAACCAACAAGTATGAGGGATAGGAAGATTACCCACTGGTTTCCTTGGCCAAAAACGCAAGGAAAAGAGAGAGGCGGCACGACACGAGCAAGCGGCGGCGACGGGCTACAACTCACGGACGGCGGCGCTCGGCTCGACGAACGACAACACGAGAGAGAGAGAGAGAGGGAGCCGTGGAGAACAAACCCACGGACAGAGAGCGACTCGCGAGAGAGAACCGCGCGGAGGAAGAGACCCACGCGATGACGGCGCTGCACAAGCTCTGGCGGCGGCGGCGGCTGGGGAAGGTGACGGCTGGGGAAGGCGACGACGACACGAGGGCTGGGCGGCGGCGGCGCGACGATCTCCAGCAGGGGGGGTGGGTTTCTCGGCAACAAGAAGCGAGAGAGAGGGAAGGGGGCTACCTCACGAAAAGGGAGAAGAAGAGAGGAAACTAGGGCTTAGGGTTTCTTCTTTTTTTTAATCTCTTGAATTCCCTTTCTTTTTCTTTTTCTTTTACCAATTAACCAAAAGCCCAAAAATAGGAACCCACACAACCAACACCCGATATTCAGCGTGAACTTCGAATTTTAACGCTGAATTTCCTCAACCTATGCAAACCAACCCAACAAGACTTAAAGGGAGATTTAAAACACCATAATTCCACGAAACACCTTAGTTTATAATTAAAATTCCCACAATACAAGCCAAATAATAATTTTATAAAATTCGACTATAACTATAGAATTTAATCAACACCAGAAGTGTATGGGGCGTTACAGTGGCGGTTACAAGCACCATCTCTGGCCGTCGGCAGCAACGCATGGTGTCCTTCAAGTTGGCGAGTAGTCCGATGGTACAACAGCATTTCGCGGGTCGTGCAACAAGTGTGGCAGTTTCTGGCGAGTTTTAGGCTTGACAGTCGCTGTGTTAGCAATTTTTTCGATGGGTGCTCTTGTTAGGTGTGGGTAACTTGGTTTTAGGGTGTTTTTCGGCGTTTCCGATGAGCTTTCAGTGTGGGTAGTTGAGGAAAATCAAATTTTTGGTTGATTACCATATTTTTATCCATTTTTTTAAAAAGCATTCTTAACCTTTTTTTTCTTTTGTTTTCGGTTTTTTTTTTCATATTATTAGTTACTAGAGTAACGAGTTGAAACACTATTAAAATTTTATTTCAGTTTTAACCTTAAATTTAAATTTTCTTTTATTGGGTCAAATTTACGTGAAAATGAATATAATTATTTTTTTAAAAAGAAATAGCATGAAAGGAATGTGTAATTCTTGTAAAAGAGAAAAAAAAAAATCTAACTTGTTATTTCAATATCATTCCCTTCCTTTTCTATTTATATTAAAAAATACTTCTACAGAAATTTACCATAAGGTAAAATTGAAACACTATTTAAAATTCAGGAGAAAATTGCAACACTAATTTCAATTCAATGTACATTTGGATGAAATTGAAGCTTAGGGTAAAAATTGAAACACCTTACCAATCTTAGGGTTAAAATTTATCTTTCCTCTAATTTCTGTATAGTTCTCCTAAAATGAAGTTCTAGATCCACCTCTGATTCGATATAAAAAAAAATTAGAAAAAATTTGTGTTGTTCTTGGTAAAAGCTGAGTTATGACTCCCCCATGTAGAGATGGGAAAGAAAGAAAGTAGAATTTTAGCAAAGGAACTGCTGTAAGTTAGAAACTTGGAATTATTCCAAGTAATAGCAAAGGATTCCATGTTGATCAACAATGCCACAAAGCAATGGTGGAAATAAAAAGTGTTGTTTTCCCAAAGTCTGAACAATTACCCCACAAACTCACATTCATATGTTTCATTCTCCACATTCTTATTCCAGCTTTGGCCTTTTTCTTTTCCTATAAAAATAAGATTCCACTTCTCCACCCATAACCAACACACACAATTCAATTCATTTTCCATCTAAATACTTCTCTTCTCCGCCATGGGAGGAAACTATTAAGAATTGAAGTTGTATATTCTTTTAAGTCTGTTAGTTTCTGTTGCATTATTAGTTATATTCTCAAACTGCCTTTTATCCTTTATGGCTATTTATAGCCTCTTGCTATTGTGAATAAAGATAAGTGCAAGATTTCTATTTACTCTCTTGTTTGTTATGGTATCAGTTGAAAATATCTTTTCCAGAGAGTTTCTTGCGTTTCTTTCCCTTCACCCATGGCTGGTCTCGAGCACCCGTCTTCCTCTACCACCAGTCAACCTACCAATTCTTCTGTCATTGATCAATACGAAAATCCCTATTTCCTTCACCATTCTGATGGCACGAATCTAGTCCTTGTTTCTGACCCTCTCACGGAGTCTAATTACACCTCTTGGAGTCAGGCGATGATTCTTGGCCTCACAGTGAAGAACAAGATGGGTTTCGTAGATGGCACCATTGTTGAACAGACTAGTGAATTACGGCGTTCTTGGATTATTTGTAACAGCGTGGTGAAGGCATGGATTCTCAACGCTTTATCGAAGGAGATTTCTGCCAGCGTCAGCTTCTCCGATACGGCTAGGGATATGTGGTTGGATCTTCAACAAAGATATCAGAGAAAAAATAGTCCAAGAATTTTTCAATTACGGCGTGAAATTTCCAATTTATCTCAAGATCAGTTATCTGTCACCGCCTACTTCGCGAAATTGAAGACGTTGTGGAACGAGCTTGCTTCCTACAGGCCTTCTTGCGCATGTGGTAGATGTAACTGTGATGGTGTTAAACAACTCGTACAATACTTCCAGACAGAGCATGTAATGGCTTTCTTGATGGGTCTCAATGACACCTTCGCCCAAATCCGAACTCAATTGCTTCTAATGAAGCCAGAGCCCACCATCACCCGTGCATTCGCTCTTGTTGCACAAGAGGTTGAGCAGCGCGTATCTGTTACACCAAGTCCTGCCATCACCCCTGTTACCGATTCAACTGCTCTCTTGGCAAAAGCTAGCTCCACAACCACAAATTCTCTACTCGAAATCAAACTCAGAAGAAGAATGAGCGTCCTTTTTGCACGCATTGCAATACTCTTGGCCACACAGTAGATCGCTGCTACAAACTCCATGGGTACCCACCTGGGCATCGGAATTTTAAGGCCACCACCAATCCACCAACGGTCGCCAAGGTAGAGACGAATAATCTTTCTATGTTGACTCCAGAACAGTGCCAGAACTTACTGATTGCTCTTCAGTCGCATCTGGCTTCATCAAAGTCCGGTTCCGAGTCTCCTTCATCCAGTGGTACTTCTCAAGTTGCAGGTACTTGTTCCAAATCTACCGTTGCCCTTAATTGCTGGATTGTTGACTCTGGAGCTTCTGCACATATATGTCATTCTAAGGAATTATTTTCGTCATTGACTCCTGTTTGTGGTTTTACTGTTACGCTGCCAAATCAAAGTCGTATATCTGTGGATTTCATTGGTGATATCTGTTTGTCTTCCATGCTCACACTGAGGAATGTCTTATTTGTGTCGTCTTTTTGCTTCAACCTCATATCTGTTAGTGCATTTGCTGCCGACTCACAGACTCTTATTTCGTTTGTTGGACAATCTTGCCTTCTTCAGGACAAGTCTTCTTTGAAGATGATTGGCAAGGTTGAAGTTTGGAAAGGTCTATATTTGCTTTCTACTGACTCTTTGATGGCTGATATGGATCCTGATGTTACTAAATATGCTTTTGTTGTTTGTAACTCTGTTTCCAATGTTTCTTTTCCAATTTGGCATGCTCGTCTTGGTCATTTGTCTTTGAAGAATCTTACTGCTCTAAAGGAAATTTTACCTCTTGATTGCAATAAGAATGATTTTTCTCAGCCGTGTTTTGTGTGTCCTTTGGCAAAACAACGTAGATTGTCTTTTCCTTCCAACAAACGAATTTCTTCTGCCCCTTTTGAGCTAATTCATTGTGACACTTGGGGGCCATACCAATCACCAACTCATTCGGGATATAGGTATTTTCTGACCATTGTTGACGACTATTCCCGTTACACCTGGGTTTTCTTAATGAGAGCTAAATCTGAGGCACTCACATTGATTCCCCGTTTTTTTAAATACATTGACACACAATTTGGCATTCCAATCAAATGCTTTCGCTCGGACAATGCCCCAGAACTTTCCTTCAAAGATTTTTTTGCCACTAGAGGTGTTCACCAATTCTCTTGCGTGCAATGTCCTGAACAGAACTCCGTGGTGGAACGAAAGCATCAACACCTTCTTAATGTGGCAAGGGCTCTTATGTTTCAATCCAGAGTTCCAATCCATTTTTGGGGAGAGTGTGTCTTAATTGCTTCTTTTCTTATTAACCGTACTCCGTCTTCTGTTGTTGAGTGGCAAACTCCTCATTTCCGTTTACACAAGAAAGAAGCAGATTATACTCAGCTACGAGTTTTTGGTTCCCTGGTTTTTGCTTCTAGTCTACCTGCTCATAGATTGAAGTTTCAGCCTCGAGCAAAAGCTTCAGTATTCATGGGTTATCCTCAAGGAGTCAAGGGATTCAAGTTGTATGATTTACAACAGAAAAGGTTTTTTATCTCTCGAGACGTTGTGTTTCATGAGAGTGTTTTCCCTTTTCATCACCTTGCTAACCTTGATGTTATTACTGATCCCTTTCCAGACTTAGTTCTACCTAAGTCTTTTGGTCACCTTGATTTTCCAGCTGGTGAATCATCTGGGAATAACAACACTGAAGCCGACACTCAGACAGAAGACATGGCAGTATCTGAAACTGCAATTGCCTCTTCTCCAACTGTTGATGTCCCGACTGCTCCCCAACAGCCACTTTGTGATGTGGTTACCAATTTGTCTGGCCAGTCTATGTCCACATTAGCCCCTCGAAAATCTTCTAGGGAAAAGAAAAAGCCCTCATATTTGAAGGATTTTCACTGTGCTTTATTGGATGCCTCAGTTCATGTACAAGACTCAACTAAGTTCCCCTTACAGAATTATCTTGCGTATGATCGGTTATCTATTGATTATAAGCATTTCATACTTAACATCTCCACGGAAAGTGAACCACAGTTCTATCACCAAGCCGTTCCACATGCTCATTGGAGAGAAGCCATGAATGCTGAAAGCTATGGAATCTAATCGTACTTGGTCTGTGGTTTCTTTACCGAAAGGGAAACACTCCATAGGATGTAAATGGGTCTACAAAATAAAGCACAAGGCCGATGGATCAATCGAGCATTTCAAGGCTAGATTGGTAGCTAAAGGCTACACTCAACAAGAGGGGCTAGACTATATTGAAACCTTTTCCCCTGTAGCAAAACTAGTCACCATTAGAGTTTTGCTCACCCTAGCTGCTTCCTACAAATGGCCACTCATACAGCTAGATGTAAATAATGCTTTCTTACATGGGGACCTATGTGAAGAAGTATATATGGATCTTCCGTTGGGATACAAGCATGGTGTTGATCCTAAGGGGGAGCGTTTAGTTTGCAAGCTTCATAAGTCTATCTATGAACTTAAGCAAGCGTCTAGACAATGGTTTGATAAATTTTCCTGCTCATTATTGTCCCTTGGGTTTAAACAATCCAAGTCCGATTATTCGTTGTTCACCAAAGGACATGGTTCTTCGTTTCTTGTCCTTCTTGTCTACGTGGATGATATCATCATTACAGGCGCCTCACCCACTGATATTGCTGCCTTGAAAGTTCATCTCAACAAGGTTTTTAAGCTCAAAGACCTTGGTCCTTTACGTTACTTCTTGGGGCTTGAGATTGCACGTTCTGCAAAAGGTATTTTTCTATCACAAAGAAAATATGCTCTTGAATTGGTGCAAGATGCTGGCTTGTTATCATCCAAACCAGCCACTTTGCCTATGGATCCCAATGCAAAGTTAACTGTTAATAGCTGAAGTTTACTTCCTGATCCTACAGTGTATAGGCGGCTTATCGGTCGACTTTTATACCTGACTATTTCTCGGCCTGACATCACTTTCAGTGTACATAAACTTAGCCAATATGTGGCTAAACCACGTACCACTCACTTACATGCAGCAAACATGTTACTTCGTTACTTGAAAGGCTCTGCTGGCCAAGGAATTTTCTTGCCTGCTTCTTCTTCCTTTCAATTGAAAGGTTTTTCTGATGCAGATTGGGCTTCATGTTCTGATACAAGAAAGTCTACCACCGGTTTCTGTGTATTCCTTGGTGAAGCGCTTGTGTCATGGAAGGCCAAGAAATAGAGTACCGTGTCTAGATCCTCAGCAGAAGCCGAGTACCGTGCCTTAGCTGCAACTTCCTGTGAGATCATGTGGATACAGCAACTATTAAAGGAGTTACAAGTTGCTTCGCACAGCCCTGCTTTGCTGTTTTGTGATAATACTGTTGCGGTTCATATTGCCTCTAACCCAATTTTTCATGAACGCACAAAACATATCGAGCTGGATTGTCATTTTGTTCGGGAAAAAGTCTGCAGTGGTGTCATCAAACTTCTTCCGGTTCGATCCAGCTCTCAGCTTGCAGATGTATTCACGAAGCCACTACCTTCTTTTTTGTCTTCACCCTTACTGTCCAAGATGGGCTTAATGAATTTTATGTGTCCATCTTGAGGGGGAGTATTAAGAATTTAAGTTGTATATTCTTTTAAGTCTGTTAGTTTCTGTTGCATTATTAGTTATATTCTCAAACTGCCTTTTATCCTTTATGGCTATTTATAGCCTCTTGCTATTGTGAATAAAGATAAGTGCAAGATTTCTATTTACTCTCTTGTTTGTTAGAAACAACAGACAGAAAAATGCTCACTCTTTCTTCTCTGTCTTCAGCCTTTTCAAATCCAAAAGAAGTAGAAAAGGAGATCATCATGTCCAATCTAGTAGGGGTGTAAGGAACCGAACCGATTCGGTCCGGTCCTCGCGTATTATTTGCCCGAACCGACTGTTTTTTTAGGGTTTCGTTCCTCGCATATTTCAAGTCCAGTCCAGTCCTCACGTCGCGTATTTCCACAGCGTTAGGGTTTCGTTCCTCGCAGTTGCATCGCATCTTCCCTTCTTCTTTCCTCGATTAAAATTTTCGGTCCTCACAGTCGTAGTCGCAGCTTTGCTCGTCCTTGTCGCCGTCTTCGGAGCTTCCTCTCCTCTCGTGCTCGTGCTTGTTGTCGCATCTTCTTCATAGTTTTCTTTCTGGGTTTCCGCCGCCGTCGAAGATGTGTCGTCGATTGATTCCAGGACAAGACTCGGGTTGATTGTTTATATGGTTGGATTTAGCAGAAAACAGAGGGGAAGAAAATCCCAGGTGCGGGTCAGGAATCTTCCCGTGGGTCTCGGTTCTGGAGGTTGAACGGTGTTGGTCTCGTTTAAGAGATAGTTTCTCGTCGGTGGGTCTCGATATCGCAGCAGCATTTGGCTGACTGATTCGGAGTGGGTCTATTATGTCACCAGTGCAGCTTGTTTCGTGATTTTGCCAAATCTGTCACTTGAGGTATTCACATTGCTTAAACTTAACACCATTCTTGTAGTGACTTGATGCTTGTTAATAAATCTGGTTCTCATATTGTCGTTCTATGAGTTGTATTTAGTTGTTGCATTCATCTTATTGGTTTGAAATTATTCTGTTGCATTCCAGGTTGTGGGTTTGGTTTTCATGTCTGTTATATGTTTGTACGTCAAAAGGTTTTCCTTCTAAAAAATAAAAAATAAAAAATCTAACCATCCTGCATAATACTGTCTTCAATAGCAATCCTCTAACCATCCTGCATTGCCAAATATTCCGGGATACAAGATGATGAAGACCATTAATTTATAATTATACTCCTTGCCACCAATACAATCCCAAGAACTATATCTATTCTAAGAACAAAGTGAATTCGTGCTCATACTATTTCTAAGAACAATGTGAATTCTTACTATCTTGTTGTAATTTGCCACAGATTAAATATGAACTATAAATTCTTAACACTACATCCCTTGGGGAAGACAAGCCGAACCTATTGAGCTGATCTCTACTCACACAGATCACACTATCATAAATTAGTTTCTAATTTCTATTGTGTTGTTTCGTTGATTTTAGCTTTTGTCCTGTTTAGTTGATTATAGGTGTGGCTTTGTAGATATTTTTATTTTTATGCCATTTGAAAATCATGGAACCAAGTTCAAGTTTCCCTTTCTTCCTTTTATCTCACACAACTCTTGAGGTTTAAAACTTTGAAGTTAGAGTATGTGGGATATCTATTTTTCTTTTTGGGTTTTGAGATGAATGCTTAAATTAAATATAAGAGTAATTGCAGTGGGTGGCAAATTAATTATATATAATAGCAAATTTAGCACAAGGTAAAAAGAATTGCAAATATGGCAAAAAATTAGAATACAATTTGATAATTCCCATTTTACCCTTATTGTTTTTTTAAATATTATTTCTACAAAGTTCCTCTTTCTCTTTCTTCCATCATTTATTGTGTATTTTGAAATCTGTAACGATTTCTTTTTCTTTTTTTTATTTTTTATTTTTTGTGCATTCGCTTTTCGTTTTGCCTTTCTTCCCTCATTTCTTGTGTATTTTGAAATCTGTTACGATTTCTTCCTCTCGATTTCTTCGACTTTTTTTTTTCTTTGACCTTTTTTTGTGTGCATTTTTGTGCATTTATGAGGGTGGAGTTCTTGTGTGATTAATGTGCTTTTTTTCCCTCTGTTTTGTTGTTTTTTATGATGTTTAGATAATGTTATCATTGTTTCTTCGTCTTTTTCTTCTTCTTTTTATTGTATATATATATATATATATATTTTGATAATATGTGGGGAGGGGGATTCGAACCACAGAACTTGTGTTTATCAGTACAACTTTATGTCAATTGAGCTAAGCTCTTGTTTGCCTTCTTTTTAATTCAAGAATCCCAAGAATACAAAAATAGCAATTTTGGTGAGTGTTTGTATAGGCATATCAAAGTATATCACTTGATATACTCCGGTCACTTGATATACTCCGGTTAATCGTAGTATATCACTGACTATCACTAGTTGAAGTCTATCACAGACTATAATTGATAGATAATGAAATACAAAGAATACAAGAATAGCAATTTTGTGGTGGTAGTCACGGAGCTTGTGTGCTGGGCTTTAAAAATTATATTGTTGATTGAGAGTCGCTTTTTCGTAATGGTTATTTTTGGATTTTATGTTTACAACAAGAGACTTAAATTTTTTGTTCAATTTATGATTGTATTATAATAATTTTGGATGAGTTTCTAATTACCGAGATGATTGCAATGGAAAGTACTTTACTGATAGATTTCAATTAAATTGATTTCTATCAGTAACAATCATTGGTAGACTTCAATTAATTGATAATTAACTGATATCTATCCGGGATAGAAACTGATAGACTTCAATTAACCGATTTCTATCCTTGATAGAAAATGATAGATTTGAATTAAACTACTTTCTATCAGTGATACAAGTCAATAGACTTTAATTAAATTGATTTCTGATAGAAACTGATAAACTTCAATTAAATTGGTTTCTAACTATGATAGAAACTAATAGTCTTGAATTAAATTGATTTCTATCGGTGACAGAAACTGATAACCTTGAATTAAATGGTTTTCTATTAGTGGTTATCACTGGTAGACTTAAATTAAACTGATGGATAGAAACTGATAGCCTTGAATTAAGCTGAACTAATAGCCTTGAATTAAATTGTTTTCTATCAGTGGTTATCACTGATAGCCTTGAATTAAACACGATAAAAACTTATAGATTATGATTATCAGAGTCTATCAGTGTACACACTGATAGACTTCGATTAATCAAAGTCTATCAGTGTCTATCACTAATAGACTCCGATTAATTGAAGCTTATCATCAAAGTCTATCAGTATTTATCACTGATCGACTCCGATTAATCGAAGCTTATCATCAAAGTCTATCAGTATTTATCACTGATAGACTCCGATTAATCGAAGTCTATCGAAGTCTATCAGTGACTATCAATAATAGGGACTGATAGACTATTGGAGATACTAAGGGTATTTTCGTAATTTAACGTATTTTTTGCTATTTCCGCAATTAATTTTATTTTTTTGCTATTTTTGTAATATTTTTGCCAGTTTTTATCATTTGTGCAAATCCCCCTAAATATAATGCCTGTTTCATCTTAGTAGTTTGATATTGTAAATTTTCTAATCTATTACTCTTGATCGCAAATTTCATTTGATCTCATTTGACCGAATTAAAAATGCTGTTGTTTTCTTTACTATGGCTGCATCAGTTATTAGTTATGTTGGCTTTCAAGTTAAGCTTCATAATATCCTTTGTGAGATGTTTTCTTCATCTGAGTAATGGGTTTCGTTTGCTTAAATTTGAAGTATAATAAATTTGTTAGAAATTTTGATGAGTGTTGCCTAGTGTAAAATCACATGGTAGCGATTGACATACAAATTATCAAAGTTAACTACCATTATAGTACTGAGTGCAAGTCATGAAATTGAAATTGCGTTAATCTAATCGAATTGTTTGTTCTACTTTCTGACATAATACGAACATACCTCTCCGAGTGTTTTACTATTTTGGGTCTGCTACCTTTTCATCCTGGTTGTGAGATTTGTGTAAAAGATAGTGGAAATTTTCATTGAACTTTCTAATATCTGACTATGAAAGCTGGTGGTCTTTTCATTGAATTAAGTACTGAAGATGTGAAATTCCAAGCTTTTTTGTTGTTCTTGAACGGAATAAAAGTCTCCACGCAGCGAAAGCGCATCGATTGGACCTTACGCCGTATATTAATTAACATTAAAATACCGTTACGAAAAAGCAAAATAAACTTTAAACAAACTTTAAAGTTGCTGGAAATTGCTATAAACATGCTTGAAAATTAAATCTAATTTATTTTCATGCTTTTCTAGAGAAACGGGAAAGAACCGTTACAAACCTTCGTTGTAGACTTGACCGTTCTTCGCCAACGATGCTCCAACGACCGAAAACGCAGCAACTCCCTCTTGATTTCTTTGCTGGAAATTTCTTCTTCAAAGACACAATAACCACGGAGGTTACACCGGTATGTCTCGGAGGCAAAAGACTTGTGGGAGTCTTTCTATAAGAGGGAGGCTAGAGAGAATTTTATGGTCTTGTCTTGTGAGTCTAAGAGCAAGGGAAGAGTACTAAACCAATTAGGTCTAGTGTTCTATTTATAGAAGAGAGACCATGAATAAAATATTCAATTAAATCAATCTTTTCCAAAATTGATTCAATCTTTATTCCTTTTTAATCAATCCAAGATCAATCAATTCCATAATTGATTAATCTTTTCCACAAATGACTAATTACTTCCATAAGTGACTAGATCATTTCCAAAATGATTAATCACTTCCTTAAGTGATTAATTATTTCCATAATTGATTAATTCCCAGCTAATGAATTCTTTAATTAATTAACCACCAATTAAATATCACATATTTAATTTCCGGCCTTGAATTAATTAATTTTGCCCAAATAGATTTTAGGCCTTAAAATTAATTAATTCATATTTGAACTCTTTCAAACTTCCATAAATTTATTGTGACTCAAATTTATATTAATATTTGAATTTCTTCAAATATTAATTTCTCTCATAATAATATATCAATATATATTATATTGTTTCCCTTAGTAAATTGAACACTTTCAATTTACATTTATTACTTAGTTGCCTCAAATTACTTTATGAGCTACCAGTGGGACCTAATGGACCTGCAGATCAGAAGCTCCACTATAGACTCATTAACCAATTGATTACTCGTTATTGGTCAAACTCATTAACCAAATTAATCAATATTCGTTAACTGTGTGCATTCCACTATAGACTCACAGTTGCACTCTTCTCACTACAGACATATTTTCTGTGTCCACGGATATTGACCAATAACGACTAGTTAGTCCTTCACGAGTGTCCGTAACACCAGCTGGGTCAAATTACCATTTTACCCCTGGGTTACTTCTATTTCCTTAAGTACCAGTTCTCCTCTAATGAACAACCTGTTTGTAGTCGAACCATCAAACAGAAAACCCTCTCGTGCCATTGAGAGGGTAGGGCCCTTTGTTCAAGACTCGGAGTCACCACTTAAGGGAACACTCATCTGCTTCCCTAAAGTCGGGAAGGAGTGAATTCCATCTTGTACGATTATGTTCCCAGCTCCCCACTCGGTCTTGTCCCCAAAATGGTAGGCTTATTGAGTCGGCGTATTGGCCACTCTCACCCATACAAATCAAAGGATAATCCCTCATGAGCAGGAGTCCATAATCAACTCAGGATTAAGACTAAGTTGTCTAGGTCGTCCTAGTGAAATAGAAAACCAACTAGTTATAACGGTGTTATAACCAGTGGTTACTATTTCGCGGTCCAGTCTTATGCAAACTCATTGCATAGGATACCCCCACTCGCATGTCTCCTACACGAACGCGTTGGATCATAGCGTTTGTATCAAATACAAAGTGGGTTGTATCCATAGTGTCACCAGGATAAGGCACCCAGTCTTATCCCTATACTATAGACCCTTTAGGTTGTTTCTTGAACAATGATCCCATATGTCGCTACATATAGTTCAAGACTCATATTACAACCTAGGATGTCTAGTTTATTGGATTAGGGTTATTTTAGGCAAAGACAAATATAAAATAACTAATAACATTTAATGGAAAAATATATCAATATTATTTCATTAATATGCGGTCAACAGTTACATTCACTATCTACGAGTTTTAGGACATAAAACCCAACAGTTCTGTCCAAGCTTATTTCACTTTTCACTTCTGCTTCCTAACCTAAGCTTGTCAACTTCTGTAGAAATCAAAAAGATGTCGATGCAATTATGCTGGAAATTGATGGAACCCCAAACAAGTCGAAACTTGGGGCAAATGCTATACTAGGAGTTTCTTTGAGCGTATGTAGAGATGGTGCTAGCGCTAAAGGACTACCATTATATAGGCACATCCAAGAATTTTCAGGCACAAAGGAACTTTGCTCATAAATGGGGGTAGCCATGCTGGAAATAATCTCTCAGTTTCTTCCCAGTTTTGAGAGCTTTCACCAGATTATAGTGTAGTGTGGCCTAGCTTTAGATAATAGATCAAACTTTGCTCCTTCTGTCATTCTTTCAAGTATGTTCTGTGATTTACTTTGTATTGTAATGATGAAAGGTGGAATATAAAATAGGTTAAAAGTAAAAAATAATATTTAGCTCATACATTGGAGCTGTACAGGTTTATAAAAAACCAAAAAAAAAAGAAAAAAAAAAGAACGACCCAAACCGACCCGAACCGTTTCGGGTCAAATCAGCACCGGTTTGGTTCGGGTCGGGTCGTCCGTACAACTGACCCGGGGTCGGGTCGGGTCGGTTTGTCCTTACAACCGACCCGACTTGAAAATTTTACACTCCTACAATCTAGCATTCGGGATGAGGGGTCAAGGACGTGTAAGTTATGGTCAATCGATGAGGACCGTAGACATTGCATTTTGTCCAGCTCGATTTTTAGTAGGTTTATAATTTCTCCAAATTGAATTTGGAGAAATTTAATACCGAATTTGTTTCTTAGCCTTGGCCGATAGATGTACTTTATTGTAAAGTATTTTCATTAGCTTTTTGTATAGTTTTTTTTTTTTTAATTTTATTTTACTTTATTTTATTTTATTTTTATTTCATTTCATTATCATTGGTTAATTTTGTATTTATTTATTATTATTATTATTATTATTTTTTAAAGTTTAAATTCAATTTAATTTTAATTTCAAGTAATTTATCTATTTATGTTTTTTTTATTATTATTATTTCTTATTTGATTTTATTATTATTATTTATTATTTATTTTTTATATTTTTATTTTTATTTATTTATTTTTATTTTTATTTTTATTTTTATTTTTATTTTTATTTTTATTTTTATTTTTTTCTTCACACTCTCCTTCTTTCCCGTTGCTTCTTCCCCACTCCCCATTTTTTTTCCTAGTCTAAAG
Organism: Luffa aegyptiaca; assembly: GCA_017139565.1. Classification (NCBI taxonomy): domain Eukaryota; kingdom Viridiplantae; phylum Streptophyta; class Magnoliopsida; order Cucurbitales; family Cucurbitaceae; genus Luffa; species Luffa aegyptiaca. Next base: position 14,883,010 of record CM029406.1, on the reverse strand, counting down.
CCATTTCCATGGCTTCTTTCCACCTTCTTCTCAACTATTTTCCTCCCCAAAATTAGTAAATCCTTTCATATAAATAGGTGGGAAACAAGAGTTGAAGGGGACAACAAGGAGAAGAAAGTGAGAGTGAGATTGAGTTTGAGAGTGAAGAAATTTGGAGAAAGAAATTAGAGAGAGAAAGGGAAGATATTGTAGAGAGAGAAAGTGAACAAAAAGAGAGGAGAAGAAGAAATAAGGAGTTTGAGAGCAAAAGAGTTGAGGAAGTTTAAGAGAGACTTTCTGTTAGGAAGAGATCTGGAGAGTTTTGCTGCCGCGCGCCACTGTTCCGCAGCCATCATAGTCGGAGATCCAACGCCGTGTTGAAATCCCACCGCCGCATCAAAGACCCACTGTCGTGTCTCAAACTCACCACCGTATCAAAGCTACCCGCCGTCGCGTCGAACATCTTCCGCCGCCGTTGAAGGTAGATACCACCTCATATCTGTAAAACAAAAAAAAAAAAAAAAAAAAGAATGGAGATGGATGCAAGTCGTGGGGGAGGAAGAAGAAAAGAAAACATTAAAAGGGGTGGGTCTCATCTCTTTAAGAAGGTGAAAAGAAAGCATTGAAAGGGGTGAGTCCCACCACTTTAAATCTATTTATTTAATGATTATCTTTTTGTCTCTTCCCTCCTTTTAAACCATGCTTTATTCATTTCTATTTATTTTTATTATTATTATTTTTTTTACATTTCTACTAAAAATAATTAAAACACAAGACATTTTTGTATCAATTTTTTTTTTTCTTTTCTCAAAAAGCATTTTTATGTGTATATGCATGTATTTGTTTTTCTTTTCTTTCTTTCTTTTATGTTTTTTACCCCCCTTTTACTCTTTTCCTTCATTGTGATTTTGCAATTTCCAATTAAAATTCTCATCCTAATTAATTGGCTTGAACTTTTGAAATTCATGTTAGATTTAAATTCAAAATCTCAAGTTAATTTCAATTTATTATTCTTTTTCTTTCCTTTCATGAATTTCAATTATCTATTTCAAATTATCTTTTAATTTAACATTGTCTAAGCAAACCTTAAATTGAATTTTAATTTGGAAGGTTCATATGATTTTCATGTTAGATTTTGATTTGTATGCTCAAACTAATTTAAAATTGAATTTAATTTGGAATTTCGAATTAAATTTCCCAACACTTTCCAAACTAATCTCAAGTTATTTTTTTTAAAAGCAAAATGGTAAGTGAGAGGAAAGTTGAAAGAAAGAACCTTGATTATGGAAACTTTTTGCCTAAAGTTTTGAAATTAACATAAGGTTTTGGTTTTGAAATTAACTTCAATTTACTTCAAAATTAATTTCTTATTCAATTTTTTTTTTTCAAAATTGAATTTCACTTCATAAAGCCAATTAAATTTGATTTAAAAATTTGAATTGGAGGTCATTTTTGTTTTGGTTTTAAATTAAGTTTTCAAAACATTAAATCATGTTCTTCCTTATCGAATGGTTTTACCACTCGTAATTGTTAATTTACATTTTGTCGTTAAAGTGTAACTTAACAAATATGAGACAAAATAATTCATGTAGGGCCTATGACAGAGTTGAAATAATTTTCAAATTCTTGAGGTGTTCCTTAATTAGGAAATTTTTACATGATAATAAAGTCATGGGTTAACCCCACCCACAAAATTAAATCCTTACTTTATTTAAAGATAAGGTGAAATTAGTGAGACAATTAATTTTCAATTTTCATTTTTTTGTTCAAATTTTATTTGTTTATTTTTGTTAAGACATGGACCTTTGTTTAATGAATTCGAGTAATAAAATAAAATGTTTTCAAACGAGTGTTGTAGGGTGCTAATACCTTCCCTACACACAACTAACCCCCAAACCTATTTTTGGTTTTTAAGACCAGTTCATTTTTTTAAAATGGGTGACCAATCACACCCCAAGATGATTGGTGGCGACTCCAAACCTTTAACCTCGAAAGAGAACCTTAGGAAAGGACGTCGGCCGCTCCGCGTCGCGATGACGTTGCGACAAGGACAAAAACCATCATTTGGATTTTCAAGCCTGGTATTGATAGAAAAGCTAAAGATTATATCGACAGGATCTATAGAAACCTTGTATTTGAATTCGAGCGTCAAACTGTCACTATTCATCCCACTGCACCAAAAACTTATGTGTAAATCATTTATTTGCATTTTTTATTTATTGATGTGTCTATTTAATTCGATTACTGTTCAAATATCATTGATTCTATCAAATAATATTTTATAATCTTAAGATTTCTCTCATCTTTCTAATTAGTAAATTCTTGTTTTTTCCACATCGCCTTTTCTGGGGTGCTGTTGCACTACATAGCTGTAGCTTTTGTTAAGCGTTATACATACACATGTTTTGTAATACAAGCGGTGGAGCTCAATGCAACAATTATTCTGAATTCGTTAAAAAAGAAAAAAAGAGAGAAAAAAAAAAAACCATCTTTCTCGACCGAAGTTGGCCTGGTGATGCTATTAAGGGTCCGTTTAGAATACATTTTAATTTAAATATTTTTCAAGAATGCATTTTTTAAAAAACATTTAACGTAAAAATTGTTTAAAATTTAAACACTCATATGTTTGGTTACATTTCTTCGTAAGTGTTTTTAGACACAAGTTATTGCATATTTAAAACTCTTCTTGAAAAAGTTGGTTACAAGTGTTTCTCTCAAAATAATTTATTTCGCAATTTCATTTTTAATAAGTCATTTTTAGTGGTTGTCAAACACTAGAAATTTTTTCAAAATGATTTTTTTTTTCAAAATTAAACACTTGAAAAGTTAAACCAAACACACCCTAAATTTATCAACAGAGAGGTATTCAGAACTCTGGAGAAAAAAAATTATATAATGTAAAAACAATATTTTATAATACAATTGCAAAATAATAAACGATAAACTGTTTTGGGATCAAAAAAATGTATTGGAATCCTATAAAGAAAATTACTTAAATAAATAAATATCTTCTAGTTAAATTTGAACGCCAAGGCCAACATGCTAAATTATTTTTTTTAGAAATATTTATTAATGATGTTTTAAAATATTCAGAAATATATATCTATAATCTATATCTATAATCTATAATCTATATAAAAGTATGAATGAGGAAGAAACTTATTTTGGACAATATTAGCCTTGATTTTTTTAAAAATGACTTAGTTGTCCCTGAAGAGTTTCATTTAAGTATTTATATCTATCTTAATTCTACATTTCTCTCTCCCACCAATTTAACTCTACATGTCCCTCTCTTCTACCCAATTTATTAGTTTCTCTCTCTCAACAATACGTCCTCTCTCTTTAATACATTTCTCTCTCTTCCACCATCTTTAACCCATTCAAATTTCTCTTCCTACGTTGTAAAAAAAAATCTCTCCCTACATTAATGTTTGATTTTTTCTCCTCAAAAAAATTATCCATCTCAAAAAGAATATTTCCAAAATTAATAAATTCAAATTTTAATTATAAAATTGTTAATCTATTTAAAACATTTAGGACTTTATTTTAAGGTTTTGTGGCTAAAGATAGGTATAGACAAATCAAAAGATGAAACAAAAGTAGTAGATAATTATATCGTTCAAAATTAATACATAAATTTGGATCTCAAGAAGTAAGAAAAATAAATTTTAGACTATGTATTTTATCTTATCATATCTTATCTTACTATTTTAAAAAGTGACTAAGGAGGATGTATCATATTTGGACCATTTTATCCTTACAATGTTTTGTCCTCACTCACATGTTTGCTAGGAAAATTCCCCAAAAGTCAACCAACATAGAACGTCTCCAAGCCAAGCACGCTTAAACTTTGCAGTTCCTATGATTGAACTACCAAAAAGGAAGGTGTTGATATATATAGGTAGTTACTATAAATTCTTTTAAGTTTATCTTGACCATACGACAGGATTCCTCTTATTCGGATGTGGTCTCGATTCATTCATGTACCCCTCCTATCCTCGGGCATTAAAAAAAAAAAACTATATAAAGAACCCTCTTCAACTTTTTTTTTTAACAAACATTTGAGCATTCTCTTCTACTTAGTTTTTTTTTTTCTTATTTTATTTATTGTCTTGCATTGCCTTATAACTTTTATTAGATTGCTTAATTTAACTTTTTTCTTTAACTTTACTTTTGTGTTGCAATGCTAATATTTTGTAATTTAAGAGAAGATTTGAAGATATCCAAATAGGGAAGCTTAAAAATGATATAATGTCAATTGAAGTCAAACCTAATGATGTTTTTAAGTTTTTTTTTTTTTTTTTTTTTTTTTGAAAATAATGATGTTTTTAAGTTTTTTTTTTCTAAAAAAAAAAGTTGATGTTTTTAAGTTAAGTGCACAATTATTCTCTCTTTTATAAATGTATTTAACTTCTTTTAAATAATAATGATAATTGTTGTGATTTTTTTGTTTATATTCTATGATTTCTTAAGCTTAATTTATAGTACATGAATATATTCATTGAATAATTTTGAATAATTTTGAACTTAAAGAACTCTTTCCTCATTTTTTTTTACACATTATTTTTTTTTTTGTTGTCTCTTCTATGTTCTAAAAAGTTGTTGTTTGAAAAATTATACACTACTTTATAATTCTTTTATTTTATTGTAAGTATAAGTGAGAGTGTCAGATACATATGCAACATTTTTTATAAAATTATTCTTATATATATGATTAAATAAAAAGAAAACACTATCAATATTATAAAATAATTAGAAATACCGCGTGCAAGGCACGTGTTAAAAAACTAGGTGTTATAGGCAATTTTGGACCACCCGACGCACAAGGAGCTGATGAGGACGTCCGGGCGAAAATAGGGTTGGGAGACCGACCTAGAGGAAAAACCGACCAAAGGGCCGGGCCAACTTGGCCCGACCCATATGGTCGGCCTCGGCCTCGAGGCCGACCATTCGGCCCGCTTGCGCGGGCCGAGCTCGGTCACCTCCTCTCGATCCCTAATGCCTCTAGCCACCCCGGTTTCGCCTGGTTTGTCCCGAAACGCCTCCGAATTCCTAAAAACCCTAGGAGCACGAGCAGGTATTTATACCCCTCTTCGCCACTGAAGAAGGGGACCCGAACTCAATTCTCGACTCTCTTCTCTTGCTCTCCAGCTCTCCCTTCCGTTTTCTAACTTAAGCATCAGAGGCGGTGTGGCTAGCACCACACCGGTGTGCAGGTTTTCACTTTTGCAGGCCACGTCTTCCCCCTCATCTACAAATTTACCGTTGGTGGCACGTGAAGGTCAGGTGAGTTTCCTCTGACCAAAATCGACCATCAACACAAGGTGAATGGAAATACCACGTGTTAACCTTTTTTATTTGCTTACTTAATTAACTATTCATATACATATGGATAGTTATAGCTAGGTTGGAACCAAATAACATTCATCATTCTTTCTCCATTATGTATTCAAATTACATATTTAAATCAATGTGAAAAACATGAAAAACCACGTGCAACACACGTATGGAAAATCTAGTTATTTTAAATGTAGTTATATTAGCATTTTTTAAAAAAATAATTATAAATTACAAATATTTTCTTAAACTTTTTTTTCTAGTTCAACAATTGCCAGGTTGGTGTATTGTCTCCAAATTTCAGCTTAATTAAGGAAACATTATTAAACTTCCTTAACTGAAAACCTCAAACAAACACAATAACAAAATTGAACAAACTAAAACTCTAATCCTTACTTTGAGGAAATAGGACAAATAAAGTTCATGATTAAAAATAACCTCAAATAAAAACCACTAGAAAATAGCTCTAACTAGTCCAAACTAGCTAAACAACTCACGTCTTGAGAAAAGACATCTAACTTCCATCTTAATGACAAAATGTTTGAACAAAGATAAAAGTAACCTAGTTGTCAAGAATTCAAATATAAAACAAAAAGAATAATTGAGAATGAACTTTCTTGGTCAAACCTTGAACCAAAAACCACCTACATAATAAACAAATGTTCACAACTTTTATGAAAAGAAAGACATTCAATTCCATTAAACCTTCAAGATTACTCAAGCTTCAAAAACAAGTTTAATGGCACCAACGCCTCAACACAATCTCCAACAAACAGGAGCGCTGCTTATACTGAAGTAATTTTGAGTTAACAAATGAAAATGAGTTAATTAAAGAGTTTAATTAATTAATTAATTTTGTATCATTAAAGCTTATAACCGGTACGTTCATCGATCTCAATGCTAGCACACAAAAACATTGATTGATCAATTATGCTAAAAGAAAAGTATAAAATCGAAATGTTCAGGTTTATATTAAATAATAAAGAGAATAATGTGTTAGATAGATTAAATAGAACTTGAATTATTTTAATATATGAGATATATGGAAAGATTATATTAGGAATTGGAAATTGATTTGGACTCAAAATATGGCCTTATGAGACAAAATTCCACAAACTATGATGTTTTTGGTTGGTATGATCTGAAAACAAAGGTTTAAAAATGAGAGATTCAATAAAAACATGTTGTATTCTATGTTTTTCAGATCTGTGTTCAATAGTATGTTTAGAAATTGGATCCAAATTTAAATAAAATTTTAAAACGTGTTTGATTTATAAACCATAAACTAGTTGTAGTTAACAACAAACTAAATAATAGGTTAATTATCAATTAATTCAAAAACATTATTTATGTTATAAATTTTGTATATATAATTATTATTTAACAATATCACATAAATTACATTCTATTATCCATATTTTAATTTAACAAAAATAATTAAGTTTTTAAGATTAAATATTATATTTATAAAAGTTTTTATCTTTTTTAATTTAATTCTGCATTAATTTTTTTTTAAATGTTGTTTTCAGAATTTCCAATATTTTGATCATAGAATTTGAAAATAGTTTTAAAAAACATCTATCAAACATATATTGGTTGAACACAGTAAATTTAAAAACATAAAACATAATCTAGATTGCATATCAAATAAGTCCTAAATAATATTCCATTTGAATATCAATAAGTCCTTTAACTACAAACTATGTTATTTAATGAACTAATACCCTATTTACAAATTAGAATATAGAGGATACTAAGACACAAAATAATAACAATAATAAAAATAGAGATATGTCCACAAATCATTCGAGCTAGGTTCCAGGAGGAGGAATAGTGACAGTTTGGCGCTCGGTTTCTAAAACACGGTTCCGATAGATCCTGTCAATGTAATCTTTTGCTTTTCTATCGATACCAGGTTCAGCAACCCAACGATGAGTTTTGTCCTCATCGCTCGGCCACACCTTGCTCGAAGTTGACACCTCGTCCCAAGAACCATCGTAATGATCTCCTTTTCTGCCCTTCCTAGATTTGAAAAGGCTAAAGATTGAGAAGGAAGAATGAGCTTTTCTCTGTCGACTGTTGCCTCCCATGGCGTTGAGGAAGTAGTAAGATGGAAGAATGAATTGAATTATGAGTGTTGGTTTGTTGTGGAAAGATGAGAGGATACTCTCTCTTTATAGCATACGGAAATAAGAAAAGGGCATCAGTTGAAAGGACAACTCTTGGGGAACAAAGAATCCTTAGATGCAAGCTAGGTGAAACCACTGAGCAAGAAACATAAATGTTAGTTTGTAGGGTAATTATTCAAACACTTTTGATTTCCTCCATTGCTTTAAATCCCACATGTTGACTAAAAGAATCCTTTGCTAAGACTTTGAATAATTCCACTTACAATTCCTCTCTAGTCCCTTCTACAAGTTTTGGGGTTAATTAACAAACACTACATAAAATTTATTATAATCATATTTAAATATCAAAATAAACACATATTATAATGTTAAACTTCTTAATATAATAATATATTCAAAATATTAATCACAATTAAAATATAAAGTTTCACAATTTTACAATTTTCTCCTTTATGTTTTTTGAAAGCTTTATTTGACAGATTAAAGGCTGTAGGTAGCAAACTCGTAAATGGATACTCATGGAGTTGTGAGAGAATAAATTAAAATAGTTTTCTCTTACTCAATTATAACAAAGTAATTATATCCCGTTTTAAACTTTTTTTTTTCAATTACAAGTTTAGGCTTTAATTTTAGGGTTGTGACAATTTAGGTTTTGAATTTTAAAAAGTGTCAAATAAGTATCGAATTTTCAATTTTGTGTCCAATGGATCCCTCAATTTTAAAAGTATCCATATAGGTTAGTAAACTTTTACTTTTGTGTCCAATAGGTCTCTCAACTACCAATTTTATGTCTAATAAGTTTTGTCCTATTTGACATTTTTTAAAAGGTCAATTGCAACACTAGCAAAAAATGAATGGGAATTTGCAACCGTGCCTTTAGTTTTTGTACGTTGCAAATATAGCAAAAAAATATGGCCCAGCCCAAACATTAAAGTTGAAAAGTCGAAAAGACCTCTTAAAAATACGGAGGCTTAAGAAGTATATCAATGATGTTATTGATATATCGTATATCATTTAGTGTGGTATATCAGTCAATCAATTCACTTTAAATTTTGTATATCAATCAACTAATCTACTTTAAATTTGGTATATCAATCTATTAATCTACTAAATATATAAAATATTAGATTTATATTTCGCGAATATAATATATTTTATTCATGAAGTATACACACGAGTTTTTCATTAGTTCGAATATTTTTTATATAATTCATTAATGAATAAGTAGGTATATTAATGCCAAAGCGAGCTTAGCTCAGTGGTATTTGGCATGTGTGACGCCCGAGATTAGGAGGGGTACATGAATGAACCGATATCACATCCGAATGAGAGGGATCCTAAGGACATGAAAGCATGGTCAAGATAAGCTTAAAAGAATTGATAGATACCACTTATATCAACAAGGTGCACCTTCCTTTTCGGTGGCTCAATCATAGGAACTTTGAAGTTAAGCGTGCTTGACTTGGAGAAGTTCTATGTTGGGTGACCTCCTGGGAATTTTCCTAGGAAGCATGTGAGTAAGGACAAAGCATGCTAAAAGGACCCCGTGTTGGTTTGTGGGACGGTCTTCACTCTTAGAAGCAGTTTTAGACAAGTATGGCAACGTAGCCAGGCCGCAAGGGATGTAGGGGAATGCCGAGGTTGTGAGCTGCCGAATCCGAATTCTGAATCCTGGGCCTGGGGCGTTACATATGGTATCAAAGCAGAACCTTTCCCAGTAGGATGTGGTTCGGGGACGAACCAAGGCAGAAGCTGGTGGGCATGTGACGCCCGAGATTAGGAGGGGTACATGAATGAACCGATATCACATCTGAATGAGAGGGATCCTGAGGACATGAAAGCATGGTCAAGATAAGCTTAAAAGAATGGATAGATACTACCTATATCAACAAGGTGCACCTTCCTTTTCGGTGGCTCAATCATAGGAACTTTGAAGTTAAGCGTGCTTGACTTGGAGAAGTTTTATGTTGGGTGACCTCCTGAAGCAGTTTCAGACAAGTATGGTAACGTGGCCAGGTCGTAGGGGATGTAGGGGAATGTCGGGGTCGTGAGCTGCCGAATCCGGATTCCGAATCCTGGGCCTGGGGCGTTACAGCATGTGTCCTCAACCATGAGGTCAGAGGTTTGAATCTCCCCATCCCCAAATGTTGATGTACTAAAAAAAAAATAGGTATATTAATTTTTTTTGGACAATATGTATAGTAGGAGATTCAAATATTTAACCTCTTGATCAAATGTACATGTATTATGTCAGTTGAGTTATGCTCATGTTGACAAATATATCATCTTAATGATATACTACTGATCATATACTAATAATATACTTGAAAATGCATCTTATTGATATACTTATAAATCATTTTGCATTCCATGACCTTCATGATACACTAACAATTGTAACATTGTTATACTACTGATATACCTCGTTAGTGTATCAACATGTTATACTTGAAATGAATTTTGAATGAAAATATCGATATAATATTGATATGTACACCAACATGATATACTTAATTGTAATAAAATTTGCAATTCACAACCTTGATAATACACCAACAATTAAAAATATATCAATGATTTTTTTTATATATAAAAAAAAAAAAAACCACAAGCCTATCATTGATGTACCTAACTACTCATAATCAATTATATCAATATTTAATATAACAAATGAGGTATATCAATAATATATCAACATTCATAATATATATAAATTTAGGTCATAAAAGATAGACATTTGATTTAGAATAGGTAAATAACACAACACAGTTTAATTAAAAAAAACATGATAAAAGAAGTAAAGAGAAGTAACATATGGGGTATATCAACATTCATATCAAGTATATCAGAGGTTCATCAAATCAAGTATATATATCAGTTATATCATTAATATATGAGAATATATCATTATCTTCATTTTAAGGCAAAACATGAATGTATCATTTTAGTAGTATTTTGAATATATTAGCAATATATCATACATCAGTCAATATTCATTTGAGGTAAAATATGAGTGTATCATTTTAGTAGTGTTTTGAATATATCAAAAGACATGAATTTGTACTTTTTGGATTTTTCTTATGGGTTAAACTAATTTCAAGTATATCAATTTTTTAAGTATATCAGTCAACAAACATTAATATAACGTCGGGAATTCAAGGTATAAACTCAATTTCATAAATGTTGAGTTAATTTGGATTAAATTGAGCAAATTTGGAGTTAAAAAAAAGGAAATTTAAAGAATAGAAAATTGGTGAAAGCATGAAATTCATTATTGATGTTTGCAAACGTTGAGTTTTGAAATCCTTGAGTTGGTGGTCTCTCAATACTCCATTATATGTATGAGTTTAAATGAATTTTGAGTTTTCTTAAATTTAGAAAGTATTTTATGAGATGCCTACACAGGACTTAGGGACATGAAATTCGAGGTTCGAGAAATTGATGTTCCTCCATAGGCGACACATGAAATTGATATGTCTAGGGCATGCATGAAATTGATGTATATCCCATAATTAATAAGTTTAAGATTAAAATTTAGAGCCACAAAAAATATGTGTTGTTGATTTTTAAAACGTGCATAAGTGTGACCCAACCTCAACAGTAGGGTCACTTACTGAGTATTTTAAATACTCATTCTTTTATAAAAATGTTTTCTTTCAGGTAAAGACAAGGGCAGGTGCAAGGCGAATGATGAGAATCCGTTAGGCAACCATGAGAGGACTATGAACTTCATATTTTATTTTCTTCCGCTTTAAGAACTCTGTTGTACTTTATTTGATTTGTAAACTTGTTTGAGAAATTTCTTAGAGGCCATGTATGTTTACAGTTTAGAATTATTTAAGAATATTTTAAATCTTTAAAATCAGGGATCCTGAATAAAAGTTTTATTTTGAGGTTTTTACTTAAATTAGTATTTATGTTATAAAATGTTTTTATTTAAAAAAGGCCTCCAAAGCATGCATAACGTAACGGTCCCGAAAAGACTCTTGTAAGGAGACAGGTCGTTACACTGAAAAAAATTCAAGAAGAAGATGGAGAAATGAGCTGATAAAATCGTGGAGGAGGAGGAAGGGAAAGTTGGAGAAGATGAAGGGGCCTAGGGCTCTGTGCCCACTTAAAAAGAAACCAAGACTCTTAGGGTTGGCTTGGCTCCAATAACCACTTATTTACAAAAAATGTCATTCCAGCCCTAACTTTAAAATTTCATCAATTTTCTATTCTTTAAATTTCTTTTTTTTTTTTTAACTCCAAATTTGCTCAATTTAATCCAAATTAACTCAACATTTAAGAAATTGAGTTCATACCTTGAATTCCTGACGTTACACCTACAAAATCATTTATTAATAACTTGTTTGAAATTAAAATTAGATGGTATGGTTAAATTTTATTATTTTCCTATTTTAAATATTATAGTTTAATTTTGTTCAAATAAATACTATGTTTAATTTTAATAATTTAAAATTAAATCGATGTATTCAAAATTTTCCATAACATTCGTTCTAATTGTTATTAAAGATTGGTATGTACTTAAATTATTTTTTATTAATATATTTAGGATTAAATTACAAATTTGGTCCTTATAGTTTGAAGAAATTTAGAATTTAGTCTACATGGTTTCAAAAGTGAAATTCCCATCTTTATCGTTTGAAAAAAGTTCATAAATAGTCTCTACCGTCGAAGCTACTATTGGATTGAGCACATGGACAATAGAAGCCACTAACGGATTGAATACGTGATAGAAAGTATCAATTTGGTGCTTTCGTTTTCATTTTTTCTCATTTTTTAGATCATAAAAATTTGCAAACGGGGACTACATTGGTCATTTTTAATTTAAAAGTAGAGAGGTCAAGTGTAAAATTTTGTACCAAATAGGTTACAAAATTCTGCAGAAAAATCTTTATTAAAAAATTTGTATGTTTACAATGCTCAAAGGAGGAATTTAAATTACAAAGCTTGTGCAAGATTACTGACTTGTGAAGCCTAGAATTGGTAAGTTTACCAACGTACAGTAAAGAAAATAAATAAAAGAAAGGAAGACAAGCCTGCTGTGATATTTTCCAAAAGTAGCCATAACCTTCCATAATGAGCTTGTTGTATAAGGCAATGATTTTGAGACCGTTGAAGGAATAAATTATGGAATCAATACATGCCATATATGGTGATAAAGGTGAGGAAATCAATATGAGCAGAGGATTTGGAATTAAAACCCTTGGTGTATACTAGCTGTTGCATTTCGTTGACTATGTTGGTGAGGTGGCTGCTTTTGATGTGTTTGAGTTGGGCTGTTGATGTAGTTGGGTTGGTTCCTCCATTTTATCATTCCACTCATGGAATAAGACCTACAACACAACCAAACCAATCCCTCCTCACAACTGACAACACCTCAGAACCAAAATCCGATAAAACAGCCCTTCATATCCCACATTGGAGATTAGCCATGGAAGAAGAAATGCAAGCTCTCATTCAAAATCATACTTGGGAATTGGTTCCTAAACCAAAAAATACAAACATTATTGGATCCAAATTGATATTCAAGACCAAACTCAAGGAGGATGGAACCATAGATAGGTACAAGGCGCGCTTAGTAGCCCAAGGATACTCACAAGTTGAGGGACTTGACTATGAAGAAACGTTTAGTCCCGTAGTTAAAGCCTCCACAATCTGAATCATACTAGCCATTGCCACAAGCTCAAATTGGACCTTAAGGCAACTAGATGTAAAGAATGCCTTCCTCCATGGAACATTAAAAGAAACAGTGTACATGTCACAACCGCCAGGATTCCACGACCAAAATAATCCTAATCATGTTTGCAAGCTAAACAAATCTTTGTATGAGCTAAAACAAGCCCCTTGGCTTCATGTGTTGTAGATCATATTCCTCCATGTTTATTCTTAAACAACATTCTATATTATTAATCATGCTTATATATGTTGATGACATCATCCTTACAGGAAATGATAACAATGTCATTCAACTCTTGATCAACAACCTTGGGGATGAGTTTGCAATCAAAGACTTAGGTAACTTGCACTACTTCCTTGGGATAGAAGTACAAGCCACCAAACAAGGATTGTTTCTCTCCCAAACCAAGTATGCAAAAGAAATCCTCAAAAAGGCCAACATGAACCGAAGTAAAAAATATAAGGACCAAAATAGACATTTTGAGCAAGAACTAAAATGAACCAAAGTCAAAAGTATGGGACCACAATAGTATTTAAACTTAATTATTAATATCTCAATCAAAGCATAGCTTAGTGAATAAGGCTCCGATTACATTTCAAAAGTTGATAGTTTGATCCTCCATCCCACCATTGTTGAACTAAAAAAAAATATTAATATAAAATATAAATCTCCAAAAAATTATAAATTATAAAATCTGAAAAAAATAAAAACAATAATCAAATGTTCTTTTTATTAAAAAAAAACAAAAAACAAAAAACAATACATGTTTGGTAAATGTTTTTTGTTTTCAGTTTTTAAAAAACGAAAAACCAAAAACAATTATCAAACATGTATAGTTTTTGTTTTTAAAAAACGAAAAACCAAAAACAAAAAAACCAAAAACAAAAAACAAAAAACTGAAGGCCCCGTTTGATAACCATTTTGTTTTTGGTTTTTGGTTTTTGAAAATTAAGCTTGTAAACACTCCTTCTGAAAGATTTGGAATTCCCCAATTCCGTTAAAGCGGAAGCGTAATTGGGACCGATTCGTAGTTAATTTTGTTTATCCAAAAATACTATTGCATTGGTTAAAACATAGAACAAATTCTATAGAAACTTAAGGCTAAGCATACAAAATTTAGATCTAAATCTATAATAAACAAAAGAGAAGCAAACCTCCGTTGACGACTCTGAATACTTCAACGGATGATTCTTGATTGTTCTGCAACAACGAAGAACACCACCATTTGATCTTCCCCGCTATAACTCTGAGATTAGGAACGTAGTTGTGGGACTACCTAATCTTGAATGGGAAAAACTCTAGAGAGAAAATTCTCCCTAAAGTTCCTGAGTTGAGAGAATATGAGAGGGAGGCTAGAGAGTGCAAGAGTGCATTCTTGTGGCCTTATGTTGTTGTACTTAAACCCTAGGTTTAGTGTTCTATTTACAGGAGAAAAGCCATGAATAAAATATTCATTTAAAATCAATTATTTCCATAATTGATTTAATCTTTTCCATAATTAATCAATTCCATAACCAACCAATTCCATGACCAATCAATTCCATAATTGATTAATCTTTTCCATAAATGATTGATCACTTCCATAAGTGATTAAATCATTTCCATAAATGATTAATTACTTCCATAAGTGATTAATCATTTCCATAATTGATTAATTTCCAATTAATTAATTCTTTAATTAATTAATCACCAATTAAATATCATATATTTAATTTCAGACCTTCTATTAGTTAATTAATTAATTACCCAATTAAATATCATATATTTAATTTCAGGCCTTCAATTAATTAATTCTATAATATGAATCAAATTCATATTAAAATTTGAACTCCTTCAAATTCTCTTATATCCTATAAATTTATTATGAATCAAATTCATATTAATATTTGAACTTCTTCAAATATTTATTTCTCTCATAGACTATAGTTTAATTAAATCTCATTTAATTTAAACTAAATTAATTCATAATTAATTAATTCATCTTCTAATTAAATACCCTATATTTAATTAGACATATATTTGAACTCTTTCAAATATATCAATCTCTCAATTTAATAAAGTTTAATCTCAAATCAGACTTTATATTTTAATGCATCATTATACATTATATTAATTTGTATCTCATACAATTAACTTAATTCCCAATATGAATTTGAACTATTCAAATTCTCTCAAGATATATTTGTTCCTGATTACTCTTTACGAGCTAGCAGGGGGACCTAATGGACTTACAGATCAGAAGCTCCAATGATATGAGGTTAATAGATTAAACTCATTAATCAGGTTAACCAATATTCATTAACTGTGGGTCATTCCACTAAAGACCCACAGTTGAACTCTTCTCACTGTAGAACATTTCTGTGTCCACGGATATAGACCTATACCGGTAAGTCAATCCTTCACAAGTGTTCGTAACTACAGTTGGGTCAAATTATCGTTTTACCCCTGTGTTACATCTGTCTCCTTAAGTACCAGTGCTCCTCTAATGAACAACCTGTTTATGGTCCAACCAATAAACAGAAAGTCCCTCTCGGGCCAGTGAGAGGGCGGGATCCCTTTGTTCAAGTCCCGGAGTCACCACTTAAGGGAACACTCATCTACTTCTCCTAGAAGTGGGAAGGAGTGAATTCCTTCTTGTGTTGTCATGTCCCCAGCCTCCCACTCGGTCTTGTCCCCAAAAAGGAAGGCATATTGAGTCGGCGTATTGGCCACTCTCACCCATGCTAATCAAAGGACAATCCCTCATGAGAAGGAGTTCATGACACACTCAGGATTAAGACTGAGTTACCTAGGTCATCCTATTGAAACAGTAACCTAACTAGTTAACGGTGTTATAACTAATGGTTGACTATTTCGTGGTCCGGTCTTATGCAAACTCATTGCATAGGATACCCCCGCTCGCATGTCTCCTCCATGGACGCCTTGGATTAATACGTCTGTATCGAATACAAAGCGGGCCGTATCACATAGTGTTACCAGGATAAGGTACCCAGCCTTATCCTTGTACTATAGACCTTTTAGGTTGTTACTTGAACACCAATCCCCGTATGTCCCCACATACTAGTTCAAGTCACATGTAAACAACCTTGGATCTTAGTTTATTGGATTTGGGTCAAATTGTGCAATATTTAACAATAACACTTTATTGTAGAAACTCAATTACACTTTATTGAAACAAGTATACAATTTGTTTACATTCACTATCTACGAGTTTTAGGGCATAAAACCCAACACCTTCCACCTTGTTGGGTTTTTGGCAAAATATTAGAAGTGAGTTTGTCCCACATCGTAAAGGTTCAAGAAAGTGATGGGCTCCAAGTCCTATAAAAGGAGCCTATGGCTTTAGTTTCAAAGCATCCCATTTAGAATCACTTTAAGCTTGGTATACTCTAGTAGTGTGAGTGGTATAAAGCTTTGAGAGAGTGTGTTCTTGTAATTGGGGTCGGGGAGAGAATTCTTTGTGATTGTAAAAATTTTCACATAGTGGATTTCTTTCTGTGGGTTGTGGTTTTTTCTTCGTTTGTGTTTCTTATTTTTGTAGCTGTTATTATAATTTCTCTGTTATTTTTCTGCTAATTCCTGCGGTAGAATTGGGGGATTTTTCCCAACAAGTGGTATCAGAGCCAGGTTTGTAGTTTCTTGATTTCTGAGTATGCTTTGTGGTTGCAGCATTGTCTAACCTTCCACATCAGAAAATAATTCTAGAAATAAACTTGGGTGTTGTGAATAGTGTGGGTTGTTCACTATTTGCGGATTAGCTAGGAGTGAAGCAGAAATGTCAAGCTTCACGAGTCCAGTGAAGATTGAACTTCGGCTTGTGGCAAGTGCAAGTCAAGGATGTGCTGATACAATTGGGGTTACACAAGGCTTTGAAGGGAAGACCAAGCGATGGTGCTTCTGAAAGATTAAGCGGTGAAAGTGGTCCAGTGGCAATTCCAGTAGAGGTTCGAAAAAGTCCAGCATGAGTGATGAAGATTGGGAGGAAATGGATTTGAGAGCTACAAGTGCAATTAGACTAAACTTGGCTAAGAACATTCTTGCAAATGTGCATGGAATTTCGACAGCCAAAGATCTTTGGGAGAAGCTTGAACAATGTATCAGGCAAGGAGCATCTCGAATCGGTTGTACCTGAAAGAGCAGTTTTACACGCTACGAATGGAGGAAGGTACGAAAATCTCAGATCATCTGAGTATTCTCAATGGCATCATTTCGGAGCTAGAGGTGATTGAAGTTAAGATAGAGGATGAGGATTAGGCACTCAGGCTTATCTTGTCACTTCCAACTTCTTATGAACACATGAAGCCAATCTTGATGTACGAGAAGGAAACTTTAAGTTTTGCTGATGTTACTAGTAAACTTTTATTAGAACAAAGAAGGCTGAAGAGAGTGAAGGGCGTACTTCACAAGAGGATTCAACGCTAGTAGCTAACAATTGGAAGAAGAAAGAGTCCATGTAGAAGAAAGGTTGTTGGGAATGCAGACAGTCTGGACACATGAAAAAGGATTGTCCTAACAGAGCAGGTTCGTCAAATGGCTCTGGGTCGGATGCTGACGTTGTCTCTCTCATCAGGGGAGACAGTGAATTACTTTAAAGAAAGACAAAATTCATCCTCATGGTATGTCCGCTTTACCATGATAGATGATGTGATGTTAGCGGTTCCACAAGTTTGCACACGGGCATTGGCTTGGCAGTTATGCAAGGTGTGTGGTGGAAGTTATGTCGATGGCTGAAGAACTTCCAGGTGAGCCAAGTAGGTGGAAGTTGCACCATAAATTTCAACAAGATTTATCGACATGTGACAAAGAAGAAAATTCTTGGAAGGTGATATTCCAAATGGTCTACTCTGTATGGTGGGGTAGGTTATAGTTCTTTGAGATGAGAATTATGATTGTCGGTGAAGACAATGGTTTGTAACAAGAGTTGTGGATTCTTCAAATATCTTGCCAATGTGGAATTTGTTGGGTTTTTGGAAAAATATTAGAAGTGAGTTTGTCCCACATCGTAAAGGTTCAAGAAAGTGATGGGCTCCAAGTACTATAAAAGGAGCCTATGGCTTTAGTTTCAAAGCATCCCATTTAGAATCACTTTAAGCTTGGTATACTCTAGTAGTGTGAGTGGTATAAAGCTTTGAGAGAGTGTTTCTTGTAATTGGGGTCGGGGAGAGAATTCTTTGTGATTGTAAAATTTTTCACATAGTGGATTTCTTTCTGTGGGTCGTGGTTTTTTCTCCGTTTTGGAGTTTCCACGTAAATTATTGTGTTTCTTATTTTTGTAGCTTTTATTTTAATTTCTCTGTTATTTTTCTGCTTATTCCTGCGGTAGAATTGGGGGATTTTTCCCAACACACCTATCCATTTCTTTGGTTTGAACTTACATCCTTTCCATGTTTTCCAAAACCAAGTCAAATTTTGAAAACAAAAAAAGTAGTTTCCAAAAGCTTGTTTTTGTTTTTGGAATTTGGCTAAGACCTCTAATGTCTCCTTAACCTAAATGAAAATCAAGGTAAGGAAATTAGAGAAAACAATTATAATTTTGAAAAACCAAAAACCAAATGGTTATCAAACGGGACCAAAATGCTTATCAAATTGAGCCTATCTTTTTGTTTAGTTGGTCTAGGGGCATAGAGCATCACTTTTGCGTGTGTGGCTCAAGACTAGTGTTCGAAACTTACTAGGCATGAAAAGTTCATCTTGTTTAATTTCATTTTGGAGTAGTTTTCTATTTTCATTTCTTTAATTTTGCAACACACACATATAAAGATTATATATTTTAATTTTCAATTTCTTAATTTTGCAATATATTATTTAAAGTATTATTACACTTGGTTAGAACTTTGTTTTTTTTTTTTTTTTTTTTTAATTTTCAATTTCCTAATTTTTCAATATATTATTTAATTGTTTTAATCTTTAATAAATTATTTTTTAAAAAAAAACTAATTTCATAAAAAAACTTAATTCTGTTTTAAAAATATTTGATAAATATTTTAGAAGTTGATTACTTGCTTTTGCAAGTTATTATTCATCCAAATCTAAATTAAAAGGAACTAGAAAAAGAGATTGTTGCACCAAGTTAGCGCATAAGAAGAAGAAAATGCAATAGTTGCGATTAATATGAAAATTCTATGATACGATGAGATACCGCAGATATTTGTCTTTGTCTAACACGTATCCTGTAGGTCAGTGGCGGATCTAGAAAATTTTTTCAGGGGGGCTTCATTTAAAATTTTGTAAAAGTAACTTAAAAGGTAAATAATTCCAAAATTTTCATATATGAAACTAAACTATTAATTTAATTCATCGCAATTCTTCTCTATAAATCTTCATATCATGAGATTAATTTAAAAAAAAAAAAAGAAACAAAAATTTAAAAATATTTCTATCCATTCCATTTGTTTGATATAGAAAAATAATATTTAAAGAAGAAATTAAAACAAAAATTGTAATATTATTTATTTGTTAGGTTATATTATAAGTTTAATCTTAGAACTTTTACGTTTGTGTCAAAGGATTCTTAGAACTTTCAATTTTGTGTCAATATGTCATTGAACTTTAAGAATATCAAGCAGGTTTACTTTCAATTTTGCGTCAGATAAGTCTCTGACATATTCAACAATTTTTAAAATTAACATACATATTAGACATAAAATTGAATTAGGTGCAACATTGAACTTTCCAAACTTAATGATCAATAAGTTCGTGAATTTTAAAAATTTGTCATATAAATCAAGGACCCATTAGATACAAAATTAGAAATTCAGAAACTTGTTAGAAATAAATCGAAAGCTTAAAGACTTATCAGATATTTTTTAAAATTCATTGACCTATTAGACATAAAATTGCAAATTCATAAACTTATTTGTCAATATCCAAGTTTACGAATTAAATTTGTAATTTAACCAATCGAAAAATATAGCCTACAATTTTTTTTTTTTAGAAGAAAATATAGCCTACAATTTAAACTTATAAAAAACAATTATAAAAGTCAATTTTTAAGATAGGTTTGGTATATATTTTTAAATTAATAAGGAATCACGTTTTGATTTTTTTTTTTTTTTTGAAAAGAAAATGTTTTGACCTTGTTGAATAAATTGTAACCAAGGTTTAAAATGTCGATGTCGATGGAAATGTCGAGGTCCAGATTTTATGGAAATGTCGATGTCGATGGAAATGTCGAGAGACATTTCGAAAAAATTTACGGAAATCGTGGAAATTGATGGAAATTATTTGAATTAGTCAATGAAACTTTAATTGTGGCTTAATTAGACTATAGTTGACCATTTTTTATAATCATATCTAAAAAGTAAGATAATATTTAAATGGAATTGTTGATTCAAATGTCGATATGTGTAGGAATTTTGAAAATAATATGAAAATTGATGAAAATTGTTTGAATTATTAAATGCAAATTTAATTGTGACTTAATTATATTAAATGCAATACGGAAATTGATGAAAATTATTTATAATATTTATATTAACATGTCGATAGGATGTTCTTGTTAATTAAATTATGTTAATCGATATAAATTATTTGAATTATAAAATGAGACTTTGGTTACATATAAAAAGTATATAGGAACTGTATAATTAACTAATGATAATTGATAACTATAAAATTAATAAAACAAAAATTAACTAATAATGTAAAGAAACATGGTAACCTTTAAACTTAACTTAACAAGTGAAGATAGATAACTAGAGCTATAAGTCTAGAGCTCCTAATTTAAGAATGAAATTGGAGATGTAAAAATAATAAAATAATAGAAATGTAAAATTAAAATAATTAATTAAAAATTGTTTTTGTAGTAAAAACTAAAAAATGAATTTGAACATTTGTAGTGTTTTGATGGGAAATTTGATAAATGAAAAGCAAAAGAAGAAGGTAAAAAAGTTTTAAAAAAAACGTGGGTTAATAAATAAATATATATATATATATATATATATATATATATAAGTAAAAAAAAAAAAACGTATTGAAAAAAAATATATAAAAATGAATTAATTATTTTCAGCGTTCACCAAGATTTGAAGATTTGAACTCAGAATCACAAAAGACATAGGCGAGCGCATGACCACTGGGACAAACTGAATTTCAAAAAATAAAAGCTTACCGTTTATTCTTAAACTAAACACGCTAAAAAAAAAAAAAAAAAAAAAAAAAAAAAAAAAAAAAAAAAAAAATCGACACCTCTCGACATTTCGGGATGTCAACGAAACAGAACCGTATATATAAGGTGAGGTTTGATCCAGGGACCGCACGCACGAAGTGAGGGAGGGCTATGGACGCTTGAACCAACAAAGCAATCCCCGAAATTTGAACATTAGTGGAATTGTATATACAAATGGATAACAAGTAACAGTTCAGGGGGGCTTGAGCCCCCCGGGCCTATGGTGGATCCGCCACTGCTGTAGGTTATATTCTTGTCCAAATTATCAACGTGAAGAAAGTACAATTGCAACCTGGGGCTGACATGTGGCAGTCCTCTAAGCTAGCGAAAAAATAAGAACACGCAAGCAGTTTCTTGGTGAAGTGTTAGTCTCCTCGTGCCTATAAATATGAGCCCATTTGCAAGAAAAAGGAGAGGGGAGCGAGGGAGAGAACAAAGACAAAAATTCAAATGTTAGTGCAAGACATTAGATTCATGTTTTCAATTATGTGCGCTATGTATTTTC
The DNA here is from genome assembly GCA_017139565.1 of Luffa aegyptiaca. Taxonomy (NCBI): domain Eukaryota; kingdom Viridiplantae; phylum Streptophyta; class Magnoliopsida; order Cucurbitales; family Cucurbitaceae; genus Luffa; species Luffa aegyptiaca. Next base: position 14,861,210 of record CM029406.1, on the reverse strand, counting down.
TTTGTTGCATGAACTAATTTCTTTTTATCAAGACTTAGTCTAGGTGCCCATGCAACGGTAAGACAACGAATGACATTGATGCTTTCTACTTGGATGCGTTAATTCTTTCCTTACTAATGTAACACCACTAAATTGAAGTTACTCTCAATTTCTCCTCTAATTAGAAGTTTAAGTGGCCAAATTCTTATAGTTAGTTCGAAGTGATGAGAGTTGAAATTGAAGTTTTAATTGGATTTTGAAATGTTTAATAGGTTAAGTGGCAATTTAGTAATTAAGTGGAAATTAGATAAACCTTTAACTCCCTCTCTTATTTGAAGCCACATGCAGTCCAATGAAGAGCCAAGCTAAATCCTAGACATCTAAGCTTCATCTTCCTCACTCCTTCACGGTTTTCTTCCTTTAAACATCATAATCAATCTTCATCTTCTTCTCCTTCGCGATAGTTGTCGATCAGCCTCATCTCCTGTCACCTTTCCCTTTGGCAAGTAGCTCCGACGACCACGCGAGCAGAGCGGCGGCTACAAGCACCATCTCCGATCGTCTTCTCCAGCAACCACAAGGCAGCGACGCGCGGTGTCCTTCAGGTTGGCGAGTAGTCCGATGGTACAACAGAATTTCACGGGTCGTGCAGCGAACGTGGCGTTTTCCGACGAGTTTTAGGCCTGGCAGTGGCTGTGTTCGCAATTTTTTCGATGGGTGCTCTGTTTAGGTGCGGGCAGCTTGGTTATGGGGCGTTTTTCGGCGTTTTCGACGAGCTTTCAACATGAGTAGTTGAGGAAAAATCAAATTTTTTGTTGATTATCATATTTTTATCCATTTTTTTAACAAACATTCTTAACCTTTTTTTCTTTTGTTTTCGGTTTTCTTTTTCATTTTTTTAGTTACTATGGTAACGAGTTGAAACACTAATTAAATTTTATTTCGGTTTTAACCTTAAATTTAAATTTTCTTTTATTGGGTCAAATTTACATGAAAATGAATAGAATTTTTTTTAAAAAAAAGAAATAGCATGAAAGGAAGGTATAATTCTTGTAAAAGAGAGAAAAAAAAAATCTAACTTGTTATTTCAATATCATTCCCTTCCTTTTATATTTATATAAAAAAACACTTCTACAGAAATTTACCATAAGGTAAAATTGAAACACTATTTAAAATTTAGGAGAAAATTGCAACACTAATTCCAGTTCAATGTACATTTGGATGAAATTGAAGTTTAGGGTAAAAGTTGAAATACCCTACCCAATCTTAGGGTTAAAATTGATATTTTCTCTTATTTCTACATAGTCCTCCTAACATGAAGTTCTGGATCCACCTCTGATTCAATATACAAAAAATGAATTAGAAAAAAGTTGTGTTGTTCTTGGTAAAAGCTGATTTATGACTCCCCATGTAGAGATGGGAAAGAAAGAATGAAAGTAGAATTTTAGCAAAGGAACTGCTGTAATAAGTTAGAAACTTGTAATTATTCCAAGTCTTAGCAAAGGGATTCCTTGTTGGTCAACAATGCCACAAAGCAATGGAGGAAATAAAAAGTGTTGTTTTCCCAAAGTCTGAACAATTACCCCACAAACTCACATTCATGTTTCATTCTCCACATTCTTATTCCAGCTTTGGCCTTTTTCTTTTCCTATGAAAATAAGATTCCACTTCTCCACCCATAACCAACACACACAATTCAATTCATTTTCCATCTAAATACTTCTCTTCTCCGCCATGGGAGGAAACAACAGCAGAAAAATGCTCACTCTTTCTTCTCTATCTTTAGCTTTTTCAAATCCAAAAGGAGTAGAAAAGGAGATTATCATGTTCATGGGGTCATGGACGTGTAAATTATGACCAAGCGATGAGCACAAAAACTATTATTGGATTTTTGAGCTTGGTATAGATAGAAAGGCTAAAGATCATATTGACAGGATCCATAGAAGCCTTGTATTTGAATCCAAGCGTCAAACTATCACTATTCATCCCACTAGACAAAAAACTGATATGTAAATCATTTATTTGCATATTTTTATTTATTGTTGTGTCTATTTAGTTCGATTACTGTTCAAATATCATTGATTCTATCAAATAATATTTTATAATCTTAAGATTTCTCTCATCTTTCTATGTAATTTCTTGTTTTTTCCACATCTCCTTTTCTGGGGTGTTGTTTTATCATCGGCGGTATTCAGAACTCTTGAGAAAAAAATTATATAATGTAAAAACAATATTTTATAATACAATTGCAAAATAATAAACGATAAACTGTTTTGGGATAAAAAAAATTGTATTGGAATCAGTGGCGGATCCAGGATTTTATGTCAGGGGCACAAGTTCATATAAATGTAATAAGCATTGATACGATATTTAAATTACATTATATCGATTAGGTTAAATTACAAATTTAGTCCCTGCAATTTTGGGTTTGTGTCTATAATCCCCAAACTTAAGAATGTGTCTAATAAAATCTTAAACTTTCAATTTTGTGTTTGATAGGTGAGACTTATTTTACATTTTCTAAAATTCACAGACTTACTAAATACAAAATATTGAAAGTTTATAGTTTCATTAGACATAAAATTCGATTATGAATGTTTAGATTTTAAATTGATACAATTATTAGTTTGAAGTTTTAATTGACCCCAACGTTTAGGGGTAGAGTTGATTTTTTTTCCTAATTTTTTAAAAGAAATTTATAAACTCGTTTCAAATTCCTTTTAGTTTATTTTTTTTTTTTGAAGTGAAATTCCTTTTAGGTTAAAATACCATTTTGGTCATTGTAATTTGGAACTATTTCTATTTTATTCTCAATAATTCCAAATGTCCAAATATAATCCTTGTACTTTTAATAATCTTAACATTAGTCAATGGTTAACTTTTTTCAAAACAAATTTAGTCTCTATTATCTTTCACTTTACAGATTTTGAAAACATATTAACAACGGTGTCTTTTCTTAACTGAAAATTATGATTATAAGCTTATCAAATTCTATAAAAAGTAACTTCTAATTAATAATGACAAAGATTTATTGAAATTACCTAGGCTAAATTTGAATAAATGAAAGTGTGAACTAAAATAGGACGAGTAACAAAGTACAAAGATCAAATGATAAAAAGCTTAAAAAAACATAAAAATATATTTTCTAATAACCCCCTTTATCATAACCTGAATAGGTTATAATAGGTTATAATAACCCCCTTTATTATAACCTATCTAGTGTTTGGGGCATCAACAAAAATAAATGGTGAGGTGGGTTAAATTTACCCCCGATTATTTTATCCATTCTCTACAGTAACCATCATTCAACCCACTCGATTATTCTATCCATTTTCTACAGTAACTCTCTCCTCGCTTCTTCCATGCGACTCCTTGACTTTTCCAACGACCGCCGGCCGTCATCGGCCGACAAAGTTTCCGGCGATTTTACTGACGACCGCCGACGACTTTTCCGACGATCGCCGACGACTTTTCCGACCACAATTTTTTTTTCTTTTTTTTCATATTTCTTCTCATTTTCATTTTGAAAAATATAAAAAATCAAAATAACGAAAAACAAAACATCGAACGTTAACCAACTTTAAAAAAAAAAACACATTCAAACGAAATTGTATTTACCACACTCAAGTTTATTTAAAATGATTTTATTGATTAGAAAAAAAAAAAAACTAATATGATTTTTGAACTAAACATTTACAATTTTTATTTTGACAATACTAAAAGTTAACTAATATGATTTTTCTATACTAAATCCTAAACTTTTTTGTTTTGTAAAAAAAAAAAAACATAACCCTAAATCAAATTGATTCATATATCATAAAAAAAAACTAGAAAAAGAAAACAGTCAGTTTGAACCTTTGATTCAGAACCCCATGTTAAAACAGATCAACACTTCAAACACAGACTATTTTATCCCAGACTAAAATAATCTGCATCCCGAACACAAATTATTTTATCCCAGACTATAATAATCTGCACCCCAAACACAGATTATTATAACCACCAGATATTATAACCAATTCAGCGCCCCAAACAACCCCTAAAAGTTTAAATTATTCTGTTATTAAAAACAAAATTGAAAAAACGGGGAAAAAAACTCAAAACATGTAGGAAGATCAGAACTTCATGAGATTCGAACTCAGGAATGGCGCAGAGGAGGTCACGCTCATGCAAATTTAAGCAAAAACCACCAAAACAAGGAAATCTTTTTAATTTCTAATCGGAAAAATAAATATATAATTTATATTATTTGAAGTTCCACTCCTGATTGGAATCATATAAAGAAAATTACTTAAATAAATATCTTCTAGTTAAATTTGAATGCCCAAGGCCAACATGGTAAATTATTTTTTTTAGAAATATATATTAATGATGTTTTAAAATATTCAGACATATATATTATTTTAAATGTAGTTATATTAGCATTTTTTAAAAAAAAAATAATTATAAATTAAAAATATTTTCTTAAACTATTTTTTTTAGTTCAATAATTGTCAGGTTGGTGCAACGTCTCCAAATTTCAGCTTAATTAAGGAAACATTATTAAACTTCTGTAGACTCCTAAATTTGTCCGAAATTTTATTTAATTTAAATTTATCCATTTTTCGAAAATGAGAAAAAACAAAAAAGAGAGAATATTCTAGATCTTTAATTTAGCCAATTCAAATGTTTTTTTTTATCAGGTCAAATATTTTATTTTGATTAATTAATTTGCCAAATCAAATATTAGGTTTATTTGGCAAGGTTAATTAAAGAAAATATTTTATTTTCTTGGGTGATTGATTGTCAAATAATATCTTGTAAATTTGGAAGGTGGAATTGGTGTATTTATTGAATTCCCTTTTCATTTTTTTATTTTATTGGATTTTAATTTTATTTGATCACCTTCCTAATATGTGGTGGTTGGAATTGGCTATAAATAGGGAGCCCTCCCATTCTTGCATGACACGATTTTTGGAGCCTTGGAATACCCTCTCTACACGTTTTTTTTAGCCCGGGAAGACAACCTACATGTTTTTTTTTTTTGTGGCTAAAAATAGACTCTCAAATCTCTAGAAACCCTAGATACAATTTTCTCTCCTCCCCTTTCACGTTTTTCTCCCAATAAAAAAGGGATCCTAACCACATTTTTGTATCTCATTCTCTCTCACCCTCCCATAATCTTCTCCCTTTTACTACAAGAAAACAAACATCGCCATTGTGGCCTTCTCTCTCAACCAAGACGTCTCCTCTTAGCATTCCTCTCATTCTTCGTCCTAGGTATTTATTTATTTATTTCTTTTCGATTTTTTTTCTTCCTAAATCAAATTTTATTTTCGATGTTTTATTTCCTCTTTAAATTTGCATCTAGCATGTTATCTTAGAATATTGACTAGTTGTTATGCATAGACTTTTATATATCACATGTCTCTTTGGTATGTTTTACTTTATCTTCATCACATCATATTTTGTTATCCTTTTATTATTTAGAATTTTGTGTAAAAAAATATGTTCTAGAGTCTACTTTTTCTAATTAACAATCTTTAATAATTGTGAATATTTTTTTTATTATTATTTCTCCTTGTTACATGTTAGTTTAACTGCAAAATTTAAAATTTATTTGTAAAATATAGTTTATTGCTAATTTTATTTACCATTCAATATTGCATTCTTATGTTTTGAATTCGGTCAATACCATTGATTCTTGTATCATTACTTTTCTAAAATCATGCTTCTTTTGTTATTTGTGTCCAAAAAAGAAAATCTCCAACGACGGAATCTCAATTTTTGGAATGCCAATGTTGAGTTTTCTTGAGGTAAGAAGTCAATGTCTTGGAATGCGGAGATTTGATTTCAATATGTTTCTTTTAAAACAATTAAACTTTATTTCTTGTATATTATAGTTTTTATCCCTTTTTAGATATTTTCTCTCAATTATATGTTTTTTTTTATTTCTCTAAGTTATGATATTTAGTCCATAATTCCCTATAAAGTTCTTTCCCTTAATTAAATAGTTTTTAAAGCAAAAGTCTTCCAACGATGGAATCTTGAATTTTCGGGATGCCGATATTTGAGTTTCTTGAGGGAAAAAATAAAATCTTGGGATGCCGGGATTTGACTTTAATGTTTCCTTCCTTGTAAAGCATAAATAAAAATTCTTCATATTTTCCCTTTAAAACTTCTTTTTTTAAAGAGACATATTTCATAAAAGGTATTTTCTTTAAAAGTAATGTATTAAAAACTTTTGTAAAATTGTTTCATAAACTTTATTTTCAAAATAATAAATCAATCCAAAATTCATTTTCCATAAAAGGCCACTTCTTTAAAATTAAAATTAATTAAGAGTTTTCCTTAAAAAAAAAAATATTTATTTACTCACACAATTTTCAAAATTAATAAACCAAAACGTTTTAAAAAAAATAAACTTTCCTATGACGGGAATTAGGAAATCAAGATATTGACTTTCTTAATATTCTTGAGGTGTTGATGAATTTATTTTGGGATGCCAAATTAAATTCAAACAAATTATGAATGGCTTTATGCCACCCACAATTATTGTTCATTATTTATTTATGAAATAATGAAAATTAAAATGTGGGACATTTAAAAATCAACAAAAAAAAATCTTCTTTAGTATTTACCATAGCCAATTTCCTTAAATAACACAAGAAAAATAAAATTTCGTTCTTCGAACGAGTGTTGTGGGGTGCTAATACCTTCCCCATACACAAAAGACCCCCGAACCTTAAATCTTTTATTTGCAGACCATTTTAGCATATTATTGGGTGCCCAGTCACACCCTCTAAATCAAGACTGGTGGCGACTCCATTTTCCTCCTCTTGGGAACAAAGTCGGTCGCTCCGCGTCGCAAACCCGTAGTGACAGCTTGGCGACTCCACTGGGGACTTTTTGTAAGCAGGTCATTTTATTTTCTTGTGTTGTTATTTTTTTTATATATATATTGGCTTTTTTGTATTTATTCTCCTTTTATTTCTTTTAAGCACACACAAACACAAGCCTCCTACCCGGGCTTTACCATTAGGATTAGGATCGAGGATGAGTAGTGGCGACCTTCGTGGAGTTATAACTCTCGTGTAGGCACATGAAAACCCTCACTCAAGTCGACCTTATTCAGGATGCTGATAAGGGTGCCTCTGATTTATTTTCTTGAAAAAGGAAAGGAATCGAGGACAGCTTGGGGACCTTTTTTTAGTCAGACATTAGAGCCTTACCACACATATAATGATTTAGTTATGCATTTTATACGTGTGATTTAGTTTATTTTACTTATGCATTTTATTGACTTAGTCTGGTTACATGTGTATATTATTCGTTTATTTATTCATTTATTTATTTTATTCTAGCTTATCTCAACATTTTTATTTATATTCTTGTTTTTCGCATATTTTTATAGTCACACATTCATAACACACATTCTTTATGCTTTCCTCTCATATTTTCTCTCATATTTAATTCTTTTTTTATTAAAAAATCTTTTATTTTTGCTTCATTCTCATATTAGTTACATGTTCATCATTCGTTGTGCAAAAAAAAAATCAATTTTCATTGTTTGAAATTTTGAACGATGTTAGACAAACAAAATATTGAGGTTGCAATGGAAAGAGAAAACCGATAATCACAATTGAAAGTCAAAAATTGTGCATCAATGGTCCGAACAAATGCAAGCAAAATGTGGGAATGCTCTGTTGAATGATGTTCTAAATCAACCCCCAACAATCAACATCTTTAGTCATTCTATTCTAAGCACGAGGAAGCTAAAAGAGATTTGAAAGGGATTCAAACCAGAGCAAAGGATCTCATGGCAAGTCCTTTATACGTTCAAATTGATGAAAACGCCTTGGCAACTACATTATATTTTTGGGATCCAGCTGACAAATGTTTTAAGTTCAATTCCCTAGACATGACACCCACCATCGAAGAATACCAGGAGTTGCTTCAAATGCCAATAATGTTTGAAGCCAAAGCATATTTTTTCGACAAAAGGCTGACTGGAAGGAGAGTTTTTGCAAGGATTATCAGTAACATAACTGTTGCTGAAATGGGGACATCAACTCAAGAATAAAAGAGGGGGTGGAGGAGTATCCTTAAATTACCTCATAAGCCTTGTTCAACAACATAAGGATGATGAGTTAAGCTTGAAGCTCTTTGCACTATGTATATTTGGGTCAATCGTGTGTCCAAATCTCCAAGGATATGTAGACGTGAAGGTTGCCAAGTTATTCTTTCAAATCGAATATGGCATTAACCCAATTTTACCCATCATCGTAGAAACGATACGATCATTAGATTTTTGTAAAATGTGCGGGAAAGGTAGATTTATCGGTTGCACTCCTCCATTATATATCTGGTTGATGAGTCATTTGAGGTGCCCACTTGAGTTTGGCAATCCACAAGTAAAATTCTCCTATTCATAGGACACTACAAGCAACCCTATCATTGAATTGGGAATAGTCGAACACAAAGCAGGCGTGCCAAGTAGAGAGTCGTGGATATCATTCTTGACAAACTTGAAAAATGAAGACATAATATGGAAAGTTGTGTGGATGCTTTTGCAACTAGTAATTTATAAGTGCGGAAAATGTTAGAATGTTCCACTGTTGGACCCGTGGGGATGTCCTAGTTATGCACCTCTTTTAGTTCTGCGCCAAATGTTGATAGAACAATTCATCCCTATGACACATGAGATAGGGAATCTTGATTTTGACTATGAGGAGGAGGATTCAGTTCAAAAAAAACTTCTGTATGTGATAGAATCTTGGAAAAATATCAAAAGCATAAACATTGAAAAACATACTGAGGTCTTTACCCTAGAATACAAGTTATGGTACGAAGCTATTCGAACAGCATGCCAGAATTAAAAAGAAAAAAACAAACGTCACCACTTCAAAAGGAGCTCGCTAATGGACACACTGGCAAGAAGGCAGAAAGGCTATTACTCCACCAAGAGAAAGGAAAGTTACTTCAAGAAATGAGTCAGTTGAAGCGACAAGGGGTGGAAGCAGAAAAAGAGTTGATTAAGATAAGGAAGCTATTAAAGAATCAAATAAAGCTCGGAAAAGAGAATCAATAGTTAGACTATATGCATCCAGAAAAATGGTCAGAAGTCAAAAGAAAGAAATGATGACTTAGCATAAGATTCTAAAAGAGAAAGATGCACAAATTTCCAGTCTGGAAAGTTGTATTTCTTCTTTTCAACAACTCGTTTTGGAGCTGAACGCAACGATTGAAGTGCAAGTTAAACAAGCGAGTGAATTTGAGAAAAGCAATAGTATATTGCAATTGACTATTGATAATTGGGAGCATCAGATCCAGAAATGTTAGGACGTTGCAACAAAGATACCAACGGAGCATAAATAGTTGCAAGGAAGATATGATTCACTTGTAAGTAACGAAATTATTTTAGAGGTCTTTCAGCAAGAAAATACAAGTTTAGTCCAAGATGGTGAAAACACATACAATGTTATAGAATGAGTACATAATGGCTAAGAGTTGGGGCATTTGAAAAGACATTTCACAGTTGCAACCCATGGGAGAAGAATTAGGAATTTTCATTTCGTTGTGTATGGAATTATCCTACAACAATGACAATTTCTTAGAGCATTTTGGATTTGGTCTAATATTTCGTTCAATTTTTCATTTAATAAATTTTAAAGTTTATTATTTCATTTTTGCACAACAATTTGATCCAAAAGACATTTCATCTATTTTCATTCATTTCATTGCTTGTTTTTTTTTTTCATCCTTTTAAGACTTCTGTGAAAACAAAAAAAATCAAAGTAACATTTTGCAACATAATCTTTTATAAAAAAAATCATTGTACATTTTTTTTTTAAATATGACTTCCACGTTTTTTTTTAAGTCTAGGTTTACTAAGTTTTTTAGGCCAATTAACTTAGTCTTATTTTCCTTATAGACAAACATGAGAGTTTAAACCATGTTCGGAAAAAGTGGAGTCCTTGTTTGAAAAAAAAAAAAAAAGGCAAAAAAAAAAAAAAAAAAAAACCCAAAGAAAAGAAAAAAAATTGTGAATGTCATCATAAGCCTTTGGTCAACCATACAAGCTTTTATCAAACCCTCTTTTGGTTACAAGATCTCCAACTTGACCACCTTTTCTCCATAATATCATTAAACTCATATTCCCGTCTCTCAATCCAACAACCAACGTTTCGACCCACCTTTCTTCCTAGACCTAACACTGCATTTTCTTACCCAGCAGACTTGAGCTTTGAATTAAACAAAGTTGGCCTATACCATTACATTACAATGAGATAATTAGTTGTTTTTCTCTTGGTTTATACCATAATGCTACTATAGTGGGGCAATTTGTTGTTCTTACCCATATATTTACCAACTTTGCAAAGTCCATGCTCATATATTATACGATGACTTTAAAAGTAACAAATAGTATTTATCTCTTACTGGCACTATTTCAAGTCATGATGAGAATTGCAATTTACTCTATTATTCTTACACCATTCTTTGTTGTACCATAAAAAATCACACGATTTATTCGAATGTGTTTTCATAGTCAAATCTTATCCTTTGACTAAAGTCAGTCGATCCTATTCTCCATCTTTCCTTGATTAGAGTTGAGTCCATCCTATTCTTTCATCTTTCTTTGATTAGAGTGAGGCAATCTTATTCTTCATATTTCCTTTATTAAAGTGAGTCAATCTTATGTTTTATCTTTCCTTGATTAAAGTGATTCAATCTAATTTTTCATCTTCACTTAATTAAGATGAGTCAATCCTAGTTTTCATCTTCTATTGATCAAAGAGAGTCAAGTCTATTTTGCATCCTACGGTTATAAAAGGGAGTCAATCATTTTTTTTTTATCCTCCCTAGATTAAAGTGAGTCATTTTCTTAAAACAATAAATCTAAGGCTTGATGTGTTGGCAACCTCGGAGTACATCTCATTGAAGGGCTAAGTTCAAGTACCTCATGCAAGCAGATAATAAATTCATGATCAATTTGGGACTGCCTTTGGAGCTAGAAGCTTTTGTTTGAGCAAAGTACTGCAAAGTAGGTTAATCTCCAAAAGAGGGAAAGGATAATGGAAGCAAGGAAGAAAAAGAAAGGGTGATTGCATCTTTTGAACCCTCAGTAATACACTTTGACAAATGAGCATTCCATATCTTAAGCAGCGAAGTTCTATCGAAGAATGAGGTTGAAGATAAAAAATTAGAAAGCACATACGTCAAGGATTCAAGTTAATACATCCTAATTATGTGACCATAATGATAAGTTTTGAAATTCTCATTTTGTGGTTTTCTCTCTCGAAGTATGTGCAGTTTCAAGTATTGATTCTCAAAGCAAGTGAGATAGAAAATAGCCCTTGTAAAAAAAAAAAAAAAAAAAAAAGGAAAAAATGCAAGGATTAATGAGTGCGATAGTGATATTTTTGGATGTGGTCATTATGCTTCATTAATGTTGAAGCAAAGATATCTCAGATGACGTGCATATAGTTGATGCATTATTTCTTATTGAGAAATTTCAAAGTAAGCTGGACGCATATGCTAGGGCAATCACAACAGATGGAGATATTAAAGCAAATGTAAAAAAATATGAAACAAATGTCAGGTGACAAAATCACCATGTTACACATTTTTTACTCAATTTTGGCAACGTGCAAGACTCTTTTCGTCAAATAATGAGTAAAAGGACATTGGAGATCTCTTCGGAGTTATCCAAATTGACATAAGAAGAGCGATACCCTTACATGACTATAGACTACTTGAAGCACTTAATTGAGGAATACGGATGTCTACTCAAAGTCATATGATCAATTGTGGCAATTGTCAAGATCTTAACTGGGGCAATAAAGTGTTTTAGATGAAAAAAAAAAGGTTTTTCTCAATAAGGATCGAAGCTAGGTGATTGTTGACGGATTAAACAGACATGTCATTCCTAATCAGTTCCTCAAGAAGCCACTTAAGAAGAAAGACAACACTGACAAAACAAAGGTGGCTCATTCTTTGAAGAAAATTATCATTTGTTGGAGGAAATATATGAGTTAGAAAATTATAAGTGGCTTGGGGAGTTCGTTACATCGAACTTTAGCCACTGATCATTAGCTTGCCAGCACATTTGATCTATCTATCGCAACATATATATGAGATAAATCTTGGGGAGCTAGACATCAAGTTTTAGAGGAGTTGTTTAAGGAATGATTTCACTTTCATCTCCCTTTCGGTTATATCCTCATTCTCCTTCTTAGTCCCCATTTGTCAACTTTCTTCGTGTCTCATGCTTCTTTCATCCAAATTCTACTTTGAGAAACGATAGTTCCTCGTTCTCGTCATCCACTTTTGTCTTTGTTTGTCCGTCCTTCTTAGGTCTTGAATTTGAAAGTCACTCATTCAACTTATTATCTTTTGAGATCATGTCATTCCCATCATATGCTTGATATTTCCAAATTGAGATTGTGCTATAAGTTACCTTTATTAGTCATTCAAATAGTATATGAGACCATTTCAACCCACCATTTTTGCCCATCATATCCCATCATGTCTATTGTAAATGGTCAAACCTATCCATTGGAGCATCGTAGTAACAACAAAAAGAGTTGCAACAATATCAAAATGAGGGCATTCACACAAAAAAAAAGAGCAAAAAAAAAAAGAAAAAAAGAAAAAAGGAAAGAAAAAAAAAAGAAATTTTTAGATAAGGATAAAGCTATTTTCTCACGATTTAATATCACTTGATAGTCTATAAAGGGGTATGAGACTAAGTAAAATTAGCCACCTTCTTTTTTTTCTTAAAAGGAAAAGCACAAACACACAAACACACAAATTTTTTCCTCTTTCTGAATAAAGCAATGTAGAAAACAAAAACAAACAAATCTTGCATAAATACTGGGGCAAATTGCAGATAAGAATGTCTATTAGAAGACATTTATCAAAAGAACCCCTTCATGATTTGATTCTTGTCTTTAAAAGGATGAAAAATTCTTTAAAAAGTTACTTTTCTTGAAACTATGCTTTAAACTTCATGCATAAACATTGGGACAATTTTTGGATGAAAGTCCATATCACAAAGTGTTTTATTATGAAAAAACTCGTGCATTCATAGGCATTGTAGGTTAAAATTTTGTCCGTGGAAGTTTTCTCACCATATTAATACATCATCGGGTGCTTGTTTACCCATGGCCCGATACCTTTATCATGGAGGTGCTTGTTTACCCCTGGCCTCCAACTCTTTTAACACATCATCGGGTGCTTGTTTACCCCTGGCCCAATACCTTTATCATGGAGGTGCTTGTTTACCCCTGGCCTCCAGCTCTTTTAACACATCATCGGGTGCTTGTTTACCCCTGACCCGATACCTTTATCATGGAGGTGCTTGTTTACCCCTGGCCTCCAGCCCTTTTTTACACATCATCGGGTGCTTGTTTACCCCTGGCCCGATACCTTTATCATGGAGGTGCTTGTTTACCCCTAGCCTCCAGCTCTTTTAACATAATCGGGTGCTTGTTTACCCTTGGAACGATACCTTTATCATGGAGGTGCTTGTTTACCCCTGGCCTCCAGCTCTTTTAACACATCATCGGGTGCTTGTTTACCCCTGGCCCGATACCTTTATCATGGAGGTGCTTGTTTACCCCTGGCCTCCAGCTCTTTTAACACATCATCGGGTGCTTGTTTACCCCTGGCCTGACACCTTTATCATGGAGGTGCTTGTTTACCCCTGGCCTCCAGCCTCTTTTAACATAATCGGGTGCTTGTTTACCCCTGGCCCGATACCTTTATCATGGAGGTGCTTGTTTACCCCTAGCCTCCAGCTCTTTTAACACATCATCGGGTGCTTGTTTACCCCTGGCCCGATACCTTTATCATGGAGGTGCTTGTTTACCCCTGGCCCGATACCTTTATCATGGAGGTGCTTGTTTACCCCTGGCCCGATACCTTTATCATGGAGGTGCTTGTTTACCCCTGGCCTCAAGCTCTTTTAACACATCATCGGGTGCTTGTTTACCCCTGGCCCGATACCTTTATCATGGAGGTGCTTGTTTACCCCTGGCCTCCAGCCCCTTTTTACACATCATCGGGTGCTTGTTTACCCCTGGCCCGATACCTTTATCATGGAGGTGCTTGTTTACCCCTGGCCCGATACCTTTATCATGGAGGTGCTTGTTTACCCCTGGCCTTCAGCTCTTTTAACACATCATCGGGTGCTTGTTTACCCCTGGCCCGATACCTTTATCATGGAGGTGCTTGTTTACCCCTGACCTCCAGCTCTTTTAACACATCATCGGGTGCTTGTTTACCCCTTGCCCGATACCTTTATCATGGAGGTGCTTGTTTACCCCTGGCCTCCAGCTCTTTTAACACATCATCGGGTGCTTGTTTACCCCTGGCCCGATACCTTTATCATGGAGGTGCTTGTTTACCCCTGGCCTCCAGCCCCTTTTTACACATCATCGGGTGCTTGTTTACCCCTGGCCCGATAGCTTTATCATGGAGGTGCTTGTTTACCCCTGGCCTCCAACTCCTTTAATACATCATCGAGTGATTGTTTACCCCTGGCTCGATACTTTTATCATGGAGGTGCTTGTTTACCCCTGGCCTCCAGCTCCTTTAATACATCATCGAGTGCTTGTCTACCCCTGGCTCGATACCGTTATCATGGAGGTGCTTGTTTACCCCTGGCCTTCAGATCCTTTAATACATCATCGAGTGCTTGTTTACTCTTGGCTCGATACCTTTATCATGGAGGTGCTTGTTTACCCCTGGCCTCCAACTCCTTTAATACATTATCAGGCGCTTGTCTATCCCTGACATGATGCATTTATCATAAAAAAAAAAAAAAAAAAAAAAAAAACTTAAAGGTTTACCTTGGGTTGTTCATTTATTTTGCTAACTATAAAATTTCGAACAAATAAGGTCTACGCCTTTGTCCATGCCTGAACATAAGCTCTAACAATCCTGAGATGGAGAAGAAAATAACTCTAGCAAACATAAAACTTAAAATTATTTAAGTTTATCTGAGGCCCTAGACCATGACTAAGGTCTCCTACGTAAAGCTAATGCTTTTGAGATCTTCCATAATTACTCATAAGGCCTTCTAAACCTAGAGTAATTCTAGTCATAGATATTCTAATACATAATTCACATTTTGCATGCTCAATAAAAAATCTCCAAAACTTTAGTAAACAACAAACGAACATGAATTCATTTCATGGCTAGTCCAAATAAAACATGAAATTTCATGCTCACATCATAATCATGCTTCACAATTAAACAATACTTTAGCCCAAACTCCAATTAACCCATACTACTCACATAATGTCGAAATAAATGCAATCTCAACATGCTTTACAATTAATCATTTAATTTCATATTGTCATCATGCTTCAAAAATTAACCCAATATGTGATAGCATGCAATTATGCTTTCTATTTCCTAGTTATTTTAGCTAGTTTTTGTGCGTTAATTGTGAGCTTTAATGTCTTTTTATGTTGAAATTGTAGAAATCCGAGAAGCAAAACCGGAATTTAACTCAATTTTTGGATCAAATTGGAGGCTTTGGACCATAATTGAAGAATAGAGAAAGAGGAGACCCAAAAGCTCAAAAGAATGAAGTATTGAAGGCCAATTGCACGTCCAAATGAGGCTTCTAGAAGGACCAGCATCGAGACGCTGTCCTTAGAGCATCTCAACGCTGGTTGGAGTAGGCAACAAGAAAAGTGACGTCACAGTGTCTCGACGCTGATAGGCTTGGGCAATAAGAAAGCCTCGATTTCTTCTCTATAAATTGACCATTTTCCAAGGGTTGAAGCATCCCAATTTAGGGGGTTTTCCCTAGCTCAATCGAGAGCGAAGAGTGAGTAGAAATGAGAGAAGAACAGTGGAATTGATTGGGATTCCAAAGCTCAAGACTCGAGATCATTGTGACGGGAGCATTGGATCAACAAAATGATTATTTCTTCTTTACGTCTCTGTAATTTCTTATTATCGTTGAGTTAGGACCATGGATCAAGATTGTTGGGCTGAAATTATTCCCATTTTTTAGTTAATCTTGAGACCTAGGGTTGTTAATTTAGCCAATTGGATTATGTAGCTTAACTAATTGGATGTTGTAATGAATTTCTTCATATTTCATCTATGCAATTTATGCTTAATGCTTTTAATCCCTTGATCACAGATTGAATGATTGGTAGGTCTAAATTGAAACTCTACAGAGAGAAGTTAGATTAGATCCCAATTGCATGACTAACAATTGCTTGGAACACAAAAGTGAAAAAGAATTGTAAGAAATTTATGATGAAGTTGCTTATTGCCATATTGTAATTAACTAAGGAAATGAACACATAAATTAGTTAATTTAATATGAGATGTGGAGGAACTTGAAAGAGAAATCCACTTAAATTTCATTAGATTTATGAAATTGAAGATTATTAATTACATGCATTCCTTTAATTGAACTACAAATCCAAAAAGCTAATTAACACCCTAGGTTGAGTCCCCTTGATAGGAAATTTCCATTTATTTGCATGCCTTTTATAACTGTTTTTTTTTTTTTTTTTTTTTTTTTTTTTTTTGCATTTTCATATTCATTCGAGTTGGAGTTCTAGATAAAATTGAGAATGACAATTCTTGGTAATTAATGGTTTTAATTCAAATTTCCTGTTGATTCGATACTCGATAATACCTACCGTTTTATATTACTTGTGACCCGTGCACTTGCAGAATATCAATATGCTTGTTTAAATCCAAAGGCCAAATTTAAGGCTTAAATCCAATTCATGCTACCATATTAAATTCTTAATTGAAATGGGTCTAAGGCGTAGAACTTAATCCAAATGGCTATTTACCATAGCTAAATAAACACTTGATCAACCTTCAACAAATTTGTTAACTCCAAGACCTTAAACAACTATACAAAAGAGGAAATTTTCCACCAATCAATAGGAGTTTAAATTAAGTGTTCAACTAGGAGCCAGTAACTTTAAAGACGATTTAGCCCATATGTGACTCGATCTCAATTTTGGGTGAGTTATGGACTCCTTCCTATGAGGGATTTTTCTTTGATTTTTATGGGTTAGAGTGGCTTGAGTCGCCAACTCAATAAGCCTACCATTTTGGGGGCAAGATCGAGTGGGGAGCTGAGACCATAACTACACAAGATGGAATTCACTCCTTCTCGGCTTTAGGGCAAGTAGATGAGTTGTTCCCTTAACTGTTGACTTCGCGTCTTGAATAAGAGGCCCCACCCTCTCACTGGTCCGAGAGAGACTTGGTTTATGGTAGGACCATAAACAGATTGTTCATTAGAGGATCAATGGTACTTAAGAAGCAAGAGGTAATTACATGTTGGGTTTTATGTCCTAAAACTCGTAGTTTGTAAACTATAAACATATTTTATTTGCAATAAAGTTGTTATTGAGGTTTATTCAGTAAAGATGTTATTGAATAGTAAGTGAATTGCACGTTATATAACCCAAATCCAATAAACTAAGAACCTCTGGCTATAGCATCAATACTTGAACTATATGTGGAGACATAAAAGAGGATTAAGTTCAAGCAGATAGCCAAAACAGTCTATAGTATAGGGATAGGGCTAGGTACCTTATCCTGGGGACACTATGGACGCGACCCACTTTGTATTTAATACATGAAGGGGATGAAAACCCCGACGCAGTGGAAGCGCATCGATAGGACCTTGCGCCGTATATTAATAAACATTAAAATACCGATACGAAAAGGCAAAAACCAACTTTAATCATGCTATAAAGTTGCTGGAAATTGATATAAATAAACATGCTGAAAAATAAATCTAAATTTATTTTCATGCTTTCTTAAAGAAAGAGAAAGAGCCGTTACAAACCTTCGTTGTAGACTTGACCGATTTTCGCCAACGATGCTCCTAATGGTTGAAAACGCAGCAACCTCTTGGAAATACTTCGTTGGAATTTTTCTTCTTCAAGGACACAATAACCACAGAGGTTACACGGGTATGTCTCTAAGTCTAGAAGGCAATAGACTTGTGGGAGTCTTTCTCAAAGAGGGAGACTAGAGAATATTCTAGGGTCTTGTCTTGTGAGTCTAAGAGCAAGAGGGCTACTAAACCATTAGGTCAAGTGTTCTATTTATAGAAGAGAGGTCATGAATAAAATATTCATTTAAATCAATCACTTTCATAATTGATTCAATCTTATTCCATAATTGATTAATCTTTTCCATAAATGATTGACCACTTCCATAAGTGATTTAATCATTTCCATAAGTGATTTAATCACTTCCATAATTGATTAATTCCCGATTAATTAATTCTTTAATTAATTAACCACCAATTAAATATCACATATTTAATTTCCGGCCTTGAATTAATTAATTTTGCCCAATTGGATTTTAGTCCTTAAATTAATTAATTCATATTTGAACTCTTTCAAATTTCTATAAATTTAATGTGAATCAAATTCATATTAATATTTGAATTTCTTCAAATATTTATTTCTCTCATAATAATATATCAATATATATTATATTGTTTCCCTTAGTAAATTGGACACTTTCAATTTACATTTATTACTTAGTTGGCTCAAATTACTTTATGAGCTACCAGTGGGACCTAATGGACCTGTAGTTCAGAAGCTCCAACGATGTGAGATTAATTGGTCAAACTCATTAACCAAATTAATCAATATTCATTAACTATGTGTACATTACACTATAGACTCACAGTTGCACTCTTCTCACTGCAGACATATTTTCTGTGTCCACGGATATCTACCAATAACGACTAGTTAGTCCTTCACGAGTGTCTGTAACACCAGCTGGGTCAAATTACCGTTTTACCCCTAAGTTACTTCTATTTCCTTAAGTACCAGTTCTCCTTTAATGAACAACCTTTTTTTGGTCCTACCATAAAATAGAAAACCCTCTCGTGCCATTGAGAGGGTAGAGCCCTTTGTTCAAGACTCGGAGTCACCACTTAAGGGAACACTCATATGTTTCCCTAAAGTCGGGAAGGAGTGAATTCCTTCTTGTATGATTATGTTCCCAGCTCCCCACTCGATCTTGTCCCCAAAATGGTAGGCTTATTGAGTCGGCGTATTGACCACTGGTGCGTCGTCAGCTGAATGGATGGAATGTGAGATAAGATGAATAATAATAATTAAGAATAATTCAACTAACACTTAAGTGCAAGTATACACTGCCGCACGTAGTAATATAAAACCTTAGAAGTACTCCAAGGGTATCGATCCCACGAGGACTAAACTGGAAATTCAGATTTGATGAAGAAACTGCTCAAATGATTGCTTTTGAAAAGGTAACCAAAGAAAATAAGATTGATTGATTGGATTTTTGAAAAGATAAATAAAACATGCAAATAACTAATAAAGAATAACAATAATAAACAAACGAGGTATTCAACATGGATTCATCCCTAAGGTCACAACAATACTCATGCAATATTTAACTTAAGCATATTCAATGCATTGGGTCAGATTTAACTTCTATTTGGCACTTGTTCCCAAGAACCATTAGAAGGCTAAGCGAGTAGCGTTATGCACATATCTGTGACTCGACTCCGACATAGATAGTTCACGAATGCAACCTATAACCCTATAGTCGATATAGGGTGTCTTAGGCAGCTTGCCCTATATCGCCGAACAATCTCTTTCGAGCTTTTTCTCCTATATCACCTTTACGAGAACCGATATCGTTTGTCCCTTTCGAGATCAAACTCACATAGCATGCAAAGTCTAAGTGATCAAATTAAACTCAGCAAGATTAGAGTGATAATCAATAAAGAATGACATGCATTGAACACAACTTAAGCAAATACGACACTTTCAAGCCATTAAACCATAAGGGAATTCACCACATTGAACCCTTCAACGGATTTAGCTACTCATGATGAGATAAAAAGCAAATGAACACATTTTCATTGAAATAAGAATGTAAATAATACAGAATAATGAAAAGATTCAAGAGCTGAAAATAAAGGAGATAGCTAAATATTATGGGTTTTTCTATTTACTCAATCCTTCTAGAGTTCGCTAAGACACTCCACTCTCTTGCTTTTACAAGTGGGAATGGGTGAAACTCTCTACAAACCACAAGGTTTGATGTCTAACTCAGGTTAGAATTTTGTCATCTAAGAAGGACCTCGGGCATCCCTACTCATTGGCATCGAGCCAGGGTGCTGTCACCACCCTTTTCTTCCAAGTGAGTTCTGCTTGAATTTGACTTCAAATCTCGAGCTTATATAGTGTAGAAAATGGTTGAGGAGTTGCGAAATAGGTGCTGGAAGGTTGCCCAGTCAGTTTTGGGGTCAAAACAACAAGTTAGGTGGAAGAAGACTCATCAACAATGACCCGCGGACGACTCGAAACGGCCTCAGATTTTTTCAGAAATGCGGTCGCATTTCATTTTTGCCTTCCCAAAAATGCGGTCGCATTTCTGGGGAATTCCAGCTTTTCCTCTGTTTTCCTGCACATCAACAAACTAAGTCAAATTCTCTTAAAATAAGTCTTTTTAAGCACAAATGAGTTAACTTTGACAAAAGTGATTCTCAACACCCTAACTTATCAAATGAAGCATGATTTGAGCTCGGGAACAGTAAATTGATCACAACATACAACATTTAACCAAGAAATGAGCTAAATATAAGGGTAAAATAGGTATATTTTTTACCCTTATCAACCACTCTCACCCATACAAATCGAAGGACAATCCCTCATGAGCAGGAATCCTTAATCAACTTAGGATTAAGACTAAGTTGTCTAGGTCGTCCTAGTGAAATAGAAAACCAACTAGTTAACGGTGTTATAAATAGTGGTTACTATTTCGCCGTCCGGTCTTATGCAAACTCATTGCATAGGATATCCCCACTCGCATGTCTCCTACACGAACGTGTTGGATCATGGTGTTTGTATCAAATACAAAGTGGGTTGTATCCATAGTGTCACCAAGATAAGGCACCCAGTCTTATCCCTATACTATAGGCCCTTTAGGCTGTTTCTTGAACAGTGATCCCCATATGTAGCTACAAATAGTTCAAGACTCATATTACAGCCTAGGATGTCTAGTTTATTGGATTAGGGTTATTTTAGGCAAAGACAAACATAAAATAACTAATAACACTTAATGGAAAAATACATCAATATTATTTCATTAATATTCGGTCAACGGTTACATTCACAATCTACGAGTTTTAGGGCATAAAACCCAACAATACAAACGATGTGATCCTAAATCATTCATGTGGAGACATGCAAGTGGAGGCATCCTATGCAATGAGTTTGCATATATAAGTCCAGGACTGCAAAATAGTCACTTTTACTTCACAACACGGTTTACTGTTAAGACTGAGTATTTCATGCGATGACTTAGGTAACTCGATTTTAATCTTGAGCTAACTATGAACTTCTGTTTATTTGGGATTATCCTTTAATTTGCATGGGTGAGAGTGGCCCGGGTACGCCGACTCAATATGCCTAACATTTTGGGGATAAGACCAGGTAGATAGTTGGGGACATAGTCCTGCAAGAAAGAATTTACTCCCACCCGTTTTAGGGATGGTAGAGAGGTTGTTCCCTTGAGTGTTTTCTCCAGGTATTCAACAAGGGGCCCCACCTTCTCATTGACTCGAGAGGGACTCGGTTTGATGGTTGAATCATAAACCAATTGTTCATTAGAGGATCAGTGGGACTTAAGGAACAAGATGTAATTACAAGGGTAAAACGAGAATTTTGACCCAATTGTAATAATTACGAACAACCTGTGAAGGATCGACTGACTAATCATGGTTATATCGAGTGGTTAGAAATATATCTAAAGTGAGGAGAGTGCAGCTGCAGGGCTATAGTGGAGTGACCCAACAGTTAACGAAGGTTGGTTAACTTGGTTAAAGAGTTTAGCTGGTTAATCACTGATCCTTGGAGTTCATGATTTGTAGGTCCATTAGGTCCCCCTGCTAGCTCATATCGGACTATAGCTTAGAACAATGCGATGAGAGAATTTGAATTGTTCAAATTTAGTTTAGGGAGTAAGCGTTTAATTATATGCGATATGATTGACCTATAATATATATAGTTTAATTATGAAGTAAACTATATTATAGAGAGAGTTGGAAATATTTAAATATGATTTAAATATTGCAAATATGTTTGAATTTTACATATGAATAGGGATTCATATTCAAACGATTGGGATTGATGCAATTATTTAATTTGGTATTTGATATTAAATTAAATAATTATAATTAATTAAAATGTTTAATTAATTTTATTTTAAATTAATTATTTGAATTAATTTTAATTTTAAAATTAATTAAAGAAATTAAGAAATTCAAGGTTTTTTTTTTGGAGGTAGTTCTTGGTGACTAATCCTAGGCTAATTCTCTCCATTTGACACCTTAATCCCTTCTTCATCTACTGTCGTCTTAAGCATGATTGTATTTGCATGAATTTATTTTTTAAAAGACCAGGAATCAAGCTGGAAAAGAGGTTGGATGTTGCTGGATTTTCTCTCAAAAGGCCATAGCTCAAACTCTCTCGAACTTCCATTTCTCCCTAAAATTCTATCACAATTGATTCCCACAAACCGTTCTAAGGTCGGAGAATAGCAGAGAAGACTCTAGTGGTGGTCCACGACGTGTTCGTGATTCAATCAATCCAACGAGTTGTTGTGAATTTGATCTCCAAGAGGTTGGTTCTTCAAACTTTGTTTCTTTTATCCTATGCATGTTTGTGCTCGTAATTGATGTAATTTAAGTGTCTAAGATACAAATTGCTTCCGCATGAGTGTTCATCACTCCTTCATTATAGGGATAAAATGGTAATTTGAACCAACGGTAATTACGAACGACTCTGAAGGGTCGACCTACTCGTAATAGTTATATCCATGGATGCAAAATATTCTATAGTGCTAAGAGTGCGACTATGGGTCTTTAGTGGATTGACTCCTAGTTAATAAATGTTGATTAATTTAATTAATGAGTTTAATTAATTAATCTTGGATCATTGGAGCTTGTAATTTGTAGGCCCATTAGATCTCACTACTAGCTCACAATGGATAAACAAGGATCACTAGTTTTGAAAGAATTTGAATTGTTCAAATTATATAATGAAATATAAGTTAATTGTATAAGATACAATTAATATAATGTATATTGATAAAGTTGAATATAAAGTAACTTTTGAATATGACTCAAAATTAATCTATGAGAGAATAATGTATTTGGATAGGATTCAAATAATAATTAAGATGAATTGAATTCATACTAAAACTATAGGGTTAAAAATTAATATGAATTGGATTCATTTTAATACTATAGGTTAAATGGGCGAGGTTCATTTGCATATGATTAATAAATTATTGAATTAAATTAGATTTAATTAATTAATTTAATTTAATTAGTTTTAATTAATATTAATTAGATTAAAATAACTCCCCAACATTATTTATGGGGAGTGGGAAGTGGGGAGAGGGAGTTACTCTTGTGTAACTCCTCTCTCTTTCACTGATTAAATATGCAGAATGTTTGCATTTCAATGGTTTCTAAGAATTTCACGTAAAAGCTCTCCTCTCTCTCTCAAGCTCCCACTCTCAAAAAAATCATAGAGATCACAAATTTCTCTTAAAAATTCCCTCACTTTCAAAAGGAGGTTCCTACAAAACGACTTATGCCAAGAGAATAGCAGGGAAGACTCTTTTGGTGGTGTCCTGCTAATTGCTGCATGTTCTTGGTGACTATTGTTCATTGAAAGGAAAACTTGCTGCAAATTGGTGAAGAAGAGTCTACAAAGGTTTGTAATTTTTCTACCATGTAGTTTAAAACGTACCTGTATTAGAATGCATTGTGAATCACTACTACAAATTCAATATTACTTGACATTTGTAACTTTTAAATACTAGATGTTTTTATGAAAAAATGTCAAGTTACATGTTTAAAAAAAAACGTCAAGAAAATTATATTTTTTAATGAAAAATTTCAAGAAAACTGAAAAAAAAAACATGGAGCTTGACGAAATTTTCCTGAAATTTTCACAGCAACATAAAACTTGACATTTCAAAAATGTCAAGTTTATTGATAATTTACTTGTCACATTTTAAATGTCAAGAATACCTTTCTTTATAATTTTGTGAGGGGCAATTATGTAATATGGTTTACAAGTAGGACTAGCCAAGAGGAAAAAAAAAAGAAAACCGTCTCTCTCCCCCGATTTTCCCATCTCTCTCTAATCCCTCTTCTTCTCTCGATTAACCGCACCCATTGGCTTCCCTCCCCTCTTTGATCTCTCACGTCGTCCAACATCGTCTCCGCTAGTTCTCCTTCCGACCATCGTCCGACGAGTCCAGCAGCGCCAAGACATGACCCATGACAGTAGGTTCCGACATCGTTCGCAGTGGGTTTCGCGTGAGTCTTCTTCCCTACTCTTCCTCGTGGTCTTCTCTTTTGCAAGTTGTTGTCGTTGACCATCCAACATCGGAGAAGCATCGCCGCCGCAAAGCACAACCCAACAAGTCCTCTTTGAGTTTCCAATGGCTTGGATGTATTTCAACGAGTAGATTGGTGCAGACAACAAAATTTTCTTCACGTTTTCGACAGTTTCGGTTCGTTTTTGATGGTGTAGCAGGTGGGTCTTCATTTTCTGGTGATTTTAAGTGAATTCAGCTATGGGTAAGTGAGATTTAAAGCATTTTTTTAGTCGATTGTGTGTTTAATCGAATGCCCATTGACATTGATTTGCAAATTTAAGGTACCATTGAGATTGGAACTCGAATCGGCGAATTTGGATCGAATTAGAACCCAACCAGCAAGTTAAAACGTGAGTTTGGGTAAGTTTCTCGGTGTTGGGTTGTCCCCAAATTATTTGGCCCCTAGTTGAATGCTTGGTTTAAAATCCTAATTGATTTTGGAAACTTTTTGGTGTAGTTTTGCCTAAGATCTTGGAGTTAAGAAATTTTATTAGGGATTTCTCAAGAATTTGGTAAGTAACTTTACTACTTGGAAAACCTTGGTTTATGGTTGTCGTTGGTTGAGTTATTCTCTTGCTTTATTCTCTCTCAATTTATGGTTGTCGTTGGTTGAGTTAACTTCATTTATTGTTTTGTGAGTTTTTATCAACATTCTTATGCCTTTAATAGTTAGTGTGAAATTTTAAATCATGAATAAAATACAAGAAAAACAAAGAAACAAAGAAGAAGAAAAAAAATTGTATTTATGAAGTCGAAATTCATATAGAGTTGGGAGGGAAAGTGAAAAACTTATTGTTTAGGCCATTTGCAGCAACCATATTTACGGAAAACGTCAAAGCAAGGGAAAGAGTAAAGCCATTTGGAGAGAGGTGTGAACACAAGAGTTTTTCGGTCAATGGAAGTTTGAGAGAAGAATCTGAGATGAAGAACGTAATTATGAAGCTAAGTTACGATGGATAGTTGAGATTATTAAACGTTGTAATTAAAGTGAAATTTAGAGGCTTATAAAAAGGGAGCAGTTTGTGAGGAATAGGCATTGTAGGCGGAGAGACAGTGAGCATTTAGAAATAACCTTTAAAGAAAAACTAGGTGTGAGAGAAAAGGATCAATTTGAAGTTTGAAGTAGGGGTGTTCAACGAACCCGATAACCCGAAAAACCCGGCTAACCCAACCCAAATCATAAGGGTTGGGTTGGGTTAGAATTAAATTTGGGTTGGGTTGGGTTTTATTTTTAAAGAACCGACCGGGTCGGTTCGGGTTTCGGGTTTAAGGGTTTCTTTTTCGGGTTAACCCGAACCGACCCAAACTTAAATAAATAAATATATATATATATATATATATATATATATATATATATATATATATATATATTAAGCCTTACTAGGGTTTTTTCCTTTCCTTGATTTTTTCCACACACAGTGCCGCACGCCTCCTTCAGTTTTTGACTCTTCACTTTTCACCTTTCTCTCAAGCCAAAAAGCCACTCCCAGCCTCCCTTTGTTCAACCACCGCCGTTAGTTTTGCGGCACTCCATGCCTCCTTCATTCGTGCATCGCAGCAGTGCCTCACACCTCCATCGTTCGCGCATCACAGCAGCCAAGCCAGCAAGGTTTATTTTCGTGATTTTTCTCCTTTCTCTTTTGTTTTACTTTTGTGATAATGTTTTGCAAAAAAAAAAGATTCCCCTCATTTGTTTCCAGTTCCCTCTAAAACTTTGGTTTTACTTTGTTATCATATTGATTGTTGCTTAGCGTTGAGTTTGAACCTTCTTGATAATGAAGATGAGGGATGAAAATTTTGCATCTCTTCTTGCTTAGTTGAGTTTGAAAAGAAGAAAATAAAAAAAAATGGAGTAACCCGGTGACCCAACCCGACCCAACCCGGACAAAATGGGTTGGGTTGGGTTGGGTTACCTTCACGAATAGGGTTGGTCGGGTTGGGAATTTGACCAACCCGAATTTTCGGGTTGGTCCAAATTTTACCCCTAACCCGGCCCAAACCGACCCGTGTACAGCCCTAGTTTGAAGTTTGTTGTTGTTGTTCCCCCCTTCTACAACTTCCCGCTTCTCTGAATCCATTTCTATTAATTATTTGTCTTATAAGGACCCGTTTGGTAAGGACCCGTTTGGTAACGTTCTCGTTTATTGTTTCTTGTTTCTAATTTTATTAAGAAATCTAAGCATTTAATAACTATGTATGTTTCTTGTTTCTCATTTTTTAGAAACACTCCCAAAATTTGTAAAAATTTGTATAGAACTTTTGGGAACAACTAAAACTAGTTTCTCCTTTTTTGTTCTTGTTTCCAATTTTTTTCCAAACATAAATAAGAATATAGGTTTATTATTATTGAATGTATAGGTGTTAGGGTCATGCAATTCTATTTTTCTTTATTAAAAATGAAGAAACGGAAACAAGAAACGAGAACGTTACCAAACGGGCCCTAAGGTTTTTGAATTTGTTTTTTCGTGAATGAACAATAATAACCAAACTTAGGATTGTGCAAAGCCAGGTATTTTCAGAATCGAGATTCAGGATTTGGTGTATTTTTCTTGAATTTAATTGATTTTTTTCCCTTTCTTATGATCAATCTTACATGGAGGGTAAATTTTAGTCCCTCAAGGTTGGTTTTCTTTTCTTTTTTTGTGTTTGGAGTTAGAAGGGGTTGTTTATTTTCAGACCTCTTTGATATTTTTAGTCACAGCCTGATTTTTCCATTTTAACAAGAATCATGTTCGTCAGTAAGCTTGAGTTGTTGTATAAGTTAAGTTTCACTTGTTTTCCATTAAGTTATTGTGTTTGGGGAGGGTCCTTGCACTTAATTCTTTTAGTTAGTTTAGTTGGATTCATTGATAGACTTATTGTCACTGTGTATGTTGTTAAATTGAGTTGTTTCATTGCAAAAGGTCTCCATGATTTGAGTTAAGTGAAAAAGTTTGAGTTGTTGTGATAAGTTAAGTTTTTCACTTGTTTTCCATTAAGTTATTATGTTTAGGAGGGTCAATACCTTGCTGCACTTAGTTTTTTTTTTTAACGTGTTTAGTTGTTTTCATTGATAAGTTTATTTGGAGCTATATGGTAATTGATAAGTTCATTTTGTTTAGTTTCGAAGTGTTTATGGAGCTAGTTTAATTATATAAGCATTTGTGTTGTTTGGAGAAGAAGTGACATCAAGCCTTAGCTGTCGTGAGTGACTAGAATCATAACTAATATGATAAAATTCAGAGGACTTTTTTTTTTTTTTTTTTTTTTTTTTTTTTTTTTTACATTTGCTTTTATTTTTGCAAGTGAAAATCACTTGACAAATGCCATAATGTTATGGAAATTATATGTGACCATTTTATACTTATTTTATGGTGTTAATAGTTGTTGGAATTTTAGAATTGTTCATATTGGGTTGATAATTCTTGTAATTTTGAAATTGTTTATAAGGTTGATAGTTTGGTGATGTTGAACATATGAACTTTGTTAATGTTATTGGTGAAATTTTGGTTGATAGGTCTTGAATGTATATTGTCTATTTGGTTGATGAAACTTTGTCTTCTTCAAGATATCAAATTATTGGAACACAATGCAGGAGATTCAAGGATAATTGAGAACATTTATTTATTAGGATTGAACAAAAAAAAAAAAAAAAAAAAAAAACCATAAAGAAACATGACAAGTAAAATGCGTCAAGAATTAACACTACCAGAAAAATCACATACGATAGCATTCAAAAAACGCTATCGTAAGGCTACGATAGCGTTTTATGAAACACTGTCGTAGCCGACGTTATTGAAAGTATCGGACTTTTAATAGCGTTTTTTCACCGCTATCCAAAACGCGGTAGAAAGTCTATTTTTATTGCGTTATTTTAATGTTATGACAACTTTTCATAGCGTTAAAAAAACACTATGATATCTCTTTCATAGCGTTTTTTATAGCTATGATCGAGAGAGGGAGAAAGAGAGTGAGACCGAGAGAGAGAAAGAGAGCCGCAGAAGAGAGAGAAAACTGAGAGGGAGAGTTCACCAGCGGCTCGCGACGATTCACAGCGGCGAACGGCGTGCGACGCTGGTGGGCGAAGTGCGGAATGACAGACGGCGGCACGGCGGCACGGCGGAGAGAGTGGTGGCGGCACTGATACAAGAGAGAGAGAGAGCAAGTGAGAACGAGAGGGAGAGAGAGTTATCGGGCGTGAGGGTAAAAAATCTAGGATTTTTTTTTTTTTTAAACGGTCAACTTGACCGAAATTTGGGGGGGGGGGGGAAGTTTCCCCCCTTTTTGACCAGGCAAAGTGCCCACCTCTTCCCCCATTTTTTTTTAAACACGCTGTTACAGCAGTAATCCTCATCACCTACAAAATTTGATGGTAACTAGGTTAGTACAAACCAAGGTACTAAGTAAGTGGCTCACACCTGAAGAGCCATCAAACAACATACAACAAACAGAGCAACCTCATGCTTTACAAACACAATTATATTGGGTTTTATGCCCTAAAACTCGTAGATAGTAAATGTACATTTGACCAAACATTAATAAAAGTGATTTATTATTCAATGTTTGTATTATATCTTGTCTTATTAACTCTAATCCAATAAACTAAACATCCAAGGCTAATAGAATGAGGCTTGAACTAGTATGTAGGGACATACGGGGATCAATGTTCAAGATTTAGCCTAAAGGGTCTGTAGTATAGGGATAAGGCTGGGTACCTTATCCTGGTGACACTATGGATACGACCCGCTTTGTATATTGATACAAACGTAATGATCCAACGCGTTCATGTAGTAGACATGCGAGTGGGGGTATCCTGTGCAATGAGTTTGCACAAAGACCGGACCGCGAAATAGTTAACCACTAACTGTAACACCGTTAGTTAGCTTGGTTTCTATTTCACTAGGATGACCTAGGCAACTTGGCCTTAATCCTGAGTGGATTATGGACTCCTGTCCATGAGGGATTGTCCTTTGATTTGTACGGGTGAGAGTGGCCTATTCGCCGACTCAATAAGCCTACCATCTTGGGGACGAGACCGAGTGGGGAGCTGGGAACATAGTCTTACAAGAAGGAATTTACTCCTTCCCTACTTTAGGGTAAGTAGAGGTGTGTTCCCTTAAGTGGTGTCTCCGGGTCTTGAACAATGGGCCCTACCCTCTTTATGGCACGAGAGGGACTTCTGTTTGTTGGTTGGACCACAAACAGGTTGTTCATTAGAGGAGCAGTGGTACTTAAGGACCAAGAGGTAACCCAGGGGTAAAACGGTAATTTGACCTAGCTGGGGTACGAACACATGTGAAGGGCTAACTTGCTGTTGATGGTTCATATCCATGGACACAGAAATATGTCTACATTGAGAAGAGTGCAGCTGTGGTTCTATAGTGGAGTGAACCACAGTTAACGAATATTGATTAACTTGGTTAATGAGTTTAGCCAATTAATCTCATATCGTTGGAGCTTCTGATCTGTAGGTCCATTAGGTCCCACCGGTAGCTCTATAAGGGCGTTGAGGTAAATTTCTAAGGGAGAATTGAGTATTCGAAGGGGTTCGAATATTAAGTTATAATATGAATTTGATTTATATTAAAACTATAGGTTATAATTAATGTGCATTAGATGTACATTAATACCATAGTTTATTTGAGAGAAATATAATTAAATATGTGATGTTTAATTATGATATTAATTAATTGGAGAATTAATTAATTATTGTTTTAATTCAGTTTAATTAAATTTGATTTAATTGAATTAGATTAGAACTTTGGGTTATGTGGTATGACTTGTATAAAATTGTTTTATATGAATTTTACTAAATTAAATGTTAATTTAATCAAATTAAGTTAATTAATAATTTAATTATTAATTAAATTTGATTTATTATTAGTTAACGTAACTGATATGGTCTTCCCACTAACCCAGTAAAAACGCGTGGTAGAGAGGTTTTTTAGGGAGGGAGTTTCTTCATCCGTTACTTAATTCCGTCACTTGATGTGCAGAAGTGGTTACCCTCTAAGATTCACGCAAATAGGCTTTCTCTCTAACGTGTGATCTCTGTGTTTTCTCTCTAGCAAGACAGAGGCAAAAAAATTTCTCTCCAAACCTTAGAATTTGATTGGTTCCCACAAGCCACTCAATTCCATACCTTAGGAGAATACCGGTGTGATTTTTCTGGTGGTGTCTCATATCAAATCACAGCAAAGAAGGATCTTGAAGGTTGCTGGAATTTTAAATTCAAAGGGTAGAATTTGGCGAGGTGATCAAGAATTTCCATAACAGTAAGGTATTCTTGATCTAGGATCATTAGGATCCACTCTAGATTAGATCTAGGGTATTTCTTGATATATAATGCATGCTTTATTCATTTTTTCAGTAGTTTAATTATGATTTTACTGCTGTATATTAATTTGCCTACGTACGGTATTTTATTCCGAAATTTCAACAAAATTTCACTTATTCTACAAGTGTATGATATGCATTGCAAAATATGTAACAAAGCCAAAAGCATAACACTTCTAAACTCCCCCCCCCCCCCAAAAAAAAAAAAAAAAAATCTTAGAGTCATTTTTTGACCAAACTAAGGCTCTGTTTGGGATTGCTGTAGCTTTTAAAATAATTGTTGGCAGTTGCTTTTAGGAAAATCAGCTGTTATACAAAGAAAATTAGCGTTTGGTAAATTTCAATTTTAAATATAAAAAAGCAGTTCATAGCGTTTGGTAAATTCAAACAAAATTGTTGTGATTTAGCTATAATGACCAAAGTAGACATATTATTTTAGTTATTTATACGTTGATTTTCAATATATGAATTTCAATAAATTAATTATTTAGAATTTTTAATTTAAATTACAAATTATATATTTTTATTACTTTAAATTATACTAAAGGGAATAGTTGTTCTATACTATCATAACTAACAAATGTTATTCCACTTTAAGTACAAACAAAATGCAAGAAAAAAATAATATTATTTATTTTGTTCTCATAAAACTTGTATCTGTATTGTATTTTAGAGCATACAATTCTTGAACGTGAAAATAATTATTTATATGACCAAAGTAGACATATTATTTTAATTATTGATATGTTGATATTCAATATGAATGGTAATAAATTAATTATTTAGAATTTTTTATAGTTCAAATTATAAATTATATTTTCTAATTCACTTGAATTTGCTTCAAGTTCATTGATGATGAAATTATACACAAGCTTTGCTATGTGACAAGGTTAGAAATTGAAAAAAAAAAAAAAATCTATCTAAGATGCTTTAATAAGTTAGAGAGGAATTTATCTCAATAAATAAATAAATAAAAATAAGTTAAGAGAGGAATTGAAAAAAAAAATATGGAAAGATATAGTGGACATTTTGAAAAATGGTTAAAAAATACGCAGATTATTTGGAAAGTTAAAATCAGAAGCTACTATTCAGAAGATTTTAGAAATCTAAGGATTTAAGAAGTGATTTTCTATAAATTTTAAAAAAATATGAATTACCAAACACATAAAGCGGTTAGGATTTTTTAAAAATAGATTTTACTTGTTCCAACTGCAATCCCAAACGCACCCTAATTCTCGAATTAACTACTTCAAGCTTCATTGACAAGAACTGAATATCAAATGAAATTGATAACCATGGTGTTCAGTACCTTTCAGGTCTAAATGTAATTTATTATCTACAAGAAAGCAATCTATAACTAGAAAACCGAACATCATTTAAAACTAGCAACCTATTGTGTGGTTTCATCAACTTTGCAATTAGCGCTTAACAATTGAATTTGTTTAGCCTAACAAAATATAGCATGATTAAGTAAAAATTTGCATAAAATGTAATTTACTAACTCTTATTCCTTATTAATTCCTAGTTTAAAAATTGTTTAAAACCTACCTAGTTCATTTCTTTTATTCTTAACTATTTACTACACATTACAATATCCTCCACCCCTACACACACATAAATACCCCAATCTCACACACACACAAAACTTAAATTTACAGTATCCTCCACCCCTACACACACAAAACTTAAACTTACACATATTAGTCCTAGTTAAGAAGTCTCTACCATTTTCTAAGATGCATTTACAAGAAAAGAACGAAAACTATCCACATAAACAACCACACACAAAACTTAAATTTAAAGTATTCTCACCCCTTCACATGCAAAACTCAAACTTACAAATATTAGTGCTAGTTAATGAGGCTCTATCCTTTTCTAAGTTATTTCTTTTTCTGTTTTTGAGGATCCACAATCAGACCCTTCCTTCCATTTACTTCTAAGTTGTGTCTGCATTTATCCCATCGAATGAGACATCTGATTTATCTAAATTGTAGTCTTTACAAACCAAGGCATAGTAAAAAGAATAAGGACAATCACTTCCTCTCATAATGAGTAAGCCATCGTACAATGTAATGCTAATGCACATATAACAATAGACAAGAGAAGAAGGACAATCACTCCCTCTCATAATGAGTAAATGTGGTTAGAGGGTATGAGAACTAAAAACCTACATAGGTGTCAAAGTAAGCATAACTCACTGGTAATTGAACTTCAAAAAAAAAGAAAAAGACATAAGTAACATGCATAGATCACAATAATCCCACCAAGGGGCACAAACTCAAACTCAAATTTCAAATACTTTCCATACATTTTGTAGTACTTTTAATTTCAAACTTTACCGGGAATTAATATCTCTTGCTTTGTAAGAAAGTCACAATTGCCGCTGCTTCTTCAAACCTAGTGCAAAAGAAACTTCAACAAGTCTATTACTATATTTCATGTTCCCAAACAAATCAAAATACATTCATCAATGCCAAAAGTCTACAAAAAAAAAAAAAAAAAAAAAAAAAAAAAAACTATTTATATTAAGAAGAAAACAATCTCAGTGAGTCTTTTTCTACTATCTTCTATTAAAGTTAAATTCAATCATTGGATTCCACCACCCCAACCTTTGCTTAATTACCATGAATCCACCATAGCTAGAGCTCCAGTAAAGATCTTAAATCCACTTCAAATCATAAGCCCAAAACAAACAGAAGGCATTTAATCATTCACAACTTCATAACATCAATACACAATCGGCAAATACAAATTGAATCCACAAATCAGCAAAACAAGTCAAACCCAAATCACATAATCATAAGCAGATAACACAAACAAAACCCCAAAAGCCCAAAAAGAGAACACACAAAGTTTGTGAAACGATTTGATTAAAGATCAAATGCGATTAAATACGACTTCAATCAAAGAAAACGAAACAAACCAAGAGAATCACCTCGTAAATAAAGTGTGTTGTCGATGTTTTGTTGAGTAGTGCAATTTTGGGCTCAAATTTCAATTTTGTGACCGTGCAATTTTGTTGAGCAGTGCACTTCGTTGTAGATTAACTTCAATGAGGTTTGCGAGAACTTGAGGATTTTTAAATATCAAAATTAAATGTTGAACCTACAAATATCTATAATCATGGTGACCTGCAAAGAACAATCCCATTGTTCTAACATCAATGCCACAATTACATTAAGATAGAAAAAAATATAGAATTTAACAGGAATAATATTCAAAGGAAACATAACAAAAATTTGAAGATATTCGTGAAATTATGAACTCTCAATTCAATAAGGTCTTCCTTAATTGCAGTAAATATATTTTACATTGTGAAAGAAAACCTTTGCTCTAGCTACCAGATCCATAGGTCAAATTGAACATGCAATTTCTAGCTCAAAAGCTCAAACTCAAAACTTTTCTAAAGAAGATTAAGAACTCACAAATGAATCAACAAAGTAAACATACATTAATAACCTGAAATCTCATACATATGACAAATAAATCTATTCTGAATGTGAATATCCAAAGTTGGGAAATAGTAAGAGTGGTAAAATTTTTTACCCAAAATAAAGTTCTGCAATCAAGAGGGGCTCCACCCTTATCACCAAAATCACCACCAAGTCCACGAGGACCTATATGGTAGCCATCTTTGTCACTAAATCTTCTTTCTCCGTTAAATCTTGATGAACTACTAATCAAGGGCAAATCATGGGATGAGAATAAAAGAACAATCAAAATCAAACTACAAAATGATTCAAAGACCATTAGAGTACAAAATCAGTAGCACAATAATATCAATAATGTAAAATGATGACTAATCTCGTCCAATCCAATCTCATGTCGGGTCGAGGTTGAGCGGGAGCCTCCTTGGCTTCATAGGCTACTCGCTTTGCCAAACTAGTTTAATGTTGCTTCCCCTACGTATGCACCAAGTAATTTCCCTCATTGTTGTGCAAAATCAAGCAAAGCTTACACTCATGACTACAAAAAAAAAAACCCCCCAACTATACAATTTAGCTCAAAATTTTCTAAAGAAATGATAGAATTACAATAACCAAGAGAGGAAGACCTTCCAAGATGATTGCACGTGAAATGTGGATCCTTAGCGAGATCGGTGGTCTCAAGAGCAAGTTGTCCAAGACGCTCACTCCAATCAATAGCTTCCACTGCAGTTATAAATTTAAACATATATATTATGAATTGAGTTGATGCAATTGTTATTTTCCTGGAATCGAAATCCAATAGTCTAAAAAGAAAATTATAACTCAGGCTTGAGTATTTACATACTCATTTAGGCCTCAAACCTCAGTATTCAAGACCATGTATGTGAAGTGAAGTAAATAACATGATTTTTCATTAAATGCAAAGTAGGTTAGCTTCTTCCAACGGTCTAAGTCTTCATTTCGTTCCAACTTAATAGCTCAAACCTTACAAGTGCACACTTCCTAGGAATATGTAGCTATTTTAGTGAAACACAAAGCAAGCTACTTGATTGACTTGTATTAAATAAAGAATGCTAGAATGAGCTTTAGCTATAAATTCATCAGGGTCCAATAAAATTATCACCAAAACCGTTAACATAAATACAATTCTAAAACGCCCCGTTATTATATTTTGAATGTCAACTATGAGTAATTTTGAATGACAACTAAGTAAAGCTTACAAAATAAAGCATTATATAAAAACAAGTTATAGAATCAATGGGCAAATGCTAAGTAATGAAAATGCAACAGATCTAATATTTAAAGGCATCAACTACATATATTCGTCAACCAAACTAATCCCTAAAATCTTAGATAATATTAAAGGCATCAAGTACATGTTCTTTGATTCTTTTATGTATTCAGTTATTAACTTTATGAATAACATGTCTTGTCAGAGGAACCCATACTAATATTACTGCAACATTTTTTCTCTCAAGAAATAAGAATCTTGTTTCTTTTGGTTTCAAGAGAACATTGTTTTTCTGGAATAAAAGAGGCATTGCTTCTTCTTCTTCTTCTTTTTTTTTGGGGGGGGGGAAGAAATCTCTCTTGCAAGACAATTACAGGCAAAAGTAACATTCTCCCTACATAGTTAATAAAATTTGCATATACTGCTCTTCTTGCATTTTAGTTTTCTTCTCTCAGTAACCAAACAATTAACCATGGGTTGTAAATTTCGCAGAAAAATTAGTTTGAATTTGTTCATTCACAAATAATTTCAGCCAGTGTGTTATGCACTATGCGATACATAAAATTCAAATAGATAAAAAGAATAAACCAAATACATCCATGGCCAAAGTTTCTTGTTGCTAAAATAATCATGCCCAATTAAATACAAAAATTCTACAATACAAGTGTTGTTGACTGTAACATCTTAATTTTTTCTAATTAGGCTTGATTTTTTACTAATTGAACACAATCAAGTGTAACAGTTAAAGTTGAGGTGGAATGACTAAGATCTTGCTGCGATGTCTTCAATGGAAGTTTTATGTGTTGTATGATGTTGAATTTTGGTTTGTGGTTGGTGTTTTAATAGTAAAGTCAAAATTTTGTGTTTCTAACACCTAGTCGCTTGAAATGTAGAATTTTCAATGGTTTTTTCCCCATAAAATGGGATGAGTAAAAGCTATTAGAAAACATAAGTGTTGTAGTAAACTCCCAAACTTTGAATACTGGAAACTTTTTAATAACTAATGGATAACATAAATTCTGAAAGTGCTTTCAATTTTTAACCTAAATTTGATTAAAAAAAAAAAAGTTAACCATAATTGCTATAAAACCCAAAAAACAAAAAGAAAAGCCTAAACCCACCCCCTAGCAACACAAAAATGCCACTAAATTTCAGACAAAAGAAAATTAAAAATAACAAATTTATCCTAATTTTTTGGCCCGTCTTCTGGACTTTATATTGCACAATCCAATTGGAGGGAAGCTAGTCCAATGAACCCTTAGCGACCATCTTCCTTGAAGAATCAACAATAGATTGGTGCTAGATTTTGAGTAGTTGAGATCTCTTCCTCTCCATCGGTAGGGATATAGAGCTGACACTTAAAATTCAACACCAAAACAAAATTGATTAGGTCAAAGAAAAGAGGGTAAATAGGAAGGGTGGGGAAATTGAGGTGCGCACATGTGGTTGCAGTTGGAAATCCATTTTTCACAAAGGAAAGGATTATTCACTGAATGCAATTTTTCGATGCCAGGGAAATGTGTGAGAGATGATGAAATTTAGGGAAGAAGATGAAGGGTCCGTTTGGAATACATTTTAATTTAAATGTTTTTTAAGAATGCATTTTTTTAAAAACATTTTGTATAAAAATTGTTTAGAATTTAAACACTCATATGTTTGGTTGTATTTCCTCACAAATGTTTGTATACACAAGTTATTGTTTTCTAAGAAGTCTTTTTTAAAAAGTTGGTTTCAAGTGTTTCTCTCAAAATGATTTATTTATCAATCTCATTTTCTAATAAGTCATTTTTAGTAGTTGCCAAACACTAGAATTTTCTTCAAAATGATTTATTTTCAAAATTAAACACTTGAAAAGTTAAACCAAACACACCCGAAAGAGCTGTAAAATTGATTTTGTGAGAGAGAGAGAGCTAAAAATTTGCGAGGGAGATGAAATTTTGAGGAAAAGAAGATGAGTTGGGATAACGTGAGCAGGCTTTAATTTTCAAAACCAGCCCCGCCTTTTTCTTTTTACTAGAAAATGTTAACGTGCAACGCACGTATGAAATCTATATTGTCATTTTATTCCTATTTAAATATTTATTTCTACAAACTTTTATTTTTATTTTTTTTATAAATTGTATGCTTTTATAATTAAATATATAAATGAGCATTAATAAATTGAGTAATTTGAATCTTATTATCCACAGAGAAAAAAAAAACGATGTTAAAATTTAATGAGACATTGTCATTTTCTATATTTTGCAAACTATAAAGTGTTTCGAGAAAACGCTTTAGTAATATAATAATGTTAGAAAACTTGTAAACTATAAAATTATCATGAGTTTTTTTTTAAAGCTTTATTTTTTTAAAAAAAACATACAAAACTATTTTTGAATCAATGCATTAAAATATGTAATAACTCCTATAAAAATCTAGAGTAAAAAACCTTTATTTATTATTTTTTTTATCATTGAGGTTTATCCTTATAAATATAAATTAACATTAATATGTTTTTTTTAATAAATATTAATATTAATGAGTTACAAAAAAATAATAATAATATTAATGCTAATGTTATTATATTAGATATTTATTTAAAGAAACAAAACGTATAAAAAATTATTTTTTAAAAAATAAGAAATGTACAATTACCTTTTCATTCATGACAATAAATCTCAATACATCTAGAGTTCTTTATTTTGATACTTGTCAATAAATTAAATGTTCGAAGAAGTTTTAGATTATATATATATATATATATTATTCAACTGTTGCAATTTAACAATAATATATCACTAAGAGTAATTTTAAATGAAATTTAAACAAATTATTATAATTCTAATTGTGGTCTAAAAAAGAAATTTTAAGAAAAGGCTTTATGTAAATGCAATTATGCAATAGAACAATTTATATATTTTAAATAAAATGAAGGCAAAAGGAAAAAAAATAATAAAACTATTAAATAAATAAATAAATAAATAAAAAGATTGAGATATACCTTGAATTCATCCATTTGTACAAAATAAAAAAAAAAATTGAAATGAGCTAGCTTCTTTACAAATGTACTAAAATATTTATAGCAAAGGCAATAGGTATATTATACATTATAATGGATCATTTATTTTTTGGTTATCACATAGAAAAATATCAATTATTATCTTTTCAAAAAAAAATATCAATTATTAACATAGATATAAATAAATTAGAAAGAAAAACTAAATGGGATGTACTAAACTAATTAATCTATTAAAAAAAGTATAAAGAAATAAGGAAAAGAAACTCTTCAAAAAAAAAAAAAGTAATAAATATATTAAAAAAGTAATAATTAATTAAGTGAACATTTAGAATTAGAAAATTAACATTTGAAAAAAATAGTTAAAAATGATTATAAAATTACGCATGCAATTAACAATAATAATATATCATTAAATGTAATTTATATTATATCATCTAGTTTTCTGTTATGGAATTTGAAATGGTTAATTAAGCTATTTAAAAAGGTATAAGGGCATTTAAAAAAATAGAATTCCAAAGTTTGCTGCTGAAAAAAACCGAAAGCTTTATTAAATTAATTAACATAATAAAAGAGTATAAAGAAATTATAAACATACAAAACAAAATTAAAACCTTCCAAATTAAGAAAAGGTTTATCAAATTAAAATTCTTTTAAACAACACATTATTTATCAATTTTAAAATCCGTTAAATAATACAAATATTAAAGAAGTAATAATTAATTTAAGGGACACATTTGAAATTAGAGAATTAATATTTGGACAAAATAATCATAAATGATTCTCTAAGTTAAACA
Organism: Luffa aegyptiaca; assembly: GCA_017139565.1. Classification (NCBI taxonomy): domain Eukaryota; kingdom Viridiplantae; phylum Streptophyta; class Magnoliopsida; order Cucurbitales; family Cucurbitaceae; genus Luffa; species Luffa aegyptiaca. Next base: position 14,822,033 of record CM029406.1, on the reverse strand, counting down.
TTATTTAAAAAAAAAAAAAAGAAATGTACAATCACTTCTTCATCTATGATAATGAATCTTTTTTTGTGAATAACACAGGAATTGAATTTCCAATTTTTTTTTAGTGATATATATATATTCTCCATTAGGCTTGTAATTTAACAATAATATATCACAAAGAGTAATTTAAAATGAAATTTGAACAAATTATTATAATTCTAATTGTGGTCTAAAAAGAGACATAAGAAAAGGACTTTGCAAATGCAATAATGCAATATAACAATTTAAAACTCAAAATATAAAGAAGGAAAAAGAAAAATAAATAGCAAAGATTAAGATATATACCTTGATTTGACACGAAAGGAAAAGAACATTGTTCTTTACTTGGCAATGAGGTTCTTTGCAAATGCATGAAAATATATATAGGGAAGGTATAAGATGTGTGTTATAAGGCTCATTTATTTTTTGGTTATGGAATATGAAAAGATTAATTAACCTACTAAAAGGTATAAATAAATTTGAAAAAAAAAATCAAAATCTACAGTTAAAAAAAAAAAACCAAATGAGTGTATCCAATTATTTTTAATTAATTAACATATTAAAAGAGTACAAATAAATGGAAGAAAAAAGACCTTCCAAATTCCCACGTAGGCAAACACAAAAATGTGTAACAATTTTAAAATCTTTTAAATAACACATTATTTACCAATTTTATAACCCCTTAAATAATATATTAAATTAACTATTAATTAACCTATTAAAGGATTTATAAATGAATTAGAAAAATAAAATTTAAAAAATCTAAACACTGCGGGTAAAAAAAAAGAAGACCAAAAGTTTTACTAAATTAAGCATAAAGAAAATTGAAACATAAAAAAAAAAAAAAAAAAAACAAAAACAAAACCTTTCAAATTTCCATTAAGTTCTTTAAACAACACATTATTTACCAATTTTAAACCATTTCAAATTAAAATAATTAATTAAAGGACACATTTGGAATTCAAGAATTAGTACTTGGACAAAATAGTCCAAAAATGATTCTTCAAGTTAGCCACTTTTAAGATAGTAAGATAAGATACAATAAGATATAGCTTGTTTAGCTTAATGCTATAAGTAAATGTTATGAAAAGTAATATTTGTTGTAGTGTAATTGAGTTTAGAAACAAAATGACACATTATAAATGTCAAGAATTTACATACATGACGTTTTATCCATCTCAACGAGTTTGATCCTTAACGTGTGAGAAATATCAAGAAAAATATACATACATTTTATGCAAATCAAACGTCAAGTTTTGAAAGAAATGATACATATTAAGTGTCAAGAATTAATATACATGACGTTTTTATATATGTCAACAACATAGTATCCTTGACGTTTGAGAAATATCAAGGAAAGTATACCTTGCACTCATTTTAGGCATCTTATTCTTGACACTGTTTCCAAGATGCTTTCAAAAGCGTTAAGAGTGTTAGAATTTGACATTTAATAAGTGTCAAGTAATACAATTTCTCTTGTAGTAAATGTATGTTCTCTATTTCCCTATTCTGTGTTGTATTTCAAATTCAAAATTGAGGGACATGTGTTAACGCGCTTGCGTTGTGGGATTCGATCACTTCACCATCGAGCTGCTACAGACCAACGGTGGTTAGTGGATATGTGAGAGAGGGAGACGAGCGGAAAAGAGGGGAAACCGCACGAGAGAGAAAAGCTTGTTGCTGCGACCGTTCTTTAATAGTGCGCTCCCGGAAACTTCTGGGCTTCAATGGAGATCAACCGGAGGGGAGGAAGACGGTGGCCAATGCTCGGTTGGTTGCTGATCAATGACAAAAGAGGAAGATGGCTGAAAGCCTCAAACAAATACCTCACAATTATTGAGTGAGTGCAACGTCTCCAAATTTCTGGTTCTGTAAGGGAACATTACTCAACTTCCTACCTAAAAACCTCAAACAAACACAACAACAAAGTTCAACGAGCCAAACTAAAAACTAATCCTTACCGAAAGGAAAGACGACAATTAAAACGACAATTAAAGTTGGTGGTGAAAAATAACATCAAATAAAAACCACCAGAAAACAGCTCCACTAAACAACTCAAAGTCTTGAGTAAAGACGTCTAAGAAACAATAAAAGTAACCTTTCTTGGTCAAACCTTTGCATAAAAAACCACGTAGATATGTGTTTTTAATGACAGCAAAGCCTGAACACAAAATTACTCAAGCGTATACAACAATAATGGATATGAGTGAAAACAAAGTTTAATAACAGCAAAGCCTCAACACAAACTCCAACTAAACACCAATGTTGCTTATACAACAATAATGGATATGAGTGAAACTCCAGATTTATAATTAAGTAATTTTGAGTTAACGCGAATGAAAATTATTGGATTAAAGAGTTTAATTAATTAATTAATTTTGTATCATTCGATCTTATACGGTCATAAGATCTCATTGCTAGCTAGCCCACAAGAACATTTGTTGAAAGATAAGTAAAAAATTGAATTGTTCAAATTTTTTGTTAAATAATAAAGGGAATAATTTGTTCATGTACGATAGCTCACATTATGAGCTATTTTTCCTGGTACTTTATTGTTAGTCTTAGGGGGCGTTTGGGGCACTGAATAGGTTATAATAACCCCCTTTATTATAACCTATTCAGTGTTTGGGGCATCAACAAAAATAAATGGTGAGGTGGGTTATTTTTACCCTCGATTATTTTATCCATTCTCTACAGTAACCATCATTCAACCCACTCCATTTTCTACAGTAACTCTCTCCTCGCTTCTTCCATGCGACTTCTTGACTTTTCCGACGACCGCCGGCCGTCCTTGGCCGGCGAAGTTTCCGGCGACTTTACCGACGACCGCCGACGACTTTTCCGACGATCGCCGACGACTTTTCCGGCCACAAATTTTTTTTCTTTTTTTTTCATACTTCTTCTCATTTTCATTTTGAAAAATATAAAAAATCAAAATAAAGAAAAAAAAACATCGAAGGTTAACCAACTTTAAAAAAAAAGAACATTCAAACGAAATTGTATTTACCACACTCAAGTTTATTTAAAATGATTTTATTGATTAGAAAAAAAAAACTAATATGATTTTTGAACTAAACATTTACAATTTTTATTTTGACAATACTAAAAGTTAACTAATATGATTTTTCTATACTAAATCCTAAACTTTTTTGTTTTGTAAAAAAAAAAAAACATAACCCTAAATCAAATTGATTCGTATATCATAAAAAAAAAAACTAGAAAAAGAAAATAGTCAGTTTGAACCTTTGATTCAGAACCCCATGTTAAAACAGATCAGCACTTCAAACACAGACTATTTTATCCCAGACTAAAATAATCTGCATCCCAAACACAGATTATTTTATCCCAGACTAAAATAATCTGCACCCCAAACATAGATTATTTTATCCCAGACTATAATATTCTGCACCCCAAACACAGGTTATTATAACCCCCAGACTATTATAATCCCTAGATTATTATAACCACCAGATATTATAACCAATTCAGCGCCCCAAACAGCCCCTTAGAGATTATTCTGGTCAATTTCATACTCTTTTGTTTATATTTTATAGAAATTGAGCTCTCAAAATGATATGGAGTTATTAGATGATTATTGTGAGTTTGAAAGACATTGGAGCAAGTGAAGTCAATGAAGACGTTAAACAAAGCCTGCAGCAACCATTTTTTCCCGAGAGGGCAGCGTTGAGACACTATCCTCAATGTCTCAATGCTACCTCAGTCCAACAAGAAGTCCCAGAGGCTCAGCGTCTCAATGCTGTGTTGAGAGCATTTCGACGCTGCAGAGTCTTCCTTATTTGTTCTTGGCAGTTTAAGGGCAGTGTCTCGGATGTTGGCCATAGTGTCTCGATGCTGCCGTGATTTCAATAAATACATCTGTTTCTTCAACCCTTGAAAGAGGAAGTTTTGAAGGGAAAAGTTGGCAGTTCACGTTTTTGGCCAAATTGAAAGACAAGGAGACTATGAGAGGGTTAAGAAAACGGATTTTCAAGGCTCAAGATCATGGAGATTGAGCTCAAGTCAACACAACGACATTTATTTCTCCTTTCTCTTGACTTTTTGCCACTTTTTATGAAATTTAACATGAGACTTTGTGCTTATATTGTTTCTCTTTTCCCTATTTGAAGGAATGAATTTACCTTTCATCCAGGTACAGCAATGTCAATTTTTTAGCTCCAATTTTATGTTATTTTTGTTCCCCTAAGATTAGGACTATAATGATTTGCCGTCCGAGTAGATGTCTGTGTGCTTTACATTGTGATTTGATGGAGGTAAACATGATCAATAGCTTGTGATGGGAAATTTTCCTATCAAACCTTTCCAATCTGAGATCGTTGATTAGGGACCTTCATGGCTGGTTAAGAAGCATGTTTCGTTTATGTCATGGTTGAGAATTCTCTAGCCACATGAATCTTGTCTGGATTGTGGAGACAAAACTCTCCCTCGGTTGCCGCGTGAGAAAAGAGAGGATTTAATGGGCTTGGCCCATTTACTTCATTAGGTTAATATACATATATAAGTATATGTTTTTGTGGTTTTCGGTTGAGGTCCTTTTTTTGGTGCGGCTGGAGTTTTCAGTCTGCTTGTGCGGCAGTGAGTGTTTTTGGAGAGATGAAGAGTATTTCTCTTGGGTTTAATTGAGGGTTTTGTTTCTTTGTTTATCCCAAGCTATCGGGTTGTGATACTTGGAAGTCAATAGCTTTTGTTGGGCTATTGAGGGTTAGTTTGTGGCATTATTGAAGGCTTCCTGTAATTTCCCAAATTCTAGTAGAACCTGCCGTTGCAGAAGACTGGACGTAGTCCCGAGCTTGGGGCAAACCAGTATATTTTTCGGTGTTGTTTTCTTCCCTATCTCTTTTATTATTTTCGTGACTATTATTTTTGGCTTAACCTGTGGAAGGGGAGATAGTTATAATATTATTGATTGTCTTCATAATATTATTATTATTTGTATTCCGCATTTTTCTCCCAACAATTGGTATCAGAGCTTTTAGTTCAGGAGTCATGGGTTTTGTAGAGCCAAAAAGTTTCGATGGAGTCATGAAGTTCGATGGGAAAAATTTTGGATAATGGAAGATGCAAGTCAAGGATTATTTAACTTGCAAGAAAGTGCATAAGGCATTGAAGGAGAGACCGAAAGGGATGACAGACGAAGATTGGGAAGCTCTGGATGAAGAGGCAGTTGCAAGCATAAGGATGTGTTTGTCGATGGATGTGGCAAGTCTAGTAGCCCATGAGACAACTGCAGTCAAATTGATGGAAGCGCTTACAAACAGGTATGAAAAACCCTCTGCAAATAATAAGGTCTACCTAGTTAAGAAGTTTTTCAACATGCAAATGTATGAGGATGCTTCTGTGAATTCCTATATTAATGAGGTTACCACTTTGATTAATCAGTTAAAATATGTTAAGATAGAGTTTTCTGATGAGGTGATTGCTATTCAGTTGTTAACGTCTTTACCTGATAGTTGGGAAACAATGAAGACAGCAGTGTCTAATTCGACTGGAAATAACACTTTAAAATTTTCAGAAGTTTGTGATTTAGCCATAGCTGAGGAAATTCGTAGGCAGGGTAGGAATAAAGAGTCTACAGTAGGGTCAGCTTTGGTTATGACTAAAGGTAAAGATAAGGTTGATGAAGATAATGAACCGAGTAGCAGTAGGAAAAAGTGGAAAAGTAGGAATGAGGTAGAATGTTATTACTGCCATAAGAAAGGTCACTTCAAGTATCAGTGTAGGAAATTTAAAGAGGATCAGAAAAGAAAACCAGAGGTAAATATAGTGGAGGATGTCGTCTTAGTTTGTGTTGAGAGTGACACAAAGTATAGTAATTATTCATCAAATTGGATATTAGACAGTGCAACTTCTGTTCACATAGCTTCAGATAGGAGTTTGTTCACATCATTCACAGGAGGGCATCATGGCCTAGTGAGGATGGGAAATGGTAGAACCTCCAAGAGAAGAGGGATTGGAGATGTTAGTCTAAAGACAGAATGTGGAGGTAAATTGGTACTGCGAGATGTCAGGTACGTGCCTAATATCAAGATGAATCTTATTTCTATTGGTAAGTTGGCAGATGATGGTTTCATGTGTGAGTTTGGTAGTCGCCAGTGTAAACTCAAGTTCGGATCCCAGGTAATGGCAGTTGGTCACAGGAAATCTCCACTGTACAGATGTCAGTTGAATGTTGCCAAAGGATCAAAGAGATAGTGGATGCCGGTTAAAGCTGCAGATGGTAGTTGTAGAGGTACAGTTGAGCCAGCAGCAAGGATAGCCAATTTCGATTAGTCCGATCAAGATCCTTCAGTTCAGAAACAATTGGGAAGTCCAGGAGAGAAAGTTGATGGCTATCGTGAATCCCCAGTTGTCAGACGCTCGAATGAATTGAAGAAGTCGCTTAGGCGAGTTGAGGCATCAAAGTGGAAGGCCAGAGTAGTTGCTAAGGTTAAAGGTCAAGTCTCTAGCTTGGTAACAGGTTTGAATAGAGGATTCAAGCCATTCTCAGAGTGTATCTTCTTCAGGAACAGTTGTTCGAGTTGGAAGAAGATGACAGGTGACACCACTTAGCTGAAGTGGGAATACGTGCCTGTCTTTTTCATCTGGGAGACAGGTCCACGTAGCTAGCCCATACCTCGGGGCGAGCACAGATGAGCTACAGTTATATTCTGATAGTTGTCTGTTTTTGGTGAGTTTGTTGTTTTTCAGGTATTTTGAGCCTTGGAGTTTACCAAGAAGATCAGAGATAACAGTTGTAGTGGGAGTAGAGATCCTTGGAGTTTGCCAAGTTGATTAGAGTTTTGTTGCAGTGGGAGACGAGATCGTCGTTTTGTCTCCAAGTGGGAAATTGTCAGGATTGTGGAGACAAAACTCTCCCTTGGTTGCCGCGTGAGAAAAGAGAGGATTTAATGGGCTTGGCCCATTTACTTCATTAGGTTAATATACATATATAAGTATATGTTTTTGTGGTTTTCGGCTTTCTTTTGGTGCGACTGGAGTTTTCATTCTGCTTGTGCGGCAGTGAGTGTTTTTGGAGAGATGAAGAGTATTTCTCTTGGGTTTAATTGAGGGTTTTGTTTCTTTGTTTATCCCAAGCTATCGGGTTGTGATACTTGGAAGTCAATAGCTTTTGTTGGGCTATTGAGGGTTAGTTTGTGGCATTATTGAAGGCTTCCTGTAATTTCCCAAATTCTAGTAGAACTTGCCGTTGCAGAAGACTGGACGTAGTGTCGAGCTTGGGGCAAACCAGTATATTTTTCGGTGTTGTTTTCTTCCCTATCTCTTTTATTATTTTCGTGACTATTATTTTTGGCTTAACCTGTGGAAGGGGAGATAGTTATAATATTATTGATTGTCTTCATAATATTATTATTATTTGTATTCCGCATTTTTCTCCCAACAAATCTCTTTTTGTTTTTGTGTGTTCAAATGTCCAAATATTTTGGGCTCATTCTTGACAATTTCCCTTAGGCTTTTCTTTTTTATGGGCTCAATTTAGCTCAATGCATTAGAGGAAGTAAAATTTCTCGAGTTTGTATTTTATTGGAAGATAGTAATTTTTGAGAAATCTTCTGCTTTCATTCAGCATTTTGATTGTTGGGTTACTTGATGTTGATTGTTGTACCAAATGACTCATGTAGTCATGATGCTATAGATTTGGACCATTTGGTTCCATATAATGTGTAATGAATTGGGTCAGTATTTTTAATGTGTTTTAGAAATTAAAAACAAGTTTGTAAATTATATTGTGAGCATATCAAATAGATTATATTTTCTTCAAATCTATGCGGTTTCTCTTGTTTGTCACATGTACATGGCAAAATAACTTCTGTGATATTGATTTCATCAAATTATCTCGTTAATGATTATCTACTTACTTATCAGTGTCTATCTTTACTAAGAACTTTTGAAAGTAGAAGGTGATAAGGGTAAAAAATATACCTATTTTACCCTTATCTTTAGCTCATTTTCTTGTCAAAAGTTGCAAGTTTAGATCAATTTTACTATTCCTGAACTCAAAATATGTTAAAGTTGATGAATTAGGGAGTTCAGAGTCACATTTGTCAAAATATGCTTATTTGTGCTTAAAAAGACTCAATTTGATATGAATTTGACTTAATTTGGTGTTGTGCAAAAAAACAGAAGGAATCTGGAAAACCCAGAAATGCGACCGCATTTCTAGGAAGGCAAAAATGAAATGAGACCGCATTTCTGGGCAGATAGAGGCCGTTCTGAGTCCGTCACGGGTCGTTTTGAACGAGACTTTTGCCACCCTAACAGGTCGTTTTGACCCCGAAAATGATTGGGCTACCTACCAGCACCTATTTCGTGGCTCCTCAACTACTCCCCACACTATATAAGCTCGTGGTTCGAAGAGAAATTAAAGCAGAACTCACTAGGAAGAAGAGGGTGGTGACAGAACCCTAGTAGACGCCCATGAGAAGGGATGCCCGAGGTCCTTCTTAGATGACTAAATTCTAACCTTAGTTAGACATCAAACCTTAGTGTTTGTAGGGATTTTCATCCTATTCCCATTTGTAAAGGAGAGTAGAGTGTCGAACAAACTCTAGAAGGATTCGATAAAAGAAAAAACCCTAGTATTTAGCTACTGCCCATTATTTCCAGCACTTGTCACTTTTCATTCAATTGTATTCTTTATATTTTATTTCAATGGAAAGTTGTTCATTTGCACTTTATCCCACCATGCTTAACTAAATCCCGTTGAGGGGTTCAATATAGTGAATTCCCTTATGGTTCAATAGCTTGAAAATGTTTGTTTGCTTAAGTTTTATTCAATGCATGTTATCCTTTATTGATTATCATTCTGAATCTTGTTGAGTTTAAATTGATCACTTAGACTTTGCATGCTATGTGTGTTTGATCTCGAAAGGGACGAACGATATCGGTTCTCATAAAGGGGATATAGGAGAAAGAACTCGAAAGAGTGTATTTGGTGTTATAGGGCGAGGTTGCCTAAGGCACCCTATAACAAAGTTATTATAGGGTTATAGATTGCATGCTTGCTTTATCTATGTCAAAGTCGAGTCACATACATGTGCATAACGGTACTCGCTTAGCCTTCTAACGGTTCTTGGGAGCAAGGCCAAATAGAAGTTAAATTTGACCCAATGTATTGGATAGACTTAGGTCAAATAAACTATGATTAGAGTTATTTGCCTTTGGGATGAAACTATGTTGAACACCTCGTTTTATTTATCATTGTTATTTCTTTACTTATTTGTTTTGTTTATTTTCCAAAAATCAAATCATCAATTATTTCTTTGGTTACCTATTCTAAGCAATCTTTGAACAGTTTCTTCTTTAAATCCATGTTTCCAATTCAGTCCTTGTGGGATCGATACCATTGGAATACTTCTAAGGTTTTTATTACTACGTGCGACAGTGTATACTTGCACTAGGTTGGCTGAATTTATCTTAATTATTATTCATCATTTTTTTTCTCACATCCACCTTTCAGCTGACACCGCACCAGAAGACAACTTCTTGTGGGAAAGCCTCAAATTCTCAACAATACTGTCTTTCTCGTCGATCATTCTCCATTTACTGTGAGTTCCCTCTCCCATTGAAATCTTTTCTCGTCGATCACTCCCCATGGTTTGAGTTGCTTTTATGTTTGTTTTGTATGCATTATACATTCCTAAATTAATGCTTCCAAGCATTGTTGAACTTTAAAAAAAATGAATATTGATGCAATGCTAAATGAGTGGTAAGTTTGAATCATTTATTTATTTATTTTGAAAATATTATATCACAAATATGAGGTGAAATTTTAACTTATAACTATTTAAGAGAGGGATATCTTTATTATTAAGTTATGTCTAAATTGAAAATTTTTATAAACGAATGCTTGTCGCAAGATGACGATGATGATAATAATGATAATAATGATAGATGTGTTTGTAATGGTATCTTTTTTTAACCTCAATGAGCTTTTGAATACGAAATTGATTTTGGGTAGCTTTTCATTGATTAAAATATCCATAGTTTCAATAATAATTGGTCTCTTAGTCTTAACCAACCACTTCTCATTTTATCTTCTATTAGGTTTGCAAAGTCAAATATCTTGATTCAGTGCAATTTCCAAGATATATTCCCATTGGCTTGATTTAGACTATGTTTTATTTTAGGCACATGATTGGACGATTATTCAATTCCCATTATCATAGGTGTATAATTTGATTTAGAAAGCTTGATATCTTGTTAATCAATTCATATTCAAAAAAATTTATTAGAACAAACAACCCTAATGACATAAATAATATGAGCAATCGTTGGAAGATCCACGTCAAAGTGAACATAGCTCAAAGATGATAATTCACATGTACTCCCTATCATGAAAATTATTGTTAAGATATTTAATGAGATTTCTTACCTAGTTCGATCAACTCAGGACCCGTTTGGTAACGTTCTCGTTTCTTGTTTCTTGTTTCTAATTTTATCAAGAAATCTAAGCATTTAATAACTATGTATGTTTCTTGTTTCTCATTTTTTAGAAACACTCCCAAAATTTGTATAGAACTTTTGGGAACAACTAAAACTAGTTTCTCATTTTTTGTTCTTGTTTCCAATTTTTTCCAAACATAAATAAGAATATAGGTTTATTATTATTGAATGTATAGGTGTTAGGGTCATGAAATTCTATTTTTCTTTATTAAAAATGAAGAAACGGAAACAAGAAACGAGAACGTTACCAAACGGGCCCTCATTAACTTATTAACTCGTGTTTGGTGTTGGTTTGTTGTTATTCAATCCTAAAGCCATGTTGTACTCTTATAAATTTTTACTTTCGTCCCTTTCATTCATTTTTCTTTTGAAGTTTTTCTGTTGGTTGGTTTGTTGCTATCCTGCAGTTATGGTAGCACGTTGCATGTATTTTGTTTGTAAAATTAGAGAAATTTGGCTAATTTGTTATAAGTTAGATGATTTAGTTGGTATATATATACTTCATTAGTATTAGATGTCTATAAGTTAAATTTTTGGTAAATGTACATGTTTGTGTTTTTGGTTTAGGAAAAGTTACTTACCGTTTTGTAACTTTGTTTTACTTAATAAAGTTAGATCCACTTGGTTGTTTTTCTTAAATTTGGTGTTTAATTTGCTTGTATAGTTTTGTAATTTGATTAGTTAAATCTTAACTTCATTAGTTAAGATTTGGATTACTGAGGGGCCGTTTGATAACCATTTTGTTTCCTGTTTTTGGTTTTTAGTTTTTGGTTTTTAAAAATCAGGATTGTTTGATAACCAATTTAGTTTTTAGTTTTTTAATTTTGAAAAACTTTTTTTGAATCATAAAAGAAAAATGAAAACGGAAAAAAATGGTTTTTGAAAACGGTTTTTGGTTTTCAAATTCCCACTACTTCAGCCGCCCATTCATCCACTTGCGCACCTGTCTAAAGTCCAGCATTTTTCTTCTTTCTATTTTTTTTTTCATTTTCTTTTTTCTTTTTTTGGTTTTTTTTACTTTTTATTTTTACAAAGTGAAAATCCTTATTATATATGTATATTTTAAAAAACCTTCCATTGAGCATTATTAAAAAAAAAAGTGCAACTATTTTGAACAATCTTTAGTTTAATTGAAGAAAGTTTTTTTAGCATCTAAAAAAATTAGAATATTTTTTTTCAAAAAAAAAAAAAAAAATTAAAATATTTTTTCAAACTCTCTTGTCTTAAATTGATTTTATCTTTTGATTTCGACTACTCAAGAATGTATGAATTTGTATTACTTTATTATGGAGAAAGATATCATTTACATGAATTTAAAAGTGATAGATGTTAACTACGAGGGTAGAAAAGAGTTTTCTACTATCGACACACTTACACTTTGCAATTGATCAAGAGATGCTTTGTGATATTAAATGTTCGATTTCATATATTTTAAAACAAATATTTTTATATTTTATAAGCACACAGAAAATATACATATAGTCAAAGATGAAAATATCAATGTTAATATTGATATCGAGATTTCAATTTTATGGATATATCGATAAAATATTGATATCCACAAAAAAATCTATATATAAAAAAATTAAAAATTTATTTGCATTAATAATTAAGGTTTTTTTATATCCAAACTAAGTTGTAGATCTTGTTATTAGTATTTATATTTATATTGGGGTTAATAGATGATATCTTTTTATGTTTTATGGATATTTATAAAAGATATTGGAGATATCAATCGATCCTCTATATCCATGTCGAATCCTCCGATTTATCAATATATCGATATACTGACGAATTTTTTCATCCTTGCATGTAGCATGTTGTACGATTCATTATTTTATTAATTGATCAATCATAATTATTGTTACTTAGACGTCTTAGATATGTTTATTTTGTTTTTTGTCTTTTAATCGATTAGTTAGTAGTTAATACATTCAAAATAGTTGTATTTTTAACCACAACAACAATAGATTAAATAAAAAATACTATAAAAATAGTTTAAATTTTCTTTCGGTAAAATATATAAAATAAAAAATAGATATTGACTTATTGGCTTTCTATTTTTGGTTTTAAAAACATAAAACAAAAAATGGTTATCAAACATGTTTGGTTTTTTTGTTTTTAAAAAACAAAAAACAAAAATTTGTTATCAAACACATATAGTTTTTGTTTTTTGAAAACAGAAAACCAAAAACCAAAAACAGAAAACAGAAAAACCAAAAATAGAAAACTGAAATGGTTATCAAACGAGGCCTGAGTTATGCAACTGACTCGCTTGTATTTGGAGATTGTGGTGTTGCCCAGGTGTTATGAGGGCTGTAGTTGGGTGTTTCTAGCTATATTGAAGTGCATTTCTCTTGTTTAGCAAGTCTAAAAAAATAAGGGTTAGTCTTATCTATGCCGTTATGTTGCCAAATTTTTCGGAGCATCTAGTTAATAATTTGGACTTAGTTTCAAGAGTTGGGTTTAGTATTAGTGTAAAACATAGTTTCAAGTTGTATTTAGTATATTAAACATTGAGTGTATGCTCAAAAGATTAACATAATCGTTCCTTTTTAACTTAAGACTTTCGTTTCTAGCTTCTTGGATGGTTTAAATTTCAACGAGTGTAAATTGATTTTCTTCCTTTGATTTCTCGTAGATGATTCGACTCAACCTTGATATGGAAGGACACATCTATATCGTTTGGAGGCCGCCACAAGCTTCTTAGATGCTTTTTGTAACTTAAGACTTTTGCTTCTAACTTCTTATTAGAATGATGTGTAACAAACAACACTTTTAATTTTGTTAATTTTTTTTATCACTTTAGTGTACTTCAATTTATAATGTATGGATTTTATATCTCTGAGTTTCATGTATATGTGTAATTTACTTTTTGATGTATGAATTTATTTTTGATAATAAAATTGAATGCATTTTCATTTTTATATCTTGAATGTGTTGATTTTAGACTTTCAAAATAGAAAAAATAGCCAAACGAAAAAAAAAATGATAAATAAAGGCTTTGCCGACGCCATATGACAGGCGTCGGCAGAGCCATCACGTGGGCTTTCTCCCAACGCGTTGACTTACGCGTTGGCAGAAATTGCTCGTCTCGAATTTCCGCCGACGCCTAGACGTACGCGTCGGGAGAGACCTTCTCTGCCGACGCGTGCAAAAATACGCGTCGGCAGAGGCTCTACCGACTCTTTTTTAAACTTCTTGCTCGACACCTACAAACGCTTCGGCAAAAAATTTGCCAACGCGTTTTTCGATCTTTCCCGACGCCTATGCCTCAATAGACAAAAATATCACAAATTATGGTGTATTTGTTATGGTAATCTCAAAATTGAAATTTGAAAGCAAGATTCAATAAAAACATAGTTGTATCTCATGTTTTCATATCTGTGTTTAGTAGTAGATTTAGAAGTTTGAGCACAATTTAAATAATTGTTTAAAATGGGTTTGATGATATATCTGTAAACTATAAACTAGTTGTAGTTAACAACTAAATATTTAAGTTGAGTATAAAATATTAACAATTAATTCATAAACATGTTTTATGTTATAAATTTTAGGGTAAAATACCCTTTTGGTCCCTCATGTTTCGGGTTCGTTTCCAATAGGTCCCTAGGTTTCAAAATCGAACAATCAAGTCCCCACTGTTTCGAAAATAGTTCAATTTAGTCCCTCCACCGTTAATTTTTTTAACGGTGCTGACGTGGCAAACGTTTAATAATAAAATAATAATTTTTAAAATTAAAATAATAATATATTAATATAATAATAAAAAAAAATAATAATAAAACTTTCTCTCTCTCCCTTACACGAAAACCCTTTCCCTCTCTTCCCCTTCTCGCCGGCGATAATCCGCCACCGTCGCTGCCGATGACCTCCGCCGCCGCTGCCGATGACCCCCGTCGCCGCCCTTCTTCTTCTTCTTCACTCAAACAAACCCACTTCTTCTTCACCCAAAGAAACCCCCAAACATCTCAAACCCACCGCCGCAATAATCGCCGTCGATGGCCACCGCCGCATCCTTACACGAAAACCCTTCCCCTCCCTTCTCCTTCTCGCCGGCGATAGCCCACCGCCGACGCTGCCGATGACCTGCAGCCGCCGCCCTTCTTTTTCTTCTTCTTCAAAACCCTAAACTATACCTACCCCCTTCCTTTTCTTCTTCTTCTTCAAAACCAAATTCACCCCATCACCCCTTATTTTTCTTCTTCTTTTTCCCAATCGTAACCACCTCTTTTATTTTCTTCTTCAAAACCGAATCCATCATCCTATCCTCTCCTTCTCTCTCTCCAAAACAATACCCACCCTTATATTCTTCTTCCTCTTCAAAACGACAACCCACCCCACCCCCTTTTTCTTCAAATCTAAACCCCAAAAAAACAGATCCAACCACCCACCCCCTTTTTCTTCAAAAACCCAACCCTCCATGCCCTTTTTCTTCTTCAAATCTAAACCCAAAAAACAAAATTTCATAACCCACCCCACTTGAAAATCGGAAAACAATAAAAATTCAGAAGAAGAAGAAGCCGGTGGAAGCCGCCGCACACCACCATCATCGTTGGCAAGGGAAATGAGGGGGAAAGAAGGGGGAAAGGAAAGGGAATGGAGGTTTCGGGCCTGGGGAGGGAGGAGAAAGGGATTCTTTTTCTTTTTCTTTTTTGAATAATAATAATAATATTATTATTATTATTATTTTATATTAATATATTATTATTTTAATTTTAAAAATTATTATTTTATTATTAAACGTTTGCCACGTCAGCACCGTTAAAAAAATTAACGGTGGAGGGACTAAATTAAACTATTTTCGAAACAGTGGGGACTTGATTGTTCGATTTTGAAACCTAGGGACCTATTGGAAACGAACCCGAAACATGAGGGACCAAAAGGGTATTTTACCCTAAATTTTATATAATTATTATTTTAAAATAAAGTATAATTTATTCTACATCATACCTATTTTAATTTAACAAAAAATGAATTGAGTTTATAATATGAAATATTATATTTATTAAATTTTTTAATCTTTTTTTTTTAAATTTAATTCTTCATTTTATTTTATTTTTTTTTTAAAAAATCTTATTACCAAAAATTCCAATATTTGGATCATAGAATCCGAAAACATTTTTAAAAAACATTTGCCAAACGCATATTCCCTGACCTCAATAAATTTAGAAACATAAAACAGAATCTTGATTGCATATCAAACAAGTCCTAAATATTTCATTTGAATATCAATAAGTCCTTAACTACAAACTATATTATTTAATGAACTAATACCCTATTTACAAATTAGAATATAGAGTAAGGCACAAAATAATAACAATAATAAAAATAGAGATATGTCCACAAATCATTCGAGCTTGGTTCCAGGAGGAGGAATAGTGACAGTTTGGCGCTCGGTTTCTAAAACACGGTTCCGGTAGATCCTGTCAATGTAATCTTTTGCTTTTCTATCGATACCAGGTTCAGCAACCCAATGATGAGTTTTGTCCTCATTGCTCGGCCACACCTTGTTCGAAGTTGACACCTCGTCCCAAGAACCATCATAATGATCTCCTTTTCTGCCCTTTCTGAATTTGAAAAAGCTAAAGATTGAGAAGGAAGAATGAGCTTTTTTTTGTCGACTGTTGCCTCCCATGGCGTTGAGGAAGTAGTTAGATGGAAAAATGAATTGAATTGTGAGTGTTAGTTGATTGAGGGAAGATGAAAGGATACTCTTTTTTTTAGCATACGGAAATAAGAAAAGGGCATCAGTTGAAAGGACAACTCTTGGGGAGCAAAGAATCCTAAGATGCAAGCTAGGTGAAACCACTGAGCAAGAAACATAAATGTTAGTTTGTAGGGTAATTATTCAAACACTTTTGATTTCCTCCATTGCTTTAAACCCACATGTTGACTAAAAGAATCCTTTGCTAAGACTTTGAATAATTCCACTTATAATTCCTCTCTAGTCCCTTCTACAAGTTTTGGGGTTAACAAACGTACATAAATTTATGTAATGATAGTTAAATATATCAAAATAAACACAAATTATAATAATGTTAAACTTTTTAATATAATAACATATTAAAAATTATAAGTATGAAAATATCAATCACAACTAAAATATAAAATTTTTCAACTTTACAATTTTTTCTTTATCTTTTTTTTTTTATAATTTTTTTTGAAAGCTTTATTTTACAAATTAAAAGCTGTAGGTAGGAAATTTATAAATGTAAATGAATACCCATAGAGGTGTGAGAAAGAATAAATAATTAAAAGGCGAAAATATAAAAAACACCCCTGAACTATGGAGTTTGTTTAAAAAATGTCCCTGATCTTTAAAAAGTTTTAAAAATACTCTTGAACTTTAAAAAATGTTCAAAAATACCCTTACTGTTAAGTTTTGGATGGAAACCATTAAAGTTTCAGTTTCATTAATACCCTTGAACTTTAAAAAAAAAAAAAAAAATTAAAATACTCTTATTGAAAAATGCTTCTTCTTTTTTTCCATCCTCTACAAATTCTTCCGTCCATGAAAATTGGTGAGAAGCTTTACTTATTTGCCATGTATTCATAGACTACTAAGAGCTTTTCTTCTCTTTCAACACATCATCCCAAGAGTTTGACTAGAATTTTTTTTCGTGTTGAAACCTTCAAGATAACTTTTGTTTCGTTCATGAAATTCTACATATGCTTGACATAATTTTGTTGATAGCCTTTTTAATATTATTTCCTCACCAACCACACTGTCAATTAGCTTTCTCTATATTCATTTTTCGAAAAATAAATGAAACTATTATTGTATAGTGGTGGTAACATTTCTTAAATATTAATAAGAACAAAATCATATATACAACTTTTGATTAATTGATCTGGTAAATTGGACCAAACCCGCAGTCTCATAGACACTTCTTCTCCCACTTATCTTCTTTACACTTTTTAAAAGAGAAAACTCGATTTCAAACTATGTTTTTATATGGTGTTATGCTGCACACAACCTTCATAAGCAAAGTTTTGCATTAATTTTTATGGAGGAAGAATTTATAGTGAGAGGAGGAAGAAAAAAGAAGAAACATTTTCCAATAAGGAAATTTTTTTGATTTTTTTTTTTTACAGTTCAAGGGTATTAATGAAATTGAAACTTTAACAGTGTTCATCCAAAACTTAACGACAAAGGGTATTTTTGAACATTTTTTTTAAAGTTCAGGGGTATTTTTAAAATTTTTTAAAGTTTAGGGGCATTTTTGAAACACACCCCTTATGGGTTTTTTTATTTTTTTTTATTTTTTATTTTTATAATTTAGCCTAATTAAAAATAGTTTAGTCTGTGAAGTTTTAGATAATGTCTATTTAGTCTCTAAACTTTAAAAAGTGTCTAATAGGTCCTTGAATTTTCAATATTTTTTTTTTCCTAATATTGATATCTAAAGTTTCAATTATATATCTAATAGGTCTTTGACATATTCAAAATATTTATAAATTAAATGTTCTATTAGATATAAAGTTTAATTTTGTGTCTAATAAGTTCTCAATTTATGCGACATTTTTTAAAAATTAATGTATATATTTTTTATGAAATTAAAAATTCAAAGTTCAAATAGATACAAAATTAAATTTTATGAGCAATTAATTTAATTTATTTTAAATATGTTTAAAACTTGTTAGTTACAAAATTGAAAGTTCATGGATCTATTAGACATTTGTAAAGTTCAAGGACTTATTAACATAAAATTGAAAGTTTAAGACATCTTAAGCACATTTTATAAAATTCAGGCACTGAACTTGCCATTTAACATTCAAATAAATATAATTTTAAATATGTTGATATTTAATATTTAGATTAAGTAATATTAATTACAAAATTAACCATGGTAGAATTATTCACACCTAAATATACGGGCACAAAATTAAACTTTAAATATTTAAGATTTTTTAAAATAGAATTAAGTTTTTTTATACAATTAATTTTTATAAAATAATTTGCTAAAAATCAATATATATTTGTATATATGTCTGTGTAAAATTAAGAAATAAAATAATTCTAACCAGTTCCGTTAAAATAATATATAAATATGTTGCAAAGTTTGAAATGGAAAATTAAACCCGTAGCAGAAGAAAAGAACAAATAAATTGAATGTTTAAGTTTTTTTTTTTTCTTCTTCTTCTTCTTCTTTTCTTTTCTTCTTCTAATTTAAACTAACGGCTGCATAAAAAAGCAAAACTAAAAAAAACCCAAAACTAATGTTTAACAGGTTTTGAACGCTAAATCAACAAGCTAATGAAGGATTCACGGAACTGGTCAGAATTATTTTATTTCTTAATTCTTCGGGGGGCACGTGCCCCTCCAAGCCCTTCATAGATCGGCTCCTGCTTTCAAGAATAAGGTCTATTGAATTTTTATGAACAAAAGTCTAAATGTGCAATTTTCTTAAAAAAAAAAATTGGATTTATAAATACATATCTTTGTTATAATTTATGAAAATAAGAATGGAAAAACGATATAGACAGCGAAAGAGACCAATTTGGATGCAATTTACTAGATTTCTTCCTCTTTTCTCCTTCTTTTCCTTTTATTTTGATGTTTTCGATTGTTATTAGTTATGAATTTTAATTCAATTTTATTGTATATTTCTTTTCTTGTGCTATGATTAAACATAATCTATGAACTCTTTTGGTATTCTTTATTTATAATTCATAAAATATATATATATATATATATATATATATATATTTTGTAATGAAAATTATTTTTCTTTTGTTGATATACTCATTTTGTTCTTGATGCTTGTAATTGTTTGATCATCAATCGCATGATTATATATTCAATTTGAGATCAAGAGACAAGAATTGAATTGATCTTTAAATACTTTTGTCATATGTCACTTTACATAGATGGTTACAAATTCTTCTCCGTTTAATGTTTTCTATTGAATTTTTTGCTAATGCTAGAGAAAAATTGGTAATTAATTTGTGGGGATTCACTATCAATATAGGGAATATATTGAGTTAATTAGATTAAAGAAAACATGTCACGCCCGAGGTTAGGAGGGGTACATGAGTGAACCGAAATCACATCCGAATGAGAGGGATCTTGAGGACATGAAAGTAGGGATGTCCACGGGGCGGGGCGGGGACGGGGATGGCTTCCCCGTCCCCATCCCCGCCTCCCATTTCAATCTCCATCCCTGTGAAATTCCCCGTTAAATTTCACGGGGAATGGGGCGGGGATTCCCCGCTGGGAATTTGCGGGGATCGGGTTCCCCACGGGAAATTATTCCCCGTTTAATTTTTTTTTAGTTTTTTTTTTGTCTTTATTAAATCAAATATTCTTTTGATAAATTTTCAAATAGTTAACTTTGCACGAAAAATGTTCATCAATTTTCTATTAGATTGTTAATTATTCACATAAATTCTTCATTTAGATAGTTAATTTCTTAAAAAAATCTCTTTTTTAAAGAAAAAAAATTCTTAATCTCCTATTATAAACGAAATAATATTTCATAATAAACTATCTAATTATATCTACATATAATTTAAATATTTAAACAAACCTATCCAATTTTCTAAATTATTAACAATAAAACTTTAAATTTATATATAGTGAGAAATAATAATAATACAAATAATTAAAAAAAAAAGTAAACGGGCCGGGGAGCGGGGAACGGGGATGGGGAATACATTCCCCGTCCCCGTTCCCGTTTAGCTCGCGGGGAATTTTTTCCCCCCACTCCCTCCCCCATTCCCCACTTAAACAGGGATTCCCCACCCCATTAGGGGAGGGTCCCCACAGGGCCTCGGCCCCGCGGGGTAAATGGACATCCCTACATGAAAGCATGGTCTTGATAAGCTTAAAAGAATTGATAGATACCTATACCAACAAGTTAAACCTTCCTTTTCGGTGGCTCAATCATAGGAACTTTGAAGTTAAGCGTGCTTGGTGTCACAATCACACTCTTTCGAACTCACAAGCGATTGTGCGGCACTTACTCTCGCCCACGAGTAAGTCAACCAATTCGATTTTCGGATCGCCGTTGGCACAAAGGGCCTATCTCGCAACCTCCACCCCCGTTCTTGGAAAACGGTTTTAGAAAACGGGGTAAGAGGAAAAGCTTTGGAAAACAGTTGAAAAAATTTTGAATGAATATTAGTTGCGCGGACTATCAAGTAAGAAAGGGACAACAACAGCTTGA
This sequence comes from Luffa aegyptiaca, assembly GCA_017139565.1. Lineage (NCBI taxonomy): Eukaryota > Viridiplantae > Streptophyta > Magnoliopsida > Cucurbitales > Cucurbitaceae > Luffa > Luffa aegyptiaca. The sequence continues at coordinate 14,801,382 of CM029406.1, read as the reverse complement.
TAGGAAGGTTTAACAACTAGTCGTACCGCCTTATAGTATATTATTAAGCATTTTAGCCTTGACAAGCTTAAACATGAAAATCACGAGGAGTCATACACTTGAGAAATGCAAGGAAAAATAAACAAGCGATACAACGGAAATACATATAATGAAAGCATGAGGGGAAAGGGTTGACATGGGCATGCGGCCATGGGCAACACGCCTTGGACAAGCATGACCGTGACATCCTCCCCCACTTAAATGGTTGACGTCTCTGTCAACCGACGCTGCTCGAACTCTGCGATCTGGAGGGCAGCAGTCTTCAGGTCTTCAGCGCGCTCCCAACTGATTTCGGCCTCTGGGAGCCCTTTCCACTTAACTAAGAACTCTTGTAAATCCTGTCGTGGGTTGCTGACGCGACGGGTCCTCTCTGCTAACACTTCCTCTACTTCTTTATCGGCGACATTCTTCATGGTGACAGGTGGTCGTGTGACTTCGTTGCGGGCGGTATCCTCAAGGTCGGGGTGGTAGGGTTTCAAATTACTGACATGAATGACAGGATGAATTTTCATCCATGCAGGAAGTTGAACCCTATATGATGCCTTCCCGACCTTTTGGATAACGTCGACTGGACCTTCATATTTCCTGATGAGGCGTTGGTCTCGACTTCCCCGGAAACGGAGTTGTTCTGGTTTCAGCTTGATCAGCACTTTGTCCCCTTCTTGGAACTCTAGGGGGCGCCGTTTCTGATATGCCCATTTCTTCATGCGTTTCGATGCCTTCTCTAAGTAAGCCCGAGCGACCTCCGAGGTTTGTCTCCACTCTTTGGTGAAATTATACGCTTGGGGGCTTTTGCTTGCATATGGGTGGTCGATGACATGGGGCATCATGGGTTGTCGCCCGCAAACAACTTCAAACGGCGTCTTGCCTGTCGAGGTGCTCTTTTGGCAATTGAAGCTGAATTGCGCTACATCGAGCATCTCGACCCAATTCTTCTGTCTTGCATCGATGAAGTGGCGCAGATATTCTTCGAGCATGCTATTGAATCTCTCTGTCTGACCGTCGGTTTGAGGGTGATAACTGGAAGAAATATTCAGGTTAGAGCCTAACAGCCTGAATAATTCCGTCCAGAAAGTACCCGTGAATCTTGCATCCCTGTCGCTAATGATGCTCGCAGGGACACCCCATAGTTTGACTACATGCTTAAAGAATAGCTGTGCCGTCATCTCGGCTGAACACAACTTCTTGACTGGTATGAACGTTGCATATTTCGAGAACCTGTCGATGACCACCAATATGGCCTCAAATTCCCCAACCTTAGGTAGGTGGGTGATGAAGTCGAGTGAAACGCTTTCCCACGGTCTAGCGGGAACAAGTAGGGGTTCCAGCAACCCTGCTATCTTGGCCCTTTCGACCTTGCCTTGTTGGCAGATAAGACAAGTCTTCGTGAATTGCATGACGTCGTCGCGGAGGTTTGGCCAGTAATAACCCTGTTTCAGAAGGGCATAAGTTCTTTGCCACCCTGTATGACCTGCCCACAGAGTGTCGTGACATTCTTCTAACAAGAGTCTTCGTAAGTTCCCCGAACGAGGAACATATAGGCGGTTGCCTCTGGTAAAGAGTAGATCATCTTCTACCCAATACTGGCGTGTCTTCCTTTCTTTCGCCAGCTGAATTATGGCTTGAGCAGCCATATCATTCGACAAGTGTTCCTTGATGGTCTCGCGGATGGTTCCGTTCAACCTGCTCGCTTTCAAATGAGCTAGCATGCACAGGGCCGCATGCTCGCTCTTTCGACTCAACGCGTCTGCCGCTTGGTTGGCCTTACCCGCCTTATGTTCAAATTGAAAATCAAACTCTGCGAGACACTCTTGCCATCTCGCTTGCTTGGAGGACAATTTCGGCTGACTGAAGAAGTGACAGATAGAGCTGTTATTGGTCTTGACGACGAACTTGGCTCCGAGGAGGTACTGTCTCCAAGCTCTCAAGCAATGGACTACTGCTAGCATCTCTTTCTCTGAGGCTACATACCTCTTTTCTGCATCATTCAGCTTCCGACTTTCATATGCGATGGGGTGCCCATCCTGGGTTAGGACACCGACCAACGCGTAGTCTGACGCATCGGTCTCTACTACGAAAGGTTTGGTAACATCGGCAATTCCGAGTACTGGACCTTCCATCATTGCACGCTTCAACCCGTTGAACGCACTTTGGCAGTATGGAGTCCAACTCCACGTCTTGTCTTTCTTTAACAACTCGGTCAGAGGGCTGGCACGATTCGAGAATCCCTCTACGAATCGTCGATAGTAATTGGCCAGACCCAAGAAGGAACGTAATTTTGTTACTGTCGTTGGAACTTCCCAATCCCTGATGGCTGCCACTTTTCCTTCTTCCATACCGATACGGCCGGCTTCAATCAAGTGTCCGAGGAAATTAATGCGCTGTTGAGCAAAAGAGCATTTCTCTCTTTTCACATACAGTTGATTTTTCTTCAACTTCTCGAAAACCAACTGCAAGTGAAGTTCATGTTCTTCTATGGTCGGGCTGTAGACCACAATGTCATCGAGGTAAACCACCACAAATTTGTCGAGATACTCGTGGAACACTTGGTTCATTAGCGTGCAAAAGGTAGCCGGAGCATTCGTCAGGCCGAATGACATGACTAAGAACTCGAAGGCCCCGTACCTTGTGACACACGTTGTCTTGGGTTCATCTCCTTCGGCGATGCGCACTTGGTAGTATCCCGACCTGAGGTCCAGTTTCGAGAAATACTTTGCCCCGTGGAGACGATCAAATAAGTCGGTGATAATGGGTAGCGGATACTTGTTGCGCACTGTGAGCTTGTTGAGGGCTCGGTAGTCAATGCATAACCGCAGGCTGCCGTCTTCCTTTTTCTGGAAAAAACACTGGAGCCCCATATGGAGCCTTCGCGGGACTGATGAATCCAGCATTTAGTAACTCATCTAACTGTTTCCGCAGCTCAGCTAACTCTGGCGGCGCCATGCGGTAGGCATTTTTAGCGGGCGGTCTCGCCCCCGGTAACAGTTCAATTTCGTGATCTATCCCCCGCCATGGAGGTAGGGTCCTGAGCAGACTGTCTGGCATTACATCTCGATACTTGTCCAACACACGTTGGATCTCACTAGGGACTGGTGCTTCCACAATTTCGTCTTCTGTCATTGGGATGGCCATGAATGTGGGTTCGTCGTGTGCAAGGCCTTTCTTTAACTGGAGGGCTGATATCATTTTCACCCCATTCGGTTGTCTGATACTGGTCGTCACGACCGTAGGGCTGGATCCTGTGATCACCAAGCATTTTGCTAGGGGCATGGGGATGACTTTGTGTTCGAGAAGGAATTCCATCCCCAACACAACGTCGAAATCATCCATCTTTACAATCACGAAATCTGCCTTGCCATTCCAGTCCCCCAACTTAACAGTCACTCTCTTAGCAATTCCCATGATCGGTAGGGCGGCTGAGTTCACTGCTTTCATCTTTCCTGAATCTCTGTCCCACCTTAGGCTCAACCGTCGTGCTTCAGCTTCGGTCATAAAGTTGTGGGTGGCACCAGAGTCGACCATTGTGCTCTTGGCCTGCCTCTGATTAACCCACGCCTCGACATACATGAGACCACGTTCAAGCGGCTCTTTGGCCCCTTCAGATTTCTTCTGGAGGGCGGATAGGAGTTTCAAGGCCCCCATGCGAGGGTTGTCTTCACTCGTCTCAGTCTCTGTATTAGTCTCAGTAATCTCAGTCTCTGGTCCCACGTTGCCCATCAATGAAGCTTGAAAGGCATTGAACGCAGTTCAACTAGGGCACTGGTTCGATCGATGTGCCCCTTTACAGATGTAGCAATAAGGTTCGTCGTTATAGGACTTCTGATTTGGGCCTCGATATGAACTCCCGCCTCTTGGTTGGGAGTAGTTACGGTTACTTCCCCATTTCTATCTCCTCCCCCACTTTTGGGAGAGCTGGACCGCACGGGTCTATTTCCCCCACTCGAGGAGGCTTGATTCCGCTTCTGATCTTGGGGTTGGTCATTGCTAAGGTCGAACAGACGTTCTGCGGCTGCATAAGCGTCTGATAGTGACTGTACTCTCTGTTCATAAAGCTTGGACTTCGCCCATGATTTTAATCCCTCTATAAAACAGAAGACCTTGTCTTTCTCTAACATGTCCCGTATGTCCAACATTAATCCAGAAAACTGTTTGACATACTCTCGGATCGTTCCTGTGTGTTTCAACTCGCGCAACTTACGACGTGCCAAAATCTCAACATTCTCTGGGAAGAACTGCTAACGTAGCTCTTGTTTCAGTCTTTCCCATGTCTCAATGACACAACGGCCTTCTTGAACGTCCCTATAATGGGACCTCCACCACAACTTGGCGTCATCTGCTAGGTGCATGGTCGCCAAGGTGATTTTCGATTCTTCTGTTGTCGTATTTGTGGCCCTGAAGTACTGTTCTAGATCGAAGATAAAGTTCTCCAGGGCTTTGGCATCTCGAACCCCACAAAAGGGTTTCGGCTCGGGGACTTTCACTTTGTTTAACTGGACCGCACCCCCTGTCGGGGTTTGGTTTCCCACCGCTCTCATGGTGAGGTTTAGTCTGGCGCTTAAATCTGCCATTTCGGCCCTGACGACATCGAGGACCGCTTTTACGTCTTCAGACAGTTCTGTGACCATCTGAACTATTGCTTTTTGGGAGCTGTCTAAACTATCGACTCGCTCCTCCATTTGGGCGACAGAGCCCGTCGAGCTGTCCCCACGCTCGAAGCTACTAGGTCTGGTAGCTTTTTCCTCGAGGTTCTCAACCCTCATTAACAATTCTTTGATGGGCATTCCATCTAGGCGGCCAGATACCGTGTCAATTGTGTCCGTCTTGGTTGCAATCTCTTCCAGGCGAGATTCCAAGAACCGAACTGAATCTGGGACTTCTCTCAAGTAGAGCAGCTGCTCTTCAATCTCTACGAGTCGTTCGACATGGGTCATGCCCATCTGCTTTGTCGCCGACATACTTTCAGATTTTCGCTTCGGGAGCCAACTTGGCTCTGATACCAACTGTCACAATCGCACTCTTTCGAACTCACAAGCGATTGTGCGACACTTACTCTCGCCCACGAGTAAGTCAGCCAATTCGATTTTCGAATCGCCGTTGGCACAAAGGGCCCATCTCGCAACCTCCACCCTCGTTCTTGGAAAACAGTTTTAGAAAACGGGGTTAGAGGAAAAGCTTTGGAATACAGTTGAAAACATTTTGAATGAATATTAGTTGCGCGGACTATCAAGTAAGAAAGGGACAATAACAGCTTGATAGCGAACAACTCTCGAGTAGGAAGGTTTGACAACTAGTCGTACCCCCCTATAGTATATTATTAAGCATTTTAGCCCTGGCAGGCTTAAACATGAAAATCACGAGGAGTCATACACTTGAGAAATGTAAGGAAAAATAAACAAGCGATACAAAGGAAATACATATAATGAAAGCATGAGGGGAAAGGGTTGACATGGGCATGCGGCCATGGGCAACACGCCTTGGACAAGCATGACCGTGACACTTGGCTTGGAGAAGTTCTATGTTGGGTGGCCTCTTGGGAATTTTCCTAGGAAGCATGTGAATGAGGACAAAGCATGCTAAAGGACCCTATGTTGGTTGGTTTGTGGAGACAATCTTCATTCTTAGAAGCGGTTTAAGACGAGTATGGTGACGTGACCAGGTCGTAGGGGAATGCCGGGGCCGTCAGGTGCTGAATCTGGATTCCGAATCCTGGGCCTGGGGCGTTACAGATGGTATTAGAGCGGAACCTCTTCCAGTAGGATGTGGTTCGGGGACGAACCAAGACGGAAGCTAGTGGGCATGTGATGCCCGAGGTTAGGAGGCTCAGAATTGTCTGATCAAACTAGGAATTGAAATTATGTACTTTAATGAAATCAATTTTGACGGGACGAGCTGTTGGGACTCGTGTCAAATAAATTTATAATCATAGACTACTAAAACCAACTTGTAGCAGTAGTGGTCGGGGTCGATCACAGGGAACAACTAGTTTACTTCTAATCTCTTTCGTGTTTGGTAACAGAAGGGGGGTTGAAGAGAGAGGGATTAATTGCAGGAAAAGTAAAATTGCAAGAAAGTAAATGACAAGAAAATAAATGGGAGGTTGGTTAATCTCACCTTGTCGATCACTGTAGCTGGAGACACTCGGGTTTACTACATTCGTTTTTACTCATTGATTAGCAGATAATGGTTCTAATGCATGTTGTCTAATTGGTACTCTAAATCAATTGACTCGATCCCACCGTCCATCGACTCAATTACTAATTACTAATCAATAAACCCCTACTAACCCATCGAGATTAATCAATTAAGTAACTGCATTAAGATCAAGATACCCCTAGAGCGCTAACCCAACGAACCCGTTGAACCAACATGTAATTGATTAATTAATTAACCTGGCCATGATTAATAAATTAACTAATTGTTGCTCTAGGCTAGAATACTCATAATTAATTAGGGAAAATCTAATTTAATTACGAATATCGATTTAGATCCTAGACCTATCATGTAGAGCAACAAAGTCAGAGAACTGCTCTTGGCCGGGACCTGTGCCCATGAATCGGTCTATGTGCTAACTATGAATTAACTATCCATTAACTACTTGAAAATCAATTCTTTAGCGGATTATTAACATACGAGCTGCGAGTTAGGACGTCAATCTAACCTACTGCGCATGCTAATTATAAAAGCGGGAATCTAAAATCACAAACAACAATCAAAACACACTTTAAGCACAAAAAACTCAAGAGGAATAGGCATTCAGAACAGTAAGCTCAATAAATCTCATAAAACTGAATGTACTTACAATTCCGAGGTTCCAACTACACCGAACGACGCTTAGACGACCATAGACAAGTCTAATATAAGCCCAAAGCTCAAGAAACCAATCTAAACTAACATAAAACTATGAAAACCAGAGAAGAACGAGAGAAAACGGAGAAGAAATCGAGAAAAAGCTGTGCCCTCGTCCCATATGACCTAAATCGTGAAACTGTTGCATTTAAATAACGAAACGGCATCGAGACGCCGTGGGTGGCGTCGAGACGCTGACGGTGATTTGAGCAGTCTTTTGAGTTCGTAACGTCGAGACGCCGTGAGGTAGCGTCTCGATGCCATCGCTTGGGCCTTCCTTGTTTGGTTGCTTCAATTTTGCACCTCTTGACATTGTTTTCGAGTCCTGAGTGCTCTGCGTTGGTCTTTTCACCGCCTCGACATCCTGTGGACTTCAAGATTGATCAAAACCACGTTAATTTCCTCAAATTAACGTCAATTTGGAATATTGGCTCTCGAGAAGCTCTAACACCAAACACCTACAAAATAATACAATTAAGCATAATAATTAACATAAAACTAGCAAGATTATGAACAAATATATAGGGCCAAATTGGTCCTATCAAATACCCCCAACCTAAACCTTGCTAGTCCTCGAGCAAGCATACAAAATAAAAGTATAGGATTCAATAGTTGCACTTCTATAACTCAAATCTCAATCCCTAAAATGCCAAAAGTATTGCAATCAAGAGTCATTCACATATAGTCTAAATAAAGAGACAAATCAAAAGTTTTCACGAAAGTTCATTCTCAAGCTCACACCTAGCCTACCTAGAACCAATTTTACAAACCCGGGATTGGATTATACAACCCTCAACCTATCTTCCCTCTACATTGGCACTAGGAACTAACCAAGGAGCAAACAAAACTAATTAGACTGTTTTTCTCGCTACCTAGGTGCCTGAAAAATAAAAGACATTTTCTTTCTTTTTGCATTCTTTTTAGGCGGGGCACTAGCTTTCGCACTCGATGCAGGGACCGATAACTCGAGTTTAACCTTTGGTTGGCTTAATTGATCACACCGCAAGTAGCTCTTTTTACCCCTTATCACTGATGAACATTGAAAAGCATGCCTTTTCTCAAAAAAAAAAAAAAACAATAAAGATGAGCATATGATTTTTCTTTTAAGCTCGCACTCACTAACTCAGTTTTTCCACTAATTTTCTTTTTCTTTTTCTTTTGGCATATTTTCTTTCTTTTCTCCTAGGCAAGATATTACATGCTAATTTGTAGGCATTTGACTCTCCAGCTCCTCCCTACACCTATCGAGGTGACAACAAGCATATGGATTCTATAATTCGCTCCTACGCCTTCAAAATAATCCTAGGTATGCTATGGTTTACTCTTGCAACAAAAGTACTAGAAAAGTTTTAAAAAGGCTCAATTTCTGGGCAACATGCTTACAACTCTTCAAAAGCAATAAAGTTGGTAGAATGACACATCGTTCATTTTCATAATCAGAGAAAAAGCAACTAGATCATCCATACATCAACACTCAAATTTTTAAAATTTGCTTAAAAATAGGTCCAATGCTTAGATGCATGGCCTCGATCCAGAAAACATAGAATAGTAAAATAATGCATGCATAATAAAATAGTCTGATGCTCAGGTGCATCAAGACTCAACAAAGATTGGCATGCAAGGCTAACTCCACCCCCAACCTAAAATCATACATTGCCCTCAATGTATCTAAACATTAAAAATCCAAAGGACAAAGAGTAAGGGAACAGAAAACCTCCACTGATTTTAAGCTCAGTGGTTGGAAGGGAATGGTTCACCATGACTCGAAAAATAGCTTTTCCACAGAAATAGGTCATAGATTCCTAAAAACAAAGAAAGCAAACAAACATAAATAAAAACTAAAAAGAAAAATAACTAGAAATAAAGAGAAGGGATAGAAATCATTTTTAAAGCTGAGCTGCCTCCTAGAAGCGCAATTTTTTTACGTCGATTGCTCGACGAGATTTGTAGTCTTCAACCGAAATCCACTTCTTTGATCCTCAGAGGATCTTTCTTCTTTTTCTTTATTAGCTCGTGCACAGAAAATCTCAACTTGCACACAGAGTGCACAACATAAGAAATTTTAAACAAAATATCCTCATCCATCCAAATTATGCTAATTCTAAGCACCCTAGGCTCAACTTGGTCAGCCACTTGAATCACTAAGTCTAAATCATGCCATTTAGAACTAAGAATTTCAAGAGAAAAAGAAATAGGCATTGAATAGTCAGAATTATGCTCGACATCCCTAATTTCTAACTCTCCTAACATGCATAAAGCACTACATGAATCAGACTTAGAATTAAAGGAAGAGTTAAGTTCAGGCTCACTGACCTCGTTGGGATTTTCTTCTAACTTACCTTCCTGCTGTTGCTCTAAGATTTGGCATTCTAGCTCATCAGGGGAGTTGACACGAAATCGAGTGATTTCTGTCAGTCTTGCAATGATCTCCCATGCCTCACCGGGTGTTGTAGAAAACACATCACCACCACTAGTTGAGTCAAGCATTCTTCTATCGTCAGGCGTCAACCCTTCGTACAAGCATTCTATCAGGGACTCCTTGTAAGGGTTAAAATCCCTTGCGCAGCGGAAACATTCAGAGATCCAAACCCAATTAAATTCATGATTTGAATACTAATACGAAGGCAAAAAATACAGCAGCCATATTCTAATTAAAACATGTTGTACATGGCCATAAAACATGCTAATTTAATTGAAAACCTTAGATCTTATCTAAACAATTGATCCTAATGATCAAGAGATGTTAGGT